>CM067566.1:36255315-38655315 GCA_034336665.1 Luscinia megarhynchos | reverse complement strand
GTGCAGGAATGGCACCTCTCAGCCTTTGGTTCAGCACGGAGAATGGGGCGGGGGACGGAGGGGGCACAGGCGACATGTGTCTCCATTGCTTAGAACCCGCGTCGTGCCCCGATTGTCGTTTCGCGTTTGAGAACAAGTCTGAGTTTGGGCGCCGTGGCTTAACAAACTAAGGTCCTGAGGCAGCGGTCCAGAGTGGGATTGTCAAAACAAAATGAAACAATCATTAGACCAAATTTCCACAATACATCTGCTATTTACCTATCTTGACCAGAATAAACCATTCCAGGTTGATTTAAATAATGCCTCAATGTCTTAAGAGACAGAAAGAGCAGAAAGAGGACATACAGACTTTTTTTTTTTTTTAACTAGTTGTGCTCAATTTTCATATCTTGAAATTAAAGAAAACATCAGCCTGGGCTGCGGTTGGAGGGAGTGGTAGCCTCAGGCTTCTCCAGAGAGGTGTACTGTAAAGATTGAAGACCATCGAGTCTTTCCGTAAAGGCAAGTGTCTAAACAAGCATCATCTTCATCATGATCAAAACATTAAGCAGATACCTCTGTATTATGGAGCTCACTCAAGCAGATTAAACTATTTTTTCTCTTTTTCTGGGTCATGGTGTGTGACCTGAAGATCAAAATGTGAGAGGTTCTCTAAAATTATATCTGCTTGTTATATATTTCTTCTCTTTTTCTGATAAATAATTAAAAGGAAATAAAGCCGTTCAAAATTCTTTCACCTTCTGGCACTAGTTTAAAAATTCTCTTAAGTCTCAGCTATACACAGGTACATTCACTCATTGCAATTTTTATCTTGCCTTATTCATCTTTTTTTTTTTTTTTTCTTATTGAGATTTCACCTATTCAGGTTTCTAACACAATTTTCTTTACCCTGAATGTAAAATTGAAAATGCAGCTACAGCAGCCTCAATAATTGCTGCTTTGCCTCAGCATCTTAACACACTTTCATGACTGCTCACCACATCAAAATACATCCCTTCCTCCCTTTCAAAGAAAGTATTTGGGTGTTGTTTCTTGTTACCTGTGGAATTATTTTTCATAAAAGTGGATCAGTAAGAACACACAGGCAGGAATGAAGACTCTCCTTCCACAAAAGTCTTCAACCCACCTAGGATCCTGAGGTCCCAGGCAGGGGCAGGTAGTATGAAACCTTTGCTCATTGCTCTGCTTAAGTGGACTAATCACCAGGGTCTAGTAAAAGCTACTGACCTCATGAGTCCAGTGGAACACAAAATTTAAAACACAAAAAACACCTCAAACTTACACGGATAATTGATACTGGGTGAATAATGAGGCTACTACCAACAAGAACCAAGGGGCAGGCTGACATTTGAACAGTAATGTTTAACTGGGAAAAAGATGTGCACTAAAGAGAAGATGCATAGTAGGCAATTAATTCAGAGGAGTTAATATAGAAAGATGAGCTCGGTTTGCCATTGCAGAGCAATTTCTTCAGAGTGAATGCCTCAGGAGAGCAGAGCATCAGTCTGTCGGTGGGAAAGGCGAGTTACAATTGCTGCTCCTGTATCACTAGGCACCAGTAGAAATACTTGTTTATCGGGCACTGTGGCTTTCTTTAGGAAAATTTTTAGGTTCTTTCACATCTCTAAGCACGTTAACAACTCTGTAACTTCAGCTGCTGTGATTCCACATGGCTAGCACAACCAAGAACCACACACCAGAGTAATTTATTATGACCAAACATGTCTGAGTTCTTTGCTTACCATACCTGGAATTTTTTCTTTGGACATCAATATGCAGTCTATTTTTAGTCAGTATATTTAGAGTTTTATAGAGATATTAAAATTGAGGAATAGTTTGTGCTGAAGAAGGTTCTGAAAGCAGCTCTATGAGTTCAGAACTGTAGAATTTAAATACAAGAGTAAACTTTTCTGGCTTAATACTATATTTACAAACACTTTCTATGTGAGCAACAAATATCTACAGCTACATGTCACAAAAATTCTTTGTCAAATTCTCAGCTTAAAAACATATAAATAAAACCACATTTAACATGGAGGACATGGCAGTCAAAAGATAAGAAAGAATAAATCATGGTATGAACATTATTTAAGGAAAAATATACAATTGGGGAATTAAAGTAGGAAAAGTTACAATGAGTAGTTAATTATAATTTTTGCAATAACATTCAAATTTACATAGCAATGTGATGTTAGCTTTCCCAAAGATAGTAATAAATTTGAGTCAGATTTTGCAGGCTTGATTCATGAAATGAAAGACAGCAAAAAACCCCATTCTTCTATTAAAAAATAACAAACTCTATGGTGCAAAAATAACAAACATCATGGTGAGAGCTGTTGTCATACACCCAGAATGTGGTATGCTGCCAGTTCACACCTCAATAAGATCTGCTGACCAAAAGTAACTTTTCTTTCAGGTATTCCCAAGCCCCCCAGTATAAGCATTAATAAATATATGACTAACTTAGTGAGCAAGATCAGTTTACCTATTAGACTGCCAACAGATCTGGATGGTCTATACATTTATATGTATACCCCTTCTCTAGCTGTCACCAATCACTGGTGTCCTTACAAGAGTAGCAGGAGCTCAGCTCAGTCTGGAGAAGAGAAAAAGAGGGGGAAACCTTTCAGCAGAGGTATGGCAATACTAACTCAAGCCAGCTGCAAAACAGCTTCACAGAGTGTGAAGCAGTTACCCCACAGTGGAGATTCAGAGTTCTCTTGATTTCTATTTCTCCTTGTTTCACTAAGTTGAAAACAGCTATCTTGGTAACCAAGTCTGCTTTCCAGGAGAATGTCTCAAAACGAGAAGGACTAAGCTAGTGATGTCTCAGAGCTGACCACACCCTGGTAGTTAGGCTAAAATGGGAAACACAGCTTTTAATCCCTTCAGGCAGGAAAAGGAATTTAAGTTAAAGATTTACACTGGACAAGCATGTTAGTCACAGAGGTGACAGGTAAAAAGAGAGAAAAAGTTGTCCTGACATTTAGTGAATCTACAACAACTTTGCAACATCAAAATTTTCATTACTTTTCAATTTGTGCTTTTAGAAAAATAATGTCCCGTTTTGATTGTAATTACTTTTGCATTGAAAATTTTCTTCAAGATGAGATGAAAAATATGTCATTTGTTCACGTTGAAGGTCTGACTGGACTTTGGGTAAAAGCTAAGCACGCTGAAACAACGGTGATAATACATATCCCCATAAAAGGGATATATATACAAGTCATAAAACGTGTTTGTTTAACCAAAAACCCTCAACCTAGAAGCCAGCCATTTATTCCAGCTTTCCTGGATTGCTGCCCTAGCCTGCTGTTTGCCATGCTGGTTGGTTTAAAGCCTGAGTTGACATGTATTCAGAAGAAGAAGGAAGGAAGAGAGAAGGCAGAAAGGTTGAGCTATTGCACATCATGAAGAATGGCCATAGAGGTTCTACAGGGGAACGATACAGGCTGCTTTCTTTGGTCTTTTCCCTCCTCTGAGTAAAAACTCTGCCAAATTGGCAACTCTACCAAATTCATGTCATGTTTCCTGCTAAGCATTCAACAGCAGAAAAGCAAATTGCCCACTGCCTGAACTCACCATGTTAACAGGGAATGTCCAATTATCTGGATGATAATATTAAGGCATAACTCTGGTTTCTCACTTTGACCTTGATTACTGATCATTAATGAGCCAGTTTTATTTTGACAAATTATGCAAGTGATGTCCTCATGTATGTGATCACCATTATAGTCCTATGCCTGTGAGGGATTGATGGGTTTCTTCACAGTGCTTCTTGGAATATAGACAGCCCTACACAAAGGGCTTTTAATATAAATAAATAATTTATCGTATTTTACCTAAATAAGCCTTCTAAATTTTATGCCCACTTACCCATTTTTTTCCATTCCATCCTAACACTAGCTCTTTCCTTTTCCTTCTTCTGAAACAATATAAACCAGTGCTCATGTTGGTGCATAGAATACTGATACAGTGAGCTCTTAATAGCATCTGGTTTTATTAACTTTGTATAAGCCAGACATTTGTTTTCCCTCATTCTACAAATGTCTGTTGAGAGCCTAAGGGCCAAAATGCAAAAAACATTGTTTTGTTGTGAAATAAATCACTTCAAACTGAGGACTAGAGGATATCTGGCTGTAAGGAAATATTTGCTATGAGTAGTAATTCAAGGTCTGATCTGAACAGAACTGAGTCATCTTTGTTGTGCTAATATAAAATCTGTACCTTATGTAGCTCTGTAGGTAAAGACGTTACCTGCTGAAGTGTCCTAATTAGCAATTTGAAAAGCATTTCAATAAGAAGATACAGCGTGAATGTTAATGTACTACTGTAACACAGCACACGTAAATCCACACATGTAAGGATTTTCTGACAGGAAAACTCTCTTGGTAATTTAGAATCATGAGTGTGAAATATCACGTCTTCTGCTAGCTGCCCTCCTCTTTTATCCTTGAAATACCGTGGCAACAAGCACTGCACTTCAAATTGCTTCCCATACGATTTTAGCTCAGACCTACATATCTTCATGTTCTACGCACCATGTGAAGATGTTGCACTGGTTCCCCACTAACAAGTGTGTGGAATTTTTGTTACTCACATTTGAGAAGGCATGAGACCTCCTTATACCTCAGGCTGTTCCTGCTACCAGTTTGTTCAATACTCTCATACCAGAACTCACATTACAAATATTACACCAAATGTGTTCTTCTCTGAGCTTTCACTCACAGATTGCAGATATAATGGTGTTTTGGTAGCTCTCTCAAGATGACCAATTCTATGAAAACACTGAACATTTCAACAAAAAGATATAAAAAAGCTTCTTACCACCAAAAACAAGTAATAATTTTTTTTTTAAAAAGAGACCGAACAAAACAATGCTATGAGGTAAGCACACTTTGGTACTTGTACTATTTTCCCTCTTGTGAAATTTCACTCCATAATACAGTTCCTAAATGTGTATTTTCTTCACAAAGAAAATAATCAGAAAAAGAAAAGGTTTTACAAAACTGAAAAAAAAATAGTTATCATGACAATCCAGGATGAATGTTCTGCTCCTGAGCAACACTTATGATCTAATAGAAAGGATAAGTTAGGCATTACCAAACTACTAATAAAGTGTTTTCATGTCTTGGTTTCTTGGTAAGGTAGATATCAAGTATGCTGTACTGATTTTTGCCTGTGGTATTGTTTGTTCTCTACATCGTATTTAGCAGCTTAAGGGGAAGAGTTAAACTATGATTCAGAGGAGTGGCTTCAATTAATGCAACAGATTGAAGTGTATTGTCTAGTCAGTCGTGTTATTTTTTGTATAGTAGAGAGTTGTAATTATCAAGATTTCTGAACACATTGATGTAATACAAAATTTAGTGGTAAATGTGGCAGTGGTTTATGAAGATTCAACAGCAAGCTTGATTATTTACTGCATAGGGGACAGGGTCGGATGAAACTGAGTCCCTCATGTTGAGTAATGAGGTTCAGAAAGGACTCCCTTGAGTTCCAAACTTCTTCTTAGGGAGGAGTCCAGGTGCAGACTGATCCACTGCTAGTCCCAGGCTTGGCCAGTGGCTTAGGACTAAAAGATTATATATGAGAAATTGATCCTTTTTATCACTTAGGTAAGATTTCAAAGAAGTTTAGCATGCTACACTTGCCAAGACTCTGTTGCAGCAAGAAATCCCTGAGCCTCAGGGATCACTTTGAGAGTCATTCCTGCTCAAGGGGAGTTCCTGTTGTGCAATACACTACTGTGCAGAAGAGCTCAGAAGGCCCTGGACTACGCTGTTCATGGGGTAAGAGAGAATGATTTACAATCATATATGCATACTAGAAAGGCATCTAAGTCATCACTTCAGACAGCTCTTGGCCACCACGTTGCCATCCATGCATGGAGGAGGATGTCTCCTCTAAGGAGGCACTGCTCCACACCCTAACTATCAAAGATGTGGCAATTTGTATATTCTTTAATGTATAACTGTAGACTACCACAGCAGCTGTATTGGTTTCATTCTTCATGTTAAATCAGACCAAGCAGTTTCAGTCCCTATAAAAAGCGTATTTTACAACCACATCTTATTCAAGAATTCATCAACAGCAGTTCTTTTGTTGAAACAATAAATTAATGCTCTACAGGACCTTCATAAGTCATTATTGGCTGTCGATTATGCTGGAGTTGCTAAACGCTTGCATGCCCAAATTTAATCTGCAAATGTCACATCTACCTTGTTCTCTCAGGCACTTACATTATCAGGATTAAGTCTCTTTATTTGGATACTCCAGTTTCCCATTCATTCATATGTGGAAGACCAATTCTGCTTTAAAACTCTGTCCACTGAACTTTAATTTGGAGTTACTGTCCTGTGAACAGATGGGCTGCATATCTCTGTGTATTTCACTTGGTTGGTTTCTAGTTTTCACATTTGTGCTT
The DNA here is from genome assembly GCA_034336665.1 of Luscinia megarhynchos. Lineage (NCBI taxonomy): Eukaryota > Metazoa > Chordata > Aves > Passeriformes > Muscicapidae > Luscinia > Luscinia megarhynchos. The sequence goes on along the minus strand of CM067566.1, from coordinate 38,648,888 downwards.
GAGCTGAAGACGCATAAATATCCCATAAAGTCGATAGTTTAACTACTCTGGTAGTGGGCTGTTCTTATTTAGACTGTTGAATGCTGTTACTGCATTCACAGTTTGTGATGTTTTCCTTTCTATTGACTTGAATATTACTAGATCTACAGGAGCCAATTTGTGACATTTACTGCATTTCATTATGATTCTATACTTGAAATCACTGACTTCTCGTTAGATTTGTTTTCCTCAATTAAAAGGATTGTTTTGGCAACAGAAACCCCTTCAGTCTTTCATGTACATGTGTCTTGCTGATGCGATAACTTAAGTAATATTTCCCTTTATACCTTGTTCTCATTTCATTTTAAGAAAGGTAATAATTGAAGCCTAATAACTTATATACCTTATTGAAGCCTAATAGCCTATCACCCTGAATTCATAGATCTGACTTGCTCACAACTCCAGAATTGAAAGATATAGCTGGAATCACTTTTTGTTTCATGTTACTACGACTACTTAAGATATAATTAAGAAGATATTGCATGTCCTGCATCAGGAGCTGGACTCGATGATCTTTGGGATCCCTTCCAATTCAGGAAGGGATGGGGGTCTTGGAAAATCAATTAATCAATTTATTCTGAATTAATTAAAGATAATTGAGGTTCAATTCTTAATTTAAAAAGTATAACATCCATCTTTACCTACTGGTGAAAATGTAACCAAGTCTGACAACACAATACTACATGAAAAAGAACTCCCTGCCAAAGTTTGCAAGGTACAGAAAAGAAAGGAAAGGTCAGTCAATAACTCGTTCAAATATGCTCAGATGTGTATTTTCATTTTAAGTCTGCCTATAGTGAGCATTAGTGTGTAAAGATCAGTTTTCTTCCCACACTTGACAAGACTCATCCACTGTTTAGGCAGTGGAAGACAATCATTTTCAAACCACAGTGAAACCTATAAAAATATCTGTAATAACAATCTACCTGAAGAGTGAGCCTGCCACACATTCATTGCTTTGATTGCTGTAATATCATTCACACAAGTAACTCTAGGAAGCTACATATGCTCATGCTGAAGAATAAATGCCATAGTATCACCCTGTAAATCAAAGCAGGAGTTATTTCACAAAGTCAAAATAAGGCATCTGTGGCTTTGGATACCCACAAACCAACCTTCATATATCAGGCTTTGTTTATAGGGATAACCATGTACTAACCTACATTACCTAGTTAAAAACAGGTTAGCTTTCAAAACAATTTTGCTGTTGCTGTCACTTCTGATGCTCTTAATGAATTCATAATTGCTATTATCATTACCTTAGAGTTTTCAGGAATAAGTTAGTAACTGTTTGTTATCACGTAAAATAGTTAACACAGATCCCCAATCTTTTGCATTCTTCCTTGTCCCCAAAGTCCTAAAAACAAAGCTAAAGCTTGGAGGGTGTTTGTACTTAGGAAAAACCTTTGTTCACTAAGTCCCCAAGAGTTCTAGTGCCTTTAGATACATGGCTGATTTAAAAAAAAAAAGTTCTCTTCCTGGTTTCAGGTCTAATTATATGCAGACACATAGCATCTTCTAGGTAATGCAAATATCACATAACAAAAATTCAGGTTTTAGAAAAGAAGCTGTCACAGTCCCACTGTTAGCCACTGCAAATACATATTATTTCAATACACAATGACAGTTCAATCAAAGGGAAAGTGAAAACCCTTTAGAAAAATTACTGCCCAGTAGTGTTCAGCTTTGCCAACTTAAACAACTCATTAAAAATAAACAAACCAACCAAAACCACCTTCTTAAGTAGAACACATCAATCCTCACACCATTTCCATGCCCACATGGAAAAGATAACCTCAGTAGTTGAGAGAAAAGTTATTCAATGGCTATTCAATGGTGTTCCAGCAATGGTGAAAGTCCTTAGGGTTTGAGGGGTAAGCAAAAGTTTTTGGTAGAAAAGTGCAAACAGATCCATTTGAGGAATGGCTATTGTATTTTACTCTTTCAAAGGTGTTTTTTGTCCGTAAGTCAAAGATTGGGAGACTATAACAGTTCTGGACACAGAAAGCAATGCTCAAAAAGAATGGAATAAAAATTATGTGAGTAGCACCTTCATTGTTCAGTTTCTTGGTCTGCTACATCTGAATTTTATTGAAGACCACTGGGAAGATGTTGAATTTTTCAGATACTTGAATTGGTTTAACATTCAAGTCTTTGAAAGCTAGAGCAACTATCCCCAAATAAATATTTCACTGTCCAATTTTGTAGCTTCTTTGGTAAGGCATTTTTGTTGTGATTGTGGCAATGTTGAAGGTATTCTTAGAAATGTCTTTTTAGTTAATAATTCATGCAGAGAACACAAAATAATTCATGCAGAGAACACAAAAAATATTCTCACTGTGTACAATGTCCATTTTCTTTTTCATTCCAACCATTTTTCATTAGAAATTACTAAAGGATGTGTGTTATGGCTTTGGAGGAAACATTTTCTTCAACCTTTCCTTTCCTTCCCTAGTCAAAAATCTGTTGGAATACACTGAGATCTTTTAACTTATTTACTCACCATGGGAAGGCTCCTTAGAAGGAAACCTGCTCCAGAATTGAGGTCCCAAAAATTTGTTGAAATTAATGATGTGGCAGGTATTGTGCACAGCAGGTTACAAAAAAGTGATGTAAGAGTAGAGATATTACCCATCATGCAGAATTGTGGGAAAGAGCACTGTTGCATTTTCTAGGAAATAGGGCTCAGGCACAAAGATATGGTTTTTAATGGGATCCACAGTTAGACACAGTTTAAAGTTTTACAGTTTTTCTTAATGCACTAATGATAATTCAAAAATTCATTAAAAGATGCATTTTATAAAGAAACAGCAGAGTCAACTCAAAAGATGCAGATACATAATTTATGTCTCTTGGAACCAGAACTTTTCTTATTTTCCAGTTGATTCAAAGGGAACTAGAATTCATGTGTATCAAAAGATGTATCACTGCATCCAAACTTTTCCATAAGTATTTTCTTTTTTTGTTTTTTTTAGTTGTTTTTTTTTGGTTTAATATGAAAGCATATTGGATCCAGTTCATATCTCATGGTCTGTGTTGCTTACTACAAGGTTAAAACTTTTAAAAACTATATAGTGTGTTCACTTGTTAGTATTCATTGTGTTTCTGTTTTCATAATTTCACTGTGGTGGTGTGTTTACATGTAATTACTTTTGGGCATGCAAAACAAAGCCTATGCCCAACAGAACTTTAATTTAGAAGACATGCCAAGCCATCACCTATGTGTGTAGAGAGAATTTTGAATCTTCTTCCTTGCAAATATATTGCTGATGAACAGAAATACAGTTACTATTTGACAGCAAGTTATCTCCATATAGGTAATGCATACCATTCTTACCAATGAGATCTAAATGTCTTATTTGATTGAGGAATCTAATTTAATTATATTTAATATAATGTTCAATTAATATAGTCTAATTTAAGTATAATTATTTTTATTATTGCCTGAAGCATATACAAAAAAATGAAGCTCCATCTTGGAGAATTAAAAATGAAGTACTGAAAATACATGGAGAGAACAACTGATAAGCCAATAACATTATGACAAAAGATATAAAGAGTTAATGACAGAAGGATTAATAAAGTCAGTTTTTCTCTAGAAAAGGGCTGTGTAGAAACAACCCTAAAAGAGTTACCGTCATGGCATGAATTAAAGCATTTTTCTTTCCTCTGGACTAGTAAACTTTTCAAAGCTTGTTTTCCATGACATTGCACATGCTATTATGAATGTTTTGTAGCCAGTTTTCTTCCTATGCATGTGTTTCATGCATATTGAGAAACAAACACTAATTAGTTAATTGCTTGTTGATTTTGTCAGAGTACAATAGTACTAGTTTGCATGGCAACTGATACGCACAGATACTGATTTTCAGAAACTGTATCATGTTCTCACAAGTATTTCCTTTGTTTTGATATGGGGGAAATCAGTTGTCTGACAGACCCCATAATTAATGTAACAAGCATTTTATAATGAGTGGGAGGCTTCTACAGTCATTTAAAAAAAACCTGATAAACAATGTGGGAACTTTTCAGATAAACTATATTCCAATGTTATTTTCTCAAATCTGTACTTACCTTGGGTAGCATTTAATATCACAGCCTTTTTGGAGAAAGCACTACAAAATCAAAACAATGCACATAGATAAAATAAGAATTATTCATGCAGTACTGTATTTTTGGTCAATCTCCTTTGCTTTCTATCAAGATGCAAAAGTAAAACTGTTCTCCATATATACAGTGAAGGATGGTGATAATGCTTTTCCATGCTTAACCTGTGTAGTATATAATAGCCCAAGAAATGAGAGCTTCTTGTTCAGATAATGGGCAGAGGGAGAACTTCATTTTCACAAGCAAAAATGAAACATGTACCTTTTTTTGCTGTACATTTGCCTGCTCCAATGAAGTTCATGAGGACAGGGTTCATTCTTGTCTTTGAAAACCATTTGATGAGGAGCTCCAGCATGACAACTATGGTTCAAATCCAAACAGGAGTAGGATGGTTGTTGTGCAGCCTGGCTAGAACATAGTTTCTTCAAAAGAAATTCCTGCATCTCCTGTCAGCAGATGGAGTTTTATTGTTGACTTTAAACTGACCTATAATGAAATTGAGTCTTGGATGAAAAAACCAAAACTCAACAGATCTACAATTAAACTAAAACAACAGAAATGAAACAAATGCTGACATGAGTCATCTGATTACCAAACTGCTGCAAACTAACACAATCCTGATGGCAGGCTCAAGAACAAATTGTATTCATGTGTATGATACATAAAACAACTCTAGAAGCAGAAGTCACAGTCTGGGATTTCATTGTCCCCAAACAAGAGACTAGAGAATTGCTGTACTTCAGATCCAGTGCTGGGAAATGTCTCAGTCCAAGGTTGTGTTGAAAAGCAAGTTTGAATTGCTGTATTTGGGGGCAAGTCTTTTATCCCAGGCCTTCCTTTCCACTTAAAATAATTCATCACTCATAGCATTTGTGTTGAAAAGGATGATCTGTATCAACACTCCAGTAAGAGGATCGCTTACTATCATGATCTTTGTTGAAGGTAAGGCAAACTGTTTTGAGTGGGGTGATATTCTTTTTAGCCTATGATCTTAAAAGTAGAAAAAAAAGGCAAGCACTTATAGAATCAAAGTTTAAGGGGCATGAGAAGGAGAGAAGTGCTTTGACTAATGGTTCTAGACTTTATTCCATATGTTTGTTCTTTATGCTAAGCTTTGCTTCAAGCACATTCATGCTGCTCTATTCTATAAGGTACATGATGAGGAAAAAAATTAATGTCAGAAGTGCCAGTTAACTTTACATTTTCACTTGGAAAATGCATAGCATACAAGCAATATACAGCACTTCATATCCAGCCCCCACTTCGTATGCTGTCTTACAAGCCTAATGGAAACTCTCTCTTGCCCCCTTATGGAAAACAATATCAAAATAAATGGCTTGTCATTAATCTACATCTAAAATCAAGAGCTGTTTTATCACTTATAGTACTTTTCAAGTTTTAAAAATTCAGGAATGATAGTACAGCTGTCACACAAAACTTCAGAGCACAGTCCTTTTATACTCAGCTAGGGACCATCACCACATTCTTGTTAGGAAGAACTTATAACTCTTGGTAAAGTTTTATTAAACTGGTTGTATTTTGACCCAAGAGTTTTATTGAGTTTGCTCTTCCATCTCCCCAACTACTGCTGGGGTGGGGGGAGTGAACAGCTGTGTGGGTGCCCATCTGCTGCCTGGGATCAATTCACAGCAGTTCTTTGCATTTAAAATTGGCTATCTTTATGGCAAAAGCCCTGAATCAATTCCATAGTCTTCTCAGAAAGAAAGAAAAAACCAAATTCCTATGTTTGCTTTGTATATTGACTATGAATAAGGGATATAATAGTGTGGAGAAAAATACTCTTATCTCCCTCCAACCAATTTATATTTAAATAAAACTATTTTATGATATATGAGTTACAGCCACCCCCTGAAATTACTAATTGCTAAGATAAATTAGTTCTTTCATGAATAAAGTGATAAAGTGATAAGTTTTCCCTGTTTATTGCCATCTATTTCCAGTATCAGCTTGAACACTAGCTTCAAAGCAAATAAATTATTTTCATTAGAACATCTTCCTTTTAATGTACTATAAATTCAATTAATAATATGGAAGATTTTCTATATTTCATCATAGAAAATCTTTTTCCCTTTTATGCAAGACTGGTGAATAGAAAACAGTTGTTTTTGAAAATATAAGAACAAGTTCAAACTTGATTCAAACCCAAGCTGAACATTTTTTTCTTTTGAAAAGTTAACGTTAGCTGTCCTTTTTTTCTTAGCCAATTTATTTGTCTACCTTCCAGCTAAATTGTTATTAACTTACAATGTTATTATCAATTTGCACCCCCTACATTTTGTCAGAAACAGCACTGAGATACCATAATATAACAACAAGAGCACTAATATTAAAAAGAAACACAAAAGGTTTAACAAACCCTTCATTACAAAATATCAGGGGTATTTTCATTCTGTGGAGTGTCTGAGATGATAAACTCATTTAATTTCTGGTTACACTACTCATATTTGTCAATCAGATTTCTTCATTTACAAGAAACGATTCTATTGTATCCTGCCCTAATTGTTCCTTTTTTTTCTCTTTTTTTTTTTTTTTTTTTTAAACAAATACTGGTTTTTTTGACTCTTGGGCTAATTGAGTACTGCTTAGACTAGGCATAAGCAGTTTTCCTAATGCTTTGCATTTCACATTTTATATCAAAATCTCTGAATAACTGAAGCCATAAACCCTGAGGAAAAGACTTGGGTGATGGGCAGTTCACATAGCCCAGTAGTCCCTCTGTTGCAACAGACCCTCCAAAGTGCACCCAGGGGAGCTGTTGCATTAAGGCTGTTGAATTTTGGCAGAAAATAAATCCCTGAGCATTCCAGCTGTAGTCAGACATGAGAAGAGCTGAATGTAGCTTGGCTTAATTTCTAGTTATGGTCAATTTGACTTTATCATCCTGAGTTCAGTAAGAACTTGCTCAAGTACTGTATGACAAATAGTGTAGTGTTGTGGCTCAATCCCAGCATGCAAACACTTGCTCACTCCCCCACCAGTGGGATGGGAGAGAGACCTGGAAAGGAGGAAAACCCATGGGTTGAGATAAAGGCAATTTAATAGGTAAGGCAAAAGCTGGACATGCAAGCAAAACAAAACAAGCAATTCATTCTCCATTTCCCATTATGTAATGATTACTGGAGAGGACAAACACCATAATTTTGAACATCTCTCTCTTCTTCCTTCTTTTCCTGTCTTTTTATCCTGAGCATGATGCCATATGGCATGGAATATCCCTTTGGTCAGATGGGGTCAGCTGTCCTGTATGTGTCCTCTCCCATTATCTTGTGCAGCCCAAGTCCCTGCTGGTGGACAGTGCAAGAGGCAGAAAGAGCCCTACTCAGCAAAACCAAAGGCATTTATATACTATCACAAATCCAAAACACAGCCCTTAAGCAGCTACTGTGAAGAAAATTAACCCTACCCCAGCCAAAACCTGCACCTGCATCTTACCAAGCTGGCACTGGTCTGGCTAAGTTCAGTCAGAACTTGCACACTCTAGATTCATAAAAAGGATGGTTTATTGAAGAAACAGGAAAGCAGATTCAGGGCTGCTAGTGATAAATGTGCTAGCTAGAGAGTGTTAATATGCATTGCAGTGGGAGGTAGAGTAACAGACATCTATTAGTGCCATATAAGTATAAATTTATATTCCCAGATCTACTCCCGTGCCATTGGTATGCAAAGCTCACCTGAAGGCGTTCCTACAGTGGAGGAGGAGGACAGACACAGTCCACTGACTGATCCTGAGAAAACAGGCATTTTTCCTTATCTCACTTTTTGCCCTGCAACCTCCCTTTTTTTCCTACTATAGATTTTTTTGGCCCTTCCCAACTGAATGGAGCAACCACATGTTATAGGTGGAGTTTGGTGACTTTGGTCAAACATGTTTTACATGTCTCATTTTATTCCTTGTTTGCACTGTGAAGGGTATTAAATTTAATATGCAAATAGGCCTTAATGACTGTCTTGGTTACATTCAGTCTGAATTTATAGTTTATATAAGAGGTAAAATAAACGCTTTGGTCCTCCTCCACCCACTGAGAAAGCAGCAAAGGCTGCCTCACCAGAGCCTTTGTGCACAACCCTGCCTTCTTAAAGGAAGGATCTTAAAGATTTGGAACAAGTCTTGTATTTAAGGATGAAGGAAGAGCAAGGCCAATGGCTGGTACAGAGCTGTGGGTGTTCCTCTGTGCCTTACTGAACCAACACTGAGACCTCCACATTCCATTGTCCAGCCTTTCTTCAGCCAGATACAAGATAACTGGGGGGTCCAGCTCATGGTTTCCTCAGTCAGCCTGATCAATTCACCACCAGCTTAAGGCAGCCCTGTAGCATGTCTGAAAATTTACCACAGAAGGTCCAGAAACCAGTTGTACTTACTGTGTCTGAGAGACACCTTATGTGCTGCACACGTTTCTCACTTTGCCAAATGCTATCTAAATGTGCCTGAATAAACCAGAATTATCACAAGCAATAAATACAAAAAGCTGAACTGCAAATCTAAATCAAGAAATCTCCTTGGATTCCTAATGTCCATGCCATGTATTGATTAAAAAGACCAGGGGGTTATACAAATAAGTGAAAGCACAGCATGAAATGTCAATCTTGTAAACATTTAGGTCAATCATTTATTAAATATGGATATTATGCTATTTCTCTTCTATTTAAGAAACCTGAGGAAAAAATCTGATAATATTTTCCTTTAACTGAACACTTTTCTATATTTTTTGAGTGGAGCATATATTATCTATTAAATGGGCTCAGAAATGACTGATGCTGAAAAGTAACACTACCTCATAAAAGACATATTTTCGAAAAGAACTGGCATGTTATTGTATGTGAATAACATTCTTTAAAATATTTGCACTTTTGTTTGTTTGGAGCTTTTATTTCTTGTAAATATAAACAATAAAATCTATAGAAACAAACTACTTGTTGCTTTCAGTAAATTGCGCGAAGAGATGACACCACAGGGAGCAATTCAAGTTAGTCTATTTCAGAATCAAAATGTGCATAATTCAAGGCCACATTTTGAAAAACATGATCCTGGTTTTTGCAGATCTAAAAAGAAAACAGTTAAAAGCATGAAAATTGACAAAGACTATATTTGTTCAATTACAGAGGCAGCAACTGTCTTTTCACTCCTCTATGTAATTACCATACCATGGTTGTTTTCTAGGAAGTGATTTCAAATATCTCATGTTAAATTAAACCAAAACTGCCACCTCCTGAAGATCTGGATTAAATCTTATCAATAAGAAAAGAATCTTCTATGGTCAGAGGAGCATAACACTTTGCCTGTGGAGAAAAACTTCCTTGCCCCTTACAATCCACTCTAGCAATGTGTCTTCACCTTGTAGAACACAGTAGCAACAAAAGCCAATTGATTCCCTTTGTACAACTGCATTTTGCAGGGCATCTGTTCTGAGAAACTCTTGCTTAGTGTGCTTTCAGTCCATTATTTGTAATGCAAATACTTGCAACTTAAGAGCAGTGGAAAACTGTATAAATCTCCCAACATTTGAGAAATTAGCAAGTGTTACATTGCTGTTTGATATGCAGCACATAGTCAAATTTACATTCCTAAGTTTTACTTTGAAATAAAAAGCATACTTGATCTTTGAAAATAAGATAATATAAAACGTTTAGAGAGAAAACCAGAGGCACCTCACATTCTTTTTGAACTACATTTTATATTAAATTGTTTTCTGAAGATTGAAAGTGGGGCAATTTGTATTATTTATTCTACTTAGGTGCTGAGTCTTATAAGTGAACTGGTATGTGAGCTTTGTAGGAGCCTAGTTTTCAATGGTGTTAAGTGTAAATCCCTTTAAATGTTACAAATTTGCCAATATTTGTTTACAAGGCTGTATAATGGTCTGCATATAATACTATAAATGTCATTTGCCAAAGATTGTTTACTTACAGGAAGAAGATAAGGTATCTAGGAAAACTGGGAAGACGTGGCTCAGAGAACGAGAATACAACCAGGAATATTCTTGAGCATAATCTCAAAAAGTAGGCTGAATTCCTGAAAAGTAGCATTATCTTGACTCAGGAAATAGTCTGAAGATTCAGTTGCCCCACATACATTATATATACATAATATTTCAATTATATTTCAATTTTTGTAAGATACTGCTACATTAATGATAAACACAGGAGAAGCGGGAGCTGAGGCCAAAACGTGGGCTAAAATCTGTGGTTTAAAAAGGGTGGGAGAAGGCAAAGAAAATCTTCAGTGTGGTCTGAAGCCATTGCACGCAGAGAATTGAAGAGGTTGATACTTAGTCTTGAATTCTGCCTGTGCTCTGAGTCAGCCTGGCATCAGGAGCACAGCTGCAGGTGCCTGGTCGTTAAAATGCTCCAGAGCATGACTCTCACTGTAGGAAGCTTAGTATTGAGGGCAGCATCTTGAGGTTTGAAAAGTATAGCACAACTGATTCTGACGCCAGCTTCAGGTGTGGTATATATCTACTTTGCATGATGCTGATGGGGATATTGAAACAGTACTTAGCTGGAATTACTCCCATGATATAGAGTGGAAAATGCATTGTTTTACAGAACATTTCACACCTGTAATAGTCTGTCAAAACAGTATTAAAAGTGTTAGCTTCTGAATAAAATCAGCAAAATAAGTAAGAAAACCTCTTGTCAAAGGGAAGTAAAATCTTCTCCCATAAACCAAAAACCTGGGGTGTACATGTGTGTGTTTTTAAAGACAAATTAAATACTACCTTTGGCTTTAATTGTACAGGGGCTTTCAGCAAAATCAAAAGATGTGAAAACTCATCTGGAATAAAATGTGATACCTTTGTTGGATAGAAAGATAAGTTCAGGAGGTTAAAATGAGCACCATAGGAAAAAATTCCCTGACAGAATAGGCAAGACACATATGAATGAATAAGACTTATAAGCCTGTATGTTGGTAGTGAGAGATAGAGCCCATATCAAAAAAGCAGAAGACTATTACACTGTATGCTAACTATTTCTGTGAAAACTTGGAGGTTTGTGTGCTATTCTTCATAATTTTTCAAGTAAAACTCAGTCAAAGAGGTGAACTGCAGTGAAGTAAAGAGAACAACTTTTCATGCATTTGTGAGAGAAAAATATTAGAACAATGTTATTTTTATCTGCCACCAGAATGAGCTTCACTCTGTGGATGCAAAGATGAATTTACAGCACTTTGTGATACACAGCCTCTTGGTATCCATGATGGTTCTTCACATAGTTGGCCAAATAAAGACAGCATCTTTCTGAAGTGGTTACATCACTGTTTCAGAGCCAAATACATTAAACAAAATGGAAAATTAGAGTTGACAGTTATACTCAAGTCACGGTGAAATATTTCTGAAATGATTAGCTATCAGAAAAGTGCTCTACCCAGACATGCCTAATCATCATGGTTACCTTTCTCTTGTTTGATAAAATATACTGTGAGGCATGTTTGCAAAACCCTGACTGCCTTATTTAAATATTTCAGCACTATGTCAGTGACAATTTAAGTAAATTTTAACAAAAATATAAAGATTATATTTTTCAGAGAGACAATACTATTTCATTATGCTTGCAAAATTAAGGTGAATTCTAAGGGCAAAAGAAATTCTGGGGATGCACTGAGTGGAAACTGATTTTCTTCAGTTTTTACTCTGATATTTGGGTTTCAGTGCAGAACTCAGTATCTAAAGCCTTTATATTTGTTGTCTGTTTTTTTTTCAAAAATTTTCCCAAGATTAATTGGAATTGTTCGTCCAGATTTTTTTGTTCCAAAACATTGGTGAAAAAAAGCTAGGGAAGGGGGATCTCAGATTAGTTATTTTCTGTTCAAAATTGTTTTTGACAAATGGTAGTGGACTTTGTCACGTACTCAGGAGTTGGGAGGGAGGCAGTGCCTATTCAGAGTTTGAAAGCCTCTGAGCCAGAGTTCATTCTAAGACCTGTAGTGCTGCTCTCAGGGGACTGATCAGTCTAGGGATCCCTTTCTACTCAGCCATAATGACGCCACATCTGGAGTGCTGTGTGCACTTCTGGGCTCCTAAATAGAGAGACATGGAGCTCCTGGAGCAGGTCCAGGGAGGGCAACAAAGATGATTGTGGAGCTGGAGCATCTCTCTTACAAGGAAAGCCTGAGGGAACTGGGCCTGTTCAGCTGCAAGAAGAGACAACTGAGGGGCCACTTCCTTGATGTCTGTCAGTACCTGTAAGAGAGGCTGACAAGAGGACAGTGCCAGGCTCTGCTCAGTGGTGCTGAGTAATAGGTCAAGAGGCAGTGGGCAGAAACTGATGCACAGGAAGTTCCACCTGAATGTGAGGAAGAACTTCTTTACTGTGTGGGTGAGTGAGCACTGGAACAGATTGTCCAGGGAGTTGTGGAGTCTCCCTCACTGGAGATAGCCAAGAGCTGTCTGGACCCAATCCCCCAATCCTGTACCGTGTGCTCTGGGATGGCCCTGCTTGAGCAGGGAGGTTGGACCAGATGGCCCACTGTGGTCCCTTCCAATTCAGAAAAGGAATGTTCCAAAGCTGTCAGGGGATGACTCTTGCCATTCCTGCTCTCCTGTCCCACCTTGTCTGTGCTGCACGTGCTGCTGTCCTGGTGCTGTCAGTGCTGCTGGCACCTCAGCCTTGCAGGGGCTCCCAGTACGACCAAGGCATGCTTCACCACCAAGCTCTTGTGCCTGATAACAGGTTATTGAAACTGTAGAGGAGGTGCAGGGCAGACCAGAAGTAGAGAAGGGGGCAGTGGGAGGATCATGCACCCCACAGTGTATTGCTGAAGGAGAGTCATTCACTTCCTTCCCAATGGAAGTGTGCACGGTGCTCACAGACAGTGATTTTCTCAGTTGTGAATGTTCTCTCAGTAAGTTGTAATACCATTAACTGTGCATCAAGAACCGTGACTATTATAATGCCACTGGCATTTCTGGATGGAAGTTTGTTTTGATAGTTTCATATCAACACCTCAATTACATTAATGCTCATTATATTTAAGGCCATAACCTGGGACACACAGAATTCCAACCAGCCACAATTTTCTGTATGCTTCAGCTCAGAAGATAATATACTACTGGAAAAAAATTAAAAATGCAATCTTGTAAAGATAAGAGGCTTTTTTCTTTCATTACTCCACAGAGGATAAGGATTGGTTTTTTTTTATTTTACAAGGAAGCATGAGGCTGAAAGGTGGCCTTAAAACTAATGAAGCACTGATATAACTCCTGGAAGAGTTCCCAATGCTTCCTTATTGGCTACTACAGTGTATAAAAATCTAATGAACCACAAAATGATGATGGATAAATCCAGTCTGCTCAGACTGGCTTCTGGACATTGGAATATTTTAGTTGCTCATCACAGTCATTTTGGAGAACATAATAGGTGGAAAATAGCATGATTGTGAGATTATTAAATTCCACTTTCCTTTACTGTTTCTAGATTCAACAAAAGCTTTTTTTTTAGCATGTTTCATTTTCAGATGTTTTCCTGTGTTACAGATTTTAATTAACCTCATCTAGAGATAAAAATTAATTATGAATATAAATACATTATTGTTAAATAAGCATATGCATCAGTATATAGGCATATTAATAGATTTTTATCTAATAAATACAAGAAACTCAATTTTAAAATATTGTTATATTTCTTGGATTTCTATTACACAGTTTCTGGATTGCTAATGCTACAGGCACTTAATTTTTGCTTACTATGCCAAATGCTTATATCATTGTACCATCTTGTCCATAAGAACACAATTTGCTGAATTTTTAACTTTTTTAGTGTTATAGATGTCTTGTACACTGCCAAATATTTGTACCAATGAAAATATTTTTTTCCACTACAGAAATCAGAATGTTGTACTGCAGGATTTTGCTATGTGCAAAGGTTTGTACCTCAGCATTGCAGAGATTACTTTTCCAACACTGTGACTCTCCACCCAACATTTTGAAAGAGTGTGGGATGAGAGATATGGATGCTAAAATAGTCTTTCAAGTTTTTTCCTTGGCTGCTTCTACCCAGATGAAAATATGTCAAGAGTTACAGCATCCTTGCCTGTCTTCCACGCTGTGCTTCAGTTCCATGGTGCAATGAATGTCACCATAGCAGTGCAGTCCACTTGGTACCTAAACCATGTGCACACACACACAAACATGAATTTTCAGATTTAACTTTGGTTTGTAGCTAATCTGTATCACAGCATAACACAGACACAATTGCAAGAGAAAAGGATTAAAGACCAGCAGAAGTGTTAACCTGGATCTCCAGCTGTAGCTTTCATTGTACAGGGGATGTACCTCACCATTCAATTAAATGTTAAACAGTTAAACTCTGTAAGTCTTCAACTGAAGCTACAGTTCACCTTCTCCTTCAGAAAAAGTCACTTCATGTTTTCACATAGCATCCACTTGGTAATTAGCACATTTTTAGTTATACTGCTTAACCTAATTTTTAGACATTGATTCAAGTTTTCTAGACACAGAATGAGGTTGCAGTGTTTCCCATATTCAAAAGTATTTATGTTTTTGAGAGCCTGAAATGAATCAGATCGTCCTGTTAACAGTCAGAATATTTTCCCAGTTGTCAGAAGATCTGCAGAATTTACCAGTTACATTTTTAGCAGCTGAACCAGATGTGAATAAATTTAGTTTCTTGTATTAAATTGCCTAATTAGGATAGTAGCATACTGTTGCATCTTACAGTGAAACTAGGGATGATTTATCACATTATAAAAAGATTTAGGATGCATCAGACTTCTGGTTAGTCCTTATCACCCTTTCTGATGTATGTTACAGCCTATGACATACAGAGTTTGCATCTACCTACCTATCTGCTAGATACCTTTCCATGAAAGTACTCCAAGTACTATGGAGGGAACTTCAATTTTTCAAGGTGTTACTTTAGTAAAAGAATCAGTATTCTACATGCTCCATTTCCCTTATTTACTACAGACCATTATATGTAGAAGTCCACTTCATAGGGGATTATAGAGGGCCCTATGTCAAACTAGTTTCTTTTCCTTAGTCATTCTCTTTAGATAACATTTTCTAACTCAGAGTTCCCTGGGGAAAATTTCATAGGATTTATTTTTCCTTCTTGGACTATGCAGTCTAGGCCTGATAGTTACTGCCACATGGATAGAAATATCTCTGCTTCTGAATACCTCTTAAACAGAGATATTTTAAGGACTGCTATTGCCTATATACAGTTTTAGGAGCACCTTTTACATTAAGTAATGTGAAAAGCAACCATTATTTTCAAATTCTTATCAGTGACCAGTACCACTGCCATTATAAACATCACTCATATTCATTTATGCTCTATTTGTCTTGTACTTGGCTACTGTCATGGGCACTCATGATTTGTTAAAAAAACAATTTCTTTTTTAATTCAAATCTCTGCAACACATGACAGCAAACTAAATGTGTATTCTAGTATTGGACTAATCATGACTTTATGAATTTTCACTACCATGGGAGGACACATGCACAAAGTTCTTGTTTGAATGCTCATCTTGTGATAATCTCCCAAAATATTTTCACGAGATAATTACTGAGATTGGAACTGGGCAAGATAAAACCTTTTAAAAATACTTATTTTAATGGCATTTTTCAGGAAAAAAAAAATCAAGGAAGAAATTTCACAGTACCATTTGACAGACCCATGGCTTCATCTTTTTGTATGCATAAATATATATATATATATGTGTGTGTGTGTGTCTGTGTCTGTGTCTGTGTGTGTATGTATAACATACATAAAAATACAATGGCTGGCATTGAGCCTGTGTTTGTGGGAGATGGGCAATGCAATGTAGAGGGAAAGAGAGGGAGGATTCCCCAAGGCTGTAAATAGCCACAACAGCCCCAACACCCGGACAGAAGCCACAGTCAGGCCAGCCAGTTGAAACTTCTGGCAATATAAAAACAAACAAAATAAAACCAACCCCACCAAAAACCCAAAACCACATTAAAAGTGTTAAAATGTGTAGCCATATTCTCTTCTTTTTAAACAAGAAAAATGTGTGCATACAGGTAACTACTGCTGGTGGTTCACTCAAAAGATTACTCTACATTGAGCAAATATTATCCCCATCTGGGCAAATGACTTCATATCCTCTTGTTTACTTTTACTGACCAGAACTGAGTGAGTCAAATACGTGGCCTGTGAAAAAAAATTCCTGCATAACAATATTGACTACTCCAATGGATTTACTATTTCCTCTTCAACCAGCTGAAATCCTGCCAGAGTATTTGCTCCCTTTTTCTGACATTTTGGAAGCCAGATTTTTGTGCTTCTTTTTATCATTTTTGCCTGCTAAAGTGAGAAATTTTATCACAATTCAGAAGGCTCAAAACAAGCCCTATCTGAGATAGTTAATTCAAATTTCTGTAACTCAAAACATCCTGGCTCTCAGATGATGCAGATGGTATGGAGGAGGAGAAGGATCATTTTGGCTGCAGAATCACATTTAATACTTCTTTTTCCCCTTCTATCATAGTCACATAATCAAGTGATGGGACAAGGCTCTTGGGGCTACTGCTCTGTCTCCATTCTTCCTTTTTTTTGCTCACAATAGTGTGGGTGTGAGCATGCGAGTGTTTTCCCTTGGGAATGAATCTAGCAAAGAGGATGAACAAAGGGCTGTCGTTCAAAGAGAAGGCAGAAAGTCACAGAAGGACAGACAGACACTCTGTCAGTCTGCACAGAGTAGGCCATCATTATTGGATTTCTTGCTGAAGTACAACAAGCTTTATCCCCAAAGCACAGGCACACAAGGTTAGTGTCCTGTGCTTTTGATACAGCCAGAACTAGGGTTTCAGGCAGTAATGAAAAGAATAAAGAGGATATGAAGGTAACTAGAAAAATCCTAAACCAACCCATCAGATTGTCGACCATGTGACTGCAATTCAGCTGTATCTCATATCAACCACAGTCCTGCTACTCCTCAATATGCATCTCAGTTCTCCCTGTCGTAATGTTAGCCATGCTTTGAAAACTCAGTGGATGCCATGGCAAAAGTTTTGTACTACTTCCTTTTCCCTTGAAACTGATGATCTTTTGTTTTCATTTAATGTTCTTGAATCTAATAAAAGTGATAGATACCTAACAGAATTATTAATTGCTTGACGGTTAATCCACAGATCAATTTTAAACCACAGAGTGACGCCAATCACTACTGCAGTAGCCAATAAAAGGTAGGCAAAACATTGTAATATATTTTCATCAAATCTATTAATCATAATAATTATTCACAAACTGCATTGCCATGGAGACAATCCTCCTAAAATCACCTGAATTAATGAGGTTGGTAATTAACTTTATTTATCTCATTTCAAACTGGTCCTTAGGTTTTGACATTTACTGATTGGATTCTGCAACCTTTATATCATTTACTTTGGAGTAATTTGTAACCAACTTTGCACAACTCTGACAATTTTGCTGAGCAACCACAGATGACAGAAAATCTTTTTCTTGCATGACATTCTTGAGAGAAACAGGTGCATAGGTGGCTATACTCATACAGCCAACTTACTCAGGGTATGCATCACTATTGACATTTTATCAGAGTTTAAAAAAAATGCCACCAACACAACAAAAGCCACCAGAATTAGGACAGTGGGTTTTCTGTGATCTGATGGTACAGACCATCTTGGGAAATACAAACTATCTTTAAGTATCCCCTCCCAAAAGTAAAAATACATGGCATTCACAAATAGAAAACTCAGTTGTTGAAAGCTCTTATCCAAGGCAAAGGAAGGCAGATGCTGCATCTGTTAAGTGCAATGGTCTAACTCACATAAAGTTGCCAGGTTTTTATAGGCATCACCACACATCTTTATGAGAGGAAAAATTCTTTAACCCAATGCACATTGCAGCTGGTGGAAGAGAAGCTGTTTAGGAGCTTTTCAGCGGGTTCTCTTTATGCAAGTTGACAGAAAAATTGCAGGCCAGAACACTGACTAGTGGTACTGAGTGCCAAATTATTAGTATACACCCAAGAAAAGAAGAGTACTACTGTGACTTTGTAACCCAGGGACACAGGTTATTTCTGTCCTCCAATAAAACTTCAGACCTTCAGCTGTTGACCTATAAGTTAAATCCTCTAAAAGCAAACTTTTGTACCTTGTACTATATTTTATGTCTCACAAACCCATGA
Source organism: Luscinia megarhynchos (assembly GCA_034336665.1). Lineage (NCBI taxonomy): Eukaryota > Metazoa > Chordata > Aves > Passeriformes > Muscicapidae > Luscinia > Luscinia megarhynchos. Next base: position 38,630,590 of record CM067566.1, on the reverse strand, counting down.
TGGGCTTAAGTTCAATCTTGAGTTTAATTGTTAAATCAAGTGAGGTGAGTCACTTCACAATCTTTAAACCATTTTGACAGTAGTGGTGTTTACAAGTTCAGTGATCACTTTGGTTTTCAAGCATTTTATAACTCCATTCTATTAGTGTAAGAGGTTTTAAAAATGCTACGTGTGAAACCACGTTACATGTGAAACACAATGCTACATGCAAAACCAAATGAAACTTTCTTGCAGCAGCTATTGTATCTGATCTCAAAAATAAAAGTCACTCCTGCACGAATATTAAACTGATTTTAAAGTAATAACATAAATTTATACAAAGTAACTATTGTTTCTGTGGTTCACTTCTCTTGGAACACTTCAGAAATTTGAGTTTTGTATTCTTTTGAGAAGTAGGGAAAAGCTTTCTACTTCAGCTGTATGAAACATTGAAGCAATAGGGAATGTTGGAAGGTATGCCTTGTCTCCTATGGTCACTCATAAAGGATTAATAAAATGTGTATTTGCATAAATGGCTCCTTTTATAGGAGTCTGCATGTAACCTGAGAGTGTTTATCTCTGGTTAGCAACTTCAAACTTAATCATTGGTGACTGAAATATTAAATTGCAGTGCTACCATGCATGGCTGCTTAAAATGCAAAACCAAATGTGCATTTGGTTATAAATTTTACATCTTCCAGTAAAAAGAAAAATAACAGCCTCCCCATTCCCAAAACCATAGGAATTTTTTGACAAATATTTGGTCAAGGATGAAATTCCCACAATGTGCAGAATTGTTGAGTATGTGCAGCAGAGCTGAGAATTCATCAGCTTCCATCTGCCAAAGCTGAACATGTTTCCAGATAGATTTGGCCTGAACAATAGTGCAGATCTAGGCACTAGAATGTGGTAGCTGATAGCAGCACTGCTAATAACATCCTTCCTTCACTTCTGCCCAAGTCATGTAGACTAAAATCTTAGACCCCCAATCCAATATGTAGGATTAATTCCACAGAATTTGAGACAAAAATGCTGTCTTATGACATGGTTGCAGATTGGCTCATTGCAGCCAAAACTGTTTCATGGTGATGCAGTTTGCACTACTACCAGGCATTTGCACACAAGGAAGGGACCCCTGGATGGAACTCTCTGGCCCACTAGCTTGCTGGAGGATGTGTATTTAAATATTAAACACTTGTAAGAACTTTACCAGGAGAGATTTCTACATTAAATTGCTCATAATATGAGAAAACTCATAGCCCAAGTGTACCCGAGGATCTGGAAACTGACTTGATAACATCAGATTCTGGAAATCTTGTCATTCTCACTAAGAGATGTTTATCTCCCCTTTGAATTGGAAAGCTCTCCCCATCCTAAATTAACAACAAAAACATTTATAATAAATCCATCCTACTGCAAACTCTCTGGTAATTCCATTTTAAGCCAGGAATGAAAACTGATACTAAAAATTCACTGTTGTTTTTGAAATGAACAAAAGGTTTATCTGAATGAAACCCACTTGTGTCATGCATAGACTGTTCCTAAGGGCATTATGTGGTATCTAGCCTGGTTTCTAGGCTGGGTGGCAAACACAGAGACCTACTGTATCCCTACCCAGTAAAGAGCTCTAACTCGTGTTTGGCAAGCCAAGTTGTGCCTTCTCACATACATCTGCCAGTTCCCACATAGTAAGCATCATCTGCACTAAGCCAAGATGGTAAATCAAAACAATTCCCTTGCAAGGTTCTGGAACGTCCTTTAGGACAGCTGCCATCCAGTAAATTCTAAAATACAAGAATCAGTGGTATTAAAGCCCTGGCAAGCCTTTCATTACTGACACAAGTAATGATGGTAGGTTCATATCTGATCAAATCTGTCTGCCAAACAGCTAACTGAAATGAAAGTAAGACCATTTGGCAAGTTAAAAAAAAAATTACCTAAGCAGTAGCTGAAAATTGTTCACCCATGCTACGTGGAACTTAGAGTGTAGATGCCAACAGTCAAACTGTGGTTGTTCTAAGAAATGTTAACCTAAAAGAGTGATGAAAAGTAGAAGACATTAAGTAGAGTAGGTGCTTTCAAAAAGAAAGAAATAAAGAAAACACTAGCCATGTAATGAATCATTTATGTGTTTTTCTTACCACAAATCTACACACCAAGGGAATGCACTTCATGATCTGTAATCTGTAAGAATTTTAAGAATCTAAGAGATAGAGGTATTTTTCTCAGTGCCCTATGCCATTAATATCCAAATAAATAAAGATAAATATTTTAATTTCTTCTCAAAGACTGGTGAAATATAAGCCTGCTTTTCAGGAGGTTGAAGACACAAGTGAGGTTTTACTGTGGATTTCTAGAGGGTTTTAGTGTTCTACACCTCTAGCTTTAATTACTGAAATTCCTTTCTGGCTTTGTTACTTAATGACTTGCTACAGTTTGTTGCTCTGCGTTCTGTCTGTGATTTTCCTACTAAATATGGCTTGAGAAGGACTTGATTCAACAGATGTAAGCAAACTTGCCATCCATAATGTCCTCACACAGGTGCCTTCAGATAACAGTATCAGCACGGGCATAGATCATCCCTTAAAAATGCAACAGTGAAAATGAAGATAGAAGATTTTCTTCATTTAGAGATGTTACATCTCTGTAAGAATACAATTTTGTTAACTGATTGTCATGTCCATGCACAAGGTGTCATAAGCCCAGTGTGACAAGCAACCAATGTGAACAAAATCAAAGCCATTGCTTTAAACTCTAAAAGTCTTTAGCAGAACAAATACAAAAATGCCCAGACATTAGCCTAGATTAGTTTAAAAAATTATTCCAGTTCATCTTGTGCATTCAGTGCATTCTGTGGATGTCTATGGTACTTAATTTTTGTACAGACATTAAGATCATATCTCCCAAGTAGTAAATATACAGGAGATAGAATTCCTCACAGAAGAATGTCTTATATGTGAGAACAGAAAAACAGGAAATGCCAGGTTTTGTCACGTTTTGCATTCCCAAGACACCAGGGCATTTAAGATAGAAGCCTGAATTCTGGCTCCCAGACAGCCTGACTCCTGTCAAGAAAGAATGCTTCCTGCCTTGTAAACTTCTTCTCCCTCCTTTATTTCTATCCATCCATTACACCAGAGAGAAAAAAAAAATCTCATTCCTTTTTAGTATCCCTCTGAGCTGTCTCAATCAGTTCTACAGCATCCAGGGAATACAGGTGTATTTTAGTATGCTCTTAGTATTAACTTTTCATAAAGGTTGTTTTGAAAATTGTCTTGTTTTTAATATTCCCTACAATCATTCTTTCTTACTGTGATGACTTGCTTTGCTAGTTTAAATAAACTTGAGTTTTTATGTTATATGGCAATCTGGCAGCTATTTTCAAAACTACCTTAAGGACACCAGATATTTGCCATAAAAGAACATTTTTGTTCTTATTTATGAAAAAATAAGAACGTTTATCTTGCAGAAAAAGAAGAACATAAGAATGTAAACATTTGATTTTTTCCCTGCTCTGGGCCATAAAGAAATTACTTGATCTCATTATTCCTCTTACAATACTGAGTTATAAAGCCTTATTATTACTGGCTAAAATATACTGCATAGTTATCATATATCTTAGATCTTTGTTGGAAGCTGTCACTTGTATTTCATCAATATAGACTAATTGAAGTTTGTTCAGTAATATTTCTTTAAAGAATTTAAAGGCAAAGATTATAGGAGAGCCAGGGATTACCTGAGACTTTACAAGAATATTCCTCCCTCCAAACTTAAAGGGAATCTATGTAAAAAATATAAGTTAGACAGAAATGCATACACGAAGTTGGTGTGGTTTAGGACAAAATAATACAGATCAGCAAGGTATGCTGATCCACAAACTGCAGCAGGAGCTGCTTATTTTTGAATAAAAGGATTCACATGATTACTCAAATTTAGAGTCCTCCAGATTCTGTGCTTGCATTCAGTGCTTTCTAATCTGTGCAATACCCCACTCCTATTTTCCTTACAAGTTTTTACCTCCTGCTTTGGAATTGATATTAATTTCCTCAGCAAGAGGTTGTTGAGTGATACTTTGTGAATCACCTCAAGATCCCAGACACTTGTTTTAGGATATTGAGATTGAAATCAAACTTCTTTGAAGAAAACATCTTCTTGCCCAACACAAACACCAGTTTTAACTCTCCAAATAAAGAACTTCTCTTTCGTACTACAGATGTAGTAACTAAAATTGCCTTACTTCATGAATATTACACCATATTCAGGCACTTCCAAAGAACTTGTGAAAATTGTGGACAGCTCTACAGAAAAAGGAAGTACAGCAATCACCATGTATAGATTGCAATAATCAGACTACTAATCTTACTGCAACATCTATTCAGAATATATCTGTGTTGGATGCAGAAAGAGAATTTATCAGATGTTCTGCATTCTACTGGAAGGCATGGCAAACTGGGTATGAATTATTGCAATTTCTTCAGAAGTCATGGGCAAGGGACAAAGATTAAAATGTGATGTAACTGTTTAATGCACAGAGTTCCACCTGAAGCTGAAGTTTGCACAATGTAAGGTGCTTTGCAATTGTAGAAATTATTTTCTTTCTGCAGCACAAAATGAAGATGTTGCCACACAAAGGCAGCTAGCAACAAGTTTCAGCTATGAAAATAGACTGCAAAGTGAAAGAAATGCAAGTTTATTGTGCTTCTCCTTTTGCAAACAAGCAGTCAGAATTATTTATACCAGTACAGAATTTCTTTTGCAGGAAATTTTAAGTCCTTCTGCTGTCATATTCTAAAAAGGAAAGATTTCTATAATCTTGTACTCCTAAAAATCGAGCTCTAAAAGTTATCCATTAATCCTGACTCTGAAATAGTCTATTTCAAATGAGGACCAGGGAAAAAAAAACCAACAGGAAGAAACCAAAAACCTGTTTCATCAGCACTATGAAGTCTTTGGGGAGGAAAGTTCATAGATTCTTTCTCTGGAGGGTTTCTTTCCATACTTCTATATATACACCTATTATATATCATCAAATTCATGGCAAATCTTACTGATGATTAATATAATTTTTTTACATAAATGAGAGAGGCAGTATTCACAGTTTAGTAGATTAATAAAATTTGGTTTGTATAATTTTAGTATCAATATTGTTCAGCAAATTATGCAAACTAAAAAAATTAGGGGCCTCATAAAATTAATTTCAGTATTACTGTGAAATAATTCTTTTCATGAAATAATAAACAAAAAATAGCTGATGTTATTTCATGTTATATCATGAAAGCAGTCATTGATCCATGGGAAAGTAATGTTTGAAGTTAGACATTAAAAAACCTTCTTCTGAACACCACATTAATTCTGGTTCAGTAAGTTTATTTTTCAGCAGCAACTTTTATAAGCTTTCCTCACTTCATTTCAGCACACCCTTTAGGTGACCCAGGACTTAATCTTTGTAACTGGAATATATCCCAGTGAATCATTTTTGAGAATACAGTTCTTGTTCAGCTAACAGTAGAGCCAAAAGTGCTCTAACAAATTAGGAAAATCAGAAAAATGCAATTATTTTTGTCTCCAGCTACTGACTAATTGTACTACGAGCCACAACCAGAATTTGGATACATAAATAGTGAAAATGAAAGTCTAAAAAAGTAAGAAAATGCCGTCATGACTTGAGACCAGTTTCCTTTGCTTTGAAAGCAAACTGGATTATGTTTTCTTTTCCTCACAAAATAGACCTATATTTTGGTTTCTGGATGAATTTGATCTTTTGAAACAATCATGGCAAACTAGGGCTAGGAACAGGAGGCCGTGTATTGCTGTTTCTCTTGGCATATAATTTTCAGAGATGAGATTGTTGTTCTCTCTTCATATGTCAAGATGTAAGAAGTCTAGAACGATAAAAATATGTATTCATGGAAATTGCAGGTGTGGTGGAGGTGATGGGACAGTTTACTTGTGTCTGCACTGTGGGGCACAATCCACAGTTTATCAATTTCCATGGTAAACCTGCCTCAGCCACTAGCCAGGTGAGGTTTGTGATCCAGTCAATAGCAATCAAAACACACAGCTGGAAATGGAGTCTAAATCATGTAGTGTAGTCACCAGTGGGGAGCTTTGCAGGGTCCTGTTTCTGAAGCTGAAACAATCCATTGTACCTCTTTGGTCCCAAGAAAGAGGTAGCACAGGTAACTGTGTTTAGGAAAGGACTCTGAGTTGTTCCTGATTACAGCTGACCAGAGGCAATTCAGACCTACCCCCTCTCTGTTCCTGTGTTTAACCATACACCCAGACAGCTCATCCTGTATGCCTTGTCCCAAGTCTATGTTTTGATCACAGCACCATAAATAGCCATGTTACACTTTGTAGCTGCAGATTTCTTTGGATTTGAATACAAGGGTGATGTAAATTAAGATTAACTCTGTGCTCTTAACCACTAATTTCTTCCGCCAAAGAGCGCCGTTTAAGACAAACAACTTTTCATTATACATAACATTGAAAAATACTTCACCACCAAAACCTGAAGTTATCCCTGTACCTCTACGTCACAAAGGCTGGAGAATTTGTCCTTATAGTGCCTACAAGGTGAGCCATTATTCAGCATCTTTGTTTCACAGATAAAAGGCTTAAGCACAAAGCCCTGCCAGGGTAACATGAACACTTGCATTTATCTTGGTGGTATTAAAACAAGTCCTGGATTCAAAAGCAGTGCTCAGGCACACACATAATATATGAAATACAAAACAAACAGAGAAACAAAAGCCCAAATAGAAACCCCCAAGATTACCTACATCTCCTGAATCTAAGCCAAAAAAAGGAGCACCAAGTTGTACCTTTTCAGTTTCCGTTGTACTCTGTATCACACTATTCTGACATCTACTAACACATTGTTTATGTCACACGTCAAATGTTAAATATTCTTTCTACACATTGCAAGCATGCAAAGTGCAGAAAAATGCTAGCTTTCTTGAAAGAATAAATTCAGAAACTCAAAATATTTCATAAGCCCCAAGAGAGTCCCAGGTGTGTTGCAATAAGCAGGCAGTATTCCTGCACAGACAGGTCGCTTTGCAATTACACACAGCACAACTCCAAACAGAATGTGATGTATTAAACTCAATTCAAAACACATTTAAACACAGTACAAACATAACCATTTTATACAGAAACAAACAGCACTGTACCCCTCCAATCATGCTAAGAAAAACCTTTTCCTTAGATATTCCTTTTTTCTACAGGAAATCACTCTGTTCTTCCTTATCAAATATTTTTTCTATAATAATGATCTGGAAAACATGGGTAATACTGAATACTGGAAAATACATTTTTATTTATAATAAACTGCATGCAACAATCTATTTCCAAGTCATTATTAACATCAAGCAAAAAAATAACTGTGATCCATATTCCAAGTAACACCTCTGAGCACTGAAACACAGGAAGGCTCTATCAAGTGTAGTTACATGTTCCTGTCAGCAGCTTGGTTGTAGAGACATATATTGATTTAGTATGCACAGAGACAGGTGTTGCCATTAACACTAGAACTGGAAGGGTAGGAGGAACATGGTGCAGGCATACTCAAGTCTACATGGAAAACCAGGATATACTGCTCCACTCAAGGGTGGATCCAGTGCAAGCTGATATATGGAGGCTTACAAACCTGAATTTATGATAGCATGAGAATCTGAAGCACCAAGCAGAAGAGACATGCTATGCAGTCTTTCACTAAAGTGGTAGACACCAGGTACTGACAGTTCACATTATTCATATTTACTTCCAGGTCAGCCTGGATGGAGCTCTGAACAACCTGTTCTAGTTGAAGATATTCCTACTCATTGTAGGGACATTGGACTAGAGATGACCTTTAAAGGTCCCTTCCAACCCAAAATGTTATAGGATTCTGTGTTTATATTGCATGCAGTGATGTGTGGTTTTTAAAATTTTTATTCTACTTACTGGCATATCTCACAGAAAGTAATTCAGATCGCCTTGGATTTTCTCAGCTATTGCCACTAAAGGAATGAGGGTCATTTTTGCCCTCCACATTCTGAGTAATATGCCAGTTAAACTTACCCCACTTTTGCATATGTATAATTAGTCATAACAAACTCTGATCAGAACTTTTCCTTCCCTTATTTTTGCCCCTCCATATCGATCTCCTTTTTCTAGGGTAGCCAGCCTAATCACAATGGAGTTTAAAATACTGAAAAATTATGCTGGAAAGCACTCAGGCCTGACAAAAAGCAGGAATAGGCTCAGCCACACAGATAGTTAAAATTCAGTCACAGTTATTCTTTTTTTTTTCAACCTGCTTTCATGCCACCAGCAATGTTGAGAGCTGAGTTAGTTGATGAAAGAGACAAATGCTCTGTGTCTCTCTTATATTTCATAAGTATGACAGTGACGTAATATGAACTCATTGCAGTGTTTGCACCTCAGAAGACATTAGGTTGTTTTTCACTTCTGCCTTGATAACTTCACTACAAGGACTTAAAAAGCCAGTAGACATGGCTCACTGCACAATTTTGGCAGCTTGCATTGTAGTTTCTTACCTTACACAGCTATGAAGACTGGGAGAGTCACTCAAAGAATTAATTGCCAGTAAACATTTTTTCTCCTCACATAAGAAAGAAAAGAGAGCAACAGAAATTACAACTATTTCACAGTAAATATAATGCTTTCTATTAGGTAGCTGAATATAGAATATTATTGACATCAGCTATATTGGTTTAAAATGTTTTCATTATTAGTGTTTATGTCCTGGACCTGTCATTTATTTGCCTGCCCAGAGACAGTCTTTATCACTAGCTAACAGACCAGGCTTTAAAATTTACCTGCCTGTGTCAGTGGAGGAGGACTGCAGATAACAGTTCTGCACCACATCTTCACCTGAGCCAGGAGGAAGTGAGAATAATAGAAAATACTTGAGAATTCAGGTACTTATCCACTCCCTGTGGAGTGACCAGAGAATGCCCAGCAGCACCGATAGTGATGCTGATGGGAGGGAGCATCACGGCTTTGAAGTGCTGCGGTCTACACTGCCACACCGGCAGCTGTCAAAGCAGATTTGCTGCTTTTGTTCAGAGAATCTCTCTCTCCCTCTTGCCTCTCTATGGGCAGCATTCGAAGAGCAGACAATTCTGTCAGGGAATTTTCCTCTCTCTGCTGAAAACTACATACTGTATCAGCAAGATAGTATGGTTAGTGTTTGCTAATGGCTAACCTTGAATTCCTTCTAATAAGTCAACAGTAATAAATAATAACGAAAAGAAGATTCAGTGCATGCAGTTAGATAATGCAGGGGGTTCCAAATAAAAGAGCTAAATAAAATAAAAAAAACATATTCAGAATTTCATTTAATATTAATGTGAATTTTTCCATTGAATTTTTAAAAATTTTAAAAAAACCAAAAGCTTTATTTTCCAGGAGAGCAGGTATTAGCTCTTAAAATTTTCTTAGAGTTGACACCAGTGTGAAGAACTGAGAAACATTCATGGGCACACATACACACTCAGACATGCAGAGAAACTAGGAAACATCTGAACATAACTGCATGAACAGACTCAGGTTGCAGAAAATTCTAGAGCTTTCTGATATCACTCTGATGATGCAAGGATATTTATGTTCATGATACCAACATCAAAATATGGGGTCTAATTTGATAATACTTTTAAGGAGTTAAGCTTAAAATAAGTTTCTCTAAGACTGTACTTAATACCACTGATGCCTTATTTTTCTTTCCTATCTCTTCTCCTTCCACAGAAAAATATATAATTTTTATTAGTTTTAAGATATAATATTAGTTTTAGTCTTTATGAATTATATGTATTATATATTTAGTCTTTATAAAAAATTTAGTTTTAGGGAAAAACTGCAAAAATGAAAGAAAATTACAGGTTTTTATTAGTTTATAATATACTCCTCAACAGGCTTAGAATTTGATGGGTACATGCCTAAGGGAAAGTGGCAATTTTAAATACAGACTTTAAAAAGTTTCATTAGCAGTATCACTATCTTCAAGTATTTGCCTTTGAGTCAGTCTCTTAAGTTTCCATTGTAGTTTGGCAAAGGGAAAAAGAGTTGCAGTACTTCTACAGCTGCCTTCTGTACTTACTTCCTTTTGTTAATGCTTTTTTAAGACAAGGACTATATATTTGTTCATATACAAGGACTATATCATTCATATACAGAATGATCTTTGATGTTGCTAGTTCTGGATGCATAAAAAATTCGTTATATACTTTCTAGAGTTATTCCAATAAACGAAGAAAAGTTGCTACCATTTAACTGACTGTTCTCCCTTATAATGATTTCATTTTTATTTATGTTTTAAATTTGTTTAAAATTCCTAGAGTGATCTGACATCTGTTGAAATAAATTCTTAGCTAGAAAACCAAATCCAATCACCATGCAATGTTATTTCAGATCTTTCATAAGACAGGAACACTACCAAAAGGATGCAAAAATGAAAATACCTGACTGCTTCCTCGAAGAAAACTTCTCCTGCATTTTGGCCTCTCACAAATGCCTTCCCATTAAGTTGCTTTTGAAGTACAGCTCGAAGGTCAAGGACTTATAAGGAGCATTCCTAAACCACAAGTTTGAGCATCAAAAGCAGTTAGTCTGTGGCAGATTAGATTTCCATACAAGCTAATTTACTATGTATGCTTGTGCTCTGAAATATACAGTGAATTAACTCATACAAGCCATGGTTAATTTGTGACTGAGAATACTTGTGGTTGGCAAGCTGTCTTTTTTTTTACAGACAAATCAACAGTATCATCGATGCTGCAGGTTGCCAGATCTTGAACAATTTCAGAGCAGGAGCCACCCTTATTCAGGAACAAATCCTTACTTCAAAAGGAAATTCTCCAATAAAATTTATGAAAGTTCAGTGCATAAATCAATGCTTTCTCAAAGATCTCGACTTAAGAACCATTATACACTTTTTTTTCTCAGTTATCACCATAGAATATCCAGCCAGTTACTCATTAATTACACAACTGGCAGCATCATGGGGCTCCAGACCAAGTAAGATATTTTAGGATCAAAAATATTACTCTTAGCCTCACTGGAACCTTTGTAATGAGGCAGTCAATGAGTCCTGAGCAAGGAGGCCGGTGAGAAAACCCACTAAATAAGGAGCTTATGTGATGGATTTGAGATTATATGCATATGAAACACTGTAATGATTTCCTCTTGCTTTGGTGGAAACAAATGAAACACGAGGTAGAGTGCTGAGAATATTGCACCAGCACAGCCCAAAGGAAACACCAAGGACTGTAACTGAAAAGCAAAACAGGAGTGCAGAGCAAAGCTGGTAAAGACCTGAAAAGTATAAACCTCCTCCCTTTGGTTTTAAATTACCTTGACATTTTTCTTTCATGTGGCTTTTCCTTTCCTCTTGGAGTTGGATATTCAAACCTTGCAAGTAAATAAGGAAAACAGCAGTTTTAAAGATTGACACAATTTGTTTGATAAAGAGCAAGTTGTCAAAATTATGCATAGAAGCCCTGAGGCAGAAAAGAAAGAGTTTTCAATCACAGTGGCAAATACAATTCTTGAAACAGTCTGACTAAAGGGTCCAGCTAGCAAATTCAAGAGCCAAGTTCTTCATTGTGACAGAAAAATCAAGGAAGACATACATAATTATTTTTTATCAAAGCCAAAGTGACAAAAGCTTTAAACCTGCTGGGGTTTAACTCTGGGTAAAATAGTTTATTCAGCATAGCCTCTCCAATGTATTACCATGGTTTATATCAAATCAAAATGTTTCATTCACATGCAATAAAAACCAAAACCAGGTTAGGTCAAAAAGGAATGCGTAAATAATTTTGATGCTAAGAAAATGTGACTTGCATTACTACAATATACTCAAAGTATAGAGCAGCTTCCTGCAACAAAACTTCAAAATAAAGGCAGTAGCTACTGTGGTCACAGGAGCTGTTACAGTCCCAAATTTGAAGCAAATGATCAAAACATGCCATGTTGGTGGTCCTGTAGGACAATCCTGTCAGGCCTTGACATGCAGGTGTGACATGTGGAGGATGGATTTCACTTTTATCACATGAAAAACCCATGGACCCTGTATGCATATGCTTTTTTAATAACACAAAAAAATATGCTGAATTTCTAATTCAGGAGGTATGGAGCTATCCCACAAGCTGGTACTTAATCCATAAAATACTGGATAGGAATTCCTTTGTATTATCTGTCAGTTAACTCCTATGTGGGAGTCTTCAATGCTATTGTGACAAATATCAACTAAAATAATTAGTTGTCAACTTCCTTTGCATGCCAATTCATGTATCCCTACTTGGTATGCACCTGAGCACACACGAACAGATTAGTTTGTTTATGACTTAGAATCCCATTTCAAGTTTGCTTTTTTTTGGGCTGGTTAATTTTAACAGATGCTGACTGGTGAAGGAGCACGATCAGCAGAAGCTTTCTGCATGTCTCCCCACCCATTCTCTTCTCCTACATATCCTGGGAGGTTTTATGATCAAAATCACACAGAACATGTAAGGAACAGTCAAAGCAAGTGATTTCACATCACATAAGCTCTAACAAACAAGGAAACACAGCCTGATATCCACCACAGACATTTTTAGCCCTCAAAATCCTGCTTCACAAAATGAAAGGTGACCTTTTATTTCTGTTGGCAGCTGCTGAGATCTTACATTTCCAAATCAGGCACTCCATACAGCTATCACTTGAATGCATGAGTTGGGAATGCACCTTTCTGAAGGCAAAACATCTAAATTTCTGTGCAAGTCAAATAAAAATATAAAAGAGATATTGCATAAGTATAGAAAAACGATCTGAAGCTAAAAACTTTGTTGCATATTTACTTCAGAGGCAAGATGAAGGATTCTGAAAGTTTTACCTGTAACTACAGGAGTTTCCACCATTAAATATTTTCAATTGTTTTGCATTTCTTGATTACAGTAGAAACCATTGAAAGAATATTAGGAAAATAAAAAATGAACTAGAAACTAAGAATATCAAACAGTGGTTGTTCTCTAGCTCATAATAGGGAATGAGCAAAATTTTCAGGCAGATTAGGCATAAATCACTATATTTGATTTGGGGTTTTATTTTTTAAGCAATAAAGTAACTAAATATTCCTGTCAAATGTAAATTACTTCAGTGTGATAAAGATTATTGTGTGTTGAAGATTCTTTGACTCTAGGAGAATAAAAGATGGAAAATGTCTCATAAAATTACAATCCTACCTCAAGGATTGGCTTTGGAGTGAAATGGGGATGTTTTCAATATACTCCAATTTTTTTTCCTTCAGTGGTAATTGTCAGTATTAAATAAAATACAGAAGTGTTTTCGCTGATTACCTCCTGCACAAAACAGAAAACACTGGAAAGATAATGTAAAAGAAATGGATTACCAGAACTAATACGTTCAGAAAATTACCAGTCCCTTGTTCACACTACATTTACAACAACAGGAAAAATAAAACTACTTTCTGTTCATTCACTTCAGGGCTTCTCTTTTCATGACAGCTCTAGTAATCAGGAACAAGGCAGATTTTATGCAGGTTGGTTGTATGCATCAACACTAATGTAATTTTCTTTTCATATGGCAGGGGAACATGAGGACAAATAAGGGTTTCACATTACAGAAGTTGTGGACAATACTGAATGGTGGCTGCCAGTAAGTGACATCTGAGACAAGGATTCACAAGGAAGTGGGATACACACAAGTATACACAGAGAGGTGGGTTGAGAAAATTACAAGTTGGATTTCTTTTTCAATTGCTTGACAGATTGAATGCAAATTCAGTTAATAACAGAGTCCAACTTAACAAATACCAGGATATAGCTTGCTGGGGAAAAGTGCTGGAGCTAGATTTATAAGATTTAAAATACATAATGTCCTTATATTTATATGGTTGACTGTGTTTAAATACTAATACTAGAAACTTAATTTTGAAACATGAAATGAAATCTTCTTGTATTTAGCAAATGCATACAAATGTCCTGTATAAATTCATTCAGCTCTAACAATTTTTAGAGCTACTGGTCCAGTGAAAAGGGGTTGCCATGGCTACTGCTCCAGAGAAGGTCCATTGAATCGCTCATTACAATAAACTATTGCTTTTCACATGCTACAAGCCTGCCATGGAAAACACCTTTTCCTCTTTCCTCCTCCCAACACAGAAAGCTTCCCCCATGAACTGAATGTTAGTGCACATGTGTGTTGAGAGGCATGCCTGCTCTTTCATCAGTTCTTCAGCTGTGACCATTCCCCATTTACTGTTGGCATAAACAGGAGGCAGGATCATGGAATCACATAACCACAGAATGGGTCAGGTTGGAAGGGACCACAGTGAGTCAGTCTGGTCCAGCCCCTCTGCCCCAGCAGGGTCATCCCAGAGCACATGGCACAGAATTGGGTCCAGACAGTTCTTGAATACCTCCAGTGAGGGAGACTCCACAACCTCTCTGGGTAATCTGTTCCAGTGCTCACTCACCCACACAGTAAAGAAGCTCTTCCTCATGTTCAGGTGGAACTTTCTGTGCATCAGTTTCTGCCCAGTGCCTCTTGTCCTATTGCTTGCCCCCCCCCCACCAAGCAGAGCCTGGAAACATCCTGTGACTGACATTGATGAGATGCTCTCTCAGTTGTGTCTTTTTGAGGCTGAACAGGCCCAGCTCCCACAGCCTGTCCTCATAAGAGAGATGCTCCAATCCCCTGAGCATTTCCATTGGCAAAGATATCTTACTTGATCCCAAACATTTTGCTTAGAAACATCCCAGAAATGTTTTTCATAAAAATCCACAAACCTGTTAAATCCACTGACCAGTCATATTGAAATTTCATCAGGTCCAGAGGTCCCACCAACTCTGGTTTCCCACAAATTTCATAAAATTCAGTTGCTGAATCAAGCATACTCTCAGTGCTTCAACTACAAAAGACTGACATTTGGGTACTTGCCATCAGGGAATGGCACAGCCTTCTGAAGAGTCACTGCGTGAGCCCTGAGATTGCAGCCACTGGCTGGGCTGATTGCCACTAGCCAGAGAACATGTTTCATCAGTCCAGCTTCCCCAGCAGCAGCACAGGGAACATGCAGGCAGGGGACTCCCAGCACCTCAGGAGTGGGCTGAAGGGAAGAAGACGAGTGCTGGAAACATCTGAGTCAAGGTGCACTGAAAGGCAGCCAGGGTGCACAGGGGCAGCTCCAGCACTGGGTGTTTTTCAGTGAGGAGTTACACTCAGTGGGGGAGGATACAGAACTGTTTGCTTAAGTTCAGCTGAGTTGATTTACAATTTGAGGCACACCAAAATAAGAGTGACCTTCCAAAACTCCTTCATTAGGAAAAAAGCCAACTAGACAATATGATAACCACACTTATCTGAAAAATGGGAAATATATTCTCAAGATGTTTATTCAGAATATTTTACCTTAACTCTGGTAATCCCTGTGTAGGCATCCTAGCAGTTCTTTGTTCCCTGAGATCCTTGTTCTGCTTTTAACTAAAAAGTAAATCCTGAGAAATCCTCCAATTAAACACCCACAGATATTTCCTGTTTGCGTTTTGTAAAAGGAAAAAAATGTGAAGATGTCTTTCTGACAGATTCTTTTGCAAAGAATTTTGGATTTTGCAGTTAAATTGAGACTTCAGCCTTTCTTCTTTCCATCACATGATGTAACTTTCTAGTAAAGCAAATCTTACAACTTATTAGGGCTTAAAAGCGATCACAAATAAACAAGAAATTAAAAGATCTAATAAACTGAAAGTTAATATAGTGTTTTCATGGACTATGGCAATTAGAAGTAGAAAAGTCGAAAAATATCATGTTTTTAGTGTTACAGAAAATATTCCATACAATGACCTTCTACAAATGCCCTACAGTATTTTTATCCTCCTGAATGACCCTCCTCTTCACAGTTTTCAGCTAGATTGTTCAGGAATTCTGGTGATTAAAATCTCATACTCTCTTTCATAATAATTACATCTACTGAACAAACTTCATATCCTGCCTCAAGAATATGCAAAATTCTCCTCCCCTAGTGCTTTCCAAATACAAACTTTAACAATGGCCTTCAATTTTCTTCAAGTTGTTAATAATCATGTAGGTCTGTATCAAGATTTCCATGTATTCAGGAAGTTTTATGAGAGACTTAAATTTCCCCTCCCAGTGTCATGACAAAAGCATGTCCAATGTTTACAGGGTTCTTTGAAAGTATTTCTTCAGTGTTGTTCTAAACTGGCTTTAATCAGAACACTTTATGTGTTCACTAATGTGAATAGACTGTTTTGGAAAAATCTTTCCTGATTGTGTATTCTAAAAAGATCTAGTGTTCATGACATTGCAAGCATCAAACACTTTCCCAGTCAATGTTAACATCGACGGACCAACTCTAGTATTTGCCAGAACTGACAGAGTGATTTAAAGGCATTCTGTTCTGGTCAGTACTGAAAGAGAGAACAGGGATGAGAGGAAAAAAATTATTTTGCACCCTAGGGGTGATTTGCTGCTTTATATCCCTGTAGTCTTGCACTTTTTTCAGATTCCTATTTCTATGCATCACAGTGGAGGGCACAACTGTAGGACAACCATTTTTGCCTTCTACCACTCACCAGCAGGACAAGACAGAGCTGTTGCTTTAAATGAATAAGGGATTTCAGCAGAAATTCCCATAATGTGGCATATTCTTTTAGCCACAAGCTGCACCACATTCTGATTTTCCAGCTGTTCAGGAGCATAGGATTGTCCATTAGAAACACCACAGGTGGAGCTGCTCACTAAATAAAACATTTGGATGGCTTACAGCATCCTGCATTTCTATTTCATTTTAACCAAAACATAACCAGTTGATAGCAAGGCTTTAGGTGTTTTCTCAGAATTCACTTTTGAGACAATTCAACAATAAACAAATAAATAAATGAGATAGAGTTAAAAAGTACCATGGTAAGTCACTAATTCCTGGCTTGTCCTATATTTCCTTGCCTAGTCTGATGCCATCCCATAAGACACAGTAAAAGCACCATAAACCCCAAGTGCTGGACAGTAATCCATGGAGCATTGGCATTTACATACAAATCCTTTTCCAGTACATCTTCTGATTGCGGTGTGAAGTTCTGGCAAGAGCAATCACACCTATGCCTTAGTAACTCTATCTGCCACAGTAATGTGTATATACATATGCATCAGTCATGCTATCTCGGACATTTTCTATCATATATGCCCAGCATTAGAAAAATATTTTTAACCCAGCGTTTGAAGTTGTGTGTAGGCTAACAAAAAAAGTTTTAAGCAATTCTTTAAGTAACTTCTTCAATTGATTAAAACGCAAGACAAGTGCCAAGTTTTCTGTTTCTCTTAATAATATTATGTGAACCTGTCAGTGTATTTGTATAAATATTAAAATCAAGTCTTCTAAATCAATAAGCACACATTGTTTCTTAACCGCTCTTTGAAAAATGAATGCATGTCTAACTAAAAGGAGAAACATAGAAGTGGAGTCTATGGTCACCTTACATTTTATTAATGATCCAGTCAGTTTAGTCATTCAAGCCATGAAAATAGCTGGTCTTCCTAGCATGTTACAGGTATCTAGGAAAGAAGGAAGCATTAACATTTCTGGTGGTTACACTAAACAGCTACTGACTTTACAATGCTTTGTATGTGGTTTTGTGAAAGGGTGAGTGGGTGCTCTGAGATTGTCAAAGAATTGTGTGAGACTGCTGGAATTCTAATAAATAAGAAAAAACATATACCACACACCCTGCACAGTGTATGGCATGCTCCTGCTAAATCCAGTCTGAATTACTGAGTGAGGTGGTCTCTAGAAATTTTAAAATCAGAGGAGGTTAAATTAGTACAAGTTCCTGCCTTGAGTGTTAAAGTATGTATAGTGGAATCAGTAAAGAATGAATGAAATTCTGAGCACAAGTAGCTTTGAAAACTTCCAGGACTCTTATACTATCTTCTGCCCATACATATAAGGAAAATTAATGCATACACTAATTGTTTTAGCTAAGACTGTGGACTAAACCTCTGAGAGCATGGGTTAGAGCAGGCCTATGTAGGACCCTTTGATTCTCTGAATCATAAAAACCGTTTCCTGAAGAAACAGATAAGCCTGACTACTGCATGCATAATCTTATCTGGTTAATTTCTCTATTACATCTAAGTTACAATATGCAGGTGATGTACACATCCATCCACCATCACAAAAAGAAGTAAAACTTACTGGGGTAAGTTCCATGTTATCATAACTCATAGCAACTTCAGTTAGTTCATTCTACCATCTAGAAACACTGAAGACCATGGGATATTTTGACTAGCTCTTTACTCATCCAAGAATTCACAAAAACTCAATTTCCATTGCCTATAAGGGACAGGCACAGAAGATCTTTACACTGTTTAAATGCCAAAGCCTCTCCCATTCATTTAATGAAAAGAAGAGGGTGGGCATGCTGTGAGTGCACAGTGTAACTGCCAGCTGGTTTGCAACTGTTTAATTTATAATTTAGGCAGGTATGTGCACTCTGGTCTATCTATAGGTAAGCTGAAATCATCCATAGGTCAAAATTCCATGCCTTGGTCCTAAACTGGTCTTCACTGATCCAAACAGTGACACACAGACTTTATTTACTGGGTTGTTCAGGATTTCAGTTCCCCAAACAAAGCAAAATTAAACATTAATATGGAACCTGAACTCATCTTCTTGACATTTATTTAGTGCAAGAAAGAAATAATTTTTCAATACTACACATTTATGGTAACTTTCAGGTGGTGTACTAGGTCTGCTCTTTGCAACTCTGGTGACAGAACAATGCTGATTCAACAGGAACATTAAAAGAAAACTGTTCCTGTGAAACCAATTAAATTGGGTGGAGCTTTTTTTCCCAGTAGTAGCCCAAATATTAACCTACGTAATGCTTTGCTCACAGAGTTAGGAGAAACCTTTTATTTTGTGAGAAATGTTTATTTTTTCCTGTCAGAAAAAAACATTCAGCTGAAAACATCCTTAATTCCTTGAGCAGAAATTTTGGTGACAGAAGGTCCATGGTAGCTAAACCAGCACTATTACACTGGGGAGGCTGCAACTTAAATCCTGCAGAAAATACAAAGGTTTACAGAGGGTTCTCTTCATTACAGTAGATCTATTTTTAAAGTGTTAAAATAGATGATGTTTTTTAGAGATGCTTTCCACTTTGCAGAAAACTAGCCATGTTTCATACTTTCCTTCAAATCTATCACCTTGTGAGGGCAAATTGTAGATACCTTTGGATTGCTTTAGTCATATTATTTATGGCTCATTGTGATATGACAACACATGACAGATTAAGCTAACAGCACTTGGCATGCCAGATCATCTCTATCCTGTTGCACTTCAGAGATTTTATTTTAGCTTTTACTCCTACACAGTACAAAGGATCATGATTCACTCCTAGGCTTGCAGGCTGGAAGGGACCTCAGGACCTCAACCTTGTGCTCAGAAAGAGTGAACTACATGGTCAGACAACTTTGCAAAGGCCTTTCCTTACACATTCAGGTCTTGAGAACTTCTGAGAGCAGAGACTGCACGGCCTCTGTGGGCAATCAATTCCAGTGCTTGACTTTTCACCATGAGGGAGAAAGGTTTTCTATCTGTTCCACCCAAGTCTTGCATTTCAACTTACAGTCTTATCTCACATCCTCCCACCCCGGCCATCTCGATGGCCAGGTCTGCAGAGGACTGACTGCAAGTCCCCTGCAGGTCCAGGTCCCAGCCCCATAACCCAGAGGGAGGGCTCCCTGTGTTGCTGCATGGCTCCAATCTGGGCAGCCCAAGCCTGCAGCCTTTCCTGCACGCCTGGACCTTTCCCTGAGCCCACCCTGCAGCCACAGGTCTGCAGGCAGACAAGCAGCTCCTCTGTTCCATCAGAAGTCACAGGTCTCCAGGCTTCCTCCACACACCCCCAGTCTCTCACTGACCCTCCAGCTATGCCTGTCAGCCTCCCTTTCCACAAAGATTCCCATCAACACCCCTCCATCCTCTGGCAGCTGCTTCCTGCCTGAGCAGCTCCATGGCATGCTGTCCACCTCATCTCTGCCCCAAAGTGGCAGTGGCAGGCCTTGATTGTGCTGCCAGTTATCCTTTTCATTATCTAGAAGGTTGTTAAAATAAAGTGCAGGATCATTGATACATGGTGGTCAGTAAGGAGGACCACTGAGCACTCAGAGGAGCGACAGAAACAATAAATAATACATTTTGTGTACATTTGAACAATTGAAGACTTCGTACATAATCACTGAGGATTTTATGTTCTAAATAATCACTGCAACTTTACAAGGGGTTTTGTAGACTTTTTCAGCCACTACTAGTAAACCTGTGAAATCCATGAGAGAAAGAAAAGCACAACTCACAATCGAAGGGCAAATTACTCTGAAGAATTAAAAGCTTCAATCAATATAAAAATTAAGTACTTTTGATCTTGCAGTACATTTCTCAGTAGTCCTACAGCAGTTCAGACAACAATGTTATAGAATTGCCCCAAAATATTACGTCTCAAAAAGCCAGAAAGCAATCTATTCCCTGCAACAGGTTACAGTTCTAGTCTGTGGAGATATTTTTTTTCTCACAGCATGCATACCACTGATACAGACATAAGTGAATAATGTGAATAACATAGCAATATAATCAATATTTTTCCTAGGCCATGAAAGAATCTGTGTACTCTTTCAAGTTCAGGAAATACTCTGTAGCTGCCAATCCTTCATTTGGACAAGAATAAAGCTGGCAATCTAGAAAAAGATCTTATATTAAAAAATTAAAAAAAATCTGTTCCTGGTTGTTTTTACTGGTTTTTATACTTATCTCACACTTTGTTAATTCAGAACTATAAACATTTGTATTCTGGCTTCAAATACCTTTCAGAGGGGATGGTTCTGGTCTCCATCCATTTATAACTAGACTACCATGCATTTAATTTCATTAACTAACTTTAATTTTATTATTAAAAAGCTTCCTAGATTCCATTTTTAAAGTAATATGTTGATACAGAGATTTCAGAATGCAGGGATTGTTTTAAACATATCACTTACAGATTTTGTTTCCCTTCCTGCACTTACCTTCTGCTCACTCCTGCACTTTCTCTGACCTGAAGAGTCTGAAAAAGCATTTTTACTTTAAGAGCATTAAATTAAATACTGGTGCCCATTAAACCTAATGCTGAAAATACTACTGGTATCAGCTAAGTACTTCACTTGCCAATATTTTTGTTCAACAGAATAGGGAAAGTTCCATTTTTTTCAAACAAGACCAGAATTAAAATAATAATTCTGAAAGCCCTATAGCACTCCTTAGAAAACAGCCTAGTGTTCTGGAAGAACAGAAATATGGTCAAAAGGTTAACTGAGTATTTAGTCTTCTATAAAATGTCTCCTTCATGAATTTTTTTAAAATAAGCTTTATATTTCTGATTTCAAAAGGACCAGCAGCTCCATCTACCTTAGTTGGCAATACAGGCCAGTAGGAAGAGAACAATGGAGCTGAAGAGATGAAGTCTGTGCACTGCACACCAGAGCTGCTTTATCTTGGACATCATGCAGTGAATTGCATGCCCAGTTGTAGCTGGAGTGCATTACATGGACTCACAGATCACAACTTCCAGTTTAATTTTATCCCAAAGAGCTTCACGGCATGTAGTCCAAGATTCCTCTGAGATGTAAGCCAAGGCTTAGTAGAGGAGGATGAGCAAGAGATGTGTTTCAAAAGCACATTCCTGATCCAAGCCCACATATTAATACTAAAAATTCCCAGGTGTGTCTCCATTATCTTTATTTCAGTGGCAAGTGATTAATTAATTTCATTACATTATTTGTAAGTTATTTGGACCTAGGGGAGGTAAAAGATTCCTAGTGTCTACATGCAGAGTAATAATAGCACACAGTGCTAATACTTTTCAGGGTACTTATAGAACAAAACAAATTTTATAGATCTAAAGCATTTGAATTTTCTCTCCCATGATGGTGTCAAGTATCATAAATATATTATTCATGGGGGAACAAAAGCAGTTACTAGGTAAAGAAGAAAAAGTGATTCTTTATTATTTTAATATTTTTGCCATCTACTATGCATCTGAAAAATACACATTCTTCAGTTATTTGTTTTACATCCCTACCCAAAAATATACAAGCATATTGTTCCCTGACTCTTATATTGACATCCTGTTTTACCATTAAGCCATGTAGGAAGAGAGAGAAAATACATTATGTCAAGAAAGTAGGTAGTCAAAGAGAATTTTGCATTGAAAAGATATATCTGGTCATCAACACTAGTAAAGAATGAAAAAAATCATCAATTAAACATCTACATTTGCAAAGCATAAATTTTAAAAATCAAAAATTGTTTAAATGAAGCCTGAAAATCTCAACAAATGGACAGTGAAATATATCATATTGGAAAAAATAATACTAAAAAAATAAAAAGGCGTGTGCCATGAAGTCTGAACATGAAAAGTGAAAGTAACTATAGAACAAGCTCAACTGGACTGTGTGAGAGAAGCTAAAAGAAAGTGGTCAATTTACTGAAGAAAATAATAAGAAAAAAAGAACTGGGGCATTTTTTCGGTAAAGACAGCCTAGAGCCTGAAGTTAATTGAGGCTTATTGTTATGATGGGGTGGTTGGTTGGAGACAGAAATGACACAAATTCTCAGAGGTCCTTGTGACAGCAGCAAGGGTTTGTTATGGCAGCTTTCTGATCTGGGGTTCAAAGCTGCCAGGTTAGAGAGATGCTTGGGCTGGATCTTACCACCACCCCGCTCCTTGATCAGTGGTATGTCTGCATTCTAGAATGAGCACCACTGGGGGAGGTCTCTGTTTAAGTTCAAATTTAACCTGTGATTGTTCACCCAGGGACCTGTTTATAGATCCAGGCTAACCGAGCTGGGTTTTTTATTTATGGCTGAATTAATTGCCCAGCTACAGACAAGCTGTGTGCTGTGACAGTTTATGATTTGCATTGAAATGAAAACTTTGCATCAGTTTTTCATAGGGATTGTGGTGTCCAATGGGGTGTCAAAGGTGCAAGGGGAAATAATTTAATAATACTGAAAACAAAGTTATAAGAGGATTTTAAGTCTCCTGACTATACAATAGACTCTCCATCTCACAATGATAAATTAATCTAATATAATTTTAAATCACCTATTAAGGCTAATAATAAATCTACCAAATCAAGAACTAGGTATAGAATTAATGAACACCAAGCCCAGAAAAAAGGAAAATGTGATCCAGTGCTGCATGCTGTGAAATGTGCTGCATGTCTTGTAATGTGACCTCAGTAGTAGGCAAGTCTTAGATATATTGTGTGAAGCAACATTAATTTCAGATACAAAAGTAAATAGGAAAAAGGATTAAATATTATATTACTTTTTCATTGCTATATTGTGACAGACTAATCAAGCAACTTTGTTTGATAAACTAATCCTCTAAACCAAGAAAGTTCATATCCTGACAGTTCTTGAGTACTTGTTGTGATGTCACGTGGGAATTCCTAGCTCCATACAGGAAGCTGGAATTGCTAGAAAAATAGGAAACAGAGGTCATGCCTGGGATAGGATTGGCATTAATTTGGTAGAAAAGGCAGTAGAGCTGTAAGGGGAAAAGTGTGAATACAGAAGAAGGAAAGCATGAGAAATCAAAAAGAGGTTAATTGTAAGTAATTGATTGTAAGTAAAATAATTTTATAGCACAAAACATTGATTCTGGTTTGTGCTATAAAAGTAAGGTATTATTAAATTAAAACATCAGTAGTACATCAGGTTGCTTTGAGCAAACCTGTATTAATTACCTCAGTCAGCCAGAGCCTCTTTTGGGACACAGTATAATATGCCATTTGAAATGCAGTCTCAGTTTTACTTTAAGTATTAAAATCTATTTATGTTTTGATTATAAAATATTTAAAAGGCCAGATAGGAATTTCTTTTCAGTTAGTATTTCAAATCATTCTTCAAGCAATAACTGGCTTGTAAAGATCTATCTTTGACTTCATCTCACTATAACTTGTGTTGGAGTAATGTATGTTGAGTGTGGCTTTGCAAATATGAAAAAATGGTTTAATCACCTAAATTTTTGTATGCTTTTTCTTGGACTGTGTCTGAAATTTAAAACGTTGACTTCTTTTCAACCATATTTATAAAAATTAAATCTGGAGAATTCTGTAGCCTATCTGCTAACATCCTACTCCCCAAATCATTCAGCTGCAACCAAGCAGAGATTACTTCCTGGAATGCAGCATTTGGTGAAAAGCAACTATATCAGAGAAAATGCATTTTTTGGATGTACTGAAGAAATACCTCATCAGGGCAAAACTATTCAAGAATAATTCTCAAGGCAGCTATTCCGTATGGCTTTTTTCTTACTGCTGTTTAACATTCTCATTTTGCATCAGAGAGGTAAATGGAAAAATGCAGAAAGCACATTTGTCTAGTTGAAAAACTGTCATCCCTTCAAGATCATATTGTCATTTATTTTTTTTAAGTATTTCCTATAAAACTGTACTTCATATAACAAAATCTGTATGTTAGCAATGAGAACAAGTAGGTGTTGAAGAAGACATAAAAATTAAAATGCTGCCCAACAGCTGAGTGATTTTTGGGGCTGTGCTCAGAGGAAAAACCAAAAAAAAAATATTTTTAAATAAGTTCTACACAGGAGGATACATAGGATTATTTAGGTTGGAACAGACTTGGACATCAAGTACAATCATAAACAACATTGCCAAGACCACCACTATATTGTGCCTAAGCACCAGCTCTACACAATTTTTAAATACCTCCATGGATGGTGACAAATCTACATTAATAGTTAAGGCAACTGTGGTAAAGCTAAGAAATCTTAATTTTTCTTGTTCAATTACTTTTCTCTAATTTTTTCTTTTAGTTTATGTTAAATAGTTGCTACACAAGAGGGTTTGCTCCTAGACCAGAGAAGTATATTTGTTTTGAAAAGACATTAGCAGAAATTGCAAAATCTGGGGAAATATTTCTCTTCACTTTTTAAATAAAACAGTTTAATTGAAAAAGTCACAGCTCTTACTTGTCACTTAACTGTATTTACCACCTCAACACCAACACAAGCCATATACTGTACATTTTAATCAAAAGTTAGTCTTAGTTATTTTTACTTCCCAAAATGTATAGTTCTAGTCACCTTTATTGGGGCAGGAAAGGGCAGGAGTAGGTACAGCTGAGAAAAATGACTTTTTCACTGCATATTGTAATGCACAAGAGGATTAACCAATTCTTTCCTAGAAACTTATATTGTTGGTGCAGATTACT
Source organism: Luscinia megarhynchos (assembly GCA_034336665.1). NCBI lineage: Eukaryota > Metazoa > Chordata > Aves > Passeriformes > Muscicapidae > Luscinia > Luscinia megarhynchos. The sequence continues at coordinate 38,605,317 of CM067566.1, read as the reverse complement.
GTCATCAAAATTACTATCATCTAAGGCACATTCCCCTGGTAATATTCTAAGGCATTGTGGTCCTGACTGTTTCCAGCCCCTCTGCAAAATATCACAATACTAAAAGTTTAGGAAAAAATACGTTGGATTCTTTTACTTCTTTTGGTGCATGGATTAGCTTGCCATTAGCAGTCAGTCTCCAAAAACGCTTTATACCTGCTAAAAATGTGTATTGTTTATAGGATCCTGAAAACACCTGCTAAAAAAATATTAGAGCCTTGTGGAGAAAATACATTTTCTAGTTCATTATTCCTGAGAACTCTCAAAAATTTATCACTTGAGTCAGGAAAAAATACACTGTGTAAGCCTGCTGCAAAAATATAAACTGCTTTAGATAGGACATATATATAGTATTCTTTCAGTAAGGATACAATGCTTTTCACCTCAGTAAATCTTCTTGGGTAGCAACAAGATATAACAGATAGAGTTATTCTGTCAGACAAAAATGGTATGAGGACTGAAAATCTATGCCTTCTGCAATTTATGATTGCTGCCTAGCAGCAGCACGGACACTTAAAGAAGATATTCTGTCTCAAAGCACTTGGGAACTTCAGAAAAGTTTCCTTGAACTATATAAGATCCCTCAGAAAAAAGTAGTTTCTTTAGGGTATTTGCATATTCTCATCCTTAGGAATCTCATCCTCTTGTTTAACAGCTAGTTAGCATAAGATTTATAGAAAACTGCTCATACATAATTTCTTTCCTGGGATTTCATTGCAAATGAAGGAGGAAAATAAGCCTTGGGTATGTTATTTAAATTGGCTTTTCTTTTTCTTCTTGGTGAGTTTTTTAAAGCTTGCGTGGGATCTTGTGAGATATGGGGAAAAAACTGCAAAGCAACATCATGATTCATCATGGAAAGCAGAGTTCATCCTGCATAGATGAAGAAAACAGTAGATGATTTTTCACACACATATTTCCTAATAAGTGTTACTTAAGCCAACCATGCTAATTCTTCATCACTCTAAATATGAACAAACAAAAGTAGTGCTCCCAGGATATCTAGGTCTTGGTACTTCGTATGCTCAAGGAGAATATAGCAGTGACATTTGTACATTCATTGAGGTGCCAATAATAACTTCAACTTCAGCTGACAATAAGTCAGAAAAATATGAAAACAGTTCTCTCTCCTATCTCAAGCAGAACGAAATGGTAGGAAGAAGTCATTGAGCTCAAAATTATTGCCTTTAATGCTGTGTGTTATCTAGTGCATAGCAGAAGGCACTTGGAAAACACCAGGGCAGTATTGCAGAAGAAGGTGAAAATGTGAAGTGATGAGTTTTTATTGACAAGGAGCTGACTGTCATCATGACCTTGTTCCATAGGGAGCATGGGAATTCATACAGGCATCTGGGTAAAGCAAGAAATAGTGCAAAAGGCTGCCCTTTTGTGCAAAGCAGATGCTAACCCAGAAAATTCCATGCTAAGGTTTTTCCTTCGGGTTCATTTCTCACAGGATGCACCTACACACAGGCATACATACGTTCACACACATAGGAACCATTTCTGAGCTCACAAGAAACTCCTTATGGTTTTAAATCTCTGTGTTGAACCTCAGGGCATTTTGCATCTTTGCAACAGATGAAAGGAGAAATAGATGTAGCTCTCCATTTCAGAGCAGAGAAGGCAGAAAAACATTTTGTGACAGTTTAATTTTGCTGCATGAGTGTGAAAATGGTGTGAGAAAGATCTGACTCACGTACTTTTTTGAAAAAGCCCAGATTATAAAAATTAAAACAATGACACACAAACTTACAGTAGTTATCTATAGAAGTATTCTCCTGGATCTTTGTGGGACTGGAGGCTAAAAAGGACACAAGATACTTAAAGGGAAAGAAGAACAACCCTGTGCACTCTGCAAGTTGTTCACTCTCTTGAGCCGTGCAGGATTGCATACCTACATGAAAAGGATTGCACACCTGCTCAAGAGAAGGCAAGCCAGAATCAAGACCTGACCTTGGGAAACAAAATACTAATTTTAAAAATATATATCTTTTTACAGTTCCACCGAAATGTAGCTGCACTTCTCTTGTTTGTTCACAAGTTGTCCTCACACTAAAGAACCAAATGTGCTTTAGTGCATTCTGTAAATCTTTTATCTCTGCCTTACCTGATTCTTCCTTAGGTAGCTGAGATAGTGGGAACCTGCCATGCCATTAATTTCATTCATCTAAAATGACATTTTTATATCTCTTGAGAAAGAGCATGAAGGTAAATCAGCAAGTTTTCAAAATCTCAAAAACACTTCACGTATCAGAAAACTTCATTTTAATATACCTCTGTAGAGGGCTGGCACAAGTTCCTGTGCTATTTCCATTATAATAGAAAGTTTAAGTGTAAGAGAAAAAGAATTCTTCGTTGAATAAATATTTCAACTTTTGTAAGTGAAAGCCACAAACAAGCTTAGAAGTGTGTTTCAAAATAAGGAGTGTGGATTAAATTGTCATACTGAGGCCAAAAATTTCTACTGCTGTTCAGGAGAATTATCATTTTAATATCTTGTCTCTCTATTATATTTTTTCCTGGTTACATTCTTTGGCTTGATTATAATTTTAGCACAGTAGTTGGGGTCACAGAAGAGATCCAATCAGGATGCCTAAAATACTGAATAATTACTTTGTGTGAAGCTCTTACCTCTATAAATCGGTGTTAGAATGCATCTAAAAACCTCATGGGATTCAGAGCATTCTGGACCAGCTCCATCCTGGTCCCCTCAGATATGTGGCATTCCCAAGGTTCTGCATGTGTGCCATATATCCCCTGAGATACACAAGATTCCTAAGATTCTGTGTCGAGAGTATGGCATTTGGATATTTCTAAATGGGCAGTGCAAGAAGAGATGACCTGCACCAGACAACAACTTATGGGAATTCCATTCTGCCATTCCACTTAACTGTTAAATTTCAGCAGAAATCTGCAGCCCTGATGGTGTTGCATCAGCTCTTCACATCCTGATCAGTCTGTTTCTTATGGGTGCATGCTGGAGAAAAGTGACTGCATCCAGCTAGTGTGGAGCAGAAGAAATGTGGAGCAGGCTCTGCAGCTCCTGCCAGAAAGTGGATGTGGCACTCATCCAACACATCCTTCCACAGCAAAAACTGCTCTCCTGATTACCTCATCTCATGTGCAAAGGCAAAATGAGCCAAGATAGCCTGTACTCTTTGCACTGGCAAACATAAAGATCTCTTCCTGCATATGCAGTCACAGTTTGAAAGTTGATATTATCATTTTCCATGGCCTGTTTGACAGAGGTTTCCTAGTGCTTCCTAGTGTAGGCAACTTTTGTAATCAGATGGACATTGGAAAGAAAAAAACCAGGGGTAGATGATAAAACTGTTTGAGCATATGTTCCAAGAATGCAGGAACCTTTTAGTCTCTACAAACATAGAAAATGAGTCAGAATGTCTAGATTAGGGTGGGTTTTTCAAATAGAAGGAAAGACAATGTAAACAACAAATATTTAGTGAAGTGCTGAAGTATACTTACCATTCTCTAAATGCTCAGTTTTAATGCACACAAAGAACACCTGCAACCAGTTGGATACAGGCCGAATCAATTCCAAAACACTAAAGATATTTTTTCCTTCTCATTTTCAGATGCTTACAGAAACAAGGCCTGGCAGACTCTCTCATGCACAACATCCTTCAAACTTCGTGTTAATCAAGATTTGCATCAGTTGTGAGGCTTTGTTCTCAGCACTCTCAGGTCCATTAAAGTGAAAAACGATGTGAATATGCACAGTTCCTGACACTGATAATGTTTTACAGTTATCACACATCAAAATACATACCAGGCATGATTGTGTATAAGAACTACTGAATTATTTTCTAGATAAGGTAGAGTGACAGGTAGTATAAATAACTCATTATTTACATACCTGTTTGACATTGTGATGTTGATTTAGAGAGTTAAAATTTCATTACAGATAGGTTTTTCCCCCACAATGCATTACTCCAGCATTTTAGCAGAACAATAGATTTCACACTTCAAAGGAATCAGTGGTAAAAGGCTACATACACTGAAATGGAAATTGCTATTTAACAGAGGGGACTAGGTCTGCAACATAACTGTGCTGATAAAATCTGCCCTATATTTCAATGATGTTTTCTACTAAAGAGTGAAGATAACAGGGAGAAGAGGAAAGAAAGCAACGTGGTTATTGGTAGAGAAAGGTAGGACAACAGGGAATAAAACCAAAAAGTGTTGATAAGGAGATAAAAGGAAGATAACAGGCAGAAACTTGATGAAGAAGTTAGACAAGCAATAAGGACACAATACAAAAAACAGAGAAGAAAGATCAGAGTGAGAAGGAGAGCAAAAGTCCAGGAAGAAAAAGGAAATGAGAAATCTGAGAGGCAACAGAAAAGAGCAGTTGGAAATAGAGTGGGCAGTGTGATACCAGGAAGGCATGGAAGGATTGGAGTAAAAAAGAAACAGGAAGGAATGAGGGGCGTGAACAGGGAAAGGAGCTATGAGTATGAGTGAGAGAGGAGCAAGAACCAAAATGGGTACAGAAGGCAGGAGAAAGATGCAGAGACAATGGAAGGGTAATAGATACCAAAGGGAGCACTCAAGGGAAAAAAAAAAAAAAGAGAAAGAGGAAGAGTGTGTAGGGGACTACTAACAATGCTAGCAGAACAGATAGAGCAGGATGGTCCTCAGCTCAATTTCAGATTTTGCTTTAAACTTCTGTACCTTCTCTGTTGCCTTCTTTTTTTTTCTTTTTGTTGTCACCTTTTTCCGGTCTAGCAGGATAGATGCAGACTAAACCAATGTGTTTATATCTGGGTGAATATAAGGGATTTCACACGAGAGATAACAGGAGGGCTACTTCTATCAAATGCACAGTGAATGATTCCTTTTTCTGCAACAGTGTGCCAAGATTTAGATATTTCAAGTTTTGTAAGAACAAACTGTTCTCTACATTCAAAAGGAGAGGGAAGAGACAGGGCAGATTCTACTCTGCTTACCATGCTTCTGTTAAATACTCTATTAATGTGTCCTGGGGTTGTTCAGGTAATGTGCCCAGGATTTAAACCAAACTCAGCTTCTGTGACTTTCATACAAACAAAATTCACTACCACAGATCTGCACATTCAAAGTCTGTATGTGTCAAATTTGGATGCTACTTGGGAAAATTATAATCCAAATGAATGACCACATACATCTTCATCTATTAAATGTGATGAGCATAAAAATACTGTGTTCCTATAGTGGCATTATGGGTTGTCAAAACAATTAGTTATGATTATACAGGTCAAACCATAAGTTTATACATTTCTCAAGACAGCCAAGTGCTCTTAATTAAAATAATTAAAATGTTGCTGAAATTTACTTAAATAGCGTTGTATTATTGATAGCATTTTTATCCAACATTTTAGTATGCAAAACTAGTGTTTTCAGCATTATACAATCCATTAAACACACTGTAATAGTTTGTAAGTGGTCTTTTGTTATTTTTCAGCTAAGTTTGATGTGAAAATGAGCTACACACTGACATAAGAGCTATCCCCTCCAGGTGCCCTTTTGGATAATCTTGGCTTCCCTACACTGCTTTGCTGTATGGTCATATTGAAAAGCAACATTTATTTTCTTGTCCTTAACTCCTCAGTTGAAGTGCTTCAATTCATTTGACCTTTGTTGGTTTGTCTTCCACCTGTGCATTTTTAAGTAAACTGCTGCTGAAGTGTGTGTTGAACTTAACACACTTAAGTGTTGGATGTTTTGGCTGTGTAGGCATTCAGAGAGACTACTGACTATTGATCAGTGTATGCATAGAATTAATCTACTCGTGGAATCAAAGCTGCTTCTTCATTACAAACTAATTTTTATGGATTTTGATGGCAATCTATTGCTTGATATGTTAAATGTAAAACTCATGCTACATGTAACAATTGTATTCTATCCTAGTTTATACTTAATATGGTGGAAACATTTCTGTTTTAGCTTTAGGGATGAAAATATCACTCACTACAGTAATACAATAAAAAATAAAGGGCATTCACTCTTCAAATTTGATTTGGTTCTGGTCACAGAATATGCTGAGGTGGTAGGGACTCACATCAAGTCCAACTGTTGGCCCTGCACAGGATACCCCAAGAGTCATACTATGTGGCTGAAAGCATTTTCCAAATACTTCTTGAGTTCTATCAGGCTTGGGGCTGTGGCCACTTCCTTGGGAAGCCTGTTCCAGTGCCCAACCATCCACTTCATGGAGAAGATTTTTCTAATATCCAACCTAAATCTCCCTTGACTCAGCTTCAGGCCATTCCCTTGGGTCTTCTCACTGGTCCCCACAGAGCAGAGATCAGTGCCTGCCTCTCCTGCTCCCCTCATGAGAAAGTTGAGACTGCAATGAGGTCTCCTCAATGAAGCTGAACAGACCAAGTGACCTCAACTGCTCCTCATTCCGCTTCCCCTCAAGGCCCTTCACCACATTTTTTGCCCTCCTTTGGATGCTCTCTAAGGGTTTGAGGTCTTTTTTGTCCTGTGGTGCCACTGCTCACTTCCATAGGCTGAGCTGTACCCAGTTACACACATGGATGGAGCACGTCTCACCTGTGAGAGCTGGTAAAGAGCTTTGTTCTCCTAAGCCTCCTGCTCAGACTGCACCAGGCAACACAACAAATGAAGACTAGAAATAAATATTAGGGATGTTTTGGATATTGGGGCTGCCTCAGTAAGAGTGAATCTCTCTGCAAAATTCCCTGGAAAAGTCTGTTTCATACATTCTTAAATGGTTATCTGTCAGTTAGAAGAGTGTCAACTATATACATTCTGTTTGGTCTCTCAGGAAACCTGCATTGAGCTCTATTCTGAATCTAGGTTTTAAATAGGCCAAAATATACAAGTGATATAATCATTTTAACCAAGTACTGGCTTCATCCAGACATATTTTTTTTGCTTATGAGCTTTCCCAAGATACACATCAATCTAATATCAAGCAAACTTTATATCAGAAATTACAATGTCTATCCAGTATACTTAAAATTAATTAAATGAAAAAAGTGCAATGAGCTTCTCCATGAAATTCACAGATTTTTGAAAGATGCTTTTTTTGCCATGTGAATTTTTGGGACTGTTTATTTTTCTGGCATTCCATTTTAAAAATGGGAATTTTATCTCAAATATTGGATATACTTGTATAAACATTCATTTAAGACTGAGGAGAAATTAACCCAATTCTTTCAGAAAGCTAGTTATAGAGAGGTAATTACTCAGAATTCAACTGCTTGTCATGGTGCAGAGCCCTGCAAAATTCCCAGCTGCATAAATCTGTGTATAAATCAATTTCAGAATAATTAAACAGCTCTGTTATTTTAGTCAGAACCCCTTGGGACAAGTTTGCGCCAACAGCAATATTTGTTTTTTGGGTAAGTTTCTGTCAGGCTTTTTCTAAGGATAATTTTAACTGCTGCTTTACTAGTCTGTTCTGAGTTTTAGCTTTTGCACGGTACGGATTCTCTCTCAACAAAGAGCAAGTAAAAATTATTTGCCTTACATAGGTCATTTCAAGTCAATCTGTGAACTGCATGTCTCACTATTCAGTCTTTAATAAGATTTTGATACTAAAACCCATTAAAAATGATACTTAATTTGTCCAAACTAATTCTTACTTTAAAGCTGATGTATCTGCCTCCTCCTCAGGCTCAGAAATACACTGCTACAGTGAAATGTTGTTCCCTAGCTTCCTAAGGAAAGGAAGCAGGGTACAAAGCCAGACTGCAATGCCATTAGTAAGGCAAACTGGTGCCATGCAGACAACTGATTCAGAAAGATTCACCAAAGCAATAACATAAGCATGTCTTCTCCACATGAGTTCTATGAAGAATTTTTTTTCAGGGCTGTGTCTCAGCTCAGTGAGGAACATGATTAGGACTCTGAGTGAATAATTGCTATTATTTTTTCTAGAAGATGGTTTAAATCCAAACTAGTGCGGTGAATGTCTCTGTTCAGCTAGCTCTGTGAATCCAAATGTTGCACTCCAGAATTTAATCTGAAGATTAGGTTATGCAGAAAACTAGCAGTGGCTATTTAAACTGTGTGCTACCCAAGTTGTCAAAAAGAAGATTTACCGTGAGATTTTTATATCCTGTCTGGATCAATTGTGTAAAACAGTCTGACCAGCTTTTAAAAAATCATCAGGACCTTAGAAAACCTTCTGGCAAAGACCTTGAGATAGATAAAACATGTTCAAAAGGGATGGCTTTATCAAAGTTCCAAACAAGAAGTCAGTCTTAAAAAGAACATGCAGCAGAGGAAAATGCATCTCTAAGTCCCACTATTGGTTGCTCAAATATATTTAAGATAAGCCATTCTGCTACAATTTAATTAAGACAACACATACATCTGCTTTTGTTACTTAACCATCTTTCAGGTTTATGATTTTCCCAAAGATCAATAAATAATCCTTTGTTTTGAAAACTCTGTCCAAAGTCCCTGCCATTTCAAAGTCATTACAATTCCCTGAAAAAGAGCCTGTAGCAGTAACTGAAACAGTTTTTATCTGTCAGGTTCATCCCATAGAAAATCCCTGTGTCTGTGCCTTGATAGGTCCAAGTCACAATCATCCATTTCTGTTTCAATATTCTGGGTTTGGAAAATTGGCTACAGAACAAAACAAAATGATAGCAGAGGAGGAATTCTAATCTGACTGCAGAAATTTTAGCCCTGAATGTGTTTTCATGGGTGATGTAAACAATCGAAGTTATTGAATGAATATTTTGACCAGTTACTTTCTATTTTGTCTCTTATTTATGAGTTCACACTATATCAAACTTTAACTTAATACTTGGTCTGTAAAATACTCTGATGAGATTTTGGTGGGACTGGCTGCAGTATTAGTTATCAAGTAATCATTAATTCACCTTGTGTAAGCAAAATATACTTATAGAAGTGACATATGTAAATACTTTATTTTTTTTTGTTTGGGTTTTTTTTTCCTTTTAAAAAATTTTTATGCACTTATAAAATGGCTGGGTTAGCATAAACTGTATTTCATCACTTCATGTGATGGACATATAGAAAAAAAGTGGAGTGTTGATATACTAGAAAGTTTGAGATATCTACACTTCCATTCTGCAATCTCCCCAAAATTCTATTTATACTGAAAAACTATTAAACTTTGGAGATTTCTTCTCTATGAGATTTTTCCATTACTTTTCACCATTTTATTTTCATTGAGATAAAACCTGTCTCTCTCAGTGAAAGTCACCACATCCATCCTCCTCGAAGTTTTGAATTAGGATTAGGAATTTTCATCTTCTCTGAATATATTGCACCACAAAATCATGACCCTTCAAATGTGCTATGGTTCCTAAGGAGCTGATGGAAGGTGGAGATCCAAACTCCTGGCTGAGAGGCAGTGCCCCTGCTCACAGCACGATTGCTGAGGTACCTGTAGCTCCTGGCTTTTTTCAGTGGCAGTGTCCCCACATCTTGCAGGAGGACTGTGTGGCAGCCTCCTGTTCTGTGCTGGTGTTGTGCTCTCTGAAGAGAAAAGCACGATGTTTCTCTATTGGAGTAGCAGTATCTACTGCAAATTGCAAGCTGTGAGCACCATTGTACTGGCATGTTCTGTTCAGCTCTGTTCTATTCAGCTCTGCAGGTTATGCATCATAGTGCTCTGTTCACACTTGTATTTAAAAACAAGTTTCTTTCAGAGAAGCCCTGTGGGATCTGGGGGATCTTTATGCCATATTAGATAGTACTAATATGGTTTTCAAAGCCACATGCAGATCTTACTCTTGATGACACTGAAGTCGTTGAGATTTTACCATGCTTTGATGGGACTAGAATGGGGCTCATGGTAAGCAGAAGAAAGTTATTTTAAACGTTTTAAGGTGATTTCAAATTTACAGTCTAATATTTTATAGCAAATTTTAACTACAAGGGAAGCTTGTGTATGTCACATTCTGAAACACTGGAGTCCAACAGGTGTGCCTTTAGGAATACCTTCTTGCAGAGGGCAAGGTAAATAAGGAACATCATTCATCTGGATAAGAAGGGATCAGGAAGGTAGGGTTTCTGTGTCAGCCTCAGAACATGAAGGCTTTGAATCTAGGCTAGGTCTCTGAATAGTCTTATTGGTTGAAATCAGGAAAACTAATCCAGACATATACTCTTTAGATATGTAACACGTGTTCAGTGGCATGGGCAAAACATTGCTGTTTGTGTCTTCCATCCAATCTAAGTGCCAAAGGATGAACTACTTAAGGCAGTGCTGGGATATACTGGTCACTTAAACACTGCACTGGCTGTCCTGAATGAGAAGCATGATTTGCTGAATCAGAAAAGCTGGTTCTTTCCCCCACACACGTTTTCTGTCTCCTCATTATCAGTAAAATTAAGAAGTATTAATGGAGGGGCTCTTCCCTACCTTGTCTGCAATATACGTGTGATTCAGTGAACATTTTCTTTTCGTAAAGTCTGTTATGAATTATGATCAGACTCAGTCTTCCTACCAGTGAAGGAGAGAAGGAGACCTGAGGAGGAGCTATGTAATTATAATTAAAGTAGGAGAGGAAAATAAACATTTATGCTGAGTTCTGCATTTCAAAGCTTTCCAATGTTTGCCTTAACAGTCTTGATATGTTCTTTAAATGAAGTTTGTCTTCAGTCATATATATTACAAAACACTATACTGAAAGTTCATATTCTTTCATGTACCATATTGACACCTATATGTTTCATTACAATATTGTGTAACTTTTAAAACCACTGCACAGATCTTTCCTACTTCATCAGATGAAACAATGTACAACAGTAGCATTTAAATAGTAGTAGGCTGTTTACTGTAAACCAGTCATAAAAAGATGAGGAACTACTTCTTTAAACAATAAAATACTTTCTTGGAGCGAAGAAATAACAACTGAAAATTCAGTCTACACACAGGTTTTGGATGTGAGTATTGAATGCAATAATGAGCCTTTCTGCTTCTTTTTAACGCAGACTCTGGCCTTTCTGAACATTTTTTCCTTTGCTGATTCCTTGCTCCAGTCTCAGCATCTCTCATTTCCATCTCTGAATCAGGACATACAGCAGGAATAGAGATTCCAAACCTAAACATCTCAGCTCTTTTCTTCCTAGCACAGGCTACTCACAGGACCTGTTTTGCACTAAACCATTTACATACTATTGTGTTTTTGCCAGTATAAACCTTTTTTCCTCGCCTGTTTTGCTCTTTTCTTCCCTATGGTAGTATGATAAAAGAGCCTTTTCCCTAGTAAAATTTAAGGAGATGAGTAAAAGCAGGGAACACACCTCCTTGTTTTCAAGTGCTCAGTAACATGATTTGCTACAGCTATCAGAAGAAACAACTTTGACAGAAATATTGCTCAGCACCTATATTCTTGAACAAGAGCTTGTTCACTATCAACAATCATACACCTAACATTAAACACATCTTAAATGAATATGTTTCAAAGAGGTTGTTTTTAGACTAAAAGCCTATTTTTAAAAAACTTAACATTAGAAGGAAGAAAGTAAGTTGCTGAATAATATCTTAAATGTCAGGCTTATGAAATACAGCAGACCACTGGTTTTACAGAATCGTGCAAAGAAACCATCTTTCACTAAAAATATTCACAGACAGATGGAGGCTAGGTGGATTAAAATGAAAACAAGTACTCCAATCAATTCCCTACTTAAATCTTTGAGAGAAAGGAGCTACAATCAAGTATAAATTAGGAGACTTCCCAAAGGATTTATAATTGATTTTTAGTTCACTCTGACCTCTATTTTTCAGTTATATGGTTGACTATTTACTAACAAAAGTATTTTATTTTACCTACAGGGAGACTCTATCGTCCCTCAAAAATAACAGAAATAGTTCACAACATCTCAGAAGCTGGAATTTATATATTTAAGGAATATTTGCCGATTTTCATAATAAAGAACATCTGTCATTATTTTTACAAAGTGCACATATTTGCCTGCATTATACTTCAAGCTTATAAAATAACTTTAACAGCCCATGTCTAAACATGAGGGTAGAACCTGGATAATGCAAAAATCACATGACACTGTGCTATTAAGCATCCAGAGGTGGTATTTTTCCTGCCTGAAGAGCACCTACAGGAAGCAAAATGTTCTTACATTCCAGGTGTGATGTTTGTCTTTGATTATTTATGACATGGCATAGGAAGATTCAAATGGGATTTTATTGTTTTCTTCACACCTCCAGGGGTAATTCCATGGCAGGTATATTTAATAAGGCCAAACTTCATAGTCTCCAACAAATTGTAACTCTAGAGAGATGAGCGTGATTGCAGAACCACCACAATGAACAGAAAGAGTTTCAGGCTGAAAACATCTCCCACGGTCACATTTTCTGGAATGCTATAGTAACATCAATAATTCACCTGGATTAAGCCTCATTATATCAAGCTTTGAATAAAAATGACTCTGCTATCACTGATACATCTGATATTCCAGCTTTCATATTGCTGGAACAGAGGACAGGAGCACCTCTGGTTGTGACAACTTACATATCAGAAATTGATTGACAGCATTCATCAGAAAAATAGAAATACACCTAAAGAAATGGCAAGGAGTTAAAATGTGGATTCCACTTGTTCTTCACCAATGTAGTCAGGTGCCCTCATTTGTAACAGCTGTAAAAGGTATAGCTTGTCTTCACCCAGTAAAATGTAGAGAATTCAGTTCTGCTGTTTGAGTAAGGTTGTTGAATGCTTTCCATGAAGAAATGACCAATATCAGCCTTTTTCTCTTGGGTCACAAGGTCCAGAGGAGCTCATGGCTGCAGAAACAAAGTGTTTCAAAAATGGATTTTGCAAGTCATGCTCTGAACACAAAAAATTGTAGGAATCTAAAAAAAAATAAATTACAGAATCACAGAATAGCTTGGTTTTAAGGTGACTTAATGATCCTGTAGTTCCAACCACCCTGGCTTGGCCAAGGACACCTTTTACTAGACTAGGTTTCTCAGAGAGTCATCCAGTCTGGCCTTGAACACCTCCAGGGATATGGAGTCCACAATGTCTCTGGGCAATCACTCTGGCAAAATAGGAGATGCAAATTCTAGAAGTTGAATTCTTATATAGTGAGCAACTAAGTTGTACCAATAATGAACCCTTCAAAATTATATATATATATAAGTTGATTCAGCAGAGGGTTGTGGAAATAAGCAGGGAAATCACAGTGACAGTCTAAAATTTACTATATCAGATGCTAGGCATTTATAGCAAAAGCTATGAATCAGTTAGGAGAATAGATGTGACAGGTGTGTTTCAAAGATTTTCCACTTACATGCAAGAAAATAAAAAGATATTTTCCTTGGTTTAGTGAAATAAATACAGATGGATAATGATTTTAGTAAATATTTTCATGAACTTCCTACTCCCTGAAAGAAACTTCTACCACCCTCTGCATCATACTTGGTTGTTGCTTGGGGGTTTGGTTTGGATTTTTTGTCTTGATCCTTGCATAATATCATATTTGTATGGACTTATCAGGCATTATTTCCCCACTCTTTCAAATAAATCTGAGTTAAACAAGGAACCTGTCAAATACAGCTATAATAGAATTTTTTCTTCTGACTCCATCTTCCTTTCCTATAAACAGAAACAGTAATTTGTCACTAAAAAATAGAATTTATCTTCATAGCACATGGAACAAATCTGACCATGAATTCTCTTGAGAAATCAGAAATTAACTTTCATGGGCTTATTTCCTTTATGGTGTTGACTCAGATAAAAATTAAAATATTGTAGAACTATTCTGTCCATTTTTGTGGTCACATTCACCTTATCTTACACACTGCAGCCATCCTTTGTATCAGCTTGAACCTCTAGCAAAATGGAGCTGGTTCCTTAATTTGCCTTCTACTTATTTTTGCCATATAAACAGCAAGCATAAAAAAACATATGGTTCTTCATTCTTACTCTGGCTCTCCTTTCTAGGCATGTTTTTTCCTTTATCTCTACCCTGATATCTAAAAAGATGCTAATTTATATTCAATTCATCAATTTGATCTTTTTTTCCTTGAAATTTGTGATTTGATCACTGCCTGCATCCTTGCCACGTGCAAGAACAGTAAGAAAAATGCCAGCCAAAGAGGTTTTTTGGCCAACACAGCACCATTTATTCTAAATGTTTTATTAACCTGTGAAGTACCTTACACGTTGTTTTAGAATCAGTGAAAGGTTCTGGCAACATAAAAATAGTCTAGTTTACCCTTTTTTTTTTTTTATCATTGTAAAACTACCTTTTTTATTTTTTCCTCCCAACTGGAACAGCAAAAATTTTGAATTATTGAGTCACCCCCATAAAGAGAATACTCAGTGCATGAAGGGTGGAGGCTATTTTCCATCACTGAGAGGAGAAACAGCCTCTAGGTACCAGAAATATCTCCTGAACTTTTCTGTTGGATAAATTATTGCTGAGCTGGAACGCTGTTCCTGGAGAAAAATTTATGTTAGTTAAATAGTATTCTCTGTTTTCTTCTAGCAGTCTCATTTTCATTAATCTAATGCTGGTGCCAAGGGATTTCTGCTTGTTTATATTGGTATCAAAAAACTTGCATTGACTCAAGAGAACAGTAGAAGTTCTTTCCTGAAATAAACTAAAAAAAAAAAAGTAATTAATCTTAATATTTCTGAACTTGCTGTGACACATATGTAGTTACAAAAACTGAAAATAAAGTACTTGGGCATAGTACAATGAATGTGTTATATTTCCCTATTTGCTGAAAATAGAAAAATTTAGGAGCAAAATAACCACTGATTACCAGGCATATTCCATGTTGTTTTCACTTACTCTAGTGGAATTAAAAATAATTTTAGATAATTCATAATGAAAGTAGACAAGTCCAGTCCTAGTGACAATATTCAGATTAAATTATTGAGAAGGAAAATCTGATAGTCCTGACTTGCTACCTGCACCATGGACATTTCTGTCTTTGATACATCTCCTTCTGAAAACAGGACAGCATCACTGCATTTTAGTTACATGTAGATAATCAGCTCTTCTCCAAAGGTAGACACACAGGGTACATACCTGAATGCTAAATGACAGATTTTTTGTGGCTTTCTTATTTTAGAAGATAATTTAAATGACTGATGAATGTTTACCGTGGCCTCCATGGTCTGGTAAAGTACATACAAATTTATTTCTTAAAGTAATACCGATTTTTCAAATAGCACACCACTATACTCTGCATTCAAGTCTCTAAGTTCTATCACCTTAAAAAAAGAAAACATTTTGAGAAAATGGTATTGCCAAATAATGCTTTAGCTCTTACATAGTTCATCAGCTCTCCTACACACTCCATGAAACTCATTTATTTATTGTTTGATAGTTCTGGTAAATTTTGCTCAAGTATTAAAAAAAAATCCCCCAGGATGACACAACACTGTATATGAGATTACTTGTTCTTTGAGTTGGTATCTGAGAATTGAGATTAATCTTGTTTATCCTTTACTATTTGTTAAATTATTCTGTTGGAAGACCTTGCTCACCTACTATAACACCAGAAAACAGGATTCTGCCAAAATATGCCTGAGGTCTCCAGAAGTAGAGCTTGAGCCAAACCATAAGAAAACAGAGGCAAATTCATGAAACTCATCCCTCAAGATGTCCAGAACATAGCTGGTCTGTGTGCTGCCACAGGATGTCACTGATGTTCCAGTTACATGTCACAAACAATTAAAAGTGATCTCAGAACAGAATGCACTCTCCCACATGTATTGAGACCCCATTAATAAAATCCAGCTTAGTGAGAAACTGAACAGCTCAAGGGGTATCAGCTGGCCAGTTTAAAACCAAAGGGATTGTATGGGGTTTATGTGGCAGGAGTTTGGTAGCACAGGGTCTGCAGGGGTGGCTTCTGTGAAAAGCTGCCAGAAGCTTCTCCCATGTCTGACAGAGCCAACAGCAGCCAGCTCCAAGATGGACCCAGTGCTGGCCAGGGCAGAGCCCACCAGCAATAGGATGAGGGATCTGAGAAGAGGGAAGCAAGCTGCACAAATGGCACTTCCAGCCAGTGAAGAGAGGAGCAAGGGAGAGAAGAGCCCTGCAGACACTGAGGTCAGTAAATAAGGAGAGGCAGGAGGAGTTCCAGGTGCCAGAGCAGAGGTTACTCTGCAGCCCATGGAGAGGCAGCTGTGCCCTTGCAGCCCATGGAGGTTCACATGCCAGAGCAGATGGATGCCCAAAGGAGCACGACCCTGTGGGAAACCTGCACTGGGGACCTGTGGAGCCATGGAGAGCGTAGCACATGCTGGAGGAGGCTGGCAGGACTTGTGATCCCATGGGTTACACTCTGGAGCAGCCTGTTCTTGAAGGACTGAACCCTGTGGAAGAGACCAATGCTGGAGCAATCCATGGAGAATTGCATGCTGTGGGAATGACTTGTGTTTGAGAGGTTTGTAGGGAACTGTCTCCTGTGGGAGCTGGAACAGGGTGAGAGTAAGAGGAGTCCTTTCCTTGAGAAGGAATGAGCAGGGCAATGTGTGATGAACTGACTGCAGGCCCCTTCCCTGTGCCCCTGCACCACTGACAGGCAGGAGATAGAGAAAATTGTGGGTGAAGTCAGGCTTTGGAAGAAAAGATGGCTGGGGGGAAAGTGTTTGTTATATTTGGTTTCCTTTCTCATTACCCTGCTCTGAATTTGTTGGTAATAAATTAACCTTATTTTCTCAAGGCAAGTCTGCTTTGGTCATGGCAGTAATTGATGAGTGCCCTTAGCTCACGAGCCTTTCATTGTATTTTTATTCCCTTGTCCAGCTGGAGAGGGGAATGACAGAACAGATGTGGTGGGCATCCTGGCATCCAGCTGTGCTCCAACCCAGTACAAGAGTCAACCCAGTTGGAGAATAACTTAGAGGTTGATTCTGCAGCTGGGGGAAATCTCATTTTACACTGTACTATTGCCATGTTAGCAGCATGTTGTGATATGAGATCCTGACCTACCCAGGTCACTGAACTCCCATTTCCAAAAGTTGCCCATTGGCAAAAGGTAACTGCTTTTCTGAACCTTACTATTTGAGGCTAAAGGACAAAATCATAAAAAAATGGCTGTAATATCACATGTGGAGTAAAAACTGGACTGCTAGAGCCAAAATAAATATTTTAAATAAATAATTCTCTTCATAAATGTGTCAAGGAGTTTATATCAGTCCTATTTTATGGGCTCTGAGCAATTTCTAATTTTCTTGGCATTTTTATAACTTCTATGGGGAAGAAAGAACATTTTGTCTTCAAGGAAAAGTTTTGACATCTTCATTATCTTAAAAACAAGAAATGAGAAGCTAGGACAGCAGTATGAGAGTCTGTCTTTATTTAAAATTCAAACTTCTTTTCTTCTACTTTGTTCAATTTCCTCTTTCCATTATTACCTTCTTCAGAGATTTTTTTACTGATAAATTTTTAATTAAGCATTCAAGAAGCAAAGTCATACTAAAACATAAATTATGGCACACCATATTGACCTCCTAGCACTAACCTCACTCAGAATTTAATGCAGAAATCCAGATGTGCCTACCTTGGATTCCTGCCCTGAAAAACCCTGAAAACCGTCACTAATCTTAATAAAATATTTTCACCTCTCAAGACTAGGTGCTTATACTAACCATAGTGTCTGTGTGGCTTGGGTCACGTTTGTACATGTACACAATACAATCTAAAACTACTTTCTTACAAAATATGTACTTACCAAGCCTCAGATATCCCAACCCCAACACCTCACACATCTGTTTTCTTTAGCATTTCAATACTGACAAGAACCCAAGAAGGATTCTGGAGGTATCTATATGGTACAGTAGCAACATCTTCACTGCTCCTTTAATCTGACCTCAGATTATACAAACCAGGCTACCATGAGGAATTAGGACTTCCTATGGAAGACATATGTCCTCAGAAGCAAAGGACCATTACTTACAACAATTGACTTTGCAAAAGATAATTTTTCCTTTTGAGAAAACTCCCTGAAATCTGCTACAGGAGCTGAAACAAAGGGGGTAAATCAGATACCAGTTATTGCAGCATCATGCACCATTGCTCTTTGGTTTCACTGCCTGCTTTATCTGACTCTCTTGTTGGGCTGGCAGTTGCACTGGTAACTGCTGATATTCTCAATCAATGGTTTTATCTGCTTCCATGGTAACAAAGAGCATCCATGTGCATTAGAGTTAGAAATGTTTCCAAAGTTGACTTCTTACATGCTAGGATCATTGTCTCAAACCTCTAGAGGCAGATGGGAAAAGTAAATCAAGGAAAATCATCAGCACAATAAAAGATTTAAAGTATATTTCCTTCTGAAAGGTGCTTCTCATGGGGTTTTTTCTGCTTCTTTGAATGATTTGACACAAACAGCAAAGAAACAGCTGAAA
This sequence comes from Luscinia megarhynchos, assembly GCA_034336665.1. NCBI lineage: Eukaryota > Metazoa > Chordata > Aves > Passeriformes > Muscicapidae > Luscinia > Luscinia megarhynchos. The sequence goes on along the minus strand of CM067566.1, from coordinate 38,586,928 downwards.
GGGGAAGGTCATACATACCCCCTTTCCCTTTTGTTAGGTAGAAAGATAATATAGTACTGAAAGTTTCTCTCTTACAGATACTCTCTTTTCCTTTTTTGAATGGTTGGAAGGAATCTGGACTATGTTCTGTGTTTCTCTGAAGCCCTTTGTCATCTACTGGAAAGCATTATTTCCTTCTATGATTTGGCTGTTAAGGAATAAATAATTCCTTTTCAATTGCCAAAGATGCTATATTTGTCAGTCCTTCCTTGCACATAGTAGACAGTGACGAAGATATTACCTCAGTTAAGGAATTTAATACTTCCTCCATTCATTTGGCCTTAACCTACCTAATCTGTGTACCTTCCTTTCTAGGTAAGCACAGCACATGGAATAATTGAATTTACAGCTTTGTAAATGTCTTTTTAGAATCTCACTTCAGGATCAGAATCTACAAAATCCATCTTGTTGTGCAATAGTTCAATTGATTGCCCAACAGTTCATTGATAAACCAAATGTATTAACAGGGTTACTCAACAAGACAATCAAACAAAGAGTACATGCAGCTTGGAGACACTTCTGGTGTATGGAGCAAAGAAGAATGGGTACTTGCAGCAGGAGCTGGGCCTAGGATCATCCTGACAGGAAATAGCTTAATTTTGGCACAGAAAAACTCACAGATCAGAATCAGTGTAAAGAAGCTCTTTGTAGGACCTGTTGTGTGAGGGTTGTGCAGCTCATGAAGCCACTGAAAAGCTGCTGAACTGAGGACAAGTGCAAGGACTCAGTAGGCAGGGAAATTTACCCTCAATCATTATTTTTTCATGTCTTACTCAACAGATCTTTATTCCTTTTATTCCCCTTATTGTTTATTTTTCAAACAATTATTTGGAAACGGGAAACATTTGAGCATGCTCATTAGAAGAAAAAGTTCTGCATTGCTACCAGTCACTATTTGGGGAGAATCAAATGAAAGAAATTGTATTCTGTCCTATCATATTAATTTCTTTTAATAACTAAACCTAGCTATACAATGTATCTCTGCTCCACTAGTAGATGGTGAGTACAGTCAGATGATCAGGCCATTTTGAGAGGAGTTTTAGAGACTCATATATAATTTGGAGACCCATATTCTAGTGCCAGAGGAGAGCATTAAAATAATTTCTTGAAGTTCTATATACCCTGAGGTATAAGAAGCACCTGGCAATGTGCACCCTGCCATTTAACTTACCTTTATCATTGGAGATTAATATAGAAGCTTAGGTACCACTTCTAATTTTTGTGAATATCTCTAAATATTAAAAAAGGTAAAAATTATACAGTAAATGCCATTTTTACTTCCCATTTTTCAAAAGACAACTTAAAAGGACTTTCCTATGGGCTTGCCTCATATTGACCTCAAATGGCAGCCATTATCTTTACTGTGATTAAAGTTATACTTGGACTCTACAGTGAAAATATAACTGAATGTGGTGGCATAAAAAATTTGAAATTTACTTTTCTATTCATAAAGTTCAGAGATTCACCCACAGCTACTAAAATCCCCCTTTTGTGTGTTGACAAAATTAGTCAGATAATTTGAGCGACAGTAATATGGGATGTGAATGGTATTGCAGTGGTAGAGACCATAAAACCAAATAAAACTAAGCATCCAAAGAGTTTAAGAGATTGAAATCTCTCTCTGGTGCCTAAAGTGGTTGTAATCCTTCAATTAAATTCATCAGTGTTGGAGAAATCTCATGTCTTTGTGTAATAGTAAAAATTAAGTAAGTTGCAAAACCTGCAAAACCAAGAACAAATTTAAGAAAAGTAAAAAATTAATTCAATCTGAATTATTTTACCAGCTACCACAGGCAACCAAATGATAGAATTTAGTGACATAACCTTTTGGTTTACATAGGAATAATGAGATACTATTCAGGCTCGTTTATTGTAGTTGATGTGCTTATAAAACTGGAAGCAATTTTCCAAAAATAAATGGATAAGTGTGGCTTATATGTATGTATTTTGGAAGAGTTTTAATCAACAGCTTTTGGGACAAATCCAACTTACTACCTTATTTTGGGTAAATACACAACATGGAATTCACAAATGTAATCAAATAGAAGAGATGGCCCACAAGGTAGTTAATTCTGCCTCTTTCTGACAAGTACTTTGTAAGCCTCAACAAGCCATCTCATTTAAAATTTTAACTAAGTCTTTATCCAAAGAAAAATTAAGTTTTCTAAGGGGATGTTTTTCACAGTATGACTTTGAACTAGCTCACAAAAAGATAGCTGAATTGATCCTAGCTTGCAAAAAAGCAACTCCCACTTGATCTTCCCAGAAGTCATTCTTTTGGAAAATAATTTTGTGCAGAGCACAAACAAGAAGCAAGTTTACAAGAGATATGCTGGCTGAATCTGAAGTTGATAAAAAGAACATTTTATCCAGTGTGACAGTGGCTAGGGAATGAGTTACCATCCCTGTCTTCACAAAACAGAAACCTGAGAGAAAAATGTTTCCTGTTTAACTATAATAACAATGGTTAGACCTTTCCATCCTTCTGCTACTATTAATCTTTTTATTTTATTTCTGTGATGTTCCTTTTGTTTGGTCGTGGCCCTTCAGCTGAACATCTATATTATATTTCTGTCATCTCCCACACATGCAAAATTCCTCCACAGAGGTACATATATAAAGAAGAAATGTAAAATATTTCTGTTAGGAATCTCACCATTTTTCCTTCTCTGTTTTTTTGGTGCCCATATGATAGCAGAGTATCATTACTCCAGCAATTGCAGCAAACGAAAAATTTGTACCCTTCATGAAAAATACTGGTGACTTTTAAGAGCACAGTGTAAACCTCTGTTCCTTTAAATACTATCATGATATGTGGGAGTAAAGAGATAAGAGGAGAGCTTAGGCAGCTTTGAAGCTATCAGCTCAAGCTCTTGATTCCCACTGCTCAAAGTGAATATTTCTCTAGTGGAGCTGAGTCATTGGCACAGATTGTGTGAGTCCTCCTGTTCTTCTGCATGCTCCCCATCAAGATCCAGTGAGCAAGGCAAACAGCTCTCCTCTTCCACGGCAGGATCCCACTTCTGAGATCATGAGCTCGATTTGAGCACACAGAGCCAGTTGCCCCATATATATTCTTCAATCATAAAGTTCCAGACCAGAAGGCCACAGGGCCAGTCTTGTTTCTAAGCAGGATTTTGAGCCAAACTGAGGATGGCTGAGACCCACTTCCTCAATGAGCCCCCCAGTCACTGCTCTGCTTGGTGACAGAGCTGCTCCCAGGGACCTGGTGCTGAGGAAGGGAGGGCTTCTCCCTGTTCCATGCAGGCTGTGCTACGAGCAAATCATGTCTGATAGATATGGCACTCCCATGGAGTTAGGGCAGTCTCTGTCCTTCTTGGCAGGAAGGCACGAAATACAGCTAAAAGCCAACCTACAACTCTACTGAGTCTGCTGCTGCAGTTTAATCCAGCAGGGAGTCAAGCATCACACAGCTGCTCACTCTCTCCCCACAGTGCAAGGTGGGAAAGAACTGGAAAACAAGGTAAAACTTGTGTATTGAGAGAAAGGCAGTGTAGCAGGACAGAAAAGGATATTAAAATAATACCAGTGATGAAAGAATATACAAAATAAGTGATGCACAACACAATTTCTTACCACCTGCTGGCCAATGTCCAGGCAGCTCCCAACCCCTGGCCAATCCTCCCCAGTTTTATCATTCAGAACAATGACATATGATGTAGACTATCCCTTTGGTCAGTGGGGGTCAACTGTTTGGCTGTGCCCCCTTCCAGCTTCTTGTGCCCCCCACCCTCTCTGCTGGCTGGCAGGGCAGTGTGAGAAGCTGAAAAATCCTTGACTTAGAGTAAGCACTGCTCAGTGCCAACTAGAACAGCAGTATGTTATCAACATTATTCTCATCCTATATCCAAAACACAGCACTGTGCCAGAAAATTAACTTTATCCCATCTGAAAGCAGGAAACTAGACACTTAGGTAATGTTTGGGTTCCAAAGCATGCAAATCTTCAGCCATGCCTAAAAGCCATGCACATTATAAAATCCATGCCTGGGAAAGGGAGGGAACAAGCAAAAGATCTACCAATACCTGCCTATTCCATATCTGTCTCTGCTCTATATCTTTGTAATAAATCTGCCATTGAGGATAATTTTTTAAAAAATAGGTGGAAGAATTTTAATGTTGCAATTCAACCTCAAACAATCACCTAAAAGAATCAGATTCTACATCTGAACAGAACTACCTTAAAAAACTGGTAGAGAAAGGTACATATTTTCTGAAAAAGAAGGAGAAAATATAAAATTGCACACAAGAAACTTTGCTAAAATGGTCTATGATTTAATATTTACTTGGCTTCAGCATTTCTTTGAGAATGTCAAAACAATTTTTCTCCAATTTTTTTTTATCTCTAAGTGATGTCACTTGCACTTCTTTCTCTTTTCAATTCAATGAATTGTAGTCTTTAACTCTCCTAGACTAAAAATTATCCTTTCAGAAACACAAAAGTAAATTAATTGTGACACTTGAACAGGGGTTAACCACATAATCTCCCATAAATAGCAAAAGAAATCTAAATCTCCTTGCCTCAAAATAAATATTTAATACTAAAGTCAACTCTCTGAATTTGCCTATATTGTGTGAAAGTGTGAAAAGGAGAACGAAGTTGCCTTGTTATCAATGCTTTAAAACTAAATTTTCTACTGTATATACAGAGTAACACTTCAGTTTATTTAAATTTACGTTGTAGGTTGTAACCATATAACATCATCATTTCCTCAAATAGAGGAGAAAGCAGCACAGTGTCTTCTCAGGAGCTGAAAATTCTCTGACTTTCAGTAAAATACTTGGGATCTACCTGAAATCTTTAATATACGACCTCTTTTATTAAAGTGGTTGGATGCACATATTTAAGAAACCTTCAAATTAAAACTATCTTTTTCTATGTTCGGGTTATTCCCCAGTCAACATCACATAGAAGTTCACAATGATAGCACAATAACACTGTAAGACCTGTAATTTTCTCACTCAAAGCAAAGCAATTAAACTTAAACCATTCTGAATATTTTCCCCTGCAAAGCAGTGGCTAAAATAGGAAAAAAAAATTAATTAATTAAAATTTCTTAAGAAACATAATTCAGAATGTATTAATCCCTTAAACTGTCAAAGATTAGATTCCTGTTGATAATTTGAAACTGACAGGTGAATAACATTGAATTTTCACAGGAATAAAAGTGACATTCTTAAAAAACAAATCAGTGATAATGCTCTAGCTTCATATCTCTTCCTATCCAAAAATAGAAAAAGCTGTAATTCAAAAATCATAATTCAAACTTATTCAAATGCTCAACCATAATTTCCTGTCTTTTTTCCCATGTAAGAAATCAGTTTGGATATAATCTGCCTTAGAAGGTTCTCTTGTAGTGTGAAACTACTTTCATTGCAAGTGCACAGAATCCACATTTCACTTGGAAAGTGATTCATACAGCTCTGCAAAATCAGATAGCACATTTTTGGTGTTAACAAGGGCTCCCTCTTGTGATACCGTAGTGAATTAGGATTAATTTTGAGGCATTAGACAGGACTCTTAAGAGTGCAAATTCTTCACTAAGCAGTTAGGGAATGTCAGGTGGATTGCGTCCTGGAAGTTGGAAATGTGTACAATTGTCCTGACTGTTCAAAAAATTCAGAGAACCTGGAAGTTAGGAAGAAAAACAGATGCAATGACATGACTGTTCACATAAGCATGGATTTTTGCAAGAATTGAGAAGAGTCCTATACCTTTATTAAAGAATTATCCAACACAAAAAAAAAAAAATCAATCAGTAAGGTCAGAAGGCTGTAAAGTAAAACAGCCTGCTATCAATAACATGAATGTTTTAATAAATATGTAAAATTGTAGTTATGAAGGTTTATTAATGACAATATCTTTGTTTGGATTTTTTCCCAAAGTGCTTATATATGGAAAGAGCTTTTAAACAACTGCTTCTATTTCAATTCAATTCTCTTTTCATGCACTTACCAAAATTATTTCTACTAAGATTTGCAATAAATACATCCTTTAATTAATAACAAATTGTCTCTTTCCCTTTTAAAAATAATTTAAAATGACATTCTCTGATTTCAGCAAATAGAAAAATTTCACTATATTTGCTTAAGATAATTTAATTCCCTAAGTAAAGATCATGGAAAACAAAATCAGTAATGTCTGTGGGCATTATGAAACTTGAGCCTTCTGAATAAACACTTCTTCTAGTATTATATACTTTCTCCTCCCAGAGGTCAAAACCAAGGAACAAAACTAGATCCCTGGTGGACATCTGCAAAACCGAATTTCACCCACTGCCTGAAATGCAAACTAATTGAAAATGGAAATTACATACTGCAGGCTTAGAGAAAGTTACTTGAATACACCCTCCCTTTCAGCTGATTACAGCATGTCAGGACTGTAGGAATACAAGGTTTACTACCCCTTTCAATTTTGGTCATTTGCAATTATAGGTGCATATATGTCTATATGCAAATATAGGTTTATATGCATATGTATGAACTCTAAGGTATTAGCACAAAAGCCAAACTGAAAGGATGCATACAGACAGCTCAGAGTAACTTGAATGAATTAGTCAGTGTCAAGAAGCTTTACATAGCATAGATTTTTTTAAAAATAGTATCTAAATCAAATAGCTGGCTGCATGAAATGTAGGAGTTCTTACATTGTGTCATTATTGATCTGCCTCCCTCAAATGAGCTAACATTGGTATTATGCTGTCTTCAAGGAAAAGAATGGTTTTCATCAGATCCAGATAGTTATTTCTCACAACAGAAATATGAAGGTGTTTATTTCTCCAACATATGTATCCTACTACCACTCCTTCTTGTAGCTTATTTGGTATCACTGGGTCAAATGGAGACAGATTTTTCTAAAAAATGCCTTGGAAGTGTACTTGACTGTTGTAATTTTTCCATAAAAACATCCCCAGCTATGTATATTTGTACAATGTATGTAGGATCTGCTCAGTCGGGTACAAAAAAGAGAAGAGGTCAGCTGCCTCCAAACAAATTTGCCATCTGAGATTCAGCAGCTGAGCTAAAACTGGAGCCAATCTGAAGTCTCAGCTATCTCAATCAAGCTTCTTATGGCTGCAGAGTTTCAGTCCAGGAAGACCTTGGACAAGCATTTTGGTCACAACAGGCTACATGCAACATAAAGAGATGAGAAAGAGACACTGGAATATGAAAATAATTGGTGCTGCTTCTATTTTTATTTCACTGATTTCAATGCATGCACTAACTTTGGGATGCTTTGCTAAGCAAGGAGCCCGAAATTGATAGGCTTTCCCAAACTTCTTGAGAACAAATACCATGAATTTGTATTAAAATGCCATAAAATAACATAGGAGGGAACTTTTAAAACATTCAGTTGGGGGAAATGGCTGACTGACTTCCTTTTGAGATACCAAAATATATATAAAAACACAAGACTGAATTATACCAAGAATTACAGACTTCTTTAACATTATGAGAAAACTATGAAGTGTATGTTCATGTCAACTGTTACTTTACCTATTATTCCTAGGATAATGGCAATAAATGAAGGAGACTAGATAATCCGGCACGTTGATTCACATCCTTGTATATTTTAAGCATCCAGAGAGGCAGATAAATCATAATGCCCCCTTCATATTCATTTACCAACAAAATGCCACCATTAAAATAGTCAGAAAGGTGAAATCTACAGAGTCCACATAGCACAAGACTTAAAACAAGTTTCCAAAAGGTCTCCTTTAAGCTTTAACAGAACTGGAGCTAGTTATATCAAAGATATCAAAGTGTTGGCAGGTCTAACAATGTTTTATAAAAGGGGGGATTCCACTGAAGAAATATATGTGGGACTGTAAGATCAAATCAGCATGCATATCCCATTATTGGTTATTCAAACAATGGAAGCAGATATGTTATTTCCACTGCCTTTTGACAGCATAGAAGTGCTCACTACTGGCCATATCCACCTACTTTACATCTTTTCCACTCTCCTGAGATAAGCAGATGAGTCAAACTGAACCTCTGTCATTTGCCTTTCAGTCTTTTTTTTTACCTTACCATTTTAGTGATACAACGAGCTTTAAAGCTGACACACACACATTTATTACTAACTCAAATACTGCTTTTATGTACTATGCACACATCACTTGCATTGCATATGGATATGCTTGTGAATACAAAAATGTAGCTGTAGATGCTATGTATTCCAAGTGGTTAAATACTTGCAGAGTTCTCCATGCTGTGAAGTGTTCTCAGTTCCAAATCTTAGTGAGACAAAATCAAATTCTAGACAACTGTGAGAAAACAGAGAAGGGAGAAAAGGAACCCAAGTGCAACTTGCTTTTACCAAGTCACAACATCATTTTAGCTGTGGCTTTAAACAGGAAACCACTCTGCAGACAAGAGATGCTGCACGAATTGCAGCAATAGGAAAAGAGACACGACCCCCTTTATGCATCCAAAGGAGATCACTTTATCACAGAAATCATCCCCCTTTCAAGCCTTTAGCTCAACCAGACAAAACCAAAACATAAAAAGAGAAGAGCATTGGCTGGCTCAGCTGCAGTCTGCTGTCCACAAGTCATGTCTGTCTCTCACCCCCCAGCTGGCTTCCAACCATCCAGCCTGCAGCTGTGCCTTCCTACAAGACCTTCTGGTAAAACACAAACCTTAACAACCTTAACAATATAACCCAATATCCCACACAAATAAATAATCTGGCCATGGAAAATTAAACATAATCTTCCTAGTCATGCCAGCAGAAAGGCAGTCACCTGGTTCAGCAAAGTAAAGATTATCTGTTCAAAGTAAATATTATCTGTTGATAGTACAGGCCACAAAACTTCATATCCAGATGAATTATGTTGAAAAAAAACTTTTTTGCTGGAAAGTGAGTCATGCTTCCCATAAAGTGATGAGCACCAGCTCTTATTATAGATTCACAGAATCACTGTGGTTGGAAATTACCTCCAAGGCCATCGGAGCCCAACCTTTACCAAACACCACCATGGCCACTAAACCATGTAATGAAGTGCTATGTCTACTCATAGTTTTGAGCACTTCCAGAGATGGTGACTCCAACACTTCCCTGGAGAGCTTGTTTCAATGTTTAATCATCCTTCCAGTGAAAAAAATTTCCTAAAAACCAACTTGAACTTCCCGTGGTGCAGCTTGAGGCCATTTCCTCCTGGTCTATTGCTAGTTGCCTGGGGGACAAGGCCAATTGCCCACCTCACCACAGCCCTCGTTTCATACAACTTAAGCTAGAAGTGTCCTACACTGCAAAATGAGGTAATGATTCTGTATTCTTTAACTTTCATATTGAAAGGATTGAGTTATTAGCAGTGACTTGGAACAGAAAATTCTGTAGCTCCCCTTTATAGCTTCTAATATCTCACAAGATAGAATATGCATACTTTCTGATATGGCCTCAGTTCTCTGTCTCTATTAAAATAAAAGAAAAAGAAAAACCTAAAAACCCAACACATAGGATCTTGAAGGGAATTCAGAAAGCTGTCCTTATACAATTGCAAAATTTTATAAGTTGAAGAGATCAAAGTTACTTCCCAAAAGCTTATCAATTTTTGCCCAAGGAACAATGTAGAATCACCTACTTAATACAAATTCTCTAAAGGGAAATGTGCAACAATATATCTAGAGAGAAAAGGGACAAACCAAAGTCCTACCCAGGCTCTTCTGCACCTGTAATTCACCTCTAATCAAGGGAGGAGCAGAGGATGAGCTGCAGCCCTGCTGTTCAGTGGAAAGCACATGACTAATGTACTGTGATAAGGATGATACATACACCCTAAAAAAAGCTGGACCAAAGAAATGGACACTGGAGAGAGGATGCTTCAACAATATCACAATTGTAAATATCACAGCAAATTGCTGGGTTTCAATTGTTGGTATATCTTGCATCCCACAATTTACACATAGTTTATTAAAAATCATCAATCTTCTCTTAGAAAGGCTGTGTGAGTCACTGAAGTAGAGCCATCCAGATGCTTAGACACATGGGCAGAGAGTTTTTCTAATAATTGCAAAAGGGGAAAAAGAAATAAGATAAAACCAAGAGATTTTAAAAAACATTTTAACCACTTTTTTTTCTTTTTAAGTTGAGGTTGTGAATTTAGACAAAATATTGTATTTTAATTAGCATTTTGATGAACATTTTGAGTCCTTTCTTTCCTGATAGTTCACTTAATCTAAAGTTACTATTTCGCTAAAAAATAAGATATTTATATATCCTTATTGCTAGTGCCAAAAAAGAAAAAAATTGGGAAAACTCGGACCAATTAAGCCTAGTTAAGTTTGAAAGGTAAAGTTTCCCTCAAAGAGATGTTTTCTGTCTGCTCTTTTGTTCACAGTATTTTAAAAGAAAGAATGTTTGGTTTACATACTTTTGGAAATACCACTCCATATGAATTCAATGTAACTGCCCACAAAGTAACAGTCCAACTCTTCACTTTGGTTAAAACATATATTATTACAATATTGCAATTTTATTTGTTACAGAGGACAGAGAAACCCTTCTCTTTCCCTCTGCACATGTATTTGTTGCAGAGCTTTCAGGCTAATTCTTCCTGGAGTAAAACCAGCTGAACATCCCAGGCTATGGTGACAGCCTGAACTTGGCACTGGTTTATCACAAGGTGCTCTGGAAAGAAATGCACAGGGATGGGCTGCACCCTCCTGGCCTGCAGAGCTGAGGTGCCCTGAGCTGATCCATCCTCTGTGTGTAGAAGGCCCTCCCAAATTTTTATGTAATATTTTTATGTAATATCACTGGGACATAGAAAATTCCATTTTGACAAATCTTTTCTTTCAAATGGCTTAAACCCCAATCATTTCAAGCCTATGTTGGTTAAAGGAAAGCCCTGCTCCCACTCCAGATGTTTTGCTACATGATCACATTTCACTGAACAAGTCTTTTCTTTGTAATAGAATATGTATTAATTATTTATCATCATATTCTTGCACAGAAAATGTCTTCAAGCATTATGAAAGAAATTATAAAGATGTCCTTAGCACTACATGTACAGGTACAATATGAGCCAGAACAAAAGTAATCAAGTTTTACATTGAACTCATCTGCATTCTGACCTACGAAAATTTCAAGCTGTCATTAACAAAAAATCACAAAAATAATCATTCATATTTAGAATTGTTCCTTTACATCAGCAGCGTTAGGTTCAGTTTTCCAAACAAAATATCATCCCACTGCTATTATGAACTCATCAATATTACATAAATAAATACAAAATATAGCAGAATCTTTCACCTTTTAATCTGTGCTAGTTCCTTAGGTGGGTAAAAACATGGAACATGTGAACAGCAAAGTTAAAGTCACATAGGTTCATTTTACATTAAACATTGGCCACAACATCCAGAGAACAAAAAGCTTAAACAAACCAACCAACCAAAACAACAACAGCAAGAACAAAGCACCAAAACAAAAGGAAACCAACAAACCAATCCAACAAAAAACCCACAAAAGGGTAGCTAGGAAAACTATAATTAGAAAATGCCCCTGAACTGAAAATGGTCTTGCTGCAAACATAGGTAAGAAAAGACAGACTTAAAGAAATGTCAACATTTTTTGTAAAAGCATTATAACAATACAACTGCCTTTTTTATTATTACTGTTTAGCGAGAGCTTTTTTATGTTCCTTGCTGACTCACTAACACTGTTGTCTCACTTCCTTACTGAGATATCCAGAAAGGATGTATGCTCTCAGTCAAGCTTTCCCCAATCATTAACCACAAGAGAAGCAAGGCCTAGGGAGAAAGCCAATTTCATCTCTATAATATAATGTAATTTTTAACATAGTGATTAATAAGGATAGACCCTATGAAGTGAATAAATGTCTTTACATGGGACTGGTTATTTTTCAGTATACCATATTAAAGTTATACCTTATTGCATTTCCCACAGCTAACATACTTGACTTAAGTTATGCCTTGATAAGATTAAAAAGCCTTGATAAAATGAGCAGATTCAACAAACAAGAATCTAGAACATACCCATTATGAACTTAAGATATACTGAGATAACTAAGAAGGTACAGATATGTAAGTCCAAAGGCTATGTTCTCTTTGATATATACACATTATACATGTTGTCATTTATTCATTTGGCAACTTTTTTCCACTGGTACTTCCCTGGCTGATTCTTCCACAGCACTTCTCTTATATTTTTCACAGATATCATTTGTTTTTTCTATTTCAGTTTGCTCTTGAGCTAACGAGAAGGCACATACCTATGCTGCATAAATAGCTAAGTAGTTTTAAATCACTTAAAGGAGATCCTTTATTTCCACAGCACATGACTGATCAGGTTATAATTCACTGAGGAAGCTGCTTGTCAGGTCCTCCAGCAGCTTTAAGTTAGCAAATGACACTAATTTACAACAGCCAGGACAGATGGCAGGCTCGAGGTGACCAAAGGGACATTCCCACACTGTGTGACGTCATGCTCAGTGTATAAAGTGGAGTGAAAGATAGGATATGTCGAATGATGCTGTTTGTCTTCCAAAGTCAGCATTACATGTGATAGGCCCCTGCTCTCCTGGAGATGGCTGAACACCTGCCTGCTGTGGAAGCAGTGAATTAATTCCTTGTTTTGCTTTGCTTTGCTTGTGTGTGCAGCTTTTGCTTTTCCTGTTAAACTCTCTTTATCTCAGCCCACAATTTTTCTACCTTTTACTGTTCTCTTCCCAATCCCACTGGTGGTGGAGTGAGCAAGCAACTACTTGGGGCTTGGCTGCTGGCTGGGGTTAAACCAGGATAGACTGATATTTAACTATTTAATGATGTATTGGTAAAATATCCATTTATATAAATTAATATGAATAAATGAATATAATACACACATATGCCAGCAATACAAAATACATCCATTTTGCTTAAAGAACTTTCAGGCTATTATATAAAGAACCTCTCATCAGCTGTAGCATGATTTCAGGAAACAGGTCCTTTCTTTATCTGCACATACATTTATTTCTATCAGTGAAGCAGAGCATGAAATATTCAGCAGCTTTATTGAGATAAGGAAAGTAGAAGAATTTAATTCTCTTTATAGGAAAAGCTCTAAGTCTTGAATTCACATCTAACTTCAGGCAGATATATAAATATCTGTTGCAAAGAACAAGAAAGCATAAATACAGTCAATCAAAGATTTTTTCAATCTATACACAGATGAAGATTTCCTCTGACTAGAATAGGTAATCATTAGTTTATTTAATAAATAAATTATATAGACTAAGAAGGTGAGGTATGTGTAACTGTCTTTTCACTCCTAGAAATCATAAAGAGAGATTTGTAATACTTATTAATGAAATATTTGTTGCAAAGGTGATCTAGCAAAAGATACATTGGATGTGATGATGTTCAAATCATGTCCGTATTCTCCTAATTTAAGAATGGTTCTATTTTCTGTATTCTATTTTTATGTATTGACATGGGAGTTTCAAAAGCATCATTCTTTTGCCTGCTGTGGAAATACTCCTGGTAAGATACAGAAGATTAGAAATAGCAATTTCAAAACATTTTATATTTTTAAATAATAAAATAATCATAATATTTTAAAATATAGTTTAGGGATCCCTTTAAATTAACATGTAGCTAATGCAATCCAAGGTGGCTGATGCTTTAGTTTGTATAAATAGTATTTGTGTTCTTCAAGTCTCAGCAGGAAAAAAACCTCACAAATAGATTAGAAAGGTCCTTCAAAAGGATCTTTATTCCAAACAAGTTGCACCTATACAGGCTTCGTTCTGGCTGATACTGTGATATCATTCTAATAGTTATTGCTTATATCACTATGAACCTACATTTCAAAGCTCTTGCTGATACATTTTCTGAGCTGGATTTCCTTCTTATACTTGTTATTCTTGTTTACAATCATGTTAATATTTCACTAGGGCTTAAAATTCAACACGATTGTCAAGGTGCAAACTTCAGTCTTGACCGCCCAAAAGGCATTGCTACAACTTCTGTGCCTTCAGTTTGCTTTCACATGCCAGCATCCTGCAGGCAGGTACAGGAGAAACACGTGCTGGGCTGTGCCTCTCCTGCCACTCTCACCATCCAGTTCTGACGTGGACTGTACCTGCTGAGAGCAAGGCAGCAGCTGGAAAGCACCAGGGAATCACGTTATGTTGGATCCTTCCAGCTTCGGGCGGCTAGCTCAGCCCATTTCATAGAACTGGGAGCTTCTGAGGAAAACCCAATGGAATATATACACAAATCGCTGGCAATCCGTAAGTGCCAGCTTCTCTTTACTTACTTTACAAGTTGTTGTCCTTTTTTTTTGTTTTTTTTTTTTTTCCTCCCCACAAAACTCCTTAGAAATCCATTGGACGCCTTGGTTTTGAGATTTCTGGTGAAGTGCTTTTTAAAGCTAAATCCTTTGGTAAACTGAACACGTTAAACTTCCACTGACTTCAAAATTTCTGGACTATTGACTGGAATTTGATTAGCAATTTGGTGGTAATGTTCAGGCTTTCCACTACACAGAAAGCAGGGGGTTTTATATTCTAGCAGTTTTTCTATTAAGAAAAATCTATGCTTTCCAGATCATTATAGATAATTTTATTTTTAATAAGTGTGTTTTTATTACGCTTTCAGAGTCCAAGTCTTCTGTCATTAAATGCATTGCACATATAAAATAAATATATGAACATATGAAATAAATACAGCATATAGGTCTATTTGCACATAGGGTTAAGTGCAGTTTTGCTTAAATACCTGCTCTAAGCGTCTTCTAAAGCAACAGCACATTCTGGCTCCTCGGTAAAAAGGGTTTGAGCTTGCATTCTTGCATGAGCCAGCAGCATTGTTTCCCTCTTAACCACCAAAGTTACTTAACCAGTTTGACCAGGATCTAGCATCCTCCTGAGTAAAGCCTTAACTACTCTATTGAGAGCAGTCCTTTTCCACAGCCAGCCCGATGAGTAAACGCTTACCCTTTTTCCTAGGAGAAGCAGTAGCAGTTCATGGAGCTGCCCTTCACAAACCTTGAAGTAGCTTTCATCTTGCTGGCTTTTGTCATTTTCACCTTGTTTACCCTGGCTTCTATCTACAGTGACTCCCATGACAACAAAGAAGGTAATGATCTAAAATAAATGCGGTACTTTACAGGTTTTATTAACTAATACTCTAATTACATGTGCGATTTTCTTGCCGATAGACTTAGAGCACCTGACGCCAGCCCTAGGAATACCATACGAAGGGCCAGAGGGTAATAGGTAAGGCATCAGTAAAAGTCACAAGCATAGAGATTGTGTAAGGTGTGAGAACGAGACCTTGTAGAGCTGCGTCTGCCCCCTTGGTAGGAGCTGTGCCACACAGCTGAGATCAGCACTGTGAGCACCCTCTGCTCTCGGTGGGGGAGGATTTTCTCCTGGCAGCAGTTCTGCTTCACGGTCTGAGCAGTTATAAAGTGCTTAGGCTGGCAAAGCTGAGGATGTTCTTGTAATCGAGGTAAATGTTTGTTTTCATCAGGTTGAAGCCAAGAATTTGCTGCCTTTTAAGAAAGTGAAAATGCCATTAAAAGCACGGGTGGGGGGGGGGGTGTTGTCTTTCTCCCATTCAAAAGATTTTGAAATCTGGAAAAAACCCCAACCGGATCCCCTGCTAGTTCTACAAAGGAGATTTAACATAACCTCACACCGCCAGCAGAGAATTCCTGTTACAGTAGCGCTGTCACAGCCACCCTCATGCCATCTAATCTCCTGCGGGCAGGAGTATCATCCAGGCTGCGGGAGTGGAGTGGGAGCACGGAGCTCTGGCCATCCCTGCCAATAAAGGAGTCCCTCTCCTCTTCCCACCCTACCCCTGCTAAACTTCCTCAAACTGGAGATGTGGGGGAGGAATGGAGATAGGGAGAAAGAGACTGAAATAAACTCCTGAGGCACACAGCAATAGAGCTCTTGGTTTCTGCCATATCTGGTTGAAACTAATCCTGTGTCACCTTGATTTTTGTCTAAAATAAGATACTTATTTTATGGACATTTTATGAGCACCCCTAATGGAGTGCTCTTAACATATGTCTCATATAGTAAAACTCTGGCCTGCCTAATAATTTGTGAAACAATAGATAATAGCATGAAAGGTAAGGCAGCGCTTGCTGCTTGCATGTCAATTAGTTTCCTTTCTTGCTCTTCTCAGATTTCACATCATTTCTAGACAGAAGGGGAAAGTGCCTGAAAACAATGCACATTTGTGTGGCTAAAGTGTGGTTGCCATGAGAACTGACCTCATTCAGACAGCGTGGACACAAGCAGTTTTTCCTGGGAGAAGTCTGTTGTACTGACATGGCCAGGACAGCCACCCCTCACGTTCTGGGGAGGATGGGGGAAGCATGTGCCATAAGGTGTGCAGTCCTGGTGGCAACCAAATTTTGCATAAGCAGGAACTTGGAAATGAGACCCTGTGTCACCAGTCTATACCTGAGATGTTTTATGAGATCAAAAAGGAAATTTAATAGGATCGTATTGATTTTAAACTTATGGCTGTCATTGTGCAAAGACAAGGTCAGGTCCCCTTCCTTGCCCTCAGCTTCCACAGTAACTCACAGCAGAGTTGTAGGGTGGCTACTTCTGACAGCATCTCCTTAGTGTCATAAACTGCACGGGAACTCACTTGTCCTGTTTATAACACCACAACCACACTTTCAGTTTGCAAAGGGAAAGCTAAATGTGCTGAGTATTATATGAAAACAGAATCTTGATTTAAAAGTTCATCGGTGCTAAATATCTCAAAAACCTTGGTGTGCCCTCAGCAGGCCTAGTTCTCACATTCCTAATTAGAACTACATTCAAAGAACTTTGTATGCAATGATTTTGGACAGAAAATTTGTGAGAACAAATTATGCTTACTATTCTAGTTAAATAACCCTGAATTCAGGCAACATCCTTCTGCAGTAACAGAGCTTTGTAACCGTGTTTATGCCTTTCTCCTACAATGTTTTTTTTTAAATCTGCATTTAGAGGGAAGACCAGCAAGCAGGGAATTTATAAAAAGCCTGCTGCCTAAGTTACAGTGGCAACAGGAGAATGAAAACCATACACCCTCTTTGCACTGACGTTGCCAGATGTTTGGTTAGAAAAGCTAAGTGAAAGGTTTAAGTGGGATGCTGTCATTCATTGGTCTTGTAACACACTCATACTGGGTCACTGCATTCTACTCACATTTGGAAGAAGTATCCTTTTATTTCCCTCTTGCAAGTTATCTGAACAGAAAAGAAGGGCTACAGGGGGATTCTGATTTATATTCCAGTTATTTAGGTTCAGTTACTTAAGAGGAGGTAGTTGTACTTTTTTGTGGGAATATGACTGTGCCTGTTTTATTTTCTGTTGTGGCCAGAAAGTTTGTATATCATTTGCTTTTCCCACAACACAGAACACAGTGTGTATTTTTTATATACTTATTTAGATTAAGGAAATGAGAAATTGAAACAGTATCCTGTATTTCTCAAGCTTCTAAGGCAAGTTTTGAGGGAAATTGTTCTAAAAAAACAATCTCATGGCATATTACAGTATTTTATCATGGTACTGTACAGCAGAGGATACAATGTAAAGTTGTTCCTGTTCCAGCTCAAAAACCAGCGCTCAGATTTGCCACTTCAGTTGAGGAAAGGGACAGGGAGAGAGGAGTGTGCATGGCCAAGTGTGGCAAACTAGACAAATCAAATAGAGTAATTAGGAAGTGAGGAAGAGTGTGCTTACCTTCTATTAAAAGATAAGCGTTTTCCTCCCTCAGAAAAAATTAGGGTATGTTCTGTAAGATTATTCTGTTTTTGAGCAAATGCAGTAATTCATGCAAATGTAAAGAATGTTGTCCTTCAAAAGTCTGTATCTACCTGAAGAAGAGAAGCAGAATATTTGGAATAATGTTCCCTTGTTCAAGGAAGAAAAATAAGAAATCTTAGAGCATTTATTCATCAATTGCGGTGGAAGTAAGAGAAATTCCTGATAACATGACAACTGAGATATTTGAGGAAGGGCACTGAACAAGTAGAACACTACTGAAAAACGCAGAAATGTTTCACTAGATCTGTCATGAGGAAACTTAGCTCAGAAAGCTAAATTTAAAATAGCCATGTATCATTATGCATAAGTACAGAAGCCTACAGAAAACCTAAATGCAAAATCAAGAATATACTCATCGCCTGTGATATAAAACCTGTTTTGCTGGCATTACATTTTGTTCTTTTCAGTTAGATACCAACAGGATAGCGTCTGGCACAAACTGCAGGACATGGATTAGAGCAGAAGTTTGGAAATCTGTAGTGGTGTGATGTTCTGAAGGAGGCTGCAACACGTGTTTCCTGCCGCCCTTTTAGAAGAGGTTAAACCCACTGTCACAACTTCTAAGAAACATCATTTTCATGCCCCAGTGCCACTGTAGCTCTTTTATATAACTGTGAGGAAGCAGTCTTCTGGTTTTGTAGGATTCTTTCTTGTGTGTAGCACGTAGGCCTTGACTTTAATTTTTTTCACTGTTTGACCAGTATCCCTGTCAGGAATCAAACAACAACTCCTTGAGGCAAAGTGCAATGTGCTTCACAGAGTTTTGTTCTAAGGAATATAAAAGATGACAGATTTATTGTAAAAAGGTAAAAGAGAGCGAGATTTTAAGATTTTAAGGACTTGTGATATATCTGCTGCCAAGAACAGACAGTCATTAGAAAAGAGTTCCAAGCAGAGTCTATGCAGTAAATCTCCCACTGGAGGGAGATGTCTAGTCACCGTGAGCCACTAGCTCTGGTATTTGGAGAAGAATTATCTTCCAAAGACTAGAAACAGCACTTGAATCTCTCAAAGCTTTGCTTTCAACATTGTCTGCCAGAATTGAAATCTCAAGTCTGATGATTAAAATGCCTGTTTTGCCATTCATATCTCCATTGCGTGACAAGCTATTCCAAACACAGGTGCAGGCAAGGGAGTTCCTCTATTTACTTAGCAGATTTTTGCCTCAGGGAAACTTGATTTCATATGCACTAAATTGAATTTCAGGGGAAGAAATTTACTGTTTTGTTCCACTTACACAGCATAATCCAAATGGTAAGATAGCAAGGAAGATACCCAGAACATTTGTTTCTCCTTATCTATAATCTTTTTTACAGGAAAAAAACCCCACAAACTAAACATATAGTAGAAATAAATGAAGGATTGCCTACACTAAACCAGTATTTTAAAAATTTACTTGCTTAAATTTTTCCATGTTTAAGAATAGTGACCCTAAAAACTGAGGTGTCTGAGCTGATCACTTTGAAGGTTTCATTTGTCATGACTTGAGTACTGACATACTATGCAGTGCTAAGTACAAACAATAAGTGCACTCAAGAGCTTGCATTCTCTGATGTTTAAGAGATTTCTAATATTTTTAATATGTTGTATATTAGGAAAGTTTAATAGTTCCATCATTTCTCTGAAGATATTTTCTTTTGATCACAAACTGCTGGTAAGCTTTGTGAGGCCGTGGAGTCATAGAGAATACTGCAAACACACAAATCTTCAGACAAAGCCCCTTCTATTTTTTTCTTATAAAAATAAAGGCTCAAGCAAAACTAATGATTACATGTTTACAAAGAACAAAAATAACATCAGCTTAAATTTCAAAATCAAACCAAAGGGAACAATAAAGGTTGTATATCAGCTATTTCACAGAATGAAATGTATATGGGCCAAGTCAAGAATACTGCTGGAGAGTAACGTTGTTCCCTATTAGTCAATATATCTGATTACACTGGAGAAAAAAATACCATAAAAAAGGAAATATGGAATCACGTAATGTAATTTTTTGTAACTGATTTCTAGGAATTCCTGTAATTTGAATAAAAAACTTTGCATGACATGATAAAGTTTTCTACACATTTTCATCCCAGCTGAATCAATCTTCACCTGTATGCTAGCTAGAAAGTAAAATTTCAGGAACAAAGAGCCTTGGCTATGCACCTGTTCTTATTAGGGAAAATTAAAGCACAAACAACAGGGTTAGATCTGCATGAGGAAACCCAGAGAATTAATGTTTAGTCTTCCCTTAGTCACAAAGGGACAGTTTTTCATCATCTTGGGGACAATCCTTAGTGACCAGCATTGATTTGATAATTTAGTATCAGTTTCATTCCATCAGAAAGAGCAATAGCACAATTCACACACTTAGTGCATTCTGCTCTAGAGGTCAGTATTTTCAAACTCTAAACTAGCAAAATAGTCAGGTTTAGGCTCTTTAGTTTGTGACTTCATGTCCACCCCTTGGGTTGGCATAATTAATAATATTAAAGACTGTGAGATTGCAGTCACTTAATGTTTTTTTTTTCTCTGCTTCCTAACTGTTTTCAGGTTGTTTCACATCTTATTAAAGATTGTGTCACTGCTTAGAATAATGTAATTAGTATTTTTCAGGCTTTGTTACCATCAGCATTTCTTTTTAACACTTGTGTTCCTTCTATCATTAGTGTTTGATCTTGCCCTGTGTGAAAACTGTTCAAAATACTTTGTGTATCTCTCCAATAAGAGGCAAAAATTTACATGTGTTATAAATTATTCAGAAGTATCCTACCTACTTAAGTGAGATTACAGTTAATTTGAGTAGAATTCCAGTTATTTGATGAAATTAAGAGAATTTGGAATTTATATTCCTTGTTTTAAATCAACCACCATTGTGAGCTCCTTACCATGATGTCTGATAATAGCAAAAGAAGAAAGTTATTGTTCAATAACTGCTTTAAATTCTGCTGCTTTTTACACTGCATTATGGACCTCAGAAATACTACTTGGGTGTCACAGCAGATATTTTAATCATGGTTTTTAAATTGAATGAGATCACCACAACATTTAAGACCCCTCAGTATGTGCCATATGTTCCTTTTGCTGCTTGCAATAGTTAACGATGAGGTTTGCAGTGGGAAAGATTCACTTGGGTTTCAGAATCAGAATCCATTCAGAACCATGTTTATGTCTGACCACAATCACAGCATGTCTCACTTAAGAATATTATCAGAGCACACGGAAATGGCTATGACATCCTTAGATATATATATGAGGATGTAGGTACATTCCAGCTTTTCCTCATTTCTTGCTTTATATTTTAGTGATTCCTTATGGATTTCCCTCTGAAGTAGTTTTTAAAAGCCTGGGATGCATTTTACTATTTCTCAAGTTGAGAGACAGCTTGTCTTGATCTGAATGTTCCTTTTACAAACTGTAACAAAACTGTATGTGATTCATGCTCAAAAAAACAACTTGTAGCCCTAAAGACAAAATAGCAAACATGTACTTAAGACCAGTGTTACACCTAATAGAAGATCAATGCAAGAGCAGGACATTCTCAAAATTTAAGCAACTCAAATATTTAACTCTTTAAAGACACTGAAAGTGGAAGATGATGTTATAATTCTGTTTCAAATTTCATTATTTAAAATGAAGTATTTGAAAATTATAGATAATGAGACCTGCTGTTGTGTGACAATTTTTATATTTCATATTTTTCTCTGTACTATATGTATTTGCACATATAAAAATTTCTCATAAGGGTCATGGAGGTTTGGGGGAAAGACTATAGCTTACAGCAGAATTTGCAGATGTATGACTAAAACCAAACTATCACTGCATAATGGAAATGTATAAATGCATACTGCAAATGGAAATGATAAAAAAATCAGAGCATGTATAGGGCTACCCCGTTTGTAGAGATTTAGTGACAGTAGCACCTTGGCTGGATGTAACTACAGGAAATGCTGAAGCACAGCCATCTATGTGGCAATAGAGGCATGGTCTTAGAGGTGAAAACTTGCAGGTAATTGCTGAATAATAAAATTAAAGAATGCATTTAATCTGAAATAATCATAGTGACTGCTTTGTCTGAAGGTATTTAATAAACAATTTTAGTTGCTAGGAGTGCGAAAATTATGGTCTAGAGGCCAGAAAAGGAAGAGGTGGATGAAAGTGAAAATTCTATAATTTGGCTGGCAAGAAGAAAACCCCATAGGAACGGGTGGTTTTATTTCCTTCCTCCCTTTCACTCAGTGTAAGGACCAGGGAGATACTCATTCATTCATAAATATAATCTGCTACTGCTCCATCAAGTGCAGATTGAAGTCATTATTTTGACTTAAAAAAGGCACGATGAGTGGATCATGAGATGCCTTGTGCTGATCAGAATGAAGCTGAGGTATTGACAGATAGTTGTATCGACCTCAAATACTGAATTCGAGGGGTCTAGGTCCTTATGAGCAAGATAGTTTTATTGTCTTGGTTTTTGTAGTTTTTTTGAGAAACCTAATAGGCCTACAGCAAGTCTTCCCACACACAAAAACATTACCAGGGTGCTTTCCTGTCACTCTTTTGCCTCCCAATATATAAAGTTTAAAGTTCAATAACTCCCTTCAGCGGCAAAACTTCGGGAAAATAAGTCACCTTTGAAAAGCCCTACAGGGGAGGATAAAAAAGAAAGAAAAAAACAGCCCTGTGTTTTCAAAGTAATAATGTGGGAGTTACAGTTGAACAGTAAGACTTTCCCAGGAATCCCTAAGGAGACAGCATATATTATTTTAGGACTAAATTGAGTCCTTATTGCTGTCATAGGATTGCTTTTGAAATGTTGAGTAACACTTATGGGTTGGATGACATTCTTAGTAAACTCAGAAGTAGACAACAGTTTTTCTTTCCCTGGGAGGTAAACATTGCTGATGTAGATATACATATATATAAAACAACGTAAGTGCCAGAGAGGTTAAGTAGTCCTTCCCAGATTAAAAAAATAACAGTTCAGGTTCAAAGAAGGCAATAAATAAGATTACTCCACCAGCTCCCATTCTCTAATTCTATTTTCCCCTTAAAAATATGATACTCTTACACCCCTAGAAAAGACTTTTTGAGGACTGTGTTTTGCAAGTAGTTCTCTGTCTGTGGGAGAATTTATATCTAAAAGAATATAGGAAGAAAGGGCAAGTGAAATTTGAAATTAGTTCATGCTTCTGCTTGGCTCCCCTGTGCTCTTCTCTACTTCTCTGAGCTCTGCCTCTGTCTCCACTGACCCCACACAGCTCTCTCATGCTGGTGCTTGACTGCACCTGTGAAGCAGAGCAGCAACTGTAGAAACATGGATGAGTGACCTTAGCCAGGCTTTTGCCTGACCTGGCTGGAATCTTGCAAACATATCCCAAAATGAAATTTGTTTTCTTTAGTATTTTGTATTCTTCACCATACAGCCTTGAATTTGATAGACATTTTGTTTGTAGCTGATGGAGTGGGAAGAAAGGGTGGGGGAAGACTTTTGCAAAAAAGTGATGATTCTGTCTTTGAACTGGGTTTAACAAAGATAAGTTTTGTTGAATTGGTTAAAAATAAAATCTCCTCCTCTCTAGATAATTTTATTACTAAGACTGATAACTATGGTTAAGTAGAAAAAATTACTTTAGAACATGTTTTTAAAATATAAAAGTATTTTAAAATATAAAGCGATATATTTCCTCGTTATGGTTGAATTTCATGTAACTTTCACTGAAATACAGGGAGGAATCTACTGACCTCTAAGTTAAAGATTTCTGTACTCTCTGCTCCATGTAAAAGGATGCTCCTGACTTTCAGAACCTCAAAAAAACTTTTCAACCTGAGGGAAGCTGGCAGAGTTCTAAAAAAACCCAAACCAACAATGACACTAAGAGATTGCTATTGTGATTTCAAAGGAAGATAACCAAAGGATCAGGAGGCGAAGGAGAAAGAGGAAATACTAGCCCCTAGTGAGGCAGAATTAAAAGTAAATATGCAACATCAAATTTAAGGTGAAAGCATAGCTGTTTTTCAGTGACCTCTTCATATAAAAAATATTTATAAAAAATGGAAACATGAGACAATTAATAACAAAGGCATTAGAAAATAGTAGTGATTAGGTTATCCCAAGCACTCCCCTTCTACATGGATGGGTAGGATGGCTCATCTGGAGCTTGCTTTGCTGTGCTTGATTCAGGCCATAGCCTAAACAAGACCAGTGGGACTCATGAGCCCACACTAAGAGAAAAATTCTAAAGAGCCTGAGCTAGTCCTAAAGAGCCAGTTACCAAGGCCAGAGCAAAGACCTCCATTTAGTAACAGTTTAAATACAGGAGAACATAATTAAAGAACAGGTTAGACAAATAGTTTAAGTATTGAATAACTGTTCTTTGGAAGGCTGCAAAAATAAAAGTATGTATTTTAAAGGTAAGAGCACAGATGCCTGGACTTCAGGACCAATCAGTTATGGAGAAAGTATGGAGGAATAGATGGAGAGGAGAGAGTAACAAAAAAAAGAAAATAAAGAAATTCAAACCGGAGGTCACAATATCTAAAAGCACCAGCAGTCTTCTCAGGAAATACAATATTTTTCCTTGCTGCAAATTTATGCAACAGGTCAAATATTATATCGGCCTTGATTTCTTTGATAGCAGATTGTATGGATCAGATCTCAAAGTATGTTAAGCTTATTCAAAGACTGCAATTTTAAAACCACTAGAGGTGGTCTAAAAGAAAAGAGCTGGAAATGGAGTAACTCCCTAATGATAAATTTCAGGATTTGACTGCTATCAAAGCAGAAACTATATTCTTTTTTATACAGCTAATAAAGGTCAAACATTTGAAAACATAGACTGGGATGCATATGAAACAGTAAAAGTAGTAGAGCTTCCCAAAGGAAAAGTGGAAACCAAAGAAATAAGTTAACACTGGAGATTGAAGAAATGAGAACTCTGCATAAAAATGGTTTATGTGTACATTTAAGCACCTCTCATTTCCTTCTGCTATTAAAGAAAATTCAAAAGGCCCACAACAGGCTGAAGTTTGAATATTGCAGTGTGAAAACAGTCAGTGAGCTCCTTACCTATAGATAAAATGCAGGAGAAAAAAAGTCAATTTTCAGGCAATAAAAATACAAAAGTTGATGAAACTTAAGACCAGAGATGCTATTGAATAAGCCACTAGCTGTCATCTCTGCTTAATGCCCCCTGGCACATGGACACTTCGGAGAACACTGTGGACTTAAAAATTAATGAGCTTAGCATGCTATGGCGAAACCAGGATTAGTTTGATCCCAACTTGTAATAAATAATGAAAAACTGGGGGCTGTAAAATAATTAAATAAATATATGGAGGCCAGAATGAAGTAGTGACTTTATGCTGTAGAGTGGAACCAGACTGTTTTAGTAAATAGGAAGGTTCTTTTACTAAAAGTCACAAGATTCATTGAAACATAAGAGAGGCTGGTTTTAATTGTTATGCATGTTGTATTGTTTTAGGATTGAAGCTAAAAATATTAAAATTCTGCTCAGGTAATACACCCCTAAAAATTGGATAATACTGTCGTAGCACTGATAAATTACATAGACAGCAAGTGCATTTATCAATAACTAAAGTGAGCTTTTAACAAGTTAGCAGAAGTAGGAAGTTGGATAGTCAGTTTATCTGTGATATTTCTTCCTATTTTAAAATACAGGATATACTTTAAAAGAATTATAAATGCTGAAAGGATTTTGAGAAATCAGTATGAGACAATTCTGATAGACATGCCCTAGGATGGTGACATTCTGAGGGAAAAAAATCATTAACAAAAGTCAAATATACTTGGAAAAAATATAAAAATAAATACACTTTCAGATATTTAATATCGGAAGTTCTAGAAAGTTATCAGTGTGCTATTAATTGTGAAGTGGATTTGTAAGAATTCTTTTCAAAACATTAGCTACATGTATAAACAATTTGATACATTTAAAAGTTATATATTAAGTGTTGCAACTGTTTCTCATGCTTAGAGTTTATTGATTTTTTTTTCGGCACAGTATAGCAGGGATATAAAACTAAAGATGGTTTGAATATTTATGACAATGTTAACAGCCAAGAAAGAATAACCTTAATGAAATGTTAGACTTTAATTTTGTAAACTCAGAAAATGTATTCAGATTTACAGATCTTATTTTTCTTGATTTCAGAAAATTCCCTTCTACAAATCATGCTAACAAAATTATTCCTTAAAACCACAACATTATTTATTTACTTATTGTAAAGAAAAGTTCTTAAACCACACTGAAAACCAATCAAATTGTAATCTTCCATAATAATGAAAGATTATTCTTTTGGTTACCATGATATGAGGTTTTGGTTATGCTTTGGAATTACACTTGCCAAAAAATTCCAAGTTCTGAAATTTTTTTACTATTTTTAGTGGGGCAAACAGATAGTTCTATGTACATATGAAATACATTCACTGCTAAGAAGAGAAATGCTATTTGACATTGGTTTGAAAGCATTAATTACTTCAGTTAATTTAATTAACTCAGTTAACTGATTTTCCTTCCTCCTCCAAACAATCATGACACAACTTTCAGTCACAAATAGCCTGAAATAAAGGGAGGAACATTCTTTACTTATTTCACATCTTTCCCTCTCCTTTAGAGTTAATGTTCTGCTTTTGGCTCAGAGCTAATTCTAATAAAAAACCAAGAACTTGGGAAACACAGATGGCCCCCTTACTATAAATTATGTGGTTGTCTTATGAGGGCGGTATGTAAAACATTGCTTCTTCACTCCCTTACAGCAAGCCTGAAATGGTGCTTGGTAAGTTTTTTTACATTTTCTATTTTTAATGTGTGTGAAAATTTTGTGATCTTCAAAAATAAATCTTGTCAATTAGGAAAACCTTTCTGTAACATAATCCCTCAAAATCTAAAATGCTTTTCCTTAATGATGGCTTTATTCTCTCCAGAGAAAAGCTACACACAGGAAGAATACAAGAAAAGGAGAAAATCCAACAAGAAAAAGAAGCATTCAAATATGACTGAAGTGGTTTAGAGTATTACCCAAGTCCACTGCTGGAAACACTTCTGAAAGAGGTATCCCTGAAAGCTGGTCACCTGAAGACAGTGAGAAAACAGATGTGAGAAAGGAAGGACCTGGTCATCCATCAGATGAAATCCAGACGTGACAATTAGAGTTAATGAACCACAACCCATGGAGCTGCTTCAGCACCTTTTTATAGCCCCACTTCATGGCCTTCATAAAAGTACCAGGGCTTATTTTACAGAGCACATCTGCTCTAAATTTCCAAAGGAGTAACTTTATATTCAGAAACTACTTTTAGTTTCTTCACCACTTTTCAGTAATTTATAAATATTTAACAGCAATGTATTTACTTTTCTACCTGTTCAATCAACAGAATTGGAAGATACATTTTTTAACAATAAAACAATATTATTATAATAGTCATTTAGTTTGCATTAGCATTAATAAGCTGCTGAGGCTGACTGAAAAGTACCAGGCAAATGTAGGATTTTTTATTTCTCCAGTACCATGGCATGTATATCTAAGTATTGCCATTGATTTCAAATATTAGAAATAGTGTGCTTTAAAATCAGGTCGATTTGCTGCTTTTGCAGAGTCCCTCACTCAGCCTGGGTACTGAAATCTTCTGTTTCTCCACAGAGAAGATATAACTAATGAAGCAATACCTATTCCTCCCTGAAGTCCAGAAGATCTGAATTTCTAAGGCTGAGGTTGGAACTGATCCTTCTTGCCTTATGGACAAAGCACTTCTGCAGTTTTTGGATCCTATTCATTCCCTTAGGTCTCAACCAGTGCTACACCCACACAGCTGCTTTTCTCCACAAGCAAAAAGCAGCAAAGGGAAGGACAAACTCATAGACTAATTGTTAGAAAACTCCCCTTTGCATACTAGGATACAACTGGAAGAGCTCTGGGCTGAACTACAAGATGTAATATGCAAAGGATAGAAGTAATTATTTTCCTCACCACAGTGATATGAATAAAAATGTCATGACATTAATCCTGTTGTATCACAAAACTACAGATGGAGATAGCTGAGCAGCCTAATTACGATGCACTGCTTTCAGACTGTCAGTGTTCTTCAGTAAAAAGGATGCCTTCTTCTGATATTAACCACTAATTTTAAAAATAGTCAATCTGCATATTAATCCATGACCAAGTAAATGCTAGAGCCATTTGCTGGAAGAATACATGTGTTTTGTTAACATATTATTGGTCAGCCAAGGTCTGATGTGCATACGGTGCTAGCACAAAAATGATTTTCCCAAAGCAAATCAACCTAATTATTAAAACTGATATCCAAGTTACATTTGCTTTTTGGTAAAAATAAACAACCCCAGGAATCTTTGTCCAGCATAGCCCCTGTCAAAGCCTCCCATAATAAAATACATTATTACCCTGTTTTTATATTAAGCAAAGACATCTCAGCAGCAGGTGCCTCTTTAACTCTGAACTGGAAGAAAATCACCACTCAGAAGTGACTCCACTCTTGCACATGTAAAGGCCTGTGGCATGTGCAGGACCTCACTGGAAGTCCCTGCCTTTCAAGGAAGTAGCTTGTAGAGCTTTGTATTTTAGTCCTTTTTCCATAGCCTAAATAGCTGTTGAGATAATAATCCACTTTATTCTAGCCAAGTTCTCTCAATTAACGAAAAAAAAAAAAAAAGTACTTCACACTGTGTTAAATGTCTTGGTAACAAAAACCCCTGAAACTGTCTCCATTAGCATACACCATTGTTAAGACAAGTTCAGGTGTTTGTCTTCATTATTTCATTTGTTTGGGTTTTGGTTTAGCTTTCCTAGAGCTCATTAAATGTTACTGATATTGAAAACATGGCCCAACTAGTGAAAAAATAAATATGAAATTTAAAAAGTAACAAAATTTAAAGATTATTGAAATAATGTTTGCTGCAAACACTGTCTGCCTTGTGTAAACAGCAAATTATTTTTGCAAATACGTATTCAAAGAACATAAACAACATAGTGAATAAACCACCCACAGACCAGGCGATTTATGTTTTAAAAGTCCACTCCTTTACTAATTTCCTCCAAGCCAGAACTACTTCAGTAAGTATGGACATAAAACATAACAGAAGAAATAATTGTTTTTATCTCTATATAGATGTCATGTAAACATATTTAATGGGAGATCTCTATGTTTATAGCTTTCTAAGAGAGTGCTCTAATCAGCATTTGTTGTGAGCTGATTACAAGTCATTCCAGGATGAATGAACCTAACATACACATATTCTAATTATTTTTATTTGAGAGCAAAAATAAAGTGTATTTCTTTGTAAACCTAGATTCTTTGGCGTTTAATTAATTTTTATGACTGTTTTGATGACATTTAATCTACAAATTTTGTTATTTTAATTAAAATGAAACCACTGTTTCTCATCCAATGTTCTCATTCGAACCAACTCATGTTTGTAGGGAGATATATCAGGAAAAAAATCTCAGCGTTGACACAAAGATAAGAGGGTGCTTAACTCAGAATTGTGGCTTGAAAGCATGAATGTCTAGTCCTTCTTGGGAATTACAGTTCAAGTTTTTGAATACAGTCTGGGCAAAAATAAAGAGAATTTCCTTTTAACCAATAAAACATGTACAGGACCAACTGCACAGTACAGTAAATGTATTAGAAACTGTCATGTGTACTAATTAAATTACAGCACTACTTTTTTTTTAAAATCTCAATCCATGTTTTCAGTGGCCTGTGTCCCTATTTTACATGCTAAGTGAGTCATAGCTTTAAGAAGATGTAAAATCCCATTTCGAAAAGCAACAGTACAATGGGACATGGATATAATGGAAAGAGTTATAAGTGTGAAAAAAATACTCTGCTCTTCTTATTACTAAACTGCTATTGCAAATAGAAGCTATCATTAGGTGGAGATCATTTTCAGAGATTTTCTTAAGACAAAAACTAGGATTAAATACTACTAATAAATTTCTGTCCACATGAGGAGACCCTCTGAACAGATCATCATACACTTCGTTAAGAATCTGATTGCAAACCCATTTAAGATGAACTGTGCAGAAATTACTTTGAAATAAGAATGTCCACACAGGACTTATATTACCTTTAAAAACTTTTCACAGTGAAATCAACTCAGCCTTCTTATACAGGCAAAGATGAGTCTTTCACAGACACATTGGCAAATCCCAAATATGGAGACAAAATCACTTCTTACGTTATTGCCCACTCGCAACAAACCTAATTTTAATGATTTGTAGGTATAAGCATTGGAACACTGAATGTATCATAGAATCCTCACCTAATTACTTGTCTAACATTAAGAAA
Organism: Luscinia megarhynchos; assembly: GCA_034336665.1. Lineage (NCBI taxonomy): Eukaryota > Metazoa > Chordata > Aves > Passeriformes > Muscicapidae > Luscinia > Luscinia megarhynchos. Next base: position 38,556,770 of record CM067566.1, on the reverse strand, counting down.
CAGGAAGCAGCTATGCATACACAGTAAAGAGGCAGATGTTCTACTAGCAAAATGCAGTTGTACTTTCCCAGATTAAAATTCTGTCCTGTCTTCTGTCACTATGCACAATTTGAAGATACTGTTCTAAATATGCTTCATTTTGTTCTGTAAGAACAAAATGAAAATACACCACCTACCACACTGAAGCTGTAAGCTTCCCTGCAGACAATTTCTGCTTCCTTCCTCCATCTTCTTCCTTCTCCTGCCATGTTAAAACCATTATTTCTGTAATACACGGCAAAGTTTTCCAGCTGTAGTGAACCCTAGCAAAGATCCTGGCTTAAGGTAAGTCTGTATTATAATGTGAATCTGATTTTGTTGAAGTCAGAAAATTGTTACAATTGAATCCATTCAGGGAACAGCTTAGACTTACTAGCCCATTCCTGCTCATGGCACAAGTTAGGGAAAAGACCTGTAATTTTGGAAGTGTCTTGTTCAGCTTAATGGCCACATCCTCAGGGCTGAAGTAAATTAATATTTTATTAAAATTTCTCATTAGAGTGATTTCTCCATTGGACAAGCAATCTTTTCCAAGAGACATCACAGAGGTGAAGTAATTTTCTTGTTCTGAGATTTAGTGGCTACTGCTCCTTAGTTGTATTCATAAAGTGTACTATTTCTGCACTGACAGAGAAGTCTAGTTCCTTTTGACTGTTTTCCTCCTTACTAAGTTCAAGTAGGTTACTAACAGTGAGAAGCAGAAAAGAAAGAGTATGATTAATTTAGAAAGTTAGTTTTAGAAAGCAATGGAAAGTACCTCACCAAAAGTGTGGATCTAAGACATGAGCTTAGAAGTAATAAAAATGAGGTAATGAGGTAATAAAAAAACACTAAGAAAGAAAAAGAAAAAAGTTGTGTGAACAACTGTTTTACATGAGATTGCATAAAGAATTGATAATTCCAGATTATCAGTACAGAAGTATAGAACTTAGAGGACTAAAAATAATGGTCTTGGTTTAATTTAAGATTTGAAGGTAATACCTTTTGCAACAGCAAATTCTTAGTCAGCCATCTCCACTCATTTCCATGACAGACTACTGTTGACCGTTTTCTCTTTCACTGGAAATGGCTCAGAAGCCTGGCCCCCAAGAACTAAAGTACCCATGTCATATGAATTGGTATTTGCCCAAGTCTTACATTCATCTTCGTATTTTCTGAACAATTTGCAAACAAGGAAAACAAACAGGAAGATTGTGTTTGGAAACTCCTTACTTTGAAGGACTGACAAAAGCTGCCTCACTACAGCCCTTGCAGCAACATTTTCTATGACTGGCTGAGCCGAAGGAGCACACAGTATTCCTAGGGGATCCCTTTGATCCCAGGAGTATCATTTACCTGTGTTACGGGTCATTTAATTATTTGTCTTCTCAGCCAATATCCTTTGATGTAACAAATTCAGGATGACTCTGCTCTGGTATATGGCAAAGTAATTAATTCCAGCAATAATGTCTTCAAAGATGACGTTGTAATTGAACACAGAAGGAAAAGCCACAAAAGAAGATAGTATAAAGATGTAAATAGTATATCTAATTCAGCTAAGAACCAAACCTTGTGTGTTGATCTGAGCAAGTTATTTGGAAGATGTAGCTACACACTGTAGCCTTTTTCTCCATTTTAGATATTACATGTACATCTTGTATTTATTAAAAGGTAATTGACAGATGTAAATTCATGGGACTATATGGTTACATATTCTAAAAAAAGGTCATATAAAAGTGCTAAAAATAGCATTCACCTATTTTTTAAATTAAAGAATTCAGGATGTATTCTCATTCATTTCCTAGTAACACTCTAAGTACAGGTATTCAAGCCATGCAATATATGCACATGTGCACATATGCACATATGGGCCATTAGCTCAGACTTTACAACCTGTACAATTTTTTGGGGCTGTCCAAGACAGACAAATCACAAAATGAGTATTGTGTAAGAAATAAAATAACATATATATCCTGTCCGGGACTTTCTTATCCTATAATGTACTTGTGTTCTTTGTTATTTCTAATTTTCTTTGAGGCTCACTTTTGAGCTGCCATGGACTACAAGGGAGTATGTCCATTTTTATCCTTCAAGTCCAACAGCCTGCAGGCTGACTGCAAAAAGACAAAGTTCTAACTCAAAAGACTGAAGTTATATTTGCATAAGCAAGTTTTTCAGCCCCACAGGAGAAGACTTGTAAAGCAAACCTGTTGGTACAAGAAGGCAACAGCCAAACTCCGTGTGTTTCAGGTGTGTTTACTCAGACTAGTTGATAATCAGCTTCTGTGCATTGAACATCCCTTAACAGTTGGACTGCATCTATTGTATTCATCTTCAATTCACAATTAGGTCAAAAAGGAGCCAGTTAGCAATTTCTGATACTGCTTCATGACACTAGGTACAGTACAGTAATTGGGAATTACTGGGATACCCACTTTAAAAGTGCGCTCCTGATATAAATCCCAAATTAAGAAAGTACCTGGACAGGGGGTGATTTTATGAATGCACATAATAGTGTTGTGGCACAAAAACTTGAAGTTTAACATTCTGACTTGCTTTGTTAGAGTTCAGGCAAAGTACTCAGCCCTAAAATTTGACATTTTACTCTGCTTCACATATTCTGACTCTAAAGCATTGAATTCAAATTAGTCCTGGAAGCAGTCATACTGGAAACTTAAAACTCTATTTGCATATTCCATTTGGAACATATTCCATTTACCCACTACCGTGGATTTAAACTTTAAGATTACTCTTTGATGTATATTTTCTATTTTTTTTAGTCTACCCATAACGTTTCTCGTGAAAGTTTCCTACAAAGACATAATATATCAGATTCCAAGGTATGGTCTCTTCAACTGAGCAAAACAGATGTAAAACGTGACATTTTTTTTGGGTGGCAGGGTTTGTTGATAAGGAATTTCTTTTATTACTACCCATGTTTGCTCATTTCAATAATGGGATGATGACTGTGGTAAAGGTCATACTGGTTCAATATAGCAGAAAAAAAAGCGTAGAAAATTTTGTACTATACATCAAAGAAAAGCTCTTATGAATTTAATAATTTTATCTTTGATTTATTAGATGTAACATTTAACGATCTGTAAATGTGGAAACTGCATAAAATGTTAGCAATTTACTTACTTGGATGCAAGCCCAAAGTAATAACCAGAATTATAATTGATGAAAACATAGCTCTTCAGATGTTAGCTGTATGTCCCTGTGTCTCTCTTTTCTCAAGCAAAAGATTTGAAATGAAATATGGCTTCAGAACAATATTATGGTTCAGAAGAGCTGCACAGACCTTAGTGAGAGAAGAGTGAAGAACTTTTTACAGAGATGGGAGGTTTTCATCTTTTTTGCTTTCTCCAAATACCCTTGGGAAGCAGGAAAACAACGGATAAGTAGCACAGAGTTCTCACGTGGGGTCTGCCAGCCCTTCCTATCAGCGCCTGTCAAAGCTTCATCTGCAGGTTGATTTAACATGTGGTCACTCAGAAAGGATGCTTTCATATCAAACCTCCTTATCTACCTGCTCTGGTTCTGATAGATGGAGGAGGTCATGGCCTTGGGAGGAATTATTTGCAGATCTTCCCTCTCCCTTTTTCATTGAGTTTTTTATTTGAAAGGGAATCTGAGTGATGCTATTTACAGCCCTGTTGAGGAAGATTAGCAGACCTGAGGGACAAAGATACAGATATAATAAATGCTGTGATGTTGTTGCTCCAGGCCCACAGAGATGAAAGTACAACGCTAATGGCACAGCACAACATGCTGGGGTCTGCTTGCAAGGAACATGAAGGTAACAAAAACACATTTACAAATGTATTAAGGGTCATGATATGGGTAGGGGTAGGTGCTTTTTGCGCACCCCATAATTTGTCTCCTCCTCTTCCTCTTGCTTTCCACTCTTTGATCGTCCTCCTCTTCCAATCAACAAGGGTGCATCTTTATAGTTCACTAAAATTTTCACTATTCACAGAGGTGATTCAAAAAACTGCAGTGTTTTTTTTTCTTTGTTTTATATATTTAATGGAAATATTAACTTTGCCAAAATTACACTTTATATAACTTTATCAGACTTTAATTGCTACTCCAGTCTTGCAAATGTACTTTTTTAGAACTCTTAAGTAAAAAGTGTGGATTTTCTTGCCATTCTTTGAATTATTGTATGCAAGATTTATCATTTTGCATCTTAGAATTTCTGCTTAAAAGTGAAACAAAGATTTCTTTACAGTAAATACCAATGTTTTTTTCTATACTACACATTTACCATGCTAGAACATCTAGCTCCTCTAAAATTGCCCATTACCACCTGTTTAAAACACCTCTATTGATATTGTAATCTGCTGAACCACTTATGCATGCATATGCAGAAATTTCTTTTCAGGCCTGAAGTCTTCAGTCAGATACATTTGTACTTGTAGAAGTCAAAGCTACCCATCTCAATGCCACTCACAGGCTCTGTGACCACCTATGAATCTCTTAACTTTCTGCGGGAAAATACTTCCATCTTTTAACAGCATTTTTTTTCTTTTTTTTCTACCGCTGCCTCAGAAAAGCATCCAGATCCCTGAGTTAACACTAGTTGAATAGCTTGAATGATAGTAAAGGGTAACACAATCTTATCCTTTTAAGATCCAAACAGGTAGTGAAAGCAAATTAATTTATGTATTTTTGTACAAGAAAAAAATCATAAGTTTTAGAGTTATTGTAACTACTGTATTTATTAAAATGTTTCAAATTGTAATAAATTACATCTGATTAATTTATGGTTTAGAAGAAAATTCATTGAAATTTAAGTAACTAGCTTTGAGTCAGCATTTATTTGATTTAAACTAATTTTTATGTTGAGCACTCTTTAGTTGTAAATTTGAAAGCAAAAAAGTCAAAGATGACTTGAATTCAAAACAAAAAATCCAAAGCTGGCTCCTCCTGAACATTCTTTAAGCTCCCCTCCTACTTGACAAATATAACGCTGCTTATCTTTGAATGATAACACTTGAACTTAAAAAATGAACACCAAATGAAGAACCAACCTTTGCATAGCCACAAGCCCAAAACTGACACAAAGTTACAGATTTGGGTTTACTTCTCCTCTTAAAACCTGAGGCTGATTACTGGAGATGACATAAGCTGCTAACACTGTAGTTTCTGTGGCCTTGGCACATTGGAACCGGTTGCAGAAAACTGTAAGAAAACAAGGGCACCACTAAAAGAATGGGGTCTGGAAGCAGGATGAGGGTTTGGGACACAAAATGAGGAAAACAGAGGAAGGGTAGGAGTAAGAGAAAAAGATAAAAATAATTATGGATAGAGAGATTAGGAAAGGAAGAAAAATACACAATGAAGAAAAAATCAGAAAAGCAAGAAATAAATGTATTTTGAACAGGTTTTACTCAATTGTCTCCCTTTTAATCAGTTACTCCTGATCTTGTATTAAAAAAGGAGCTGTTATATTTAACTACTTGTATTTGTTTAGTAAAAGAACTACCTTCCAAATTGCATCACTCAAATGACTCTTGGATATTTAAGATTTTTCTTTCCAACATTTCCGTTAGTCTGTATCCCTAGGTCCTTAGAATTTTGTTTTTGTTAAAGGCTCCAGTGATATATCTGTACTACCATCATTGGCTAAACAGTTGCCCTTAAATACACGTAGCAGAAAAATTTTGTGCCATTTTGGTTTCTTTTCATAAGTGAGTTTCAGACAGGCATAACATTTCCTTGCCAACACTGCCAGAAGGCACAACTGGCAAGTACAATAGCTTCTTTTTTTTGTCACATGAACACAGCCAAACAAGTCCAAGAACACACACTCAGCAGTACTAAAAAACATGGAGGAAGAATTCTAGCAGAGAAAAAAAAATCATTATAAAAAGAAAGAGAAATTTAGGCAGAAGAAGGTAATATATCCCTCTTGAAAAGCAATTTATGGACACATTCTGCATGCTCAGGAAAAGCTGGTGTAAACATCAGTATACACTGCTGCTTGTTAGAGCAAAGTTCAGTGCTTGAAGAAAGTAAAACATCCTCTCATTCTTTAGTAGTCACCAAATTATCTAAATTTATTTATTTATTTATTTATTTATTTATTTATTTCCCTCTTCTTTTGGGAAAAAAAAAGGCACCTTTTGTGTGGTTTAGTTACCTCCTTTCATCAATTACTTTCTCTTTTGCCCTCAAAACATCTCTTCCTTATACTTCTCTTCCTCTTCCCAAGTATCTTATACTGATTTTGTTAGTGGGAAAGGACATAAAAAGTGCTGGAGGAATATAATTGGAAATTCTCAACTAGTTTTCCTACATTATGTGTCTTTACCAATGCCCCGTTGCATGGAACGTGGTTGTCCACACCTCCTGCTGTGAGCAATTCATATCCGTGTGTGGTTTGCTTTTAAAGAATTTGGTTTTGTTCAGGTGGTTGTCTAAGAAGCAGTACTACTTCAGGAAGATAGCTTTTGGTGACAGGTGGTCCCACTAAAGCATTAGTATTTATTTGCTGAGCTTCACTGGCTGTAGATAACAATACACTGAACAGGAGTTGTCTCATGCAGTCTGTGATACAACTTTTCCAATTTAAGCTCCTCTGTCATTGTTTCTCTTCACAGAACCCTATTCCTTTACTTGAAAGCGTTACTAACCAGGAGAGGGACAACCTGAAAGGTGCACAGACCTTAAGAGGTCTTCGACAAGAACCTTTGTCACCTATTTGATTTTGACAAGTTCATAGAATGCCTCCTTAACTTTGCCACTGGAGGAAATTAGGACTGGCCAAAACCTTACCAAAGAAGCAAGATCAGTAAATGCAGACCCAGACTGAAAGTCTTCACACAGGACAGGTGTTAAGCAAGTGTTTAAACTGATCTCTCTTCAGCAACGAGCCCCTGAATATATGCCGTAGATGTCTTACTGAGCATAGGACAGCTCACTGCAAGGAGGCTGAGAGCAACCGTAATCCAACTCGGACTGGACACTTCCTATGGCAATGACAATATTGCACCTCTAAACTGAAATTGTGGTGATTCCAGAAGTCTTAGATTTTCAGTGGTAAACTTTCTTCATTGAAATTATTTTCCTACCTTTAGACTCTTTTTGAAGTGCCATGACTTTGATCTTCTATTGTTCTTTTGTCTGAACTGGTTGTCTATGTTGAACATTAAAAAAACCCCAAAACCTATAAACCACCAACAAACACAATCAGCCAAAAAACGTTCAGCAGGTTGCAAAATAGAGAATAAGCAGTTATAATTTAAAAATATTAATGCAGTGGCCATCACCAAAAAGTGATGTTATATAGACTGCCTGCAGTGACAAAATAAAGTTCAGTACCTCAGCACTTACCGAGATACTTTTGAAAGTGTATGCATTTTACTTTTAGCCAAGTTCTACTTCTGTTTGCTAGGAACAGGCTATTGTAAACTTCTTCCATTTGCAAACATTCAGTTCAAAGAATCATTGATTTGTGAACCTAATGAGTTTTTAAGGATTGCTTTAAAGATGTCGGATTTTTGAATATGTTGAACTGCAACTTCTGGTTGTAACAGACCAAGAATTTCTGGATAAAGACATTGACTCCATGTATATTCACAAAGTATACATATGCATTGCTTATGGGAATTATTAACAATATTTTAAAGAGGACTCTAAGGCAATCACAGTGCTCCAGAAACAGCAAAACTGAGTTAAATTATAGTGTTTTGTTTCAATGCCTTCAGTCACCTCAATGATGAGAATGTAACAACTTATGATGGAGCAGCAACCGAAAAAGGGATAAACTAGAATTCTGCCCTTGACTTTCTAGCTTACTCTGGTGTGCTGGTGTACATAGACTTGAAATTGTAGACTTCCACACATTAGGGTGTCCTTATTTTCTTACTAATAATACCCTTTCACAGCTCAGGTTTTTTGTTTGGTTGGATTTTTTTTTCAGGGCTGGGGACCTCTAAGTAACTGTCTAGGGTGAGTCCTTCTCCTGGGATCCTAATACAGCTTATTTACTGGTTTTGTCCTTTGTTTTACAGTATTTCAAACATCTTTTCATTTGCTAGCATTCCACAAGCTGAAAAAGCCCGTTTTCTGTCTTAAAGACCACATGCTGGACTCTAACTTCAGTTATGTCCAGTTATTCCTGAACAAATTATCACATATTATTGTGAAATACCAGTTTTACTTTCTTCTCTGCCCTTCAGGCTGTGCATTTACCATTTTTCATTACCTTAAAATATCCTGTCATTATACTCATGTATAATGTTTTTCAGACTGACATTACAAATATTTGGGTCTTTTTTCTCATGTGTCACTATTTCTTTGACTTCTCAGGCATATATGTAATATATTCAAAACTACTTGGTGGGAAAAATTTAGTTTTTCTATCCATTTGCATAACAACAAGCTCCCATCCCAATTTTTTGTTTACCAACTGACTCACGTATCTCTATATTAATCTGCATTCTTTAATACATACCAGTTGTGTGGAGTAGGAATAAAAGCATTCAGAACATTTCAGCCCTATCTCCAGTTAGATAAAATATAGAAAAGGCAGAAAACTATTGTATTCTTTTCTGGGTAACTAGAAGTCTAGAAAACTGTAAACACAATTTGTTCTAACGTTTTTTTTTTTTAAATCTGCCAGCCACCATCAAAAAAATGCGTATACTGAAAATCCAAAGTCAGACACATGTGAAAAGTTCATGACACAGCCAGCAATTCCTCCCCTACTTGAAAAATTATTTCGAAGAAAGCATTTCACATATTGGCATGGATTATGGTAATATTGGCAGGGCTGCTTTTTAGAGTAGCTTCCCCCCTAATTTTTAATATCTCAAGTGCTTAGAAACCACTTTTCAGGAACTGTTTAGAAGGCTGTTCAGCAGATACTGCAAAAATTTACCAATGCCTACATTTTACTGTTATCTTACTGCTATCTGGAGCAGTTCAGAAAGAGCAAGTAAAAAAGGAAAACGAAGGAGGCAGCCAAGACTACTTTGTGAAAAATCTGTAACAAGAGACATGAATTAGAGATAGTGAGGACAGATTAGGAAGAGGCCTTATCTATTCAAAGAGAATGCACTTGTCTGGAAGCCAGAGAAGTTTGAACTCCTTTACCCCTTTCCCTGAGGGCACTTCTAGCCCGGTGGCTCGGGGTGTAAGCAGCCCCAGATGAACCGCATGAAGGACCAGGCAGCCAGGCAGGCACTCGTGTGCCTTGGCTGTATGCAGCCGCATTAGTCCTTACAGCTGCCTCGCTGTAATCCCATTTACTTAGAGATCAGCACTGCATCTCATTCGAGGGGTTAGGAGCCACATTTCAATAGCCAGTCATAAAACATTAAGCTGAAGAGGTATTAGGCTGCTAAACATCAGAAATTTTGACCTTGATGGCAGCTCTTGTTCTGAATGAGGTTTTATCACAGTATAAAAACCTCTTCAGCTGTCTTTGTCCCTAGCTTGCATAACTGCTACATCAGAGCAAGTATGTCCCTGATGCACACTGAATATTTTCTGTATATTCTGTATATACTGTATATACTATACTTTTTATACACACAAAACTTTACATCTTTTTCATCAATCACATCTTTCCTATTTATTCATCTTCCAGATTAAGGATAAACTTTTGATGAACATAGGACTAGATGGACCAATGCTGTCAAGAGGTAGGGTTCTTACAGATTTTGTTACACCTTCTAAAAATAAAATCTTTTGGGTTTGTGTTGCCAAGGTCCAATAACTGTGACAACAAATCAAAGCCTAATCTAATGCAAAACACATGGAATAGCATTAAAAAATTAGTAGCTAATGGGCATTAAGATGTTATGAGAAAAACATTGAATTATCTGTTATTGTTATAAAAAGAAGCAGTGACAATTTACAGCAGAATCTAAATGAATTAAATCAGCACAATTCCTGCATATAAACAAGGATCACAGCAAATGAACATATTCTCTAGCAATGTGGGAGCAATTAAAACCAATTGAAGCAGTACCGTAGCAAACTGATTTTTAAAAAGTGATAAAGGAATCAAAAGTGTCTTTTTTCCAATGAATCTTAACCTTCAATACATAATTAGAATTTGATTACTTAGTTAGGTTTGGAGTATTTTTTTCTCAATAGAACACTTGTGTTTAATGTTTTTGTTTCTTTCTAACTTTCTATTTACACAGGACATCAAATATTCACTTATGTTTACTCTTTTGGAGGTAGCTCACCTCTAGCAGGTTTCGATGGTTTAATACAGAGTATTGGAAAGGTCTTTTACTAGGTTTCTTAGTTTGTAGGTGTTCAGAGAGAAGTTTAACATATAAATGCTAAATCTTTTTTAACAAAAAATAAATGTATGCTGGGACATTCTCCTCAATATGCTATGCTGGGATCCCCCAATTTTGTCAAAGACAATTCTGTACAAAAGAAAAAAAAATACTGGGAAATATTAAAATGAATGGATACCTGAGTTCTTTCAGTTTTCCACAAAAATAGAGCGAAAAAATATGCTGCCATCTGGGAAAACTTTATCTCCACAGAGAATGCTTGTTAAATTGGTCTAAACTGGTCTGAGTAAAATAAAAATTAAAATATTATAGCTAGTTTTGGGAAGAATAGTTCCAAAATACTAAGGGTCAAAGCTACCCTTTATAAAAACTTTAAAAATTATCAAGAAATGGAAACATTTCTGAAAAGTTCTTAAATAATTTAGAAGGAATATAAGTGTCTCATATCTACTACACCCATAATCATCTGTTACTATGATAACAGGTATGAACATAGACAAGGCCTTTCAAAGTTTGCCCTGTTGAACATATTGTGCTTTCCTGTATAAGTTGCCCTACTAACCTTTTTTTCCCCATTTATTTTCTGTGAAATACCACCTTATTTTTAATACAGGAGAATACAGGTATGAGCTTGCACTGACTTTGAAAATGAAGATGTTTGCTGTACATGCAATTATCCAATTAACTCTAGATCTATGCTATTTTACCAAGGGGTGGCCAAGAGGTTAGAGGGAGAGAACACCACTCTCCCTCAACTTTAACAAATCCATTGTGAAAGGGACACCCTTCATCTCATTTAAGACACATGGTCCCATAAAGCCAAGATTTATAAGGCTGTATAAATTATGCCTACATGTCAACAAGACAAAAGCAGTCTCTGTCAGCATCATGGTGTGCTTTTCATCACTTCACAAAAAAGAAAGGAACATGCAATTTTCAAGAGGTCTCCTTTCATCACCTGGAAACATCTACAGGATAAACTGAAAACAGAAGCAAACTTGTTATGCTATCTGAATATACCCACTGGGCTTATGGATAGACAAGGAGAACACCAAGGAGAGCAGAGAAAAATCAAGAAAAGAATTGGAGCTTTGCTGTTTGTTTGAAATCTGAACAAACTGATTCTTAAATGCCAAGTTAATGGGTGCACAACTATGCCCTCTTACACAAATAAGGTACTTTGCAATTTTCAAGTGCAAAGTAAAATATGTATTTATTGGTAAAACCACAATAACGCATATTCCTTCAGGTAAAGCGATAGTCTTAATGCAGTCAATGAGTACAAGATCTCTCTTGCATTTGATTGATTTTCTATTTCTGCTGGCCTTTCTACATGAAAAAGGGAGCTAAAAACAAATAAAAAATATGAGCATTACCTATTAAAGCCCCTGATAAAATTATTATGAGGATTTTGCTTCATCTTCATCCTTCAAGTCTGCACTGCTCATGGTTACTGTTTAGTATGGGATTATATCCATGTATTGATCCTGAGAGAAATTAGTTATGAATAAAGGTTACTGGGATTTTCATTTAAATTATGTTGTTGGAAAAAAAAATCACTTTTAAAGTCAATGGAAATTTTCTTAAGTTTGGTTTAAAGCAAACAATACAAAAAAAACCCCTCAAAACATATTCTGGATCTCCATGACAAGACAAAATCTCAGTTGGAATAAGATCTGTGAAAACAGGAACTCAAAGAGTACCCTAAATTTAAGACAATTTTTTCATCCACCAGAAAGACACCACCTCAAGAAAACCATCACCACTGGAAAGAAACCCCAAACCAAACTCAAAACTCAACAAAAACTGAACCACATTCTCAAAATCATTACAGGTCAAGATGTGTAACTTCAGGTAAGTAGGTTTTGTGCTACTAATAATACCATTGGTATATCACTACAATAAACTGATAGTATTAAACACTGTCTCTAGCCTCTCTGAAGGCAAGGTCCCTTCTGAGTATTGATTATTTTTTCAGTAAGTGGGATCCTGAACAAACTGAAAATCAGGCCACTATTTTAATCAGCCTCAGTGAGTCAAGACTAATCTCTTCTGTCTTCACACAAATAAAATATCCAGTGGTGTGCACAAGTGTTAAACACAGGCTAGTTCTGCATGCTTCTGTCAGAGCTAATTACTCTGTGAGATACTAGAAGTGGAAGAAACTTTGGGGAGCCACATGTGAAGAATGGCTGGGTGATAAGGCTACCTTTCAGGGGCAGAAAAAGCAAAGAAAGGATTTCCTGATTGATAACAGAAGAGATAATGAAACTCTGAATAAACTGATAGTACGTCAGGAAAAATTCAAGAAAATACTTCTCCTTTTCTTTGTTTCTTAACAGTATTTTTTGCTGTCTCTACAACAGAGTCAAAGAGGTAGCTCAACTGTCCAAATAACTCACATTTTCATTTCTCTTAGGTTTTGCTCAGTCTTAAGGATTGGTCACCAGCTTTCCACTGCAAACTGAGAAGACTGAGATATTCTGTACTTACAGTGAAATACTTCAGACAATATTTTCCTATAGAATACCTAGGTGTTTTATAGGAAAAATAAATGAAGGTACTTCCTTCTTTATGCATTTGTACTTATCATGTCAGTTAGCAGCTACTGCAATACAGTCAATCCATCAATCTAAATGGTATCAAAACAGTGAGAGATGATGTGAAAGGAACATAAACTAATCCCTCTGAAATACTGGGCTGAATAACTGCCTTTCAATAAAGCCTGACATCATAAGGAATATGCCTATTAGCCTAAAATCATTACTTCTACAGTTCTGCTTCCATCTTGTCGGCTATAATGATAGCTTCTGGGCAAGGAAAAAGCAAGAGTATATTAAATGTGTTTATGCTTAAATGAGCTTCAATCAGATAGAAATAACACTTTTCATGAAGGAAATCTATTGCTGCTGACATGCATCAATGAGCTGTAAACTAGCATTCAGGAAAAAGATGTTTTTCAAGTTTTTCAGCCTGTTGTACTGAAACTTTCCCAACAAATATTTATTTATTCCAAGATATCTTGACCCAACCAAGTATTCATTCCTGAACATATTTCTAAGCATATGAGCACCCTTAACGGAGCTGACAGATCTACTTATTGGGTTGTTGGCTTAAATATACACTTCCATGCCAGCACACTGTTGGATCAGAGCCTATGAGCTGCAAAGAACGCTTACTAGCTACAATATTAATTGAGACACACAGGAATTGTAACCTCTCAGCACCTCTCCATATGTTATGACCTCATTTAGGACTTCTGATCAGTTGCCAAACATTTACTTAGCTGTTAAGACACTATAAGTTAATGTGTAACAACTGCAACAAACCCTGAAAATAATGTATTTCAAGAAGACAGCTGTAAATCTCTGAGATCTATTTAAAATCGCTACAAAAATTCTATATAAAAAGTGTTGTCACAGTTCTATAAATATGACATTGTAAATAATTTAAGTGTAATTCAGAGTTTAATAAACCTTGAATTTTTATTCAGATTCTTCTCAGGTCTTCAAACCAAACAGGAAAAAATATATCTGCAGTATAAAGGTTACCTTATTTTACCATTACCTGGGATTAAAAAATGATACAGTATTTTCTTTATCTATAAAACTGTGAATCAAATTTGTTGCTTTTGAGATTCAAACAAAAGATTGGGCTGGTTTAGGCTGTTGTAGAGTTAATTTTCTTCACACTAGCTGGTATGGGGCTGTGGTTTGGATTTCTGCGGAACACAATGTTGATAATTAGGCATGTTTTTGTTACTTCTGAGCAGGGCTAGCACAGACCCAAGGCCCTTCCTGCCCCTCACCCCACCCCACCAGAGAGGAGGCTGGGGGTGCTCAAGGAGCTGGGAGGGGACACAGCCAGGACAGCTGACCCCCAGTGACCAAAGGGATATTCCAGACACAGATACAGCATCATGCCCAGCATATACAGCTGAGGGAAGAAGGAGGACAGGGGGGCACTTGTAGTAATGGTACTTATATTCCCAAGCAACCATTACATGTGATGGAATTCAGCTTTCCTGGGAGTGACTGAACACCTGCCTGTCCATGGGAAGTGGTGAATGAATTCCTTACTTTGGTTTGCTTGCATGCCCAGCTTTTGCTTTACCTATTAAATGTCTTTATCTCAACCTCCAAATTCTCTCACTTTTACTCTTTTGATCCTCTCCCCTATCCCACCATGGGAGTGTGAGGAAGCTGTGATGTGGGACTTAGTGGCCATCTGGGATTATACCATGATAAAGGTCCAAGTATATACACATTAATCCTTTGAAAAACAGGACAAAGAATAGCTAATGTGCCTTCCAAAGGTGACTGCAATTAATTTCTGTTTGAGTTCTGAAACACTTTTCATATGCCTAGCTCTGTATTGTAAGTCTTTAACCACAAAACCCTGCTGTTGGTATAAAGAAATGTGAAATATCATACAAGGATAGATCATGGTCTATTTATTTTGCTATATGCCAGTGATGGACAGCAGATGTAGGCAGCTGATCTTCAAGTGAATGCATTTATACATTAATATAGCTATTCCTCACACTAATTTTTTTTAATTTCTCTAAGTACATGGCATTTAATTTTGGGGTTTTATGCTGAAATTAGTACCAGTTGAATGATGACCTTAAATCAGTTAGCTCAGGAAGGCTACCCCTGTCACCATGGCAGCACAGCCCTATGGACAGTCGTAAACTCATCAGAGGACGTGAGCAAACACTCAGGAGCATGGTTATTCACTGTTACACTGCCATGGTTACCTGAACTGGAACGTTGAAACCTGCTATGGGTAAACCCCTGCAGTGATAAAAGTCTGGGATTTCCAGTTGAAATGCCCCTTGCAAGTTACCCAAGCTACAGCCCACATGACATTTGCTGTCTGCCGGAACAAGCTGTGGAGCTTGTAGCCTGTTCTCAGCTTCTCCCAACCTTCAGGCCAGGATACCCTTTCCACACCTTGTGAAAACTGTATAACTACCATACAACAGATGGAAAAGCAAAGGTCCTCTCAGGAAAGACAGCAGAATCAAGACTGCTGACACAAAACCAATTAGTTCAGCTAGTATTCTCCTGGTCCTTCCCAATAGTGAATACAACTAGGAAAAGGCTGCATGAGATGCCTGGACAGTGGTGGCACACATTGTGGCCACTTAGGCTAAAGGAGCCCCACAGAGCTCTGACACACAGGACACTGCACAGCTACCACATGCTGCTGTGCTGGGAAGGACTATGGACTGGCCAAAGGAAGTTTTGTATTATATTTTGTGAAAACTAAAAACTGTGATTTACTACCTATCAGCACCACAATATATACTTGAACCATGACATTCATGCTGTGGTTTTTCCATCCCACATGTATTATCCAGAAAATCATTAAGACAATTTATTCAATTACAAAGGTACAAATCACTTTGACTCCAAGGATATCCTGTAAGCCCATGCTAGTTATCTACTACTCACCTTAGTGGCTCATTAAAATCAAAAAGAAAAAAGTAAGAAACCCCAACCAACATTATAAAACAAACAAACAAATAATGACAAACCCAAACAAACAAAACTTCCATCAAAACAACAGGAACAACACAGGAGAAAAAAGTAACAATTATTACCTAATGGAAGAAATGTTCAAAATTAATGAAATTTTGCAGACCTGATACATTTGCATATTCACCTCTGCATCTAGAATGATATTTTCTTTGTGTTTTTAACAGATTCAAATGCCACAATGAGAATTAAGTTGAATAGAGATAGAACAACATATTTTGTTAAAGAGCACATTTCAAAAGGAAAGTTCATCAGCGTCTCTGGTAACCGACATTTATTACTATTTTGTAGAAATTTGCAAGCTAAAAATATTTACTAGCCTCAAAAGCAAACAAAAACACTGCCAATTTCAACTGAGGGTTTCTAAGGCAGTGATGCAACACATCTCATGAACTGCACTTCCTGACAACAGCTAAGTTCTGCACATAACCTAACGTAACCTCTCTTCCATGAAGCATGTATTTTGTCTGAGGGTTGATGGTTTGGGCTGCTGTTTTGTTTCCTGACTTCAACTATTTTTGAGGGAGTACAGTATCCATTACAAAACTTTCATGAGTCTGGAGTCTCAAGATGTTCTTCGAGAGTTTAACAGAATAATTCTTCTGGTGAACATTTAGATCAACAAAATCCACTTTTGAGCTTTGCTTTGTACCTTTTATTTATCTTGGACATTATTACTATTTAACATATATATTGCAGAAGCAAGACCAATGCTCTGCTGCTTCAGCTTCTGCAGGATATTATTTCGCTGTATCCTGTCCTACTGTCAGGCTTTGTGAATATTTCCACTACATCAGCCCTTCTAATTTAGTCTTTGGTCTTCCCATCGATAAAGAACTTTTCTACTAAAAACCAAACAAAAACCCCCCAAAACAAACAAACAAAAACCACCTCAAGGATCTTATTTGGTATAGCTAAAGTGTTGTATAGCCAGTAATCACCTTACTGGATTAGAAAGGGAGTGACAGATTACAGTGTTCTGTCTTGTCGTAAGGTTTTTCCTCTAAATTTTCCATCTTTCCTATCAGTGCAGCTTCAACAGGGGGAGAAATGGTAAGACCGTTAGTGTATGAGATCCACAGCAAGCACTGATCACAGCTGTCACCCAGCAAGAGCTGCAGTTAAAGCACTGAGGGCTTCTCCAAGGCAATCTCCTCAATTTGGCAGACTTTGTTATACACATTTGTGACCACACATTACACAATCATCCAGCATATGTAATTATAAAAAAAAAAAAAGGTGCTGGCATACAAAGATCTCACAAGTCTACAATGTGAATCTTATACCTTGAAAAATCTGCTATTAGTTAGAAGAATGCAACACGTAGAACAGCTAGAAAAAGGGTAGTTATCAAGTAGGTGCTGTTATCCTAACTAAGAGTAAACACCACAAAACTTTTCAAATAAACAACACTATATAAAATGCAACCAGAAAACATTAGCCTTTCCCACACAAACAACATAAGAATTCAATGAGAAATATAAACTTGACTTTCTCGCTTCCATTCTTCTTGAGTTCATATATTCTATTTGAACACAAGCTTGCAATTCCTTCTTTTCAATCTGTCTGATAATCAGAGAAGCAGAGAAATCATAGTTACCATCTCTTGCACCTCTCACCAGCTGCGTTGGCCGCAGCAAGGCTGACCTTCCTGTCACACCAGATAAAGAAATAATTCAGATAGGAAACATTGAAAAGGCAGTATCACAGCCCAGACATTGATGAAGAGCAAGGCAGATCTGCAAGCCTTTTGCCAGGAGCCTTAGTTCTGAGGACTGTACGATACAGGTTCAAATTCTTGCAAGAGAACCCTTACATAAAGCACACATTTCACCTGGTTGCAAGATGGTGACCATGCTTGCAGATTGTGAACATTAATGGTGAGAGCTATTTGGAATACTAAAACATTACATCGCACTTGACTCCCTGATGGGCACTTGTGCTCACTCTTGCTACAGAGCTGTTTCATGAGACACCATATCTCTAGTGGTAACATGCAAGCAACACAGAAAAAGGACCTACTGAATCTGTAACCCAAATTTACTACCTGATGTCAAACGTATAAATATGCAAAGAGCTGGAGGTTAATTTGAAATTCTTGTTCAAGTAATCACTCAGTCAATCATTACAGAAACTTGCCAAGCCTGTCCTAACACCTCCTGCATTAAAATTTTACTGTGGCTAGTGGCTGCCCAAATCCAAAACAGAAGATCAGTTATGTAGAAAATTATCTCCAGGAAGTTAACTCTGTCTGTCTGAAAAGCTTACAGAAATTTGTAGAACAAAATGGATAGCTTTAGGTAAGACCAATAAATTTCAGACTGCATGCGAAGCTGTAAAACCTGGAGTTTAGGACAAAAATATGTATGTATTTCTTTGCCAGCATTTCCCTAGTAAATATAAACAGTAACTTCAATGCTAAATACTGCTGTAAGCACCTCTCTTTCCTAAATGTGTTTGTTAAAGCTGCAGCAGAAAGGTACAAATACGTTTGCCTTATTTACGTGACAATTTATGAGACTTTTCTTTATAACGTGAAAAACATACTTTTAAAAATACTTTCCCTGTTGAAACCCTAGGGCATGAAGGGTCTGGATGTGTAAGGGGGTTACATATTTGAAAGCTAACCAGCAAATAAAAATTTATTATAGAGCCTTGTGCTTTGCAAGAATTGTCGGATTTTTCTTGAACACCATTTATTCAAGACAGTATAAATGACTCTTTAAATTTAAAAAGCTCTGAAATTATGACCAGTGCCAGAGAAGAATCTGACCCCAAATAGGTTGCCTGAAATGGAACATGTGGTCGCACTGGTGGGGACCACAGGCACTGCTGCTCCAGAGTTCACCTCTTGTTTTCCTATTAGGAAGAAATACGTGTATGTATTTCCTAGATGAATCTTAGAATTAAATTTGCTTCTAAGGGATGGAAGGAAACAGAAAAATAAGAGCATCTTGGAGCCCATGTAAATGTATTTTCCTGAAGTACAAAAGAAAATTCATCAATACAGTTCCATGAGTAACTGATGAAATTGTTTTTGTCTAAGAAGGACTTTATAATTTATTCTTATTCAGGAGCAGGTCTGGTATTTAAAAAAATCAACTGTACAGATTGTAGGGTCACAGAAGTAAGACAGATTAAGTCTATCAGAACATGTTTTACCTTTCTATTATTATTCTAATAATTGTAATTATGACTTGTATTGCAGTGAGAACCTGGACACAATGGCAGGAACACAGAATACTTTCTTCCCAAATTGAAATTAAAGAAAATGTACTTTCTAGGTTATGCATCTCTGCAACACACATAGAAAACATTTTAAAAAAATCATACAAGGTTTAGCCTGGTCTGAGCCATCCCCATTTCCTTTCCTTCAGCACATCTGTCTCCAGTGTCAGGTTACTAGTGCACATTCCTTCTGCTTGCTGACTACCATTTTCTTCCGGAGCACTGTGTCCCCCCAGGCAGGAAAGGCAGCTCAGCACTAATAGGCAGGGAAGTGGAATTTTTTTTTCCTCCAGAAAAAAAATAAAATGGCAAACAGGGTTTCTGGGTAGGTTTTCAATTCCAAGCACAGATAAAAATCAGGACAGAGTGCATAATTTTCTCCTAAAATCATAATTTTCAAGCTAATGAGTTTTGCCTAGAAAAAGTAGTCCTCATGATTATAGTCAACAAAGAAGGCAAACATTTTATTTGGCATCTGGTGCTGTACCCTGGGCTGAAGAAAAAACATCCTTTATATTCATGGCAGGCACATAGACCCTATAAAACCATGAGATAATAATCCCAGTGAAATTTGTGGTAAAAAAAAAAATCACAGACACCTAAACAACATTTCAACATTTATCCCTTTGAGCGTTTCTTGGCCAATTTCTTCATTTCAAGCGGTTACTCACATGATCTTTTTGCACTTTTAAAAAAATTCTGTTTGTTGCACATCACACTTGCCATCTTGCAATAGGAAGGAACAGAACAAGGAAAAGCTGAGAACTTTCCCTAGTGGTATTTGCAATTTGACTCAAAGATGTGCTTCACAAAATTCATTCGACCAGTAAACATGTTTATCGCAGATCTTGTCTGGTTAGTGAAATAATTACTCTGGATCAGCAGGATGGACTAATTTCGGAAAAACAAAGCTAGAAAACCTGAGCAGAAACTCTGGTATTATATCTTATCTGACACTTTCAAGTCAAAATAAACAAGAATTTTCACTTATTATCAGTTACTACCACTGCTGAGCGTTCAGCATGGTTTCTTATGAAACAGTAGAGATCCACAATGTTCTATGTGTTTTTACAGGCTTCTAAGAAGGGAAGTGCTATTATCCAAGGAACATCTGAGATACCAGGATTAAAACTAGTATTGCTATATATAACAATTAACTCCTGTACTTCATTTAACATTTGATACTGATGGCATTTGAAAGTTGTCTTCAAATATTAATGATAAACACTAGAGTTGTTTATAATTATGTGTTGGCCTTCAAATCAAAGGTAGTATTCAATTTCTGACTAGCAGAGCAAAAGGGAGTGCAAATTAATCCCTTACTTCATACTAGGAGGTACCCAATTATTTTTCTCTGCTATTGTAATCATCTAACTCTGCTTATTCTATTTCTTAATACCACGCATTTTACTGCTTCCTCACATTATTTCACATTTTGTTCTTCCAGTAACTTGCTCTTTCATTTATCAAGATAATTTTTATTCTTCTTAATGTGACAAAATGATATGATATTCCCGTCAGCCACTTTTTCCTTATTTCTTCCAAATTTATTATTAGAAATGGCACCATGTTTTCAAATTTTTTTCCTGAAATCAGACTGAAGCAGTCACTGTACTAAAATCACCCAGAACAATTAATAACCAGTGAAGTGATACAGTACTTACTGAAATGTGTTAAGCAAAAAGATAATGTCACGTGTTACTTACAGTAAATGTTTGATATTCAGGAAAGGCAGTTCCTATTCAACACTTCCAAATTATTTCTCCAATATGCTATTTTTTTCACTTTCTGAGTGTAAACTGATAATCTGACTATTTGATCCTATCAAGGAGGAAAAAAGGGAAGAGAATGTCTGTTGGAGAAGTAGCAATGATATAGGTAATAAATGCTGAAATTCTCATTCCTTTACTATGTTCCTTTTAGATTATAACAGAAGGAAAGCTTTTGATTCAAAGAACCAATTCTTCTAGCTCATAAAGCATTATCTACAGCCTTCCAGCTTTCCTACTCACTTTACATTCCCTTTCCTCTTAAGCCAGCACAAAACCCACCAGCTAACACAGTGAAAAAGGCAGAACTATTACATCACTACATTCTACTGAGTTGTTATTTGCTAATTTCAAGCAGCACTATGCCACATGAAAGTAAGTACTTGAAGGAAAGCTGCTTGCAAAAGAACTACAAACTCTAGAGTGGGGCTGTATAACACTTTAGAAATTTCTTCTGTGGGGAAGCATAGAATTATTACTGCATTTACATGAAAATTTTAACAACTCTATCATGCTCAGGTTATAGTGACTTGGATTTTATTTGATAAATAGACATTTGTAAACTTTGGCATAGAGTTAACAGTGGAATTAACAGCTTATAGCATACCAAACTGGAAAAAAAACCCAATAAATATTGCACTTAATTATTGCATCTTACTCAAGTCCCTTAAATTTAATGTCACCTCAGAATATCTGTAAACTTCGCCACATTCAGGTGCAGAAGAGGCCTAGATAGCCTGAGGGACTGGTGATGGTCCATGCATTCTTTCTGCCTTTTAGCTTTTTGCAGAGTCCCTATCACTTTGAAGTCTGTACTACTTTCCACCTTAAGGTTATGAGCCTGAACCTCACCTGCTGAATGAAAGTGATGGTCATTTGCAGGGCTGTATGAATGAGGGGGCCAGTGTGTTCTCATTCACGGTGAACAAGAGAACACAACCCCACGCTTTTCCTAGTGGAGCCAGAGTGACATTTAGGGATATTGAGGATGTAACCCTGGCTCTGCTACAAACTAGTTGAGTGATCTGGTCACAGCACTTCTCTCCTACTCCATCACATTTGTATTTGAATTTATAACACCCTTAAGAAAATTCTGTCACCACGGGATTTCAGCTGAGCTAGTAGCAATAATATTTTTGAAAAGTTCACTTTAAAGCTCAGGAATTACAAAGAGAGAACTTGATGATCACCAAGCTGTAAAGAAGAACACTGGGACACGTCTCCTTGTTATGACAGTCAAATCTGATCAACCAGCAGAGGATTTCCTTTGTTACTGTTTTGTCTGAGACACTTTCCTCAGCAGTCTTGGTATAATTTTAAAATTATACCAAATCGATACCAAAAATATGTTTCCTCCATGTAATCAAGCTGCAATTACGGGACATACTCTACCTAGACAAATTAGGTAAACAAGTAATGATGTACAACTCTACGAGGAGGGATTAGTGTGCACTATTGAGTTAAACAGACTTTTAAACATAATGGGAAAGCTCACAATAAGGGAAAATTATACAAGGGCAACTGAATTAAAACAAAACAAAATAACCAAACCAAAAACTCCCAACAAACCAACCATATATTCCACTCTTTTAGGAAATAGGAAATGGGCAAATAGGAAATAGGAAATAACTTTATCCAACTTTTAATAATATTTACCTAGTAATAGTAGTAGTACTTAACTTGTAGTCTTTCTCACCTTTTAGAACAGATTTTTTTCCCCAAAAATTAACAAATTTTAATTTTTTTCCCCAAATGACTAGGTGCTAATTCATCACAAGAAATCAGCAAGTTGGAAAAAAGAAAAGGACCAGTAGAATTTCAACTGATGCTAATAATTCAACGGATTTCAAAGCCATCACTGCTGCTCCCCAATTCCACAGGTTTTGCCTTTTTTCTCCTAAGGCTTGGGTATCTGCACCAGTTGGTTTCAGCGTGGTTTGTTAAAGCGAGCTCTCATAATAATCAAGTATAAATATACTGCAATGTACAGATGGGTTATGCAAATGGCTGTCCCATCCAAAACTGCTGCCCTCAAACCGGCACCGCTGAAACAGATATATCCATTTTACCCAACACAGTAACAAAAGCTCACAATTTAATTCCTGAATATTCCGATCCTTTAAAAATAGTTGACGGTACAAAAGACACCCATTATCCTTAAGCACTGCCAGTTTCACTTTGAATAGCCACAACTTCGCGGCTAGTTTGGAGAAGAGAGAAAGCATTTGAGCTGGGACAAGGGCCATGCTCGGGGGGCTTCCCTGCCCCCCGCTTTGGGGGGAACAAAGGTCGGGGGGGCATTTCCTGCCCCTGCCATTGGCGTCTGCACGTGGGACCAATATGGGCAACGCAAAGTTTAAACAGTTGCAACTGGGGGAGGGAACATCGGGGCTTGTTTTACATATGTTTTTTTCCTAGCCGGGTTGAATTTAAAGTGGAGCGGCGGCATTGTTCGAGAGGCTCCTTGCCCCTACGCATTGACAGGAGCTGCTGTTTACACGGGCTTTTCATTCCTGCGCTGTTTGCTTATGGAAAATAAGGGGGAGTGACAGAAAAAGAGAGAAAGGGAGAAGGGAAAGGAGGGAGGCCCGGACAGCAGCGCAGCCCCCGAGCCGTGGCCCTGCCTGATCACTGACCCGGCTGGTGCAGGCGGCCGGCCCGGGCTCCCGTGTGAGCGGGCCGCGGCTGAGGGCACTGCCGGCCCCCCACGGCCCCCCACGGCCCCCCACGGCCCCTCACGGCCCCCCCCACGGCCCCTCACGGCCCCCCCCCCACGGCCCCTCACGGCCCCCACGGCCCCTCACGGCCCCTCACGGGAGGCTGGGCGCGCATTTCCTCGCCGGGACACACACACACACACACGCACCCCCCAGAGCGCGCCTCCGCCTTCGCTGCAGACATGAGACTCCAGCTGCTGCTTTGGATCGTGGCTGTGCTCCTGGCGAGCCTCCTCCCAGCCTACGGACAGCGGCCAGGTAGGCGATGTCTCAGCTTGTGCCGGGGCGGGAGCCGGGGTGTCGTGCCTGCCGTGGGCACCTCCGGCGTGTTCGTGTGGCCGCGTCCAACACGGGGTTTGTGCCCTCCGGGACGGGTCTGGACCCGGCGCATCCATCTGCGCGCTTCATGCCTATTTCTAGCGGCAGCGGGACAGAATGCTTTGCCTGTCCCAGGAGTCTGGCAACTTCGGGGAGGCGGGGGAGCGCAGGAATAAATAGGGACCCAAGGCGGGCAGCTGTCGCAGACTCGCCGGGAAGCCCCGGCGGCACCGGAGGGCACGGCCGGGGGCGCCGGCAGCTCCGGGAGCACGGGCCGGCCCGTCCCGGAGAGGCGCTGCCGGCGCCCCGCTCACCGCGCTTCCCTCCCTCCCCGTGTCTCTCCGCAGCCAGCCTGGCCCTGCGCAGGAAGCTCCACCGGCACGGCTGCTCCCACCGGCGCTGCATGCCGCTGCACTCCAGGGTGCCCTTCCCCTGAGCCCCGGCGCAGCGCCCACAGGTAAATCCGCGCGTGTGGGCCGGGCAGGCAGCGCCTCTGCGAATTCACACCTGCCTTTGGAACAGTGCTCAAGGCATGGCTGCACCCGGGCTCCCCCTCGTTTGGTTTGGGAACAGGGCTCTGGAGCTGCGCACGGCGGCACGGTCGCTGTCCCGGAGCTGGGGCGCGGGTCCCGCCTTGTCCCCCTTCCAGGCCACCCCCGTCGCCAGTGCCGCCGTGAGGCAGTGAAAAACAGCTGAGCCCGCTAATCGGGCCGAGCGCTGCCTCCGAGGCTGTTGGCAAAGCTGCGGGGCAGAGAGCGTCCTTAGTGCAGAGGCTGGACAGAGCGGCGCTTGCAGGGGATGCTCCGGGCTGCAAGCGCTGACACTCCCCTCGCCTTGGATGCAGGGCGAAGTCACCTCGCTCTGCCCGGCAGCAACATGAAGGTAGCAGCACTCACCCACTTCAAAGGGCACTGTAATTCTTGATCATTGTCAGCAAAAGACTTTCAGCTGCTTGCATAAAAGGCTATACAAGTGCAAAACATTAATGCTTTATAGCTGATGAGGGCAGATACATTCAAATACTAAGTGACTGCAGAAGCACGCAGGTAGCATATGCTAATATGGTAGGCATCAAAAGGAAACCTGGTGCTCTTTGCAATTTAAGAATGAATAAAACATGCAGTCAGTAGTTTTGCATCTTTGAAATTCATTATATATTAAAATTAATGTTGTAGCCCCAGGCATGACAGCATCCTAAATAAATGGTGGCAGAATCTGCACTCTGTGGAACCAAGATGTTTTGATTTACTAAGTGGTTAACAGCAAAAGGGAGACTAAAGTAAAACTTTTAACAACCCTATACCAAGAATCTTGTCAATGCTTTAACTGCCTTGGTGAAAAGAACCTACAGCACTCCCAAAACAGCCATGCAAAAGGGTACTATTCCACTCTATAGTGCTGGCCTATAAACACGTGGAATGTGCATATGGGATGGTAAACTGGCAAGTTTGTGAGGTTGGAAAAAAAAAAAGATTGCCATATCTTAAACTGAATCTCAGATGGGCTGCATACTGAGTGGCAATGAGAATTGAGATGCAAGTAGAAAGAGGGACATGCCAGGGGAATGCTTTACTACTGAATGCCATGTCTCCTCACTGCTACATTTAAACTAGAGACAGATTAAATGATATTCCGTCATCAGTTTAAGCATAAACCTAGAAAGATAAGCAATTGATTCACTCAGTAGGCAGAGACTGAATGGAGAGAGGGACAGAGGAATTTAGACCCAGTGGCTTTGTGAATAAATTCTGAATGATTTGCTTCAGCTCCTAAAAAGAGTACATTTAACCCCTTTCTGTCCCATTCAACATCCATGCCTGGAAATTGTGTAGAAAGCATCTACATTTTCTGTAATGTGCTCTGAAACCTCATATAACTAATGCATTTTGCTTGAGACTGCAGTAGCTGCATTATACATGTGCATTTATGCTGGAATTCTTTTCTCCACAGAATATCAAGATAAGTGGTATTTTCAGACTTATCTCCTTTTCTTTGGGGAGCTAATTTCTTGTAAGAAAAGTCAATTACCAAACAAAACAGTGTACTTACAAATTCTTAATACATTTTGTAGACATTTAGTCAAAAATCCTTCTGCTTTATAAGGCTGTTTAGAACTCAGTAAACCTCTACAAGGGTGTAAGGGAGAGACAGACACCTGAACTAACTTTCTTAACTTCAGTCATTGTGGGTGCTATCCTTTATCTTAAGTAGGATTTACCACCTACGTTTACATTCCCTTCCAGTTTTAGTTCAAATTCAGCAAATATTTACATGCCTGGGTTACTTGAGTCACATGAGTATCTTAC
This sequence comes from Luscinia megarhynchos, assembly GCA_034336665.1. Taxonomy (NCBI): domain Eukaryota; kingdom Metazoa; phylum Chordata; class Aves; order Passeriformes; family Muscicapidae; genus Luscinia; species Luscinia megarhynchos. The sequence goes on along the minus strand of CM067566.1, from coordinate 38,530,603 downwards.
TGGTCTCAGTGGAGTTGTACATGTGGATAAAGCCATTTGCAGATGCAAACAGGATGCACCCCTTAAGCCTGAATTTCAACTAGTGGTTGGAAACTAAAATGAGCACAGCAGTCTCTTGCAGCATTTGAAATGAGAAGATTGAATTTGACTTTTCATCAGTTCCATACACAAAATATGGGACAAAAAAAAAGGCAGAAAATTTTATATTAGCAGCATTCTTGCTTTTATCTTTTTTTCTCCAACTTTGAAGCTGAAATTTCCAAATTAAGAAATAGTATTCCAAATTTCATCCATGTGTTTCATAAATAATGTATTCTGTTTTATATGAGACTTATTTAGACTACTAAATCTCTCATTAATATTTCACTAATTTTCTTTTTTTTCCCCCAACTTCATACAGGACTTTTCAGTGTTTTAAAGGAGCAACAGTTAAACTAATAAGAGGAGTTTGTCAAAAGTCCAGATCAACAACAGCTGACCTGATGGCCACCACAGTCCCATCTTCAGCAGTCCTGCCTGTCACATTCTACTGGACCTGGACTAAAGGCTGCTGTCTCACACCCAGTGGTGGTGGGAGCAAGAACTGTGGTGATGGGCAATGTACATGAACTTACCTGCCAAATTATTAGGGTCTCACAATGAGTAGTGAAAGTTAAAGATCAAATCAAGCATCAGGTAGATTTTGATCTGAGCTAGATTTCCAGGGGCAGTAAGAAAGATCTGTCCAAGGGCACTCTTGATGCTATATAATGTTCAGACTGAGTGAAATTGAAAGTGCTGTTGACTACCCAGTTCAGGCTGTGTATGAGGCAGTGTTTAGGATGAAATAGTATCAGACTCCAGAAAGGAATTATGAAAGTCCCATTTTTTGTTTATACTTTTATATATTAATAATATATACATATGCTCTAACATCACATCTTTATGGCATTACCTTAATAATAACATAGAATGCATTGCTATGATAGTACCAAAGTCATCACCACACTAGTGGTCCCACTGGCTTCATGTGTAGTAAGCATAGTAAGATTTTACAATATCAGAAAGCAAAGAGAGTGTTATCCCTCATTCTATAGATAGAGTTGAAGCACACAGAGATAAGAGATTAGCCAAGGGTCATGCAAAACTGATAACTCAGATCTCTCAAGCCAGGCCTTAAGGTAAAGCCCATCCTCCTGTCTAATGAGCTGTTACTGCAAAGTCTGTCATTTGTTTTCTTAAACTGGGCTGCCAAACCAGAGAGTTAAAACTAGCTTGAAAATTCAGTACTATAGAACTATTTGCTTAATAGTAGTTTTCCTAAAATACCTGCTACAGTGTTATAAATAGAGCATAAAAATAGACCATTGAAAAGAAACCTTTGTTTGGTCAGCCCGAGTGTTGCGTAGCACTCTATTCCTGCCATTTAAATGAATGAGATATTTGAACATAGCACTACAATGAATGAAGACCTCAAACAGAAAACAGGCTGTTCTTTTCAGCACTGGAGGTCAAGAATACCTTGAGCTTTTAGTCTGAGGTTTGTTCTTAAAAATACATGCTTCACTTATGCCTTTTATATCAGCAGAAATCACTTAACTACACATAAAGGAAAATGTGGTAGCCCTTTGATTAGCATAAATAAAACAACCTGAAAACAAAACATACCCACATTTTTAAATTATTGCACTAGACTTGAAATGTCAGCATTTTTTACAAAATATATAAAGACAATCAAAGATCAGAAGTGTTGTGGTTTAAATCTGGTATTACATTTTTTTCTTACAACACAGTCTCTAATTAAGGAAAGAATAGCAATCAAAAATCTGGATAGATGAAACTTTCTAATCCGTGTGCATATGTAACCCCTTATCTCTAAGAACCTGAAACCTTACTTGAATTAATATTGGCAGAGTTTAACAGGAGTTACAAATGGAAAAAATTTAAAGTGCAACATCAGAGCCAGTTCTGGAGTTGTGTAAAGCCATCATAAAAAGATGGTCAAACTTATCTAAATCAATAAGCAGTCCTGTAGGTGAAACCTTTGGAGTCTTGAAAAAAAAAAAAAGCAGTTTCCCAAAGAGGTATTCTACCACTTATATATATTTTTAAAATTATTTATTTAACTTGGCTTTGATATATAACCTTGGCTATCTCTGTTTAGAAGTACAGGTATAGAATGTGGGAAAGCAAGAAAGGTGAAGAATAGCTATTTAACAGTTATGTCTTATGAATGAGTATATGGATCTATTGTGGCACTGGATCTTTTATATAACCACAGTTATTCAATTAACTTTGATAAAATCGTAAAAAATACATAATGTGTCTATCAGAAAGTGATAAATGCATGGTCCTTCACAGAAGTAAAAATAAAACAGCATCCTAAGAAGTCTGCTTCAGTCTACAAAATTATTTTAAATATCTGTTCTTTAAAGGCATTCTGATACTCTAAGATCCACTTTGAAAAAGGCATTGATTGTGAACTTTGATAGAAATGTTTATCAACTAGCTGGTTGATTGTATATTTTGTAAAAAGATAGTATGCATTTCAAATAATATCTTATTTGAAATAAATTTTGTACACTCCTCAAAGGCTGTATTCTTCAGCTGTCAAAAGCAATGCATCTAAAGAAAATTGAGAACTTGCCTATTTTCCCTGTGGATTCGTATAGAACCAGTGTTTGAAAATTGTTTACTCAATTTCTGACACAAATAAATGACAAAATTTTCCTGATATTTTCTGTCTTTCTAAAAATGCAAAATTCTGATTCAAGTCAGATTTGCATTTGACTTTGTTGAAACTATATTTCCATTTGATGTGCATAACTTGAGGCATGTGGTAAAAACCAGCTTTGCATGATATCAGTGTGAACACATCTATGTATGTGAAGTATTTGGACAGGGTGCTGCAACAGCCAAACTGATTGAGCTCTCCCTGCACATGCACCAGGTACACTTAAAGGCAGCTTGCACAAGTACAAATTGCTTCTACTCAAAGTCAAAATTCATGTTTGCATGGATGCAATCTAACATGACTTGATCCCAAGACAGATTAAGACCTTAAATTCTGGAAGGAAAATGTGAGTTTCTAAAACACTGAATTAACTCCGTGTCTTGTACATAGTTGTAATATGGGAAAAATCAAAACTTAATTTGGAAGTATGTTTCATTAAGTCCTGTAACAGCAGGTCAGCAGGAAACGGAGGTAAACGCAAGGCTTTGGTGAGAAACAGCAGTTTAGCATGTTCCCAAAGGATAATAAACAATTCACCTCTTCCCTTTCCAGAATGGAAAAAAGGAAATTATAGGAGAATAAAGACTGGAAATATTTCCCTTATGCCACATACATATGCTATAAATATCTCAGTGTCTACACAAAGCCAAATTTTACTAAGGGTCACTAAGCTTTAAATTTACATCAATCAGGAGAAACACTAGTATGGCAAATAAGTTTAAATGTTTGACTATCAGAATAATTAGCCACTGATCTCTCACTACTTGCTCTTCCACTGGCTTTCTTTTTCTTGCTATTGATCAGCTGCAAAATATTTGTGCAAAGCAGGAAACACTCCAACCACACAAACAGGGCAACAGGCCTTTTACAAAGAAAACCTAAAAGCCTACCTCATTCCAAGGCTGAAGCTGCTTTTTCAGATCTCCAGTTACCTGTTCTGACTGTTGTTGGCCCAACTTGCTGCCACCTTGTTTTGTAGATTAAGAATGACTTCCAGTAGAGCAGGCCTGCTTAACTCCATGTTAGTAACTTACCTGTTAGTGTAGAACCTTAAAGCAGGAAAATCCTGTTAAAATCTTTCACAATTAAGTAATTTCCCTGGTGGAGTGAAATACTGAAGAGTTTATATAGAACATCCACTATGAGCAATTTGGAAAGACAAAACAGAAATACTGAGAGTTTTCCCTCGTGTAAGATGTACATTCACAAGAGATCATCACATGTTTTCATGTGTAAAGGATATTTAGCACAGTTCAGCATTTCATCTAAAAATTATTACAACCCCACACTATGAACAGTTCTCAGGCAACCCAATATATTCCACAGGTGGTACAAAATACTTATTTTCTCAGACCTAAAAAACATACGCATTGATTTTCTACAGAAATAAAAAGCTACTGGGTAAGGACTGAATAATAAAAGAAAAGGATAAAATAACAATCAATACATTATTTTAATTTTTATTTTGAGGTACAGTTGTAACATATATTAGGAAGCATTCCTTCACATTTGTTATCTTCTTGCTGCCCCAGCTGCAATCAAGCAGATCTTACCAAGACCTGCAAATACAGATTCATTCCAGCAGCTGTAGTTACATAAAGGGTGTCACTTCAGCTATTCAGAGTAAGAGATTTGTGGGTTTTGTGGTTTTGCCACACCTCACCAGAGCAGGGCTGTATTGGTGGCTAGCAAAGCACAGCTTTGCAGCAGAGCACGTGCAAACCCCTGTGCTCAGAAAACAGCACTTTTCCCCACGTGAAACTTTGACCCAATGCTCCAGTGCTTACTGCGTGCACAGCACACCATGGATTTTACTTCAGACAGTACAATCCAGCCCATGAGTAGGTGCTGGCACTGCAGGGACAGGCACCCAGGCTGCAACACTGGGACGGACAGCGCTGGCCACCCCAGCACCCAACCTTGCAGCAGCAGAGAGGTGTCCAATAAGCAGGACACAGAACCAGAACTATTAGGACTCATTGCTCAATTTAGCAGTGTGTCACGTCAGACACAGCAAGGTCACAGGTGAGGCTCAGCTCCCTTGCACAGCAGCAGCCATTCACCCCTTCCACGCAGCCTTTCAAGCAGCTGATTGCACACAGGCCCCCTAAGCAGCTCTGGTCACCCTCTGCAGACCAGCGAGCTTGGCCACCGGCAGGGTGGTGGCCAGGGGGAGGCAGATGCCCAGGCCCACAAAACCCATCAACACTATGCACTGGGGCAGGCAGCACAGGAGAACCTGGGGCTGAGGAAGATTTCTGCCTCCAAACAAGGCTGCACTTGGCCCATCTGCTGCAGACAAGGGGCATGGGGATGCCACACACAGCAGCAGCTCCTACTTGACAATTCACTGTAGCTCTACCATGGCCAGAGGTTCAAGTGCTCAGGGTGAGGAGTAAAGATTACCAGCTTCTACTTGGAGCCCATACTCATGAGGACAAGCCTGCACTCTGCCCAAAAAAAAAAAAAAAGCTTAAAGATACTAAGAAAACACAATAGACTTGGGAGTATGATAAAGACACAAAACTGGGGCAAGGGGGGGTGCTTGTTAAAATTATCATTTGTTATCACTGGTGTACTTAGGAAAGGTAACAGCTAAAGGGCAGAAGATGCACATATGTGCACACAGCAAGCCATACTTACTTTTCTTTCCAGCTACCGTGTTCCACAGAAAGCAACACTACTGCTTAATCCAAGGTTTACCTTGAGCAGTCAGAGAGAAGAGGAAGGTTTGACTAATGATCTCAAAACAAAGGAAAGCTGTTCTGCTACACTATGCAGCTTCCTTCTCAATTTTGGAAAGAAACACAAATGACAGAGGAAGTCTGAAGCATGATGGAAAAAACCATTACCCAGAAATGGGAATAAAACTAAACTTATAGCTTCAAAACAACTGCACAGCTATCCTTGTTTAGCTAGTTTGGCTAGTTTTAAGTGCCAACACTGCTGTGAGAACTGCAGCATAACAGAAAAATCTGCACAGATTGCCTGTTGGAACCAGATGAGCTTGGAAATAACTGAATTCACACTCTTCCTTGGTTGCATTTATTGTGCATGAACTTCACAGTCACATTTTACTGCTTTTCATAGAAATTATATAAATTGACATACACAATCACATCAAAACCTGAGTTCTAAAAACAAATAACTTTATTTCTTACATGTACACTATAAAATTCTGGCTGCATTTTCAAGAAACAACAGTTAAGGAGAACAGTCTAGTGTTCAATAGCAGCAAAACCTCCAATATTTATTGCTTTCCTTGGAATGAGACAACCCCCATATTTGTTGCACACTAAACTGTCTAGGTACTTCTCAAGTTGTGCCCAACACCAAAGTAGGATGAATTAATTTTCCTTTCTTATATTCAACTACAAGACCACTCTTCTTGAGAGTCTTCTTCCCAATTTTGATTTGTGATTACCCTATCCCCACAGAGGTATTGGCTTCTAAAATAATTCTTTGTCTACACTGTTAGACAAAATAGTACCCAGAACAAAATGTTTCTTTCACCAGCCTTAATTCACCATAAATTAAAATCAAGAATTCTTGTTTCTTCAACTTCTTAAAAGACCTTTCTGTCTCCTGCTGTTTTCCACTTCCCCACATACACCATTTCAGCTTTTGAATCAAGATGTTGACTTTTTGAAGGAGCCAAAGTGAAGAGCAAGTATGCAAAAGGCATTTTTGACAGCAGCTTTAAAAGCATCCAACAGAAGTTAGTTACCAGATCAATGGAAAAGGCTACGCTCAAGTATTTTTGCTTTGTTAGTTCAGTTGGCAGAGCAAGAATCTTGTTACTAACACAAACTCCTAGTAATGGGGTAGTCATCTGCCCTGAGGATCCCTCTTAAGAGTTTTAAAGCCAGAATTCTGAACAATTGCTTATCATGGCATGGTTTTTGTACTACAAACTTGTATGTGAGATTTACAGTTTTAGGGCATCCACCATTTTTTTATAATCCTAAATTAGATGCCAAATTTCTCCACTTACGTGACAAAGGAGAAAAGGAGACATCTAGAAAACAAGTATCTGTATTGGATAACTGAAGTACACCACCTCTGTAACTGGAAATAAAGGGAATCAGTGACAGAACACATCTAGTCTCAGCTTCAGCAATAGGAACTGCATATACATCCCTTGGAAAGTCAGATTTTGCTAGAGAACAAATTTGTATTCCAGAAACATAAAATACTGTGGTAGCCTAAAGCTTAAAGGTTACACAGCAGTACAAAATAATAGCAACAACTGGGCAAAGTTAAACTATTAACTCAGGCCCAACTTTAACGTATGAGGAATTAAAAATCCTTGAAACTGCAGAACTTTTTTCCAGAACTGATGATTTGAAGAGAGCCAGAGTGTCCAGTTGTAACAGGTTTACAGTGTATGCAGAGCTTATCCTTCCAGCTTAATTTCAAAACGTGAAAGACAATTGAAGAGTCACATCTGTACAAATCAGTCTGGATATTACATTACTTCACGTTCCCCTCCAGAGCTCCAGTAGTTTTCCAAACGCTGTTAGGTTTTGATTTGCTGAGATGTTAACGCCAACAGTCTCTTGCTGAGCAGTGCATTGTGTCGCTGAAGATACTCTATTACATCTCCTTGCTTCTCAACTATCTCTTCTAAACTGGAATTTTCCCTTGAAGTAATAAAAGTAAATATGAGTTTCAGTAAATGACAGCAGCCTTCTAATATGTGAAATGTCAGAGCTAATTAACACATACTTCAAACAGTTGTTTCCTTTAGTTTCACTTTTGCTGGGATCAACTAATTTTTGAGGGAAGAAGCAATCTACAACACCTATATGTCTAATTCTATTTTGCATGCGAAGGTAAAGGAGAAAATTTGGCTGAACTTCATGCCATGTATACAGAACTGAGCTACATATTTCCTGCTAGACAGTTACAGAGTGAGGACCTTACTGTTTAAGAAACCAAGACAGACAACATGCTGGAATTGTAGTAAGAACCATGGAACCTTTCCCACACACATTAGGAAGCTTTTTTTGGGCAGGCATAATATTGTTGTTCAGCTGTGGGAGATAATAAGCTGTTTAAGACAGAAATCTCTTGATTAACCTGCAGTAGCATACATTATATGCTACTATATACAGCAGTATCTGTCACATACATGACAGCATCAGTACCAAAATGTTGTGCTATTTCAGATCTATAATCTCATGTACAACTACCCTTCCTCCCTTGAAATATATCCAGCTTTTAGATATCTCTCATTTTAACTCCAATAGTAACACTGCAATATTTAAACAAAGCTCACTTAATTGAGGGAAAAAAAGTACAGAATTTTGTCAAATCTAATTAGGAATTTTTAAGGTACAGCAAAGATGAAGTGCCAATGCTCAAGAGTGTAGTCTACTTACATATTATTTCCTATATGTAAGTCTTTCCTTACATAGTATTTCTTTCATAGTATTCCAGCTGAGGCTGACTTGGGAATCTGCCCTATTAGTACACTTGTGAGCATCTCAGTTCTGAGAAAGTCGTTCCTCAGTCTTACAGCATTTTGTAGAGGAACACTTCCTATTTCATAGTTCTTAGAAAGTGCTGAGAAGGATATTAAGTGGAAAAAAAGCTTAGCTCCAATTAAAAACCTACTGTTGCCAAACTGGGGAAAATAAAGAACACAAGTTCTGTAAACAGAAAACTTGCAACCTTAATCAGTAACGTGTACTACCAACTTAAGGTTCCTGATCAGTAGCTTATGTTGCAGAGGTCATGATGTTCAAAAAACATTCTTATAACAAGGTCAACTGAAGGGCTGACAGGATTCACTTTTCAATAGACCTTAACTCCCAAGGGAAAGAGAGTCAGAGTTGTATAGAGCTAAATTAAAATAACGATTTTGCAATCAGTTCTCACAGGAAGTTTGCACTCTTTAATCAAAAATAAGCAGTCTTTTCCCTCAGCTGGTCATTGTTGCAGACACATTCCCTGAGCATTTAAGATTTCTCAGGGGAGAAGATGAATGAGAAAAAAATGAGGTCCACCATGCAATCACCATGGTTTTTATATCAAAATGGAAGTCAGACACGGTATCAAAATTCAAGACAACTCTAAATCCTTCCTGTATCCTGGACATCTACTTCCAAGTTCCATAAAAGCATGTGCATGCTGCATTTGTGATAGCAGGGGAAGTCCCAAAGTATTAGTCATCTCTTAGTCAACTTTTCATGAAGGCAGCACATATAGAAGCAAGTCACAATATATTAGAAAATCTTTAATTCAATTCTTATACAGAAATCCATGTTACTTTCAATTACTAGTTTTGATTAAGTCATATCAAACTGATTTCAACAACTGGAAAATGTTTGAGCAGTTGGCAGACACACAAAAAACAAACGAAAAATAAGTCTCAGTGCCTGTGACAGTTTCAGTTACTGTTTGACAGCTTCAACACTCACTGAGACCTTACTTACTCCTCAAGTGCCCTCCACACCTTAACAGTTCCTTCCCAAACTTAAAACACATTCCAAATCCATTGCTAGAATCTCATGTCCAACTGCTGGCACAGAACAGAGCTACTAAATTTTCTTCTTTGTCTATCAACACCCATAATATATTTCCTTCCCTGAAAAAAACTGTCTGAAACAGCTAGGCTTCTGTAGGCCCTACTTTAAGTAACAGTGTAAGACAACAGTTTTCTCCAAATCCCACATAAAATTAACCAAAACAGATTAAGCACGGTTATTTTTATTGAAGATTCATGTAACCAGCCATAAATGGTCAAATCATCTCCATCCTTATGTCTGAGGATTTCTGTATCTTAGTAAATTGTCATTTACTATGGAGAAAGTACAAGACTGCTGCATATCATCTGTGCATCTAAAACTGGGAGGTTTATGCATAGTTCCTTCAGAACTGTTATTCCCACCTCTGGTTTAGCTGACATGCTTGAGATTGCATGAAAGTCTCCAGGAAATTGCACAATTCTGTTTGTGTTACCTATACACCATGGCTTAACATGGCAAAAAATGAATACATAATTCTTACCTGAATCCAACTTCTGAGGTAATGTGAGTAGGGTAGGCATACATCTTTTCTTCTTCAATTATATCAGGTCTTGGTTTGGCACGATTGAAGTTGCTTATTTTCACTGCAAGAAAGCTTTATAAATTAGTTGAAAAATGGAAAAAAAAAGTTTTAACATCAGAGTCCAAGTAATAAAAAACTGTTACAGATGATCCTAAGATTACCTTAGGATAGGAGATGGAAAGACAATGAAGAAATCTGAGAAATGAGAAAGCAAAAGCAGAATCTATTTCTACCCATTCCTGTAATTGCTTTGATTGTAAGCCAGTGATAATTTAGCAAGTTGATTTATTTGCTGATTTGCTTTTTCTATTCCCCTCAGTCCTGCTGTTTAAAAGACCTGAATCGGGAACTTGAACATACTGCAAAGTTTAGTATCTGCAAAGTTTAATCTGCCACCTAAGAGAGGGTGAAACCTTAGCTGCCTTTTACACAGTACCAAGATTCAGTCTGCAAGTTCAGGCAAAACTAAGCAATGTGACATAAAAAAAATTGCAAGAAGTTTTGTACTGGTAGCTGGTTCAGAACTTCTAGCTTAAGCTCTTCAATAAATACTAGTTTAACTAGATTTGTTTGCTTGCTCAGGCTAGGGCAGACTTGCCACAGAAAGTTATGGTGAACCAAGCAGTCTTGGCTATCAAACCCAGAAATCATTCCTGGGCACCTGTGAATAAAGTTTAAGGCTAAATTTAACAGATGTAGAATGGGGATGGGTGGGAAAAGTTGTAGGCATCCCTCTGCATTATTTCAAAAAGGAAGCTGAAAATATTTAAAGCCATTCAATTTCAGATCCTGATTCAGAGAAAATATCAAAATATCCAGAGTATGCATTTGGGACTCTGCAGTTAAGGCTGCTTGTGAAACAATACATCTAATGCCACAAAAAACATTACAGTGCAGCCGTGTGAGAAATCCACACTACTGCAACAGAGAGGGAGTGTCCTTACACGTCAGTACTATGATGGGGTTTATTACAGGCCATCCTGCTAAAACAATGCCAAACCCTCCAGAGGTTAACAAGACTAAGGCTCAAAGGTTAGTTATTTCTATGATGGTATTTCTCTACAAATAAAACCACAAAGGAATGGATGTGGAATTTTCAACATATGTTGTTTGTGGGAATGTAGATCTTTTATTCAAGTGATATCAGAAGTATGTGAGAAAGTAATTAAATACATATATTTAGTAAGTCTTTTAAAGCTTTACTCCCAATTCTAGCAGTAAAAAACTTAGAATAGTAAGCTGACATTTAGAGCTGTCTGTATCATACTTCATTCCATGCACTTTTACCTCACTTGAATGATTTATATATGTCAAGTCTATTATAGGCCAATCACAGCAATTCTTTGCAGATTTCTGAATCTCTGCCTCTGCATCTACAGCTGTATACACACTGCTGCATGGAGATAATTTTAAGGAAGGCAGTAGTCACTCATAGGACATTGTAATTTTAGATACTTCCTCTTGCTTGTTGGAGCTGTTTATGAATTGTATGATAGACAATCAGGTATTCCTGATTTGTGAGACAGAATTATTTTACAGAAATTAAGTCAGCTACATAAACATGCAAACAGTCTCTCAGCTTACCTCAACAAGCATTGGGATTAAAACCAAGAAAACAAATTACACTACCCACTGGAAAAAAGCAGCCTAGGGTGACTGGAAGTCTTCCTCATCTTGCAGCAGGTATAAAGTCACATAAAAACTAAACCCTAGTTTTGTACACCAAGCTTTAGAGAATGAATTTTACATAGATTTGGGGCAGCTCAGGAGATAAGGTAGCTGTTGCTAGAACACACTGCCTTACTAGCAATGTAACTCTTCCCCTTTGTTCCAGGGGATTCACTGGACCCTTCCTCAAGCCACTCTGAGCTGGAAAGCAGAATACTGCACCCCACAACTTCCCTGTATACATCAGTTAATGAATTTGAAGGTCACAGGAACTGGGGTAGCTCAAGTCAGGAAACAATACCCTTTTGGTGACAAGCAGAAATAGTTTGAGAGTTCTTACAGAAGTACAGGCTCAGACCTTACTACTATGCCAGTCATCTTTCTTGCACTTAACGTTTTTGGTCAAGGTAAACATCAAACAATGTCACTTTCTGAGCTCCAGCAGGCCTGAGAGCTAGAAATAGCATTTCTCTGGAATTCCTGACATTCTATTAAAGTTTTACAATTTATCTCTAATTTCCCCGAGTTTCCCAGGAAAGTAAGTATGCGTATGCAAAGAAGGGATGATCTCCAGCATTCCTGGAATAGTTTTCTAGGACTGCCATGATTGCATTCATTCATTCACTGCCTTTTTTCTTCCAGAGGAGGGTCAGTCTACTTGAGCCATGCTGGCCTTTGAGGGGAAAGCCTGACAAAGACATAGTTTAGGGCTTGGACCTTATTTCTTGTTGCATTTTTGATGCTGTTGCAGGAGAGTCAAGAATAGGTTTTATTTCCTAGATGAACAAGCTACTTGGCAGTATTTCTCTGTGTGCCATTGCATTACTATGGCCACACCAAAGTTTTCTTTTAAGCATTTATTTGTCAGCATTTTAGATAGTTTTGCAAAGTTGCAAGTCTTCAAAAGTTACCCCAAACCTAAAGCAGACAATCTTAAAAACCAATAGTGATAGTACAAAGCAAAGCCTCAGAGTCTTATAAAGCACTACTGTGTTTTGATATGATCACAGCTTCCAAAACCCATGCATCTTTTAAATTTTCATTAGAAGGCATCTTCCATTTTAGTGTCAAAGAGAAACTGAAGCCTTTGGGGTGGGACCAGGGAAAGAGGAAGAGGCTGGATAAGGCACTATCAGGTATGCAAACCCCACATGTAAATCCCAGAGGCAGTTCTGACTAAGCCAGCCAGCTCCTACTGTTCACAGCTTGTGGTGTATGCATTTGAGAAACACTGATAAACAGACAAACCTGTTCACAACGCTTTTTGAAACAATTAGGCTTTTATTGCCACTTCACTGGATTAACAGCTTTGAGATAACATGGAGCTTTCATTCAGCAGCCCTTGGAACTAAATCAGGCCTTTCCCAATTTGTTTTTTATTTGCCTTAGTTCCCCTCCTACAAGCACAGAATCGTTTTGTATTTATATTTGTGTTTAATGGTAGTTAAATGCCTTCGGGTACCCCAAGTGAACTCCTATGAGGGCAAACAAAACAGTTGAGTACCAGCTATAACGAATGTCCACACAAGAAGACAAAGCCTGCCTCTCTCACCTGTGTAAATCACTAGGCATGTCAGGGAACTAATCATCTCCAGACTCAGGACTCCCAGGATAAGATACAGGTACACTTTGCTGTGATCAGGAAAGGAATGCTGCACTGATAGAATCAAGAGCAGAGCTGTATTACCTAGAAAACAAATGTTATATTTTACAGAGTTACTAATTTTATGAGCTACTGAAAATAAATTAACACTTTCTCATCCCCAGTATCTGCACTAGGCTGCAACACTCCAGTAATGCTTGGTCATTTCATATCATGCTTGCCCCTACAGCTAATTTACTTAATGTGCAAGCTTATACCTGCTGGTTTCATTTCAGCATATGCCTGTAATGATAGACAGTTATGAGTTTTCTCATAGATTGTTCTGACCTAAAAAACAAGAATGGAAGAAACACACTAGAAATACCTAAAACAGGTATGTGGGCTTAAACAGTTTCTGGCTTTGTTGATGCTATCTATCTTAGCCATCTTTCAATTCCTAAGAGATCATATAAGTCAGCTGAAAATGAGGGAGTATTTTCCTTCAAGATTTAAAATATATTAAAATGAGGCTAACAGAGCAAAAAAAACCTAAACACCTTCCTTTCAAAGCCTACTTGCATAGGCTTCCACTTGCCCAGCTATTATCTTAATACTCGAACATTACTGAAAGTTTAATTGAAATTAGTACGATTAGTCAAGGAGAAAAAAATACTGAGTTACAGGCCTAAAATCTTTCCTGATACCAAGTAAGAAGTGTTCCTTCCTTCCTGTAAAAATGTTATAACCAGTGTCTGGATAGAGAACTAAATTTATAAAGACCATTAACGCAGCTAGGGAACTGTATAGTTCTCTTTCCTACTGTGTCAGTCAAGTTAAGGAAGTGGCATCAGCAGTCATTACCATGGCAGGAAGCTTGCAGTAATGGTGGTAGTTCTGAACAACAGATGATCAAAATTCTACAGCACACACCTGATTGCATCTGAACATGCACAAATGCCCAGTGTTTGTCTAGTAGGGGAGAAACGAGCTCCATCCAAGACTGAAAGCACGGGAAAAGTATTACTGATTACACTGCAACAGCAGAAATAATCCTTTTACATCATTAAGCCTCCTGTAGCCTGCTTTTGTCACTGCACTCCAAACACTTCTGCATCTTCAGAGCTCTATCTAGTGGCCAGAGCCTGAAGTGTTGCATATTTACCAAAAAGAGCTGACTAGCTCCTTTAGGGACTGAGTGGAAAGAAAGCTAGGTTTTTTATATAGAAGAGGAACATTTCACTTATTAACTCTGGTGAAAAAAAGATCTGCTCTAGGAGGGAGGCATGATTATAAGAGGCAAAAATGCTGTAAAAGCAGTCGGTCTGCCCTTTTCCACTGCTATTTGTGGAGAAAATCCCCTTAAATTAGATGGGATTTCAGATTTTAAAGTGATTTGTAGAAAAGCTTCACCAGTTAATTGCACCAACACTTTACAGCTAAACTTGCCAGAGATGCAACTTAAAAATATAGTTAAATGACTCCTATACACCCCCTTTTGTTCATAGGAAGTAGAAAAGGGCAGTCAGATATAGAGCTGAATGTTACAAATCCTCAATGAGGCCAGAAAATTGGTTATTTCACTGAATTCAGACAGCTGGTAAGCAACAAGAAATGAATCTATTCCTATGTGGATTGCTGAGCTTGAAAAGAGAAGAGCAGCACACTTCCTGGAAGGACTAGCAGTCTTACCACACATCCAACCAGACAAATGAATATGCAAATCAAGATCACTAGCAGTCAAACACAGACATTGCTGACTGAATACTTCATGGCTGAAGACTAAATGTTTTACTCAACCACACAGTCGTGAGCATTTTTGCACTACAAAAATATTCCTTACAACCTGCATCTGGCAGACCAGAAAGAACAGTACAGAGGTTCATCTGACTAAAGTATAATTTGTAAGCACTCATAGGCAGGTTTGTAAAAGTTTGTAATTTATAATACACAATTATAGATAAACTGATCATTCTTTTATTGTGTCACAGTTTAAAGCTTTAGATGGAAAAAAAAAACCAAGTTCACCTGTGGCCTGTATGAGCAGTGGAAGCCTTTTCAGATGCCTCGTTGATCGATATATGGAGAAGTAACCTCCTCTTCTGACTCTGCTGTGGTGGTGCTGGACATATCGTTCAAAAAAAAGACATGCAGAACCCACAGGACTACTTTTGCAATTATTATGACAGTCTGAACTTTAAGTGGGTGAGTGTAGTTTCCAGGGCACTTATCTTGGTTTGGATTGGGGTAAGAACAAAACATAGCTGCTAAAAATGCTAGAACAACAAAAGCAACCTGGAAGAGAAAGGAAGAGAAAAAATCTCTGAAGTCAACATTCAGCTATACATATCAAAAAACCTTGAAACACAAAAAACCAGGATTATGTAGTTAATTCATTACACATTACTTTCTGAATTGATTTTATTAGGGCTGAGGTAACATATAAAATATTAGAAACTTGCTACAACCACTACCTGTCACTCTAGGAACACAGAGATGACTGAAATTGCTTAGTAGCAAGATTGACTTCTAGGAGGGCAACCAGTCTCCTAGCAGAACAGAGCTAATAATTGTCACCCTTCCCAGAATTTCTACTAAATCAATTTGACCATTCCTCGAGTCTTCATAGTGAATTTATTTAATTTCTGGACTTTCCTTACTATGCCATTTTACTTTAAGGAAAACTTGATTTATGCTCCTATAAAAGAGAAATCTCATCTTTTAGACTCATTCAATTCCACTTAATGCTGCTCTGTGGGATAGGCTCTTATCTTATTGGTACAGTCTATGTTTCCTTAAATTGACATTTCCTAAGTGAAAAATCAATGCTTTTCTACAGCCACTGAAGATCATCTCCAGGTTGACATTAGAAAAGTGAATCATCATAGTAACTTAAAGGCATCTTTGCCAATTGCTAATCATTCTTTAGTATATTGACTGTGAGATTTTTCCATTTTACCTTTTTACCTATGGCAGAAAAACCATACAGATTGTCAGTTAGATTGCATGCATTGTCAGATTGTATATATACTTATCCTTTCAGACTATGGCCTACTTCTAGACACCTCTCCAAATTTTCAGCATCAACAGTGACCATCAGCAGTCTTGTGCCAACTAGAAAGCAAAGCTGTGGATGCATATTTTCTGTAGTATATTTATACACACAGGGCTTTCAATATTTATAGAGTTTTGTTAGAGAAAATATTTTCTCTACTGTGTTCATTCAGTGAACACGAACAATATTATACTTTCTCATCCTGGTTCATTCTATAGAACAGGAATAATTTTAAAACAGAACTGTAAAGAAAAGCAACTCCCACCAATACAGAAATAAACAGAGAGCTACTTATAGACAAAACATTACAAAAAAAATCAATTTGCCTACAAATGAGTTCTAATACATTTAGCTTAAAAAAGAAAGTGTCAGATGTTCTGCATGTCATAACTGACAGAAACAGCACATCAGAACTGAAGATAGAGAAAAGTACCCAATTTTCATTTGCTGTCTTTGTTTCCATACTTAGTTTTATGAGTATTTAAGATCCCACCACCCCCTTTCTACCCTCTTGAACTGATATTTCCTATTTTTTACTTTCTCAAGCAGCACACTTCATAGACATTAACTTTTCAGAACCACTTGATTACTTTCGAGACAAACTGCCCTTAGCTTACTCTGGTTGTCACCAGAGTTAGGTCATTGGGGAGGGAGCAAGAAAGGGGAATAATGTTCATACAATTGTCAATATCTAAAAAAGGCATTACAGAGGACAGACGGGATATAAGGCTAAAGGAAAGAAACATAAACTAAAATAGGATTTTACCCCACATTATCCATAAAACCATTACTTCAAATACAAATTAGATATCACATTATCTTGAGATAGATTAAGTTGCTAGATTAAGTAGTTAATAAGAGGAAGGTTTATAATTCGTTTAATCTATGATTTTACCACCTCCTTTTCTTACAAAACTAAGAATAATTCAGGTATTTTATTTGATCTGTTTAGTGCTTAGTTTGCATGTTACAATAGTGATACAATTAGTTCTACTCCTTTCAGGTGTTAGGAATGCAGAAAATGGCTATATTAAACTAATGCAAGAAGGAATGACCTAGCATTGCATATCTATTAAACTGCTACAGCAGTGTATACAAGAGGAAACAGGAAGCTGGCATTTAGAGTGGTATTTATTAAATGTGTTTTGCTTGCATTGTTGGGTAGTACAATAATAGGTGTTTCACCCCCCAGATATTTTTACATACAAAGAGTTATTCTTATAAAGAGTAGTACTTAAGTTCAATTTTGTGTATGTGCACACACAGAGGGAATTAAGGAAAGAAAGGATTAATATGAAGAAAAATTATTTCTAGCCTGTACTCTTCACATTGCTCTCCAGCCTCCTGATGGGAAGCCTTCAGAAAAGCAAGGCCTGGCAAAAGAAAAGGCACTCAAAAACCCAGTCCCACCACAGTCCAGCATATCCTACACAGTTTCCAGAATTGTATGTAACTAGGCAGCTGCACCACAACAGCTATTTTGCTACCTAACTCCATTTCTTGGCACAGGAAGGTGGAGAAGAAATACTCCAAGTTACACACAAATTGCTTTACAGATGCATTACAGCTTTACTGCATAATAATATGATGGCTTAACTTCTCCAGGACATTTACCCCTTTGGAAGGCTGTGCATCAGAAGCTAACCCGGCCTCTCTCCACATTCCACAAGATTAATGCACTTTTGCAGAAGCACAGGGGAAGGAAATACAATAAGCTTGTTTCCCCCATCCATCTTCTCAGTGAGAGAGACAGTGCCATTCAAGGTAGCAATTACAATGCTGTTTTGCCAACAGAAAAGGATACTTCTTCATTTTCCTCCAAGGACCAACTGGTCACTGGAGCAGATTTAGCAATAGCAATGAGACTTAACCTGTGAAAACATTGTGTTGACAGATGCCACAGAAGTGTTCCCATTTCACCTATCCACACTTTTCTCCATTAGCAGGAGAGAGGAAAACGTGGGAGGAGAACAGGCAGTTTCCTAGAATCTGGGTGACTGACATTTAGCTGCATTAGTTATGGTAGTAGATAGCAAAGCCCCAAGGCTTGGCAGAAAAAGTCACTGCTCCATTACCCATAGCAGACTTGAAGTGCCTTCTATAAGGGAACTGCATAGTTCTTCTGGTAGGGGAAGGGAATAAGGCTGGACACACAGTTTTCATTGGGAATTTTGGCAGTCTATCCAACAGAGCAGCAGAAGTCTTTCCTAAGTCTCCTTGAGAGCCAGAGAGGCATTTCTTGATGCTCCTACAAGACCCACAAAGCACCTACTCCTAAAATTCAACAGCTAAAGCACACTGAACAACTTTATGCAGCTGCCCAAAGAGAGACCTTAGAGGTTGGTATGTGCTTTTAAAGTCCTGGCAGAGAGCATGTTTTCAAGAGCACTGGGCACCGTATTTTTTGAGATCAAATGAAGCTCTAAAATAGCCCATGTCACTGGTACTATAGAATCATAGAATCTAGATAGGAAAAGACCCTTAAGATGATCAGGTCCAACCTCTACTTAACACTACCACACCCACCACTAACCCATGTCCTTAAAAGACATGAAAGTGCCATTTCAGACATCTTAGGCTCAGAGCTCTTCAGCCTTCCTTCTTCATATCTGGTTGCCACATACTCACAAGCAACAACGAGTCTATTCAGCTTATCAAGGAAAAACTCATAACTAGGCAGGACTCTCTCTGCTTCTGTCTACCAGCCCCCATAAATGCCTAGATACTGTTCAGTATTTGTGCTGTCTGCTCTTAGCCTCCAGAAATGAGAGCAGGAAGTAACATTTGGATTAATTTCTCTCTCTCTATCCACTATCATGCAACAGCCCCATAGCACATCCAGCTTTACTTGTTTAGTTACCTTCTATCTGAAATCAGAAAGCATGGCATCAAAATTATCTCAGCCCTCTATAACTAGTACAGCACTTCTATGGCAATAATATTACTTTTAAGGTACATGTCCAACAGCATAGAAGAACTACTACTTAAAATGCTCTTCCTCCTAAAAGAGATGCATCACAACACCAACAACTAGAATGAGAAAGCAGCAAGTATCTGATAGCAAATACACTACCAAAATTTACTGGCAAAGGGGACCTCACTGGTTCAGAAGAGCAGCCAGTGCATGCAATTCACTGTCGTATCATAGAATTCTGTCACATGAACAGTGGATTCTGAAGGATTTAGAGGAGAGATAGCAAATTTTCTTATGCTTCTTAAACTTACATGTACTAGCAACAGGAAATTGGCAAGGAGAACTGCTGGGATAGCATGAAATCTTGGCCTCAGCTGGGAATGCAATGTATGAGAAGAAATGAGTGGTGCATCCAGTAGAGGATCATCTTCCAAACTCTGTGTTATTTCCAAGGAACCCTGGAACAGAAGGAGAGGGAAAACAATAGCAGCAGGTAAGCTCTAAAGTAAAGTAGAAAGGTTTAGGAATTTTCTGTCAGCAAATCAAGCCTCGAGGGGGGATGTCCTGGTGTGACTTTATGATACTTGTATCCCCAATCTTCTGTTCTGTTTGTGTTGAATATTGAGTTCTGCAGCTTTAACACTGGTTCCAGGAGTGAAAGGAGAAAGAAGAGGTGCAGAGTTTATTATCAGAGAATGCACTTGCTCCCCCACATCTTTTACACAGAACAGACACTGTTGTCTGCAGTGGACAGCAGAAGAGAGCTCTCCTTTGCTTTTGGTTAGTTTTCGGCTAGCTGAGACAGAAGCTCCCTGGACTGTGGGTTTTTTTAGTTGTTTTTTTTTCTTTTTCTTGGAACTGTTTAAACCTGCTCTGGACTGAAAACTCAGAAGAGCACCAGGAGCTTGCACCTGTGGCCCACCAGGCTTGGTCTGGGCCATGGCATTTCCCAGCTCTGGAGGGACTGAGAACAGCCTGAATGAGCCAAGCTGCAACCCACAGAAGGGACTCTTCTGAATTTGTCATCTCTTTGGAATGACAAGAGGTTTTGCTGTTTAGTTTTCTATGCTGGGGAGTGCTTTGCTTGTTAAATAAACAGGTTTTTTTCCACTTCTCTCCAAAGAAATATTTTCCTGAACCAGCTGGGGGAGGCACCACTTGAATCTGTTTCCTAAAGACACCCCATGATTCAGAGCTTTCCTCCCAAATTTGCCCTAAACCAGGACAGGGGAAAAATCCCACTAGGTTAATATCTTGAGAAAGCTCTTAAACTATAGGTAAACTCTCATCACATCTTTATGTCAGAACTCAGCCCCTAAGGAATCCAACACTCATCTACTTCCTCATATCACACTGAGCCTTCAGGAACTTCAGTCTTTAAAATGTATTACAAGTATCTGAGCTTCAACCCTGAGAGATGCCAGAAGAATCCCTATATTTACAGGAAAAAGCGACAAAGTCTATCTCACATGCTTTATACAGGTACTGCAAAACTCTTTGTTGTTATTTTGTCCAACTACAGTTGGAGGCAACAACAAAGCTGCAGTGTCACAGTAACAGTTCTGAGTATTCAGCTTCCTATACTACTGACATGTCAAAACATCTGCAGCAGTAACTAGAGCTGAACTCAGGCAGGAAAGAAGCAGTTCACAGAGGGAAGAAGATGCTACCAAGTCTGAACAACACATTCCCTCCCTACACTAGAGAGAAAGCAGCCTGCCCTTGTGATGCTGGAGACAAGTATTAGGTCTTTGACTTCACATTCAGCTCAAATGTAGTGTCCTTTACTAAGTAGGAGGTAAAACTAAGTATGGATAGAGGGAAAAGCCTTGGAACTTGCCCCACAGCTATGCATCCCTGCTCCTTTCAGGCCAGGACAAGGTCATTCAATACATAAGTGACACATACACAGGCACTGTGATGGCCAAAACTGCTAGTTTCTCTCTTAGCAGCCTGTTACATCCCTTGCCTCAGAAGATAAAGCAACTCAAGATTTACACTCAAGTTTTGACTGCTCTTCTCTGTGATACCAACCACAGCCTGGAAGAAGAAGACAAAGGCAGAGCCCATACCACTCCAGACTTCTTCAGTCCTGCCAGGGTTCACCAGGCTATTTACTGTTTTTTAAACTGAGGACTTCTCTGCCGTGAGAGAAATCAGCATTAGACCCAAGACAAATGAGGCAAGCTATTCTAGACAGTAGCACGGGAAGAGAGGGATTAGACCTAGGTTTATACCTCATGCCAATGAGGACAATGTAGATTGTCTCCCCAGTGTCACTTCATCTGCAGACAACTGCCTACAGTGAAGGAAAGAGCCCATCAAGGGTTACTCCAGTCAATGACCAGTTTCATTTTAGAACTACACTTGTCCTACCACAGAAGGTCAGTGAACAGACCACCTCAGCTACTTAATATATATTTTTATATATATATTATATATTTTATATTATATATTTTTAATTAACCCAGTCTTTGACTGTAAATGACCCTTACTGAAATAACTGCCTGGTAAGATTACCTTTTACTCTACACCTAAATGTTTACAAATGACACTCCTCGTATGTCACTGATATAAAATTCAGAACATTGAGAGCAAAGATGGCCTCTGTCCCTTGTTTGCCCGTTTTCACAGGCCAGGTGTAATTTTAAGCTCTGAAAGTAAGGACCAACAGTCCAGCAGCCAAGACATCTCGCCTTATTCTTTAGCTTACACATCAGCAGAAAATTCATAAGTGTGAGGGTGATGATACACTGGAACAGGTTGCCCAGTGAAGCTACAGATGCCCCATTCCTGGAAGTGTTCAAGGCCAGGCCGGCTGGGGTTTTGAGCAAGCTAGTCTAGTGGAAAGTGTTCCTGCCCATGGCAGGGAGGCATTGGAAACAGATCTTTAAAAAACTTTCAACCCCCACTCATGATCACAGAATCAATAATGGATTAACAGCTCATATCTCCCACAAACACAGCAATTCTCCTTAGGAAAATCTCCTTTGTCTCGTGGGAATAAAAGATTCACAATTTCTGCAATACCATGAGGGGTCAGGGCACTCCTTCACAAAGCTTTATCAGAGCTTTGACCACGCTACTTTCTCACAAGACTGGCTACAGTCCATCTTTGCATCCTAAAATACAACTAGCCTTAGGAAGCACTAGATGACATAATCTCTTCAGATAGATTTTTATTACAGACAACATGGAGAGGACGTGATTTAAAGCATGGGACATGGTGATCCCATGCAGTCAATCTGACATAAAGAAAATGCAGTAGGTGTCCTAACTGGAGCAAACACTAGTTTAATTTCACTGAGATAAGCCATAACCACAGCTGTCAAAAGCCAAAAAGCCTTAAATCCAGACTCGTTTGGCACTGCTGCTGAGCACAGGGTAAAGCTTTAACCTCTTGGCTCCCTGATCCACTCCCAGCATGTGACCGCAGCCACAGCAGCCCAGCGCTAGGAGGAGGAGGACAAGCACGAACAAGCCACAGCAGCAAGCCTCGCCCCCGCAGGCTTCCAGCCGGGGCGGGGAGAAACATTCAAACAAACACAAAAACGCCGTGGTCATGCCAGCGAACGGCACCTAATCCAGAGATGGCACAGACAGGACCCGCCTGTGGAAAAATAGCCCGAAAAACCTGAATGAGCCACACTAGCAGCCCCGATTAGAGGCTAATATTCTCGATTAAAACCAAGCCCAGGCCCAAGTGCCTCGGGGATATTTCAAGCCCGGCTGGGGAAGGGCAGCGCGGGCCCGCGGCGGCCTCCCCGCTGCGGAGAGGGCCCTCGGGGAGCTGCGGCCGGTGGGGCCCCCCGGAAGAGGCAGATAAAAGCCTCGGGCGCCCGGGACGGAAAACAGCCGGGAAGAGGCGGAAGGAAGAGCCGGAACACGAGGCGTTCGCCCGGCGGCGCCCGCCCTCAGCGGCAGCCCGGCCGCGGCCCCGCTCCCGCCCGCCGCGCTCACGTTGTCCAGGTCCTGCCGCTGCCTCCCCGCCGTCAGCGCCATCGCCGCCTCCCGCCACAGCCGCCCCGGCGGCGTTTAATGGGGGCCCCGCCGCCACGGGCTGGCCACGGGCAGCGCCACCGCCCCGCCCCGCCCCGCCAGCAGCGCCCCCGGCTGCCATTGGGCCCGCGCCGCGCCAGCGCCGCCCCGGGGCCGGGGCCGGGCTGAGCTAAACCTGAGCCCGGGCTCCCCCCTGAGCCCGAGCTCTCCTCCCGCCGTGTCCGTGTCCCCTGCCCGCCCTGGGGGGCCGCGCTGTCCCGGGCCATGCTCGTTGCAGGGCTCTGGGCAGCCCGCCACTGAATTAAAAGCCGAGACCACTTACAGCAGGCTGGTGGCTCGGGAGGCAGCGCTGCGACGGGGAAAGCACCCCAGCAGCAGATGGTTGGTCAAAGTGTGGGGTAAAGACAGCCTAGTGTTGGTGTCAGCTTGCAGTGCAGAGTATTCTCTCACCTCCAATCGGTCTTGCAGGGACTTCTTTAGGAAAGAATGGAGTCTATGGAGCTAGTTACTGTCTCCGGTGGATCTGGTTGCCCCTTCAGATCACGAAAAGTTTTAGCATTCGTGAGGCACTTTATACACTTCCTAAGATATTTCTGGCCCTGTTGTATGTTTTGGGAAGAAATACGTTTTCTTTAAAACGTGTGCTTGGTGATTTCATTTTCTAACCCTTTGTGATCACATGTGGCCACTCGCCACGTCCAGACTGCTCCCTTACGGATCTCTGTCTTGTCAGCCTTGTGTGTTCTGGAAAGTCCTCAACCACTCAGTTGTGCTTAGTTATTATTCGGTAATTTTTGTTAGCCTCCCTGACATTTTTCAGCTATAACGTCTCTGAAATTAGAAGGATCAGAATGACACACGGTTCAAGCATCGTGCAAAGTAGCAATTTCCAAAGCATCATATTTATTATCTATTATGTGCTCTGTTCAACTGCTAGTGTTTCTTAACCTACTGTTCATTCTATACGAACAGCCATTAACCTTCAATGCTAGAGAGGACTCTGAAGAGGGTCAAACCGTAAGGGAGGTCTGAAAGACAAGTACGATTGTATCCTCTCCAGGTTATAATTGTTCTACTCGCATTATTTAAGAGAAGCCAGGACTGTTACCCTGAATGGCTGCAGTGACTCTGTCTCTCTTGACAGCACCTTGAAGTGCCAAGGGGTGAAAACTGCTCTTGAGGTATGAGCTTCTTCAGAGAAGTTCCAAATTTTTTATCTCAGTTTTTGTGACTTTTCCTGGCTATCTTTTTCTAGAAAAAACACTCAACTGAAACCTCCCACCCAGAGCATTTAAATTCATCACTTGCATTCATTTGTTCTTGTTTAATACAGATAGATACGCACCTTTAATGAATTGGACAACTATCTTAAATGAAAAAGAAGCCTTACACTTGCTGGTTTGACTCAGATAAAAGTCCAGTTCCTGTGGTAAGAGCATGCTCTCTTCCAGTTTCTCAGCCTAAATGATCCTACTGATTAGCCAGCAGACAACGAAGTTTTAAGTGACAGTGAAGAGGCCACAATTTGCATACATATATGCAGTGTATGAGACATGCCATTAGACAAGTGTTTAAGATAAAATCAAAAGAACAAGTTCTTCTAACCGTAATTTTAAAATCCTAAAGTCCCAGTAAATTTACATTTATTAGGACTCATTTGAATAGCTATAATTGTATATATAATTGTAAACCTTGTTTCTACTGAATGGAAGATGAGGAGTTCCCAGTGGACTTCTGAAGAGTGCAGTTAGGGAAAAAATTGCAAGTTTAAATATTTGAAGTGCATAAACACTTACTGCATACTACACCAGTTAACATATTTATGTGATTGCCAGTTTCAACTGGTTTATGTAAAACATGTATGTAATCTTTATAGTAGTAGTCTACTCTTGTTCTTACTAGAGCACTCAATCTTTGTTTTGGTTTTGATATATCATTTTAATTACTAGATTCACAGTATTTTTTATAGTGAGAGGCTTTAGTGATACAGATAGGTTTTAATAAAGTAACATTCTCTTCTGCTCAATTCCTGTTACGTCTTCCATCAAATTTTCCAGACATTGTCATTTTAGTATACACAAACTTGAAAGTCTGGCTCCTGAAGGATGATCTAATGATGGGCAGTCTAAAACAGATAAAGATATGGCCTGTTCTTATTTCCACTGCAACTCCATCAGTAACGATGAAGGTATCTGATAAGGGTAAGATAAAAAGATGCGGTATGGCCCAACAATGCTATGCTGCCCTCAGGGAAAGCTATTTAGACATTAGATACACAAGAGTAGGCATTACCTTTGCCATATCAGTAATAATTATAATATTTGGGGACTAGTTGTCACAACTGTATCCTCACAAAGAGGCGTAATATCTACTTTTCCTCCTCTCAGTTTCGTTTAAAATTTGGCATGAATGGAAACAGGATTGGGCTCACAAACTTTTTCACATTCAGCTATAAGATATAAGATATAATTATCATTACTGTTTCTTTTTCATACTACAAGTACAATTAGTACTTAAGCTATATTCAGCCCTATGCAAGGAATACAGTCTCTGCTCTGAGAATATGGGGTTGTGACAGATCCCAGCATTACTTAAAATACAAATGGGAAGTGAAAAGGTAAAAATAACAGTAGAATATTTTATTTGCATGAATTGATTGTAATAATCCTGAAAGCCATATCGTAGTAAGTGAGTCTATGTTCTAGCCTCATACAGACACTTCAGAATTATTCATTTTATTTCAAGCTCCTGTAAATTTTTTAAATCCTGTGGAGGTTAAAAAGGTTACAAGGTTAACTTTTAAAAGGTTAAACAGTTCACTGCTAAATATGTTTAATACAAAGGAACCTTTCACTCCATGTATAGTTTCAGATTTTCACATCATGTAAGTGTCAACTTTTTGTGTTGAGCAGCATGTGGCTATTTATGCATGTAATCATGTAATCAAAAACTGCCACTTGCTATGCAGATTTTGCTTCCTAGGTAAAATGCCCATTTAAAATTCTGTGGCCTTTAAATGCAAGCTATTAAAAATAGAAGAGCATTACACTGGTTTTTGTAAAAACTGTTTCAGTCTTTCACTGATTAATATACAAATTTGAATGTTGGAGGCTTAGTGTGGCCATGGGTTACTTCAGCTAATCTATTAGTACAAATCATTTGGCAAAATGTCTTACATGTCCATAATAAAGTCCAGAGATATGACTGGTGAAAATGGGTAGATAATGTGGCTGTAGAGAGAGAATTTGGATTGCTTTATGCAGATGAGACAAAGAGCAAAATAATAGCAAAGAGAAAGTGTGAAAACCAGAATGGGCACTCTTGATTATTTTAGAAATTTTTTTACTGATTTCCTAGATATATTGAAAAGCAAATACATTAAGGTTAAAGAAAGGATGCAAATTTTCAATTTCATATCTAGTTTTTAAAATATACACTAGAAGTATAAAAGTTCAGGATTAAGTATCGCAATGTATCCTACTTTGTGCTAAAGATGAGTTTGAGTTTTAAATGGTTTAGCACTTAAGCAAATGCCTAATTTGCAGGATGAAAAGTACTTGCTCTCAGAGTAATTTTTTCCATTTTCTTCTGATTTTTCAAAATCATATTTCTGTTTACATTCTGTCATAAAGCTGCCACAATATGACAAGCATCTATTTGAACTGTATAAAGGGAAACACAGAGCTTTTTCTGAAAGTATTTGAGTTTTGATTACATACTTTCTAGGGTGATTTTCTAAAAAAGAGAAATGTTTGAGATAATTACCTTGGGAAAACTACTGATAAAATTGAAATAAAGACAGAAGATTAAATTTCAAGGAAAAATCAGTTGATTTTTTTTCCCTCTCAGTTTTCTGAATAGTTTGTCTGAAAATCTCAAAATGGACTTGTTAAGAACTAGGTTGCATAAACTAACTTTTTAGGCTGTATGGTTAAATATTAACATTCCAAAAAATGTTCTTCTGAATATTTTAAATTCTGAAGCTATCTATTTTTTTCTTAAACCACAGTATATTAGCCAAGATCCCAATTTTCTTTTGCATAGACATATTGGCAAGGAACTTCCACTCCAGGAACACTATAATAAACTATTCATTCTGTGAGCAACTGCTTGTACCTGAATTAGTGGACTAAACCTTTTCATACCTTTATCTTTGATTTAAATTTCCTTTTAATGTTTTTTTTTCAGTTTACTATGAGTCCAATTTTAATAGACACTCTGCATAGCTACAAGTACTCATCCTGAGCTATTTTATTAAAAATCAGTTTGCAATATAGAAATATTCTCTGCTTCTTGAAAGCATACCGTGCACTCTTTGAACTATGCATAGTGAAGAAAACTGCCAGTGCACCTAAAGCTAAAGCTAAATCGTGCACAGCACACCACAGATCTCACTTTGCACTACACCTAGAAATGACTTCTCTGCATCACGGATATCTACCACAGAAATCTGCCCGATGAATAACTATGTTGTAGCTAAGCTGGTTCTGGCATATCCTGCTTCATACCACTAGTCCCTGACAACCGGTATTCTGTGCAGAGCACCTCAGTGCAGTGTGGTTTCCTTTCTTACATGTACAGAAAAGGCTATTCCAAATGAAGATTAACTCATTTTGGAACAGCAGCATGATATGCTTGTCACATTCTATGTACCACCTCTTTGCAAAATTACAGGCAGTATGTAGACCTATGTGATTTTTATTGCTATGTCTCCCTGAGTATAGCATTTTAATATTGTAATGTCTTTGATTTCATTGCCTCTTTGTACAACAAAAGAATCTGTACAATGTATGGGGTTTATCCCACTTGCTTTTTCCCAGTCTACAGCATTTTTCATTTTCTCTGAATGTCCCCTCAGGTGATGTAGACTCTGCAAATACTATTCCTGCTGTCTTGTTTATATGCATATGAAACAGTAAATATTCAGATTGATTACTTTAGCATTATATGTCACTTTTCACCGTGTAAATTGCTCCTAGTTACTGTTCTTAGGTAAGCTCACAATAAGCATGGCTAGAGGAAATGGATGATTTTAAGTGTTGGTTTGCAACAGGCCAATCCTGGATACTCAGAACTACCTAAACGAGTCAGTCTCTCTGTCTTGCCGTGCATTCAGGCAGCACTAGATGGCAGTACATCAATTGTTCAAATGTAATTTTAATTAATGAGCAGTAGATGTTTTCCTTCCGAGAAATGTTGGTTGATTGACCTGGTTAGGACTATCTCACAATATTGCTGTTAGAGAGGGGTATATGATGGAGGAGAAGTACACAGACCTTGATGGGCTTGCATGTAATAGGTACCTTACAGTTATTATAGATGAAGTAAATGACTTTTCCTTCATTTTCAATGAAACAATGTTTTGACAAGTTAAACAATGACAGAACACAACAATAAACAAGTCTTTTCTACACTCTTATGAAGTAAAATAATCAGAAAAAATCCCTAATGACTGCTTATGATGTATTGTTTGCTAAAAACTAAATGTTGCAGAAAAGTCCTTTTTTTTTATTTCCCCTGGTGTAGGCTGTACACAAAAACGGTGCATAACTTATTTCTATTATGTATAATTCTGTGTTAAGGGTGTAACTCCTCATCAGCTTTGCACATTGCTGTTGGGGATGGTCCGACTTTTCCAACACATCCTTGCTGTAGGTTTCTGCTGCTTCCTTGGCACCATGTCTAAGTGGTAACATGGTTACAAGGTGAAATCTGATAATTTTTGATGTGCTTTCTTCTGGTTCGGTGAATGGAACCCACTCAGTATAGAGACCTGATTGCCTTATCCAGTGTACAGGAGGCAATACAAGTCTGCAGGTATGAGAGCAGCAGGCAGTCCACCTCTTTCACAGTCATTTCAGGAATATGTGAAATCCCAACCTTTGCAGCACTGGGCTTTAGATCTGTTCAACAAGATATCTACTTTGCAGCTTCGTAGTTTGCAGTACAAACATGAGTCATGGCTATGACCTACATTTGCTTCCACCCATAACTCTTACTTCAGCTAGGACTTCCTTTTGGAAGCTGTAATCTAGAAGGAACACAGCACTAAGCACAGGGACCTGGCTTCTCCATCAAGCAGAATTCAAAAGTGTTGTACCATTTTCTTTTTATGCCGCTGTTCTTTTCCAGAAACAGGATTAGAGTACTTAAAGTCTGTTTACTAGACTGTGTGTCATATCAAGTCCTTTCGGAAATTAAACTATATCTGGTTTTGAACACTGACAAAACAGTTCATAGTTACTAATTTTCATCATCATCATTATAAGGTCCATGAATTTTTTTAAAAAAAATCTTCTCCCTTCACCTATTTTCATTAAATATGTGTCATTCTTAGTGCTCCAGCAATTGTTCATACAGGAGAATAAATGCTAGAAAAGACTAAATATTTTAATCCATGCTTAATTGTATTTAACTGATTTTGGTCACAGTACAATTTCTCTTTGATAGCAGCTGCTTTGCTATTCCTTATTTCACAGTCCCAATTTACATGTTTTATTTTTTCTCTCTCTGCCTACTCTCCAGTACATATTCCTCTGCAATCTGGTCCCTTTCTTAGCCTGCTGCATGCACTTTCTTGCATTTCCTTTCCACACCATTTTTCAGTGTAATTCTTCTCAGCTGTATTCATGTCCTTAGCTCAATGGTTCTCTGAAATCTTAAATATTTCGTGCTTCTGAAGCAAGAAAAAGGAGTCTCTTCCACTAGAGTGAGGCCTTTTAAGATTAGGCAATGCTGGATTAATGCTGATACTAGTGCTAGTGTCTTAGACAAAAGAACATAAAAGTAGCTAGTTATTCAATTTGTAGGGCCATGTAACTTGTGGGACTATCCTAGCAACCAGAGCTCTGCTAGCATAACTTCATTTTCACTGGATGCAATTCATTGATGGATAGTACTGGGGTTTCTATATCTGTAAAGTATTTCTATGCCAATAGATCTGAAGAACTGTGCGATCCCAAGTAAGTGTTGGCCACATTCCTTTGTAACTCACTAAAACAAGTGAGAAAGTGCTAAGAGTTATTACAGAGACAGCCTGAAACATGACAGGGAATTTTCTCAGTAAATGCAGTAATTTGAATTGCTTCACCATAAACAAAAATGACAGCTGTTTCATCATAGATAAGTTACATAGCCCATTTCCTTTCAAAACTACATACATACACCCACAGACATATATAAATAAGTTTTTCTCTGAAAGTTCTTTTCTAAGAAGAGGTATTGGATCAAGAAGAATATCATAAAAATCTAGACATTGTATTTAAAGGATGTGTTTTCTCATGGTTAGAGATACAAGTTGTTTTGCCATAACCACCGAATGTATTTTGGATGAAGCAGCTTTTCCTTTGATTCCTCTTGAAATTACTGAATTGCAAAGATATAATTTTCAGAAAAAAAATATTGAATTTTAACCTACCTAAATGAATACCCTATTCATTTCTTTCTGATGCTCTGCATCAGAGAAGTTAACTGAACTAATCTTGAGCATTTGTCTCTGAAGCCACTTTGCCACTTGCAACACTGCAAGAAAATGAGGGAAATCTCAGGAAATGCTTGATGTTCACTTAAGAATAAATGTTTGTGCTGGTTTTAGCTGGGGTAGATTTAATTTTCTTCACAGTGGCTGGTATGGAGCTATGTTTTGGATTTGTGTTCTTGTTATTGCTGGTCAGGGCTTGCTCAGAGCCAAGGCCATTTCTGCTTTTCCTATGGCCAGGCTGGGGAGGGAGATGGGTGTGCATGGAAGGCTGGGAGGAGACACAGCCAGGACAGGTGACCCCAGCTGACCAAAGGGACATTCCCACACCATGTGACATCATGCTCAGTGTAGAAAGGGGGGGAAGTAGGAAGGGGAGGATATATGGAGTGATGGTGTCTGTCTGCCCAAGTAACCCCTTCATGTAATGGGGTCTGCTCTCCTGGAGATGGCTGACCACCTGCCTGCCAATGGGAAAATGTGAATTAATTCCTTGATTTGCTTTGCTTGTGTGTGTGGCTTTTGCTTTCTCTGTTAAACTGTCTTAACCTCAACCCAGAATTTCTGTCTACCTTGTAGCCTTCTAATTTTGTCCCCAATCCTACAGCTAGGGGAGCGAGCAAGTGGTTGCCTGGGGCTTGGCTGCTGGCTGGGGTTAAACCACAACAACAACATTGCTGAACAGTTCTGCCGTGTTAGCATGGAGCAGAATCTGCAGAATCTGCAGCTCCCTATCTACTTGCAGGATCTATATGCAAAGAGTGTACAAAGCCCCTCAACTTCCAGACTAGCTTACCAGTTTACAATGGTCAAAAAACACAAAAAACAATAGAATTCACTTAGGTCTTATAGATAGAAGTGACATGTCCAGGAGTTTACTCTAAATTACAGAAACCTGGAAGTGTGATTTGACAGTCATCATCCACTCTTGCATCTACCCAGGCCACATCTGCTTATGAACTCAGACCTCGGTCATGCAGGAGCCAGCTGAATTTTAAACCTCCACTTCAGAGAGCATTATTTCTGGCTGGCTCCTTTGCAGCAGACTTCCCAGCAAGCAGGCTTTGTTGTGTATATAAATCTTTAGGAAGTACCTTGTCTTCTCCAATACAACCCAGAGGCAAATCTAGCCGTCTCTCGAGAAGAGACAAATTCAGTAGTTACAAAGCACAGACTTCATAAAAACAGGCACTGCCAATTGTGATTATTTAATTTAGGAAAACCTCCAGTGGTAACTCACTTAAAAAAATTTTGAAGTGCTCCCAAATCAAACATCACAGTAGTGAAAGAGGATTGGTAAACTGAGAAAACTGAAATGGCATTTTCCAAGTGAGAAATACTATTGGAGATTAGCAAAAATGAAAATAACAGATTAAAATACATTTAGTTTTAATAGCCAGTGATTTTATTAGAAACACTGGTGAAGGCTTTCAGTATTCATCTATAACAGTCTTCACCCAAAACACTGCCATTTTGTTTTGTGTCTTACTTGAAATATGCTGCCCTCAAACTCTTCTTACTCTGAGAGAAATAGTATTGGTCAGATATTAGTAGATTTATTAGTTTAGACATACTATTCCAATTTAAAATCTTTTACTCCGATGAAGAAGCATTTTAATTTTACAGACACAATCAGATATAAATACCTGAATTGTATTCAGCCTGCTAAACTCATTTTCCACTGCACAATCTTCAGTGATTTGGAAGTAATTTACAGAGGTTTAAATACAGTAAATTCTTCTATAGTGCCCCAAGTCAGAAGTTGCTAAATGTAGTATTCTTGATCATTGCTTGAATTAGCGTTGCTTACAAAGACACGTTTGAAATAGATCCCTGTTGGTTTTTCTTTTCCCCATTTTGCATCACAGAGGTTACTTCAGCAAATATTAAAACAAACTCAAGTACTTAATCAGTCAGGAACGTCGGCAAAACACAGGTGGCCAGCTGTTTTCAGCGGCAGTGTTCCTTGGCTGGACTTGATCAAATAAAACCGACGAGGTCCAGCAGCTCACAGCGAGAGCCTGCTCAGCTCCTCCGTTCCGATGCACTTTCGCTCTTCCCCTCGGCCCTGGCTCGAGCAGAAACCACCTGCATGAGCTGGTCTCGGGCCAGCCCCTTGGCGGCCTGCCAAGAAGTGCCCATGTACCTCATGGCGTGTAGTGCTGGTGGATTTTCTCACTAAGGACACCTAGGACCACTTTAACTATTTATTTTTTTTTCCCCCTCATGGAACAGAGCACCTGTGTGTCCCCACGCGATCGCCCCAAGCCACGCTCGCTGGTGCGAGGACGCGCTGGCCCGGGCGCTCCGCGGGACGTGGCGCTCCCGGCCCTGCCCTGAGCCACCGCTTTCCCGGGAAGCGGGAGACGCGCACTTGGGCGCCAGACCCTGGCTCATCCCACTGGGGAGGCCACACTTTTTCCACCAAGGGCGGCGACGTCTCAGCCTCCTGTTCCTAAAGTCCCGGGGCCGAGGCTGTCCCATGTCCAGGGCGGAAGGCTCCGGCGAGGCGGCCCTGCCCAGCGCAGTCCGGGAGCCCCGGCCATCCCCGCAGACCGGACCGCACGGGCCGCGCCGGGCCCCGCCGCGCCTGCGCACAGCGGCCCGTCCCCGCCGCGCCCTCCGCGGGCGGGCACCCGGAAGCGGCAGCGCCGGCGGCTCCCGGCGGCGGCGGGGCTCGGCCGGGCGGGCGCAGCCGCTCCCCGCACCAGCGGCGGGGCAGCGCAGCTGGCATGGTGCTGGCGGCTGCTCGCCGCGCCCGCGTTGCACGGAGGAAGCCCGAGCGGAACCGCGATGGAGATGCTGCTGCCGCCCGTGTGAGTGCGGCGGCGGCGGCGGCGGGGCGGGCGGGGAGGCAGCCGTGCGCCCGGAGCCCGCCGGGACGGCGGTGCGGAGCGCCGCGCTGTGCGGTCCGTGGGCTGGGGCGGCGGGCGGGCCCGGCCGCGCCGCAGCGAGCGGAGATGCCGCGGCGGGCCCCTCGGCAGCGTGGGAGCGGCGCCGGCGGCCGGGGGACGCGCGGGAGCGGCCGCGGGGCAGCGCCGGCGGGAGGGTCGCGGCCGTGACCTGGCGGCGGGGCCGGTGCCGCGGGCCGGCGCTGCCCCGCTCGGGGGTGCCGGCCGCGCCGCCCCGGGTGCCGGCCGCGGGCGCCGTGCGGCAGGGAGCGGGCGCGGGGCTCCCGCGGGCGGGCAGCGCTGTCGCACCCCCGCCCCGCCGCCTTCCCTGCGCCTTCCAGCTTGCGGGCACAGGCGGGCTTTTTCTCCTTCCTCCCCCTCACTCCTTCTGCTTCCTCCATATGTGGTCCCAAATTTGTTTGGCTCAGCAGTCGTGCTTATCTCGCTCCCGGTTTTCTGGTTATTTAGTTAAGCATCTTTCTTAGCGGCAGTGCCCAGGCAATGCACTCCAGGCAACCATCTCCAGCTGCACCTCAGCTGGCCTCAGTCCTTTCACAGGCTTCGGTTCAGTGCAACTTCAATCCTGTGCCTTCGGTAGGTAGATTTCGGGCACGCTATGGGTGAGGTTCTTGAGAACAAACCGAAGGAAACCAGTTGCAGAGTGCTCTGACCCAACTGGTGAAATGATAGGAGAGATTCCAGTACTTCAGGCAGATTGGCACTTCCCAAAAACAGAAGGCATATGGTTTTGTAGGGTTCATTGCCTTAGAACAAAGTTACCCTTTGTGACAAACTAATGAGACTTCAACAAATTAATTTGCACTTCATGTGAATTCCTCCATCTAATCCAGATTGCTTGGCAGCTCTTTATGGACAACTTGATCACTTTTTTTTTCTTGCATAGCTGTATTTGATGTGTACATAGCCTGTGTATGTATGCAGATAAATAAGCATCAGTATCTGTTGCATTGCTTTGGGGTGTAGAAAGTTGCAATGAAAGTGTTCCATCTTGGACTTGACAGGTCAGTTGTATAATTGAAAGCTGGATCCTTATAGGTCTTTGGTGTATTAAATGTTATCTGCAGTCATTGATTTCTGTCTATAATTTTTTTGGAATTCTGATCACCACATATGTCACATAATGTAGAAAAGTAACCTTCAGTCTAAAAGAGCTTGCTAGATAGAACGTCTTTTTTTTTTTTCCTCTAAGAAGTATCATATGTATATGCTGAATAGCATATAACTTGTTTGTAGGTTTTTTTGATTGATACGGAATTCCTGTCTGCTATTTGTTCTTTCTCAGCAATAAATTGCATAATTTTCAAAATAGACAGGAAACTTTTAATTCATATCAGTTTCATGGTACACTGTAGTAAGTTGGTAATAGTTAGGATTCTTTGGATGGATGTTACTTGGTTAATTTTACAGAGATTTCTTACATTCCTTTGTTACTTGATGCAAATTCATATTGCTTTCCTCCAAAATTTTATAGCTAGGTTTGGGATAATGAAAAATAAAGCCAGCTTCTTGGCTTTGCACTATTGTAGTACACAGAACTCAAGAGTTCTAGGTTGAAATCTTAAATTACTGTTGGATTTTTCTTTTAGGCTTTATTAGACATGCCCAATTAAAAAGTTATACTAGAAGAGAGGTTGCAAGTATGTGAGTCACTGAGTATGTTCAGTTTGGCTCTACTTACCTAATGCTAGTAAGGTTGAATTTTCATTTGAAATCAGATGGTTGATGTATTAGGGTTTGTGTCCCCACCAAATTACTTCAATAACTTTGCTTATTTCCAGCTTTAGAGGTTCAGGAATACAGTGACAATACTGTAGAATAAAGCATCATTGATGCTAAGCATTTTCTAAGTGTTACAGCAACACAGTTTGCTTTGTAAGAACAACATTGTGACTGTCAACAGGAAACTCATTGATTCGGTTTGGCTTGAAAAGTCTGCCTCCTGTTTGGACAGTCTGAGTGACTGAGGAGTGTATATAATAATTTTTTACAGAAGTTAGTGTCTGTAGAACTTGGGTATGTTTTACAGAAAGAATTAATTATAGCTAGAGGTAATGATTTTTCACATTGTCTGGTTCTTCTCTTGGTGTTCGGAGTGGGGTTTTGAGAGTAAGAAAAATTAGAGGCTGATCACTTAAGTGCATTATGATGCTCAAAACATTGAGTGAATCTACAAAACTAGACAATTTTTCTATCAGTTGTGTCTTATGCTGCAACTAGAAAAAGCCTGGATAATTACAGTAGTCATTGTACACTGTACACTCCTTCCTGTCAGATGAGAACAATGGCTGTGTGAAACAGTAACTAAGGGCCTGGTGGAAGTGCAGAGAAGAGCTCTTACCTGACAGGGAGTAAAGGCATGAAGAGACTGGGGTGATGGTTGCTGCCTTCTGTCATTGATCTGTATGGGCACTAGGTGAAAAGTTCCCAACACTCTTATTCTGCCCTTGCTTTGGAGTTTATTGGAAATGTTCTAGAATATTTCTCCACTAAATAATATTCACAAAGCATCTTCATGTTTTCTTTAGTGGAGGTTATTGTTAGCCTCTGTCAATGTTACTAGCATTAGTCATCAGCTTACTACTTCCACGGGAATTCTACTTATTCCTTTACACCTTTGGTAATAGGGGAACCAAAATTGCTTGGAGTAAAGAAGTTTCAAGTGCGAATCTTCTTCTTCTCCCCAAGATGAAGGTGAATAAAATAAGTGACAGCACTGGAGATTAGACAGAAGTATTAACTTTATTTTTTTCCCCTTTCTTTCCAGATGTACCAAACTTTGCCATCAGAAGCCCTTTGGATCTGAAAGATGATAACACTGAAATACACTGTCCTATTACAGTAAATCCATGGCACATGAAGAAAGCTTTTAAAGTTATGAATGAATTAAGAAGGTATTACTTCACTGTATACACCTGCCTGGAGTCCATAGTTCATTTTTACTTTCATTTGCATTTGTTAAGTTAATAATAATAATTTGCTTATTAAGAACATGCGATTTCCGAAGTATAGTTGAGGAGAAGGATTAAATATACAATGAAGTGATGGCTGAATGATAGCCCTGAGATGTAGCTGTAATGTATGCAGTATGTTTTTGTGCCTCGTAAGTTTGTCAAAACTAGTTTTCTGAGACTTGAAAAATACATACAGGCTGTACTTAAGGAGTTACAGCTACTGATCCTCTCTTGTACGTAGTTGATCCTGGATAGATGAAAAGTAACTCTGGTTGAGCCCTAGGCTCTTTGTGTGCCTGTTGTTGATTTTTGCGGTAGGCTGTGAACCAGAAAAATGTTAAAATTTTCTAGTCTGGGGACATAGGTCACAGTATAAACCGACTGTACATTTTTTTTAGCTATCATTTGCTTGTCCCTGGGAGAAATTGATGAACTCCCAAATAAAATGTTGAAAGTAACTTTTCTTAATAAAGTTTTGTAAGACTCTTAGGGATAATATCATCAGTTTCAGTGAATCTGGGAGTCTGGTGCTAATGGTGTTCTTAGCATCCATATTGATTGATATTTTACATATGAGTAGGTGAAGTGATGTTGAAAACTGTGACAGCTAGTAATTAGAGCTCACAACTGAGCTCTGGAAATCAGGACTCACAGCTATCACTGATAGTAATTTAGTGCTATAACTTACAGCAACAGTGGAGAAATTAAATAAATAAAAATATTCTCTTGCAGAGACAGTACTGGAGGCTGTGAAAATTTTGTAGTTCTTTGTTATTTCCCATATAAAATTAAAAATTGGAGAGTCTTCACCAAAAAGAAACACAGCAACTGATACCTTTTTAAAGTATGCCTCTGCCTTTGACCTTTGCTGTTCCATAGGTAAAACCTTTAAAACTGTGTGCTGGATAGACTGACACTTGTTGCTTTACCTAAGTTACGCCCTTGGCTTTTTCAAGTGTCCCAGTAACTAGGTGCAGTGACTCAAGGAGCATAATGGAGCCTGGCTAGAGCCAGTAGCAATGACTTCTAAGGATGAGCAAGAGTTTACATGGAGAAAGCTTCCCAGAGTTAATCTTAAAAATAGTTTCAGAAGTCAGAAACCTTACCTGCATTTTGTTGTGTTGCAGGTAAAAGATTCATCATCTTCCAACAGAGTGCATTTTTGAAGCCCATGGATTATTTTCAGAATATACTTTAGTTTCCATGGTTACCTAAATTCAAATTGCTGTAGAAGCAATTTGAGCAATTTTGCCTTGCATGTATAAATACTTAAACTTTGAACAGGAGCTGTGCCATATAACCTTAACTAGTTCTCATTTAATAAGGTACTTGATGCAACAATATTTACAATTTAAGCTAAGTACAGCTTTTAAGATGGTAAGTGGTAATTAAATAAAATATAAACATTTCTAGTTGCATTCATTTGAAATAATAAACACAGAATCTTAAAAATGTTTCAGACTTTGTTGCTCTAAACAAAGACATAATATTAGTCCAGTAAATGATATTTTTCATTTAGAAACAACTTTAAAAATGTAGTGAATGTCAGTGCTTTTCAATAGTGTAGAACAAACAAATATTTGCCAGAGGTATATTCTCCAGGAAGTGAATAGCTAGTGAATAAATAATTTGCTTAAGCATCTAAATACATTTGGTTTTGAATGCTTAAGTCTGTGTATTTATATTAAATTTTTGACTGCTGTCAAGTTGTCTGGCTCTAGTAGCTTGTTAATGAGTTTTTATGTGCCTTCAAATTTTGACAAATTTTAACAATTTTGTCCTTTGTATTTTTTGTCATTTCATTGCTCATCATCACCTCAACACTGAGTAGAAAGCTCATTAGGATAGCTAATTAGTTCTTGACATATGACAAAATTACACTCTGATGCCTATCTTTTCACTTTATTGTAATTTGCTTTTATCACAATGGAAGTTGATGTTACCTGTATTTATTAAAATTCTCATTCTTACAAATGAGACTTCGTCAACACCTTCTGAAGATGGGGCTAATGAACTTTCTCTGTATGAACCTATGAAGAATGTTTACCAGCCTGCAAGTTCCTCAGTTATTCTTAAATGCATACTTTCTTAGTCCTTTTTCTCATTTTCTATACCACTATGGTGTATCCCCCACAATTCTGTTCATTCAGTCACTCTAGATAAGCAAATTGGTAGAATGCCACTTCAGAAGACAACCTTTTCTGAAATAAATTGATGTGCCCTCATGAAAGGAAGGTGCTGAGTTGCTGTGGAAGCCACAAGATGCTTGCAGCAGAGTACATGATTAAGTTTTTAAGCTCGTTTCTTCAGTAATTTCTTTAGCTTGTCAGCTCTGTAGTACTGCAGGGCATGTTCATTCACCGATGCAGTTCCAGAGTAGAGGTGTTACTATGTCTATGTATGTGCAATGTAATTAGTTAACCCTAGTCCTGCATTGATGTAATTCTGTTCCTTCTGGCTTCATTGTTACCTTTAGTATTTCTGTGCAACTAAGTATAAAACTTTTTGTTCCAGTTACCAGGATGAATGCTGATAAAGCTGGGTATCTGACGCCCTTTTATGTGTAGCTTTTTGTTTCAATTTTTTAAATAATAAATGTAATGGTTGTTTCAAGATCTTTTGAATTGTGTGTTTCATCTGGTACAGTCATTACCTTACACTGTATGTATTATTTGATAATAACCATATTGCAAGCTAAACTTACGAGATTTACATAGTTGCTGTAGGTATTAAGGGCTCAAAGCAGAAAGATAATGTTATACCAGGATTGCAGTATTGCCCCAAACGTTAGTTGTGGCCACCAAAATTTTTGGTGTGTGACCTCTGCAAAGCCACTTTACTTGAGGCTGAGCTCATAAAAACTGGATGATTGCAAAACGGAGGGGTCAGAGTTTTCTCTTGGACTGAGGTGAATATCCGAGCAGTTTTGCTGAGAGCTCTACTTCTTTCCAAGCAAAATGCAACTGCTCACCTGTCTTTGCTACAACTCAGTGTGGTAGTTGCAAACTGTCTGAAAATCTTTAATATGTATTCAGGAATGGTAAAAAAAATCTCTTTTTGAAAGTACTGAGAATAGAAATCACTGGATTCGTGTACAGCTCTAGCTCAATCCCTAAGGAATATGTTCTTTTAAGTCATTCTTTTCCCTCTTCCCTCTGTTGCTGTGCTCTGAGTTTTGTGGATTCCATACTACCTCCACAGGGACAGTGCTAGCATAAACAGGAAATAAAAGGTGACTGTAACTATGGCTATTTAGATGCTGTGAAGTTGCAGCCTTTTGGTGATGTATTTCTTTTTTTTCCCCCTCCCTCCTCTTTCAGTCTAGAAAATTGGATTATAAAGAGTACACATGTTACAGGTTTAAGTGGAAGTGGTATAGCCAATAGCTGTAAACTGTTAGAAACACGTATATTAAGAATGTTATGAATGAGATGTTACTTTATTGTAACTAAACAGGGAGGAAATATGTTACAGTCACAAAGAACAAGAATGTAAATGAATGTAATGAAGATACAAAGTCAGTCAAGATATGAAGTTAACCATAATAAATTCTAAACTGCTCAGGCTGGAAAAAATTGCTGTTTTGTGCATGGGCTGAATATGAAAAAATACTTGGAACACAGTAAATGTAGAGAAGAGTGAGTAGTGGATTTGAACAATTAAGTAGGCATGAGTTTTCAGTGTAATGTTACAGAGGCATCTCAGTTGAAGTTTGGATTTTGTCTGTAAAGCCTTATTTCTTATGGGTGTTTTTTTTTGTTTTTGTTTTTTGTTTTTTTTTTTTTAAACCGCTTGTGTATATTAAATTCTGTTTTTTCTGTCATGGTTGTTCAAAGAGGCCCAGACTTCTAGATAGAATGTTTATAAATTGGGCTGGTACAAATTATGGTTATTCAATGCAGAAAACTTTTGTGCAATGAATCACAATTCAGTTGTTTGATTTTTAGATAGCTTTGTGTACCCAAGAACCATCCGTAATCTGATTGAGTAAAAGCCATGTGGTTGTGTAATGCATTTAAAAACAATGCTTCATCAACATTGTCTGCCTGCCTCTTTTGACGGCATGGGAAAAGAAATTGTGTGTGATATCGTATATACTTTTCTGTTGTAGTTCACTTATGTGAAATTGCCTTCTCTGATATTTCTAAATAGTCAAAACTTGCTGTGTGATGTGACGATAGTAGCTGAAGACATGGAAATTGCAGCGCATAGAGTTGTGTTAGCCGCCTGCAGCCCCTACTTCCATGCCATGTTTACAGGTACCAAATATTTCAATACTTACTATTTTGTAATCCAGTCTAACTGTATAAAGAGTAAAATTGCATTACTTTTGCTTTTTAGGATCTAATTTGATTTTTAGATAAGCCAATAAGAAGATTTGGGATTCTTAATGATTTTTTTTGCAGTCTAAGTACATACTGTCAGCTTAGCCTTTGTTAGCATGATGAATGCTTAAAGAAGTCTCCTTAACTAAAAAACAAATTAGATGTTAAGTAAGCTGGCAATAGTCAAGTTGTTACACACTTTAAGCTTCTAGTAATCTCACTTGTCCAAAAGAAGGTTATTCATGTGAATTTTGGGGTAAATTATATCCTTTAACGACTACTGCTGCTACATTCTTCAGCCCATGAGTGCTCTAGGCTGCTAGTAGATATGAAAGCTTTCTGTGGTTTTGGCAGCCTATAGCTGGAGTGCGTTTCAGCATTTTTAGGGTAATTCTCCATGACATATGTACTCTGCATCATTGCCTCTACTCTTCTGTACAGGCTTGATTCTACTTCTGCTGACTCTGTGCTGGCCAAGTTACTGCTTTACTGCTAGAGCAGGAATGAGGAGGGCTTGCAAGGCTAAGATAGGTTCAGTTCATAGGAGCCTCCAGCTGAAATTCCTGTCCTGTGGGTTTAATTTCATCATGATTGTAAATCATATTGAAATAATGTGAAATTTATTGCCAAAGTAAGAATGCTACTAAGTGCAAGTTAAAATTAACTTCTGATGTTTTGTATGTCCCTCCTCAAGCCTTGTGCAAGCTTTATAGTTAATGTCAACTGCCTGAAATTAAAAGATTTCTCTGTAATCCATTGCTTCTGATCACCAGCTCAGATGGAGGCAGAAATGTGACTCTTGGCCTGCCCATATACAAACAGATTGGTGTTTTAATAATTTTAATTGTATGCAACAAGATGGATGAAATTTGAAATGCTATTGTCTTCTGGGAAAGCAGCTGATCATTCTTGATTTTATAGGCAAATATTTTGACATATTCAAGGCCAGAGGTAGAGTAACTTCTACAGTGTTTTAAAATTGTTTGTAGAATTAAATATCTCTTCCTCAAGCAGTTCTTTATGTTTGCATTTGTGGTTGAAACAAACATTCTGGGTGACTGATAAATTCTTTCTTAATTTATACTGCTGTCTATAAAATTAGAATTGAAAAAGCTGCTTCTACAGTTCCTTTTTATCACCTTAGTAGCGGAGAAATGCAAGCCTCTTATGTTAGCTCTGTATTAAAAATTAACTGTTGTTGACTATCACATTTACTCAGAGTATAGCTTTTTATTATGTTTTCTGTGATTAAGACATCTCTGCTTGCCCTGCCATTTCTGTGTAGAAGTTTATTACCCATTCAGAGTGCCAGTGTAGCATTAGCTGTAGCTGCTCTCCAGATAGAATTACTGAAATCTTCTCTTCCCTTGCTTCTGTTCCTTTTAAAATTTTTTGCTTGTTTTATGTCTTTAAATGTAGGTGTTCTTTAACCCCAGTGGTGCAGGAGGTAGGAATGCTCACTTGAGTAATGGGTGTGAAGTGTTTAACTAATAGATCTGTGGCAAGGTTTGTGTAGTTGACGAGCCAAATTGGTGGGTGCTTTAATAGAATTCAGCTGTGGCTTTAAGAGTTATCAGCAGATTTTATACTAGGCTTATAGCTTGCTTACAGCATGGCCCAGCTGTGGTATTGGTGCATTTCAGCCATGCCCCACAAAAAATCCTGAATTTCATTGTGATTGTTCTCTCCATGAAGCCTGGAATCCACACTTCTTTGGTGGATTTTTATTCTCGTCCAGTAATCTGCAAGTTCAAATAAGCAAATTTGATCCCTTAACCATCCACAACCAAACAAAGTATCTTCTTCCATCCAGAATAAAACACAGACTGAAAAGACAGTAAAAAAAATTGCACTCTTATGCTTTAGTGTTACTTCTTGAATAGAAATTAGAAGCTTATATTTAGACGTGTTTTCAGGTTGATTACATTGTTCTCTGAGTCATTAAATATTACGGCAGTGCAGGCTGGGATATGGCATTAACTGGGTTCAAACGCTCTCTGCTTGTTTTTTTTTTTCCTTTTACCCATTTATACATGTAATGGTAGCCCTAATAATTATCAGGAAAGAAGAAGTTGCTGTCTTTTAAAGTTACAAAATATAGTAAGTTAGTAACAATTACCCAATGAGAAGAGGGGGGAAGAAAGTCTCTGCTATTTAATCTATGCTAATAGGAATATTTCTTTCTTCTTATACAGTGGAATTATTTAGATATATCATTTAAATCTACCTAAATGTTTAGAGGAATTGATTATAAAACATCAGAGAAGGAACTCTTCAGTGACTTCAGACAAGGGTGACCTGAGTTTAGTTTTCTTTTCTGCAATGACAGTTACCCTTAGGGATTTACCTGCTCTCTTCCATTCCCCATTTGTAAAATTCTTGGGTTAAAAAAGAAGAAAAAAGCCTTCTGTGCATTATTTTGTGAGGAATCATGTAAGCTTTTTAGGTAGCCCCTTCAGTATCTTCAACTCAACTGGTGCTTTGCTGCTGCTGCTTGGGAGTTTGGATCAACTCAGTGCTTTCTTTCTGTTCACAATATATTTTCCTGTCATTAAGAGCTCTGTGGAGACATGGTGGTGCTGCTTCTCAGTCATAAACTGAGTTCTTCAGCAGGTTGAATTCTAGACTGAGACTGAATGCATTTGTGGTTTCCTCTATATGATCTATCAAACAAATATGGGTTGGTCTAGAATTGTAGTAAGGTTGCATGTGTAGTTCATGTAAAAGTTGGAAGCAAGTATTTTTTGGGTTATTTTTGTTGGGTGTTTTCTTGTTATTGTTGTTTGGATGTGGGGTGTTTTGTTTTGTTTCTTGTTTAAGTTTTTTTATTTTTATATTCGGGGCTTGGTTTTTAAACAGAGAAGGTGCCTATCCATGACTCAAAAAGCCTTGACACAAAATCTGAAAACAAATCTAATGTGCTTGCAGAATATCAAAATCTGCTCTCCCACACACACAATTTCCCCAGAGGACCACCTCCACAGCAGCTTGCATAATAAATAAGCTGCAGCTTACATGATCTGAAGATCAATAGGTTTGATCTGTGTCAAACTAGAAGTAGAAACTTGGAATACAGAGGGCCCTGCAGGGAACGTGCTGTACTTATCCTTCAAAGGTGTAGGGGAATGTTTCAGAAGTGCTGGTGAAAGGATGAAGTTCTGTGGGGCCTGAATTTTGCTGGTTTTTATGTGGGTAGATGGTCTTTTGAACCACCTTCTACTTAAAGGGCTGATTTGCAATGCCATTCTTTACCCTTCAGCTCAAAAAAAGGTATGGTGCAATGAATAATGGTAATAGATTTCTCAGTGATGATCCTTTTGCTGAAAGCACTGGGTAAAATGCATTGTTTGACACTAACCCTAGAGACCAGAGGGTAACAAGCAATGAAAATGTGCATGACTTCATAAGAAAGTATCAGCAATGGCTAGCGTGTTCTTGTTCACTTCTCCATCCTGTCTACTTTTCTTGTTGTATACATTAAATTTATAATATCATCAATACCCTTATCTCTAGATACCTATGCCAAAGAGAAAGAAATTATATCCAGCATAGAAGAATAAGAAAATAATGTATTCAGAGATTGGGATATACTCTTTCAAAGTAAAATTTTATATATCTTCCAACTCAACTTTTGTAGTTCATGTTTTGTTCCTCAGTGAAAGTCAGCGCAAGAGGTTTTAAAGGTCTGAGATGACCTGGTCTAAAAGTCATGAAGCAGGTTATAGTCATTACTTCAAAATATATATTTGGATAATTATTTCACCCATAAAGAAAATACTGCGCTTTGAGAAACACCATGTTTTGGAAGGTGGAAATTATTTTGCATGCCTTTCTATGAAGATCGGTTGT
Source organism: Luscinia megarhynchos (assembly GCA_034336665.1). Taxonomy (NCBI): domain Eukaryota; kingdom Metazoa; phylum Chordata; class Aves; order Passeriformes; family Muscicapidae; genus Luscinia; species Luscinia megarhynchos. Next base: position 38,486,105 of record CM067566.1, on the reverse strand, counting down.
GGCATATGGCCAACATGTCAGCCTCCACAAAATGAGATCCAACAAGTTTTCCCTTAGCTTGAGTTTGAGCTGTTAAATTGGGTCTGTAAAAGAGCTGAAATCGCTAAGGGAATAATAAGTAGGCAAGCAAAGAAATATGTATGTTAATTCTTCTATGGAGATATAACTTTTCTTACCTAAATAAATTTACTCCAGACTGTGTTTGGTATGCTCCTTCAATTAAGAGGTTAATAAAGCTAGATTATTTTAATATCTTGCTTTCCCAGCAAAATGTTTTTGTATGCATTTGAAGTGTGTAATTTAAGTCTGATAACAATATTTTCCTGATACTGAAAAAATAGGTCACCTGCACTAAAAGTATTAGTTCAGGTGGCATTTACATGATGGTAACAACAAAATCTTCCTTCCTCACTGGAGGAAGGAAGGAAAGAAAGAAATTATATTATTAGTATTGAAGTTTTTCTACTATCACAACTGTTCCTACACAGAATTGTTGCTTCTATTAAACTTCTACATTCATGCTGTATTTCTATCTTATTTACTTGACTAATAAACTGTGTTTGTAGGTGAGATGAGTGAAAGCCGAGCAAAAAAAGTACGAATAAAGGAAGTTGATGGCTGGACCCTAAGGATGCTTATTGATTATATTTACACTGCTGAAATTCAAGTTACAGAAGAAAATGTACAGGTAAGAGTGAGAATGTTTTCTGCAACAAATGAGATGTAATGTGCAGAGTCATTTATTTTGTCATTGTGGTTCAGCTCTGACATGGGAAATCTCATCTGTAAACTGGAATTTTTCCAGGCTTGTGCTTACAAAACAAGTAGTCATGCTGGTCAAATTCTGGGTCAGATTCTAAGACAATTCAAGTAAATGAATAGTTAGTTGACTTTAGTGGGCTTTGCAACCAAACCTTATGTAATGCAATAAAATAGATGGTCTACTCTGCTTAAAATCAATGTTGTCAGCCACCTCTCCCACCCCTTCTCTAATATTTAAGTGAAATTTAAATAAGCAAGTTAGATTTATTCCTACATAAGAAATCATGTTGTCCAGTTAAGCTGTCCTGTTTATTTTTCCCTGCTAATCTGCACAATAAAGTACTTTTTCCTGCTCAATCTCTGTAACTTTCCAGTGACCAACTCTGCAGAAATTTTTAGCTACCGCTTTTTTTTTATTTTTAAGTCAACCCGTATCTATCATGAAGGTTTTGTCCATCCCACACAGAGCTAATAAGTTTTTCCAATTGGCTGTACCTTATTATGAAGCTTCAAGTAGAGTAGAACAAACACAAGCTTAGAAAATGTAGCCTCCTGTGTTTAATATTTTCTAAATGCAGATGACTTAAGATGGACAGGTAGATTTTCCTTCCAGTGTCTTTTGAGATTTATTCTAGAGGTTTGATAAGTTTAAAACTAGTTACATAAGGGGTGATAAATTTAATTCTTATGTTTTTCTTCGTACTCCTATGCCCTTCTTTCTACTCTTGCCCAATGCCAAATAACTGGTTATTAGCAGTTATTTTGCTGCTTTAGCAGGGTGCAAAACCATGTTGCTGTATTTGGTGTTGAAAACTTCTGTTGCAACTATGTATTCTGAAATTAATTACTTTTACTGGACATTAGGCTGAAATTTGTAGCATTTTTTTGGCTGCTGAATCTGATGGGGATGCTGCTTGTTTTAGCCATGCTTGATTGAATCCTTCCCAAAATGAGGAATGCTTGAAACAAATTGTTCTGCTACTTAGACTTCCATGTCTGAGGTAATTTCATAAGTCATTCTGCAAGACTAATTTCTTGTCTTTCTTAATGACTTGATACTTAAGAATCTTCCTATTTAATGAATTGTTCTAGTCTGATGATGAATGTACGTAGTGAAAAAATGACTGAAATTCTGTTGTATTTTACTAATCTGGTGATTGCCCAAATCTCTGTATCACTGTGGAAGACCTTGAGCAGATCCAGAGATGTGAGAGATTCCCTAACAGACCTCTTGCTGCTTGATCATTCTTACTTTTCATTCTTTATGTAGAATATTTTATCTTGCTGACAGAGCTTAATGGCCCTAATCTTGTACGTTCAATCCATAACCTTGGAATGGATTTAACAGGCAGTTCTACTCTATTTTGGCTGTAGGTGCTGCCTAGGAGGAGGCATTATTGCACATCCTTGGCAATTCTGACTCTTCCATGTTAATGGGGAGGAAAAGCTTTAATGTCTTCCTCATACAGGAATCACTGAAAGCCAGAAATCCATGGGTTTAGCACTCATGAGTCTGATAGGGCTTTAATTTTCTTGGCTCTAGGGTATCTGTCTGATGATAGATATCTGATGATGCTGGGCATGTTAGTATAAATAATGTGCCTTGGATTACAAGTTTGTGGTTACTTGAGTACTGAGAAGAAAATCAGACTTCTAAGTTGGGTTTTGATTTTTTTCCAATATAGTTGCACTCTAATGTTGATGGTGAATACACTTGTAATATGATTGTATTGAATGTAAATTTATTCTTACTTTGTCGCTTTCATCCTTTTTGCATTATTATTACTAGATATGTAGAGTTTATTTGCATTACAACAGAAATAAACACTGTGGGTAAAAATAAATATGTTGATGCAAATTCTTTTCCGTAAGCTTTGAAAGCCAAGCTCGGAAAATTGTTTCTGCGACTTTCTGGAAACCTAGAAACCTAGTTCACATTTTCAGGTCTTAGTTAAAAATGTGTTCTCTCCATAAGCATGTTGTGTGCTATTGAGATTAATTCTAGCTCTTGATTTCTTGTCTATATGACCTAGAAGATACTGTGAAATTGTGGTAGTGGTTAGGAATTTATCTTGTAGGAATACAGAAGCCTGAAAACTTAAGATGCCATTTTATATTTGTATTAGTGTGTTGAAATGGAGATCAGCTTCTAGGTAGCTACTTATGATTCTTATTCTGATACCCTTTATGGGATTTCAAGTGTATCATTCCATCTCTTCAGGTTATACATAGTAAGACTAGGTATTGAATTAATTTCTAATACGTGATACAGTGTTTGAAGAGGATGTGCAAGCTTCATGTTTAAGTAATGTAGAATTACTAAGTAGTTCTTGGTATTAAAATAGCTGCATTGTATATTTATGAAAACTAATTATAAAGGAATGCATAATTGTAGCCCAGCTCATTGGTCTTTCTCAAGGGGCAGATTAACTCTGAGCCTCTTTCCCTAGAATCTCACTTGATCTAGATGTGGACAGAGAACTGCTTCCTGACTGTGCCTTTACAACTTCTCAGTGAGAGCTGATCATTTTTTTTTCTCCCCACTGTCGTGTTCTCACCTTATGTATGTTTTTGGCAGGTGTGGAGGTAGAAAAATCAGATGTAAGTCAAGTGATTGAGGAGAAAACCGCATTAATTTAGCCCATAAACTATCAACATGGGAGGACCTCAACTCTGGATGTTACCACTACATTAGTTAAATACAAAAGAACACTTGCTCTTTTCTTCAGTTCTTGGTTCAATAGGTTCCCCCCAGCCTGCAACAATAAGACAGCTGGTATATGAATGTGTACATTGCTTTAGTGTTTGTCCTTCATTTAGAACAAGTTATTTTGTAATTCATCTCTAGTGGTACTCACTTTGCATAATGCCATACCAGTGTTTCTGCTGTATTTACATATCAAGTCACATTTTTCTGCATTCTTAACTCTTTGCTTTTCCATTTGGGTTTTTTTTTTTTTTTTGGTTTTGTTTTGTTTTTGTTTTTTGTTTTTGTTTTGTTTTTGTTTTTTGGGGTTTTTTTTGGAATTAAATTAGATATCAGTCTTAGTGCAATATCTCATGTTTTAAGAAGGAAATATCTTTCTTAAGTTAACGTTTTCAGAAGGCAAATCAACTTTCTTGCATATCAAATGTTTTTGATATCCGTTTAGGTATTAACTCCATGCAGTGCACAATGTGGGAGCGTTGGTTACTATAAGAAGCTCATGCGTGAGTAACTCTCCCACACCATGCATATGTATTGCAGCCCCTTTTTAGTCAGCTGTACACCTCGGGCCTCTCCTGAGCACAAATATACTGGGGGAGAAATTCCTGCAGTTGTTGGCAGGCTGTGGACTTGTTATGGGCTTTAGAGGTCAGGCTGATACAGGCTGAGTGAAATGTGATTTGAATGAACACAAGTTAGGTGATTGGGTTCCTTTCTGATTCCCTACTACAGGTCTCTGTTCCCACAGGTATCTATTGTAGTGGTACAACTATTTGCTGGAGTGTTTTATAAAGCAGATCACTGAACTCAAAAAATCATCTGGCAACATAACACTCTGTATCTTCACTTCCACCTCACATGGTTTTTGGGGGATTTTTGAGTTATTCTTAACTTGGATGACAGCCCTGTCTGTTGTTTTAACCCAGTACTTGAGGTTAGTGTATTGAAGTGTAGGAACATATACCAGTGCTGGGTGTAGATGTTTTCCTGCAGCCTGGGGCAAACATTACCTGTAGCTTCATTTTGCTGCTACTGCTGTGTTACTTTTGGACAAGATGAGTGCATGAGAGATAGTAGAAGAGAAGATTGCAAAAAATTGTTTTTTACAATTGTATAACTCTGTCCTAGCATATTTTTTCCTTTAAAGAATTTTTTTAGGACAAACATGAAGTCCAGAATCCTGAATAGGGTCATTTTCCAGAAGTATATTTTTTCTGCTCATTTTCTGAAATTATTCAAGAACAATATTTGCATAGTAATAAGCATATTATGAACAGTAATATGTATGCATTTTTTCTTTGTAACTCTTACAGTTCACACAAGTTGCCATAAAAAGTACAACAGAGACACTTCTATTTGTATGGTGTCATGGGATGTGGGCATAAGAGTTGACAGCACATTTGATTTAAGATGCTGTCAAAACAAGGTCCGAAAAAGCAGCTGATTTCCCCAAGAAATCCTCAAAATAAAGGTTCCTAATGTTGTCCCAGCTGTTTACTAAGGCAGACAGTCTACAATACCATGTTTGGTAGTACAGGCTTTGACTATTCATACTGCATCTCATCCCCTCTAGCTGATCGGTGATGAAGGGTTGTTGGATCCTGAAAAATCCTCAAGGTTGAAAATGAGCCTGTACTTCACACCAAAACCCCAGGGAAGTCCCACAGCTTCAGAAAACAGATATGTGCTTTTTAAGATGGTCTGCTTCTGAATTATATTTGTGGCATGACCCACAAGCATTGGATCATGCCATAAGTTGGACTGAGGGTATGTTCAAGGAGCACAAAGAAGGAGAAATGTGATGTTACAGGGAATAGTGTAAAAGAAAATTGCTACTGAGCTCTCTAAAGTGAAATAGTGACTGAATGTATCAAGACTTGGCAGAACATATTTAATCTAACAGTGGAAACTGGATAATAATCCTTAGGTGGTTTATTCCATTTGCTTTAATATTTTTTCTGCTTCAAAAGGTTGGTAGTATCTGACTTAAATGTTCCTGGTCTATATTAGACTAATTAATTCCTTCTGTCATCTTGTAAAGCAACCTGTTGCTGTTTTGCTGCAAAAATCTCATGTATTGAATAACTGTTCTTATTCATAAACTTGATTTTTTTTCTTTAGGCTAAACATCATAGACTGTTCTTTGGAGACAGTTTCTAAATAGTTTCTAAATCTTTTACCATTCTTCTTGCTCTTCTAGACTCTATCCATTTTACCTATATCTACATATCTAACATGCAATGACCAAATTAGTCCATTAAGGCCTTATTACTGCAGACAAGAGTGAAACTATTATTTTGTGAATAAAAAATACAGTGTTGATTCTTTATGTCATCGATTTTCTGGTAATGAGACATTGCTTCTAGTAGTCATTGTATGTTTGTGCTGGTAGAGAGAGTAAGAATGAGAACATGAGAGTGCTCATCATAGAGTGGGAGAAAGAAACTGTGGCGCCTCTTCATTTTGGTAAAAGCCATTTTGAGGGATTTGTTGATTAAAACATTAGCATAATACTTCTAATGAACCAAAACTGCAACCAGTGGAAGTCATTATCTGATTTAATAGTACTAGAATGTATTTCAGTAAGTTTAGTGGGCAAGACTTCAGGTTCACACCAGAAATCTTCTGTTAGGAAGAGATGCTAATTTGCAAGTCTGTTTCCAGAGTACAACCACATGTTAAAATTGGTTTTATGAAAAAAAAAATTAAAGAAATTAATTATTTTCATTTTGGAGAAATGTTTAATTATATTTTAAAATTCACCAATAACAGAAAAAATAGCCTACTGAAAACCTTGTGAAATTATATCTGTTTTAGGGGTGAAAGGGCAAGAGAGAAGCAAGATATGTACAAATCATTTTAAAACTGAAAGAAAAATGTAGAAGAGAGCATTGCACAAAATAGGATGCAAAATAATGTACAGTCCAGACTTGTGTGTGTTGAGGAGGACAAAATCCCCCAACAAACCAGTAAGGAGTAGATACTAATTTCAATAAAATGTAGTAGAAGTATGTATAATCAGTAAGATGAAGTCCATGCAAATATAGGGTCTGCATTTACCATGCCTAATCTTCACTGAATACTAATTTAAGGGCAAAAATAAAATTCTGTGCAGCATGAAACATTCCTTATTTGCTCTTCTTCTAAGCACTAGAATAAACTCAGATAAAAATATGCAGAATAAATTGTTGTGCTATACTTAGAATTGGTGTATTTATCATGAACCCCATGCAGTTTTATGTGGGTAGGATATGAAATAACCTGTTTAGGGGCTTCCAGTTTGTTGTGAAACTTGTATTACCAGAATGCCAGATTTGATAATGGAGTTATTTTTTTTTTCTTCACACCTTTGTCTTATGATGGTCTCAGATTCTCTCCTTCAATACCCTTTCTACGAAGGGTAAGGTACACAAGTTTGCAGGAGTTTAATTAAAAAGAGAGTTCAGGATCATGAGAGAATATCCATTTTAACAACTTACCATTGCATATCAACTGAACAACAGCAGCTAGTTGTGCATGCTTTTAGCTTGAAGAAAATACAGAATGACTTCATATAAGCCAGTTTATAAGACTGTTCTCTTTACTTAATATTTGCCACTGTCTTTGAACACTTCCATGATCAAATTAACAGAGTTTATATTCCAGTAATCTTCAGAGCCATACTGTCTTTGTATCTGAGCTGAGAGTCAAAATACTCCTAGGAATATTGTGATACTTGTCAAACTTTATCCTTGAAAACAAGTGTTTTGTGTATATGAACAGGTGACTAAACTGAGTGTCTTTATATGAGTTAGCAACACTGTGATGTGTGAAGAGCATAAAGCATGTGTTTTGGAACTAGTTACATTTTAGATATCTAGCTTGGAATGTTTCTCAAAAGTTTGTGAGGCCTGCCAATAAAGTATACCTTCGAACCCTACAGAACTTCTCTTTTCCCTTATTGGATCAAAAAGATGTCCCTCCCTTTCAGAGATCTATCCAAAGGGGTATATTTTCTTTATGAATATAGGAAGTTTTCCGTGTTAATTGGGGTGGATTTTTCCCTTTTAGAACCCAAATCTGACTTTACAAAGGTTCTTTACAAATGTCTGATTGGGCATTGTAAGAGAAGGGAGTTGAATTCAGTACTTGAACAGAGATATGCATTCTGTGTCCTGGAAGTATGCCTGCTGCTGTGTAAGTGGGTGGAAGAGATAAAAGAAATATTTATTCAACTGAACTGAATCCTATGAAGCTTTCACTGAATCTTATAATGCAGTAGGTTCTGTTTCAAATATAAAATACATATTTTATATATGAAACTGGTTTGAGAGAAGGTAGTGCTGAAATTGCTTCTATGGGAATTGGCTGTTCTCCTCCAGAGAGCCTAAGAAAGAGATGTGTGGAAAAAGATGCCACACTTAGAAACCTAAAAGGGGAAGGAAGGGAGTAAGTCTGATCTTGATGCATTGACAGATGTGCCTCTAGCTACCTCTTCTTTAAAAAGCTTTTGGTGATCAGGGAAAGTGAAACAGCTTAAATAGATGTGTATCTTGAGACGAGTGGGGGCTGGTAGGCTGGATCTAGGCAATTACACCCCTACTGGTCATGATTAACGCCTTGCATGTCACCAAGAAACCAGCAGATACTTAATATAGGTCCTGTATGTCCCCAGTTGTGCACTCTACTAAAATGCAGGGCTCCTAAAGAAGAGTTTATTCTAAATTAGCAGCAATCATTGAATTGTTTTCAAATAGAAGATGATGTTCTAGACAGTGTAGTTTGGTGATGACAGCATAGGTCATGATAGAGTTTTTCTAGCTAGAAGCAGTCAGCATTCTAGCAGATGCAAGTAACTTTATAAACTGTTACTGCTGTACCACAGGCTAATCAGGTTGGCATCACTGAAGTTTGCTGACTGGTTGTTGATAAAGGCCTTTTATTTACTTGCATTTTCCTCTATTTACTAACCACACTTTCCTGATAAAAACATTTAAAAATCATCACTGTATTATTTATTAATGGAATAGAATTTTGAGGTATGTTTAAGTCAGTGGGTTGTCATTAAGGCTGTTCCCCCCATCCCCACTGATTCTTTGTGCAGATTTCCTCTTGCATCTCCACAGTGCCTAGACAGTCATTCCATCTTGGTTTAGCTTCCAAAGTCTTTCCTGCAGTACATGGCTGCTGACATGTTAGGTGCTAGGTACAGAATATTGGACCATGTGAGTATTCCTCTGAACTGATTTATTGCTAAAGTCTGCATGCTTCTAAAGAAGAATGCAGCTAGGTCAGATAATACCAATCCTGTTGAAGATAACAGGATTGTGGTTTGTCTTTTTTTTTCTTTCTAGAGATAATTTTTTTTAGGTAAACAAGTGTAAATTGTTTCTCTTACTGTTCATAAAAAAGTGAAGCACTGTTGCACTGTGGTCTCTGTCAATAGCTGCAGTAGATTTTTTTTAAAAATGAAAATAGCTTTTACTTTAACATAAACTTAGATTATAGCATCTTTAGAGGTGAAATCTGTGAATTTCTCTTTCGGTGACTTAAATTTAACTTGCCAGAAACTTTCAGCAAGATATCCCAGTGCAGCACATGTTCCTTTAGACAGACCAACTTCTTTTGGGTAGGCCAAATCTTTATTAAAATTGTACAGCTGTGTTTTAAGCTGTTCATATAGGTGTGGGTTTTTTTGCTTTGGTTTGGGGTTTTTTTTGTTTTTTTGCTTTTTGCTTTTATTTTTGTTTCGTTTTGGGTTTTTTTTGTTGTTTTTTTTTAATGCACTGATACTGAATTCTGATTTCCAAATAATCTCCGATAAAATTTTGGACAGATTTGCCTTCCTGCTTTCGATATATCATGAGTAATGTGCTAATTATTGAGCCCTGAGATGACAGGTTAAAATCCTGCGTGTTTCTGAGATAATTAAATTATTTGTCATGGGCTTTGGTTCCCTTATCTTCCATATCCTGGCTTTTTCTAGACTCAGATTAATCTTGAAACCACCATATTTCCACCATCATATTTCATTTTACCATCACTTTTTGCTTTGCCTTCATGAAGACCTTAAACGTTCTGTCCATAAACTCACTTCTTTTTTTCTTAATAGGTTTCAGGCAACTGCACAAGTTCTTGAAAGCATTTTCTTTTTCAAAAAATGTTTTATGTAATCGAGCTGTTGGAGTGTCAGAAACTACTGGCGGTTGGTGATCTTATTTCCCTGACATAAATATTATTAAAGCTTTAGGAGGAGATGGTTCTTTATTGGATCATCTTATAAAGCCTTAAAAATAAACAAGCCCTTTGGCCTTTCTGCTCATCTCCATTGTGGCTGAGGTGGCATAGATACTAAATTATGAAAGCTTTGGCAAATTCTGAAGTTGTATTCAGAGTCATTCAGGTTAAAACGCTTTATAAAACCGGCATATCCTAATGAGTTAATGATTAAAACAGGATTAACTGATGTTTTTAAATTCTGATGTGTGTTAAAACTACATGGTAATCAAACTTTCACTTTTATTCTTTGACGACAGCACAGTTCTAATAATATTAGGGGTTTGCTGATGCTGCAAAGAGGTACTTAAATCCAAGCTGACATGAATTTCGTTACAAACCCTATTCATAGAAACATGTTTAGGTCTTACTGGGCAAGAACTTAATGTTGGACTGTGTGCAGGAAGACTACCACTGTATTTTGCTATTTGTATGTAATTTATACTTAAGGCTTCAAGCAACCATCTGCTTACCTCCTTTTGCCCTATTTTTGTATTTATGACAACAGCTTTAAGGATTTTAATAATATGAGGGCACAACTAATATGTGGCATAGCTGGAGGAGAGACAGTGGCACACTCCTTGAATTAATATGCATTGTAAGACATGTCAGGCAACAGTAAATGATCTCATTTTTTCCAGTGAAATAATCCTAGTAGGCATTCTTCATTTGCTTATATATGCCTGCCTGTCAGGAGAACAAGTGTAGGAGGGAAGAGAAAAGAGGAGCACGATCTTTTTACAGACGTATTTTATGACAAATACAAGCTTCATTTATTTGCACTTTAAATGAGTAAGCTTCACCTAAGAGCTGCTGACCAAAATACTAAGCAAACAGCTTTGCTGGAAAATTTAATATTTTGTTCTCTGACAATTTTAAATGCATTTAAAATCTATTTTTTATAGCCTATCTTTTGTTATTTTAGCTATTATATATGTGAAAAGTGGAACTGCTTGGTTTTTGGGAGCACATTATTATTATGTGCACTGCAGAATAGCAATGGTTGCTATATTGTCACTCCCCTATGTTTGTTTTTAACTGAGGAACTGGCCTTTTGATGTGGCTGAAGATGTATTCCAAAGCCTCACACTTATTTGATAGATGTTTGATGCTCTCTTAAAGGAATTCTGTTTCTGATCTGGCTTCCTTGGTGTGACAGAAGGAAATCACACTGTGTGCTCAGCATGAGGAAAGCATTAAGGGTTGCTGAAACTGGTAGCCTGATAACAACTAGGTGGCTGCAGCTCCATATCTCCAAGCTCCAGCCTGGTAGTGAGCTGAGCATGTCTGTGCAGTAGGTACATGCACAATCACATATGTGTACACTACACACTGCCAGCCCCACAGATCAATGCAGCCAGAAACACTCATGTCTTGCTTCTCTGTTGATCTGGGCTGTCTTCCTAAGGAGTCTCTTGGACATGTCTATTCAATATCTTTTGTATTGTTAATACAAACTGAATAAATGCAATTCATAGTGCTTCATTTCGGGATAAAATTCTTTCCCATGTCCTCTCCTGGATTACAGAGCACGGTGAAGTTCATGAGGTAATTAGCAAAAGGAGTTTGCAGAGAAAGCAATTGCTGTGTCTGTACAGCTATAGCTGTGGTTAAGGCAGAGGGAAAAATGGTGGCAGGACCACCAGAACCAGGAGAAGCAGATGTTGCACAGATATGGCAAATACTTTCTCCTCAGGTATTCACATTTTTTGTTCATGCCTTTTTTTTTTCCCTTTCCCTTCTGCAGATACCTTACTGCTATTTCTCTCTGATCTCCAGATGATGGTTTTTAATTTTTTTTTTTTTTGGCTAGCTGAATGGGGATACAATAACTTTGTTCAAAAAGCAAATTGAGTAGGCAGAAGGGTATGAGCCTTTTAAGAATAAAAAGATGAACCTGCATGGACATTTGAGCTGTTGTACACTGGATTGAAGGTGCCAAAGAGAAATACATAAGGGAAAAACAGAACTGAGGATGAGTAACAGAGAGAAAATTAATCTAAAATGTGGACCAAAAGGTATGAGGAGTGAATTAAAAATGTCCCAAGACTGTAAAAGGCTGTCTTGGAGTATCAAGTGCCAGTGTGTGTAGGAGGCAGAGAGTCATATTTCTTCCAGAAAGACACTGTTGTCTTGTGGACTGAATCACAGATTTCCCCTGTCTCAAAATCTCTACCTTCAGAAGATGTTTGGGTGTTCTGGTTTTGTGTTTTGGTTTTGATTTGTTTTTTCTTTGTGGGAGGGGGAATGTGGGTTGAGGTTTATGAAACCACTTGTTTCTGCTTATTTGGAAGAGACTTGTGGGCAAAGGCGGTGAAGAGGCTTGTAGCTTGGCTATGTCAGCATGGTCTAAGCAAGAGCCAAGGAATGAATCAGAAACTCTTGGAGGAGGTGATGGGGTGAGAGAGAAGTGGGGTTGAGGAAGGAGTGTGTCACAGAAGAGATACTGATCTGTAATCCTGCACTTCAGAAGCATGTGGTTCTGCTTGCTGTGGGAGGTGAATGGGAAGTCACCGAGGGATTTAAACAGGCATGTTTAATTTAAATGATAAAAAGAATAAAACACTTTTACTCAGCACTGCAGCTCTAAATATAACATCTATTTGTTTCCTGCATATTGTTTCTTTAATGAGTGATTTAGAAGAACGTGTGGGCTGTCAGAGCCATGCATGAGAAAAGTGCCAAAAACTAATTAAGGTAGAAAGTCCCAGTTACGCCAACAGACTGTGCAAGGTGCATCCTCTTACAGATAAAGGACAGGCTTAGAGAGAGGGTCAAAAGATTAAGTGCAAAAGCAAATGAATGAAAACATCCGATCACTAGAGAAAATAGGATTTTATAGACATATTTTGGTAAAAATAATCCTTGCATACCCACAGAAAATGAACTTTTAAAGTGAGATGGCTGAGACTGTATAAAAATGTTATGTTCTCCAGCTGGCTATTCCTTGGAATTTCAGCTCATGTTTTAGTAAATCACCACAATGTCATTAGTGATCCTAAGCATTATAGAGACTATCAAGGATTTGGTTTTTGATAGAGGCAGGTGAGATAAGGAAAGTGCAAACTTCCCATATGTTTTAAAATTCTATTTATGAGTTTTGCCTAGCTGGTAAAATCCTCCTGTAATTCTTAGAGTGGTCCAGAAATAACCATATCAAAAATAAAATCATATCAGGTTAGTTGTAGTCCCTCCTAAATTGTCACATGATGAGTAATAAATAGATTAAAAATCCCTAGGGAGAAAAGGAACAAATAGGAATAAATAGTTGGGTTGTGCTGTATCAAAGTAATTGTAATGTGTCTCAGGCTTCCAAAGGACCTATTTCCTTTAGGTTTGAAAAGTAGGTAGCAAAAGATGGTTTAAGTAGTTTTTTCAAGATCAGACAAAAATGGAAAATCTCTCTGCTTTCTAGCTAAGCTAGATGTCAGGCTATCATGATCACAGACCAGAATTAATGTTGGAAAGTGTAAAGTAATGCATGAAAAGAAAAAAAATTGAATTACTCCTACATATTGCTATGTTTTACATTAACAGCTTTTCCTAGTATAGAATAACATACTGTAGTCACCTTGGAAAAACCTGCTATTGTAAAATAGCGTCTTTAAAATGGAGCATAAAAAATGGCACAGCAGTATCTGTATGTCATTGTATAAATCTGCATTATCAGCTGGGACACTTTTGGATGATCTAAAATATGACAGGAATAGCATGCTTTGGGGAAAGGCTTAAAGCCATTAAAAGCATGGAAAAACTATCATTTTAGAGAAGACGGGAATTCAGGCCTTTTCTAGGTTGACTATGATCTGACTAAAAAAGGACTCTTTCTTCCAATCTCTATTTGTTTCAAAAACTCTACATACATTTGTAAAGGGTAAAAGGGTGACCTACTAATTTCTGCTGAAAGATAACAAGCTTTTCTTTAGAATACCTGAAGAGAAGTGCACAAAAACATATTACTATGTACATGTTACCTGTTACTAGCCTTAAGGTGAGTGCCTAAATGAGTAGAGCACCTTGCTGCAAAATGCATGAATGCAGCTGCCTAGGATGCCCAAGGTGAGCAGTGCTGCTTTCTGGTGCTGGAAATGATTGCCTGGGATTGGAAATAATACCTCTGTTAAATAGACAGCATTTCAAAGCATCAGCAAAGCAAAGATTAGAATAGTGTTTCAAAGCAGGTATTTTCACCTCTTAAGGTTTACATCCCTAGTTAGGTGAGACCATATGAGGTCCAGATCTGGGCTGAGTTCACCTGTTCTAATCTTCTCCCATCCTAGGTTTCTCTTATTTCTCTAGATTTCTCTTGTTCTCATGCAGTTGACTAGGGAGACGTGTTGGTTTTATCTTTTTAGAAGGCCTGGATTTTACCTATTATTTTAACATTTTTTCTGGAAAATGGGGAAGTTCTTGACTAGCCTGGAAAATATTTTTAACTCTTTGTTTTATGGGTCAGCTGGGATAGGGATTTCATTGAGCGGTATTACAAGAAGGTTTCAGTATGGTGTGGCCTAAAAGAGTTTACAGACTTGAATAGACTATTTGTCCAGAGAACCTGTGGCTGCCCTGTCCCTGAAAGTGTTTAAGGCCAGGTTGTATGGGACTCTGAGCAGCTGGGTCTAATAGAAGGTATCCCTGCCTATACCAAGGCGGTTGGAGGAGCTAGGTGATCTTAAAGGTTCCTTTCAACCCAGGCTATTCTATCATTCTTAAAAAAAAAGGGGAAAAAAAGAAAAAATAATGTGTCAGATATTATGACCATTGGGTAAATCAGAAGTAATCAGGACTGAAAACACAAGTTTTATGATTCTAGAACCTGATGCCTTCATTTTGCATTGCTAGGATGTGGTTGCCCTTTAGCTAAACATTAATATTGAAGGTGTGTAAACTGCCTTCTCAGACCAAAAATTTGTACAAATTTTCTGAGCCTTTAAAATCATCATACTGCTAGGCAGTGCTAGATATGCTTCTATGTCAAGTTGGATGAAAGCAGCTATTTTTGTCTCAGCTACGACCTTTACTGTGGACATCCATGTCTTTTCTTTTTTGTATGACCATAAAGCTACCTGTGGCAAAACCAGAAAAGTAGCCCTTGCCAACTTGAAGTGCAGAGGTCATTTGCCCAAATGAATGCATGTGTGCATGTCTGCCTCCCTGCAAAATTCAAGGTGCTTATTATGAGTAAATTAAGTCACTTAAAGAGACTCCGTGGTTGACCTCTCTTACTTGCAAGTAGGTTCAGGATATGCTGTGACACATAAGGTGAATTTTTAGAAGCTGCATAAAGGCTTCCTTGGAAATGCTTCTGTTTTCTTGATATTGGTTGTGCTTTAAATCATGAAATGTGTGTATTAAACCTGCATCTGCAAAGAAAAGTCAAATGGGAAGCAGTAGATGCTATTTACTTTGGGAATTTTGGCTCCACATACCTGAATTTTTCAAGCACAACATCTAGATTAAAGCATTTATGAATTTTTTTTTTTTTTAAGAAATCCTCTGTCACATTTCTGGAATATAATTATGGTCTGTTGTAGGAAACTGAATGATAAGTAAAAGATTATGTTAATGAACTACAAAAACATAATTATGGTAAAAGCTTGAAGTAATCAAATGTGTTTTGAGTCCACTGAAGGACCATTTACTGCATATTAGATGTTAAACTTGATATAATTTTTGTATTGAAGATAAGCACCATGCAAAGAAATCATATCTACTTCATGCTATTTTTGTTATCCTTAATTCTTAGTTTTCTATTACTTTAAGACTTGGCAGTATAGATGCATCTTCTGTACCAGAGAATGAAATAATAGAGCAAGAAAAGGTTCACAATCTACTATCCCAGTTATGCTTCTGTTTGTTTCCTGCCCAGGTTTAGGGGTTTGAAAATGGCTTTTCAAGCCCTTTCTTTTAAATTGCCAGAAAATGCTCAGTCATATTAGGAGAACAAACCTTGTTTGTCACAAGTCAGTCTGTAACGTACAAAAAACCCCAGCAAACCAACAATTCTTTCCTTCCCTTCTCCATGCCTCTTCAAAGGTTTTTTGTATACTTTAGGAAACAGTAGATGAACATTTTTGGTTTAGGGTCAACCCTTTACATCTTCAGTTTTAGGCAATCTTTTGAAAACGTTTCTATCACAGTAATCTTTGGTATACCCAAAGAGATTGTGTGTGTCAGTGGGCTCTGAGCTGAGGGTGGTCAGTTGCTGGAGGCTGAGATGCTGCAGTTCAACCCCATGGCTGAGGCTCACTGAAAGCTCAGAGCACCAGCTGATGCAGCGATTCTTTATGTGGGTCAGCCCCTACAGGAAGAAAGCAGACCATGTAGTGCGAGTTATGTTATCCTGCCTGCTTAATATTTTCAGCTTCTTCTAATCCTTTGGCAGGGTAGCTATGTGTATGATTTGACTGGGTAGCATTTCTAGTGCCATAATTAACGAACAAATTGTCTGGTTCCTGAATCACACAATATCAGAAGTAGCTTTGTTCAGGCTCGAGTTAGTCTCCTTTAAATTATGCTGTCCCTAAGAAAATATGATAGTGTTTTTATGCAGCTGTGTAATTTTCGAAACACTGAATTAATTAAAGTATGATGAAGGATTCTGAGCTTTCATTTTAGATTACTTACTATACACATACTTAAATTCAGTGGCCAAACTTCACATCAAGAACCTTGTTCCTATAAAATCAAAATGTCTACAGTTTTTTCACTGAAAGAAAAATCTAAAATTCTAACTAAAATTATTTTAGGTTCATGATGTTTTACTCCAAGTGAGAGAATGTTTCATTTCTATTGCCAGTATCTTTTAAGAGAAGAAAAGGGTATGAAAGGCTAAGCTTATGACTGTTAGCAAAAATAACCATCAGACTAGGAAATCAATCTGTCTCTCTTGTGTGAAAGCTTATGCCAAAATGCACTTTTGTGTGATGGTTAAGGCACTGCTCTGGTAGAGAAGATATAGCCTGAAGCCAAGCAAGGCTGCATGGTTCTCCCTTGTAGACCAGATGGATACCCCTCATTATGGTGTATTACTTAAATAAGTGACTCTTCTGTAATTTAATTTGTTTCATGAATCTTGTTTCTGCACTTCAGTAAGTATTAGCTGCATCCCAAATCCTTCTGAAAACTTCCACAACTACCCCCTTCAGAAAAACCTCAAGAAAACAATAATATACCCACCTCCGTACCTAACATTTTTATTAATAATTTGTAGTCCATTCAGAATAATCTTCAAAGGTGCTGTCTCATCAAAAGCTGCTTTTTGAGCAAATTGGTTACTCCCTATCAATTGCATGTCACTAACTGAAGCGGACTCTTAAGTACAGATTATGATGCAAGTTAAAAAGCAGATATGTAAAACAGTTACTTTTTCCTTATCTTCCATTTTAATTTGTTGCACTGATTTCCAAGCTGGGAGCTGCTTAGTATTTTGTAGATCATGTCAATCATTTAAAATACTACATTTTCATGATTATTCAATCGTTTTCTACTGAAGTGCTGCTCTACCAATTTGTATGTAGTACAAGGGGAATGTGAAGGAATAGGACTCTTTTGTGATCTAATTCCTTCCTGTGATACTATGAAACTGCCACCTGCATCTAATTTTTGGTTGCAAGGAGGTCATTAAGCTAAAGGAAAAATTAATACATCCATGTCTTCATTGTGCAATAGCCTTGAGGATGTTAAGATATCCAGAAGGTATACTTCATAGGCTACATGACATCATGTTCTAAACTTGCAGCTCATGCACATCTTTAATTCCAGTGCAGCCTCTTATTTTTGTATTTTAACACCGGAACACCACGCTTAACATGCATATGTTGTTCGTACAGAAATTCAAGCAGGGTTGATTTTTCCAAAATTGAAACATCCACATTTTATCCCACAGATGCCTTAAAATATTTGTTCTATTTTAGTGTTTTTGTATGCATACTCCCAGATAGCATAATTTCAATGCCATGCTGAAGGATTTCACTAGAATTTAGACTACACTTCAGTTACAAATCACAGTTTTAATTATGGCACAGATGCATGTAGATGAGAATAAAAAAATAAGATAATTTGGATTATATTTAACCACTATGTTAATTTCCTTCTTCCCCATGCTATGATAATGTAAACAGCAAATGAAAGAGCTTAGTTTACTGAAATGGTTATTTAAAACTTAGAAATAAATGTTAAACCTTAATCTATTTCCTTAAGATTTCTTTATTACAGGCATTAACATAACTGCTGTTCTCTGAAATTTATTTCGTTTTAATGTTGTAAGTGAAAATATGCAATATTTGTGATTGGCAAGAATGTAACTTGCTCTTCTGTGTGCTTCTATGTTGTATTGTAGTGTGTTTGGATTCTCATGCATCTACTTTCCTAGATTAGTGTCTTTCCTAATGTTTCAGATCTGTTTTCTTTCGTCTCCATGCAATAAAGGACGGAGTTTTTCTATTTTAGACAGCACATTATTCAATTCTCTTGGCATACACTGCTCTGATTTTTATTGACTTATTTGCTTGAAAAGTACTTCAGTGTTCTGAGAAATGTTGGGTTTGTTTATGTTACCAGATCTTGTTTTCAAAACCTGCAATATGATCTTTCACTATTTTCCTATTGACATTTTACTGATCCTTAACGTGGTTTTGGTGAATATCAGTTTGAATTTGAGCAAATATTCCTGGCAGAAATTTTAAGATAATTACAGAAAATTTGTAAGTAGTAGAGAAGAAAATATTGTCTTAAGCATCTTCATATATAATGTATCAAAACATGGTCTGTCTAGGAGAAACTCATGGTACAGAAAGGAGTGCAAAGAGGACAGCTTGGATGGATATAAAATTCCTGGATTAAACTGATTTAAATTAACAGGCAGAAAGCTTTAATCAATTAAATTTTACTTTTTATTCAGCTTTTAAAAAGTATGTTGAGAGGCCTGTTCCCTGAATTTTTAATATCTCCCAGGAATGGAGATTCTGCAGCTAGTTTGGGGCAACCTGTTCTGGGGCTTAACCAACCTCATGATTTAAAAAAATACCCAACAAAACACAACACAAAACAGAGAAAGCAACCTACCTCCTTTTTTTCGGATTAGATTTTGCTCTGCTCTTACTTTTCCTTGTGCTATGGCTATGCATGTTAAAGAAGAGTCTGGCTCACTCTTCTCAACCCTCACATTAGGTGGCTGTGGACTGTAATAAGGTCCCCTTTTAGTCTTTTATGGCTGAACAAACTCTTAGCTTTTCCTTGTAATATCATATGCTCCAGCCCTCTGATCATCCTGGTGGCTCCTTCCACTGGACTTGTTCCCCCATTCTCCTCTAGCAGGGCAGTAACTAAAACCCTGTGACCAAGAAGGGGTACCAGTCAAAGGGCTGTGCCTGTCAGGGCATCTAGCAGCCCTCAGGCAGGATGAACACTCTTGTCTGGAATGGAGGCACTCCAGGGCAGCTGCTCTGACCAGCTGCTTCTGTCTAGTTCATGAGGGGGGTTTAATGTTTGCCATGAATTTTACTGTTGTGAAGATACTTGTACTACATTCTGTTATGTTTTGATTTAGTAGTGACATACTGCAATATGCTGAAATCACAACACAAGCACGACATAGCAGTTGAAATATACATTTAGACCAATATCCAAAAGTGATTCCCATTACTGATCTATATATGCCCACTGTCGGGATGGTGGGCATCTCCAGTTCACCAGGATGGAATATGTGGGCTAAAGCCCTCTCAAGCCTACTGCTCTCTTGAGAGCTCCTTCTGTTGGTTTTTTGATTTCACACTTTTTGTGGGACTGAGCCCTGACACATAGGTAGTTCTCCCCCTGCTGGCCTGGCTAGCTGGGAGAGAATTTATATGCTAGTAATTCTTTTAGAAAAGGCTGTTTGCATAACCTGATGACTTACTGGTACAGCCATATATCTAAAGGAAAAGTCACCCTCCAGTCCCCCTTATGTGGACTTTGTTTGCCACTGGATGCTCATTCTTGCATTTCTTCCCTCAGTTCATCACCCTTGCCCATCTCCCGAGTCTTCTTTCCTTGTAGAGGTTTGTTCATCAGTCAGGCAGGCTGTATCTCTTTGGGACTGCTGTAAATGTGTTCCTGGTGAGCTGGTGGGCTTGTGAGAACCTGGAGAGGTGTCTGCCTGTACCAGCTGCTCCTCACATCCAAGCTCAACACATTTCAGTCATGTGAGGTGAATCTGTCCAGCTGCACAAAGATGAACAGAGTCATAATGCTGTCAGGAAAAAAAATGAAAAGCTGCCTGCATCATTAATATCCTCAGCCCCTGATATACTCCAGGCAGCTACCTGAAGGGTCCCAAGAGAGGGCAGGAGCCTCATTTGCAGTTTGATGGTCTAGTTGAGTTGTTGTGAAGGGCTGGAACCTACTCCAGTGAAAACATGGGCCCACGTTCTAGGCCTTAAGTGGATCCCTCCTGACTATGAAAATGACATTGCAGGTGGATTTTAAAACAAATACTTGCACCTGGTCACAGTCCTTTTTATATTAGTGGGGTTGGAAAGATGTATTTGGCATGATGTGTGCACAGAGTTTTGTGAATAAGCATGTCACTGTGGGAAGGAGAACCAAAAGGAAATAACCAGGGAAGAGCCTTCATAGGCTTGTAAGGGTTAAATAATTTGCTCTTGAAAATCTAGCAGTCAGAAGATTTATCACTACATTTTTGACACAAAAAATGAGAATACATAATTTCTTATTTTCCATCTGTAATAATAATCTGTTCCGTTTTCTTTGATTAAAACAATAGCCATGATGTGAATGTATTTTCATAGAACAAGAAATCTGAGATTTTTTTTTCACCTCTGCATTTCTTGCAGTACAAAGCAGTATGCGCATTACAGTATTTTTGATCTTTAAAGGAAAGTTATGATACCCTCTACTGGCTATTTTTGGAAATAAAGCTGAGCTATAACTGACCAATTTAGAGTCAGCAGCAGTTAATCTGTACCGCAGTTTTAATGTAGTTTCCTTTTTTCTCTTCCTTTTTTCTTATGGATGTGAGAGGAGTTTGGGTTGTTTTGGTATTTTTCCCCCTTTTGTTCTGTCTCTGACTTCAGCAGAGTAAATCTGACTGTGATGGAATTGTAGTTTTTGAATGCAGGTTGTTATGGCTTTCAGACCAACAGTTCTATAGGTACAAATGAAAATAGCTAGATGCTATCACTGCTCTTGTTGCCTAGCAACCAAAGCCCAATGTGTAATTCAGCAAGATAAATTTGATGCACTTTACCTCTCTTTTCCTTTTTAGCAGTAGAATGTAAAATACATTTAGACTTGAATGTTTTGTTTTCTGATTACTAAAATGTATTGAAATCTTTAACTTTGCAAGCTCAGTTACAGTGATCTCAGAACTGATGTAAATTTCCCATAATGAAGAGTGATCTGGTTCTTGTAACATTCCTTTACTGTTCATATAAGTATGCCAGGGTAACTGTGCATACAAATATTAAATTATTTTCTCCCCGTCATTCTCAGATTTGACCTTTCCATTTTGTCTTCTGATTTGATGATGATTTTACATATTTTTCTACTGGACCCATTTATGCAGTCAAGATTTGTTCTCAGAATTATTTGCTCAACTATACTTAAAATGTGCCTAAAATTATCTAGGACTGTCCTTGAATTAGTTACTGAGTTTGTGAACAAGTATGAAATGTTTGCTTCATTGGTACAAGTTGTGTAAATAAATACTTGTAGTAGATTTCTAGCATTGATTTTTTGCTATGTAAGTTAATGATTATATCTTATAATAGAATTAACTATCAAATTAATTTATCTACTCACTGTTATAACTAATCATACTGTGTTTTGGTAATGCATATTATATTATAAATATTATCTTAACATTTACATAACCATATGCTAAAGTAAAATGATTTCACTGTACTCCTTCAACCTTGTAATTAATAACCCTTAAGCTTACTAAAGTTGTTTTGAATTGTGTGACACTGGCTTTTATGCTTATTACATCTTTTCCACTTACTTTTTTAGACTTATTAAATATTTTCGAGAATTATCTAAGATTTAAACTATTTTTAAAGTATTTTACTTAGCAATAGTCTGTGTATCTCAGTGCAATCACATTTGTGTCTTTTCTTAATTTCTCTTTCATTAACAGTTGATGCTCAAATCAAACATTTGTTAAATATTTTTCCTGCCTATATTGATTGCCAGACAGTTTTGAATTATCATTCTTCCAAGAAGGGCACAGACTTCTGGGGAAGCTGAATTCTGTCCTTACTGGAATCTCTTGCATAAATATGTTTATTTTTGATGCTAACAAAAAATTGGTACAGTGTCCAGTGCTTGCATGCAAATAAGATTTACATGTTTTATCATGGTCTAGGAAACTTCCTTTTAAAAATATCCAACATTGAAGACTTGGAAATGAGATGTAATTATGAGATGCTGGAAGGGAACTTGTGAATGAGTATTGGGAAGAGTTTAAATAGAGCATGAATTACAGTTTGTGGAATGACTTCCCCAGTGAACACAATGGTAGAGATGTTGCTTGTTATTTGAATGGTATCTGTAGGGAGGTAAAATTCGCGCTCGTGCTGGGTTTTAACTTCTTCAGTTGCATAATTCTGAAATCTTCCTCTTAGTTTTAATCTTGGTTTTTAAGTGGTTTATTTTGTTTTCTTAATATTGACAGTACTCTTGTGTAATGTCAGAATTGAATTGGGACATTAACCAGCTGTTACTTTTCCTTTCAGGTACTACTCCCAGCAGCTGGTCTCTTGCAACTGCAGGATGTGAAGAGGACTTGCTGTGAATTTTTGGAATCCCAGCTTCATCCTATCAACTGCCTGGGGATTCGTGCTTTTGCTGACATGCATGCATGCACAGACCTCTTGAGCAAGGCCAACACATATGCAGGCAAGTTATCATTAGCAGAGCATACAGCTTGGTATCTGTCAGTGTGGGTGGATTCCATGCCACCCAACGCCACCCAGAGGAACCCGAGTTTTATCCATGTTATTGCAGATATGTATCTCCTAGTGAAAACTACATTGGATCTGAATGTCTTCAAGAGAAATAAAATGTGCTGGCTGGCTCACAGTTATATTTAAGCTGAATGGAGCATCATCTTCACAGATTATTCTGACTCTGCAGGGTCCAAGCCATTTTTAATCCAGAAAGAAGCTAGCTTCCTGTTTAAAATTTTGCACTGTCACTTAGAGGAGGAAATCACAGAAGAAGAATTAAAATTCTGACAACTACCAGAAGTCAAAGTATGTAGGAATTACATGGGGGAAGAAATTTTAAAAAGTTATTGGGAGGAGAGGTAGTCCCTGCACTGCACTAGTGAAGAAGCAAGAAATGTAATGTTGGGCATTATGTTATTAGCTTATCTTCTAAAAATCCTGCTCATCTAGCCAAAGACTTGAAATTTCTACTATAGAAGGTACCTATAGTCTCATCCACTTGAATTTTATATTTCATCTGTCTCTCTGGCTCTCCTGTTTTCTTATGCTTGATACTAACCTTGTGTTTGCTCTGTAACCAAACCACCTTCCATTCCCCTCAAAAGCTTCCCTTATTGTCATCATATTCTTGGACTACTGCTGGCCTTTATGACAAGCTGCCAGCTCAATTCCTACTGTGTATTTTCTGTGTCTATGGGGTGGATTTTAGAGCAATGCACAGTCTGTTCTTACTTTTGAGATAAATATGCTGTATATAGTCAGGGTGCACAGTCAGGCCCTCTCTCTGCTCTGCCTTCCTTCTCCTAGCACTGATAGGCTTAGAACAAGAGCAATACGAAAAAGAGAATTAAAAATTAGATGGCCTGATAAGGCTATAGAAAAAAATGCATATGACTGAATTGCTTTTCATAACTTTCCTAAAATGTACAGTGACCAATTAACATAATTAACAATTAATACAGAGTTAAAATTGAGGATTTTCCTGAAATAGAGCAC
The DNA here is from genome assembly GCA_034336665.1 of Luscinia megarhynchos. NCBI lineage: Eukaryota > Metazoa > Chordata > Aves > Passeriformes > Muscicapidae > Luscinia > Luscinia megarhynchos. Next base: position 38,462,438 of record CM067566.1, on the reverse strand, counting down.
TAAGTGCTTCAACTCAGATACAAATAATACGCTTTTTATTTCCTTGAATAAACATAGACCTCAGAAAGGCAAGGACTTTGATGAATGCTTTGTCTTCATTCCTAGAAAGTCTATTTTGTGATATAGTTTTTTATTTTAAACTTATAGAAGATTATAGTATTTCTATCAAGAATGATTGATTTATCAATTTTAAAAATTCAAAAGCTTTTCAGATTGTTTTTGAAAGTACTAGCTTTTGTGATGGCTACCTTACACAAGAAATTGTGATGTGTACATGACTGACTGTGATATTTCTATTTAGACATCTATGCAAAAGGTTTTAATTAAATCCTTTTGTCTCTGAGTAATACAATATCAAATCCAAAAAGCTATTACATTTTTGACCTTTTGTGCAATATAAAACAAGTCATACATTTATTAACTACAGTTAATGTTCAGATATTTACTTAGGGAACATATTTTGATACAGCTCTTACTTAATTTTGAATTTTAAATTATTTTTTCCAATTTCTATTCTGACTGGGCCTTACTTCTAAATTAAACCTCTAAACTACTTCAGTTACTTCTAAACAATCTTTGTTCAGTTTAGTAGCTGAAACTAATATTTGTATAGATTACTTTCTAGAAATACAAGTTCTAAGACCCTGTCAAGACCTCGAGTGCAGTATTGGTTAAATGTGTTTTGAGAGCACAGGAATTGTGTTCACCTGTTAAGTCTCCTTCCCTGGGTAATTTTGTTCAGGCATCCTTTGCTGTGCTCAGAGAGTGTCTGCAAGCAGAACACAGACGAGTGAAAAGGGGAGGGAAGCTATTTGTTGGCTCTAGTTGGGACATGCAAGATACTAGGCTGAGCACTAGAATACTCAGTATTCCTGATAAAAGGATTCATTTCTCCGTGGAATTGGCTGATCATCAGTCTTGCTGAATTTCTGTCTGCTGACTCCCTGATTTCCTTTCTTACAGTTCTATACCTTTTCAGGTCAATGTTTTTCCTCTTGAATTTTCAGGCTACTTACTGCCTATATCTCAGCCATCATAGCTTCTTTTCCCCCCTATTCTTATCTCAAATGGCTCTTTGTAGTTTGTCACAGCTTTCTTACAACTGAAAAAAAATTCTCAAAAGTCTGAGCCAAAAATACATGGCTGTGCCATTTCAGAGTTAAGCTTTGTAGCACAGACAGCTTAACTCCCAGAGCACATATTTTGGGATTAAGGCTCCAGAAATTAGAATGAGCACAGAAAAGGATTATTAGATTGAAAAAAGAAGTGAAAATATTTCCCTGCTAGAGAAAATGAAAAGTATTTTGTTTTGTAACATCTCCCAATCTTTACTTTGTTACACTTGCTATTTTAGATTTAGGGGAAAAAAAGCAAGATACTTCTGTTCATAGACAATGATAATATAAAAACAAATGGATGCCAGTGGATCAGAAGTTATTAGAAAAGTGAAACCTCTAGAACTTCCTTACAGTGGGAATGAAAACACAACTTCCATTAAAATTGGAGCTTTGTATCCCCGTGGTCGGGTTGGTCTCTTTGTGCAGAGAGCAAGATTTCTAGGGGAGTCATTTATATGCACATTTATATGCACGTGATCTGAAAATAGTAGACAATTGGTACAGGTTACTTGGAAGGAGCTTGTGTTGCAATTGAACTTGGAGATGCCACCTGTCTCATGATGTTCCAGAAAGCAATGCTGCTCTGGGTCTTGTTACACTTGCACAGTCAGAGACTGTGTACAGCTGAAGCCTCTCATCCTTCTTTTGTGAGGATTCCTAGGAGGAGTATGTGGCATGAGCACTAGTGCTAGTCTGTCCTCAGTTTTGATCTGGGGTGTGTCTTACATAATGTTAAAGGATGTTCACAAAATAACAAATTTTCCTGAGAAAGCAGGGGATTATCTAGGTTATTTAATGTTTTGTACAACTTGAAGATAATTTGGTAAAGCCTTTAATTAAGAGGGGTGTGCCATCTTGGACCTGAGAGAACCTTGCTCAGTGCTTATGTCCTGACATATTTCTTAGTTTTAACCAGAGAATCATAATGTATTTCACCCACTGCATAGGGCATTGGAAACTTTGGGAGACTTCTGGCAGAGGTGTCCTTTGAGTCTTGGCACAGTGAACCTTTTTGGCTTTAAGCACTGTGCTGAGATGTTGAAGATTCTTTTGTTAGGGAATCGTAGTTATGTCGTGATGCAAGAATTGCTGCATTGCATTTCACTGTGGGATAACAGCATACTTGCTTCTGGGGCTCTTAGTCTAAAACTTGAGCCCTGGCAAGACTTGGAAGCATGCAAGTCTTCTGTAGACTGTTCTTGTGTACATCTGTATGCCTGGCATGGAAAGGATGGAGCTGTTAGAATCATTCCTATGATTCTATTCTGAGTAGCAACGTCTGTTGCTATGCTGCTGTTGAGAATTTCATGGTGTTCTAAAAAACAGTTATTTAAGCATAAAATTGACAAATAAAGCAGATTTTTTGGAAAAATGTTAATCTGCAGTTTTAGCTTCTGCTGGTTCTTCAACTGGCAGAGCTTGTGTCTATTCCTCTGCAACAAAGCTGGGGTTCCTGTTTGACCAGTGCCTTAAAATAGGCCAGTAGCAAAAGCCCTTTGTAGCAAGCCAAAAAAAATCTCTATGTGGCATTGTGAATGAATGCATAAATGTTTAAGGCATAAAATGTCCTGTACAGGTTTCAGATGTAGCTTTCCTTCTTATGTAATTGGAAAATATAAAGTTAATCTCAATATCTGTATAGCTTAGACTTGTATGCCTTTTGGATAGAAGAGGTATCAAGTGCTTTTTGCTGCATGTGCATGTATGATACATAGCTCCAGACTCAGAACAACACATACCAAAAAGCAATATATTTACAGCTCCTATTTTCTTCCTATGCTCTCCACTCTGGCATTGTTTATTATACTTCTAGACATTTTTGTTACTAGTCCCTTTCGTGTTGGTAAAGACTTCCTTTTCATTTGTCTCACCCTACTGGCACAGGGCAGACAAGGACAGATCTTTAGCTATTCAGATAGAAAATTACTCAGTTGCAAAAATGTGAAAATCTGTTTTTCATATGCAATTGGAACAGATATTTTAGAACTGTTGTAAAATGGATTTTTTTTTTTTTTAAGACAGAGTTTAGTCTTGATAATAAAGAAGTAGGACTCTACTTGCTTAGGAAGTGGGAATTTAGAAGCCAAGTCTCTGCAGGTCCTAAGCCAGCTTGTTTCCAGGCTGCCAGACTCTGGAGCCAGCTGGCTTCAGTTTCTGGGTAAAGAGGGAAGAAATGGGACAGGATTCCAGTACAAATTTGTCAAAGATGCATGCTGTGTGGAAAATTCTGATTTGGGAAAAAATAATTATTTTATTCTCTCATGGAAACTTCCATCTGGGTAGTTCTCTCTTTGCAATCTCTGAGAGATGTTCATAAAGAAAGAAGCATATTCCCTAATGCAATAAATAAAAAACAAGATAATTTGAGATTTTACAGGGGACAGTTGCATGAAATATTTAATCATTTAAGCATAAGTTTCATCATGTTTGATGTTAATGTCTCCAGATTATCAAAGCTTACAGGATGGGAGCAGTAATATGAGATAATACAAATCTGAACCCAGAAGGCAAAAAAATCCATGCATTTCCAGTACTATTTTTAATTGTTATTGGAGAAAGAGGATCTAAGTGTGATTTCTTGAAATTTAAGTACTGAATCATGTTATTTTGAAGATGCTGATATCCTTCTTGCTAAAGGGATGAAAAAAGTTTGAATTTCATAAGTGTAATTTTTATATATAATGAAGCCTTCTGTCTTCAACACTTCACTAGTATTACGTAAATTGCCATTGGTGGATTTAATTGATTTTATATTTCCTTGTTCTTTTTCAGTTTTTAATTACTTTAAATAATCCATGTAGCTATACTTGCAATTGGCTTCTGCCCAAATGTTATCTATCAATCAGGTACTATGGTCTCCTAGACAACAAGTGATCTGATTCTCACGAGATGAGTTATTTCATCTTACCTCTTTTTTGACAACTAAAGTTTATGTAGAAATCTCCTCTATTTCTTTTTTGTCCATAATTCATTCACCTGAGGATCTGTAGCTGTTGATTGAATAGTTCTGTTTAGTGTTTCTCCTTTTTTCTCTCCTTCTCTTGACCCTGCCATGTTTTATGCTTTAAGAGGCTGACATCCAGTAAAACAGTTTTTTTTCAAGCACTGGTTTCTTTGGACTGTCTTCTATAGTTCTTATGTTTAGCATGAAAACAGGAGACAACCTCACATTCATTGTATTACTTTGAAAATTCTCAACTTTCACCTCTCCTGTTTTAGAGGGTGGATCTCTTCCTACTTAGTGCATGACATAAATCTAAACTTTTTAAAAGCAACGCTTTTGTATGTAAGTCTATAAAATCAACCAGCTATTTAGAATTTATGAAATATATTCTATTGGATGTGATCCACTGTTGCATTTTATTTCTCAAGGAAAGATGAACAGTGCTTTAGAATTTTGAGTCACTGTCACCCGAGATTTGGAGTTTATTGTAAAAGTAATCTATACAAATTACCTTTCTCAATTGCTATTTGCAAACAATAAAACTCATCAGATACTTAGCTTGAGAAATTGCATACTTGTCTGAAAAGCAAACAGATACAAGATTTGTAGAGTGGAACAGTAATGGGGATGTTATAAAAATCAATAGTATTTCCTCTCATCCTTTCTTTCCCATTGCCTGAAGTACTGCAGAAAATACTACCTGTCCATCATAAGAGAATGCTGCAGAATTAGATGGACTGGGACCAATGCTGATTGCATCCAAAACAGCTGTTTTCTCGTACCCTGCAAAGCTGAACTGAAAAATTAGACTTCTTAAACTTAAGCATTCAGCATTCTTTAACTTTTATTTACAGCTTAGACAACTTTCTCAAGTATGGAGTCTTAGTTATGGTAGTCTATTACAGCAGTAATAGAGTGACTGAAAGGGCTATAAAATACTCTTTGTTATATTTGCTGGCCTCTTTTTATTTATGGTAATTTTGATAGAATTCTTAAGTTCTTAGTAACAGTTGTCCCTTCTAAATTTTGTTAAGAATAGTAAAAGAAGGGGGAGAAATTTAACTGAATTGAACTACTTTTAAAGCAAAAAAATGCCATAATAATCAATTTTAAGGAAGGGAAGGGACAACTGAATAACTGAATGACAACTTGGAAACATTAATTTTTTTTCAGTTTTATTTAAGTTGAGGTTTAAAAAAAGTTAGGAAGTACTACATACCTTCTGCACATTGTAGGGATTGCAATATGCAATATTTTATGACCTTGGAGAGGCTCTGAGAGGTGCAACAGGACATGTATGACATTGCTGATTGGTTCTAAAGAATCAACCATTGTTCATGTCAAACTACAAATATAAAATATGCTTGTCAACAACATGCAGAGTATACAGACTCTGGAGTCTTTTTTCTGTATTTTTGTTTACAAATTTAGCAAAATGAGACTTAGGTAATTCTCAAGGACAAGTACTGAGATGAAGCAAGCAACTGAAAATTGCTACAATGCTTTTAGTATAATGTGTTTTAATATTTCAGTTAAAGAGTCTTTAAATATAAAAGCCATTTGTGAGACCAAGCTTTAACTTATAGAAGAGGTTTTAAGTCAGTGTATTGCATCTAGCTGCTTTAATGCTTGTTACATATGTGGAGATGTATTGCACTCTATGTTATTGAATTTCTTTTCCTCCAAACAGAACAGCACTTTTCCGATGTCGTACTTAGTGAAGAATACCTCAATCTTGGTGTAGAGCAGGTGTGCAGTCTGATATCCAGTGACAAACTCACAATTGCCTCAGAGGAGAAGGTAAGACAATCTATATGCCATTATTCTTTTTATCCTTTTATAGAAAGATATATATCCTTTTATGAAAAAGCGAGCTTGCTCCTACTGATTTGTATATTTTTGGATGTGTTCTGTGTTTCCTTAGAGAAATTAGGCAGGTATTATGCTCAGGTTTAAAGGACTTTTCCCAAAAGTGTTGTCAGTCTGATGTTGAAAATTAGTCTCAACTCTTAAAAATCCATGAACTATAATAAATCACATTACTCTTTATCCTTTTGGGGAAAAAAACAAAAAACAAAGCTACATTAAATGGCAATTTCTTCTCATCTTCAAGCAGAGCAATCAGAACATATGCTGAGTCACATCCACAGGAGTTTGGTTTACCAAGGGATAAATAATTCCAAGTTTGAAGAGCAATTATGTGCCATTTACTAACTTTAACATCCGGCAGTCCCACAAAGGCATTAAAGCTGTGTGTGTATAAGTGAACTGTTTAACCTAACTGAACATGTGGGTTGCACAAGAGATGACATGGCAGCTTGGTATTACCTAACCAGAGTTTAATGTGTGTTTGCTCGCCTTTAGCCTAGATCTCAATCCTTTAAAGCCATTTTTGAAACAGTCTTCTTCATTGAGCCCAGTCTGTCTCTGTAAACCTCTGATGGTTTTCAGGTTGTGGATTTATTAATTTTGAGCTTTTTAAATTCAGTTATGTTCTATTTGAAATATATTGGTTTTCTTTTTTCTGCGAAGTTTATAGTTGTACTCAAATGAGAATAAATTGTGTTCAAACCTTTTTGAAACTTAGACTCTAAGAACTATCTGCTTAAACAGCAACTAGCAAAGCTATGTTATTGTTCCTGTAATACCCTGAAGGTCTGGATCTATCACTTAAATACACGTGATTCTGTTTTGTGGAGTATAATTAAGGTTTTAATGCTTTAATGAATGATGAGCTACTGTGCAATGGAGGCAAAACCAGGACTGGGATCACTTGTCCTGCTAAGACTCAGTGATGATAAGTCATTTGAATGGTGATGTGGCAGGTCAGTTCTCCAAGAAAGGAAGAAAAGTATGAGGACTGTAATATTCCTGCTGCTGTATTGTTTGTTTGCCTAGTTTTCAGTATCAGTGAAGTCACTGCGTGCATTTTGTCAATGTAGCACAGCTATCCTTGAAACACCGGTAGAGGAGTAGACATAAAAAGAGGCCACATAATGCACCTTCATAATGCTGTTGTTGATAAATATGGAAATAATGGGAGCTGTAACCACTGTCATCTGTTCTTACATTAGGAGTTTTAGTATAAGCAAACTATTTTTGGAGGCACACTGATTTTTTCATGATTATGAACTTGTAAGTCAAGGAACTTGGTTCGTTTGTTTTCTGGAAGGTATTTGAAGCAGTGATAGCCTGGGTAAACCATGACAAAGATGTAAGGCAGGAGTTAATGGCACGTCTGATGGAGCATGTTCGCCTGCCTTTGCTTTCCCGGGAGTATTTAGTTCAGGTAAGCAAAAAGGAATACTAATTATTCTGCATGTGACTATTTCTGTTCATTATTTTAATGCCAGATAGATAATTTTAAATTTCAACAACAGAGTCATTAATATGTTTAGTATGTTAGTGATATTAAAAGTAAACAAACAGCCACTACCAATACTTGTGTGCGCACACAAAGACTGAGGTGAGGGATTGCCACAGTAGAGGATGACTTACATAAGTAATTTATCTGTTTGGCTCACTGCATGACCACACCAGGAATCTGAACAATGTAATTCACTTAGATCAGGTTAGGTTTCTTTTGTAATGCCATCTTTTGATAAAGGATTTGTTCTCATAAGTGAATTTTCGACTTTAGAATTATATCTGTTGTTTAAGCTGATTAGGAATTAATGACAAAGGATGCATTCTTTTACCTGGTTCAGATAAAATACATTTTTTCAGATTTTACAAGCTCATTTGGATATTTTGGTGTCAGGTTAAATATTTAGGATTGACAATATGAGTTCAGTACTAACATTGGATTGTAAGTATTGGTAGGTTGGTATGTGTTTATTTTAAAAATTCTGGTTTTGTGATACAAATCTCCAATTTGTGCAGGTTGTGTTGGGTGGAATTTGGGGGTTTTTTTGCTGTTGTGTTCTGTTGTGGCTTTTATTCTTGCAGAATGGCTTACTAGTTTGTTAAATTATTCTCCGCTACTCCTGCCTTAAAATATTCTGTACTGTCTGTATTTAAAAAATCAAGTAATTTGCCCAGTTGTAAGAAAAGTGATTTACCTTCCCTATCACTGTTTTTTCGACTTGTTAATTAACAATCAGCATATTTTGATTTTTTTAAAGTGACTGCACATTTCCAACACAAATTTGTGTCCTACTGGTTAAATTATAATCTTAAAAGTTAGATTGATCTGCATTTGTGTGATAGATCATAGGCTTTATTACACTTTGGATTGTAATTTCTGTTTTACTTCCTTAATGTGCTCAGACCTTGTTAAACTTCTATTAATAAACAGAGAGTTGAAGAGGAAATATTGGTTAAGAACAGCAGTGCTTGTAAAGATTACCTCATTGAAGCTATGAAGTATCACTTGCTACCAACAGAGCAACGGGCATTGATGAAAAGCACACGGACAAAATTGAGAACACCTGCTAGCCTTCCAAAAGTAAGACCCTTGTTTTTCCAATGTATTTAGTATTTCAAACTGCATTTTAAAAGCTTTCATGAGAGCATGACTGTGCCTTGGGGTATTCCTGTAAAAAATTATTTATCATAAAAATGCAACAAATTATTACCTTTACACTCCATCCTACTTATGGTACAGATATTTTAGCCTCCCACCTACACAGAGAATCCCTTCTGCCCTCCCAGAAAATATTTTTTAGTAAGTGCTTCAGCTTTTGAGAAATATACAATTATGGAGAAGTAGGCCTGTTAAAAACAAACAAACGAACAGAAAAAAAAAAAAAAACCCCAACAAAGAATGACTGAAGCTTCTGTGTTGGGATTTTTTAATTTAGCCTTTAGTTCATTTTAGCAAAAAACAAACATTCGATACTTTCTCCTTTAGAATTAAGTGAAGAAGTTTTCTTATAGTACTGTTGTGAAAATGGCAATAATGGAATAGGAGATTCAGTTCAGCAGACTTGGCAAGTTTTTCTTAGAAGAACAAGATAAGGCTGTTACGTGAGGATGGTCACAGTTTCATTACACATCACAGATGGTGAATTCTCATACCTGAGATCACAGTAGGATGTGAAGATACAGCAAGGTCTCCCTCTTTCATGGGAGCTTTACCAAGATTCTGACTGCTTCCTGCTTTTCTACCCTTGGCATTTCCTCGGGACAAAATAACGACAAATTACATTTGTTTAAGAAAATAAGCTAATAATTTTGCCTGGTTTGCAAGACTCAGATTTCTGTAGGAGAGACATCCTTTAATTATTTATTGTACAGAAGCTTGCTTTATTTTTTAACACCTTTTTTGATCTTTCAGGTGCTCTCATACATGCAAATAACTAACAGTTATTATTGCTATTATCTCTCTGTTAGTTGATGATGGTAGTTGGGGGACAGGCACCAAAGGCAATTCGCAGTGTTGAATGCTATGATTTTAAAGAAGAACGCTGGCATCAAGTAGCTGAATTGCCTTCCAGAAGATGTAGAGCCGGTAAGGATGCTCAATATTTTGTTGTGGTTGGTAATGCTTCAGAATTTAGGCATTGTATGTTCTCTGGAACAGTACTTGAGATATTTATCTAAGAAGGCCTAAACCTTGACTTCACAGATCATTTGAATTACTTGCTAATCTGGAATGATACAACTTTGATCAATTGTGCTTATTTGTGCTTCAGTTTGCAATCTGTAGGGTAAACTGCTTTATTACCTCCCACAGAAGCAAGAGTTAAATAAATTTAAATTTTAATGCATTGTAGTAATGACTAATTTTTCTATTAAAATCTCCCAATATTATTAAATGATATAAAGAATGTGAAGAAGTGATCATCCACTATTAAAGACATGAACATGCGATCTTAAAGCAGTTGAGCAATTTAAGCAAGAAGATACACAGCAAGAATGGTATTCAGAAATTTGTACTGTTAGTAGCAAAAAGTGTCAGAAATTTAGGGCTTAATCTGAATGAAATGTGGTTCCAGAGGACTATCAAAAGCATGACAAGTGTAGTGAATACTGTAATTTGTGTCAAGTATCTGCCTACTTAGTACAGAATACAGTTAATTGGCAGAGAGACTGAAAGATCCATCTTTCCTCCCCATTTCCCTGCTCTAGGAATGGTGTACATGGGAGGCATGGTTTATGCTGTTGGTGGTTTCAATGGCTCTTTGAGAGTTCGTACAGTAGATTCCTATGATCCAGTGAAGGACCAGTGGACAAGTGTTGCTAACATGCAAGACAGGAGAAGCACACTGGGAGCAGCTGTATTAAATGGCCTTCTTTACGCTGTGGGAGGATTTGATGGGAGTACAGGTATGTTTGTCTCAGACACTTCTGAATAGCTTTGACTACTCTTAACATAATTGTATCAATTTTTATACCTCTTTTTGCTGGTACTTGTGGTGAAAACAAGCATGACGGTAGTCTGGCATCTCTTGATGTGGAATGTGCTTAAGTGGTCATATCCCCTTACCTGAACAGTGTACTGCTCCTAAAAGTTCAGGCTTAAAGACTAGTAAACTTTTGACAAGTTCGCTTCCAGTGTTCCTTTTATAGTCATAGTCCTTAACCTGTGGAAGATATGAGATGAAAAACTATCTGGTCTGTTTTGTCCTGTTTGCATAAGAAATTTATTTCTGCACTTTCATGTAGTGTAAATTAGATTATAAATGGCTTTTTCTGATCTGTGAGGAGGCTTTAGACATACACCATTCATTCTCTACTTAGATACATTAAACAATTAGTGCAGAAGTGATCTTTTTGCTGAATAACTGTCATAGAAGCATATGTAGGAGAAAGCATGTGACTTAATTAAAATGAAAGGTAAAAATCCAGAGAAGAATTTTTTGCAGCTCCACAAAAGTTTTCAGTAATTTGCCCATTTTCAGGCATAAAGAATGGGTTGACTGTAAATGCTTATCTAAAGGACAAAAAGCTGTGCTTTTTGTTCAGTATTTAACAATCCTTAAAATGAATTAATTTGAATTTTCAGATATGAAGAGTTTCCTGAAAGCTGGACAGTATGTTGCACCTAGATTTATAGAGAAAATGTTATATTGTTTTCATAGGTTTGTCATCAGTCGAAGTTTACAACTTAAAGACTAACGAGTGGTTTCATGTAGCTCCAATGAACACAAGAAGAAGTAGTGTTGGTGTAGGTGTTGTTGGAGGTAAGCTGACAAATGACAGTAAAAAGAAGGGAGGGAAATGCAAACATTTACCCTACTAGTTTTTCTTACTTTTGAAAACATACTTCAGATTTATGTTTTTGCTCAACCTTGTAATTCAAATGATATGAACAATATGTAATCAGATTTATGTATTTGCTCAGCCTTGTAATTCAAATGATATGAACAATATGTAATCATTCTACTTGGGTTTCACCAGTTTTTAGCATAGTAGTTTTAAATTTTTTTTCGGAGCTTCAGCTGGGCCTGAGGCCAACTGAGGAAAACCTTGCTAAGCTCTAGGTTATGTATGTCAGCAAAGTCAGAGGGCTGATGTGATGACCTTATCATTTGCTGATGTAACATTGCTGTATTGTCAGCTCTGTTATCTGTGGCTGACCTTGCTGGCTACACGCTAGGGACAATCCCAAGGGCAGTGACAGGAAAACTCCTGACTTTACAGTCAGCTTGGTGGTGAATAGCCTGGATGTCACTTGCACAATGAAGGCCTGGCCTGGCTCTTGAATCTTAAAATAGTTTTGGGGGTGGGTATGTGCTTTAACTGCATAGGGACCAGTGCCATTTCTAATCTGAAAATGAAGACTGTATAGGTGATTTTCATCTAAATTTCTGATATTTCTAGGAAGCCTATTTGTGAGTTTCCAGTATTGAACACAGTTGAAATAGCTTGCTTTTGAACAATGCCTAGTTAAAAATCTTACCTTTGTATTTCTGCTAGGCAATTTAAAATCTTTTGACTTGCACTGTTGTTAGATACTGGGTACCTTCTACACCCTAAAAATGACAGGAGCTATGGCATGCTAACTTAACCTGTTTGCAGTATAGAATCTCAGTAAGTGATTTAGAGGTGCTGATGAGTAGCTAATGGGAGAGCAATGCCTTCTCTTTGCCGATGTGCCAGTCCCTGCATGTGCATTAGCAATTGGCAGGTGCTTTGGTTCCTCCCCAGGGAAGCTGTATGCTGTTGGTGGCTACGATGGAGCGTCACGGCAGTGCCTTAGTTCAGTAGAATGCTATGATGCCAATTCCAATGAGTGGAGCTATGTCGCAGAAATGGGCACGAGGCGGAGCGGAGCAGGTGAGTGGACAAGGGTCAGCTGTCCTTGCAAAGATGCAAATTTGTGGGTTGAAAATGTATCTAAAATATGAAAGGTAAGCTAAAGTCTGAATCTAATGGAATGTGCTAGTCCTAGATGGCTGATACTCAGCAGGTTATAAAAACAAAACTGTTCCACAGAGTAAGATTCAGTCTGTTAAGAATAAAATCTCTCTTTGTTTTTTCATACTTTCATATTCCTCCTTTTCCCACAATTTCTGATGGTTTTTAACATAAAGACTAGTACTCATGGATTGTAATAATCACTGTCAACTCATTTCTTAAGTATCAAAATCCATACAGCAAGGATGAAAAAATGTCTTTTCTACAGAGATCTCTTTGCCAGTGAGGGCTGATTATTCTAACAGTGTTTTCAGGTTGACTTTACATGTGAACTGTGACTAGGTCTCCATCTCTTTGGAGGACTTGTTCTGCATTCTGATTCACTGCAGGAAATTTTGTCCTTGTTCATTCCTAAGTTTGTATTACTGGTTTCATCCTATTACTTCCACTTATGTACCCTTTATTTCACCCTTCAGTAATTCCAGTAATTCTTCTCATCACCTGGTGTTTACATCCTCTGTACATGTACACCCTACTACATGTTAGCCTTCTTTATCATTTAGCCAAGATATATCCATTTATTTCTATATAATCTTAAAAAAATTTTTGGTGGATTTCTTTTTCCCTTCTTGCAATTCTGAGTGTGTATATTTCTCTTTAAAGACATCTTTAAAAGTGCCTGTGGTATTCCACTTTTGTTTAATGAAATGATGCTCCCACAGCTCCAAATTGACTTTAGCATTTTCATTATCTATTAATATTATGGACTTGAATCTCATTTACTGTTCACTGTCCTCTATTTGTCTTTTGGTATTTCAGGTTTTTTCAACTCGCAGAAGTTGTTTTATTTCTCTAGATGCGTTCCCATGGACTTTTTCAAGTCAAATTCCATGATATTATTTTCTACATTCATTTTTTAGTAGTAAAGTCACTTTTTTTGCCAAGTACTTAATGGTGATTTTTAGCAGTACCCTTCAAGTATCTACTGATGATTGCATTAATGTGCTTCATAACAGGAAGAGATATTGCTACAAATAAATCTGAATGGACTTCTAGTGTGCCCAGTACATGATTAATAATTACCCCTTCTCTTACTTTCCATTATTCTTTGTTAACTCTGAACAGTTTTTACCTATATAATAATGTTTAAATTAAGTTCAAATATTTTCAAAAGAAATCTATCAAAGTACTAAATTCGTTACTAAAATTAAGACTGTCTGTGGTACTTCCATCATATCGTTGCAAGATCAGCAATCTGATAGCTCTTATTACTAAAAGTCATGTTTCAATTGTATTTCTAAACTAAAACTTTGATGTTAATGAAGGAAACAGGATACACTGTACCTCAGGAAAACACAGTTGTCTTGTGAAACTTCTAGTAAATCAGTCTGTGTTTCTTGGAAATAAATTCTGGATTAAAAACTGGACAGAGTTGCAGCAAGGGTACTGGAAAATATTCCTGTCAAATATTGGCAAGTTTTCAGGAAAATATTTATATAAAATGGGCAAGTTATAAGTATCATTATAAAGACAAATAGTGTTGGTGGGTTATGACAAAGTTTCATTTTGTAGTCTGCCTGCACACGCATTTTGTTTCAGCATTTGGGGTTTATTTTTTGCTACTCTGTTTTTGCAAACTGTTGTTGTGCTTGTAGCCTATTTATACAGTAGATGTTTTCAGATTTTTTTTAATGTTGAATTTCTTCTGCAACTCTGAAATTTAGTTCCTTAAACATATTAACTACTGGGATCTTCCTGCCCTCTCCTCTCTTCTGTTGTCCCCGTGTTTGCTTACTCAACTCTCTTCTGCCTTTGACCTGGTCCACTGATAAAAAAAAATGGAGAGGAAAACTAAATGTAGACACTAATTCCAGATTCATATAATTGAGTAAAATAATCAACATTCTTCTGTGCCACTCTGTTAAATACATGAAAAATTATATTTTTGCATGGCAGAGGAGTGGGTGGTAATGTGACTGTTGATTGAGTTTGGCTGTAGAGGCCAAATAGCCAAACCCACCAGAACTGTTTCAACTGGCAATCAGTCCTGGTGGTCTTATGGGGGCTAACTAAAGAGAATTTTGTTCCTGTATTAATCTTTTGGATGTCCAGTCATCTCAAAGAACTTAAGCTCATCTCTTCTGTTCCTACTGCTTCAGCTTCACTCAAAAGCAACTTTTCAGTGGTTAACCCCCAGTTACTCTTCTTAGTACCCACTGCTTCTCATTGATCAATACGGGGACAGATCTGTTTCCAGCAACATATTGGGAGGAGGAACTTCAGATCCAGATATAGGCCATTTGGGAGGGCTGAGAGATATAAGACAGGGTCCTGAAAAATGGGCAGGAAAGAAAAATAACAAAGAAAGGAGAAGTCAGAAGACGGCAACAAGAGGATACAGACGGAAGGAGCAAGAAATAAGGTAGGACCTGGAAACTGGGTGTGGGATTAAGGGAAAATGAAGCACCATGGAGGAACGGAGGACATTATTAAAAATAAGGAGTTATAAAAAAAAAAGTGACAATGTGGCAGAGGGAAAGCTCTACACACTGAATAAGAAGGCCAGTAACTCAATTGAAAGCATGGGTGGGGGGATTTATATCACATCCCATATTTAAACTGAAAATCATAGCCCTCCTTCTAGCTCTGTAATGTTTAATTCCACAAAAGATGAATGTTATACTATCCTGTCTAATAAAGTGTGATCGGGGTGGGAGAAAGAAAAGTTGTCATACCGTACTGTGGCATGATAGCTAGGAATAATAGCAATAAAAGAGGAATTAAATTAACTGGGAAAGATATGGGGAAATGCTAATAGTAAATATCACTGATAAAACACTAAACAGCATGATTTCTAAGACTGTCCTATCAAGAAGCTATTTTTCAGATTTACAGTACTAATTAGCTTCCATGTTTCTTTCCTCTCTTCTTTTAATTATTAAAATCAGTCTCTAATAAGAAAGTTTCGTCATTTCAGCAGGAGTCATTTCTCTTCACATATAGAAATGGCTCTTAAATACAGAATTAGTGATGTGTTTTTAAAGATATTTCAGCTGGTTGTTAAGGTCTCGGGGTTCTCTTTTTTCTTTTTTCTCTCCTTTTTTTTTTAACCTCCAATATTTTTTTTTCCTTTGAGGAAGTTATCTGATTTTTCACATTCATATTTGTTGTTTTCCTTTAAAAAGATTTTAAGTAGTCCTTTTCCATGGAATACTTTATGATCTGTATTTGCAAATCTGTATCTCTGCTTTGAATTTTCATAGTCTTAAATGTGGCATTTATTAGATTTCCCAGTATACTTTCATAGAAGTGCTTTTTTAGTTGTCTTTATGGTCCATCACTCAGAAGTTTTAATGCAAAAAACTCCTACATTTCTGAAATTTATTATGTTTGGTTTCTAATAATGCATTATACAGGGAGGAATAAATAAACAGGCCTTTCTTTCTGCTTCCCCATTTCCATCTTTTCAATATATGCAGCCCAAATAGCAAGTAGATAAAATAGCTTTACTCACGCCTTTATTCCAAGCTCACAGATTGATAAACTTTTGTTGCAAAGTAAAGGAGACCTTAGGATTAAAGGACATCCTTTAATATTCTTTTGGATATTTTGATAACTGAAGCTTGGTTCAAAGACGCTTGGTGTTCTTCAAATCCCAGAGAAGGTACTCACTGCTAACTGTTTACTTCTGTTCCATCTGTTTACAAGGTATTCCAACACTTCAGTGGAAACATCCCTATTGTATAATGTCTATCCATTCAGCTTTTATCCTCTGTACTGTGCAGTTTTTACTTTCTAAAAGTTCACTTACACTTTATCATCTTGTCGGATTTATGTTATGCTGGCTGAGCACATTGTCTCATTTACTGTCACTTCTAAGTAGTCCTAAATTTCAACAAGCCTCATTTTCCTGCACGTCATTTTTTGTCCAAAATTTTCTAAATCTTCTGTTGCAGAACAGCTCTGGTGTTTGTATGCTGCAATATGGTAGATGGGCATGCAAGGCATTTTATCAGTGTCTTGCTGTAGTTACTGTCTCTCTGCTTTAATGCATCCTGACCCAAATGTTTTCTGAAATAGTTTCCAACATTGACTTAATGAAGGATTTATGTTAGCTGACGTATTTGTTGTTTCTCCTTTATATCATTCAAATAGTTCTCTGGTTAATTCTGCATATTTTCATATGTTTGCAGGTGTTGGTGTGTTAAACAATTTATTGTATGCAGTAGGTGGTCATGATGGTCCTTTGGTGAGAAAAAGTGTCGAAGTGTTTGACCCCATTGCCAGTACTTGGAAGCAGGTTGCAGACATGAACATGTGCAGAAGGAATGCAGGTATGTTCAACAATGACTAAAATTGTGCCAATGTCGATTGTGAATGGCATGTATCTGGACTTCTGCTGCTCTCATAAAAAACATGCTTTTCAGGGGGTGTGTAAGTCAATTACCAATTTTAATTCTGATTTCCTGCCCTTTTTTAGGTGTTTGTGCTGTAAATGGTCTCTTGTATGTAGTTGGAGGAGATGATGGTTCCTGTAATTTATCAACAGTGGAGTATTATAATCCAACAACTGATAAATGGACAGTTGTGTCATCTTGTATGAGTACTAGGAAGGAGCTATGCAGGTAAGGCATGCAGATATTTTTAATAGACTTTTTAAAGTATAACATTTGACAAAGCATCCAGAGTCTTGTCTAAGTCTTACCCATAATAAAATGGGTAGGAAGAATCTGATTGTACATTTTGAATGATGACTTCAAATAATTATTCCCTATAAGTAAAAAAGAAGAGGATTAAAGTGTATTCAAGAAGGATTTAGCACATAAGTGGTGACTCAGAAAGATGATTCTGGTATGACCAGTTTTTTTAACAAGAAATATGTGTCTCAATCTAAGAGGTCCAATTTCAAAATTCTTTGGGATTTGATATTTAGAATATGAACTGTTTCAGGAATCTTTTCCTTTCATAACTGCAGTTTTTTAAATGAGCTATTTAAGTGAGTGTTAAGGATATATTTCCCCGATAGGAAAATTAAACTTTGAAAAGTCGCAGGTTTTTCCAAGTCACAGAAACTTTCAGAACTTTGCACTGATTCAGACAGCTTTGTGTCCAAAAGAAATTAGGAAAAAATATATACATTGTTGCTGGTGCACAGTTAAATGCTAATTGCAATGTATCATATTAAATTCTTTTTCTTGATTAAAAAAAAAATACTGCCTAAAGATTTATCCCTTTTTCCCCCCTCCCTCTAGGTGTTACAGTTATTGACAAACCATTATGATCAGTAAAGGGATTTTCAACTTGATTATGCACTAGAAGCAGTCTTCTACAAGCATATTTGAAGTGACTGAGTATCTAAGCACTTCTCTACTTGTAGCTGCACCTTGAGTCACAGTGGAAGATGTGACTGTCTACAATTACAGATGACAGATGATGAAGATTATTCGAGGTAGAAGCAATTCGTAGGATTATTCTGCAGTTGAGCAGAAGCTGATTGAACTTTTGAAGTCGGGTGGACCTTTTTTTTATTGCAAGATCTTCAAAAAAACCCCAACACTTTCATAAGGAACGATTTCTGTCAGTCATGACTGAGAAACGGATTGTAAGTGAAGAATGGTGTGTATTCTGGTGAAAGTAAATTTTTGTCTTATTTTTTCCAGAGACTAATAAATATATTTAAGGAAATGAACTGTCAGTCTTCATTGTAGGTATTGAATCCCACCTCAGTAATTCAAACTGGCATGGGGTAAATTTGTTTCCTTTTATAAAACTTTTGTTACATAACTATACTATGTGCATATGTTTGTGTGAGCATAAATTGCTCTCTCTTGAAACTCTTCAAAACCTGATTTTACTATTTATAATATGGCACAGTACTTTGAATATGTCAGTACTATGTTGTAAAACAGAGATGTATTTTTTGATATGTAACAATGCTTAACACTAATTCCCACTGAAGGAGATCAGAGACAGTATAACACTTCTTGAGCAGGTGCAATTTCAGTATCTTTTTAATAAAAATGTTGTCTGTACTTACTTTTTTTTTCTTCCTGTTCAGTTTTGGTCATATTTAGATGTTACTTCTTTTTTACCTTTTTATCCAAAAGGTGATTTGGCATGAAAATAACTGATAATTTATAGTGAATGTATGCAATTGCGTTGAACTTGCATGGTACAAAGGCCTATTTATGCGTGTAATTTCAGCTTCTATTAGCCAATATCTGAATATACTGTGTATGGCCATGCTTACAAAGCAGCACATTTTTATTTGTTCTTGGATGGCCTCCTTTTAACATGACCAAAGTTACTGTCATATTTGAGACATTTTCTTCAAATAAAAGTTTGTACATTGTTTACTAATGCCAACAGGTCGCTTAAAACTTGTGTTTCTCAATGCAAGTCTCAAACCAAAAAATCCGTGGAATAAACCGGGGGGGTCGCGGGGGGCAGGAGCCAGGAGAAGCTGGTCTGGCAGAGGTCTGAATGCCAACGAATGGAGAGTTGTTAAGGTGTAGGAGGCAGACCTGTGGACATCCCTGTTTTGCCGCAGGTGTTTCTGACAGCTGCGGCTGTCCGTGAGCGCAGGAATGGCCGCACTGCCTTCCCGTGAAAGCGCCAGAGCCGGACATGGGTGACAGCGCTGGCAGTCACGTAGGTGCCCGAGCTCCGTGTGCGGTGTGACGCACGCTGGGGCGAGGCAGGGGCTTTGAACGCGAGCCTTTTATTTGAATTGTACACCTTCACCGCATGACACCAACCCGTGAACGCGGCTGTGGGCCGCTGCTGCCATGACAACACCGCCGCCTGTGCACTTCCCTCTTTCCATTAACGCGGGAGCAGGGTGCGGGCGCGGGCGCCTGCAGGGCTGACACCCGGTCCGCCCGCAGCCGCGTCGCTCCGGCAGGTGGGCGCTTAGAGCGCGGCGGCGGGAGGCGCCGGGGAACCGGGCCGGGCCCAGAAGCGCTGCCCAGCCCCGGCCCCGCCGCCCGGGCCGCTCCCGCCGCCGCGCCCGCGCGCGCCCCGCCCCATGGCGTCGTGCGCGTCGCCCGGCCGCGCTCCCGCCCCATTGGCCGCGCGCCGGGGTCTCACTATCCTCACTCCACCCCTCCAGCCAATGGCCGCGCGCAGGCCGCCGCGGCGGCCCCGCCCCCGCCCGCCTGACCCTGCGCCGTTCCTTCCCGCCGGCCAATGGGGTGCCCCGGGCGGGGCCGCGGCGGCGGCCAATGGGCGGCGCGCGGTGGCGCGGGCGGCCCGGGGGTTGTTGTTGCTCACTCGGCGCTGCCGCCGCTGCCGCCGCCAGGTGAGGGGCGAGGGGACAGGGGAGAGGGTGAGGGGGTGAGGGCGGGCGCGGCCCGGGGTGCGGGCTCCCCGAGGGAGCCCATCTCTCCTCGGCGTTCTCCGCGCGTGGGTGGCGTGTGTCCGCCGCCTGGCAGGGCCGGGCCGGGCGGGGTGGGGGAGCCCCGGTGCAGCGCGGCCCTGGCTGCTCCGCTGCCCGGCTGTTCGGCGGTGGGTGAGCAGCCTGGCGCCTCCGTCCGCCCGGGAGCTCGGGCTGTGAGCTGCCTTGGCGTCCGCTGCGATGCTCTTGCTGTTAATAGGAAGAGGCAGCATCGCGATGCTGTTGCTAAGAAGGAAAAACCATAACTGATGTTGTTGGATACTGGCTTGGTATGCTGCTTAATATGTGATGGTAATTACACGCGGAAATGGGCTGCCCAGGGTGGTGATGGAGTCACCCTGCCCGGAGGCGTTCAAGGAAAGACTGGATATGCCGCTTGGTGCTGTGGTCTAGTTGATAGGGTCATAGTCATAGGATCTCAGAGCTCTTTTCCAGCCTGGGATTCTGTGAGTTGTGTCGGACTTGGCCCAAGTGTACCAGCTGGGGATGGACCCGTGTTCTCTGGCCTGAGAGTTGCAAACTGTGTGAGAGTGGAAGAGGGACCTGTCAAAGGGCTCCAGAGGAGGGCACTGGAAATGGCCAGAGGACACCAGAGGGGAGAGGCTGGAAGAGTTGGGGTTGTGCAGCCTGGAGAAGAGAAGGTTCAAGGGGCACCATACTGTGGTAGATAAAGGGGGCTTTTTGCTAAGGCTTGTAGAGACAAAGTACAGGGCAGTGTTCTTAAACAAAAAATAGATGGGTTTAGAATTTGGCATAAGAATGATATTTTTTACAATGAGAGTGCTGGGACACTGGAACAGGTTGAGCAGAAAAGTTGTGTATGCCCCATCCCTGGAAGTGTTTGAAGGCCAGGTGGGATGGTGCTTTGAGCTACTTGATGTTGTGAAACATGTCCCTGCCCATCCCGAGAGGGTTCGACTGTAAATGATGTTTAAAGGTCCCTTCCAAGCCAAACCAACACAGAGCCTAGTTTGTGGAAATGGTATGAGTTTAGGGCACCTGCAGGAATGCAGCATCGGTGGTTTTGGGAGCTGTGAGGAAAAGTCCATTATTCAGGAAAAGGTGGATTGCCTCAAGCCAGTTTGATGTAATGTTGATGTAATTTGCAAGGATTTTGGTTCACAGCCATGAGAAAAATGGGACTGGATAATCAAATTACAGTTAATGAATCTGTTAAATCTTTTTTGAACCTTTGCGTTGCTCTTTTAGTACAGAATGTGATTATCCTGCAAAAGCCTTGAAATAAAATTGGCTAGTAATTAATACTTTGTTATCCTTTTGCTCTCTTGACATGGTCTCAAAACCTAGGAGCTGATTGCCTCTTAAATTGGTTTGCCACTCAAACCAATCTAAAGCTTTGTTCTTTTAGGCTATTCTGTATAGAATCTGTCTTTCCTGTCCTTTCTCAGCTTTTACGTTAAAACTAAATAATGACTATTATCATGTAATGTTTTTTGGGTTTTTTTCTGAAGATTAACTTCTGTTTATTGAATTTTTCTCAAAATTTGCAGGTTACTTACAGACAACTACAGAAGAACTGTAATTCTGATGTTTTAT
The DNA here is from genome assembly GCA_034336665.1 of Luscinia megarhynchos. Lineage (NCBI taxonomy): Eukaryota > Metazoa > Chordata > Aves > Passeriformes > Muscicapidae > Luscinia > Luscinia megarhynchos. The sequence goes on along the minus strand of CM067566.1, from coordinate 38,441,119 downwards.
GATTGAACCATGGCCATGAATGACAGCGTTAATATCTTGAGCTCTGCTTATCTGGCAGTGGAATATATAGACTCTTTCTTACCTGACAATCCCCTGCAGCAACCTTTTAAAAATGCCTGGAATTACATGCTGGATAACTACACAAAGTTCCAGATTGCAACTTGGGGATCACTTCTAGTTCATGAAATTTCGTACTTTTTGATCTGTGTACCAGGATTTATCTTTCAATTTATACCATACATGCAAAAGTATAAAATTCAACAGGTAAGAGAAATTTATGAAGTGTACACTAAACTTGTCTTTGAACATATCAGGCAGAGCATATAATTACAGTATCCTGGTTCTCAATGTATATGGTTCCATTTCATCTGTCACTTGAACATCCTGGAAACAATGAACTAAAATTACTCTGAGGAGAGAAAGACAAGTGGATTTTGGGGAAGAAAAGGGATTATTTTTTTTCCTGAGGAAGGATTTTGCTTTTCACTATGGTGCTATAGAGGGGCAAGGGTGTGTCTTATGGTTAAAATTTTATATACATAGTTTTTTATATCAGCAGGGGTAGGTGAATAAAATTCTAGCATCTGGTGTTAGAAGTGTATCTTAGCAGTATAAAATAATTACATGGTATGCTTATTTAATAGCAGTGCTCTTCTTTAAAGTACCTCTGTGCACACCCTGTTGAAGGGATTTTGAAATATTTTGACAATAAAGAAAGCCTGGGATGGACTGCACACTCTTAATTGGAGGTGAAGGCACATTCAGTATCTAAAAATCGTTGTTTTCCCACTAGTTCATTTTAATTTGGATTAGAAATTAATAACAACGGCTTCTGAATTTAGTGCAGTAGATGGTAGAATGTCTTCCTGCAAAAACTGAATTTTTCAAGACAATTATTTCTTTACAAGCTTGTCTCTTTAGCCTCTCTTTGCATTATTTTAGCAATGGAAATGCATTCTGTGGTGTGAAGAAGGAAAGCAAACGTGGATTGTGTTAAACTGTTGAGTATGAAATGTTCCTGCTAACTATAAACACTGAAAAAACAAAAATGGTTTGGACGTGACTGACAAGACAGCTTATTTTAAAACATTAGCTTAGAAGAATGAAGTTTTGATAAAACTGAATCCAGTGCTATGTTATTTGTGTTGCCTGAATTAATCTGTATTAGTGGAAGGCATGTTATCTGTCTTCCAAGGTGAAATTAAACCGACTCAAAGTGAATTTTTGGAGCACTTCACTTGTATGCAATAGAAACATGTAATACAATCAATTCTTCTTGCTTCATTTTAGGATAAACCAGAAACATGGGAAAAGCAGTGGAAGTGTTTCAAAACCCTCCTCTTCAATCACTTCTTCATTCAGCTTCCCCTGATTTGTGGTACCTATTACTTCACAGAATATTTTAACATCCCATATGGGTGGGAAGAGATGCCGAGATGGTACGTAGATTTTTCTGATATGGTGATGCTGTGTTACATGAAGGTGGAGGCAGGATATTTAACAAGTAGTGTTGTCAACTCTAATAGAAAAATAATTTTTTGCAATGCAAACTGTGTTGATCATCCTTCATTTGATGCTTAGCTGCTGTAAGAGCTAATTAGAATTTTAAAAATTTCTTTAAATGGCCCCAAGCTATTCTCTAATCTTTAGGAGAGAGGGAGATTAGGAGGGAGTTTATGGAAGCAAAGCAAGATTCCTGGTGAAGTGGGTCAAATGTTGGACTTTCTGGGGGTTTTATTTATCTAAATTTTTAAATTCCTAAGTGTCTCTACCTTCCACCTTGTTTTATATGATAGTGGTAGAGCGTTCCTCAAAGGAGAGAATGTACCACCTTCACAGTCTTCTTTTCTTGCCCTGAGCTGATGGGTTTTTGAACAAAGCTGGATTAGCTACAAGTGCCCCCACCTCCCATACCAACAGTAGTTTTTTATCACAGAAGGTCATCTTCTTGGAGAGCTGTTTTCCTCTCTGGTGTAGATGGCTGAAACAGCTCTATGTTTTTTACCAAGGTCTGACACAGTCTGGTTGTTCTCTGTAGACTGTGTTTGTAATATATAAATGACAGCTTGTTAAACTAACTGTGAGTTAACACTAACTGAAGTGAGTTAACGTGTGCTAACACACTTCAGCATATCAACAGATGAACTGATGAGCACCACAGCCTTTTTACCTGGTAATTAATGTTTTTAGCATGTTAAAAAAGTGCACTGCTATTCAGTCAGTAATAGGTAGAAACATTTCTAACCATTATTAGCACGTGAAATATTTTCTCTTTAAGGAACATATGTCTGCTAGTATTTTCTGTTACTAATAGACCTTCTGCTTTTTGAAGGTATGTTCTGGTTGCCCAGTGTTTCGGATGTGCAGTGATTGAGGATGCCTGGCACTATTTTCTACATAGATTGCTGCATCACAAGAGAATATACAAGTATATCCATAAGGTTCACCATGAGTTTGTCGTATGTATTACTTGATTTTTTTCTTTAATAATAGCTTATAGTATATGTTTCATAGAACTTACTTAGGCATTTTATTTGCAAGACCTAAGAATTTTGTATTACTTTGGCAGTGTGGTTAGATGCCTTTTGTCAAGAACAGTCATTGGTTTTGTTTCTGAAAATATCTCCTGTAATTTGATTCCATTTCAGTGAAATGAAAGATCACACTCTTGCTAAAGTTTGATCATATCTATGAGCAAGGTGAAGTGGACTTTTTAAAATGCACATATAGGTCTCATTGCTAGGGGAAGAGAAACAGTAGATATCTGGGTTTGGTTGTTTATGAATTCCCCACCACATGGACTGTTACCTGGAACGTGTGAATCCCCAGAACATGATCAGACAGGCAGCTCTTGCACAACCTGGGTGTGTGCTTCATGTACTTGATTCAAGGAAGGGATTACAGCTCTGGGTGAGGGCCTCTGGAATTAGTATAGCCCATTATGCAATTCAAATACACAGATACATGGAGAGCACACATTTTGGGTGGTTCTGCATTTAGTGGTGCTGGAGCTGGCATTGAGCACCAGGCAATGAACCACACTTGGCTGGAGCTAGGTAGGATCCAGCAGTGCCTGCACTTTGTAGATGATATTTCTGTGTTTAGGTGGCACTGCCTGTGGAGCCCAGGAGTCTCTGTTTCTGTGCTGCTGTGTATGACCGATACTGTGCCAAAAGGAAACTGCAAGCTGCTGGGTCAGGGATGCTTTATGCATGCTGCCAACAATAGAGAAGCTTGATATGGATTGATGCATGCATATGTACAGACATCTGCAGCAGCAGCTGCTCTCTTCCTCTTGCTCTTGGCAGCTCCTCAGGTCTCTAGCTGGAGCAGCTTTTGGCCATTATTCTGAAGAGTGGTTAGCAGTTCTCTTAGAAGTGATCTGTAGCCTAATGGCTGTTTCACTAAAAACTCCTGACAATGAAAGGAGATGTTTTTAAAGTAACCCTTAAGAGAAAGTGGACTTATTTTTTTTCTGATGATCTTATTTATAACCTTCAGCATTAGGTTAAATTTTTTTAAACTGTTCTCTCTATATGGTGTTCTATGATTGAAAACTTTTTGGAATGCCTTTTTTGCTAAACCAAATGTAGGAATGACTGGTGTGTGTGTGTTTTCAATTTTTCAACTAGTAGTGAAGTGTTTGGAATCACTAACAGAGTGATAATCCTTTATGATTTGGAATACTGTTTTTCCAAAGAGGAGCTAAATGTGTGTGTTATGGTCCTCGCTCCTCATACCATGCCCTTTGCCCACAGCATTGTTCTGTTTGTCCTGTTGTAGTCTTGCGAAGTAGTGGGAAAGGGAGAGTATTGCAAGATGGTGCTTCTGATTTGGGAGTACATAAAACTGAAAATGATGACTGTTCCCTGTCTGTTATCTCTTTCTAGTCTCCGTTTGGAATGCAAGCAGAATATGCTCATCCTCTGGAAACACTCATCCTGGGAGCTGGCTTTTTTATTGGAATTGTTATTTTCTGTAACCATGTGGTTCTCCTGTGGGCATGGGTGATCTGTCGCTTGATGGAAACCATTGATGTACACAGGTGAGATTCTTATTGCTTCTTAATAATTTTTTCTCTTGTCCTTACCTCTATCTCAAACTCACCTGTCCCTGTCACTGAGATATACTTTTAATTTTGTACTAAAAAGCTTTTCTGTGTTTTACAAAGAAGGAGGCAACCTAGGGAGTCACCAATCTTTTCTGTTTTGAGGTAGTGTTAGCAGCAGGGCTTGCTGATTAAGAGTGTGGACTATCAGCTAGAGCACCTCAAGGAGGGTTAGAAAAGCTAGGCACCTGATAAGGATGTCTGGCTATTGGTGTTTGGTGTGCAAGTGATCTTATGCAGAAATCAATTACGAAAGGTGATACTCCAGCCAGGAGTTCTTTCTGTTTAACATTTTGTCAGACTGTTCTCTTGCTCAAGAGAAACTTTATGCTCTGTGACCACTGACTCTCTTTAAAATAAATGCATAAATTTATTTTGTTTATTTGTTTGTTTATGTCTTGTGAATAAAAAGGACAAGACTTCTTGTCTCTGTAATAGAACTGACTTATTTCAAATTTGGTTCCAAAATCTTGGGGCAAATCCCAATAGGCTTAGTTTAGTTCATCTGCAAATGAATGAGTTTCTGTGTTCAAGAGGCAGGGCTGCTAAGAGGTTTATTTTGAAATTATAGTACTGACACTTGACCTTGTATTTGTAAATATGTTATGAAGCAGATAGTGTCTTATTGCAAGTTGAGTGTCAAGTGTTTCAGTGGAATATAAGCTACCAGTAAATTCATGGTATAAGGCATTCCAGGTTTAGTCATGTTTTTATTGTATACTTCCCAAAGTGTATGTTGTGGCATACCATAAACTCATTGATGCAAAATACAAAATTTCTTATTATAATCATCATTTTAGTTTATAATGAATTGATTGCACTCTCCCCACTAGGTGGTGGTAAGAGGCTTTCCAGCCCTACTAAGCAAAGGAGTTGGAATCCCTCTAGAGCAATGTTCTGCTTTTAATCTTACTTTAATCATATATTTGGATTTTAAATATTTGAAGAACTTGCAGTAAGCTGGAAATAAGATTAGGCATACAATGACTGTTAATTTGAGATGCTCTCTGATGAGCTGCTGTGCTGATGGCCATAGCTTGCACTTAATACTACTTCTTGTTCCTCCTTCCTAAAGTCACTCTTAGTTAAAACTGCCTGCTTAATTTTTTTTTCTGTATTTCCTGGTAAACTAAGCTGAAAAGCAAGTGCCAAAGCCATTGTGGGATAATTTACAGTCATTTGGCTAGGAGTGGAGGGAACTTTGTTTTCATGTTAAGCCAATATCAAACCTTAGGACCTTAGAATATTATAAAATATTTTTCTTTCATTGAAATGACAATTTAGTGTCTGCATTTTGTTATGTCTCAGAAAATCCTTACCCTAGTGGCTTTTCTTTTTTTTCTGCCTTGTAGTGGCTATGATGTCCCTCTGAACCCTCTTCATTTGGTGCCTTTCTATGCTGGGGCCCGTTTCCATGATTTCCATCACATGAACTTTATTGGCAACTACGCCTCGACCTTCACGTGGTGGGACAGACTCTTCGGTACAGACTCTCAGTTCATTGCCTATCAGGAAAAAGAGAAGAAGAAACAGTGCATGGCAAAGAAGAAGGCTAACTAAATTTCCAGTGTAAAAGTCAACTTTTGCTTTTCTGTAAAGCAAAATAGTGATTGGGTGTTTAGCATAAATCTTGTTCCCTGGCTACTAAGAGGAAGGGAAAAAACAGCTAATTGAACTGCAGTATCTTTCTAATGGGAATGTTTTCTATTTTGTACATAAGTACTGCATATATTTTAACTACAGATTTAAAGATGATGGAAAAAACAGAGATGACTTCTGTCTATCTTTTCTCTTTTTTTTTTTTTTTTTTTTTTGACAAGAAAAAAATTGGTTTATCTATAATGTTGCCCATTTTTGGATCCAGGTGGAATTATGTATGTACACTGAAGGTCTTAGTTTTTTTAAAGATATATTCTTAAATTTATAATATGAAATAGCAGAAGTTATTAACAAGCATCAGCACTGTATTATTTAAATATTGGGTAAAAGTTGCTTAAAACCAAAATGTCTGTTACTAGGAAGCTTGGACAGGTCTTTTGCACACTGAATAATGTGAACTGCTAATAACAGAATACCTGGCTAAACATGAGTTATCAGAGACATTCCTGATCTAGATTTATTATGTTATTTTAGATTACAGGTAAAAAGAATAGAAGTTTTTATTTGAAGACACTGTTTTTTGCTGCTCTCTTGAAGTTGATCTGTCAGTGTACTTAGCATTTACATTACATTCTTCTCTATGTGTTGTAATTTGCTGATCTGACTTGTTGCTATATTTGCACTTGTGACTGATGAAATAAACGTGGTTTGGTTTGATGTGTGTATTATACTTTTCATATGCTTTTAAACGCACAAAGCTGTGATAAAACCATGCTGGATATAGGGTCTTACTCTTAATCTTTTTAATGAAGAAGCCTTACTTCTTAGGATGGTTTGCAGCAGTGCCATCTGTTAAACTACTTACAGAGGCAGTAAGAAATGGAAACAGAGAACATGTAAATTCTGCTGGTTTTGTTTTGAAGGACTTGGATACATAACTGCTCAATGTAGCAACATCTTTCGGGATGAGTACATTCTCAGGCTACAGCTTGATCTCAAGCTGGAATCTCAGAATCTACTACTTGAGTTGCACTAGTCACAGATGCAGTAGTCTCATATTTTTGAATCTACTGTAAGTATTTGTTGCACAGGAAATAACAGTGAAGTATTTGAGAAGGGCTTAAACCCTTAAAAGGTCTTCCACTTTGTACTGTCATGTCGGCTGCTCTTCAGACTTCAAATACCACTTTGTCTACTTGACAAGTCTGTTAGAGGACTTCACAGTGTTTTGCTTACTCAGGACCACACCTGAGTTTTAGTGATGCTTCACATGCAATCTGGTATAACTCTCAAAACAGACAATCCAGTGGAAGTGCAGGTGAGATCAGGCTTCTAACAAAAAGTAAGATGTTAATGACATGCAGAATGACTCAAATATTACTTGACATGTGGCAGTAGTTCAGATTCCTCTTCTATATGTGTTTTGTAGAAGCTTTTACTTCTTTATCTGTATCCCTGTTGAAATTCATATTTTTCCCCTTCCCTCTAAAAATATGCATTTGACTATGGCAGGTGAGCAGAAGCTGAAATCCCTGTATTATTGTTTTTAGCAGGGACTGGTACTTCAGCCTTGCTGAATCCATGTGCACAGCTCGCCTGAACTGTCCATGGTGGACACAGCCTCTTTAATCAGATTTCAAAGATGTCCATTATCCTCTGCTTTGTCAACTCCCACACCCTTCCTTCAGCTGCAGCTATACTTTGCTTTATTTGACTGAAGCATTAGCCTAAAAATACAAGGAGCTTTCAGAGCTTCAGCTTTTCCCTGTGAACATCATTCTATTCATTTGCTCTCAGCCTGCTGGCTTATGCCCCTGCTCCCTCTGCTGCAAAATTATGCACAACTGGGAGCCACTTGCTTAAATATTCCAGTAAAGGCATTTGCAAAAGCTTGGTCTCTTCTCAGCTATTGGAAAGCTGCAGCAGAGTGCTAAAAACATGCTGGGATTCAGTTACAAAGTTGTAATGTATATTCCATTCTTCAAGAGGTTTAAAAATAAAGAATGCAATTTTGACATGTTATCATTTGGGGAAGTATGCATGCGGGTTTTTGGACCTTTTAAAATTAGTTGAATCCATGTTTTTCTGACACCCATTGCTATTTTAGTTTCTAAGGTTATTTTATGTACATCCTTAGTGTACAGTGTGATCACATCATTGCTTTTGATCCTCTTTCTTTAACAAATCCCTAGAGAATTATGCAAGCTGTGCTTTATAAATTTATTTATTGTGGAAAAAAAACGTGCCTGCTGGACCTCAACACAGGAACTTGCATTTGAAAACCACAGGTTTGTTTTCTTCAGGACTCAGATGGACCTGCATTTTACCACAACCCCACTGTTTTTTCAAATGTAGGACCCTGTATTTATTGCTGAATGTGATGCTGGCAAGTAAATGACCTACCTCAATACTTTGTGTCTTTTATGCTAATGAAGAATTATGTTAGGAAATCCCATTTTTTAGATTTTAGCTCATTATTAAATAAGACTTTACTGATTTTTCTCCCCCGTATTTTGTGACAGAGGCTACAGGGTATATACACATGTGAAAACAAAGAGATTTTTGTGCAAGAGGAAAAAAAGATAAAAATACTTTAACAGTTAACAGTTTTGGGTCTTCACAATGCACAACAAAACCTTACACAATCAGTTTTCCTTCATCTTCTTTAATTAGGAGACAGATTTAACTCTTAAATAAGATAGGACAGGGGAATAAGTGGGGGAGGAACACTTTCCACTACATTATCTTTTCCTGAAAGTCCAGTTTAGTTTAATTAAACCTCATCTGTGGGAAATAACAGATTCTACAGTCCCTTAGGATATGACAATAATTAAGTCCTATGTAAATTAGTTTCTTGGAGTTAATGTCAAAAAAACCCATGGAAACTTGAAAAGTATTATAAACTATAATGTTTAGGATTGCGAAATAACCAACTGCTTTTGGCAGCTGATGTGAAATACAAAATAAAAAGGTTTATTTTACTCTACAGCACAGTGTGCCAGAAAATATTAATATTGATCGATATTATAAGATTATATTACTTCATTTATTTTCCTCAAAGAGTTATGCTGCATGTTTTATGATAATATTTTGTAAACTGTGATATGTTTCTAGATTTTTATTGTTCATTTTTGTTGAAAAATTATGTTATTGAAACTTTCATTATGGCTACTGATAGTTATTGCTAACCACAGTGTCTGGTTAATTGCCTCCAAATTTCCACCCTGTTATGGCTGCCTCTTGCTCTGGCAGCTGCACCCCTCTGGTGCAGCTGTAACTGGCAGGTCCAGAGAGAAGGCAGCTTTGTGTCATTTAGTTCTTGCTATAATTTTCTGTCTGTGAAGGTAGTAAACGCAGTAGTCAAATCACTTTTCAATTTATTTCTCACCAGCTCACCAGATTGTATGGTCCTCCAGGGTAAGGCATTCCCTCCATTGCTCAAATCACTTCTGTGGTTTGTCTCTGAATTTTCTGTCTTGTTTCAGCTGTAGATACCAGAACTATGTGTCCAGGTTGTTCTCTCTAAGACCACCTCATGATAAGATCACATACTCCCACTCAGTAATTTTCCTTCTGTCTAAGCATTGCACTGGGAAATACAGTAATTATCTCTCTTTAGTGATCTCTTGATGCTTCTGGCAATGCTGCTTGCCAGACTGTCATCTGTGTTTTACATTTCGTGCTCTTAAGTGTAGTTCACAATTTGCTGCTCCGAAACATTGAAATGTTGTTGACTTACCAAGTAAATCACATTCCAGGGCTGCTATATTCTTATTATTCACCATTCTTTGTCATCCACCCATTTTAATCAGTTATGATTCACATTTATGTAATCACTGAATAAATTAATCCTTGGACTTGAAATACCAGTCCCCGTGGAAGACCAGAAGAATGCTCCTCTAAGATCATGATTCATCATTCTCAAAAAGCCTGATCAGCCAGTTTTTAGAACACTTACAACAATCCTGCATGGCAGTTTCTCTGTGTGAGTGCTTGGCACCATAGCCCAGCCATAGCATCTCTCAGAAACTGCATTCCTCTACAATATCCAGGACCTAGCATCACCCCAGGAGCAGTTATTACTCCTGCAAACTTGAACAAGAGGCAGCAATAAGTCGCTGCCATTTGTGTGGGTGCAAATGTGAAATACATTCTGTATGAAACTTAAGTTGCAATCTATAGAGTGTGGATGCAGAATTGTTACATATGGTCACCAACAGTTCTAAAAACCTGACAGGGTTTGGTTTCAATAACGTGTGAGTCATCTAACAGCTGGAGACAATAAAAGATATGGTTGGTCTTGCATTTAGAAGATGGGTGGGTTTTTTCCCCTCTCCCTTTCTGTAACCTCCTGCATAAGTGACTTGTCCGTATTTTTATTATTAATTTTTTTGTTGATGGTGGTATTTCTTTTGGCTTGCCTTACATTAATCACCTTCTAAAGGTACTGGAAAAACCTCAGCTTCCTATATCTTAACCCTTTTTTGCAAGTTTATCCAAGAAATAGAGCCAGTGAGTTGTGCAAGACATTTTGAAGGTTGGTAATAGATGCTTCTGTCTTGAAGACACAGCTTCAAGTGACCACAGCTGTCAGGTGTAGTATATGGGAATACAATCAGCACTCTGGTGAGTTTTGTAAAATCTTCTTACAGTTACAGTTATCTCTATCTCCTTGCCTGATTTGTCAAACTGAGATCAGCTGTTGTCTCTTTTAAATTGATTGCAGTTATTTTATTCTAGCATTAAAACTTCTTTCAAATATACACCAGAGAAGTTTAGTGTTTCCACTGGGTATGTATTAGCAGTAGTTTGTTATTAATAATGTAAATATCTGCTCTCCATCATAGAGGATTTTTAGGATTTCTGATGTTCCATATGTACTTCAGTTGTTTGTACTGAACATAGATTTAGTGTTATCTTTCTGAATAATAAAAGAAAATAATTACTTTAGCCTTTTTGTCTCATCATACAGATGAAAAAAAAGTCCAAAGATTTATAAGTCTTGTAAGCAAAATTCTGTGAGTGGTTTTTTGGAAAATATATTTATATGCTTCCTGGTGAATAATGATTTGTTGAAAAAGACAGATTCAGGCAGGTCAAAAGTATTGGAAAATTTGAATCAGCAGATTCTCTTTGGTCAAAGGAATGAAGTCATCTGTAAATATATATAAGCATTATATTTATGTTTTGTGTATGTAGATTTGTCTAGAAATTAGTACTTTTGAAATGTTAATGAATTAATTTTTGTAAATACCAAGTTATTTTGGCTGTGTCTCTTGGCAGTATATGATTTCCTATTTGCTGCACCATATTCAGATATGAGAGACAGGTAAAGCAGATTTAAAATCTGCTGATCAGTAGATTTCCTGGAGCACTTGTGCTCTACTCACTGCTCTCCTTAGTATTATCAGCTTACAAGGACATGCCCAGGTGCCTGGTTATGCTTGTAAGCTGGGAATGCCCTTGGGGTTGGAGCATTCCTCTAAGACTAAGGCAAGTGCCAAAATGTTTTCCATATTACAAGAAAATTTGGCCTTTGAAGATAATCATCCCTGAATTATGGAAAATAGGAGGAAGGATTAGATACAAAGGAAGACATCAATTTATTCCTCCTACTCAGTTCTGCATATGCTCCTGTGCTGAGAATTTAAACATTGTTTTTTAATCCCTTATTAAAAATAAATTAGTATGTGTGAGCTCAAATATTTGATAGCATATAAACCACCCTGCTTTACACAAGATATGCACGTGTTTTTATAGGTTCACATTGTCTTAAGTTTTTTAAGAGGGTGGATAAGTATGAAAACAGAAGTAAATCCATTCAGATCTAAGTGTGAGACTACTTTTATGTAGCGGAATAATAATTCACTGCTTGAGGAGATGAAAATAAATAGATGATTTCCTAGCCTACTTTTATCTTTTAGTGATGTATTTTGGTCAATTAAATTAGAAGAGAAGCCAATGACAGTTGCTACAAAGAACAAAAGGGAGACTTTTTGGATCAGAAAGTTCTCCCAGAAAATGATAGTGTAATCAGCATCAGCAGATTTGTTTATTTTGTATATTGAGTGCAAGAAAAAGTGATGAAGAAAACAAGGAATATTTAGCCTGTGATGAGTGCAGCCAATACTGCTAAAGAATGTGAATATTTTGAATGTCAGGTCAGCTACTGTTACTTGCAGTTCCATTTGGAGCACTGAGAGAGCTGTACATGTTGCACAGAGTTCTAATGCAGCGTGATGTCTTACACAAATGTTTTTAATGTAATCCAGTTAATGCTGTTAGAAAGGGGAGAAGTCAGAGAGAGAGAGCCTTTTTGTGATCCTAAATTCAAACAGTGACCTTGGTCAGAGAAAACAACATATCAAGGGGTCTCTCTAAGGCCAAGACTGCAAAACACTTAGTACCAATTATTGAGATAACCTCAGAGCTAATGGGACATGCTATGCCAGGCATCTCCAGAAGTGTTCTAGCAGCAAGAATGAAGAGTTGAAGGCCCCAAAAAATGTTCTTTAGGCGCCTTTGCATATGGTTGCCTACTTGTAAGCCTGAAATTGAACTGGGCAGGGCAGCTTCTGAACCCAGTTGGCTTTGAAAGATGGTGAGAACTGGAAGGACTGAACTTTGGTTCTTGTTATGAAGAAACATATCAAATAATTCAGGACTGACATTCAGGGTCCTGGAAGGTAACAAGTACAGGTAAACAGAGACAGATATTCAAGCACTTATGTATAGTAGTTGTACATTCAGGTCTGTGTTTCAGATGTTGGATCACGTTCTGAGCTGGTACATCACCAAAGGTAAGTGAAAACATTCTCCTAAAAAAGGTTGTGTCTATTATCACCTTATTTGAAGTACTCACCCACAATTTTGGAAAATATCCATAGTATCACCAAAGATTATGAAATTTTTTTCCTGAAAATTGATTCAGTATTAACTGGTGATAGAGGGAGGTGTTACACAGGCTCACCCTTTTAAATTAGAAGATCAGAATAAACATGACTTAAATTATTGAGGACAAAGTTCTGTTGTAGAAGGATTAATTGGATGTGTACTTTCCAAAATTGTGAACCTCTAAAATTTTCCAGCAAGTCTTTGTGCCCGTTAAAAAAAGCCTAACAAAACAAACAAACAAACCAAGAAAACAACTCCCAAAGGCCAAATCAACAATGTGAAATGGAAGCTGCTTTTTAGCATTTAGCCTTTTTTTTCTAGAACTCATCCTTTACAGGCTGCTTCAACATAAACAGCTATGCCTATGAAGACAAGTTGAAAAGAACACGGTTTCAGAAGTCCTGTAGAATCTGCAGTCTGGAAGAAACTGATTTATTAATGTATGGTGAATGGTTCTTCACACGAGCATTTGCTTTGAACAGACTGGGGCGTGCTCTCTAAGTACTGTCAGCATCAGAAACTAAGTCTCGCTTTATCCTTTCCTTTTGGTGATGCAGCAAAGACGCCTCATAAATGAGGAGCAAAGCGACCGTGCAGATGACGGTTTGTAGTTCTCCCTGCCAATCAAACGCATTTGTGCTGCCCTGCGACAGCACTGAATCATTCATGGAGCACTCTGTTCCTTTGCGTTCGCGGCAGCGGGTTAGCCCGCCGGGACCGCATGAACTGATGAGGCGGCGCGGAAAACGCGCACCCCGATTCTCGCAGCGCTTTTCTCGCAGCTGGCGGAGGGCACCAGCCGGAGCGGCCGCTGCCGTGCCGTGCCGTGCCGTGCCGTGCCGTGCCGTGCCGTGCCGTGCCGAGCCGCGCCGTGCCGAGTCGTGCCGTGCCGTGCCGTGCCGAGCCGTGCCGTGCCGTGCCGAGCCGCCCCGCCCCGCCTAGCCCCGCCCCGCCCCGCCCCGCGCCACCGCCCCCCGGCTCCCCCCGCTCCCCTCCCTCTTTCCCTGCTGGTGCCCCGGCGCTGGCGGACAGCGGCGGGCGGGATGGCGGCGCGGGTGCTGCTGCTGGCGCTGTGCGCGGTGCTCGCTGCCGGCCGGGCCGCGGCGGAGCCGGCGGCGGGGGCTGCCAGCCGGCGGCGGCGGCTGAGCGCCGAGGAGGGCATCTCCTTCGAGTACCACCGCTACGCCGAGCTGCGGGAGGCGCTGGTGGCCGTGTGGCTGCAGTGCCCCGCCATCAGCAGGATCTACACGGTGGGGCGCAGCGCCGAGGGCCGGGAGCTGCTGGTCATAGAGATCTCGGACCGGCCCGGCGAGCACGAGCCCGGTAAGGACGGGGCGCTGCCCACACCTGTGCGCAGGTACCGGCGGCGGCCGCGGCCCCCGAGCGCTCGCTGCGGCACCGGCACCGGCACCGCACCGGCCATCGTCCGCAGCCGGCGGCGAGCCGCTTCGTGCCGCTGCCCGTTTAGCGCCCGTTGCAGCGAGAAACGCCTGGATTCCCCGTAAAATGCCCGGAGCAGGCGCCCGGCGCGGGTTCGCTGGCACGAACCGCAGCGCCCGGGGAGCGGCGTGAGAAGGGGGGAGCCCGGGGAGCGGCGTGAGGCAGGAGATGCCCGAGGGAGCGGTGTGAGATGCCCGTGGGAGCGGTGTGAGATGCCCGAGGGAGCGGTGTGAGATGCCCGAGGGAGCCGGGCTGTCCCCGGGGATGTGTTTGTCACACACCGCGGCACGCTGCGGGCGCCGGCGCGGCTGCCTCGGGATACGCGGTTGGGTGTGCTTGGAGTTTGGGACATCTTTATCAAAGGGAGTGTGATCGATGCCGTGCTCTTGGATTGCACCTACGATTGTGTCCGTGTCATTGTTTGCGCTTCTAGGATCGATAGTGTCGCTAATGTCTGTGTGGGAAAGGGCTTGTCCGCGAAAGCTGCTCGGTACCTTTGGCCCAGCCATCAGTCATGTCCCCACATTTCCCTCACTGGGTTACAGCACAGGTCTGGAAGTCCGTGACTTCTAGGTGGAGGTGTGGCTTCTGTGGCTCTCCGGGGATTTGGCCAATACAATTAGTGCTTAATATTCTGCTTTATGACCTGAACATAACCTTGCTTTGTATCCTCAAGAGACTTAAATGTTGGTGCTACAGATAGAACGTGGGGGTTATAGGATATTGGACATAAGGGGGATGTAGGAGGAAGGCAGGGTAAGAAAGCGTGGTGTTGAAATGAAAAAATGTAGGGAATGCAGTGAAATTTGAAAAATTTCTTTGTGGTGTGTTGCCATCTTGATAAGAGGGGGTGAGGATTCTGAAGCTAAGAATGAGTTTATTGCTGCTGTGTAATTTGCACGCTTGAATGATAGGAGTTATTACTGCGATTTTGCTCTGCTGCCAGGCAATAGTCACTATAGCTTATTTATGAGACTGTTGTGTCAAGCCAGCTGAAAGGCACAAGAAGAAGAAAAGCACACTGTGCAGTCTGAGATGGGGCTATGCCCCTTCCTGGAGACACACTTCTCTTGGTGTCAGTGATGTGAGAAAGGGTTTGTCATTGAGCCCAGGCTAAAGGGAATCCAGCAGTATATGAATAACAAACCTCAAAAAAGAAAAATTCTTATGGACTGCATCCACTACAAGCTATAGACAGTGTCAAACATATCCTGGAACGTGCTCGGCCCTTTACTAAGGGAGCCCTATAGACAAAAATGCCACATGTTGCAATGTCCAAATCACGTGCCAGGGAATGTGATGAGTCCTGGCAATCTTTAGTGGCGGATGCTGAAAATGCTGGTTTTGAAGGGGATTAACCAGGGTTTGAACCAGAGCAAATTCATTGTTTTATTTCAATCCTCACTTTCGTTCTGTGAGGTTCTGAACAATTCTCAAAAAGTGGAGAGCTACTCCTGTCTGCAATGGTGCATGGGAGAAACTCAGTATCTTTTTGGGAAGGGCAGCATGGCAGACCTCATGCGTAGTTACCCTCCTCAGAAAGAATTGTAAAAGCATTGATACAGCCCCGCTTCTTTATTACACAGCCTAAGCACCTATATATTGTGCCAATGGTTGCATTAGAGGTGTTTTCTTCTTAAAAATGTGCCCTTTCTTCTACTGTGTAGTAAAAGGTAGCACTGTTTATTTTTCTATGGGAGCTTTTTTTAAGCTGTGCAGTAAAAGAAGTGGAGCCTTGTACCAGCCTTGGCAGGAAATGTGAGACTGATTCTGCTTATCCCTGAAGGGGGAACTCTGCTCACTCTAAGCATCCATGCTTGATTCCCAGGGCAACAACCAGAATAAGGATATTTTGTATGGTAAAGCTTGCAGGATCAGAATCTGATTCATCATCATCAATTATTATTAAAAAAGTGATGGAATCAAAACCACACATACATACAGTCACTTTTCATTTTTCCCAGAGAGCCAAAAAGTTGTAAGTTCTGAACATTCCTTCTATTCATTCCTTCTATCTATTCCTTCAAGATATCCTGAGTGTCACAAGATTTATTTTTTAAATATAGGGAAGTATTAACAAAATATATGCTGTGGTTCATAGATTTATAGTCTATAGAGAACTCATGCTTCTAGAAGGCTGATGAGTACACAGGGATGATACCTGAATCATCCAGTGAACAGCTGTGAAACAAAAAAAATGTTTGTGCTCACTTAGTGAGCAAGTTGATGACAAAATAGATCAGGAAAGTGTCAGCAGAGCATCAGTAAAGACTCTTTGTACTGAGTAAAGAGGCTTTGTACTGAGTAAATCAAATACTGCGTATACATGCAACCATTGCATAATCACATGTATTGCATGGGTGTATAGCATTGTGTGAATGCATTTGATTGTATGCAAGCATACAAATCCACCTCAATTTTAGAATATCAGCTATTTTTGAAAATTAATTCATAATATATCTGCAATGTTTGAAAAAAATTGCCTGGGAGAAATAGGAAAACTTCAGAAATGCGTTTTAGACCTCCAAGGCATCTGGAAATAATCCTCAGTGAATGAAGAAACTGGAACAAATCATAAAAGGCCTCATTTTTTCCTGGGGTAAATATTCATTAGGAGGATTTTCTTAAAGTCCTGATACTGCATTGGAAGTCATAATGACTTCATAGGAGCCGGTCTGGTTTCTTGCATAATCATACTGAGTGTCTTTGCAAATCTTGGAAACCCAAATGAGTCACTTGGGCACTGTGAGCTGAGCTTCAGTGAGCTCTTCCCGGGGACATGATGAATGCCAGAAACGTGAGACTGCCTCAAGTTTCTGATGCCATTAAACACTTGGAAAATATGCTGCCTTTCTGCAAACTTGAACACCACACTACCTGTCCTTCAACTGTGCTTCATGGAAACAGCATTTGGGCTAATATTTGTAGTTTTGTACATTTTATAGTGGTTTGTTTATTTGTTTTTTGTGGTTTTTAAAATATTTGTTTGGGTGTTTATCGTGGCAACAGTTCTTTTAGTTGATATTGCACTTGTATGGGAGATTAGAGCCTGCAATCGCTGATGGAAAAGAAATCCTTGAATAAGGAAAAACACAACCCAGGGATGAAGATACTTGAACTTTATCAAGTTTTATACCGAGGCAGAAAACCTCACTTTGAGCTGCTGAGGACAAGGCAATGAAGGCAGAGGAAGACTCAAATGAAACTCTGTCATTGGTTATGTGTAGATGATGTTGCATGAATGTAGACTGACAGCTACAGTGGAGTAGCTTTGATTACATGAGAAAATACAGCTTTGTCCCTGTGCTCACCAAAAATTGTCAAAGTTGACAGAAGGTGGTAGATGGCAAGGTCAGATAAAAGGAGAAAGAGGTTATGAGAAGTTGATGGTGGACCAAGGGAGAACAGGACATTTGATGGTAAAGCACACGTTTGTTGTTTTTTTTTCTGGGACAAACTAAGCTATACTTTGCCTTAGTTCATGTGCAGGACAATACTGACTACTCCTGAGAGAGGAAATAGGCTCTTGCTGTGGATGTCTGATTCTGTTGAACAGAATATTAATGATTTTATTGTTCATCCTTTTCCCCACAAACACCTTTAAAGTTCTCCAAATAGAAGGAAGTGGTTAATTTGTAGCTGAGTGAGACAACTGATTTTTTAGACAGTGACATAGTTTGCAGTTTCAGGCAACAAAGCATCATAAAGTGGTGAGGCAGGCAGGAGCACACCGTGTGTGAATTGAGCAGTGCAGCTGAGACTTGGAACATTTGTAGGGCCCTGTGGGTGTGACTTCAGTCAATTTTATGAGGTTCAACTCAGCTACGGCAATCCTTGGACCCATTACTTTATCAAGACTCCACTTGGCAGGGTGAGGGAATGAGTTAGGCCGGTCACTGTTGGCACTGAGCCTAAATGAGCTTCTAGGGCTCCTGTACCAGCCCCTCCAATGCCCCCGGATGTGAGGCTCTCAGTTTCTCACACCCCAGCCATGCAGTGCCAGAACCATTTCCTCCTACAAAAATTAATTAGAGGGTAACAGAGAAGTGGAAATCATGGCTCTATATATTGATGGATGGAGAAATCCAAGATCTGTCTGCTAATACAAACAGGTATTTATTCTGTCCATGGAGTGCTCCCATATTCAGCTGTGGCACCAGCCATGGGATCTGGTACTTTCAGTGGTAAGAAGTTGCAATAAGTAAAGCTGATGAATTTACAGGGAGAAAAATAGTTTCTCATAATGTCTTCATCACTGTTGCACAAAACCCATTTAAAAATATTTCTTGATGTAGTGTAATCTAAATGACTCTGAGACCATTTAAGAGAACCATGAGTAAGCGCTGCTCTTTTTCAAAAGAGAGAGCAGGGAGAAGAACAAGCCAACGTGAAGGAGGCTGCTGAAGTTTCAGCCCAGCATGGGCAGGAATCAGCTGTGTGCTGAGTGGGGAGACCACTGGATGTCCCTCGTGGGTCTTATGGGCTGCCCTGCTGCAGCTGGGGCTGGTGACAGAGTGCTGTATCACCGGGGATGTCAGAAAGCACACAGCTCGTCTCTTGGTTGTGATGATGTCAGATACAGCTGTTCTAACCTCATTATCTACAGTTCATTGCACTTGATTTTCTTTCTTTTCCTTGTGCTCCAGATTTGCATATAAAAATCTTATGAACTCTTTGATTGGACCTGTTGATCTTTCCCATATTTACAAAGTATTAATACAAATTGCATATGGAAAAAGCTTGTTATTAAATCTAGATATTAGAGAGCAAGCCTAATTTGTGTGCTTGAGGTTTAAGCAAGCACCAGTTTTTATCAAGGGCCACTCAAGTGTTCCCTCTTTGAAGGGAGGTGTGGAAGGGTACAGGGCTGTTTGCTGGTAAATGTGTGTGCACTTTGTTCTTACTCATCCAGCTGCACTGCATGAAGGTGGGGGTTGCAAATAGGTGTGTGTCAGCAGAACACTTTGTATGAGGGATACAGGAGATGGCCGTGTTGTGCTTTCACCCGTTCTGTCAGCTGTGGTTTAGCTGCTCTCCTGCTTAGGTTTGCAATCCTCTTTAAAGGTGAGCTGCTGTCTGGGCACCTGCAGCACCACACGAGCAGGAGCAGGGCAGCTGCTGGTGTCTGTGTAGGGATGGATAGAAAATGCAGAGTAAAATATGATTGAACTTACTCCTCATGTAGCCTTCTGCATTTGAAATTTACTTTCCTCAGGGAACAGCTTTTCTTTCAGAGCTTGTGAGGATGTTCTGGCTTTCTCGTCAAACACTGTCGGGGATGTGCTACTGACTCGCCTGCTGGGAGTGCGGATCTGGGGCGGGCTGTACCTCCTGCATTCTACACAAGGCTGAGAAGCTGTAATTACTTTTCCAGCAAAATCCCTCATGGATTTTTGTGCCGGTTAGGGGATCCCCCTGAAGTTACCCAGCTAGCACATGGCCTGGGGT
This sequence comes from Luscinia megarhynchos, assembly GCA_034336665.1. Lineage (NCBI taxonomy): Eukaryota > Metazoa > Chordata > Aves > Passeriformes > Muscicapidae > Luscinia > Luscinia megarhynchos. The sequence continues at coordinate 38,421,630 of CM067566.1, read as the reverse complement.
AATTTCTGACAGGACAATTTTAGTGCTGCCTGCATTCAGAGTGGGGTGTTCAGCGTCCTTCACAGGCAGTGTAGGTTGTGCGGGTCTCCGGATGGCTGTAGAGCAGCATGAAGATGGCTGCATGTACGTGCTGAGTGAATTTTTTTAGACTTTTAGATTTTTGTTCCTTAATTTTACCTTTCATAATTATTTCCTTAGTAGTTCTGATTTAATTCTATCTCAGTTCTCATGTTCAGCTAAAAATAGAGGTGTAGAATACAATGCGAATGTCTCACAGAATTGGTGCGAATCACGGAGAGGCAGACGCGTTTACAGGTCACATTCGCAGCTGCTTGTTAATGCTGTTCACGTTCCCATTGAATCAATGGAAATTCCCGGCAAGTGTGGCTAGGCGGTCTGCAGTGCTCTCCGCAGATGCAATGTCGAGATACTCCAAATCGCTTCACTGACCGAGGCATTCAAAGACTTCCCTTTTTGTTAGAACATTTTAAAAAGAGCTAATAGAGTCTGTGTGCTACCTGCAGAAACGGAGTGAATCCCAGCTACTACATCTCAGCAGTTTTATCTTTTATTTACTGGAATAACACACATGGTAAACAAGCTGGGGTAAAAAGGTCTGTAATCATTAAGAATAAACTTGACTCTGCAGAAGGCAGTTGTTTTACTTTTCAGGCTTAAAATGAGTCTGAGTATTGCAGAATATTCAGGGTTGGTCGATCTGACCCCGACTGGTTTGACAGTCCCACTCCTTTTGAAAGAGTTGATTACTCTGATTTCTTTGGAAGAGTTGTCATCACCTCCCACACCTTCAGAATGCCTTAACAGTTCCCAGAGAAAACAGAAGGGGGGTTTGTTCTATCGGTGTCTTGGCTAAAAGTGATGTTTTGCTAGGGTAACAGTAATGCAAACTCTAGAGAATTTGTGAGAAGTCTATAAAGCATGGATATTTCCCAAGATTTTATGACATGTATTGTTAAAGCCAGTAAGTTGTACTTGTGTGATTTATCAAAATTGACCTCACTATTAAAATATTTATTTTTTTTTTTTTTCAGGAGAAACTTTATTGTTCTGTAATTTAGTAGTCAATATCTCAAGCCTTTAAATTACATGGAGGGTGAAAAACACAAGAGAGGTCTTCTGATTTCAGAATAAACACAAATTTTTGGTTGTAACAGTGGAGTTGCTGCTAGACTCACCTGATAATTTAGTATTAAAACTTGTTTGATATTAGCTCTGTGTTCATTAAATATGATTTCTGTTTTCAAAGATGGCATGTGATTTTGAAGCCTGCATACTGGGCATGCATATTCATGCTGTAATCTCCCTTTTCCTGGTCAGCAGGAGCACCTCTTGGCTAGGCTGCAAGCATCTATTTTCTCTGCTGACTGTGAGAGGAGCTAACATCGGGTAGGATTCTGACTTAGAAATATATGCAAGAACTTATTGTTAAGATCTGGTGAATTCCAGCTTTCATCTTCTAATTTACCTTGTTGTGCTTGATGTTCTGTCTTTACAAAACATATATGAACCCTGTCTGAGGTTTTTTCAGCAGGTTAATTTCTTTTGTTGAGTCCTGTTTAAATTCATGTTCCTCCTAAGGGAAAAAAAAACAAAAAACCAAAACATCATGTCACATCTCTTTTTGGTCTACATTTTCTTTTTAAACAAAACTCTCATGCACATATTACCATAGAGACTTGCTGTTTTGTGTTCTTGGGGGCTTTTTTCCCCTCCAATTGAATTGGAATTAAACTGTGGAGTAGTCAATTCTCTTAAAATTTTGTGGAATCAAGAAACATGAAAACCCACAGTATGTACTTTAAGGCTTCTGGGTAAGGTAATTGAAATGATTGCTGGGGTTACAAGGAGCAGAGTAAAGGGTGTTAAACTTCATTGTGGAGTAAGGTGCACATCAAAAGCCAGCGTTCAATGAATTCAGTGGGAATAGGATGTTATATATGAAGGTTATCTTCTAGTATGCTGGGGCTAAATGAAGACTTCAAGGGTCTTATGTAGTAAAAAGGTTGAAAAAATCCTTATCAGTAAAACGGTGGCAGAATGGTTTGATCGTCTGTGGGACAGGAAATGGAGCTCTTTTGTCTACCGTGCATCAGCTTCTATCATCTCGGGATAAGTTTAAAGCTGCTGGTGTGCTGGGGGTGGCTAGGAGCTCTGCAGAGCAGCAGTGCTGAAACTGAGCTAGTTCCGGCTTCATGTGCTGGGGTTTTGGATTTTGGAACGAAAGTTCTACCACACTGTGAAGAAATGACTGTGTGTGCTGAGGTGCTATAGCTGCCCCTGAAACAATGAAGTTGTTGCCTTTCTTGCTGCTTTCAGGGCACTGCTGGGGAAAAGGATACTAGGCTAAAAGTGAGGTCTTGGTCCATGGTGCCTTTCCCTTTGAAATGGAGGTTTCCTGCAGGGTGCCAGTGCTGTGCTGGCTGAATTGGCATTGGTCACACCTTCCTGTCACAAAGGGTTGTGAGGTTTGGGCCAATATGAAGCCATATGTTAGAGATGTGTCTGTGTACCTACAATGGCCACATAAGAGAGAATCTTGAATCATAGACCTGTGGCTGGCAGTTCAAAGGCAGTAAACATTTGTTTTTAATTAATTTTCAAAGCAAGACATTTATAACTGCATAAGCTAGTATCTGCTTCCTGATAGTTGTTCAAACTGAATTATGAGCAAAACCTCACATCCTTGTTTGCTTGCAAATAAAGTCCCATGGAAACAGCTATTCTTTGCATGGAGCTGCACACGGCTGTGGAGTGTGAGCTGCCTGATTTATGATCAAAGATACTGTTCTGGCTGCAGAGCCTGCCCAAAGCAAGAACAACCTGAATGCCATTTTGAGTACTTATGCTTAGGTATGGATTTGCCTTAAAGGCAAATGAAAAGAGTTGTTTAATCAGGGGAGGCATCAGACTGGCCAAAGTTTATTGAACTGTTCTCTTGGCAAAGACATCCTTGCTAGTCTAATGATTTGGTAGGTGTCTAGAAAGTATGGCCCAGATGTTTGTCATATTAATTCTTCAAATAAAAGAGAAGTCATACAATACTTTGCTATGAGAAATAGAGCTAAGAGTTCAGAGATACAAAGAAGGTGAAAGGACAGTGAGACATTTCAAAGGTTAAAGCTTCCTGCATAGTTGTATTTCCTGTACCATCACATTAGAGATACCTGGATAATACATGTGTGAATTACTACATGCTCATCTCCTGACATTTCTGACTGCAAAGCACTCATTTAAATTTTATTTTTGGGTCCCTCAAACTCAGCATCACTGTCTTTCAGTTACATATTGTTGCCTTCAGTGTTATGAGTGGTGCATTCCTTGCACATTGATCATTCAAAGTAAACCTTTTTTTTCCTGTGCTGAACCAAATATTTTGCAGTTTTGGCTTATTGCACAAAAGTACAGATCTAGAACTGTAGGCAAAATTGGAGTGAGTCTAAGACACTTTTTACACACCTAAAAAATGGTACTTTGAAGGAAGCCTTTTGACTGTGGTAAGCTGACTCTCCATGACAGATCTGCACCTGGTAAGACTAGACCATGCTTAAATTTTTCCTCCCACCCAGCTACTGAGCATCCACAAATCAAACTGAAGCCAGTGGGAGCTATTAATCTGAATTTAATCAGTAGGCTTATAAATTGTGATAATAATGAATCCTAAATGTTAAAGCCAACTTGCATGCGTACCCTATGAAAAGAAAACTAGATGTGACTCTGATTTTGTAATAGCTTGCACTTAGGGAATGAGTGGTCTGTGTCATTATGGATGAAATGTCTTCCTTCTCTTTGGTGGCATCAGTTCATAAAGGGATGGAGAGAAAAAAAAGCTGTAGGGTTGGGGGCTGGGCTTCCACATGCTTAAATTTTAAACATTGCGATTGTAAGAAGTTGTTTCATAGAGAGGAAAAGCTATTTTGTGGTAAAGGATGGCTGGCTACTTTCCTGGCTCTGCTGGTAATTTTTTGTGTTTTTGGGTAAGAAGACTCTCTCCCTTTGGCTCAGGTTCCCCTCTCCATGCCTAGGTTCTCAGCTTCCATGCTAGGTTTGCATGTGGCTGTGCCATGCACCTGGTGTACAGGTAAGGACAGCATGTGGTTCAGCATTTGATCTGCCTTTAAGAGGCAGTTCCTACCTGCTTCCTGTCAGATTTTTTTCTAGTAGCAAGTAGCCCAAATCTTTTTGTTAACTTAGCTATGCTAATGGGCATACGGTGAGGAGTCATCAAGAGTTTCTCTCCCTATTTGCCTGCTGCAGATACAGTTTTTTGTTTTGTTTCAAAATCTGCCTTCATAGCAGATAAATATAAAGAAAGTGCCAATTCCTTCTCTTCCAGTGCCGATAGAGAGAGTCACAACAGAGACATCAATATTTGCAAGGTTTCCACGTGTTGCAATTAAGGGAACAAATCCATAGTCAAAATAAATATTGCTAACCTTCAGTGAAAATCTTTCAGTACAAATCTTTAGTGGAAAAGCCTATAAATAAACAGAAATAGGGGAGCATCTGTTTCTTGATACTCCATGAAGCAGCTGATAAAAATAAAATCTGTATTATAACAGTAGCCAATACAAAATGAAAAAGTACCTGACAATGGAACACCTCCTGAATAGGGAAGTTTAGGAGCCAAGAAGCTCATCTGACTTGAAAATTGAAGAATTGTCTGAAATAGATGTTGCCATGGAGACAGATAGGATTAGCAGCCTGAGACTGATTTCATTGGTCTGCTGCTTGCACAAGTTGCTTGTTTGAGTAGCATTAATATGTTGTCTCACGCTGCTTTATATGCTGAGACCATCTGGCATTAGTGGTATTTAAAGGTGCAGTTCTGTTACAGAAGGAGTTGGCCAACATGGTTTGATTTATGTTTGTAAGACAAGCTACAAGAGTGACACAGAGTCTTTGCAAAACTGTCTTGTGCACAAAAATATTCTGAAAAATCACAGCTCATACAGAGATGAAGTGGGGCTTTGGGAAGCAGCACAAGGAATTTCAGAAGTTTGCTTTATACTCAGTCAGCACATATTTGAAATATTCTCTGCACATTTACACATTTTTTGCATGTTTCTTCAGGTGTGAATGTGAAGGCAGCCACATTTTTTTAAAATAAGCCTTTTCACCGCAAAGCTGCTTGGGAACTACATCTCCACCACCTTGAACCAATACAAGATCATATTGTGTATTAAGGAAAAGCAAGTTGTAATTTTGCAGTGTTAATGAAGAAATTAAGCTCTAACCAGACAGAGTCCCTTTAGCTTACTTCAGAATCCATGATGTCAAGACAAAATATTTTCTTTTACTGTGACTTGTACCTTTGAAAATGTATTTTTTAACAAAGGATTTGATGAGAAAGACAGTTTGTAGAGACTAAGATAAACCTTATCTCTGGTCTATTTATATCAATGAGTCTTCATCTGCTTTCCTTAATACCACTCTGGAGTGGGAGTTATCTTCCAAAGGAGCTTATATGACAGTGCTGGCATGCCTCAGATGCTTATACATTTTCACCGTTTTGTTCTTTGATAATTATTATCATGATACTTAATTATTCTCAGGACTTTTCCCCCAGACAGATATGAATGGTTAAAGATAATAATAAGATAAGATACCAAATACAGAAAATATTCCTGTCTGAGTTTGAGTTCCAGTGTGGAGGTGTTTCTATAGGCTGGGCATGGTAAGGAAAGTGGCTAGAAGGAAAATTAGCTAGAGGCTTTGTTCTCCTGGCTAGACATAAAACTGGATGGAATTTGAAGTCCAGTCTCGATAATTATCCATAAGCTTAATAAGCATTTTTACATTCTCAGCTTACCAATGTTCTGAAACTACTGATGGAAAGCATTTCTGACAGTGTTCTGCAGCAGTGTAACCCCGGTCCTCAGGTATTGATGTGATTGATATTTCTTGGATATTGCTGTGAAGTGTGTAGTACAATAATAAAATGAAACAAGGGCTTGGGGTCTGTCCCACAAATCTTTAGGTTTTAAGCTTTTATTCTGGTGCTCTGACTTTGGTGCCAAAACAAATTCTTCATATAATTTTGCTTCAAGTGCAGGACCCAAGAAATACATAGCTGTGGATGTCCTCACTCCTTCAAATAGCTTTAGAATGAATATGTTTGATACTTAATGTTTTTACAGCTTAGTTCTGTTTTAACAAAATGAATATAGGGCACAGGAAGAAAGCCAAATAACTTGTATTCCCAGCCCGCTCCCAACCCCCAATTCCTAGTTTGCAAGTCAGATTGCTCTGTTTTGTTTGCTTGTTTTTAATGCTGTCATTCAGTTCTCTCTGAAAAAAAGCTTGGGCACGATTTTGGGTGTCAGTTCACCCCAAGACCCACCTCATGGTGATACAGATGTTACTGCCACAGAGCTGTTTGCTGCTGTTACCCCTGAGCAGTCTTCCAGCATTACCTTGTCATATCTTATAGCTTCCCATGCATCTTCCTACTCTCACAGCAATTCCAAGGTATGCCACATATTTCCACAGTGTGCAAATGGATTAAAATCAGCCTGAGAGGCTGTGAAGCTACCCCTGCATGACTGTGGGCCCTTTGGCCTAGATAAACCACAAGTAAGTACTTTTTAAAGACTCTATGGGGCCAGGAATAACCTTCTCCATCTGTGGGGCAGGATCAGGAGGGACTGGCCCTGGGCATCTGGGGTGTAAGCCACCTACACTGCTTGGTGCAGGGTGCTTGTTGGTTTTCAGTTTTATTATTTGTGCTTAAAAACTTAATTTCTGAAGCTGCTGATTTTGGCCAGATGCTACTTCATTCTTTCAAAATCTTCCATTTAGTTTAGTTATCCAGACACTGGCATTTGACATACAGTATTTATAGTGTAGGAATTAACTTTTGTTTTTTCTCCATTCCATTCATTTCCAGGGATAGAATGCTGCTTCTATTCTTGCTGCATTTCCATAGCACTTAAATGAGCAGACTACAGCTGATTAAGCTATTCAGTGAATATTTCAGTATGAGAAAAGGTGATAGAATTGAGAAACAATAGGATCTGAAATAGCACCAGTTGTGCTACATAGCATTCTCCTGAGTTGCAGAGTCTGGTGACTTGGCTGTCTGAAATTGAAATAGTAGCAATGAAGCTTTCTTGTCTGGAATGCCCAACACAATTCTTTAAATTTATTATTAATGTGAAGTGGAATGAACCCAGACGAATGTATCATAAGTTTTGTGATATATTTTACCAGTAGCCCTGAAGACTAATGATGTGGAAATGTGCTTTTGAAACGACCAGCCATAGGTGGCTAGTGACACATTATTCTCAAAATGCCACTGCAATAATACTGTAGATACAATGGATTTATTTTAATGGTATTCTGTATTCAGTGGATTACTAAAATCTGATTCCATATGATGGGGGCAGTTTCAGAAAGTTGTAGTTAAAAATAGCTGAATCACCAGAAGGTGGAATGTGTCCTGTATGAAAAATCAATAAAAGGCTCCAAAAATGCTTTGTTTAAATATAAACAGAGCTGTTATTAGATTTATGCGTCCTAAGGTTTGTCCCAGAAAAATTGCACCTTTGGATAGCATTCCAGTGCTGCTCCTGTAATCCCAGTGAAATCACAGTGTGAAGTCAGTGTGGAGTGCTCGGTTATTTGATCTGAAGACTAGAAGAAGATTTAGTGCCCATGAATACCTCTGACTTCCTCCTTGAAGTTGCACAGGGTATTTGTTGTGCCTGTGCTGGAGCTCACCCTCTGGGGCCCTGGGGCAGCAGGGCTTGCACAGCTTGTGGCAACCTCTGGCAGGGAATCATTTGGTATCTGAGTTGGCCAGACACCTCAGAAACTGGAAAAACTGTCTGGTGCCGACCAGTCCATTCTTCATTTTCTCTTTCCTAGGAGCTGAAAGGATTAGAATGAGCTAAACAAGAAAAAAAAGGTTTTTTTAGTGTCCTCTCTGACTTAGTGGCATTGTCTTCTGATCATACTCACCCACTCTGTATGGACTTGTCAGCACAGAATATGGTGTCTCTATGAGTTCCTTATTCACTTGGTATCAAAATTTACTTTAACTAGCTTTAAATATAAATTACAGAGCTCATGTTGTTTTTCTTTTCCTCCAGCATGAAACAGATTGATATGAGGCAGGACATTGAGCATCATGCTGCTAACTAGTGTCAGGAGGAGAGCTGCATGTTGCAAAGGAAAAGTGATCATCCACAGCTGAACAAATTAAAATTCACTTATTGACAGTACTTGCCATCGGGGAGCACTTCCCAGATTATCTGTATTAAATATATGAACATTGAGCTAAATAGACTGTACCCTGTTGCTGGTGTAAAAAATGTAGGTCGAAACCTTGGCAAGCTTCCAGTTATAACTCAGACTCATTACACCCTAGAAAGTGGGGAATGGCATGTATATTTTTCTAGACAAAGATTAATTTAAAACATTTTTTTCTTCCTTTCTTTTTGCTTTTTACCCTTTTAAAAAGTCACTGCAGTTGTCTTTTAAAAGCAGGCTCTCAAAATACAAGGGCGAAATAGCGGAGAAGAAACAGAGAAGACTAAAAAAATGTGGCTTTGCTACAGATTGTGTAGACTTTCTGTTTCCTCCAGCCTTAAAGGCTTCATTATAGGGTGTATCAAGATTGTACTGTCTAGAAGGAAGCTGTATTCGTAATGTGCAACAAGAACATTGCACATTAGTCAGCAATGTTTATAACATTGTGGTTTAGAGCAGAAACCCTTACTGTAGGAGATTCTCCAGCAGAATCTCAGGAAAATTGAAGCAGTTGTGGCTGTAAAAGGAAATGTACATTAAAAAGGCCAGAGAGAAACCACAGATAGAGATCCTCCTCTGTTATTTATAGCTCTATCATTAAATGTCCCTTTCAAAGCTTTGAACAGAGATAGAAATCACATTTACATTTAGATGCATAAAAGGAATACACAAATGATGACATCAGTGGTTCAGCAGATGGCGAGATGATTGCTGCAGTCCCTTATGAGCTGGGATCTGTCGTTGCAGTTATTATCCAAGTGGAAACTTCTGAGCAAAAGAGCAAGAAAGAGTAAGTGTACATGGTCTAACCTAGTGTCTAGGAATGGAAGCAAGCAAAAAAAAATTGTAATAATTTCACCATTAATATTTCTACAAAAAACAGGGTTGGGGATCAAGCTCTTCCCTGTGATTGCTTTAGGTTAGAGATAGGTCCAATTCAGTTCAGACATCCTGATTTTGTGTTACTTTCCCTTTGGTTACCTTTGTTGTTTAAAACTTCATTGAAATCAATTCAGAATAATTTCTCTTTGTGTTTACTTGGCAAATTGGGTAGCCCTTGTTTAATTTTTGAAGCAGTTTATCAGACATGCATAAGTGCATTTCAAGAAATTTATGTCAAGAGTTGCTTCTTCCAGCTTTCCCGTTAACTGGTTCACAATCCATCTTCCAGGAAAGCAGTCAGAATTACAAAGCATGAAAATCTACGTGGGATTCAGTTCTGCATACAATGAAGTCAATTGAAGTTTTGCCAGTGACATCAAGAGATCTAGAGTCTAATATATTTCTTAAACTATGAAGGCAAGACTCAAGGGTGGGCTATATGTGTCTTCACAAGCCATTAATAATAATATGGAATATCTTACTGTAAATTGAAATCATGTGATTGTGTGTACATATTCATGTGTCTGTGCACATTTTGTATCAGAAATCTTCCAAAAGGTCCTCATAGAAAGGAGGACCAATCTCTCAGCTATTGACTTCAGAGAATCTCTTTCTTGGGCTCTGTAACAGAAGCTTATCAATGTGGACATGAAGGTGCACCAATCCGTCAGGTAATGCCTGAACTGGTCTTTAAGGCTCCTGGAATACTCAGTAATAAAAAATAAAATTGAAAGACTGGAAAGACTTAACTCTAGTCTGTATCTTAGAAAAGAGTCTGCATTAAAACAGATGCCTGGTAAACTTTCCAGCCCTTCATATTTATGCTGCAATTACCTTTTCATAAAGCAGTGGTATGAAAATCTGAAAAGAGGCACAGCACCAATGGCTGTGAGACTTCTGTCAATTCTTCTGTTTGATAAACAAATGAATCCCAGATCGTCTGACCATAATATGCAGATACAAATTAGCACATCATTATACCTGATCTCGTGTGGGAAGTTGTTTTGTGTTCTTAAGTGTGCACAGTAAAAGGTTTAATAGCAGATACAGTATGTGAAGCCCATGCTTTTCCCATTTCTAGTCATGCACAGACAACTGTGACCATTGTCACATACACAATAAATTGGGACGTTTTGCTTTTACTGATGTTATTAGCAAAGCTTTCATGATCTTCAGCATGTGCAAAATTGATCCTCTGATTTTCTTTCCTATTTGCTTGGCTATCCCCAGCAGCAATTAAGATTTCAGAGTACTTCAAAGACCAGGCTTTTTTGCTAAGCTCTGGGGGAGATCAAAAAACCCCCAACAACTGAAAACCAAACACCAAAATCAAACAGAAACTCTTTCCAAGCTGCTTTTGATTTTTAAAGCTTTGAAAAGCAAAAATGTATTTTTAGCATTTCTTTGGATGTTGTTCTGGAAAAATTACCAAAACAGGAAAGAGGAAAAATATCCATCTAAAAAACATGACAATCTTAGTGATTTTTTAAAAAAATATTATTTTGAATTTGTGAATTGTCAAAAATAAAAAGTCTGCTGCCTTGTGTTTGTGTTCCTTGATTTCCTGGTTCAGTCAAAATGCTGTGAAGTGATCTTTCCTGCAATGGTCGTAATTCTTAGTGGCAATGTTTCACTTGAACAAAGATTTTTTTCCCTAATATAATTTGATTAAATAAGTTTTTATAAAAATGAATAAACTCATAAACTCACCCAATCATGAATAATTTTGAAACGTGAAGGTATAGTTGAAATTCAAGTCTCAGTTTGCCATTCTTACACAATTGCAGAATTGAACTGGCACATTGAAGTTCACCAGTTGTTTACCAAGTCTTTTCTCAGGTGATTTCCTGGCATATATTGACCCGTTTTTCAAAACTTGAAGCATTATAGAAATGTTATAGAAAAAGATCTTTTGAACCTTTTATAAACACTAAAAAAGTTGCAGTGCACTCAGGGAAGGTTTCTCAGGCCAGCCTGTTTTCTTGACTTCCAAGAGTGAGGTCAGTATCTGTAACACTGTGGGTTCAGTGATCCTGGCTCACCAGAGGATCAAGGCAAGCCAGGATACCATTGGTATGTGGCCAAATGAAAGATACCCCAGAAAACTGTTTCAAATGTTCACATTGAGCTCAAAAACTTCAAAGATCTGCTATGCTTAAACTATGTTCAAGTCAAGAGCTTTCTTTGTCTGCAATTCAGCAATTTCAAAGGGGAAAAACATAAATAACTTTAAAAAGGAAGTGATCTTAGAGAATGGGAACAAAAATACCGAAGGTAACTTTCTAAAACTTTCTCATGTATTGAAGGAGTAAGAGCAGATAGGTTAGGGGGATTTGGTGCATCTTGAATAACTGTTTCATTAAGTTCACTGCAAATAGAGAAAAGACATGAAAGAATCTAGCTGATGTTAAAGTCTGTGAAAGTTCTTTAGATAAAAAGAAACAGAATTCTCCCAAGAGTGCTGATGTGTTGCTATGTGAACAATTATAGTGTGCTAGCAGAAAATGTTTACTGAGTGCCCACTGTTCTAGGAAGGATTTTCTGTAGGCTATATCAAAAGAGAAAGAAGTGTTTTGATGCCAGTTAAAAAGACATGTCTGTTTTGAGATCTTTTCAGTTGTATTTACTCTGAATCATGGCAAGCCTATTTACCAAGACTCAGATGGACTCTGAAATCGTGTGGGAATTAAGAAGATGCTCAAGAAAAGTTTTATTCTTTTCAATTTTTGATATATGGGTAATTATATGTGTAGAAGACAAAGTTATTCAGAAGAGGGAGGCACAAACCCATCCCTTCATAGGGTATCCCCTAAATAACTAAAACTGCAGTTGTACCAGAAAGTATACTTTGTTTAGTCAAGTGGCTGAATGCAGTGGTAGAGATGAAAATATGTTACCAGAGCTTTTCCTCTCTGTTAAAAGAGCTTGAGGGTGTTGTAACTGTAATTTTTTGGTGATTATTTGTAGTGCTAGCCTGTGCTTAAACCTGCATCTTCATCACTGTTGTCACCCACAATTGTAGGTTAAATTTGTCCATGATGCCTTCACACCTCCACTGACAAGATTTTCTTGTGTTCAAATTGAAAGCTAAAGAAAGGACCAGGATAAGCAGCCCACTCATTAAAGGAAGCATCACAGAATTTTTAATGAGGACAGATATTAATTTATTATATTTCCTAATAATCTGGAGGTTGGCATCCTCAGAAAGAAATGGTCTTCAATAGTGTGAGACATTCATTCCCAATGGGATTTGAGATATTGTAATATCAGGTATTCTGTAAAAAGAGGCAAGGAAAGAAATATTCTTTGCTGAAATGATGATGACATTATTGCTATTAGGCTTTCCTTGACATTTTTGTGTGAAATAGTGTCTCTAGCTGATATCACAAAGATGAAGTTGATTGTTCTCATTCTTTTGGATACCACTGTGTTAGTAAATGTCTCAAAATGGATTTTTCCCCATTTCCCTAATAAAATAACTATAATTTTTTTAATTAGTCAGATTTATGTAACTATTATGATTTCTTAAATAAACACGTTTTCTTTCTTCAAGGAACACTTTGGAAATTAGTCTAAAACTTAATTATAAAGTTTTTTTTCTCTTTCTCTCTTCTTTACATAGTTTTTATGGTTTTGGTTGGTTATTTGTTTTTTTTTAATCGCAACTCTGGAGAGAAATTCCTGACCTTCTCATTTCTCCCATGGAAATGCTGAACTGCATTTGACATGTCAACTCATAAAGTTGTCATAAAGTCATAATTATGGTTTCAGACTTGTGTCTCTGTGAAGTTTCCTCAGGAACCATGAATCATAAGCAATGTTTGTAGACAGACTCTGGAATTACATTTCACTGATAAGTGGAGTGCAAACAATGAATTAAGAAGTGTTCTTAGTTGATTATCAAGCGTTACCATTTTTAGAATGATCAGAAGAGAAAGAACAGGGGGTAACTGTAATTCTAGTAAAAGTAAAATCACTGTATGTATAATTTTTTATTAATTTGACTTTTGCAAAAAATCTGTAGTTGAAATGTATTTTGGCTTGTATCATGGACCAAAACATCACTGTTAAAGATACTTTTTACTTAATTCAAGTTTATTTCACTGATAAGAAAGATGAATGCTCTGTTCCTGGATAGTAAATTCAACACAGTGGAAGCAGTGGAAGCAATGAGCTGGCTTTTTTACAAAGTTATGCAGTGCACTGCTATTCATTGATCCAAGAAAGTAGAAATTGGTTACGAGATACTTTCCGAAGGTAAGAGTACTGTGGTGATGGATACAATGGAACAATGTCAGAGAGGAAGATTAAAAAATGGCTCAGAGGGAGCACTGAGTTTTGAAGCACTGAGCGTGTAGATGCAGCAGCTAGAATAATGTCACCTTTTGTCACACAAACTGGACAGTGGGTGTTCCAGAGCTGTTCCAGTGCATGTGATGTTCCATGTGCTTGAATAAACAACCCCAGTGTTATGGTCCTCTAGGAGGCCAAGCACTGGTTTTACTTTAATGCTTGTCAAGCCATGAAGAATATAAATGCAAGTACAATAATTTGGCAGTAACCCAGGACACATAGCTGCTGCTGCTGTACTGGGTGTCCAACAGGTCTCCAGTAAATTGGTGATATTACTGTGCCAAATTGAGTATTTTTCAGGATGGATGGACAGAAAGCCAAGGGTAAGGATTAAGCAGTGGTGAGGTCACATGTGGAAACCACTATTCAGTGTGGAATACTTCATCAGAGAGAAAGTAATTAAACTTAGTAGAGAGGAGATGGTTTACAAGAAAAAGGTGAAGACATGAAGTAAGAAAAAAATCATATTTAAAAAAATCCCACAGGGAAAAATTTAGTAGGATTGAAGCCAGAAGGTTAAATTAAGAAAAAAAAATGTGAGCAAATCCCCTGAAGTGTTTCACTGTCTGCTTATTCTTAGTCCAGTGCTAGGTGGTGGTGTCTGTGGCATGAGAAGTCAATGAAGATGTCCCCCCTCCTCCCGTTTTTGTCCTTCTTATGGCCAGCATGGTAACTCTTAGCAATTTTAGATGATGTGAAAACAGCAGGATGCTGTGGGTGATTGGTCTGGGCTCTTGGTCTCGCAGCATGAATGATGGTGAAAAGCTGGTTGTTACCTCAAAGCAAGGCCATGGAAGCTTAACTTGATGGCCCAGACCCTGAGCACAGCACTTGGGGGAGCTGGCCTGTTCCATCTGCAGGAGCATGCAGCACTGAGGCATTGCTTGTCTGAGAGCTGTGGTCTGGTTGGCTCCACATCTGGCACCTCTGTTTCTCAGGCTTCAGGAAAGAGCACTGTTTGAGCTCAGGCTGCCAGGTTTACACCTTTGGCCTCTGGTCCTCACTGTTTCTGGGTCCTTTTTAATGAAAATTTCTTCTGCCTCACCCTTTACTTTAGAAGACCTCCAATTTCTTCAAAGTATTTCTCTGCTGTTCTCAGAAACAGTACCTTGAATCACGGAGTAGCCTTCTGGGCAAGTGACTGAATTTCACAGTGCTGTTTTCCAGTCATTGCAATGCTGTAAGACTGCTGCCTTTGTTCACTTACAACCCTTGCAGCAGAACTGAGCTTATTCCTTTCAGAGGCTGACATGGTATATTATTTCATATTCATCTTATTGTGTGCTTAGAGTAGCTTATACTGGTCTTGTATTCTTCTCTATAATTGCCTTTATTGTTTGACCTCTTATGGCAGCTTAGCTCTTAACTCACCCTAAAATCCACAATAACTTTTGAAATATTTTGATTTGGTGGAAAAACTCAAGAGTGATTATCTTCTGTATTGTATTTTAACCTCAGGAAATCCGGGCCTCCTGTTCCCCAGAATGAAGGACATGTAACTCCTGTGCTAAAGGAGCACAGCATCAATTATATTTCCAGAGATCTTAGCCTGTACTAAGTATTTTCTTCATTTTTTAAAATAAACTTCTCTTTTGAGTAAGTAGTTTTATTAAGCCTCTCTGTCTTCCAATGCTAACATTCTGTAAGTGGTAAGATATATTAAAAATCCACAAGTGTTTCTGAATGAAGATAAGTTCTTGGAAAAAAGACATTTTGTCTTAATGCTATACCTTATGTATAGGATATAGGTTTATGAAAATAATTACCATGCCATAACCTTAAAAATTTTACAGCCTCTTCAAGGCTGTATGATGAGAAATGAAGTTTTTGTGCTCTGTGATGTAAATTCGGATTTATAGCTCTGCTATGTAAACATTGATTGGATGCTTTTGGCTTGCTTCATTGCTTTTTGGATAATTTTTGCAATGTACAAATCCAGTGGAGAGACTTGAACTTAAAAAGAAATGGGCTATAACTTGGTCTGCTACCCAGGATTCTGCTTCCTGAATAATTCTTTGAAATTACTTACATCAAAGTTTCTGTAAGTAAAAGGTAGCACAAGGAATTTGTGCAAGCAAAATGTCTCAGGTTCAGTATCCAGTATTGATGCCAAAGTAAAATCTCTTCTATATTTGACAGAAAAAATACATCTAACAGAAAATGTGTTCTGAGGGCCATCTGTCATGTCTCTTTAGACCCCCTGATATTCACAGTGTCACTGAAGGCAGTGTATCTTCAGAGTGCATTTTTCATGGTGCTCATTAGAACAGTTAGTGGGCTGCTTCTGTGGTTTGGTGCCACCCGTACTTAGCTGTGCCCATCTCTTTACATGTTTTATTCCTTCATTACTAATCACAGTCAAATCTAGGAATGATAGATGAATCCCATACCACAGAACTGAATGAATAAGCCCACCAAACTGAACAATAACAAAGAAGTCCAGCACAGAATAATTTCAAAGAGCAAAACTCTCTTTCTGTATGAAATAATATAGCTAGGACCACGTGTAATGGAAAAAAAGAAACAACAGAACCCAAAAAATGTTACACAGATTTTAACACTTGCTTCTTTCATATGTCCTTATGCATTTGAAGTGTGGAGCTTTTGCATTTTCAAACATCTGGGATTTAGCCTTTTATTAAAATGTGGATACTGAAGTTAGAATAAATAGACAAATTAATAAATCATGTTATGAATCAGTGTGGTGATCTTTATGCTAGCTCTTCAGATTTCAGGATACTTTTCTGCTCACTACTGGTAACCTGCTTAAATGTAGTGTTGTGCTATAGTCTAATAACTTCAGACAATAATCCTTCTTCAATTGGTAGGCAATTTGGCACAGGATTGGGAGCAGTGTGGTTTGACATTGTTTTGTCAAATCTCAGAAGTGCTGAAATATTTCTGCATTCTGTAGAACTCTGGTTTTTTATGAATTAATGTTTCCAGCCCTTGACAAAAGCCAGAAGTACTTTTGAGTTTGCATGCTCAAAGAGGAACCATAGCACTCTAATCTCTATATCAATAAAAGTGTGAATCTCAACTGTCACAATACATTTGAATATCAGCATTTACTCTTTTACTGATGAATTTAACAGCCAGATTCACTTTAAAAATAAAATTATTGTGTCATGGACAGGTGCTTGGATGCTGGCTCTTCAGTCTCTTACATTGTTCACTTGTGGGAAAAAAATTGTTTAGTTCTATTTCAGACCAAAATCTGGCAGAAGGAGGAGACAAAATTTCTATGCAGACATTGTCAGCTTCTCTGTCTTCCTTACTTAAGTGGTAAAGAAATAGATGCCTTTCACTCTCGTATGTTCATTTAGAACATTCATGGGATTTAAATGAGCCTGCACAGGAAGGGCACAATAAAAATGCTTCTCTAGTTTTGTGTAATTTACCTGAAAAATGTTATATTCACCAGTTGTGACATCATTTTCCCAAAGCTTGTGTTCTCCTTTGTAGATGTATCTGTGTGACTGTAATCTCAATTCAGCAAACCTAAAATAAAACCATGAGATAGGAGATTTCCTTCCTTCATGTACATAGAAACAGGTAGCAATAAACGATAAGCAAATAGCAGCTGAACATCATGTGTCATCCTGCTTTCCCCTGTGTGCATTGGTGTGATACCAAAATTACATCTGCTAGGATATTTCTGTGGCAAAAATTCATGAAGAAAAAGCTCTGCAGTACAGCTGCCCAGACTTTCAAAAATATCATCAGGCTCTTAATTTTTTTTTTTTTTAGTGGAGCCGTATTAGCAATATGCTCAAGAAAAAATTCAGTGTAATGAGAAATCAGTGCTGTGCATTTTTTTCTCTGCCATTATTCACTTAGTTTTATGCTAACTGTTCACTGAAGTGATCACATTTTGCTCAGACTTGCTTTTCTTACCATTCTGTCTGTTTCTTCATTTTGAACTGTTCCTTTAAAAAATAAAAAATGTACTTATATTCAGCTGTCTATTTGAGTTGAATATTGCTTATTCTGCCTGTTTTGAGGTTTTTTGAGTCCAAAGGCTTGGAGTATAATTTAGGATTGATACTTGATTTTGCTGCTGTTGAAACATTAACAGACAAGTATTAGTAAATGTTAAACCTCAGTGTAAGTTTAGTTAACATATTAATTTGTACTTCTGATCTATTAATGATCACTTCTGTTGTCCACTGAACAAATTTTCAAACCACCATTCTTGCACTCGCTCTTGTGACATCCTACAGCAGTGTTAGAGGCCATGCTTGATATCCTTCCCCAAATCTCTCATCAATACTTACTTTTGTCCTAGCAGTTCTTAAAGGTAAGGCAGGAAAAGGGTTTAATGAGATCTGTGGTAAGATCATGGCCTGCCCTCTGCTTGCCATATGGTTCCATTCTCTCCTTTTTTTCTTTTTTTTTGTTTACATGGCAGAGAGCAGGTAAGTCTTTGCTCAGTGATGGCACAGTGGTGTCTGTCCTTTCCTGGAGGCTGGTACAGCCTTTGTGACAATGGTATTAATGCTTTCTGGGGAAGTCTTGCACTGCTGGAGTGGCAGCTTCAAGTTAAAATCCCAAAATGGCTTTCTGTGCTGTGACTATCCCTTGTAATCATGCTTGTGTGTGTGTTGGCAAGGGAGACTATCAGCTCTCACTGATGCTTTTTTTTTTGGGTTGTTTTTGTTTTCGTTTTGTTTTGTTTTTGGTTTTTTTTTCTGTGTGTTTTTGGGGTTTTGGGGGGAATTTTTGTTTGTTTTTTAATGTTCATTGTTTAGAGATCAGAATAGTAAGGTGATTTTTTTGTAATTCTTTATCAGACTCAAGCTACTTTCCATTAACAAGCAATCTTAAATAGGAACCTATCTTTTTCTGGGGAAAATCATCATGGTTGAACTATTTTTGCCTATTTGAAAAAGCTGTAAGCCAAAGCAAGAGATACTCGTGGCAGGCATGTATGATGCCTAGGTCAGAAAGCCTGACGTTCCTAGGTTACACTGTTATCTTTTAGCTTGGCAGTTTGCAAGTTATGCAGCCGTGAAAGAATATTTTGATGGAAGTCTGGAAGCTGTTCCAAGTCAGGAAACTCACAGTTCCTGAAATTATCTCTTGGACCTTTTTTTAATTTTTTTTTTTAAACTTAGGTTTGCCCTCATATCCTGCTTCTTTTGACATGCTGAGTTGATTATTTAGATCTAATGGGGCCTTCTGAATAGTGTAAGATGTGATAACAACATTGCTCCCAGTGTGAAATTTTTTATGAGCAGACCTTGGTTTTGAGTTTGTCACTTTCATGAGGTTGCAGTACCATACTGCCAGATCCAGTGGGGGACAGGAAGCTCCTGGAATGTGTTTGGCCCCAGCACAGCCTTATTGCTAAGTGCTGCTTTGGTTTCCCTCTGTTAAAAAAGAGTAAATAGGGGAGGGTTTGAAATAGTTGTCTTAGCATAGCAAGAGTGTAAAATGTGATTTTACCTTCTGTCTTCCTTTTTAGGCAAAATCAGGCAGTTAAGTATCAACACCCTATGTGCCTATGTGCCCTTCTGCACCCTTTTTCTAGTAGCTTTTCAAATAGTGTCAGGATTCTAAATCTCATATTGCAAGATGGTGTTGTTGAGCTTTGTAAAATCTTTTGGTTGATACCTGGTTCAAAGATAAGGTTTCAGTGAAAACAAATCACCTGGAGAATTCTAGCATGAAAAATTAATTTCTCTATTTGCACAAATGCAAAGGAAACATCCTTGAAAATAAAAGAGCTGTTGAAATTTTTTATCCTCAGATAACTTATAAATAGATGAAAAGCTTTTGCTTTAGAAAAAAAAAATCAAATGTGGATAGAAACCAAATGTGGATAGAAAAATTGCATCCAGAAAGGAACTTTTCAGAAATAAAAGAGAATGAGAATTGACAAGAGTCAGTGGAAAATCTTTTCTCAAAAATTTTTCTCAAAAGAAAAGATTTTTGCTTGAGTCTGTAATGCCTTGTTCTGTCAAACTCCTGAGTATGTGCTTGACTTGACATTCCAGATGAACTCCTCCAGTGCTAATATGCTGAAGGTACATATTTGTTTAATGGTTCAAGTCTTACATAAAGGAAAACAAAATAAAACTGAGCTCTCAGTGCAACTTCAGTGGTAGTTTTTGCTGCAGCTAAAAGGGAAAATGTCCTTGTTGTATACATATAGAAGAAGAATGGTTCTGTGGTTAGAATCAGGTCAAATATCACTGTGTTGTTTGGGGAGAAAAGTATAGTTCCTTCGTGTAGGGTTAGTAGTGTGTCTTGGTGAGTTTATGTGTTGGCTGCTCTTTGCCAAATTTATTGCCTTTTATTAGGTACAGTTTTTAGTGATTGGTGTGGTAATCTTCATTCCCTTTGCCTTCCCGTTTCTGTATTCCTAAAATCTGAACACACTTTTTTAGATTAGTTACATTTTGTAACTATTTCTTTTTTCTTGATGGTATAGGAGACTGCTGGAAAATATCCTGAAGCATGCTTTTGGCAGTCATCACACTGTGATCATAAAAGTTAAGACTGGGTTGAAAGAAAAAGTGACATACATATAAAAAAAGAAGTAGAAAATGTGTAAAATACTGGAAAGCTAATATTTTATGAAACAATCCAAACAACTTTGTCTTTAAACACAAAAATGTAATAATTTCATTAAAAAGATTTTCTTTTAGACTGTTTGATTAAATAAGAATGAACTACTGAATCATAAGGTGTAGCAGGGTTAATAAAAACAGGGAATACTAGGTCAGTTCCCAAAAGGTTTTTTCTCTGTCTATCTTGTAATCATGTGGTTTTGATTTTGTTTGTGACCTGTGCCAAATCTGTCTTTTCATATGATTTTGAGTATCTGCAAATGCAATTTCTTTAGTTAAAATTAGAAGTGTGCTTTAGATCAAAGATGATGTTAGCGAAAAGAACCACGAAAATAATTTTCATGACCTGGGGATGACCTCCTTGTTGCTTGAGTCTCTCAGTGAGGGATGTTCCTGCCTTTTTATGAGATGTATGTATCCACATACAAACACAAAGGTAGAGAAGTGCTTGCATACAGTTAGAAAAGATTTTGCAGCCAAGCTACTCAGTACTATTCCTCCGTTTGTTATATTACTGTTCTAGAATTAAGAGCCTGATGGATGTGTTTTGGATCAGGCACCACATCATCTTCCTATTTGATTGCATTATTATTTCCTAGGTTCCCTTTTTTTTTCATTTAGAGAAGTCTTCCTTCTCGAAGTGTCCCAAATGCCTCAAGTGAGAATATTGCTTAGGGCTTCTTAGGAGGTGCTTTTTGGCTGTGTTATGCTCTCTTCTGTGGGCTGGCTCTTTAGCTACTTCATGGGCTCTTTGGACATGAATAATGGCAGTATGTATGAGAAAAGCAGTTTCAGAAAATCTCAGAATATGTTGAATAAAGGTACAAAATGCATGAATCCAGCTTTTAAAACATGCCAGATTTTATTACACCGCTTTGTTGTACTTTGCCAGCCTTCTACACATGCACAAAATTGAAGTAAAATGCAATAAATCTGGAAGATAGGGCATTTTTTTCCTCCTGGTTTCAGTGCTTTAATATTGGTCTGAATTTCAGAAGTGTGGCAAAATCTGAGCTCTTAGTATTTTACTACACTTACCAAAAAAATGTAAGTGACTACACAGGAATAGTGGTGAAAATGCTCAGATTGATGCCAGATACCACTGATAGAAGTAACAAAAGCCCTTGGACTTTTATTAATGAACAAAATTGTCCTTGGATAAGATGTACCTTTTCACTAACATGATGTTTCCTCTGCATTGTAAAAAGGGCTTGTCTGATGTACTGCTAGTAACATAAAAGAGAAAGGAAGTTTTGACTGAGATGAAAGGGAGCACAAAAGATGGATTTTCTGTAGCTGCTTTATATTGCTCAGAGGAAACAGTAATTAGGCAGTGCTAGGAATTACTCCTTGGTTACTGACCCTGCTGGTCATTGCCCTTTAATGTCCTTGGCATATTGGAGGCATAATGGGCATAATGGCAGAACATGGCTATTATTTGTCCTTTTGTGAGGAACGTGCCTTGTTACTTTGAAGTAGCTTTTCTGTGTGCACTTAGAATAAACCCTAGGTAGGTTCATTTTGTACCAAATTTCGCAGAGCTCTATTGCCATGCATAGGGTTCATTATAAAATAGGTAGTTGCTCAGCTGCTGGTTGACTTTCTGCACTTACAAAGTGCTGTTCAAGGTCAGGATTGCAATTTCTGTTGTTCTTGACTGAGACCATGTGTACAAGTCCTTTCTGTAAATGCAGGGATATCTTACTACTCTGTGGAGGGAAAACCTGATGGAAGCTCTGATGAAAACTGAGAAAATAAAAAGCATTATGTTTGTTCCCTATATGAGGAAAAATACCTGGTTTTAGGACACTGCAGTGTGTGCTCTGAGCAGACCTAAAAGCCATTACAGATGTTTTTGTTAACCATTTCTGTCTTAGGAAGACTGTTCTGTGTCTCAGCTATACAGCTGTACTGTGCTTTGCAGTGTCAGGGTCAATGTCCATATGCGATTTTTTTTGTCTGGAGCTCCCTTATTTAAAGGCAGAACATCTCCTGAAAGCCTTCTGGATCCACTCACATCTGCAGTGGAGACAAAGGATTTGTCTGGTTCAGTTATTTCCACCATTACTGTTGAGTCATAAAACTGTTGTATGATTCACTTCTTCCTCTTACGCATGAAGTTTGATTTTATTAGCCTCTGCACCAGTTCAGCTTCCTCTCCTTAAACCATTATACTATCTTGCTAGGATAAATAATAGCTTATTTTCTTTTCTTTTTATAATGTAAGATGACACGAGGGGCATTTTCTGAAGGGTATCCATATTTCAAACATATGTGGGTGTGAACAGACAGACCTTCTCCAAGCATACTGGTCTGCATTTCTGCCTATAAATAAGTTATTACAATACAATACCAATTTTTATTTAAAATTTTCACATAACATTGAAAATTTCTGGAGCCAATTTTGCAGTGTTTGGATACATAGTGTTGCTCTAGCAGTGTTGGTCACTCTATCCTTTTAACCTTTATTTTCTTCTGCTTTACACTTATATGATTTAACCTCTGAAGCACAAGTATAATTGAGATTTACTGCTGATTATCACATAGGCTTCATATCTTAGATGCAGAAACTTGAGAGAGCATTAGCTGCTAAAATCAGGCACTTTCCCATCAAGGTTTCACAGTTTGCCAGGTTCTTAAGGCTACAATGCAGATGTATTTTTCTGGAAGCCGCCTTTCCCCTATCATTTAAAATGATAGAATTTTGTTAAAAATTATTTATATCAAAAGCATGATAATAAAATAATTTTTAAGACTTAAAGAAGCTACCTGGGTATCTATTGGTTTCTGAGAATTTTGACATAAATCAGGTTGGTTGTGTTCTGGTGTAAATGGTGTCCCTGCTAGTCATCACAAGTCAATTTTTCACCTTTTTTTTTCCACATAGGAGCAAATTAAGAGCATAATTAACTTTTGCATTTTGCCTTTGTCCTTCTGTCATTTTTATAAAAGGTCGTTTTATAACACTTTCTGTAACCTCCATGGCAAATAATCAAAGAAGGTAAGATCAGTAAATATTTGGGCTCATCTAAGCAAGGGAAGCTGAGTAAATATGCCAGTGCAAAAGGAACTCATTCTGTAACATACTGTCTACACAAGGGATTTGTTGCAGGGGTACATTTTTGAGAAAATTTTATCCCCTTTCCCTGTTAGCAATGACCAATGCACTTCAGCATCATCTGCCTGAATCACAGATCTGCAGTCCACAGATTTTTTCATCCAGTGTCAGATTGTGACAGAATAGCAGTGAAATAAAAGAATGTTCCAGTTATCAATCAAGAAGGAACATCCAGTACCAGAGGCCTTGTTGGAGTAACGAGCACTGCTGTGATGCCTCAGAAAGGCTCCTGGAAATCCAAGATGCAAGTCTGCAGGCTTACCACTAGATATTTATTATTTCTCTTAAGCAGAGAAAACATATTTCCCAAGGGCCCAGAACGTCCTTGTGACAGAAATTGTGGTACTTTTCAGTCAGAAATAGCTCTCCTCTGTGGAGAGAGCAATGCAAGGAGTGTTGCTGGGTGAAGATGAACTCTGTGCTTCCCTCCTGTGTGGGTGCAGCCCAGGGCCCAAGGCAGTGCAGCCCTCAGTGCTTGCATTCCTCCTGGGAAATGGCCTTGCAGTGAGTTCTGGGGAATGGTGCTACAGAGCAGGAGCCCTGGTCTGACTGTACTCCCTCAGCTCTTTTCGGGTTTGCTTCATGCTCTGGGCACTGCTCAGCAAAACACAGTATCCATCATTTCCTAGTGGAAGTTGCTGCTGCACAAGCTCATGGCTGCACTTCTGTGCTTTTGGCCACCCTTATGGCAGGGGGAATCATAGGATGGTTTGGGTTTGAAGGAACCTTAAAGATCCTCTAGTTCCAGCTCCTCTGATGTGGGCGTAGATCCTTACACCAGACAGCTTGCTCAAAGTCCCATCTAACCTGGCCTTGAACACTTCCAGGGATTGGGCATCCACAGCTTCTCTGGGCAACCTGTTCTGTGCCTTACCACCCTCTCAGTAAAGAATTTCTTCTAATCTAAACCTACATAACAATGTTTAATTTGGCATGTATAATTGACTGAAAAATAATTATTCATTTGTTTTCATTGGCTTTTTCCATGTTTCCAGTAATTAGGGAGACCTTACTTTCGTTTTTTCAATTATTTGTCCAGCATTTCTGCCCAGTTCTTTGACTCTAGAGCCTGAAATCGAGATACAAATGTTGTGGGTTTTTCCTGATTTTTATTTCTTCTCTTCATGAAATGAGGATGAGAAAAAGCAGAGCCCAAATGTGTCTCCTGCTGGCAGCAGGCGTTTGAACTAGTTCAGCTTTGAAATTCTCCTTATATTTGTTACATGCAAAACGAAGGAGAGAGATGAGCTCGGTCCTTTTGAAGTGCTCTGATAACTGGCAAGTACTTTCATAGCTGAAGTGAAAAAACTGATTTTAGAGTTTGCTGAAGAGAGAAAGCTTGTTAAAGTGAACTTGATGAGGAGCCATCATGAATGCATATCTAAATTATGTATCAACCTTCCCATAACTCGGTTTATTTCGATGATAAATTTATAGATTAAAAATAAAAACAACTTTTCTCTGTCTGCCAACCAAAACTTGAGGAATACAGTGAGTGCTTTTGAAATGAAAATTCACTTGTTATAAGTGGAAAATCCTCCCCTCCTACAGAGCACAGTGGAAGAGATGAATCTATTACATCCCAGAGTCAGCTTCACAGCTGACAGAGTTACCCATGACATCCTTGTAGTGCCAGTGTCACTTACAAAGAATGCCAGGGTACATTTTGGTCTGTATTTTTTCCTAGCAGTGAAAGTAGAAACTGGTAGGCAGAAAATGCTGTTTTGTGCTCTGCCACAGACTGGTAAGGATAGTTCATGGATCGGTAAGTGTGTTTGGTTTCTTAGGAACCTCATCTTCAGTGCCAAGCTAATGATACTTGCTGCTGTAACACTAAGGGATTCTATAAATGCAAAGTCCAATTTAATTTTCTTAGGGCAGGAGAAATGCAATCTGTTATAAAATTAATTTGATTAATCCAGATATATATATCTAGAAGGTTATTTGTTGCTTCTAAAATTCTGATAATTTTTAAAAACTTTAAAATATTTTGAACTTGAGAGGCCTTTTTAGCACATTTACACAGAATGTGGGGTTTGTGCATATCACATCTCAGTGTTTCTTAGTAAGTTAAAAGGGTTTGATGAAATAATAAACTTGTTTAGCTTTACAAGTGATTTGTTATGATTTAAAGGATCATCACCACCTGTATTGGATAGAACCATCAATGTGTGTGCAGTAACACCAATCTAGTAGGCAAAAATTGTTGTATTCTGTGATAAAGCAGGTGGGCTTTTCCCATAACACTGGATGCAGTGCTGCATTGTGCAACACTTCAGTGTAAGTGCAGCATATTGTGGAAAGATCACAGGGATGTGCCAGCAAAGAGCTGTAGGTGGGGACTGCAAGGAGCTGAGCAGATGCTTTGCCCACTTCTTGTGGGAGGCTGTGCCAAGTCCTGTAGCTGCCGGGGTGAGAGTGGGCTGTTGGAAACCTGGAGAAAGCACTGAGTCATCCAGAACTTTTGTGGTGGAAATAGCTGTTGGGCATGAGGCAATCTGTCTGGAGAATTTAATTTCCAATGCAAGGACATGTAAGATCCTAGTTTGAAGCCCAACTCCCAGGCTTTGCACTCAGTAGAATGGAGATCACATCTTGATTTGTACATGTCAAGGCCAACAGAAACAACTGCTACTTGTGAGCTTTCACTCCAAGTTTAATGTGTTGCATAGAATTTATTGTTAATTTCGATTTTAAGCAGTGGTGTTTAAGTCATTATGAAAATTTCCAGAAAGAGCTTGAAACTGATTTTAACTCATAGCCCTTAAAAGTATATGTGTTTTTTTTAAAGCAAGAAGTTGCCAAAGTATCCTTGATTTTCTTTTCATTTTGTTTTCTTCCAGTGTATTATCCAACAGTTGATGGCAAGAAAGGGAAATACTAATTTTTTCAAAAATCTTTGGTGTTGACTGTTGACCTGTTTCTGCTTTCATATAAGCCACCTGTGAAACTTCCACTAGTTTCTTGTTCAGCAAGGTTAGACCAATGCTATCATCTTAGTAAATGTTGTCCTAAATTTACATAAGGCCTATCCAGTGATTTAGAAACTAATACTGCATTGTGGCTCTGTCTTTCAATGCCATTTTCTCCACAAATTGTGGAGATCAACATTTTCATTGAAATGCTGTTATGAGGCAGGTTCAAAACATTTAGTTTACTGGGTATTAAAAATCTAAATTTTCTAATTTGTTCACTTTTCTGTCTTGCATCTGCATTTATTCTTTTACTCTTTTTTTTTCATATTTAAAGGAGAAACCTATTTTATAATCTTTGGTTTTCCATTTAGTTGATCTTCAGATAATTATTTTCTCTTTGAAATACTAATAAAAATTTGGAGTGTAAAAAAGTCTTCAATAACATTTAATGAATTAATTTATTGCCAGTAAGGTTCTGAGATTTTTTTTCTGCCATTTATCTACAAGAGAAGTTTGCTGATTGCCATATTAAAAATGACAAGCAACTGTAAGTAATCAGAAACACTAAATCTGTTATTTCAGGAATGCTGTTGGCTTTTCCATAAGGAATACAGGAAAGCAGAATGACTCAATTTTTAAGGATATTTAAGGCTGATTTGCAAAATAGTTCCTTAAACACTTAAACTTCCCAGGGACCTAATTGTTTTTCTCTCATATGGCTTTCAGTTCCACGGGTGAAATACTGTATGTTTTAAGGTTAACTGCTTGACATTCGACCATGGCTAGTGGCATGATGTTGCCTTGACTTATAGGATATATAATTAGGAGGTGGTAAATTTTTGTCCCTATGTTTTAGAGTACTTTACTGTACAAATAGAGCCTGACCTGAAAATGGCAGTGGTTAGTCACTGTTAATTGGATGACCTGTCTAGCATTAGTGATGTACAAGCTGTTCCTAGGAAACTGTGGAAGACCTTTGAAGATAGTAACTGCAGAAGTGAATGGTGACATTCACAATGTTTGCCAGGCACCAGAAAAGCAAGACATTTTAAAATACATTTTTCCTCAATCATTTGTCAGGTTGTAGTGAATGTACTGCACATAGTCTACCTAAGAGGGATGTAAAAGCCTTCCAAAAGCCATAATGATGTGATGGATTAGGTTTCACCAGAATTACTAAGATATTCATAAACTCGATTGCTGCATTTCATTTCTTATGTTAGAATTCGCTCATTCATTCCTTATCACAAACCTCTATGTCTGAGCTGAAATTAGGTGTAAGCACTTATAAATGCCCTACATTGTTAGCAAGACATACTTCTGCTACTGTGAGTGACAGGCTATCATTTTTCAAGATATAGTGTCAGAAAATTAATAAAATCCATTAAAGAAGAATTTTAAATATTCAGACAATGTAAATGTTCCTTTGTGTTTATTGGAATCCGTGAAAACAATCTTTCTTTTTTCTGTGGGGGTCAAATAATTGAGAAAAGGCAGATACTATTTCTTCAAGCTGCTTCTTTAAAGCCAGTTCTGCAGTGGAAGTTTTTCTGCTAGTTTGAAGGCACCTTTTAAAAGTTCTTCATCAAATTGACATTTACAAAGTCTTTTAATTGAAAAAAAGAAATTAAAATTCTATGAGGCAATTGCAGTTACGGAACCTTACGAAGGGTGATTAAGGTCTGCATTAAGTGGCTCATGAAGGATTAATGGGAAGAGCAGTTCCTCCTCCAGCTAAGCAGCGTGCTGGCAACAGGTGACCCAGAGGCCGCTTCCCAGAGAAGGCTGAGACTTGTAGAAGTGGTGTGGCAGGACACATTCTATGACTAGACCACAGAAACCATAGAGTGCTGAGGTAGAATGTGCTGATTGCTGGCACCCTTGGCTTTTGAGGTATCTGTTAGCCCATGCAGTGGAGGAGCAGCAGCAGCTGCTGCTGGTGGCTCTTTCTGGTGCAGTAGTGGGCATGGAACACTGGCTGCATTGCACTGATGAAATGAATGAGTTTTCCTGAGATTTTTGGATGAAATTCAGTACTCATATTGAGCAAAACCCCAGTATTTCTTTGGTTGCTGTGCCTAGAATTAAGAAAGTGGTAGGGCTGGGAGCTGACAAGTGGACAGGTGTGGACCAGGCATCCTTTTTCTCTTCAGCCAGAGGATGGCTAGGAGATGGGTTTCTTTGCTTCAGAGACAGGGATAAGAAAATGCCCAAGGGAGATAAAATATAAATACAGAATTTACATTTTGAAGCAGGATTGTTATTCAGCTCTCTGTTTCCTTTCCCACACCCTTTTATTCTTTTTGCCTGTTCTTTTAGATATTTTAACTAATCTTTAACTCTTGATTTGCTAGCAAACCTTAGGACCTGTGCAGACACCTCAGTGCTAAGACGATTCTTTGAATACTGGTTTCACGTTTTGTGTTAGGAGTTGTATAATTTATCTTTATCATTCCAGAAACTGTCATTGTTCCCTTTCACTGAAAACCACTCCCCTGTTTGTGGTGTTGGGAAGTACTGTTCTCCCGACCAAACCCTTTGTGACATGGTGATTGGCGTATTTGACCTATGAAAAATGGGGCTGACTTCTTCAATCACTTTTCATAGGAAACACTTTCTATATTTCCAGTGACTCGTTACCTCTTCCTGGCTTATTTGGGATGGGTCATTACTACTGAAGATACAAAGCTGTACTCTTGGCTCACTGTGGGCCATGTGTCACTGTTTCCATGAGCCCTTCTGAACACTGTTAACGATTGGCTGGGGAGAAGGCCAAGTAATACCCTGTGGGAAACATATGTTTCTCTTTGCTCATTTGAACCCGACCTGTAAAATTCAAGTGGGTGAGAAAGGTGAGGGATTAATGCACAGGTCTGGGAATCAGAAGAAAAGGTTTCTCTTTCAGGCATCCTTAGGTATGCCCTAGGGAAAAGCACAGGTGCAGAATGCAGCTGTGTTCATATTTACGGGAGTACCAATTTTGCCTGTTAGCTTGTGAAGCATTTTCCCTGTCAGTAACATGCCAATGTACATGTGTGTGAGTATTCTGAGTGCATGTGAGGTGCAATGCTGCGTATTTCATTATATAGTACCCATCTGTTTTCATGGGATCCTGTTGATTGCATGGTCTGATTACTCTTGATGATTAAACCTCTTGCATTCCCTAGTACTAGCAGATAGAAAGAAATAGTAGATAGGATCTCAATGCCTAAAGAGGAAATGTAGGGGTTTAGTCACAGTAATGGCATCCTGTCTGTCAGATAAAATGAAACTGTTTCACTCAAATTAGGAAAGTTTTAAACCTGTCTAGCAAAACATTTCAGGGATGAATCCATATTTATAAAACCAATTTAGCTGGAAGGAAAGGAAGCCATGGTATTAATAGCACTGTGTGTGCTAGCATCTTATCACTGGATTAAGGTTAACAAGCACAGACTGAAGGGTCGTAAGTAGATATGGCTGCATGCTTGATTAGCAATTACTTGGGTCTTGTTTGTGTAACATTTTTCCTGGCTTGAATTTGCCCCTTTAATAGTGCTAAAGGCTATCACAAAGTGTGGTCAAAGACTATCCAGAGCCTATAATTAACTGAACGTTTGATTAAAACTGTTACAACAGAACTGCATTTTAAAATGAATAGCAAAAGGGAAAAGGAGCTTCAACCTAGAAAACAGCATATTCCTCATTTTAGTTTCAGGATATCCCTCTTGGTCTTGTTCAGTTATTTAATGTACACTAAAACTTCTCTGTAACGAGGGCCCAAAATGTAGTCTTTTAAAAGGCAAGTCCTTCAGTGCTCCACAAGACATATATTGTGTGGTTTTAATGTCCATGGTCATGAAAATGATACTATTTAGTAGTTGAGAATATTGTATGGCTTTTTTATTCAGAGAATATATATTGAATATATGTTACACATTTAAAATGTCTATTGTATGGCAATGTAATATGTATAAAATTTACATTAAATATACATATAAACATTCAATATAGGTTATATATAGGGAATATTTAAGCATATATTTAATTCTGTTTATTAGCATGTTAAATGGAAATTACTGATTTTATGAGTTAAGTTGTTGCAATTGGTTCATAAAGTCTGAGCTGAATATCCAAAATACCTGCTGAGTAAGATTTTTCAGATCACTGCAATCAACAGCTGTCCACTGGCATTACTTTCATGAAAGCATTGCATGTGTAGTAGAATAAGCTAACCTAACCTTGGAGAGAGCAGTTGAGAAGCTCTGTTAGTGTCAGTTTATATATTTTGAAACTTCGTAATCAAACACACTTTTGTAGTATTGATGCATCAACTGCATTAGATCTCAAAAACAATAATGTTAATGTTGATGCTTAGCTTTATTTTGGCACACTGTGTTGTCTCCTGTTCTTCTCACTCTGCCTTTGGCAAACAGCTGAATATTAATTAGCATTTGTAAACCCGGAGTTTAGAAAACACCCAAAATCCCTTTTTCTGCAGGAGGTTTGCAGCTTGCTGGGAACACCATGCCCAGTTGTACTAATAGTCATACCCACATCTCAGGTGTGCTGTGTGATCCAGTCCATGGGTGATTTTATATGTTCTAAGATGTGTTCTTCCTTTTTCTTGCAGGAGAGCCAGAATTTAAATATGTTGGGAATATGCATGGGAATGAAGCTGTTGGAAGAGAGTTGCTCGTCTTCTTGGCACAGTATTTGTGTAATGAATACCAGAAAGGAAATGATACTATTATCAACTTGATCCATAGCACACGTATCCATATCATGCCATCTTTGAATCCAGATGGCTTTGAGAAGGCAGCATCCCAGGTTTGTAAGGCTGTGTGTGTAAGAATATCTATCAATGTCCGTCAGCTTTATCATAGTGGCTCGTGGACTAAGAGTTTTACAGATACATGGACTCCTGGTGGCAATTTTTGAATGGAACAGCAAAGCCAAAGTATTTCCTCATAGTACAATAGGCTTGTTATGTTTAATGAGCAGGATTTTATGCTTGAGTTTTCAACAAGTAACCTTCTCTCCTGTGATTTTAAAATATAAGTATGTTTATGTTTCATGCATATTCTTTCATCTAACTTCACTGGCTGAACTGCCTCTTAAACACATAAGTTCCTAAACTAGTAATAAATGATGTTTCAAAAGTGCTAGAAAAAGGAAAGTTTGTTTTCTTTAAGGATATTCCCATGCAAATAAACTTTAAAAAATTATTCACATTCATCCATTGGTCCCAAAACAACAAACTCTGTTTTAAAAATATGAATATTAATTGAATGAGCCATTTTTTTAATATGAATAACTTTGATTCTTAATTTCGTGCATGAGGTACTTTAATTAAGGTATTAGTCATGAAAAGTCAGTATGCATTTTAGGGTGATAACTCAGTCAAGAAACATATAATACATTAATGCATAATTAGCAAATGGAGGTCAAATAGTAACCCTGTTATACAGATTCTGGTGTGTATTTTGCTATACACAAAAAAAAGATAATTTCCTTGCTTACAAGGTATATTTATTTTTTAAATTAATATTGAAATGTTGAAAGCTCTCATGTGGCTATTTATGATTAAATAAGCCAAACCTTATTAAGATCTGTATTAAACTGATTCTTGTGAAGTATTTAAAAATAGGCACAGACTCTCTATATTCTGTTGCACATCTCCCTCTCGTGGCAGTGAAGCAGAAGAAGCTTTCCTTAGATTGGTGTGGCATTTTACTGCTTTGAAATCTCTCTCTGCAGAGGTTCTATAATATCATTTGAAACCTTTGCTCCTTAGCCAAAGTACACCTGATTTTATATGTCTGCCTTAAAATTTAAATATGATTTATAGTTAGAATCAATTTAGTACTGCTGTTCTAATTTAGAATATCTTGATCCTGCATGCAGTGTGACAGTAGATTCAACATACCCCAAGATTAAAACCAATAACCAAACTTAACCTAAATTAAAGAGTAATGAAAGCTTACAGAGAGAAGCTAGGGAAAACTATGCATTCTGAGGTAATTTCCTTAATGAAATCTAAAACTTATTTTAGAGAATCAGTTTAGAGAAATAATTTTGCAATAATTCTCATTGCTACCATTTCAGTGTACAAGGCTGACAGACACAATGAAAAGTAAAGATTAAGGTCCCTCTTTACCCTGAAGTTATTTGGAGGAGCTTGAAACAAGTGCAAACATTCCTTGTGGCTTCCAGATAAATCCACAGGTGCTGTGACTCTCGCTACAATGAGATCAGTCAGGGCATGAGGCAATGGGGAAAAGCCAGGTCTTGGGGGAAGACACCACTGGCACTGACAAATCTGATGCTGGTGGTCATTTTACTCATCCTTGGTCCAAGTGTGCCATTTGAGAATAAAGCTGTCCTGCAAGAACCTCAGTGAAATAGAGGTTGGTTTTGCCCCCAGAGAGCTCTAGGAAGGAGTAGGGGTGATTGACTCAGCCCTTGGTTTCTCAGGCTTTTTTTCTCTCACATGATCCCTTCTTATTTTCAAGAACATTGGAGGTATGTAATCTGCTGAATCTACTCATCTCCCTTGTCTTTGTGTTCCCTTTCCTCATTTAGCCTGGTGAGCTTAAAGACTGGTTTGTTGGTCGAAGCAATGCCCAGGGAATAGATCTAAACCGAAACTTTCCGGATCTTGATAGAATAGTTTACATTAATGAGAAAGAAGGTGGCCCAAACAACCATCTTCTGAAGAACATGAAAAAAGCTGTGGACCAGAATCCCAAGGTAAGTAAGGGCTGAATGTTGGGTCGGTGGCATGCCCATCTCTTCCCTTCTATGTAGGCAAACAGTAGTGACCCCTATGAGCTGTGTGTGTGGTCTTTATTGTTCATGTTGTTCTGAATATTTTGTTTCATTTTGTTAAATTTATCCATCTGACGATTCTTTAATTTTTTTTCCTCAAAATGGGTGGCTGTAGTAAACTCTTTTGATCCATCTAAATCCTTACACAATTCCTCAGTCAAAATATATTTTGTATTTTTATAACCTTTTCTCTTGATTTTAAGCTAATTTTCCAAATATTTTGCATTTTTACCATTGCCAGAAATGCACTTGTGTATTGTGCTTAATTATATTGCTAGCTAGATAGCTATTCTCACATACAACACATGCATTTTTGTTAAGTTTAAGTCTTTAATATGCAACTGTATATCTGGAGGGATTTTTATCTTCTTCTGTTTACCCCCAGAAGAAGTTCTAGAAAACCAAGTGTTGTGACTGCAGTCCCATAGGACTGTGGCCTTAATAACTGTGTTCTGTCCTCAAATTCAAAATATTAATGAAGCAATTTTACTTTCCATGCAAAGACTGCACCAACATTTATTTTTAATTATTTTCTTTTCCTTTGTTTAAAATTGGGTAGGCTTTTTTTATCCACAATGGGAAAAAGTAAAAGATTGAGATTGCTTTTTTTGTAGTCTTATTCTGAGATAGTTGACACCAGTTTTGGACTTATATTAATCCACTGATATATGATATAATTATAAATCTAGTGTAAGTACTTACTTGATTTTCTCTGAAGACAGAATAAAATTGCAGTTCACTTTACTTTCTTGCACAGTGTATGTGGTAATAATTAAGCCCACTGTATTTAATTGAATGTTTCTACATTGGATTATCAATTTGTAACTGCTGCTGATGCTATTTTGTTATAGCTTGCTCCTGAAACGAAAGGTGTCATTCACTGGATTATGGATATTCCCTTTGTGCTCTCTGCCAATCTTCATGGAGGAGACCTTGTTGCAAATTACCCTTATGATGAGACTACGGAGTGGTATGTAAATAGAAGTTAACATGAAATAGTAGGAAATATAAATTTCATTCTGTACTTATTTCACTGCTAGCTAAGATCTGTTTTTTAAACCTTGCAAGCAAAACCATAAAACACTGCAAAACCATATAAAAATTGAAAAAGAGCCAAACATAATTTATAGTCATTGCATTGTAATGACTTATTTTATCAAGCTAATTCTGTGTCTAGTCATTGTATGACCATATTTTCTAGTTTTGAAGATGATAGTTTGTTTCAGTAGATTTACATGACGAAAATGATGTAATACCTGAGGGAATCATAGTGCCTCAGATATAATAATCAAGGCAACTTAGCTCTTAAATTAGCTGGGGCAGCTTGTACTCTATAAATGAAGTGAGAAAGACGTGTCTAGGTTAAGGTTTTTCTTGCACCCATAAAAAGCGAATTTCTGAAAACGGTGTTGTGCTAACAGAAACAGCTATCACTGTTGCCATTTTTAGTATTGGTCCCTTATAAGAAGGATCACATTGTGGCATAGATGTTATCATAAAGTATACAGCAATATTAGTTTTTTTCTGCTACTATGCGATGAACACGTGTCTGAAATTTCATGAAATTTTATTGTTTGCGATTCTCTTCTTTCAGTTGACTTTATCACACTTAGATTGAAAATCCTTCTCATATCTGCCTATAACACTCTTTAGGGAGACATCTGTGGTTTTGAGCTGTGTGTTACTCTAAAAAAAATAACTAAAGCTTAGAATATCTTAGGTTTTTCGGTTCACTTTTCAAGTGGTATTTTCATAAATCTTGAGACTGTTGTGATTAGCCACTGTAATGATAGGGCAACAATTGATGAAGTAATGGGGAAAAGTTAACATTAAAAAGATAATGCTGTATTAACTTGTGATGCTGTAGGACACTTACCTGTGTACATAGTATTTGTAGGCACAGTTCTGAGTTGTGAGCCTAGTCACTATGACTGCCCTTTTAATAATCCTTGTTCCTGGAATTTTTTTCCTCCCTAGGCAGTGCTCATGAGTACAGCTCCTGCCCTGATGATGCTATTTTCCAAAGCCTGGCTCGCAGTTATTCTTCTTTTAACCCTGCCATGTCTGACCCAAACAGACCACCGTGTCGTAAAAACGATGATGACAGCAGCTTTGTGGATGGAACAACTAATGGTGGTGCGTGGTACAGTGTCCCAGGAGGTGAGCCCATCCCGTGGGATTCCATGTCACTGGCTGTTCTGGGCTTGAGTGGTGCCACCCACAACTTTTGGTCTGGTTAAGGCTAAATCAAAGGCTGGTCATTCACCACAACACATCTATAAAACTTGATAAAACTCACTGTGATAACTGTTAAAATACTCCTTTTTATTGCTTTTTCTGCAGTATTTCTTCAGGCTAGAGGGCATTGCAAATTTAATAGTTCTACAGTGGGCAAGTGAAACACTCTGCTATTATGAAATATTAAGGGAGTTTGGGGGGGAGGAGGGGTTAAGAAAAGAGTGAAAAGTCCCCTGTCAAACCCTCATTAGAACAGGCTGCTGATGGTTCATTTGAACCTCAATAATGAAGGCATCCAAGCTGAAGGAAGTGGGGAAGCCTGTTTGCCTGATACAAGTCTTGAGATATCTAAGTCTTGGAGTGTTCTGTCTCTGCTAAACTTGGAATGAAAACTGAGCTGAAGATTTCTGAGCCAGCTTGTGTTGGAGTGATTTGCCTGTGCTTTGGCTTTGTTGATTTATGCTGGATAACTTTGAACACATATAACTGTTTTATTCTTTGCTTTTCTCTTTGATATTCTTTTTGATATTTTTTCTTCGATATTCAATTACAGTCGCTGAATGAATTTTAACTTTTTACCTGAAGTGAGTAGGAATCTCTCAAAGCATTAGACATCCTAAGTGGTAGCCTAACTCTGCTTCTCTTACAGTAAAAGTGGTACTAAAAGAAGAAAATGTTTGAACTCCTGTGAAGAAATTAGAAACAGAACAATGGCTGTAGTTGTTGGTAATGCTCAGCCAGTGATCACCAGGGGCTGAGTGTGAAATAAAATATTGAAATTTCTGAGAGTAACTAAAACCCCAAAATATCTTTGTGTGAGGCTTTTCATGCTTTGGATTGGAACCATTAAAACACCCTTGAAAATGAAAGTTTGCAAAAGCTGGAAAAAAAAAATAAACAAAATACTGGGAAGTTTAATAGTTAAAATTTGTTTCAATTCAGTTAAAATTTAAATGTGGATATATTTAACTTCAGCTTATTTTTCCTTTCAGAAAATGCTATGAAAAGCAGTTTTTCCATTGTTTTGATGAAATGCTTTGATTCTGATTAAACTGCATATGGCAAAGACACATTTTTCCATTGGAAAAACTTTTTGGAAAGTTTGATTTCCTCTTTGTGGATCTTATTTTAATTTAGACTGCTAATTCCCCAAGTGAGACCTTTCTTTTTCTCATATTTGTACAGACGTTAATAGGCAGGAATCCTAGTGCTAAACAGGATCTGTCATTCTAATATGGTGCAGCTAATAAAGAATAGAGAGACAACAATATACTTTGGACCATACAGATTGAATCTATTGGTTTGGAGGTTTGTTTTTTTTCCTAGTGTAGAAATCAGCTGGCAAGCTGTGACTTTTGAACAAAACCTCTGTGGTAGTGTTTGCCAACTTAAAAAAAGCAAATATAATTCAGTGAAAACAGTTCTTCTCTTTCTATGTCTACTGCTCAGTTCAAGTGAAAATTTTCTGGGAATTTTTAATCTGAAAAGTTCCATCTGAAAACCAAAATGTGGCAATTAAGTTATTGGTGGTATAAGAGATCTTTTGCTGTCCATCTCATAATGAACTCAAAGTTAGCAGCAGCA
Source organism: Luscinia megarhynchos (assembly GCA_034336665.1). Taxonomy (NCBI): domain Eukaryota; kingdom Metazoa; phylum Chordata; class Aves; order Passeriformes; family Muscicapidae; genus Luscinia; species Luscinia megarhynchos. The sequence goes on along the minus strand of CM067566.1, from coordinate 38,384,884 downwards.
TGAGCTGATGAAAAGCCATTTATGTTTCATTAGGGAAAATATTCCACTGTACTTCCTTACCAGAGTTAGGAATATATCAAAAGAAACTCTGAAGGCCTTGTCTCCATTGTAGCTGCTCCTGTTGGAGCTAAGGTGGTACTTCTCTACCTTTGCATGCTTGAGTTCCTTTGGGCTTTTGTGCCCCACTTCCCCCTTTTCCTTTCATTTCTCACTCTGCTACTAAAGATTCCTTTCTATAGTGAACACAGCTCCATTATCCACTCCATTCCATTTTCTGTCTCTATTCCTGGTAATCTCCAAGGTTCTGCCTTTGACAGTACCTTATCAGACCAGGAGCTCTGACCTAGAAAAGGATGATTTTTCATTCTAATGAATTGCCATAGGAGCTGCCCTACAGAGCTTGTTGTGGTGCCCCTAGTTGTGCAACATAATTCTTTGCCCATATAATTGATTCTTAGGGACTTGTACCTTCTGTAAAAGGCAGGTGGGCCAGCAGCAATCTTCACTGGTTCTTCAGTCTGCAGGGCTAGTATATGGATGGCTCTCATGTGACGCTGGGTTGCTTTTCATGTCTTTCTGAACACCTGGATTCTTTCAGCAGGAAGGCTGAACATCTGTGGCAGAGACGGCTGCTGACAGTCCTTGGGTCTAGCTGGAAGGAGGAGCCCTCCATTGCATTCATGAGGTTTTTCTCAACATTGCTGTTTGGTAGTTACTTACTTTTATAGAGCAGGGGTACAGAGAAAAGTTTCCCCCAAGAGCACCTTTGTGCCAAGTCTGAGGCCATGATGCTGTTACACTTGTAGTAGTTGTCATCTGTAATTAGTTGATCCGTGTAGGTTTTTCAGAGACAGCAAGCAAAGGCAAAGAGGTCATTCTTCTGTGGAATGGCTCTTTTGGCCATCAGACTCTGGGGAGAAACAAGTTTGTACATAAAAACCATGTTTTGGATGAAGGCCTTCTGTCTATCAACATGTAATTAATGATTTCACTCATGCACGAGAAAGCCAAACTAAACTTGCACGAACAGCTTTAATTTTGGCATTTCCTTAGCTGTTGACTGTATAACTTTTCAACATCCTTAATGACTTTTTAAGGTATCTTTTGTGTGGAGCACCTATCTGGAACCATAAATGAGAAGAACAGATAGTAATCAATTACTACCTAGCCACATGCCTGTTCTGCTTTTTCTGTCATTACAGAGTCACCTGGGTCTAATCAGATTCGTGTCATTACAAAAATAGCTTTTCAAATCACCTTACATTGCTGTACCATTAGGCCATTGTTTAAGTGTCTTTTTTAAATTTTCAGATAGTCTCAAATCACCCTTGGCCCCCAACAAATTCCTAACTTGGATTACCAGTGTTGGAAGCAGTGTTGGGTTTTTTTAGGATTTCACTAAACACTAATATAGGAGGAATTCGTGTTCTCCCCGTTCAAGTACATCCTGTCCTGCTGAAGGTTACTGTCTTTTCTGTGTAGAAACTGAACTAACTTAGTGCTGTAGCTTGCAGTTCAAAGTCTTAAGTATATCTGATTCCTGAATGCCAGGAGCACACCATGCATTCCACTTTATTTATGAAGTTTGGTATTCCTCTATTAAAACCTGAAGAAGTTAATTTTTTTCCCATATTCTAAGCTTGCTTTTGTAAGCACTGACACTATAGTCCCTCAGTCGTGGGAGTACTGCAACAGAGAAGTTTTTGTGTTCTTAGTTTCAAAGTCCTGTTCATGGTCAGCAATAAAGGGCATTCATTGCTGAATCTCAGTTATATCTGAGCTATCTGAGTCTTTCTGATCTTCAGAGAGCAGTTCCTGTGAAAGTGTGAGAAAGTTAGTGCTAGATTTTGTCACAGTGAGGGGCTTTGGGAGCATGGTGATGTGCATGCATGTGATACATGTCATGGAGAGGGCACTTCGAGTGCTTGAGCAGTAGCAGCCAAGTATTGCTGCAGTATTCAATAAATCTGTAGAAATGTTTTGGTTTCCTCTGTATTGCACCTAAGCACCATAGTGAAAGGGAGGTAAGGAGTGCACAGCCCAGTGCACTCCAGATTACATATGTGGCAGACTGTAGTTTAGATCTCGGCCAGCTTCACCCCATTCTCTGTCCCAGAGATTCAGATCATCTCCTGCAGTTCAATGATACAAAAGATGGATGTTTTCAGGTGCAACACACAAACCTTGGACAAGGCCAGGCCTTGGGAAACAAACTATAGGATATGGACATTGTGCACAAAGCTGGAAAATACATTGCTTCTTTATTCTGTTCTTGAGAAACTAAAGCATCCCTGAGAAATATTTTGGGAAGAGAAAGAAATTTTCTGAGAACTGGAACAGTAATGGTCAAGGATTACTGTCACCACAGTAAAATTACATCGTGCCCTTCGGCTCCCTGTTCTCCTCTTCATGTGTTCTTTCTTTCTTTTAGAGGAAGTACAAAAGTCAACAAAAGCAGCATTATTTAGTGTCCAGAACAGATGCATGATAGTCAGCACTGCTGTCAGGATTTCACTCGTGACTCCACTGCTCTCTTGCTGTGTATTGCTGAATGGTCCATCTAAGAGTTCTGCCTGCTGGAACATCTGAGCCATCCCTCCCAGGAACCTTTGCCTTCTGTGTCACTTTTCTAAAAATAAGGCTTAGAAATAAAAAGGTTCTTTAGCAATCAGAAAAATCTCTGTGCCTGTCAGTAGTTGGGAGTCTTGTTGCCTGCTTGGCAGAAAAGTACCTCTTCACCCTAATGTGTTGGCAAAATCCCACCTGACTCAGTGTGTGTGCTGTCCTCAGGGTTCTCTTGGGATGTGACATCAGCTCTCTGGGCAGTTATGGACCCGTGAACAACACTGGTGCTTAGGAGACTCCCTCAGGTCTCATGTAGCTTGCGTAGGGGAACACAGGGCTGAATGAATTAGCTGTCCTAGAAGCACTTCTGAATCCCCCAGTGACCTCCGTGGGGGTGCTCAGCAGGCTTGATAGCCACTTCCTTTTCAGGCTTCCATTTGAGAATCCACTGACTTTGCTAGCTAGACAGACTGGGAAGGTGAGGGATAGCCCTACATCAGCTTCTGCAAAGCATATATTTATAACACTCCTGGGGACAGCCACTGTCCCTTTCCAGTTGGTTGATCCAGTTACAAAACTGGAAACCTCCTGGATTTTGGTTGACCAATTCAAGCAAATGGCCAATATACCCATGTACTAAGAGGAGGGGCTCAGAAAAGTAAAAGAATGCATATTCTCCATCAAGTTTTTATTCCTAGTGATGAGGCTGCTATGCTACTTATGTTTTAAACGTTTCGTTTATAGTGATGTTTCTCCTCTCTTTCAAAGACTATCTAATACTGATTTTTCAGAGGCATTGAGTTGGAGAAACCCTACCCATGGAAAAATTTCCATGTAAATAAATTTTATAGGAAGTTTTATTTTGTATTTTTTTGGTGGAGAATAGTTGAAATCTGTGCAGAACATTTTGATAAGGAAATGTTTTCTATGTAAAATGTTACTAACGTGAAAGTTTATATTTTCAGAAAAAAAAAACGAATACATTTTTGACCCATCTTTATAAATCTCTTTTCCACTGTTACTTTGTTATGTTTAATTTGCTTTATAATTAATTGTCATTCTTCTTGGCATACAAGATGAGCATTTTTTTTGTTATTTTTTTAATATGGAAATATTTTAGCCATAATCTGAAATAATTTTCTTTCCCAAAGAGAAAAAATGTAATTTATATGTCAGCTAACCAAAAATGTGTGAACTAAGAGTATACAGCTCACGTGCTGCATCAAGTAGAAATATACAGCCTATTTATTAAGGCTTTTCTAAACTTTCCCTGGGAAGAAAATGTATTTTGGAATTATTTGTCCTATTGGTTTCTCTGATTTAAAGCTTATGAATTCAAAATTAAGCAGATGGAGTGAAGCTGCATCAATTGTATTTGTACCTGTTCTTTTCTTAATAGTCCCAGCATTTAATGTGTCCCTCCTTACTTCCTCCAGAGCAATGCATCACTACCTCTCTTTTCTTGCATTGCAGGAATGCAGGATTTCAATTACCTCAGCAGCAACTGCTTTGAAATCACAGTGGAGCTTAGCTGTGAAAAATTCCCACCTGAAGAAACTCTGAAGGGCTACTGGGAGGACAACAAGAACTCTCTCATAAATTACATTGAGCAGGTAGCATAGAAGAGGATGGCAAAACTAGTTATTGTGCATAATAAACTTTGCGCTTTGTGAACATCTAATTCAAAATATCATATTAATCCAGATATTACTTTAATTCTTATTTGTCTCTGTGGTGATAAATCCTGTGTGATTCTATGGATTAGACTATATAGAATTTCTGAAACCTGCATATTGTAGTTAAAAATTACAAATATATATGATATCATTAGTGGTCACACACCTGAGATTGTGAAATGAGAAACACACGTTGTTAGCAGAGCCAATCAATTAATACATTCATTTCTTTAAGGACCTAATTCTGCAGAAATGCTTTAGTTAGCCAGAAATCTGAAATATTTGAATATTTGAAGTGTTATAATGTTCTCTTAAAACATTATCTGTAGGCTGAGATAAAACTGCTCTTGTCCTGCAGGTTTTTACTTGCAGGTTTTATGGAATCCATCTCAAATTGTTCAGCTCCTCTGCACAGGGGTTAATTTTTTCTGACCTCATGGAAAGCTGTGTTGTCAGAACATTTTCAAAATTGTTCATGTATAAGATACTATTTTGCCAACTTCCTTTGCTCCTGCGGAGCTACTGGCTTTATCCTTGAAGTTCAGATGGTCTGTTTGGCATTGGTTTTTATCTTCTTTCAGAATAAGATGACCAGGTCTGTGCTCCAGCTCCTGGGAGTGCTGAGGACAGTACAAATATGTAATTTCTGCTTTTCCAAGGCTTCTCCCACAGTGTGCATTAGAGGAATCTGGACTAAACTATAGCAGCTGAATGCACCATATAGGTTCATAAAGGGGAAGATCAATATCTCAAAATATTAACTCAGGATCCACAAGTCTTTTCAAAGGACATGGAATCCCAATGAGGTGCATCCCAACATCCCCTCATCCCCAGCACTGAGGGTTCCCTATTTCTGGACATGAAAAGGCAGTCATTTGGATTCTCAATCTCTTGCTTCTTGAGGAGTTTGCTTAAGATGCACTGGCAGGAATGGTGTCTGTGCACACTGAGATCAGTGTTTTAATTTCATGTATGGTGGGAGCAGATAGATTAGGGTACTGCTGGGGCTGTTAGATGGAGCATGAAGGAGCAAGGACATCACCTACCACTGCCCTTCTCCCACAGTCCAGGAGGGGAGTGTTGTGGCTCTCTGTGGTCCCCAGCTCAGAGAACTGGATGTTTTGGGTGTGCAGTAGAGAGCTCAAGCATCTCACAGAGAGATTGCCCCGCTGAAGTCCAAGTGGCTGCTATTACTTTGCTAATGCTTCACCTTTAAGAAATTAAGTCATTAAGTCTTCATTCTTACAGTTGATGAAACTTTAGTCGATGAAACTTTAAAAAAAAGGTTTCTGTAGGCTGTTCTTCCAAGCTTTTCCGTGCATTCATTAATCCCCAGTATTACAAAGATTTGAAAGTCAATGTTTACATGCATTATGATCTGCTCTGTATTTCTGAGAATTGCTTGCACTGAACAGATATATTACTATACCTCCCTGCTGAATTATTTTTCCTTTTCACTCTCTGTTTCCATTATGGTATTTAGTATTTATCATTGATAGTGGTTAGCCTGTGGATTGTGGGGTTCATAGCATGCTTTGTTAGATATATCGGTAGATATTCCATTGCCAAAAAATGCCATCTTTCCTTAAGACTTTTTTATTTACCATTTGTTGGTGACCTTATTTATTTTAGATTCATCGAGGAGTGAAGGGTTTTGTTAAAGATCTTCAGGGCAATCCAATAGCAAATGCTACAATTTCTGTGGAGGGGATAAGCCATGATGTTACATCAGGTGAGTGTGGGACCTCAGCAGTGCTTCTCCTTGGTTGAGCAACCTGGAGCCATTTTGCATCTTTTAAACTGCAGCTTTAAGGGAACAAAAGTTTGAAGCCAGGATGGTATGTTGTGCCTGTAGAAGCTTGTTGCCCACAGGATTTAATGAATCTTTCACTTGTATTTTGCTCTCAGAGTAGCTGAGTCTGTTTTTTTTTGACTTCATGGGTTTCTGGTGTAAATTGGTTTGGGTACCAATGGTTATTAATGCTCTAGTCTGCCTTCTGATTTGTGAAGCAAATAGTGTTTCACAGCTCTGACAGGATTTAAAGCCCTGTCAACAGTGCTGTTTTCAGTTTGAAGGCTAAATTTTAGTCCAGAAGTGTTATATGCAGTCATACCTTTTGGTATGTAAATTCTTGACAGATTTCCAATTTACATTACTTCCTTCAGCAAAGATAAATTCTCTCTGCTGTTTACAATCACACCATGTTTTTTCAGAAGGGTGATTCTAAAAGATGAAAGCATTGTGCTGGTTGGTGTTGACAGAAAATGATGTGCCACCTCTTCAGTGATGTTGTGCTTTGTTCTAGGAATGAGCTTAGAAGGTAGCTCACACAGTGGGCCAACTTTCAGCCTTCCCATGCTCCTCCTATCCTGAACAACATTTTTTTTTTACTTGCAAAAGATACTGATTAAAAAAAAAAAAGTAAATGCCAGTGCTTTATACATGAGCTTATTTTATGGTCATTTTCTCTATATGTCTCACTATGCTGTCACAGAAATGCAGAATACTATGGGACAGGACTGGTAGAACATCCAGTCACCTCTGATTTGTGTTTGCACATGACCTGCAAAGAGACTGCCAGCACTTCTGCCAAGCGGGAGAACTGTCTGTGAAAACATTAGTGACCTTCTGTCACTGTAAACAAGAAAGCAAAATGTATAGAAACTGGAAATAAATTTTCAGGCAAAATAGAAGGGGAATAAACTGTGCAAAGAGGTATTTTGAGGTACGAGAGTGTGAGCTGTGTGAGAGAGGAGCTCATGCTTCTATGATAGAAAAATTGCATCTAATCCTAAATCTTTTCACATCGTTGTGTGTGTCTAATACTGAAAGTCATGTATTGTCAAAACAGGGATAAAAACAAGTACTTGAAAACTAGCATAGTCAAAATGAAGGAGAAATATTCTTTGGCTTTTCTCCTGCTTCTTTATTCATGAGTTGAAACTGTGCTTTGTTCCAGGGACATGAATTAGAATAGATCATTGCTGTAGATCTACTGCAGTATTTATTCTTGCATTCTGTTTTATGAAGAGAAAAATCTGGACTGATTACTGGCATTTTTTTGACCTTGCAAACAGGAGACATTTAAATAATATTTCCCTTTTTACACTGTGTAGCTGCAGATGTGGTGAAAAAGCATTTAAGTACAAAGAGCATGGCAAAGTCTTCTAAGTGACACTGCTAGCTGAACTTTAGAATAGCCCTGCAATGTTTTCTGGAGGTAGAGAAATTCAAATTATTAGCCTGTGACAAATTAGATCATTGCCTGCTGCTGGTGCAGGGAAGATCTGAGTCTATGAAAAAGCAATAGGGTCATCTCTAGAGAAAATGATGATGAATTTTGATGCTGTGACTTGAAAAGATAATCTGTAGTAACAGTGACCTGAGTGGCTCAAGCTTCCACTTCTTCGTTCCTCTGAACCAAAGGAAAAAAACCTTAACAATGCCTGGATATTGAAACATGTAGATAATGATGTTCTAGGGTGATACACATGCAATATTCTAGGAAATTATTATAGCCTTTTCGGAAAGATGAGAAAGGTAGTCCTACTTATTTAAATTTGATGAGAATAAAATTTATTTGCACTTGGATTATCAGAATACTTAGGAACATTAAAAATCTGTATCACATTGCAAACAGAATCTGAGACACTTAGCAGGGATTTTACATTGGCTAGGGGGTGCTTCTAAGGTGGAATAATGTCCCATATTGTCCTTTTCTTCAGTGTGATGGAGAGGCTTCAGCCTTAGCAGGCAATATCGTTCATGGGGATTCCAGCACAACTTCAAAATTTAAATTTTTTTTTTACTACCTGAAAGGAAGCAAATGTGATATATATATATATATATATATATATATATATCTTTTATTGAAGGAAAAAAGGAAGGAAGAAAGAAGAATCCTTTCAGGCAGTCAAAAAGAAAGCGCTGACAGGAATATAAAAGATTGACACATGAGCCTTTCTTCTTAGCTGTGTAATTAATCTTACACATATTTATTTGATTCTTTTCTTATTCTGTGCAGCCAAGGATGGTGATTACTGGAGATTGCTCGTGCCTGGAAATTACAAAGTTACAGCCTCAGCACCTGGCTATCTAGCAATAACTAAAAAAGTGGCTGTGCCCTTCAGCCCTGCTGTTGTGGTAAGTGCTCACCTGTGTTGGTTTATTATCTATTTAAAAGGTACTTTTTTCCCTCGTGGTAAACATGTACTCAGGAGGTGATTTTTCAGAATATTCCAGAACATGCTAATTTAGAAAGTCTGGAATTTATTCTTCCAGCACTTGATGCACCAGCCACTCAGAGTAATCTCATTGAATACTCATTTAATCTCTTGGTGTTCTTATTTATAATAAAAAGACAAAGAGAAGGGCAGTACTGAGATACTTAAACTGGTTATTGGTATATGTCTGAACAGCCAATCAGAAGATTACAGAATATATTTTAATAGCACAACATAAAAAACAAGAGATGTTGAGGCTTTGATTGAGACAATTTGTCAAATTTAATTTGTCAAATGAGTATGTGTTTAGGTTAAAACCAGTGGTCAGCTCCATGCAGAAAGGTAGCAATGGGCCACTGCTTTGCACAGATATCCAGTATGTGAGGTTAATAAGACCTAGACCTAGATCTAAGGTTTCAGAAGCATTTTTAAGTCATTCTGTGTACAGATATGGAGGTATTTAAAATAAATGCTATTTCACTAGTGTGAATCACATGTTAAGATATACTAAACTAGCATATTGTATCTACATTAATGAGCCATGTGTTAGGAAAAGCTCTCTAGATCTTTTTGATCATAAAATGGAAAGCATGTTTTGATATGCTGGAGATCTGCAGTGCTAGCAGATGTTAGCTGAGAGATCAGCTCTGCTGGTTAGAGAATGGAGCTCATAAGGGTTGGACTTGATGACCCTCCTGGGTCCCTTCCAACTCAGAATATCCTGTGATCTGTGCTGGCAATATGCTGATGATACTTTTTATAATATGCTATGTGATTTGTTTGGCTGGTTATTAATCAATTTTAATTTCATTGGCCCATACTTTTTGAAATTTTTAGTCAAGTCACATACAAGTGGGCAGATGTCTGGCTCTTTAGGAAATTTTGCTCACTTGTGTGTATTTTTAGATAAGCTACTGTACTGATATACTAGTATTGTACATATTTCAATCAGCTTCAAGACACTTTGGAATAAACCCAGCCTAAACCAGAAGTACCTCTCTAAGATTTATGTTTGTGTTAAGCATCTTCTTTCAATAAATTACTCTTAAAAGCCTAACTATTCTCTCTCTGCAAGTCTTAGTGATGTTCTTGATTGTTTCTGTTAATCAGGTTGATTTTGAACTGGAGTCATTGTCTGAAAGAAAAGAAGAGGAAAAAGAAGAGTTGATGGAATGGTGGAAGATGATGTCAGAAACACTAAATTTTTAAATGAGGATTTTGGCTTTATGGCTTTTAATCTATTATATGTTGACTTAGTATAATGTACTGTGGAAACTCCCTATATTCTAGATTTTGTGCACTTCACAATAATTAACTTTGAATTTTTCAGTCATCTTTTGATTAATATAACTACTAGCCTCTTAGGTAGATAAATAAGTTAATAATTTTCTTTCATATTATTATAGAAAATTTACTCTTCTTTAAAAATAATAAAAAAATGAATGAATATGCAGCCTATATGACAGTAAAATCTGTTGTGTATTATTTGCAAGTTCAGAATATGTAGGTTAACACTTGGTTTTAGAAAAGAAATATGCTGTAGTCAATTACTGATTCTGCCAGAAATATTTGACAGTGCATAGTAGTAGACAGTGCTCTTCACTGAGTTCTATAATGGATGTTACTGAAAAGATTTATCATAACAGTGTGTGGTGTAATAATGTTTTACAAGGATTAAAATTCAGTATAAAACTTTGTATGTCTCTGGTGTTGGAGCTATTTAAATATGCAAGAAACATAAGCTGACTTCATTTTAGTAAGCAGAAAGAATCTGCATAAACTCTTATTAAAGATGGCATAGAATGAATTCAGGAAAAAACAGAGCTTTATTCCTTAAACAGTTGATAATGTTTGAAGATCAGGTTTTAATTATTTCTCATTACTTCGTTAAGCAAATTAGAAATTCTGAGTGGAAGAAGAAAAGCTAGTGCATCTCATTTATATGCTGCTTATGTTTGTTTTACAGCAATAAAAAAAAATAATTTCAGGCGATGTTTTAATTAAATAATTACCTTTTCAATAATCTTTACTTGTATCAGTGATGTCTAGATAATCAGTTAAAAGTTCATCTTTTCACTGAAGGCTATCAAAATATTACAGCTTACACAATGAACTGGAAATCTACTGACATTGTATTTTTAGTGTTGCAAGTCAAGAATGGATTTTTTTCAAGCTCTGTTTCTTCTACTAGTCTTATCTTAAAACAAGAAATGAGACAGATAAGTGATTTTTTTTCAGTGTGGTGAAATTTTCAGAAAATTGTTGAAGAGGATACAAAAGCAACTTTGATTTAAAACCAAATTCTTTTTGGTCCGTTTTTGGTTTTTAAATACTTTAATTAACATGCAATGCTATTTTGGCTAAGGTGAGTGAAATTTGCAGAGTCAGGGAATACACATGGACCATAGTAGGTGCAAGTTTGGTATAATTCTTTGGAAATGAAACCTGGTATGCTACTTGAGATAAGCTAAGCATCTTGTCTGTTTGAAAGCTTACATATAGTGCTAGTCTATTTTAATTCAAGATCAGATATTTGATACAGATTTCCTTCTTCTGTTTCTTTAATACCACTCTCTGTGTTTTGAATAGCATATTATTTTAGCTGATGCTCATTTGGAACCAGTCAAGAATGCACTATCACACTCCTGCTATAAGTGGAAGAATCACATAATCAGATGTAGGATCCAAATTTACCTCCTTTGGGTATTTAAAAATTTACTGCAAATACTGTTTTCTGAGAATTTTAAATTCTTTAATAAAAATAGCACTTGATCCTTTTAAGGAACAAACTAAGGTTTGAGACATAATGCTAAACTGAACAGCAATAAAAAAGCATAAACTTTCTCTCTCTGATCAAGAGTTTGTGATGTAACCTGCAGCTCATTTGGGTTGTAAATGCATAACTTCAAATTTCAGAGGAAATTTGCTTACTATAAGTCATTATATAGTGATGAGCTTTGAATCTCCATTGCAATTAAAAACCCCAGTGGCAAATAAAGAATCTTATCTGAATGTGTTCTAATAACACCTTGTGGCTAGCTGTGCACAGGAGCATGCATGAAGGATGCCTGGTTATGCCAGCTTGGGTGTCTGTGACAATTTGAAAGGCCAAGATGCAGCACAGAACACACTCTGTGTCTGTAAGCAATGATCTTGTTTTTAACTGAACCAGGTAAAGTTGGAGTAAATGGTCCAACAATGAATTGTAACCAGATGTTGCTGTCATGTGGGCAAATGGCTACAGGAGTGTAAACTAATGTAATAAGGCAAGTGTATATTTGTACAGAACATCCTGGTCTGCCTCTTCCAAGCCTAAGAATTTCAATCCAAATGACACCTCATGGTACGATGCCTGTCATGCATCCAGTCTTCCTGTGGCATAGTTAGTGCAGACATTACATCAAAGTGATCTCATAACAGGTTTCTAATCCATACCTGTGTGATGTGTGTGGGATCCTCTGGTCTACTGTTTTATACATTTGCAAATAAATGTGGTGTCCCTTAAGTGATCTGTTTGTTGTGCTCTAGATGACTGCTTGCTATTATTGTGTTCAGAACAGGTTAAAGTGATTCAATGTTACAGCACCAGAACCACTGCCACTGTTCTTGCTCTAGGTGAACATCCTAAAGAACAGCGTAGCCAGGACTCTCAATAAATTAATTCATTATGTAGTTTTCCGAGCTGAGCTGAGCTGTGTTGTAGGACTGTGTATGTTTAATGGAAGATTAAAGTGTTATGTGATGCTGAGCTTTTGGTTAAAAAGGCACATGCTGTACTATTGTACAATAAATCTACAGTTTTATTTAAAATATAAAATGTGTGAGTAATTTGCAGGTTCAAAATGTGACCTTTTTGGCCGTGCAGGTCTACAAAGTATGCCATAAACATCCTCAGTGGGTGCATATGACAATTAATTTGCTGTTTGAACAGAGAAAGGAGACCATGATTAGTGCTGATATCCCGTTGAGAGCCATCCACTGCCCCTTAACTTTGTGCATCCTCATTTTGGATTATATCCCTTTATGAGCACTTCTCCCATGGAGGCTTTCAAGTCAGGTAAGGGATAGTAATGAGATGCTCTGCTTCCATGCAGGGCTGGCGGGCACAGGGCATCCACTTTTGCATGTCCCTCTTACAGTATTTACAAATCTTTTCCCATATTGATCCTTAGGATTAGAAAGCACAATGTGCAGTATGTTTGCAAATCTATGGTACTGCACATTCCTTATAACTGCAGGGTCAGGATTATAGAACAGAATCAGCCAAATAAAACCACTGTATCTGAATTGTGTTTCCCAGCTGGGTTATGGTGTTCACATCCATAGATGGGAATTCACATACAGCCTTGGCTAGTCCTAGTGTAGATTAAAACCTTATGTTAGGCTAGAAAGAATTGCTACCAAGTTTCTCTGAGTTTTTTTAGCAGCTATAACAGGTGTCTTAGGAATACTTAATAACTGGGCCATGAAAGGAAGAGGTTTCAGAGAAGATAAGTTTAGAGAAGCTTCAATTTAAAGATAAAGGTGCAGTTCCAATGAGCTGATTTTCTCCCATATCTGCGGAGGCTGTAAAATAGCAGCAGTTTAATGACGGCCTCTGGGTTAGAGCAGCTCTCTGGAGCTTCTCAGAAAACCTGTTCCCCTGAAGGAGTGCCTTGTTTCCTGCTTGTGGTTAGCTCTGGAAGTGCAGGACTGAGAAATGCCACTGCAGTGTTTGCTTTCTGCCTTCCTGAATCTTCCAAAATACTTGTTCTGATCATCTCCTTGCAGGTATTTTATTCCCTGTATTCCCTGTGTATGTTTCTGTTTGTGTAGAGCTATGTCTGTTATGAATATTTTACTGCTTGTTAAACTGGCTCATAGGTTTGGTCATTGACACAGCCTCTCTTCGGTTATTTCTGACTCAGATAATTAAACCCATAAAACAGAAATACTCGGGAGATTTTCTGAAATTCATGGCATTAAAAATACCAAAACAGTGGGTTTGTTTGCCTCCTGGCATTGAGGGTTTCAAGTGAACTTGCTTCAAGTTTTTGTTTTTGAAGCCTGCTTTAGGGAGAGAAGTGGATGACAACTGAGAAGCTAATGTAATCCTACGCATGCAGGCTTTCAGCAGTATAGCAAGTGCTAGAATCAGAAGTATAAAAATAAGATACTTAGAAACAACTGCTGCTTGCTTTTGTTAACTGTGATAATGGGAGTATATTAATTGAGTTAAATGGCCTCACAATGCTGATCTTCCTTCATCCCTCCTTATTTTACCTCTCTGCCCCAGGCACTTGATTTCAGCAATGACTGAAACACATCCATGATTAGGCATCATTTATCACAGTGCTACATTTTCTCTGAATAAATGGTTAATAATCCATGTTATTTTATCTTGGTTCTCCTTTCATATTCAGTTAAGCCACTACAGATTTTTGTAATCACACATCCCTGTGCACAGTGGAAACTGTCAAAGAGAGAAGCTGAAGAATTTGGCTCCTGCATTGGGAATGTAGAGGGAATTTGACATCTGGAAATACATTGGGAGCAGCCTGGTGTTGTGAAATAAGTAGATTTTACAGAACTTTTTTCTAATTATTCTTTAGTAAAGGCTGAATAGGGTTATGTGGCTGTAGGATTCTAGGAGTGCAGTATTTCCATGTCTTTAGTGTTAAGGTAAAGCTACTCTGGAAGGTTCCTGCTATTACCAGATCTTTTAGCCTAAAATTGGAGTAGTCAGAACGATCTGCTGTCAGGGCTGCTCATTCTGCATCAGTTGTTTTCATATTTTCTACAAGAAAGATGCAAAATAATAAACAAGAAATGTAATCTGCTTTCAAAATGTGCAGAATTGGTTATGGAACTTAAGATTCATTGCAAGACACAAAGTGGAAATCATGGAGGTGAGCTGGACCGGTTGCAACCTACAGCTCACTTAAGCATTTGAACTGCTGCTCAGTGAAAGATAGGAAAGTAAATCAGACTGCTTTTTTTGTTACATTCACCCACTGAGAACATGATAGGGCCCTAATTTAGAGGCAGAATACAGAGCCAGGTGAACATCTCACCTGCCAGTAGCCTGTAGAGGGGTCCACAGTGACCATGCTGCAGTGGGAGATTCCAGTTCATGAGCTTAGCAGAGCATCAGCTCTGTGCTGTGCTGTTCTGGTATCCAAGGGTGTAGAACCATCATCCTTCCCCCATATTCCATCACCCCTTGCACAAAAGGTAAATTAAACACATTTCAGAAACTATGGACAGCACTCGAGAGAGGATTCGGCTGCCAAGAGCAGTACAAAATTCCAGTCTGACTTCCTTCAGCTCACTAAATATCTGCTCATGTGGCTTTTCTTGGCTGCTTCCAGTTCTTTTGCAGGGTGTGTCAAAAAGTAGCCCAGCCTGAGGAGCTCAAGGATCACTTGTGCCAAGACCCATCAGGAGTGGATTACAGGGTTTTCTGGTGTCTACAAAGATCCCAAGTTTGCACTTAGAATTACAAAATCACAGAGTCGTTTGTGTTGGAGGGACATCAAAGATAGTGTAATTCCAACCCCTCTGCAGTGGGCAGGGAACCTTCCACTAGACCAGGTCGCTCCAAGCCACATCTGGCTTTGAACACTTCCAGGGGTGGGGCACTCAGTGCTTCCTGTCTGCTGTCCACACCCTAATTGGCACAGTTGTGAATTTACTGGGGTGCTGCAGTTTCCTTCTCAGTCAGGTGCCCTGGCATGGCCTGGCATTGTGAATCCTCAGGTCTCCAGAACAGGGACCCCACCAGGAGTTTGCTTTTGGCCTGTGTGCTTGGGTTTCTTTCAGCAGAGCACAGCTGCTTCACTTTCCTTTCACTTTCCATAGAATAGAAGGGATGAGCTGGGCTGTGCCTGTGACTCCACACCAGAGCGTGGGAGGCACACATTAAGACTTGGAAGATGGGAATTTTTCCTGGGTTCCATAGGTTAGACATGATCAAGACATGGTTTCTCAGAAGTGACTGAAGAAACTCAGATCTGAAAAGGAATGTCAGCAAATGTCATACCACCTACTTTCCCCTTCAGATTCAGGTAATATATTTGAAGGTTTATCATGTTACTCATATTTATCCCTGTATTTGCATATAGCAGCATAGCTGCTTGGTTTCCTGTGGGGGAGGGAATGCTTTTCAGTTTAAAGAAGTTTTGGATAAAATATGGAAGCAGCTTTGGGAGCAGGAGTACACTGAAAAACAACTGGTTGGCTTGTGCTGCACAGCATTTATTATTAATGTGTGGGAAAGGAGGGCATTCACTCCAGTCCCAATGCTACTAGGTTTCAATAGACATAAATAAAAGTTTTGGAGGTCTGTTTTTGCACACATTTAATGCACAAAACCTAGGAGCCAGAAAGGTCTCAGTGCAAAGAAAAGCACTACTGTGAAGTTTTATCTTTTGGATTCACAGTGTGCATATGTACATAAGCTTGTGTGGGAGCAAGGGAGCAGGGCAGGAATGCACATCATCTTCCCTGGGCTATTTTAGTCACTCAACTGCCCAGAAATCCTTAAAGGCACCTACTCTGTTTGCCATTAAGGGAATGCAGGCTCCTTGCTTTATGAGTCGTGTCTAAATTAGACTCCTATGGCAGGCAAGTGAACCCCAGGCTGACGCTTGTGTTAGGGGTCCCCCCGACTGGGGAGAGCCAGGCAGCCACCTCAGAAAGGGCCTGTGGGAAGCCTGGGATCCAGCCAGTGCTCACAGGAATGGTTTTAAAACGTGTATCTTACAGCTCTGCTTGGCTGTGACCTCAGACAGTGTGGCTGCCCTGCACTGCCTCTGGGGCACCAGGTGCCCTTGGTGCACTGTGCTGAAGCCTGCAGAGCTGAACCTGGTCCTGCATTTTGACCTAAAAATCTTAACCAGCTGTTTTAGCAGGGCTTTTGCAAAAGGAACTTCTAAACTGCTTTCTTATGCCTTCTGGAAACTGAAAGACTAAATAAAAAGGAACTTCTTGTTATAACAGGACTTGAGAAATGCTCTTCCAAATCAATATAGATTCTGTCTTCAGCTTTCTATTTCCATGTATGTCTGACAGGACTCAAGATCAAATGCTTGTTAATGTATGTGATAATATGCAAGATGTTAAACATCTGCAAGATCTTCTGATCATTTTTGTGATGTCTGAAAAGTTAGACATAGCTTGCAGGGAATTTCCACTGAAAAGGAACAAAATTTGGAGGACATCCCAAGTTAAGTCATTCAATATTTGTTTGCCAATGCACTGGATGGTATTATGAGATGCAAAGATAAATTCAAATTAGCATGAAAAATATGCAGTCATATTGGTTGTGGGTTTTCATAAGTTGCTGGCACATTATGTTAAGAATTCTCAGATAAATAATTGCCAGGAAAACAAAGTTCAAACAAACAAACAAAAAAAAATATAATAGACTTGAATAAGTGTCACCGAAGAATGAAATTTTTATTCTGTGAAATTTTTCTTCAACAAAGCACTAAGTATGGAGATGTATTCACAGACTGTTTCCAAAGTAATTAATCTCAAACTCCTTATTTAAAATTTAAGAAAATTGGAGCCAAGATAAAAATAGAAAACACTAAGAATTTCAAAATAAAAATACAACAAATACAATTTTAAAAAAGTATATTTTGCAGTGAAATTTCTGTACTCAAATAATTCATTTATGATAAAGCTTCCTAGTACCCTTAGATGCCTCTGGAAACTGTGGGTTGCAAAATTATTTTTTAAAAGGTCTATTGAAAGGTAAAGAGTAAAATTTTGAAACACATACCATTTTGCTTCAACTTGATTCTGTCATTTATAAAAATGAAAATTCAGATTTTTGATATTTTGTAGTATAATGTTTACACTTAAAAGCATTTTTACTGGTTTCATAGTTTTTATTAATGTAGCCACATAATTGAAACCACAGTCTAACAAAGAAAGACTGAACAAGATCAAATAGTTGGCAGCTGAAACCAGGCAAACTTAGAAGCAGAACTAATGTTCAGGGTTTTCTCAGTGAGGTTAATTTACCTTTGAGATAGCTCATGTAGTGGTGCAGTAGATTTTTCATCACAATGATTTTTTTTTTTAAGTAAGGCTGTTGTCCTTTTTAAAAGCTTTTTAAATGCTTTTGTGTTCTTTGGCTGAACTACTTTATTCTTCATGGAGTACGCCCTTGCAGTTGATTGTCCCACCTGGTTTGATTGTTTCCTGAGACTTTAGATAATCACACATCCCTTTGAGCTTCTGCTTCATTAATCTAAGAGCATTTTTGGATTCACTAATTACAGGGTTCTGAAAATTCAGGCTTGGATTCCGTGGGCAGTATCTGTATGTTGTTAAAAATATCTCGGTATTGATTTTCCATGCTTGCTTTTATTTCCCTTACTAACTGTGATCTGAATGAAGCTGAGTGAGTTGTTTTTGGCTTTGATTCTGAACTGAATTTTCAAACACAACAGAACCTGCTGAAGTGTTACAGAAAAGTGTTTGATTTTCAGATCCGTCAAAATGCTCTAAAGGGCTTTCTCTCCTCCTTCAGTCTTACATGTTTCTCGGTTTTCTTGGAATTGCACTATTCCTAGAATTTACTAATTAAAGACTGGCTTGCTTGCATGATATTTTTAATGTTAGCAGCTTCACTTCCATAATATCCAAGGAAATACTTCATATTGCAAATCTGCATTCCTCAGAAATACATCTACTTCCTTGGGGAGGGATGAGATGTCAAAACTATAGATTTTTCTTCCCCACTTCGGTAGTTTGTAATTTTTCTTTCTCCATACCCTCATTTTTCCACTCTAAGACCCCCTGAGATGGATACTAAAGTACTGGTAAGGCCTGTGCACTGCAAAAGGTGCTGGTTTCCAAGTCAGTAAATGTGAAAGAGGTTATGATATGATGAAATTTATTACCTAGAAGGTGAAACTAAGTTGCTGCTGGTAATAGGAAATCGAAGAGTCACAGAGCATGCACAGCTTTACCATTTCTGTTGGGCAACATCATTATTCTGGGCTTTTAGACAGAAGTTGTTGAAGGCAATGAGTTCATGGTCTACCAGTTTTCACTCAGGAATTATTCTTCTTGAAGATGGGGGTAGAAAGGTGTGATCATAAAATGTAGTTCAGTTCCACCTGTTGTTAAGTCTCTTGTATTAGACCAAACTATACCATAGCAAATTAGAATTTCTTTTAGACAAATGACTGCCTAGGTGGATACTGAGCAAACCATGGAAAAGCACACACAAAAGGGAAACAAAGACTTTTAAAGGGGTGCAAGGCCCAGCACTTTTCTTGGCATACAGTCAATTGTATTTGGTTCTCATGGTTTTTTTTCAATTTCTCATTTTGCCTCGCAAGGCATCTTTTTCCTCCAAGAGAGGATGACCCATGAAATGGCTTTGCTTGACCTACCCTAATCCCCACCACAACAATTTCAATACTTAATAAACTTACTCTTCCAAATAGTTGGAACTGTTCTTTATTGTTTTATATTCTTGGATTACAACCTGGATAGTCTTAGTCTTAGAATTAAAACCATGCTTGGTAATGAGAGGAAATATCAGGATAAGCTTCATTAACTCTAGGGGAGCAGCTAAGAACATAAACATCCAGGACATGTCCAGTGCAACTCTTTCTTGCCTACAGCTGGAGCTGGGAACTAGAAGGCTGTGTGTTTTTGGAGACACTGAATATGCAGTGAAGGAAAATAACAAAGCCACACCACACTTTATACACAATGTTGTGTCCTTTCTCTGGGCACAATTGTACTGTGGATTTTCACACTTGACTAAATAATTGGTGGAAAGAAGGGGAAGCTTAAAAAGGGTATTCTGTTCAATTTACTCTTCTTTACACTCCTCTGTCATCAGCTAAGTAACTAAAGCTCCTTAGCAATATTTCCTCTTATATCAGAGTCACAACTTCTGTTACTTAGATTCTGCCAATCTCAAGCATATATTTTAATTTGATTTTTTCCAGATGTTTCTTCTAGAAATGATGTTGAAACCTTGAAACTTGATCATGCATTGAAACTATGGGATACTGAGATTGGGCTGAAAGTCCATGGTGGCCACCAGTGGCACTGCTGTGGGGATGGCAGCAGAGATGTTCCAAAATGTACCAGCTGGGAATCTGTGTTCTGTGCAGCTAAGCAGGAACTTGCTGGAATATTTTGAAGCAATAGTTCACATTCGTTTTGCTTATAGCAACAGTATAATTTTGACCTCTGTGTAATGCATATGCCCATAATGATTTGTTTACAATGAGGTTATGAAGAGGCAACACTAAGAGACACAACAGGAAATAGCAGCGTGGAGATGGCAGGCTTTACCCATACAATCTTTCAGCTCCCATCTGTGTTCAAGTTCAAGGAATATATCTCAACTCAATTATTTTCATGTCATACTTTTCCAAAGAATGTTTTCCCTTTGGAAAGCTGCTGATCAAAATAACCAAAAGATAAAAATCAAGTTGTGCAAATATTTCCTGTTACAGCTTCTTTTTTCCCCCAAAGTCCTTAATATTTGAAAATCTTGCTTTGAAAAACTAAAAAACAAACAACAGCTACAAAATCCCTTGGAACTTGGATTATAAGTATGTGGAATATCTAATCATAAAATTAAGAACTGTGTAAATCCCTAAATACCTTTTAATTATTACTTGATGACCAAAACTAAAAGAGAATGTGGATATCTATGCTATTATGTTTCCACCTGGAAATTCTGTGAAGGGAGAAATATGCTGTGTCTCAAACCACTCCTCCTGCTGGGCAGCATCCTGTGCTAGAGAGATGGGACAAATGCAACTGGATGAGATGATTATCCTCTGTATCACCCTAAACTAATATTTTGCAAGCCACCAAATCCAGGTATTTAAGCACCTGTTTGTCCCTTATCAGAGGAGGAGAGACTAAACATGTGCTGAACTGACTGTCTACCTCTCATTGTGACTAAAATGAGATAATGGACAAAGTCCATTTTCCACTCTGGTTTTAAAACCATTGAATTCAGTGGAATCCCTCTGGATTGTAAATGTCATCCTTGGGTGTAGAAAATGACCTTGTGTTCCTTTTCTTTCCACCACAAAGATCCTCTTTCCAGCTTTCCCATGTTGAGCAAGGACAGATTGGCATGTGCTACTACTGCACATTTCCCTCCCAATTACCCGTTTCCTCTCCTATGTGCATTTTTTGAACAATGTGTCATGTTCTGAAACCTCACATACCTGAAACATTTGGAAACACTGAGTTCTGGACACATCTGGTTATTAGATTTGGGATGGCTGCCCCTTCTGTGAATAAAACCCTCACAACTGCCATAGGAAATTCCATTACATTTTTCCCCTCTATGTTAAAATTTTGCTCCAATATTTTACTGCTTCATTTATTAATAAATAAATTTTATAGTAACTATGAAAAACACTGCAGAAACTTGAATGAAAAATGTTTTTTTTAGGACAAGGATGTAAAATCCTCTTCCAGATGAGAACATACATCCCCACAGCTAAATTCAGTGGTAGAGTGTGCCATCCTCTGTGGTGAATGCAGTGACAGATTTATGGCCTTTGGGAATCAGATCTGTAGATGGGTAGAAATAATGTTTTTCTGTATACTTGTACTGTGAAAATTTGTGTGTGGCCATATGATCAGCAAACACTTTCTTGTAAAATTACAGTGTGAACAGCTTGAGAAACCTGTTGTTTGACTTCAGCCTGCTGATGTTTGACATCAAGCTGGGACACAAAAGGGCTCTTAGTCCAAGCTTCATCCTCTGCTCTTAGGAACTGGTAGAACAGTGTCTTTAGAAATGTCTTGACTCTCCTCTACTTGCTTAGAATAACATTTTTCCCATGCTAGCAGAATGTGAATGAGAGGCTGGCTGCTAACTTAAATGCTGAGTAGCCTTACTAGGGCTAGCAAAGAAATTGAGGCTCATAACTGTATGCAACTGAATTCTCTGTCTTATTAGGCTTCTATCAAGAGGAGTTCTTTCTCCTCTGAATTTTAAACATCATGCTATATCCACTTTGGATAAAAAACACCAACCAATTAATTTACAGTTATTAGAAAATGATCAAGCACCTGTTTATATATAATCTCTTCCATTTAGAATATTTTTTTCTTCAGTTAACAAAAATTTACTTATATTTTTGAAAAATTGGACAGATACTATAACTTGTTATAAAAAGAATTACCTTCTTTTTACACCTTGCTCTCTGAAGAAAATCTCTGTTTATTTTATTAACTCATTATGTAGTAAGATGGTGACCAGGCAATGATTTGTAAGTGCTTTTATTTCTGGTGAATGGGTGAGGAACTGCAGTTACGGCAATGGCAGTTTTTACTAAGTACAAGCCAAAAGGCTAATGGTATTTCTGAACTAACTTGGATGGTGCTGTGCCTGCCTATGACAAGTTGTGAATTTAGGGCTGAAATAAGTTTAAGGATAGTAATAGAATGAGGAAAACAGTCCACAGGAGAGGATGGAAGAGGTGTACTAAAATCTTTCACTACTTCTGTATCTTTAGATTATTACAGACTTTAATAGTAAAGACTTAGCTGAGTTGCTGTCCTATTAAAGAGAATAGAAATATTTGCATGGTTGGTGTTTGTACAGTATCAGTATCTTGCTGAATTAGTGTTCAACATATTCAGGAAAAAAAAAAATTATTATCACCCTGGAAGTCTATTTACACTTGCTACCTTTTCTCATGGCCTAATGCCCAACAGCTGCACTAACAAGAGACATTATCAGCCCTAATTGTCCTTCACGTCCCTCCCTGCTGGAAGGGGACCAATCTGCTGACAGAGCCAGTGTAGTGTTTCATTTTAAAGGGCATTGGTTAGCTTAAACAGTGGGGTTCTGCTAAGTTGACTCTTTAAGACTGAAATCAATTCGGGTGCTTGCCAACTTCCACCTCTTCAGCCAGCTGCTTATGGGCTCCATGTGTGTTCACATCCTGAAGTACAGTGTAAGTAATATCTGTGGGTTAATAACAAACAAAAACTGAATTTGATAAAGGATATATTTTGACTATTAATTATAGCTACAACAAATATAAGTAGGTAGCAGAGTGCCCCAAAAAAAAGACTACAATCTATTAAATGCATTTTTTGTTGCTGCACCCAGTGCAAAGTATCATGATAAAACCAGTAAAGTGAGCAAATGAGTTAATAAGGAGAACTGGTAATTTAAGCTCTAAGAGCTAGCAAAAATAAGGTAAAATCTGGTTTATTTATGCATAAATTATTATGCATGAAAATATTGTTATTTATGCATATAATTAGGCCTTTGCTATATTGTCAAAATGGCAAGACACTGAAAAAACCAGCTATAGCCAGTTCTTGTATAACTTGGTATTTGTAACTGGGCTTAAAGGAGTTTTCTCAGTTCCATGATGTGGAAGCTGGACTTTGAAAGCAGAGGCCACTTCCTTTTCTAGTAAATACTAAGGATTTTTTCCTGTTCTTTCTTTCCAGTGAAGAGCCTGTTTCTCTCTCAGGTGCACTGGCAGATGGGGTGAGAGTGAATGAGAGTGAAACCTTTTTTTTTTTTTTTGCATTCAGGATTCACTGCAGCACACGGCAGCCAAGGCAGGAATGGGGTGGAAGGTGAGAGTGCTCAGTGGCAGAGTGACCTCCTGCAGAACCTGGTGGCCAGGGCCTCCCATGTACTGTGCCAGAGCAATGTGTTCCTTTGGAGCTTTCTCTGTCATAACTTTTATAACCTTTATAACCTTATAATCTTTGCATTCTGGACCTGGGTCAGTTTGTGTCTTGAAAGAGCTCTTCCAGAAAAGATAAATCTTACCATAAATACTGGGGAAATGTGCTTCAGAGGTCTAGGTCTGGGTATAAAATTCGGACTCTTAAACTGGGGTGAGGCTGGAGTGCTCAAAGTGGCGGGGCATTGCTCAGCACTCAGTGGTTGCAAGACTTCAGGATGGCCAAGCGCCGCTTTTACAAGCACCTAAATGTCTTCTGTTTGTCATTTGGGTGTGCTGTGCCTCTGGCAGTGTTCACAGCTGGGGAATTCAGCGACAATTACCAAGTGATGCAGGGAAGGAAGGATAGTGCTCAAGGTGGGATGTGTAGCTGCCAACAGCTCACACAGAGTGGTGAGCTGTGGGAAACGCCAGTCTCCCAAACTCTTAGAACAGGATTGGGAAACTGCCCTGGCTTGGGGTGCATGGTAGGAACACCCTGCAGCTATGGTGTGCAACAGTCCTTTGCCTGCACAAAGCGGGCTCTGCCTCCCAAGGACTTGTCAGTGCAGTTTAGCCACCGTCCTTGTCTCGATAACTGTTTAATTAGTTACTGAAAGTGGCATCAGAATGGGATTGTTCCTCTCTCCTCCACCCAGCAGTGCTCCAGAGTGGGGTAGTTGTGCTGCTGTCAGGGATGAGAGTCCAGTCCCCTCCAGGAGAGGACTATTGAATCCAAATCACCTGGTGCTGAGTGAGAACACTTGAAATTCCTAAAACTTTCAATGGATGTACCTGCCACAGACTGAGATTCAACAAGTGGCTACTTCTGGAATAGTGAGGGTTTTTTTCTTAATGGTGCTGAATCTCTCAGCACCAGTCATAGGTTTTTTGATATTTAGTAACCTGGAGGAAATCTGTTCTGCCTCAAGATAAAATGCATTGACGAAAGTCAATTAAGGGGATAATTCAGTTTCTTTATGTAATGTAAACCCCAGGAAGCAGACTTACAATATATACTGCATACACTAGATGGCAATGTAATACCTACATAAAGAGGTTACCCCCAAAATTCAATAAAAAGTGCTTTCAGGTGGGTATTACAAGCTTTTTCAAAATAATAACTTTAACTTAACTCTTTTACAGTGAGCAAATATCGTAACAAGGGATAAAACACAGGACCAATTTAGATCAGTAAAGGACCACTGAGTTAGTCTTGCTTGTTCCCATTTGCTTAATAATTATCAGAAAAGTGTATTTATTTGTCACAGAGCCTGATAATGATTTCAGAATGTGAACTCTGTTAGTATGTAGTTTGACCTTTGTTAGGTTTTGCATCTCCTATCCCAGCTTGACCCTAGCTCAAATAGCTTTGAAACATCCTTTCCGTATATTCCCCTAGAATTCTTTAGACATTGCAGATGTTCCCTTTTCATTTCCTTTTTTTTTTAGCTTGATAATGTTTTTGGGACATAAGGAAGCTCTGCTGCATTAATATCTCAGGTTCACCTCTTTCTCAGATTTTCCTGTGCCTTTGTGGATTTAGCCAGGTGTGGATAAACCTGTGATAATATTTGATTTAGCATATACTGTACTGTATAGCTTTTCATATATTTAGGTGAGGGCCTCATTCATCTACAGAACCACTGCTGAGTATTGAGTAAGTCTTTATACTGTTGTGAGAAGCTTTTTCTCAACTGTTTTGTGGGGTTTTCTGTTTGTTTGGGTTTTTTGATTTTTTTTTCCTTCAGTTGTTACTATTAATTTATTTTATATAGTATTTAAATAAAATTGAAGGTAGATCTGCTCTCCTGAGCTCATAGCAGAAATTCTAATTGATTCTTTTGTAGCACTGCTGTCTTTAAGACTCAAACAGGGAAATTGTGCTACAGCTTTTGAATGATAACAGAAGAAGTTATATTGCAATTCTAACATGTTGACCTTTTAATCTAAATTTAGATTCAATCATCCCCTTTGCAGCTAACTTTGTTGTGCAATCATAATTAAATGCTTCTTAGTGAAATTCTTGATGTTGTTTTCAGTCAATGCAAGATAAGTGGTTTTTTTAGGTGGTTTTCTTCAATATTTGTGGTGTCTGTGCATGAGACCTGAAGTAATACTAGTAATACTAGGCAACCATCAGTAATTCCCCATGATCCTCAAAAATCCACCATGTCAAATATCAGTCCATATCCCAAATAGCTGTTCAACTTTGTTTCCCAGGTTTTCATTTTCTATCTCCCAATTAATACTTCTAGTATTTCCTCCCTAGAACAGTCTCTCCCTCTCTCTCTCTCTTTATTATTTCTGTTCTATCCACCAATCTGCTTTTTTTAGTTACCTTTTCCTTCCTCCTGTCTCACTGTATAGAACATACAGGGAACAGGAACTTATATATTGGCTTAAAAGGAGTTAACAGAAATATTTAGATTTGTTTGGTTTTTTTTTTAAATTCTGTGTTGGCTTTATTTGGTATTACTATTTCTTTATACTTATGCTTTGACCTGTCACATGTTCAATTGATTGTTTTCTCAACAGAGCAGACAAATGTAAACATACTAAAATACAGAAATGTACAACACTGCATTTCATGCATGACTAATCGTTGTCTTGTGTTTATCCTGACTGTACCTGTCATTCCATCATACAATGGCCCATTTGGGTTGGAAAGGACCTTAAAGATCATCTGGTTCCAACCCCCTGCCATGGACAAGGACATCTTTCACTGTACCAAGATGTTTAAAACCACATCCAACCTGGCCTTGAACACTTCCAGGGATGGGGCATCTTCCTTCTTGTTGTCTAATGTGATGAAAGCTCCTGTGCTATGCTTCCTTCCTTAGCCACTTTTCCAGCAAGGACCTGCTCTTGCAGTTGAGGTTGACACTGGATCAATCCTTGAACAGGGACCTCTATTACAAAGCAGCATGAGTTTGTGTTGTGCTGCAGTATTTCTTGCCTCAGGGCTTTCTTTTAAGGTGAAACAGAAAGTGAAAGTGAAAACTGAATTAATTCATTAATTTATGGAAAATGCCTTCCCTTGCTTGGTAGTATGGCCTTAGATAAAAGTCAGTTGAAAATTCTCCATGAAATCCTTTTGGTGTTTTTGATTGCTGAAGGGACCACAGAATAAATTCCTCCCTTTCTAACGCTTTGCATACCATTGGGAGTCTTTCATTGGAGACATTTTATTGCTTTTTGATTGTCAGCAAGCTAAAAATACTGATTTTTTAAAGCCTATTATGTATATATTAAATCTCTGCTTTGACCACAGCTGGTTAGAGAATGTATTTAAGCATCTGTTATTTATGTTTTGATTTGACTCTCTGACACAAAGTTGTTTGTCCTTTTGGTTTCTGAGTGAGAGATTCCTTTGGGGTATAATGTTAACAGCCTTGGGCAAAAGATGTCTTCATACCTACATATGGAACAGAAGATTACTATATTAAAGGGATTAATTTTGCACAATTAAATTTTTCACAGAACTGAACAGCAGTCTTTGCTTGAGTGTAGAAAAGCAAGTCTACCTATGCAAACTGATTGTTTCACTCTTATTTTTGAGGTATAATCTTAAGTCATCAGAATATTCTATATCTGATAAATTTCCTTGCTTTATAAGCTACTGCACAGTTCCAGGTGTTGGAAAAGAGCAGAAGCCATTCCATATGTTATATTTTACCATATAAAGAATGTGTATTAGGTAGGGATGGAAAGGTCAGTGTAATTGGTTTAGCCTCCCAAGACATAAGTCTTTTATATAACTAATTTCCACAGCTCTTACTAGCAGAGTGGTTTTCTTAAGGAAGAGGGGGAAAAAATTGCTTCACTGGTAAACTGATTTGATTCCAGAATTACTGACTTATTGAGATAAAAATGAAAATTTGTATGTGTCCCTCTTTGATCAAAAATTCCTGAGATAAATCAAAAGTAAGAAGCATCTAATAGGTAATGGATAAATGAAATGCTAAAATAACTGTTTTGCAGTGGAATGACAGCCTGTCTCTGTGGCACTTAGAGTATCTCAGCCCATTTAGTGTTTTACAGTTTCCAGCTGAAATTTCGTTCTCATTTTGTTGCTGTTTACAGTTCTTTATGTAAAACACAACAAATCTGATGTTGATTGTCTCTTTCTTTTCTTTATTGTAAGTTAGATAGTCAGACTGTGGTGATGATTACAGTACCAATCTGTTTAGGTTGGATTTACACTATCCCATCAAGTGTTAGGGCTTGGTTGATGATGTATTTTCCTTCCTTTAAGTTCAAAGCCTTCCCCATAAAGGCTTTTTTATTTAATTATGGGGTTCTATTTCCTAAAATGAAAATATTTGTAGAGATAATTCCCACTGCAAATCTTGTGCAGCTATTGTCTAGTTACAATATTCAGATTGGACAGCTTTCCTATCTAAATGTGTTTTCTAGATTAAAATGCATTACCTGCAGAGTGGGTTAAAAAACTAATCTTGACCAATTTAGCAAGAAATGCCCACAGTACTTAGTGTTTTGCAGAGTTCTTAAATTCAGTGGATGCAGCAGCTGACTGAAATTCCTGGAGAGAAAAGCCATATGACTATTACTTTGCATGCAAGCATGTCCAAAAAATCTAAGTAGTAATAATTTTTATGTTCACATTTACAATTATTTGACCTGTGTGTTTTGGAAAAAAAAATCTTGCAACCCTTTCAGCAATGGCATTTGCCTTTTCTTTGACGTCTTGGCTTATTCAGGGAGCCTGCTTTGTAAATGAGCTCATCAAAAGCTATGGTATCTGGAAGCCAGACATCCAGTAAATGTGCCTGAGGATACCACGTGGGCTGTGAAGAAGTATGGGGTTTTTTGAAGCTTTTTCCAAAACTTTTCTTAAAAAGCCCACCTTGTTGAGCATAATGGTCATGCTCTCAAAGTGAAAGAGTCATTCAGGATTATTTTAAAAGTCTCATTAGCAATCTTTGATCTTTATTCCTTAAACACTGGAGAGAAAATGATGAAACAAAACAAACAAACAAAACAAAAAAACCCCTCCTGCCCACCAACACAGAGAAAATGTTTCTTTTTCTTCAGTATAATAATATATGGCTATTTTCTAAAGTATAAAAGTTCTTTAATGTTTCTGTATATGTACTACACTGATATATAGAAAAAAAAGTTTATGGAAAGTACATCATGCCTATGTTGCATGCTGAATTCCCTCTCCCTTATCCTAAGCAATGGTTGTGTTTATGCTGAACAGAAAACTAAGCTGGCCTTGTTCTGAAGAGGCACAGTTAGCATGCTTGCTAATTCAGTCAGTGGAAGCAAATCAAAATGCAAAGAAAAGGGATTAGAGATGGTAAATATAAACAATAAAATATTAAATATTGCTCAAGTTTTCAGGTAATATGGGTGAATTAGGTGAAGAGAATTTTTTCCTGCTTCCTTGATTTTTTTTTGGTTTTTTTTCTCCTCTCTCTAGAAGCCATGTTTTGCCTGCTGGTAGCTGAAACATCTGTAGGTTTATGAAAACTTTGAGAAGAAGAAGAGATAATTTGATAATTTGAGTATTTGTAAAGCTCTAGGTAATTAAACTACTTTCAATCCAGCTAAAAAAGAGCAGTGAGTACTCAACCATTTCTCACTGCATTTTGGAACTGTCTTCTGGTATCTCGTACAGATTCATCGCATTAATTAGGTGAGAAAGAAGTAGTTGCTATTACAGCCAACTGCTGTTGAGAAATGAAACAAACATCTGGGGTAAGATGTAATAATGGAGAGCACCTGGGAAGTGTTTAGGAAGGAGTTTCTGGTGGGTGATAAAGCAGTGATATTGCAAACTCAAAGAGAAGGGAAAAAAAGAAAATGTGGATTTAAATTGGCAATGGATTATTATATGGGCAGGGTAAAGGTTAGGGAGATATTTGAGAAGGGAACAGCAGAGACAGTGAGTTTAGAGGTGGAGGAGGTATTAGCTGAGGAGGGAAAATGGAGAGCAGCTTTTCAAGGCAGAGAGAACTTGGAAACTTAGACCAAAAACAAATTCAAGATGAGAGGCAGCGGTGTAAGCACAGCTCTGACAAGATGATGGAGGAAGGGGCAGCCTGTGCTCATTCTGTGTGCTGAGCTCTTCTGGCAAAACTGCTTGGCTGGTTTGTGGAAAAAAAAGCATGGTGCAGCATCAAGGGTTTGGGGATGGGGAAGATCCTTGTACCCTGATCCCCCAAAGAATGCAGTCACAATTTTGGCTAATAGCTTCTGTGAAGGACTGTGTCTAGCAGGCAAACTCGGGGGGAAGCCAGGGTGGCACAGTCCTCAGGTAGCAGGGTGCAGAGCTGTCTAACACATCAAGCAAACACATCTTCAGACAGACCTTGTTTGCACTTCGACTGGTTTCTGGTGCTGCTCGAGGATGTATCCCACTGAACTTGAATGGTGTGAGGCAAAAAAAAAGTGGAAAATCTCCAATTCAGAGTGCTGAGAGCATTTACAGGAAGTGGTTAATGGGAGTGCAAGGTCTGCTGATTAGAAAGCTTGCTGCAGCCTCCTGTCTTTGATCTTACCATGGTGCTTGTCCCATCGATCATTCCAATTTATTGCCCTATCTATGCACATTTGCTTTTTGTGGGACTATTTACACAGTCCATCCTCATCAGATTATCAGGTGATTTACTCCCTGTCTACACAAAACCAATTCACAATGGGTGATCCCATTGATGTGCAAGTGGGTTTTATACAAGTCAGTTGACACTGAAGTAAATTGCACTGCCATAAACTCACAGGTTTATAGTGTGTGTGCACAAATGTCGATTAAGGGGTTGGCAGAATATCAATTAGACTGATGTTGATTGCTGAACAGAACAAACTTTCAAAATAGAAAGAAACTTAGATAAGAAATATTCCAAGTACTCTTTTGCTGCATGGTGACCCAGATTAAAACCTTCTCTGAAGCACATCATTCCATGATTTAAAAGCATCTAAATCTGATTTTTTTTTAATTGTTTAAAAAAATGGGAAAAGAAAAAAACGCTATGAAAGTTGTTTAACACTTGGAGTACTGATTTCTCCCCCAACTTAAAAAAAGGGGGACAATGCCTGAAAATAGATTCTTTTTCTATAAAGGAATTATTTGGATGAAACAATACAGTAAAAACATGGTTCCTACTCTTTGTACCTGTAAAATAACTTGAATACTACTAACATACTTCTAAATTTCCCAAGAGCTTAAACTACTATTCAATTTTAAGAGTATTTGTTACTGAAATGAATCAAGGCCCAAGAGAGGACTGAAAAGAAGAATTGCTGATAGACATAATTTAAGGAAATGAAAAAAACCTCCACAGAATAACACATGTAGTCACATCAGGGCGTCTGCAGTGAATTTTGCCCAATCTGAATGCTGGGGAATGAACAGTAGCTCTGGAAGCAGTGAGTGGTGATGGGGCTGGCTGTGGAAGCAGTAGTGTCCTTTTCTTTCTCTGATGTGCTTGTGCTGCTCAGGAGAAAATTTTCGTTTTTTGCATTTGAGGGAGGTGCTTCCATACTTTGTTTTTACATCTACTGAGAAACTGAAAAGAATCTCCCTACCTGGTTTTGTGTTTGTGTGAATACTACTTTCTAAACCTTGGGCTCTGGTGTAAGTGTTTTAAAACTACTTAGATTCTTTTAATTTAGTCTTATCTTCAAAAGGAGGAGAAATAAAGATTGAAAATTAAGTATGGTACACTGAAAGCAATAATGTTGAAGTGTGATTTCTTTGACACATTGGTTCAGGTTACTTTATCAGGCGCACCAGCAACGGTGCTGATGTTGGATTGGATTAAGCTGATTGATTCTGTATTTGGGAATTAATGATAAAGATGTAGAAATCAGCTCCAATAGTACTATTATGAAATATTCTCTGTGATTGCCCCCCTTAGGCAGAGTTCTAACTTCTTACAAAAGCAGGGAGGCATTCAGCAGTTGCACTCTGAACTGTGTGTGTTTAGCTAGATTTTGAATGAATGTACAGTATTTTGCTCTTGACTTAGTAATGTAGCTGCTCATCTTTTCCCAAGAAAAATATGGCAGGGCAAAAAACCTGCATCTTATAAACTACCTGGAGTAGAAGCCTGGCTTTCACTGAGCAGTCTCATGTAGGAGAAAATAAATTTTCTGATAATGGCATTGCACTTTGTTTCTGTAGACAGCAAATTCAAAGAACACTTAAATATCAAGCCCTACAATACGTCTTTTGAGACCGACATTAATTTGAATCCTGAATGATGTATCACTCTAATAAAGTCAAAGTCAGACAGACCTGAATAAAGGATGTCCTTCACCTGCTGCTTGGCCTGTTGCACATTTTGGAGATGAAGTAGTGGATTGCATTCACACAGCTAATAAAAGGTCTTAACAAATGAGAGAATATGCTAAAGAGGCAGGGCAGTCGGTCTTGCTTCAATAAGAGACCAACTGTTCCCAAAGTGCTCTTTTTTCCTGTTCCTTCCCCTCATGATTAATCTGTATTTGAGACTGTTGACCCGAGTGATCATTCCCAAATGATGGTCTTTGCTTCCACTCTGCTTAGTCACTATTATTCTAAAGCTGCAGCTCTGCACTTTCCTAAGACAGTTCCACTTGCTCTGCTTGTCTCAATAGGTGCTTTTAGAAGATGTGCCTTTAATTAAGCTCAGGAGGAGTTAAACTAAAAATTTCAGGAAGGGTTTTTACACAAAGAATGAAGAACTGCTGAAGTTTAAATGTTGAAAAATTTTGGCTGAAAAAATAAAGTATGTTCATTACATTTGCTAGGAAGGGGAGACTGGAATTCCACATGCTAAACAATTGCAAAGATTTAACACTTGGGTATAAGGACATTTTAGAAATAAATGTATAGGGTGGTGATTTTACAAATGGGACTGAAAGTTAAGTTAAAATCAGATCAAGATGCATGAAAAGGTATTGCATACCATTTTAGACTGGTGTTCTGTGATACACTGACATTATTTTGGCAATATGAAAAGCAGCACTTTTATAAGTGAGTTCACACTGCCCTAGTAATTTCAGTCACAGAGCTACAACAACATAACTGGTGAAGAAAGATGAATGTGATTGATTGGATAGAGTGCATGGATTAATAAGTGTCAGAGCAGAGAAAAAATGTGCAATGAAGAGAAACGGGGCATGGGAGGAGAAGGAAAACAGGTGTTGTGGCTTACTAGAAGGTTTATGGAATTTGGCACAGAGTATTATCCCATATTTAGTGAAGCTGATGGCAAAGCTCCCATTAACTTTAATCATGCAGAATCCAGACATTTCCCAGGGTATCCAGAAAAAAAAAAAAGATTGTAGAGGGGTGAAATTATAATGAAAATATGGGAACTTGGACAACAGCAACACTGAACAATACAAGCTTGTCAGGGGCCAGCCAAGAGAGAAGTGATTTGTTAATAATAATCTTATTCTATCTTATTGACCAACTGAATAGAACTACAAATAAAGGTAAAACTGCTTTGAAGAGTTCCAGTGCTGTCCCCTGTATCTACCTAAATAAATGGTCCAGATGTTAAATCTTGTGAATTGCCATGGCTCAGAACAGTATTTCTTATTTGCCAGTTGACTGTGATGATTTAGAGAACCTCTCCTATTTTGTGTAGATGATTCTAGCAATGATCAATCTGAGACAGTAGTCACTTTTTCCTCCTTAAGGAAAAATAGCTGATCAGACAAATGTCCACTCTGATTTCTTCTATTCAGCCTATTTATGTGTCCTTAAATTTGGTTAATTCTCTTTCCTCTAAAAATGGGTTTTGAAAGTTGACTGAAGGACATCTAAATAAGATCGATGGGGCTCACTACAAAATATCTATTTTGAATGTGGCCATTTCAGTAGGAGAATAACTTCAGTTTTCATGCTCAAACCACAGTTCTCTCAGTCTGTTCAGAGAGCTTGTCTTAAGCTGTTCAATTTGTCACACATTGGTGAATATGTCTTCAAGATATTTTTAGCCTCTGAGCTATGTCTGAGAGTACCTGACTGTAAATAAGCTCTGTACATTATGCGGAAGGGAGGAAATCTCAAAAACAGGTTCAAAAGAAGCCAACCTGATCTGTACTTAAGTTATCACTCTAATATTTTTTTTTCAGTAGAAAAAATCTGGATTATAGAAAAAAAATGAAATAAAAAGTGTTCTGATTAAGAGGTTATGAACCAAGTCACTTGATGCTATCTTGAGCTATGGGGCTACTTAAAGGAAGGCTTTATGAGTATTGGAGAAAGTGGTGTGGTCTTTATTATGTGGTATAGTCACATTCAATGGTATACAACGTTTTCTTTATTGGATTACATGGTTCTGGATTCAGTGATCCATGACCAGAAAAGGTCTTGAATTAGTTTACTTCTAAAATGCAATTGTCTGCAGTCACAGCACTATGAACTGTTATATTTGAAAAGGGTTTGGACATAGGTGTTTTTTTGTTTGTTTGTTTTGGTTTTGTTTTTTTTTTTTTTACTGAATGGATTTTTAATTCTGAGCAGCAGTTCCCAGAGTTATTTTCATGGGCTATACATAATAGTTTGGACTTAGAATAAGGGCCTTATAATAAAAATAATCTGTGCTGCAGTAGTTTTTTGTTCCAAGTCAGTTACAGGATGTTTGTATGCAAGGGAGAATCCAGGACCATTACTGAATGAATCATTGGGAGGAACTAATGCAGCTGAAGTTTTCTAGCAGCTATTTCATGCAACATAACTTTGACATCTGGCTTTGCTCTCCATCAGAACAGTCTGTGGATGCCAGGCCTACTCAATAAATCCTGTTTCAGAATACATGTGGGAAGAACTCTCCTATGCAGCTCAGTTGCTGTCACAGCCAAAAACTGCTGTCCTGGGTGGTATCAGCAGCCCTGGCCTCCCTCTTCTTTATCAGAGAGGTAGACACTGGGCTTTCTTGACTGGCTGCTCTTGGTTTGCAGGCAGAATATCTGTGATCTCTGTTATTAGCTCTGGGAGGGACTTGCTGGCTGCAGCAGGTTCTGCTGAGGTCCACCACAACTGAAAGGTTCATGCACAAACACCATAACAAGAATTTGAGGGTTGCAGTTTTGGTGACCTTGGCTTTTCAGTAGCATTGCAACAGAGATTTAGTGTTAATTATGATTTAATTTTTTCTGTCTTAGAACTTTCGGTGTAGTAAAATGACTTGAGCCCAACTCAAGGAGCAAGAAAGCTGCAGTATTAATCATTACAAAAGTGCATACATTTTGCATTAATATGTGTTCAGGATCAATGATTATATATGCTTGTCTAATTATAATAGTTACTATCCAGTTATTTCTTTGCATCTGAAAAACTGGTGCCTTTTGGCTTAGGTTTTGAAACTCAAAATACTCCAGTTATCCTCACCTTTAAAATCTGTTAATTACATATACTTCTGTCTTGTTCTGTCCCTGGGTTTTACATGCCCATCTACATAAATTCTTTGTTGGTAAAATGCCTAATGTTTGGCATAGATTTTATAGGCGACATTCATAAAGGGAGATTATGTATTTATGTAACCAAAGAGGAATGAAAAGCAAAGGACATAAGCAGTGGCTGTGTGAAGCTTGTTGAAGGTGTATTTACAAAGAAGATGAGCCCTGGGAATGGGAGGATCTGCTGTTAGCCAAGCAGAGCACTGAGTTTGTGAGAAAGTGGGCACTGGAGTAGAGTAATATCTTAAAGGACAAACCTGTTAACAGAGAGGATTATTTTTACATTAATGACAACCCTATTTGGTCTGTGCTTATTCTGAGAAATTAACAGAACTTTTCTCTTTTTCCAACTCAGTATGAACTACATAGGTCTATTATTTAGATAGGTACAGTCATCCTTAAATCTCCCTAAATGCTACTCTTCTGTCTGTTACATTTGTAAAGAACTTGACCTCATTAACGCTGACAGAGACTTTAGCTGGCTGAGCGTATTGTACAGTACAGACAAGAGACTGGGTATGAACTTCCCTGAGATTTAAGAGAGACCTAAATCATGGGTCTTGAGGGCATGTACATATTGTGAATGTCAGAGACTGTGTGTCTGAATGCTTGATTACAAAGCTGACTGTCCCCAGCATACTCTATGGTCTAGCACTGGAAAGTTCAGGATGATGAATAAGACAGCTGCAAAAATTCTGCAAAATCCAGTCAAGTATGGATTATGAGTTTAATTCTATGTTTCAATTTAACTGTGTCAGATTTAAATCTGTAGTTCTGTAGAAAATAACTTATGAAAGTTTGTGTGATGAAATATCATTAATCTGCAGCACCCATAACAGGTATGTGAATATAGGTTTTAATTTAGTGTTTGGAGGAAAACTCTTTTGAATGTTGTGGAGTGGTGACTTTCACAGGATTTTGAGTAACACCTCAAAGTATTTCTGAATAACTTATTGATAAAACTGACAAGAAAGCTTCAGAAAGTTTGTCTCATTTGAAACTTCTAAAATGTCACTTGGATATTGATGTTTACATGTATGGAACCAAAATAGTTTTCACTCTGTAGTAAATAAAAAGGTTAAACATTGACAGGCCACTCATTTAAAAATAGCTTAATTAAGGTACTTCTGACATAAAGCGTGTGAGTAATTTGGGACAGTGTATTATCTTCCCTTGTTCAGGAACACATTTGAAAATGTGCTGATGGCAGATGTAACAGTCTGCTTTTTAGAAACTGCTGCTCAAACACTTTGTCTTGTCCCTACTTCTCTATTTCAAAGTAAATGTGCTGTTTTTTCTCTACCTGCCTCAGACTTTATTTCGCTGATCATAGTTGAAAAACAGCATCCAATATCTTAAAATGACATTAAAGGGTGACACTTGTTGCTCTGAAGTGACAGTAATTGCACCTTGTATTCAAGATTTATGGCAAGGCAAACTTGCTCATCAACCTTGATTTCAGGGAACTATTTAAATCTCAAGTATGAATGTTTATAATTCAAAAACATTTTACTTAATATTACTTACAATACCTCATTCCATCCTGCTGTAAGGATAAACATGCAGCATCTACATTCAGGGACTTATTTAATGGTATTGCAGATAGTTCTGTATGCAAATAGCAGTGCTCATATAGAAATGTTAAATATGAGTCCCTGAGTATTGTAATTGTGCTCAACTCTGAGCTGTTTTTCTTTTGCTGTGCAACTAATCTACTAGCAAACACTAAGTTTACAAACATGTCTCATTATAATTATGTTTCCTAAAGTCTTCAGTTTAGATGTAAGATCTTTTATTCTAAGAGAAGCCAGTATAGCAGAAAATGCAGTCTTCAAGGGAGTGAAATACACAAGTTGGAAAAAAGCAGAAGGGAGAAAGTAGTATTATTCTAATCTCAGTATTAAGTACACAAAGAACCAATCTACTGAAACTGAATGAGCTGCCTCAATATAATCCAAAATTTTTTGTAGTAAAGCCAAGAAGATGATTTTGATTTCCCTAATGCTTAACCCCACCCTTCCTTCAAAATACTCATTATTTTAAAGCAATTCCTAAATCCTATTCATATCAAGTGAGAACAAAAGAGATCTTTGCATCGTGACAGGGACATGCTATTAATTTGCAAAGAATGCCCAAAGGTTTGACAGTATAAATCCTGCAATACCTGATAGCATATTGATGTGCTCCTTGTCCCCAGGGTCTTTGATACAAGGATTAAGGTTTTTTTCTCTTTTTTAAGGTCTTCTTTTACCTACATGTAGAATGCTATCTATATGTTAAAATGTTCAATTTGCTTACTCATAATTGGCAAGACAAACAAATTTTGAAACTTCTTCTGGCACATCTCCATCCCTAAATCTGCTGCACATAGCTGTTCTAACATTTCCTTTTTCTCCATAGTAGGCACAGTAACTCTGTCCTCTGCAGGGCAGATCAGTGCACAGGGAAACCTTATCTCAGCCCCAGTACAACTTGACTCCTCTTTGTGTTGCAGTACTTTATTCTGGCCATCTGTGTCTTACTGCTTCAGCAAGTTTCCTCTTAGTATTGTCATTAAGCATTTTCTGCACGCAGACTTTGCACTTGGAAATGAGCAATGTTGTGTTAATCTAATTCTAGTGAATCAGCTAGACTGTGTAAATTTGCAGGGACATGTTTGGGCCAGAATACA
Source organism: Luscinia megarhynchos (assembly GCA_034336665.1). Classification (NCBI taxonomy): domain Eukaryota; kingdom Metazoa; phylum Chordata; class Aves; order Passeriformes; family Muscicapidae; genus Luscinia; species Luscinia megarhynchos. The sequence goes on along the minus strand of CM067566.1, from coordinate 38,347,643 downwards.
TATTTCCCTAACCCCACCCCCCTGCCCCATATTTCCTATTTTTCCTCCTTTTTTTTCATCTTGCTACTAGTCTTCTAGTCACTTTCCATTCAGATGTCTGTCCTATTGGCCATCATTAGTTACTTCTCTGAAAAGAAACCCTGACTTCCTCAGGAATATAGTGCCTCTTTAAAAATTAGTCAACAGGCCTTCTTGATTCTAAGACATGATGCAAAGACATTTAGGCAAGAGGAAGAGTTCACAAAGCAGTTCAATTTTTAGTGTTGATCTTGGTTTCCTGTCACCTGCTGATTATTTTATACATAATATTCAGTGGTGTAAGAATATAAATGTGCTTTTGAAAAAGGTAAGGAAGCTTCTTTTCTAGAGAATTTTGTACTGCTGTTCTGCAAAGGTGTGCTGTTTTTTCTCATTAGAGATCTTTAAAATAAAATACAAATGCAATACAAACCAAAATAAAAGCCAGCAACACATTTTCTATTAAAAAATAAAAGAGAAGCAAGGTTTTATCTTTCTAATTAATAGTGAGTAACAATCAGATGTCTGTTAGTGATGGGATGCCTATTTCATTAGCTATTCTTCACAGCAAATAGATGTTTCCTACCATAAAACATTAAACACCTAAATAGATGATGAAAAATGAGCAGATATGGCAGTCAGGAAACACAAAGAAACTTTTTGAGCTGCAGTAAAAGTGGGGGAAAATGGAAGTGGGTAGTTCAGAAAAGAAAGCTGACAGGTTGACAAGTGCAACTGAGGACAGAGGGCTTTTGGGCATAGCACCTTTGTGTCTTCAGTGCTGCAGGGTCCTGGAAATTGCTCCAAGTGCAGGGTACACCCATGTTTGGAACGCCAATGTTCCATCTTCTTATTATACAACATGTTTTCCTCTGTTCATTGGCTTTGAGCTCAACAGAGGCGGCCTTAACAATTCAGGAACCATAAATCCATCTCTTTTTGAGCTTGTGAAGCCTGGTCTGAGGAAAAACACTATATTGAATGTGTTCAACCATTTTTTTCCCCTTTGCTCTGGAGCACACTGTATTTTGCAGGATGACTGCAGAAATGCAGAGCAAGGGGCCCAGTGCCACTGCTGCAAGGACAAGTGGAGTCATCCCAGTGATGAAGAAGATGATTGCTGTCATAGAGCCCTGTTCTCACATGGGTGTTCCCAGCAGCTGGCTGGGCTGGCAGCTGTAGCTTTGTCTTTTTGTCACTAATACAGTTCCAGAAGCTTGTTTTGTGGTTACTAAAGGAAAAAAGTTTTGTTCTTATCTGTTGCCTTTTCTTATCTTACTGACAGCTTTCCTCTGCTCAGTTGCATGTGCAGTTTTTACTTGTCCACTTTTTGTGGACACAAGTCAATTCAAGTTAAATGGTCACTGAGATTTTCTTGCCCAACTGAGGTGCACAGATACTGCTTATTTATTGTGACCCTTTTGTAGCTGGTAGTGACAGACCCCTGTAGTAGGGAACAAAAAATTCTTACCCTTATTTAGTATCTCCAACATGTAATAGGCTACACAGCCCTACTGAGTAGAAATAGCTTCCTTAACAAAAATAAAGGGAAATAATTGGCATAATGAGAAGGCTGTTCGTAATGACTTGCATGAGATTTGCATAGCAGTGATTTAATCTGAACAAGACTGTTCTTATTAAAAAAAGAATCCTCTTGGATGAGTGGAAGGAGCCTCCCTGATCCCACTCCATGAGGACAATAGGATGAGGACATTTGTAGATGAAACTTCTTTATAAAGTTGTACCTTGAGCATTCTTTGAATCTCCCAGGATAGGAATTAAATTTAAATATTTTTCTATTATCTTTCATGTCATATGAATTTGCATTTTTTTTTCTTTTTACTGTGAGGATGAATGTAAATGTCAGAGAACTAAATTTGTGGTAATGGGTGCTCCACAGCAGCTGAAAGTCCTTGGGTGAAGGACTCCAACTGCTGGCTTGTGCTGTGGTCTGGCACCTGTGAGCCAAGTGTGGTGAGAGCCTTGGATAATGAGGGAGGTTGATGAATGTAGGATAGTTTGACTTTTTTTTTTTTTGATAACAGCACAGCAGTTCTGAAAATATACAAATGCATTCTAAATGTTTGGCTCAGGTTGTTAGATTTATTATTTTAGATTATTGCAGATGGTAAATTCTTTTTAATCCTACCTTTTAATGTTATGTACCATTTGTTTGCAAATTCCTTTACTTTAGGAACATCTGTATTTTGTTTTTCCTAGTATTATTAAAGTTGCATCAGATTTGGTCTCAGAATATCATTATGTGCAGCAGTGCCATCAGATTAAAGAGATTATTATGGTTCTGAACTACCCATACATTTAGTTCTCAGTTCTGTGCCAGTCTGTGAGCTGGCTGAGTGGATCTGATTTGCAGCATGGCTGTTTTCCACAATATGCAGATGATTAAAGCCTATAATTAACTAATGATTTATACAGCAATTTGACAAAACCTTTTTACTCTCATTGTCTACTCCCGACAGGAGCCTTTCTGTAGCTTCAGAGAAATTTCTGCTCCTGTCTCCTCTAAACCTCAGCTATGAAGCCTCCTTTAATTTATAAAGGAACTTAGCACTCCTCTTTGTAGTGGTGGAGGTGGCTGTGCAAATTTCACAGCTTAGCATGGAGCATGAGGGGAAATACACACTTTGAAAGCCACTAGGTCAAAGAGTAGCATTTTGCAGCTATCCTCCAAGTGCAGCCAGCAGCAGTGGCAGGCAGCCGTCCTCTGCAGAGGGTAAAGCTACAAACATGGCTTTTGAGGGCAGAACAACCCATCATTTCTGGAGTTACTGTGCATGTAACATCTCCTTTAAGTGACAATCTGAAGCAGTAATAGTGTTGAGGAACAATGCCTTGTTAAGAGTAAGTGATGCTGGAACAAGGAGACCGTAGCTGCCCTTGACTTTCTGACAGCCTGGGAGCCAGCGACGAAGTGCAGAGGGAGCCAGTCTGCATCAGCCTCTTCACACTCACTTCTTTTTCATTTCAAACAGCAGGAAAATATTGAACAGTGCCAAAGGCCAAAAGAGCCACTCTGCATACAATAGGAAAATCATAGAGCACTGAAGACCACCTTAGATGTGAGTTCAAAAGAAATATGTGTATACACATCTTGCATGCATTGTTGATCTTCTTCCTTTAAATCCCCACTATGAATTTTCCAGGAAAACATGGGACAAACAACAAAGAGAAAGTTCTCTAATTTATGTTCTATTCTAGAATGGAAAGAAGAGAATGTTGGAAAATATTCAGAGTGTTGTTTAAAAAAAGGGGGCACATCTGAGAAAAGGGAATTTGGAGCCCTATCAGTCTCCTATTTGAATCACTGGCAAACTTCCAAGTGGCTTCAGGGAAAGATTCAGTATTGAGAAAACAGACTATGAACATATTTTTTAGCTTGTCCACCTCCCTTTTTAAATGACTGAAAACATAAGCCACTTTTAATGCAAATGGTTCTCACTGTTAATATGAAATGCATCCAGTGGTATTGTAACTACTTTGACAATACCAGAAGCTACAATACCATCCCACCCCCCCAAAAAAAAATTATAATAACTATGAGGAACAAGTCTCAACCATTAGAAGTAAAAAAGAAAGCTTGTATCTTCAGTTAGAGGAAAGGCTTGGTAGAAAAACTGATTATGTCAAAACAGTATAAAGGGCAAGAAAACTGAGGTTAAAACCAAAGACCATCTGTGAGAATGGAAAATACCTGAAGATCAAATTTCTTAGGGCAAATAAAATCTTTTAAATTAAAGGAGACGTGCTGATTGTTTTCAGTGGCTATGAACTCAGGCTTTAAATTGGATTGATTTATTTTGCCAGAACACCTATAGCAGTAAAGGTCTAAGACTAGGTTTTTGAAAGCTGGTGGCCTACTATGTGGGAGGAAGTCATAGGGGAAGTCAACAAATCAGGAGAAGCTTGTATTTATTCTGCATGTTGAATTGAATTATATATTTTAGTCTTCAGACTGTTTTGTCACACCTTTGTACTCCTTCAGCATTTACTGCAAAGATATTCATCATTCCTAACAGCTGAGTAAAAATTTAATTCCATCTGTTTCTTCCCCAGTAAGTAACAGGAATGAAGGTTTTAACAAAGAACTCCCCCTTGCTAAACACCACATCAATGCTATTTGTGGTTTTGTCTGAAATTCCAGCTTAGTGTATTTGGGCAAAGAAAAACTGCTTTCCTATGCAGAAGTCCATATGATCAGACAGCAGTGACAGCTGATCATCCAATCTGGTTAAAAATGCACAGCCATTTCTGCTGCCTAACAGCTTTTGGATCTTTTACCAGTACATCAAGGCAATTTTAGTAGGATAAGTTTTATAAGGAAAGTTGTATGAATGAGAGTTCTATGTCTCTAATGAGAACATTAATTGAGGCACAGTCATCCAGGAATCTCTATAGGTTTATTAAAATATTATCTTTCTTTCATAGATTAGACTCTCTCAGGTTTTTCTATCCAAACTTTTTTTTTATTATTTGTTTTACATTGTGCTTCCTGCTGATCTGCAAGACAAGTGAAAAATAATATTTTCTGCAAATGTTGGCATTTGGATGTTGAAGCCCATCTGTCATTACAAACTCTATCTAATAAAATAGTCAGTTCTATTACTTGGGTATAGATAGAAGGGTAATACAGAAAATAAACCCAGAGAATCTATAGTCATAGGCATTGAATACCCACAGCTCTAGTGACCCCTAGGGCCAGGGTAGAAATAGATCTGGAGTGTATCAGAGTAAATACAAGAGAAATGGGTCGTGAATATTGTGCTCAAATATTTTTGTATGTCTGAGGGGAATGTGAGCTGAATCTTAGTGTTGCATTTCAGCCACCTTACATCTGCTTACTCTCCTAAGTTCTTAAAGTTTATTCCCCTACTTATGAAGAGATTGGCACAAGTTCCCTGATAGTTTGTTCTGAGTGGTCCTAGAGATGGATGTACAGTCTGTAGGTATCTGAAGGCAAGCATTTGTTGCCCCTTTTGACACAGAACCCACCTGTGTGGTTCTTGTATCCCAGTCATTCCCTGACCACTGCCAGAGATGCACAGCTGTCTCTAGGAGCAAATTACTCTGCTGACAGAGATGCTTGTCATTACCACAGATAAAACAGAAACTTTAGCTGAATATAGTTGTTCCTGACTAAAGGAACTAAAGGTGGAGTCCAAGAGCTCTGCACTATGCTGTTTTATTCTTTTCCTGAGAAAATAATGGGTTGGAAACTATCACGTATTAATCCTTTTCATTATTGTATTTCCTTTCCATGTCCCTCTTGTATGTCCTTTCTGCCTAGTTTATGACTTCACATGCAATTACAGTCTCAAAGTGCAGGTCACCACATTCAAAATGTTACACCCGTTTCTGGCAGCATCCTCATAAATAGCCTGGAGCATATGCTTCCTGTATCATCCCCCTCTCTTAGGGACAGAGCCTGTTATTGCTGATAACAAATCAGCTCCTTGGTGATTCATGGCAATTAAGAGCCAATACAACCTGAAACACTTCTGTCTCCCCCAGCCTTACCACTTGAATTTGTGTCCTTACTCAGGACTTCCTAGAATGGTGTGGTCACCACCTCCTGGTGCTCTTTGGCATGAGCAAAGTCTTCAAGGCCTTTGGGTAAAATGACTTTACTTTCTGGAACATAACTACTGATGTAGAAAATATAATTTTCACTGATTCCATGGAAACTACTTGCAGAACCTTGTCTATTTTTCAATTGCATTTATGGAAAATTTGTCATTCAGCATTGGGATTATTTTTGCATTCAAAGGTTGTTTCTCTGTGACTGTGTAGTTAAAAAAAATAAAAAAGACTTCTAAAAGTCAGAGAAGAGTGAGATCCTCTGGTACAGTCTGCTCCTTGGATAAATTGCTCTGGAGATCAAGAGTAGTGAATGAAAATGCTTTATTTAGAACATTTGAAGCTCATAGCACATGAAGGGCTGATTGCCTGAGCTAGCAAATGCTTTTTCAAACAGATTTCATCTATGTCAGTTCTGCACAATGTGTTTTGTGGATCCTTCACAGCTGGAACTGGATATTACAACAAAAATTTCTTTTAACATTTGTCGGTCTTTTGCACTCAGGGCAAGCAATCCTTTAAAGCCACCTTTGTTACAACTAGAACTTAATAATGCAAAACCAAATTTCAGCCAAAAGCATATTGCAGGTCTGTTTTTCACCTATACAGTTGTATTGCTTAAAACTATGCCCTACTTGTAAACAAAAAAAAACCAAACCAAAACAACAACAAATCCCCCCCCAAAAAACAACCAAAAAATACCACCAAAAAGACCCCAAGGAGCAACTATGAGTTTGATCTTGAAAAGATACAAAAGAAAAAAAACTCTAACAAAAGTATAACCAGAAAATTATTTTAATACTGTGCTTGAAAACATCCTGTGCCTTTCTCTTTAGAGTCAACCTAGATATCCAGTTTGAGAATCTAATGTATCATTAGTTATGGTTTTCAAGTAGAACTGGTACAATATCCCTGCATTTCTCAGTCAATTTAATTCAATGATCAACCTCACCTTCTGAAATCCAAGGATCATTTCACAGCATGTTGCCAGGATCATTTCTATTTGCAACACTCTCTCTCTGTATATATATGTGTGTACATATTTTAAAGCAGAGTAGACTGAAAAGTAAAACTTCAGTGAAGGCAGTATATGAAGGGCCTGTGACTAGCTGTTCTGGAATTGCTTGTAGGCCACATTTTTTGTAGCTGATTTCTCTGGGTTTTTCTCTCATTCTCACTAGCATATCTATTTAGTTGTCTGGCTACTCTGGATTTGTAAAAGCGTATATTGCAAACCGTAAAGAAATGGGTGAAGTCTGAACTTGGGTAGCTTTTAAACCAAAAATGTCAGGACATCAGTAAATTTGTGATATCTAAGAAAATACCTGTACCTGAGATGTAAAGTCACTCTTTGCCATATCTTTCCATGTCTTATGGATTTGATTTTATTTAAAGATATCTGCAGAATGGAAAAAAAAATCAAAACCAAAATAGCCCAGGAAACAGCACTGAAGTCACTAAGGTTATAAATAATTACTATCACATTCTCAGGGTTTTGCTGATCAATTAAAAGGCCTCAGTGTGTCGAATGACACAATAAATTTAGGGGATCTAAGAATGACTTTCTGAGCAGGATATACTAATGTCAGGGTTATTTTCTACCTTTCTCTAATAGTGATCCTACATGCTCTGTTATTTTTAGAATGTGTTCTGTTGATAAAAAGCTCAGTAAAGACGGCCTTTAAAGAAACCAGGATGATTCTTTTCCCCTCAGACAACAGCTCTGCCTCCCTTTCTAAATCCCAACTCAAAGCAGGCAGTCTTGCCCCTTGATATTAAAGGGTGCTACTTCTCAAAGAGAGAAGTCACTATCTGACTCTATACTGTCATTTCTGGTTTCCTACGGATTGTAGGAAACATTACATATATTTCTTTGTAGTGTATTTTTCCACTGTCCTCTTTGTTCTGCAGGCTTTTTGTTCTTTTCTGACAAGAGAGCTGATTTCCCCACACTGGTGCTTCTGGAGCAGGGAATAATAAATCCTGGAGTACCCTCTCTTCGCTTAATTTAAAAGTAAGCTTTAAAGGAACAAAAATAACCAGCAGAATTTTTGCAGTGCATTAGTGAGACTAGTTGCTTGTTTATTTAATGCCTATTTAAATACCTTCTCTGATAACCTGCATTGGGAGGGATTTGAAGCCCTACTTCACCATCTGTTGAGGTGCCTAGTGGGGACAGTGCAACCTTGTTCCTCACTCTGTACAGAGAGGAAGAAGAGTGGAGGTGTCTGGCTGCTGGAGCAGCAGGAGGCACTGGCACAGCCCAAGGTGGCACTGCAGGTCACAGCAGGAAGAGCCTGGTGTGTGGCTGCTGGGTGAAACAAGCTCCCGTGGAGCAGCCCTTGTGGCTTCATAGTGACTAAGCAGAGTAAGGTAGGAAGATTACTTGGCAATTGCCATTCAGTCTAATCCTGATAGAATCTAATTATGCAAGTTAGTTCAAACTTTCCACAAGATACAGGAGCATTCAGCGTGTCAGGACCAGAAATGGGAAGAAAAGGGAAATGATTGCTCCTTGTGACTGCCAAATCTCTGTATTTGTACAAATCTGGCACTCAATAAATAGCAAGCTATGTTCTCGTAACAATTAATAAACCATAAACATTCATTTCAATGCTTTCTAATCTAAATGTGATGATTAGTTGCTGGTTTGTGGTTTTTGTTTTTCGTTTTAAAAACATAACACACATTCATTTGTTAAAATCTTGATGGAAGTAGAGAACTGTTTCTACTCATGTCCTTAGGGAAATTGGCCCATCAATTTTCAGCTCCTATAAAAAGGAATAGAAGAGAGTTCCCAAGGACTAGACTTGAGCAGATTGTGGAGGTCCATTCCATCCTACTTAATGCAATTCAGATGTAGGAGTTTCCACCTACTCTAAAAGATGATTAGCTTCTAGTGATTTTCCATCACTAGCATAATTTTTAGTGCTGTGCACCGTCTGTCTGCAGTCAAATGGTTCTGGTGAAAGCACTGGCACAGATCATATATACCAGTGTATGTGTGCACTAGAAATTTGTTTCTATCTCTATCTTGACCTCCCTCCTCCAGAACTGAGTTTCCAGACACACCCAAGTTTGCACTGATCCTTAAAAAACCCAAGCAATTATATTTAAAGGAATACAGAAAAGTTGTTCTATTTTTATCTGACTCTTTGTCACAGACTCTGGGGGTAATAGGCTTTGAGGAACTCTGGTGTGAGTCATTCCAGTAAGAAGATTTGTAATCACAGGCTGTCTATCTTGTTAGTTAATTTGGAGTACAGGAACAAAGTTTCATCAAAAGTTTGTAGTAGCAAAGTGATTTGCCTCCCTTAGGCACCCAGCTCAGGAGAATCTGAAATTGGAGAGAGTATCTGACAGCACTCAAAGCATTTGTTTGCCTCACTATGCTTACTAGTAAAGTCACAGCAGTTTTTGTTACCTTAAATTGATTGTAAAATGTTGCCATCATAGAATTTTGGGATCTCTTTACAATCCTTCCAATATGCTAGTTTATATGCCTTTAATGCAATTTAATCTACAACTTCTTTGGATCTAATGATGTGCCTCTATTACATTTTTTTGTTTGGATCAAACATATCCTCTCAAAGGGAATTTCCTGGCAACCCTCTCCTTTCACTGCATTTTGGTTTATATTTGGGAGTATATGAGTTAGACTGTGTTGATTGACCACTCTAAGCACCCCAAAACCCCTATAGCTCTGTGGCAGGTCCTCTGTCCAGTGTATAAATCTATGCTGAATCAAGTGTTCACAAAACTGGGCACATATCCTGGGGTAGTGTTCTGTTCTCTGGAATGACTGGGGGTTTAGTCTGCCCAGCTGGTGCACAGCTCCTAATTCACTCAAAGCATCTTCCTTTGTGCAAGGATGGAAGGATGAGGTGTCAAGCTCTGAGCAATCCAGTGCTGTGAAGCACACAGTGTGCTCTTCCCAGAGGATGCTGGCTCTGTGTTCAAGTGGCATGGTAACTGCTGCCGTGGAAACTGCTGCCATGTTGACCAGTGTCCTAACTCCCTATTTTAGCAGCAAGCTATTCCACTTGCAAAACACCCAATCACAAATCTGCCTAAATGGGTAGGACAATGTGAGAGAGTTGCTAAGTGAAGTTCTGTTGGTGATGCGTGTAGCAATGGGGAACAAAGAGACATGGACCCCCTTGTGCATGCAAAGGAAATCACTTTATGTAGAAAGCACTCCCCATTTATACTTTTAACTTCCACCAAAATAACCAAAACTTCAGAAGAAGGCACCCACTGGCTGCTCAGCTGCTGTGCTGCTGTCCATGTGCCCCACCATGCAGCCAGCTTCCCCTTCATCTGCTGTCCATCCTCACAGCTGCCACAGCCCCAACAGCTTCCAGCCACCCAGCCTGCAGCTGGGCCTTCCTACAGGACCTCTGGGGAGCACAGCCCTAACCACTTTAACAAATAGAACCCCATATCCCACAAGTGTGAATGTTTTTCTTTCAATGTGCATTAAATTAATTTCACCATTTCGATCTTTTTTTAATTTCCATAACATTCAGTTTTGCAAGCAGTCTCCCAAGTACTGTGTTAACATCTTTCTGAAAAGCTGCTGCCAATACCCCAGAAGATTTTTTCTCCCCAGCTCCTCTGTGCGTCCTCAGTATTGAATCTGAACATTGAAGGTGGTACAGATGGAAAATAGAGAAGGCACAATATGAAAATATAAGAATTGATAAAATGGGCATTGCCAATGTCCTCTGCAGAAGGCCAAAGTGAAGAAGCTTGGTAGAAATGAGGACTGAGGGGTTTCTTTTAGTTTTTCTCCTTTGTGACACTCCTGTTGGTGTCACTCTGAGAGATCTTGGGGAAGCCTCTGTGTAACTCAGGACCAGGGGAACTGACTGAGTGACCAGCCAAGTCACTGGCTCGTTGTGTGGCCTTTTAGTGTTTTGCTTCTGTGTCACAGCATTCTTCCCCCTCTTGAGTTTGTTTAAAAATAAAATTTTAGTAAAGGACTCCTGAACTATAGCTAACATTTGCAAAGGATTTTGCTTCACACAGAAAAGCAATGTAACTGCACCGTGACATGACACTTATTACTTGGCTTTGTGCATTTATAATTTTTCCACAAATAGCTTTTTGGCTCAACCAAAAGGAGTGCTGGATGAAAAAATTCAGTGTCAGCAACTTCATATCCTCTCTATTGCTTTATTTACTTCTTTCTTGAAAAATCTCAGTTGTGTTCTCATTTTTACTGGGCACTTGCTGATCAGTTTTCTCATCACAGCAAGACAAATTGTTCTCTGCAGACATTATTTTCACATTTGTTGGTGGCAGGGGAGGAATCTCTGTTTATCAGATTGGCAGATGTGATCTAGGAGGACTTCAGCTTAACTTCATAATCTCTATTTTCCAGTTACTGTTTTATGTTTTCTTAACTGTCTTTTAAAGAGCTGGATTCTGTCTTGTCCTGTTTATTTATAGAATAAGTAAAACTAAGAGAAAAAAGAATCTCTCATAAGACTCTGCTCTGCTTGGTGCTGCTGTATCAAGTAGTGAGATGGTACAGTAATATCAGAGCACCCCACAGAGAGGGTGCTGTATCCCATTGCCTCTGGGATGCAGAGACACTCTGCAAAAGTCATCAGATGATCTTCAAAGTATCAACAGCAAGGTCATTAAAGACCTGCCAAGTGCAATGACTGTTGGACTGTAGAAAACAAAACACTATTTCAGGACTAATGGAAATTTCCATGAAACAGGCCGGATGTGAAAAAAAACTCCCACACCCACCCAACCCTTAGAAACATTGCAGGTTATAAAGTAAATTTATTAGTAATGTTTTGTGGATCTATAGGAAGCTTTCCACAAAAAGAGTATAAGATGATGTCACTGTGTGTGATGCCTGAAATATAGAAAAAAGTTGGGGTTTTTTATACATTTCCATAAATTTACTTGACATATGTATGTCAAGTTTCTATTGCATAAGATATTTCAAGTGTAAATTGGTCTGCCTCCTGCATTTCAGATAAGATTTCCCTTTGTTTAAAATATTGATGCAGCAAAGTGAACAAACACAGAGCTTGGTTCTCCAGTAGAAAAGAAGTTTTGTAAACCAATAGCTGTCCTTTGCTTAATGAGAATCTAAGCAGAATATCTCTGTCAGCTCTGCTGGTGTAAGGGATTCAGAAGTAGTGTGTGGCCAAGGAACATAAGGAAGAGTGACCTTGATATCTTTAAATATTTCTTTGTTTTTCTTCTCTGTTTTGGTGAAGATGTGCTAATTTGGGAAATTTGTCTTATTGTGGTCCAAATGATAAATAATGTACTAGCCAAAGCTGCAAAACAGAAATGAAATACTTTTGAAGTTGTTCAAATTATTTTTAATACTGTTTGGAACATTTTTCTTAGTAGCTTTACCCTAAAGAATAAATCTTGAATATGATTAAGTTGAAGAGCCACTTTAAATCCAGATTCAATAACAGTTTGTTTGTTCTACTTACTCTCATCTGTCTTTGTCTTTGGTTGTTTTTTTGGTCGTTTGCTTTGGGTTTGTTGGAGTTTTTTTTTTTTTTTTTTTGCTTTTTCTAATGCTGATTTTTTCCCCATTTTCTTATTTTATCTTACAAATTTATTACTCTTTCACAATATTCTTTCTTTTCTTAATTTCATTTTACCTGGGAACCCCTAAAACATAAATATTATTATGGTTTTATCTTTTAAACACTCTTTAAAATTAATTTATTAATGTGTAGCTGTGTAGAATATATAGAATTATGCCTGTATATCTAATTCTGATTTAAGTGAAAAATTAAATACTTTCTTTTTGGCATGATCTGACATAATTGCAGTTAATTGCAGTTGATTGACATACTGCAAGAGATTCAAGGAGAGAATTTGCTAATACTTGCAGTTTGCCCAGCAGAAAAGCTGTAGATTTTTTTTACCAGAGGGCATTGGATATTACTCCAGCAGGATCTCTCCTCTCTTGTGACCAGTGACAGGAGTAGGAAAGGTGTGATGCTGAGTCAGGGGAGGTTTAGGTTAGATATCAGGAGCAGCTTTTCACCCAGAGGATGGTTGGGCACTGGAACAGGCTGCCCAGGGAAGTGGCCACAGTGCCAAGCCTGCCTGAGCTCAAAAGTGTTTGGACAATGCTCTCAGGCACAGGGTGTGACTCCTGGGGATGATCCTGATGCGTCCCTTCCCAACTCAGCACATTCTGTGAAAATGATAAAGCTAGAATCTCCCTTTGAATGGACTGAAAAAGAGTTATTATTGATGACTCAGCTTTGCTTCAATGCATGGAAAAATACTGGAACTAAAAATTAAGCTAAGTTATTTGTAGGTACTTCGAAAAAGGAGAGTAACAGAAGGAGGTAAGTTATAGTCAATACAGACCTGTCAAAAATACATTAAATCTAATTAATTTCCATTTGGGACTGGCTAATACCCCTTGTCAGTGGAGACAAGGTATTAAATATTGTTACATTAGGGTTGTGGATATTTTCATAAGCAAAGGAGATACAGTCTAGACACGATATGAATCATTAGAGGATGAATTCAGGCTCAAAGACTATACTCAGCAGTTTTGTGCAGTCCACTATCAACTCTTTTAATTAGCTATCTGGACAGTAGGTTAGAGTGTTCTTATTATCTTTGCAAGAGTCAGCAAGCACTTTCAGGCAGGGCTGGACTTTGAGATAAGCCCTGGTCGTGTTATGGTGCTGCCCCTCGGGCACAGGACAGAACCACTGTGTTTCACAAGAGGTCAGTTTGGCAGCAGTGACCACAGATGAGCCTGGTTCAACTCATGTCGCACTGAGATCTGTCAGTGGGGAGGGCTGGAGGTGTGACAGGGCACACAACAGCTTCCACTCCGGTGGGAGAGCCTTGGAGCTGCTTTGTGGGGTCAGCCTTGGGACATCACTCTTTCTGCAGGGATGAGCTCTTGGAGATGGTCAGTGGCTGAGCAGCTGAAATTATCAGAACCTGTGAAATGGGAAAACACCAATGAATCTAGAGGAGACAAGAAGGAAGCATGTTAAGTCTTCAAATAAGTAAAATGTTTCCACTAAAGTTGGGTAACAAGAAAGAAGAAATAAATTAACTTTGCTATGAAAGATTGTTGTTAAATTTTAGCAAAATGTGATGGCTGCTCATGAGATTAAAAAAGTACTGGGATAGATTCTTGGAATAGGCTTTCATTACTGAGGGCCTGAACAGTCAAATTAGAGAAGTATCTATTTGCCAGGAACATCTGACTTGCACTTTGATCTTGCTTGGTGGAGGTAAAGAGCTTAATGAATGACCTTTTTGTTCCCCTTCCAGTTTTATGTTTTAAGATTTTGTGATAAGAAAAAAATATTCCAGAGCAAAAAGATAGCTTTATATTTCAGTCAGTGGAGAATGTTCTGAAGAGCCAAAAATCACATATTGAAAGTAGGCACATGTGAAGTCTGTTTGACAAGTTCCAAGAAAATTTAAAGGTGGGTCCCATGCAACCTTTAGAAGACTTCTATCTCCTTTCCCCTAATGTGCTACCAATTAGGGAGGCTCTTCTTCTCTGTAATACCATAGCACTGTCTGATTTATGGAGTGGCTGATGTTTTCCAAAGATCTTTCCCCCCCCCTACTTCATCTATAAAAATGGCTCCCTTGGAGGTTTTTGATTAACATGGAACAAAGAAATATTATTTTACTTGTGGGGATATTTTTGTGGTACTGGAACTATTCTTAAGACTGTGAACTTTACAGGGAATGTTTAGCAACTAGATTCCACCTATTTTCCCACATTTGCTTTATAACACCAAGTCTGAGTTTAAAACAACTTAAGCATTTCCACTGAGCATTTTCTCTAGTAAAAGCCTATTAAAACCATATTTCTGAAACAAAAATTACAGTATGACCAAAACAGTTGGAATGTTCTTATTAAGGCATATCTGCAATACTTGATAGTTATTGGCATTTTAGATTTATGAAGGGCCAGCTGTGAGACATTCACAAAACAGAACTTTTGATTTATTTATTATTAACAATAAGCAGAGGTCTGCGTTGAAAAACAAATTGCACAATGTGACAAGCTAAGGAAATGAGTAAATTCTGTTGTGCCAAACATGTGACAGTGCATTTGCATAATGAATTCATTTGCTCATAAATGGTCAGAATAAGGCCCATCCCCCACATACAAAATATTCCATGCTTTGATTTTTTTTAAAAAAAAGTTTGTATGATGAATAAACATGATGAATCTGCATTTAAGCATATATCAGAAATTACTTTTGTTGGTTGCTAGTAATCTGCGGTCAGAAAGAGATCAACTTATCCATGTGACCTTTAGCTTTGAAAAATATATTATTTTTCTTTTTTTCAGATATGCATGGCTAATTATTTTATAATTGTTTACAGAACTAACAGGGGAACTACTGAAATTCATTCTGTTTTTCAAGACAGCTTGCCAGCTCATACACAGATATTGACACCCATCCAGTTTCCCACTCAGAGGGAGTTTCCTTTCTCTTTATCAGTGGTATTTACTTCTACCAAATATCTACCTGATTCCTCCTTCAGATTTATCCAAAAAATTTAGCAATACTGTTTTAATAAATCATGGTGTCAGTTTCTTTTTTAATACATATTTGGTTAGGATGAAAGGTTGTAGCATTTGATAATGTACTTGTAATAGTCTATTTCTGTGCAAGGGAAGATGTTATTACTGGCAGTGTGATAAAGCAAATAGTTTGTTAAATATGTGTAAGTCCAGTTCTTTTTAGGGAGGAGCCATTTGGAGGACCAAAGTACTCACAGGTTTTTGATTTCAGATTTATCTAAGTGTTCTTTTTTTATTGAAGGAGAAGATATATCTGATTTAGTGCAATTCTACCAAATTACCAGAGGCCTAACCACATATTATTGAACCTAAAAATATATATTCCATTTTTTGACTGTAATTTAAATTCTCAGGCATCACAGAAAAAAAATCTTTAGCATCTTTGTATTCCACAAGTTAAATGGACAATAGAACTGGACTATATATTAAAAATATCTGGTTTATTAGAACATGGTGTTTAGTATTGTGATGTCAGAGAATAATACGATTAATATATGATTGCAATTTAGTAATTAACAAACATTTCTGTGGACATGCAGTAGGGTTTAAAACAGTACTCTTTTCTGCAGGAACTTACTCCTGAACAGTAGTAAGTCTGCTTCACTACCATTGCTGTCCAATTACATTTTCTTATTCTTATGTTATGCTTCTGGTTGAATTTTAGATTAAAAAGTAGGAGCCATGGTGATATTTTGCTTATGTTAATGATATGGCTCACTTTGATGTCAATAAATCCTTACCCCATTATCCTTATATTTCTCTTTCAGGTCCCATGGGTATGTATGATATTGCATAGGTAGTAATCTCACATAGGTCTATGCTTGTTAATTATGGAAATGTAAATTTAGAGTGTAAAACTTTAGAGTATAAAACTTTATAAAATAAAAAAAATACCTATTTGAAAAAAAGTAAATTAGAACTACAATCTAGAGAACTCTCTTTTCATAATCAATAATAGAATCTGGCTTTCTGCATTTGAAACTGCAACATCAGCAGTGAAAAGAGTGAACCAATGCTCGTTCTGACTCATGTCCAAAGTCATTGCAGTGAATGAAATGCACCTGTTGAGATCAGAGACCTTTGGTTCACACTCTGCCTTATGCCTATAGGGGTTGAGATATATAAAATAGATGAATATATACTTCATGGGCCATCAGGTTAGGAAAACATCATCTGCATGGTTATCAACCAGCTATCAATTTCTCATTTATGTGGTCTTTATGTGGTCTCTAAAATCCTTATGGATGTGGCATGAAAGATGCAAAGCTTTCCTTTCTGAGTGTTTCAGCAAAATGTTTAAATTGGGTAAAGCTGCAAAATAGTACCTGACAGTTTTGAAGCCCATTTTAAAAATCAGTATGAATTTTTTTATTGATTTGCATGACAACAGTCAAGGCTGTTTACTGTAACATGGACAGAAAAATCAAATTTCATTTAAAAATGAAAGCTGGCTCTTCAATAAAGTGGGTGAAGAAGTAAATTCATCTCTATAGGATACTTTTAGTAAGAACTCCTGAAAGTTAAGTAAATAGAACAGTCATAAACATCTAATTTTGCCTGCTTTTTGAAATTTGATATCCCTGGGTTTTTTGGAAAATGTATCAGGAATACTCTGGTGAAATTCATATTCCTATTTCAGGGTTAATTTTTTATGTCTTTCTTACATGCTAGGTCCTTAATGTAAAGTGCTGATCATGCTTTCTTCCATCTGCCAAACGTCTGAAATTCTTGTTTAACTTTAGTGATGAACACATCAAGATGTCATTTCTGATAGGACTGAGAATTTCCTGGCAACTCATTTGTCTGTCAATAATAAAATCTGATCTTTCTAATATGGGCCAGATTCTGCACTGTGGATCAAATAAAAATGAAATGCATTTGATGATTCTGGCTTTTCAAAGGTAAAATAATGATCGAAATCCTGACAGATGTTTATTACAATAAGTTGTTTTTTTTTCTGAAGCAATATTAACAGTTGCATGAATCAGATTTATTTCTCTAAAAAAGGATCTGGTCTGCTTCTACCTCCCTTGAGATTTTGGGAAGTTAAACATGCCTCTCTTTTTCTTCATTCCCTGTCTTGGAAGAAACTGCTCTCGAACAGGTCTGTCCTCTAGCTATGCTAGAAGAAAAAGAATATACTGGGAAGCAGGGAGCATTTGAGGTATTTGGAAACCTTCCTTTGTAGACTCACTTCATTCTGGGTGAAGAGTAGCTTGATGCAAACTACTTGTTTGGATATTATGGTAACCTACTCTAAGATAAAATACAATAAAAATACATTATCACCGTATTACTATATACTAAAAATATAGTCCAAAAGCTTTGTTCAGGTAGGTAACAAAGTGAAAGGAAACCCCACTGTTATGACCTTAGTGACAGATCAAACCAAAGAGATGTCTCAGGAGGTCTGGTTCAGCTGCTTTCTGGCTGTTTAGGGTTGCAATTCTCTCACTTTTCTGTCACTGCTTTCCACAGAAGTATCCCACTCCCTGTGAAATGTGCTTGCTTTTATAGCCAAATTCTTTCTTGGAGTTTTCCAGGGATTCCACTCTGATCTATATTTTCTTTCATATTTATCTCTGATTTTTTGGTGGAAGGTTTTGATATATTTCCCATTAAATTACTGGGTGTCTGTCCTCCTGTTGTATGTAAAAGTCACCTCTGCAGACATGTCTTCACCCAATGTATTTGACTGGCTTGCAGGTGACTGTGACTGACTGATGATCTTGTCAAAGTCTGCAGGTATTCTCTCTTTCAAGGAAACACTGATGTCAGAGGCTTTGCTTGGTTACTAGAATCATTCAGACAAGACTTTCACTTCACTGTCATTTCAGTTGTGGTTGCAGCTTTTTGTGTGGATGTGTTATAAAACAGATCCACAAAATATTTCAGGTTTAGAGTAAACTCCTCAAGGTCCTATTCAACAGCATCATTTCTTTATAAAGTGTGTATGTTCAGTGCAAAGGGCCTCCATCCTCTGAAACCTGCAATTGAAAACCTATAAATTGTAAAAAATACTTTATATACACATCCAGGTGAGGTTAATGTATACAACCACAACATGCTGTTAAGGAGCCTAAACATATCAATAATTAAACATTGCAGAATTATAACGTGTATGAGGCAACTACAGTTAAATTCTATATTGGAAAAAAATATTCTTGGAAAATATTCTTTGCAAGTAAATTCTAACAGTGATTACCTCTGTACTGTAAATCTAAGACCTCTGAATATCCAAGAAATTGCATATCAAATAAATTTGCATAAAATATAAATAATATTTGGTTCTTCTTCATTTGTTTTTTTTTCTGTTTGTTTTTGAACATCAATAGGCCTTTCATCTGGATATATAAATAAAAGGAAGAATGAAATCAATATGCTGATAAGAAATCCCCTATCAAATTGCTTTCAGAGCTTGGATAAGTCTTTTGCATTGCTTTGGTGCGGCTGAGGAGTTTTTTAGCTTGTTTTGGTTTTTTTCTTTTTTTTCCTGGTACACTCCACATATCTAGTTCTGTCCAGCTTCCAAATCTTGTGCAGTCTCAGAATAACAGCAAATCAATACAAATCCAATACTCTTGCTTTTGTCTCAACAGAAAAGAGCTAATGGTGCTGACAGTCTTTGAAAAGCTTTCCAGTTGGCCCAATATGGAATAAATTATTCTGAAAAAGAAGTAGAAGTCTTTTCCAGCTATGCTATTATTGTAGTGCATTCTATCAACGGTACCTAAAAGTGTTTAATAATGCATTATAGGCTAATGTGGGATGCTACCTTTGTTACAGAAAAATTGGTTCATTGTAACTCCTTTTTTTCCCCTAAGAAAATTACTCCTGAAAGCAGGAACTGTGAGTCTTCTATTGCAGCTTCAAACACAGCCTTTAAGGAATAAAGTTAATGTAAAATGCATGTATGATTTCCTTAGGAATCAATTTAGGAAAAAAAAGGAACGTAGCATTTTGTCCCATTTTCTTAACACGGGTGCTAACTGTGACTTTTTTTGTTAGGGTTCTTAAGCATGTGTCTCACTTTAACTCTGTAAATCTATAAATGCTGATATGACTTCTCATGTATGAGCATGACACACACATGTGCTAAGGGATGCTCTTTTGCCATAAAAGGAGAAAAAAACTCTCATATTGTGTGTCTTGTTTCTTCTTCCCTGTTCTATTTTTTCTTTGCATATCCTCCTCCTCACAGATTTGACTACTTATCCTCTGCCCTTCTAGTACCTATCCACCCATATACTTCTCATCACACACACTTTGGTGATCAGATGCAATACAAGCTTGGCCAATATTTATTAGCTCATTAATGTCCACAACCCTCCTCTGATGCTGCTCTTCAGCACTGACACTTGTTTGTAAAGTTGTGTAGTGAAACACCTTAGTGTGAAAAAGATTTAATAAGCATTATTTAATAAATTCTGTTCTGATTCACCATTCAGGCTCAGCTGTGACCAGTGTGCACAACTGAGTCACACTTAACTGCAGTTAATCACTACAGAGCAGTGGAAACAAAAGGGTAGTCATGGCAAGGGTCAGGGCTACCATAAGATGGTATTTCTGAGAGTGCTTCATATCTCAGATAAGGCCTGAGGCAGCACTGCTTTAAGAAATGAACACAGCCTGATTTCCAGATGAGAAGTGGAAAAGTCTGTGGGATGACTAGTGATGTAACTGGGGACAGCTTGACCTCTTCAATTTAGGAGGAAACTGTCTGTATAGCAGACAAAATTCAAAAGGTCATGTCTACTGATGATCATAAATGATTTAAAATATTATTAAATTCATTGGAATGCAATCTATAAACAATTGGAGTTTGCGTGTTTATAGCATCTTTAAACTTTGGCCTATAAAAGTTGAGATGCATGCTGTACTTACAAAACACTTTTTGAGGTTCTATGTGAAGTCAAGCCTTGTTCCTGTGATTCCAAGCTACAGAATTGCCTTGAAAAATCTGGGGGGCTATCAGAGATATTGTAGATCTCATACAAGATGGACACTATCATGTTATGTATCTCTTTGAACATGTGGATTTTGTTTCTACTCTTTTTGTACTTTTTTTCTGATGATGTGGTGAGTCCATCTGTGAGTGCCTAAAGGAATTCACTTGAAGCTTTTGCTAATAATGTCTGCAGTGGGACAAGATGGATATTTCTTAAGTCTAACTTTTTAAGAGTGAAACTCCCCAGACAGTTCTACTAAAAAAAAACCAACAAAAACCAACAAAAAAATAACAAAAAAAGGATTGTTACAGTTAAGAATGAGAAATTTTCTCACCAAATATAGGATAATTTTTTTTAACAGAAGAGGAATTTTATTATTTGTATGTTATCAACAAAACAATTATTTTCAAACTTGTATTTAGTTTGGATGTTTAGAAAGGAAAACAATCACCAGGGTCAAGTATTTATTCTGGCCAATTTTCAGCTAACATCATTCTGTAAAATAAGAAAAAGATTTTTGTAGATACTGTGTTTTGTGTTTAAGTGCTCTTGGCAGGAAGGATAGGTATAGAAGGGGCATTCTGTACAGAGCTGTTTGCTCTCAGATTTTACCATTTATTCTCAAGAGCTACGTATGCAGATTGGGAGTGCAAACAGAATACAAGGAAATAAACCAAAACCCCCAACAGACATACAACAAAAATGCCCTAACAAGATTGTTTGTGGGGATTGTAAATCACATGACTGGCTGTGATTAGCACTGGGCTGTTGTTCTTTATCAGTTAGTGGATGGAAAACATTTAATTCTGACTTATCTGATATTGCTTTACTTTTGGTTTACAACCAGATCATGGCTATGCTTGACAAGAGTAAAACTCACCTGAGTAATTACAACTTATTAGCAAAGTTAAAAGGGCAATGGGAAGGGAAGAGAGTCAGAGAAATAAAAAGCATCAGTGGCATTTTAGTACCTAGAAGGGGTGGGAAACTGCAATAAATTTGCAGTGAAATTGGAGTATAGCCAGGAAGATGAGGACAGTATTCTTTCTCTTTTCCCTTATCTAGGATGAATATAATTTTTTTTTCCCAGATAATTTTTTCTTCATTTTAGGAAATTCTTGTTTGCTGCACAAACCTCCACAGGAATATTGAATACCTTATATCAGCTAATTTAATTTCAAAGATATTACCCTGTATGGTGTTATACACTAGCATATGCCATACTCCTACATGGCAAGTAACTGGAACACCTAAGACCTCAGAGCAAGAGAAGTCAATCATTTTCCTAATGTCAAATATGCAAACCTTGGTTCTTCGGTATTTTGGTAAAATGGACTTTCTAGACCCTTGAGAGTTTTTGATTGATTTGGCCCTTCTTGCCTATGAAACCTAACTCTGGGGGTAATACTGAATTAGGAATGAATGACTCTGATGGCTGACATTAGTAGAATAAAACAGAAATGAATAATGTGGAGATATTTTTTAAGGTTCCCATTGCTATGATTATATATTATTATCACATAAATAGAATCATCACATCAGTGCAGAGCTTGCTTTGGTTCTGTGTCTCTGTTGCAGGTGCAGTCTGTTGTTTGTAGTTTAGTGATCCTAGTAACTGTGAACACAGAGCAGATGCCCCAAGGTGCCCAATCCTTTTGGCATACAGAAAAGGTGTTTCCTCTAATCAATAGGCTCTAATTATGTCCAAGTGTTAGAGGAAAAAGACTGCTACTGAGATGCATGGAGATCCAAAGAGTAGAAGATTTTATCTCTGTAATGGATAATTTTAAAGTTACAAAATTTTGAGATTTTCAAGTTTGGAACTGAATTTTGTCCTGTCTTTGGATTTATAAAGAGTTCTCTTTCTACCAAGTGTATCTTCATACCTTTCTCCTGAAGAACATAAGTTTACTTCAATAAGCGAGCTATTTCTTAGTAGCAAAATGTATCCGTTTCCCCACACCATTTCTAATTCTTCCCATTGTTCTAAAATTGCCAAAATTTAACGTCTTGTAGGTGATAATATTAAGGGCACAAAGTATTTCTGTAGTGTACTTATTCCTTCTACAATTTCCATAGTTCAGGATTATACCACTTATTCTTCCTGATGGCAAATGCATTCATTTATTATTTACTGGGGATGCTGGTTTACAGCAAGGATGCATGAAATTGAAAAGATTGTAATCTGAGGGAAGACTAAGTGTACCTATTTGACTATCATTCTGGAAATGGCTGGAGCTGTTTATAATTTGTTGAAATACTTGGGAAAATTTCTCTTCAAACTTTTTTCTTATTATTTTGTTGGAAAAAAGCACCGAAATCAAACAAGCTACTTTTGACTAGCAACAAGAAAAAAATGGTGATGAGTGAAAAATAGGAAAAGGAAAGGAAATATGACTGGAGAGCTGGAAGCAAAGAGCTGGAAGAGCTGGAACAGAAGCAGTCTCTGGGTATTGTGAAATTCTCTCAGTTCCAGCTTTCCACCCAGATACTCAGCAGAAATGTGATCACATTGTATTTGCTAAGAAATATGCCTGCTATTTCCCCTCATCCTTTTTATCTGCCTAGCTGTTGATAGGAAGTACAACCTCTGTACTTGGTGCTAAAGTGAAGTTGCAGATCTATCTGATATTGTTTAGTTTGGTGCTGATGGCTGCCTTCCATCTCCCTCAATGAGAATTCTCACTGTTCTGATAAATTATAGTAGTTTTCAATGGATCTTTTCCTTCCCTTTCTTCAGCACTGCAATCCAGCTGTCTCCTGAGCACAGGGAAAATAGCTGACTGCCCAAGGTTAAAGCAAGGACTTTTTCCTCTTGCTGGAAAGCTGACAGTGAGCAGGATAACTGCCTGAAGGAAAAAGACTTACTGAAAACACTCTTATTTAAAGATCTTTTCACTCCGCTTGATGTTCATGCATCTACTACTGGTAGCTATTGAATAACTAAATCCAAGACAACCATTTTATATCAAATTAACTCTAGTTGAAACTCAAAATTTTCCTGTCATTTTTGACGTTTTTGACATTGCTTTAAGGCTTTAACAGCAGGCTGCTAGATACCATTTTGTTTCAGGAAAGAAAGTTTCCCTGTAAGATGTGTGTAATCAAGTACCTTCTATATATTTTGTATGTCACCTTAAAGAAAAATCTGAGATTGATGCCGTTGAAATAATTCTGAAGTTTGATTCCTAGCCTATCATCTAATCTGTACTCAGCTGGAAGATCTTGTCATGAAAGGTCAAACCTCAGTGTACCACAAACTCGGTTTAACACTGACTAACAGCTCTATTAGATATGGAACTCTAAAACTTCAAGACACTGACAAGTATCTTGTTAGTTGTAAAAAAGTGAGTTGTATTTAAGTAGGAAAGAAAACTAAAGGATCAGTTTATACTGGTCCAATGTTATTTCTGTCTGTGAATTTCTGGATCCTAAGCACTTGCTGCAGGAATTGTCAATCTAGAGTTTTGTCAAGAAAGTGGTAAATATCCTTTAAATGCCAGAGCAATCAAAAGTCAAAGGAAAGACTCCAGCTAATACCTCCTCACAGAGCTGAAAGTAAGAACAGCCTCTCTTTGTGCTACTGGTTCAGCTATACCCTGCTGCTGGTCAGCTTAATGTAAGTTTGAGCTTCATTGATCTGCAGTCAGGACTTTCTGCTGAAGACGAAGAGAGCCAAGAAAGATTAAATTTCCAACATTATCATAAAGTTTTCCTGCATCAGACTTATGGAAACAAGTTGCTTTAAAATTGTTACTTCTGTTAATGACCTTCCAATGAGTGCTTTGGTCTGAGATCTAAAAACATCTGCCAGAGCCCAACCACAAGTGTTCACAATCTTACATGACGTTTTCAGTTCTCTTCATAAAAATGCCAAAATGAAGTAACATTTTAGCTTAACTTCACTACTGTAATATTCAGAAAGCTGGAGAAAAGTTAATTCAAAAAGGGAAAAGCAAAAATGTAAATAAAAGATTTTCAGCATGGGATTCAAGAGTATGTCATTAGTGAAAAAGGGTATTAATTTGGAAACAAGGCCAGAGCCTTGTTGTCTGGTTTTTTTTTACAATGCCTAAGCATGAAGTTGATTTAAACATTAGCATCCACATCAAATTGAAATTTGACCCTAAACTTACTCTTGAACTGATGTCTGTGGTATTTACTTGCTAGTGCTAGACTCAAATTCAATTTCAAGTGACACGATAGTTGTAAAGGTAATCCTGAAAGTACAGTATTTGAAAGGTAATTCACAAATGTAGAAAGTAAATCAAAATAGCAGACCAGCATAATTTTCTTTGTGATTGAATTATTCTCAGACTACACCTTGCTGAAGTTGAAGGATGATGAGGGTGATGATGGAAGATTGGCTTTACCTTTACATAGAAAAATAAATGTTTCTTTTACAGATTGAATTCTAGTCTTACAGGACTTCAAATTCTTGCCAGAGCATAAAACACTAACCTATGTGTCTCACACAAACTGACATTTTAAAACCAAAGCTGATTGTTCAAAAATCTCTAAATAATGCTCTGTACATAGGGAACATGTTATGAGCAAGCTTTCTGCCAGAAAAATATTGTTTTTTCTTATGCTCTTGACATTATTTGGGATTGACTCTGCATTGAGGATGGATTTCCCTAATCTCAGTTCAATTTCTATTAAGAATTTAAAAATTAAGTATCTTTATCCTCCAGTTTCAGTGAACAGTGGGCTAAGCACTTGCAGTTGTTAGGCTTGCATAGATGCCGCTGGATCATACTCAGGTTTCCTTCTAATTTTAACTAGTAAATCCAAAAATGTAGCACAGTACAACCCTTAATTAAAAAGGAGTTTCTATTGTATCTTGTTATCATATTTCTTTGGCAGAATTTTTAAAAGATAAGTCAGTTTGTCAGATGAGATGATGTTAGACTGAGCTCCTATATCAGAAGAGCTGTATGTGATTCTGCAGTAGGATGCTCTACTTTGGCCCCATTGCTATCTGTCTCCACTTAAATTACCTGGCAGCAAGCACATGCAGTTCACATTTATTACCATGAAAATATGAATAAATCTCAAGTATTGCTTTATTTCCATCCCTTGCTTCAGGCTCAACAAGGGTATCACATTGCCACATGCTGCTTTTCCTGACCTTGTGTCTTGGAGAACTTTGAATATCTTAATGGCTAAGCATGAATGATGCATAGCAAGAAGAAGCTGGTCAGTAAAGAATCAAATTATTCTGAAAATAAGTGTTATGGACAGTGAATTATCTTCATTTAGTACCATTGCTACTGATTTTCTGTAAACCAGCTGTTGCCAGTTTTGCATGATCAAAGATTCCTGAGGAATGAGAATGCTAATGGAGTTGAGCACAAAATCACTAGGTATACTATATTTTGGAAATGCAGTTAAAAAATAATTATGATGAATCCTTAGATCATGACAGAGGAATAAAATATTAGTGAGTCTGGCTGCTGGCAGTGAGTTGTGAGCTGAAAAAGTGGGTTGTGACCCATGTACAGATAGATCTGGCCTTGAATGTGGGTAACTAACTTAAAACTTGAATTTCAGCTTAAGAATTTAAAATCTCAGTAAGCGATTTCTGTCTCCTAGAGAAATAATAAGAAAGCCTTCTCATTATAATTGTAAGAATGCCTTCATTATAATTGTAAGAATGCCTTTAGCCTTTTAAATGCAAAATCACAAAGGACAAAATTTCTTGTCTGTTTTCTACCTGTAGGAGAACTTCCGCAAACAGGAAAAGCCCAGTGGAAAGAACATGTTGAAGTGATTATGGTTTTAGCCATTTCTGCCTGCAACCTTCTTAAAAATCGAAGCGCTTAGTATAAACTAGTGTTGCTGTTGTATATATCTTCCCAACAGGATTAATTATTATAGGATCATAGAATCGTTTAGATTGGTCAAGTGCAACAGTTAATGATGTGAAGTGTAAATTTTTTACATTAAATTCTTATTTCTAGAAACCATAAACACATTAGGGTTATGTAATTACAGAATTTAATTGCCAAAACGGAAAGTACATTCAAGAAACATTATTTCTTTGTGCACTGAATGCAAGTTAATATACAGCAAAATACCTTTTCCAATGCTTTTTGTGGTGTTCAAGCAGCTTTACTCTGGACCTTAAGGCTGCAGCTCATGCCTTAGCTTTATTTATCCTCTTCAAAGGAAGTGAGGGAGAAGGATCAAACTCTTCTGCTGAGACTGTAGGCTTGTTTTCATCTTGCTACCTTTCACAGAACTCGCAGGAAGATTCCAAGCTGGTGAGGGAAAACTGCTTTTGAAATTTCTGGGAACATCTCCTGTGTTGTCTATCCTGTTCTTTTATCCCAGGCACTTTTATTTTCAACTTGAATTACTGTCACAATAAATAATCTTCATAAGTTTCAGAGAGCATTATTTGCTCTGCTGAAGCTTCTCAATGATCTTGACTCAAATATCAAAAACCCTTCACAGAGGTGGGAAAACCTTTTAATTCCCAAACCAGGGAAGCATTTTTGCTGGTATAGCAATTGAGCCAGCTTTGCTATAGAAAAGAATGCAGTTCTTCCGTCGCTATGTTGGAAAAAAAAATTGCCAGTAATTTCTGCTGTCGTTCTTGTGGCTGTGGTTTCTTTTCCATGGTTCTGTTTCAATCTCTGTGACCTTGCAGCTGCTGCAGCCATGTTGCTTTGTCTCAGCAATGAGGCCTTAGCATTTTTTTCCTTGATGCTGTGAAGACCGTGACCCACTGACTTGTTATGATTTTTTAAAAGCTCTCCGTAGAATTTAATCCAGTTGTTCACATCTGGAAAGTAGAACCATAATTGCCTGGTTGTTTTTTTTTTGTTGGTTTTTGTTTTTTTTTTTTTTTTTTTTTTCAGTGGGGGGAATGAGGAGGGGAAGAGAGGTAAAGGAAAGGATCAGGATTTGGATTTTAATTACTTCTACTTCTTGCTGAACTAGCTTTATTGATTTGTAGAAACTGAACCTACACAGAAAGAGAGGCCCAGTTTTATTCTTCAGACAATCAAAGTCTAACTTTACAAAAATCTTCATAGAAACATGCAATTACATAGCTTCCAGCTAAAGAAAATACTTTCACATTAAAAAATGCCTTCATCCAGATTAAATGCGACTTTTTCAGGTTACTAGGGGTTTCTGTTGAGTGGAATAGGCTTTACAGGTGGTTGCACTCCAATCAGTCAGATTTTTCCATCTTACTCAGAATGGATTCGGACAGGTAGCAGAACAAAAAAGGTTGGTTTTTTTTTTCTTTTTTTGGGGGGGGTGAGTATTGATTGGTTGTTTCCTTATTTTTTTTTTAAACCATTCATTCACTTAGCACTTTTCCCACCGGTTTTCTAAGTCCAGCACAAATTTCTTGTGTGAGAGAGAGAGAATTAGTTGCAGTGGGAGCTAGTGACCTGAACAGCAAGCTCACATATTTTGCAATCTGAATGTTTTCATTGTGCTAATTTGAATACAAGACTTGCAGATGCATGGCTGCTTTTTTTGTGTGTAGCAGTACATGACACCACCACATACTTCTCCAAGTATTACAAAAAACAGAAACAAGAGAGAGAAAAATGGTTAACAAAGGAGAAATTGTGTTTACTGATGCCATCTACGAACTGAAGCAACCTATAAATCTACACTATTGATGAAAGTTTATTTACTACTGTGCCGCCAGTGAAATTAGTAATGATCTGGGCAGTAGTTTTCTTACTGAGGCAGTAAGAAAATTAGATGCTTTTACTGGCATAAAACTAGGAGCACTAGGGAATTATACAGTGAGCTCTGGGAAATTTAAATTTCTTGGTAGTATAGAGGTGGTGGAGTTAGTCTGGGAAAATGCAAGTCGACAAAAAATTTCTAGTGAAAGAAAAATTTATGATACCATATAGAGATTAGGCCTGAACTTTGACCTGTGGTAAGAAGGGATGGGACTTATTTAGCTGCAATGGTGATATTAATTTCTGCATAATTATGTGTGATAATAAGTACATGAAATTTGATTCTGAGTGCCAGCAAAACAGAAGAATGCTGAAGGAATACCTTAAGAGGTAAAGAGAATGGTCAAATCTAAGAGTATTTGTAGACACAGTGGGTGTCAGATACAGTAACATCAGTACAGCTGCATGAAGAATGCCACAGCAAAACAGAGAATATTCTCTTCTATTATGTTATTAAAATTTTCGTCATCAGGTTCATTGTTTGTCCATGTAATTCTCTGAAAATTGAGTTGTGATATTTCTTAGCAATAATAAAGTGGCATAACTTTAAAGAAGTGAAAATAAAGGGAAGGAAAAAGGTAATATTTTCAAAGGTTTTGGTAAATGAATAAATGCAGCCATTACAAGCATCTTTGAACAACTGGATGTGCATTAAGTCAGTCAATCTTTTATTCTTTGTATTTTGGCAATTTATTAGTTGTTATAATTTCACAAGTCAATCTGCTTGACTTTTTACACTTTGGAGGTAAGATTGGTCAGCATATTTTTGACTTGATGGTTTATGCAGCAATTTCTGACCCTAAAATCTTCTACTTATTTTACATTTTAAATTGTAGTCATACTAAAATGAGTCATTATGAAATGCTTAAAAGCTGATGAATGTATCATAATAGATGATTCTAACTCTTTCTATGAAAGCAGTTATATATGTATTTCATAAATTGTTAATATTTTATCTTCTGATTATTTCCAAGATTTCTCTCTTATTAATTTGTTCCGAGTATAAAAACACTTATGGATAACTTGGAGCTGCTCTTAGGGAAAAAAAGTACTATATAAAAACTATTTTCAGGGCCAGACACCTTGATCTTATGCTGATTATGCCTGAGCTACAAATAAGGAAATGTGTAGATTTATGGTTTATTCAAGAAATCCAAATCTTATTATTACAAAGGGGGAAATAGAAACAGTTTTTGAAAAGAGACAAAGTAAATGGAAGGAAATTAAAAGCCACAGGGCTTTTTTTGTGTATGTGATTTTTTGGGTGTGTGGGTGGGTTTTGTGTTTGTTTTGTTTGGTGTTTTTTGTTTTTGTTTTTTAATAATTATATTTTTGTTCTCTTGTTTGCGAAAAAAGTGCATAAATTTCATTTCAAGCAGTGTGTTCTACATGTTAATATTGCTAGATTTTAATATCCAATATACTTGGACAAGAAAAGCTCAGAAATTATATTTCTAACCTGACATTTAAAAATCATATAAGGTTTTTAAAGTTATTTTTGTTCTGGCACTGGACATCAAAAGTACTGTAGCTGCATAAACATGAGAAGTATAAGGAAAATATTTTAATTTCTTTTAAAAGGTATCAATAAGAAGTAGGTTATGGATATGCTTGGATATATCTTAGTGAGTTTGAATTACATTTGAATATATCTTACTGGGAATATGCATTAATTTGAGAGCACAACATTTCTCAAGTGTATCATCTGTTATTTTTAGATTGTGCCTTTATTAATAGGAAATTTGCTGAGTGAGTATTTTTAACAGAGCTTATATAGAACATTCAAAGGGGACCAGTGGTGTAAGTAGCAGGTTTAGGTTTTTGGGGTTGATTTGTTTTTGGGTTTTTTTTCCTTCGTGGCTGGATCAGCTCTTATTTGTGGTATGTAGAGTAATGCTATAAAACTACAGGTGTGGTCAGAGATGTCTCTGAAATGCCAGATGGTTTTATTCAGATAGAAATAAGTCTCTAAGTATTAAAGGTAGTAGTATTTCCTCTAGAGCCAAGTTTGTGAATAGGCATTGTATCCTTAGTGGTTTGAATACTTTAAACTTTGAAGGAAATGAAAAACATTATCAGAATTTGATGTCTTGGTTTATCAGTACTTTTTCATAACAGCAAATTCAGATTTAGTAAATTCATTGTGCTTAATAATAGCATGGAAATCACCTACAAAATTTCTGAGTCAGGAGGATAAGAGTGAGCTGTGCTGCTCATTGCAAAAGCTGTGAATTTGCTTTGTGTGCACTTGGAGCAGAAGCAATAAAAGTTTAGCGTCATATCTGGGACATGATGATGAGCAATCCTGCTTATTTCATTATTCTCTAAATAGAAAAGGGCAATGTAATTTCATTGGTGTGGAGTTAGGGAAATTCAGTTGTCTGGGAAAGCATTTTGTGCTGCATTTGGTTTTG
Organism: Luscinia megarhynchos; assembly: GCA_034336665.1. Taxonomy (NCBI): domain Eukaryota; kingdom Metazoa; phylum Chordata; class Aves; order Passeriformes; family Muscicapidae; genus Luscinia; species Luscinia megarhynchos. The sequence continues at coordinate 38,317,369 of CM067566.1, read as the reverse complement.
CTCAAAAATAGTTAGGAGTGGCTGATTCTAAAGGAAAAGGGTGTGTATTCTTTTATCCAGGATTGCAATTTAGAAAAAAAAATAAATAAGTAAGTTAATAAGGGTTTTATCCAATACACAACTGTAAAGTTAGAAACTAAATTCCAATCTAAAGGCTATAAAAGCAAGCACACATCAGCGATTCAGTCCTACAGATAAAAGCTGTTATCACTGAAATGAACAAAACTGAAAAAATTGTTGCAAGTATTATGGCAGCTTTTTGCTTTTTTAGAGTTTCTAAAATAAAGAAAAGACTTGTGCAATAATTTTTGTATAAAACTCTAACCACGCTTTAAGAGATGTTCATGACTCACACCAACCTTCTCATCTCCCATGTGTTATAACTATGACTTAGATGAACAAACTCAGATATAGTATCTGAGTGAATAAGAGTGGAAGTGGCCAGAAAATGGGGTCTTGAACCACCAGTGGGACTTGAGCCTTTCTGTCACTTTTCGAGGAAGATGGATTTTGATTTTGAATGTGGCACAGCCCCTTCTGGGTGATTCAACTTGCTCACAAAATCAAGGAGTTTACTGTAAAAGTATTATATCATCTTTATTGTCTCCTGTTTTTTTGTCAGTTTTGTGGTTTCTAGATTTTTAAGTCTGAGCTCTAGCATTGACAAGGGTCGGTGAGCAGTTAGTTTTGCTTTGTTTGGTTTTAAATAAAATCTCCTGGTTTTAATACTCACTTCCTGAAGATGTTTGCAAAATAATAATCACTATTGCAACATGGCAACTAACGGAGGAAGTCCTCTGCTGTGAGAACTCTGCAGCCAGACAAGGTGCTGAGCACTACCTAGAGCTCTTCTCTGGCTGGGGATGAAAGTGCTCCTGCAGCACAGAAACAGGGGGAATATGCCTTTTAATAAGTGGAAGAACTTGCAGGAAATGAAATGACATCTGTGTCTTTTCGGTGCTGCTGTTGCATATACAACAGTTGACAGTCCTCCAAAAAGTGAAGCAAATGTTTCACAAGTCTCACTGTAAAATTTATCTGCTCATTTATGGATGGAACATTAATTAAACTGAGTGAGTCCTTCCAGTCTGAGGTTCTCCCATGACTAGATAAATAACAATAAAAGAATTAAAAACAGTGTTGCCCCAGGGACAGTAAGTCTCTCAAGATTACTAGTTTGTATTTTTACTCTGTCAGCAAGGATGTAGATTTGTAAATATCCCAGACTACCCAAAAGGGCAATAAGTTATTCTCCCTTTGTTGTTTTCTTACGTAATATACTTCCTTATTTTCATAGAGGAGGAAATATAATGCTGAGAACCAGTACTAGAAGTTGCCTATTCAGAATCTTTCTCATAAATGTGAGTGAGTCAGAAGTTGCCAATTTGTCCAGGAAAAGCTATGGAACACCAGCACACAGAGATGAAAGAAATGTATTTTCTTAAGGATGCCTTGTACTACCAGGGTTTTAAAGGCTGATTAATTATTAAGGTCAGAAGTTAACCTTCGTTTTCAGGATAAAAACTCTGCTTTGGGAAAAAGCTTGAGTCATTTACTGTCAGCAGTGAATGCTTGGATTACATTAATTTATAGTTTGCATTCTGCCATACATTGTCATGGAAAATGCCTCTGAATGCTATTATATTGAAAGGACAGTGTCATAGGAAAGCAAGTGTAACAAAGTCTATGCTACAGGATGTAGGTGTCATTCTGGAGTCATTACAGTCAAAAGAATTCTACTATTAATCTCAGTGAAGGTATGATTTCCACCCACCCCATCTCTAGACCACTGCCAATCTTAAATGACGGATTGGGCTGGGATTCCCAGTAAAATCTTTCTCAATTTGTAGCTAAATTCCTTCTCTGTATATCTTGCTTCTGCCATCATGTTAACTGTAAGTATCCAGGAAGCTTTTCAACTGGCTAACTGCTGAAATTGTTCTCTTGTGCCTCTGGGACTCTCTGGACTCAGTTCAGTTGCCTAAACTTCCCTATTTAGTGCCATATGGACTGCTGTGATGTATGTGAAGCATTTGTGCAAGAGATATAGAAGGAAGATGGAAGAATATATGAGAATTTAGTTCAGTGAGCCCTTGGTTACACTATGGCTGGCTTATAAGGATATTAAAACACCATCCCACCAAAAAAAAGAAAAAAAGAAAAAAACAAACAACAAAACAATTTCAGAAAAGCCTTTGCATTTTATTCTGTCTTTTTCTAATTTAGCATCTTTGAAGTATTTGTTTTGAAAGTATAATTTACTTTTAAAATGAAAACTAATTACTGCAAATAAAAATGGGACTTAAATTCTATACATAATATTGAAGTTATGGAAGACAAATTATGTTTTTTTATTTTTTAAAAATGAATTTCAAAAAACATTCACTTGGTTTCAGTCTGACCACATCTCCCACATTGTATTCTTTAGCTCAGGGCCTGAATTAATATAAATTCACCCTTTTTTCAGCCCTTGACTTTCCCACAAAAATGTCATTGCAGGATTTCTTTTGGAGTAATTCTCTTACAACTTCATCCAGTCTAAAGGACTGGTGGGATTTAAAACACCTTGTTTTCCTTTGCATCTTGTCAAGTTTGAAGACCATAGTTTGAGCCAGAGCACTGCCCCATGGTGCTGTCAGACCTCTGAATCCTACCCAGTCTTGTATTAGTGATCTGGGCCTCTGGCAAGGAGGTGTGAATTCTGGGTAGGTGAATATTAAAACCAAATCCTCAAGAGGTATTTACACTCTCATCTTCAACATTAGCTCCCACTCAGCTCTGAGTGCTTGGGCTTTAACTAGATGGGATAAGTCCTCTTGTCAGGAAGTGAATGGCATGCCAGAATAGGTCTGCTCTGGATAATGGCATTTCCTCACATTTTATGGCCTTGGTGTGAAGTTCTGATGCCATTTAGTAATAATTTTGCTGTCAACTGAACAGACTCTAGATTTGGTCTTATTTTTTGGTATTGAAACTGGAGCTATGTCAGGCTTTCTATCTTGTTCATATTGAAACTCTTGTCAGCCCTTTGCCAAGATAAATAATTCTCTTAGGGAACATAAATTGAAATGTTTTCATCTCATCTCACTCTAAATGATCTACTGATCTGTTTAACTAATCAGCCTGTTTTTTTTCTTATCTATTATGTTGACATCTGAATTTTCATCTGTTATGTAACAGATTAAACTTAAACAACTGCTCTGTAACACTTCAGGATTCTCTCAAACTTCTCTCTCTGTTTCTAACCTACAGGAGATGTTTCAACAGTGGACTTTAAAATGTGGACTGACTTACATTATTTTTTAATTCAAACTTCAGTTTTCAAAACTAATGTCCATTTAGAGAGAATTCTCTCTCTAATAAATATCTCTAAAAAATCAAGCTACATTTTGATTAGTGCTTTCAACCAGAGATGCTATTTTGTAGAAGTGCCAGCATTAATAAATATTGTATCCAGATATTTGTATTTAAAATCAGTCTTCTTATCAATTTTATTTGCAAAAATCAGAAATAAAGCACTCAATTCAGTCTCATGGGGTGGCACAAAGTTATAAATTCTTACAAAAAAGCCCCAAAAACCAAAACAAAAAGAAAAGCAGAAAAGTTTAGAGTGTAGTTTTATTACATGTTATTCATACTTTGTCAACTTAGTTAATGGGCATCAACTGAAGGGACCTGGAGTTATTATCCAATAGATAAAAATCATTCCTCTTGTCTATTTCTTTCTGTGTGGGGTTTATTATTTATTAGCTTAGATATGTTAGGTTCCTGCTTTCAGACTACTTTGCTGTGCCCTATGTGAGTAACCTGTAGGATTGTCTCCCCACAGGTTACTTACTCACATAAGTAAGCACAGTTTAATCCTTTAAAGTGCTACAATTCCATTGTATTCAAAAGTTTTCTGACTTTAGTGGGCTTTTTTCTCATTTTGATTTTATTTCTCAGGAAGTAAAACATCTTAATGAGAAAAGGATAGTTCTGTGATTGAGATAGTACACTGTAAACCACTGTGATTGGTCTAACCTCTGTAATATGTTCTTACATCATCCTCAGCCAAATTTGTTTGGGTTTTTTGGTTTTTGTTTGGTTTTGGTTTCATTTTTTTTTATTAAGAAATAGATCTTATGATTTGACAGATGAAAAATAAGTGCTTTATATTCTTTTCCACAGTTTTTTATAACACCTCTATAGGACTCTATATCCTGCCTCCAAGTTCCTCAGAAAAGAGTCCCTCAGAAAGTGAATCAATTCACTGACACAGTGGTAGAAACTTCAAAATATGAGTCCCTAGCACAATTTAACTGAGAAAACTTTATTCATGCTTGAAATAGTTCAGTCACAGCCTGGATACTGGCATCTGTATTTACTATTCTTAGTGTGCCTGTGTATATTTTTTCTATATAAAAGGGAATAAGTATTATGTGCAGGATTAATGTTAGCAAGAAATCAGAAGATGAAAGATGCCATTGAGCTAAAAATTGTTTTGAGTATATTTAAGTCCTGATTTTTATTTTTTTCCCCTTGGATATGACTGAATTTTTCTACAGGACTGAAACTAGGTTAATGAACAGATAATTTATTCATAACTACAAGTATTTTTTAGAGTTGTTGGTTTCACTGTTTTTCTTGTTTATCATGATATATATTAATGAGATTTTGATATGTTCAGCCAATTTCCATTGGCTACTAGATTTGCACAGTTATCTACTATGCGTATAGAAATGAAGGAACAGGTCTTGCAAGGTGCTGTGTGGTGTAAAATTTCCTTGACACCAGTAAAGTTCAGCATTTTCATTGCCTCCCAGGACTGTAATGGAATATATGAAAATATTTTATTGCTCCATTTTAATATTTCTGGTTTTGCCTTTCATGCAACGGGATTTGAAACCATGCTAAAAGGTGACAATGAAATGTGAAACTTTCAAGATGTTGATTTCTGTTTTGAAGGCATTGTAGTGTTCCTGCTGAAAAAAGTGGTAATGGACTCCAATTAGTATCTGGGCTGCAGAGAACAAACAGAATTATTCTTCTAAATCTAGAATACTCATAAAAAATGCACAGTCCAAGAGTTTTTATTGGTTGGTAGCCACATTTTTCCCTGGATCAGATCTATGTTGGCTTTTTGGTAATTTTTCTTTAATAGTTCAGCTTAATCTAATTTTGATGTTTAATATTCTTTTGTTTAAACAGTATCTCATTTTAAGAAAAATATTTTAAAGGGCATAATTGTACCCTCAGGTTTACATTAACATCTTGTGAAATAAGATACGTTAAATTAATACTGGTCAGAAATTAACTATTTCCACGAAGCCTCTGTCTTTCCTTATGTTTAACTGCTATGTCTTGGTTTTGAAAGACAGGTGTCTGCTAAGGAAGGCAGGACCCTCCCTTGGAATGGAAAATGTAAATCTCCTTCTGAATTATTATAATTTTGAAATTAAGGGGCTCTCGGGCAAAGATATTGGGATATGAATAACAGTTCTTTACTAGTATGTATAACAAGGCAAACAAAACAACACCACCAGCTATGGAATTACTAACAAGCAGAACCAGGAACTCAGTTCCATCCTCGCATCCGCGGGCACGTTCCCTTAGGTGCAGTTCCCGTCACAGCCGGCAGGGAGCGCTGGTGGCTCCCGGCGGGCAGGGCAGGTGCGATGATTCCCCCGCGCCTGCAGGGGGCGCTGTGGCGCGAGTTCGGGGAGCACGCGGTAATGGCGGCCGTGTCCAAGGCGGGAAGGGATGGGAAGAGAGGCTTTGCTTCATGAACCCTGGGGCAGTGTAGGTGCTGGTGCTCCAGCAGGACTTTGGGAAGCACTAAGCTGGAACGGCAGGAATGTGCAGACATCCCAGGGCGGTGGATAAGGTGTACCAGACGCTCTGCAGCGGTAGCTGGAATTGCTGGATCACAGCGCTGGCAGCAAAGTTCCTTTCCCTAAGCAGCAGCTCAACCGTCCTCCTCCAAAGCCCAGAGAGAGAGAGAGAGAGAGCAGCTGCCTTCAGCTCCATCCTTTACCTGCCCAAAATTTCGCAGTATCCTTCCCACCAGAGAGAAACTCTTAGAGAAAAAGAAGGGTAGCCTTCTTTTGCTACACTCCTCTCCCAACCTTGGCCACTCTTTTGTTTTTTTGTTAAGTACCCATAAGTACTCAGTAGTTAGTTTCCTAGCAATTTATGGGAAAAAATTCTGTAAGTAAAAAAGAAAGAAACCCAACCCCCAACACGCTAAAATGATGAAACTTGATAATATATTTAACTTCCACCTCTTCTTAACAACACACGATTTGTAGCACTTCCAGCCAATCTGATGCCATTTCAATAAAAACTGAAGAGAAATACTATGTTTACTGCAATTAGTAGCAGATTGACTTAATCTCATGTAAAAAACCTCATGAAACCTCCGTCTTCAAAAGCACTGAATCAAATCCTCTTCTGTCCATCTAATGAGATTTCTTTCTGGAGTCTTACTTCACCCTATGATAAAAATCCAAAGACTGAGATATCATATTAAGTTTTTTGCCTGGTCACTTTACCCTTAGTCCACTAAATTATCCATTTGCTTATTTGTTACTGGCTGTATATTTACATTCAGAGCATAGCACAAAATCATAGAATTATTTGAGTTGGAAGGGACCTTTAAAAGTCCTAAACCCCTGCAGTGAGCAGGGCCACCTTCAACTACATCAAGTTGCTCAGAGCACTGTCCAGCCTGACCTTGAGTGTTTCCAGGGATGGACATCTGCCACATCTCTGGGCAACCTCTTCCAGAGCTTCATCAGCCTCACTGAAATGAAATGTATAAAAATGTGTTCCTCATACCTAATCTAAAGCAGCCCATCATAATTTTAAAATTATCCCTAGTCCTACTTTGGCAGACCTTGCTAAAATGTCCCCTTAAAAACTTTATAGTATTTTATCCAGTAACTGACCAAACATTACTTGCCAAACCTGCCTTCTCTTCTTTCCCTTCTTCCTATCTCCTAAACTAGAGTAATGCTTTCCCAGGATGTTAGAAAATATTTCTGTTATTGGAGGAGAGTTTTGGAGTACAGTCAAAACCAAATAGAAAATATTGAAACTACTTTAACTTTGTCCAACAGATGTTTCAATTTTTTGCCTAAAATCACAAAGGAACTTAGGTGCCATTCACAAGGTGAGGCATAAGGCATAAGATGTGTTTATATCCTTTAAATTCTTAGGCAGTATACAGACCAAAGTAGATATCTGAATACAAGTGTGAGGAAGGTGTTCCAGTTTCCAGATTTTAGAGTAATAGACATTACTGTTTCTTCTATTAATAGTAGTCCTTCACAATTCAGTGATTTAGAATTTGAATTTACTTTCTGAGAATATTATTGTCTTCATTTGAAAGAAAGGTATTTGCTAAGAAAAGCAGGAGCCTCTCTTGAAATGGACAATGTAAACCCCCTCCCTCCAAATTATTATAATTTCAAAATTAAGGAACTCTCAGGCAAAGATATGGGAATAGGAATAACAGTTCTTTACTAGGAAAAAAATAAACTAAAAATAGAGTAATAAACAAAAAAACCCCAATCCCAACACTGACAGAGTCAGAATACAACCCTAACACCCTGTCAGTCAGGGTGTTGGTGGCAGCCTGATTAAATGGTGGCTACAGTCCTCCTGCAGTGGCAGATGTGGTTCAGCTGAAGCAGTGGTCCTGTAGAAGGGTGCAGCTTTCCTCTGAAGGTCCAGGGATCATGTGAAAGGGTCTGTTTTTACTCTGGAATCCAGTGGAAAAAGGCTGCTCTGATGTTTCAAATCTCAGATTTTATCTAGGTAGAAAATGTTTGGCTCCTCCCCTTGGGTGGAGCATCTCCCAATGGGATGATGTAATTTTATCAGTCATGCAGTGGGACTTAACGACCCATTAACAGAAGATACCTCCCTGGAGGAAGGATGGGTTGTGGAAAAGCTAGAGCACTGCCCCACCTGGTTTTAACAGATAATGATAGAATATGTACTTTTGGTTACATCCTGCTTTGCAAGCCAAGACAATTATCTTTCAATATTCGAACTGCTTCAATTCAAACCTGAGTTACTGATGAACACTGTGCCCTTTTCACTGGCTATGTTGCTAGAGAATGAGGTATTATCCTTCCTTTTATCCTCTCCTGATTTTTCTGGGGAGGTGAATCGTACTAATCTCTTTCTTTGTATGTTAGCAGCAAAATAGAAAGATCATGCAAACCAGGATCTCTTTTGTGTATACACTAAATACACTCAATATTTTCCTTATATATTGTGGGAAAAGTAGATGACTTATAAGGAAAGTTTTTTGCAATTTTCGATGAAATAAGTACTTTTAAATAAAGAATTATGTATTTTTTTTATCTCATGTACATGGTATTATGGTTTTAAATTGGAGGAAGAAAGGTAATCGTGAACTCACTGTGTTATGCAAGCCAGACCTTTTAAACATACAGAACAATAATAGAAGGATCCTATGCTTTTTATTTGAGCTTATTGAAGAGGTCAATATTTATAAAGTGGACTAAATGCTCCTCTGGCAAGGACAATTTTCCCTTTATTTTAGGCTTCTCTTGTTTCATTAAATGGTATCGGTCCTTGAAGGTACTTCTTTAATAACTCTTCTCCACAGGGGCTCAATTCAGTTCACAAGCAATTTAGCACTGCAGTATTTCAATGAGGACTGCAATTGATAGGTGGGAATACTGTTCAAAAAGAGACCTGGCATAATGCCCAAAGAATTTTGTGTCATATTCTGGTAGGAGATGCAGGCCTCTCAAACCCAGCCCTGCTCCTAAGCCACAGATCAAGGAACAGACAAGAAGAGAGTAGGTGTTGTGGTCGTTTAGGGTTAGGGTCAGCAGAACATAGAGGTTATATTTCAGAGTAAAGTGTAATTTTTGTAGTTTTATTGGCATGTCTTCAACATTTTGACTTATTATATTAGTATAGTAGAATTACTCAGTGTGGCTAATATTTTATTCTGCATTCTAATTCTCAACTTCTTATCAGTCTCCTGACAAAGGCATGTTTCAAACTTAGTTTCTTTAGCTGAGAAGCATAAGCAGGTATTTAAGCCTTGTACTGTCACAGAAGTATGGAAGGGTAATAGTATTCATGTTTTAGAGATAAAAATCACTGAATTATTTCATCCCTGTTTGATTTGCCCAATAGAACATCACACAAACCAAAATACTAATTTTCTACATTACTTTTCTAAAGTAATTTCTCGCTTAAAAACAAAACAAAACAAAACACACTGCTCTTGTTTTAAGTATTATTGACTCAACCAAATGTATGAAAATGAATGTCGTGAGTACTCTCTTGCTAAGCAGACTACGCTCTTTGTGAGTTCAAAGGCTAAACTACTGCCAGAATGAAATTTAAACTTGTCTCTGCTAAACATCTGTGCTCTTAGAGGTACGAGTGATGTGGTTCCTTTGACCTGTTTCATTTGAACTTTGCTGGAAGTGAATTTTCTAACTACTAAATCTAACTTCAGGGTGTGAATCACTACTGGGTGATGATAGGTAATTGGATGGTGAACTCACAAAGGGCATGAGAGTACCGGAGTGCATGTGTTCTCAAATGAAAGAACAAAAAAAGTTACGGTTACAAGTTAGGGATGGGTGAGGGTGGAGTTTCTCTTTATTATAAAGAAAGCAGATTTTGCAGAGTGTTTGTTTCATGACAGTTAATTTTTATATCAACAGGTGAAGTTTTTCATGCCTTATGTATTAATATAAGTGATGATAATGCAGAAGTATACTGGGTGGATGAAGCATTCTTATTTATAGCAGGCAAATAAACCTCTCTGAGCAAATTTTTTGAGCAGAACAAGCACGGACTTTTTCTGCTATCACAGGACTTGTATCATTCAGGAATCCTTAGGACTTCTGGATTGCCTTATCTGGGAGAGGGTAAACCTTGCCCACAGGCTACTTGGCAGCTCATCAATTACTGTGTACTTAGTGGTGAAGTAGCAGTGTAGGATAGACTAGGTGATCTACACATACTCATCCTGAAAAGATGAGCCCTACTAGTTCTGCTGCGCTTATTTCTATGTGAAAGAGGCAGGCTTTGCCTCTGTGCTAATGAAATCTTCTTGTAAAATCATTCTTACTAGAACCATCCCATTCTACTGATGAAATAGGTTTCTCCTACACTTTCTGAAACTTGGGAAAACTCATCACCCTTGGGTTTCAAGGTTTTGTAATTGTGTCAAGTTCTCCTCTTGGTAGCAGTTCTACCTATACCATGGGTTTGCTGGTGTTTTGAAAGAGAGAATCTATCTCCTATATGTGTTTGCAATCTTGTTTCCATCTGAAATGACTTGTGTAAATTATTTTTTTGCCTGATACAATTGCCAGTCTTCTGCTGGGAATGCATTCTCAGTGTGTTTCTGTGTAGATGTAGGTTCTTAAGCAAAGTGTGTATTGCTCCGCAGGGAGCCAGACGGGTGAGAAGCGGGTGAGGTTTATTGTTGCAGGGAACGATGCTAATGGGGATTCAAAACATAGCGGAAAAGGACACTTTGGGATTCATTCAACAACATGCATAACCTTGGCATGCATCCCAGTGTATCGGTGTTGAACTGAATAAAACAAATATTGGATTGCTGAACAGAGCTTTCTAAAGTGTCTTGCATGTGTTTCTGCTTTACATGGTAAATATTTGTAGATCTGTTTTTAGTTAATATTATTGACACAGATTAGGTGAGGAAAAGAGACCCAAACTCAAAAAAACATTCAGAAGCTTGCTTAAACTATTAGTTTATCCCTTCTAATGCTCTGTGATACTACTTCAGTATGTATTTATTTCTGTGGAAATACCAGTGTCTGATATGTGTTTCCTAACGATACCATGTTTAATAGCACTTCTGAGAGAAAAGCTTATGGTATGATTGATGTAAAATTTTTACTGAAGACCCAATGAAAAACAAGGAAGAAAAAGTATGAAAACCCTTAGTACAACTTTAAATTTTATTTCTTTAATGTTGTATTTCATGATTAGAAGAAAAAGGAGGATGAGCAACTATTTCCTGTCTTCTAATTTTAAAAAAAAGAATTCTAAATGTTGTACTGAACCTCCTTTTTGGAACTCATCTTCTTCTTTCTCCCTGCCCCCCTGAAGAAGTCCACTGACCTAAATATTAAGTGCAGGTTTTCCCTTTATGGAAGCTCATCTGTATAAATTTTCAACCAGTAACTGTTCTTTCTTGAATGAGGCAAAATGGCTTCAGCAGCTCCTCCCTTTCTGGTACCTTCTCCCACACAGGCACGCTGCAATAGCATTTGGCACTTCTTTCAGATGTTTCTCCATAATTACTTGTGCCTGTTTTCTTTCCCATGTTAGCCTCTGTGAGAATGATTACGACTATGTTTATAGGAACAATGCTTTGTAGAAAAGACCCAAAAATGATGCAGATGTTATGTTAACTAATTTATTAGCTGCTATTGTGAATTTGGAGGTAGAGTTTTATTAAGAGCACTTGTGCAAATAGTCATGGTTGGTAATATGAGGGCTGAAGCGTGGTGTCTTGAAAGCCCCTAAATATAGATGGCACTGGTCAGCATGTCATTGCAGACTGCCCTTGGTAACTTTGACAGCATATGGCTTTGGAAATTTCTTTATCATGGACATTAAGCAGGCTAATTGAAACACTCCAGCCCTTCTGCAAAGGCAGAAGAAAATTACCTCAAGCACTAAGCAGATACTAACATTTGGTGTGTCCTGCCCTACTTTCCTCAGCAGCCTCTGCACAGTGGTGGATTTAGCACTGTTGGAGGGGTAGTCCTACCTGGACACCAGTGCCAGTAAATAGTTCACAGGGAGTTTTTCAGAGCACAGAAGTAGACACCCCTTCTCTGTCTCTGGGCTTTCTCTGCAGCAGCTGTTGTTGATAAGAAATTCCTGTGTTCTTGTAGGTCGAGCCAGCACTACGGGTGGTGGATGGATCTCTCTGGAGGGATGTACACAAGAGTGCAGTAGAAACATGACCCCTCCGTTACAATACCTCCTTCTGAGAACCTAAAAGTAATCCATTTTCAATCTTATTTTCAAACATGCAGTCATTGCATGAGCTGGCCAGTGAGCTGCTAGCCTATGTTTCTCTTCAACTGCATCCTTACATCTAAGAAAAGAAAATCAAAGCCCACCAAATTTATGAAAAATGAAAACAATCTTCTTTGAATACACTTCTTTCTCTGCTGAGATTATCAGGACAAATATAAGGTAGAATGAAGCTCTATTAGAAGGTGCTCATATAAGAGTAAATATTGAATATATATAATATTTCCCTTTCCACTTTTCTAAAGCTGCTAATGAGAAATAACTGCTAAGCTGCTCTGATGTTACATTCAGAATTCTTTGTTCTATATCCATTTTTGATAAATGTTGTGTTCTGAGGTTTAGAATCCCGGGATGAGTGCAGGTTTCTGGAACACAATAGAAGCAATAAATCAGAGGAAAGTGTGGCTCTGGAGTAGAAGATGATAGAGCTCATGAGGAGAGACAAACAAATAAAGTGGGCATATTTGGCAATCTATACACATTCACAACACCTGACCTTGTCAAGCTGTGATCTCTTTAGTGGAATACTTGCTGAAATGAAAACTAATTTTAAACTTCAGTTAGATGTGTGTGTGATACTGCACCTTTAAAAGATGAATATTCACTGTTTTGTAAGTTGATTAGTCTTTTAATGTGCATTCAGCGCATCAGACAGGGCATAGTAATGGTTTCTAGCCCTACTCAAGCTATTATTTTTGGCATATTCTTTCACCAGTACATAATAATTTTGGCAACTAGAGTGTGGCCAATAGTGATTCTGGCTGAGAGAGTTCATTGACTAGCTAAATACTGTCAAAATTTCCTTTTACACATAATTTGGCTGGTAGGTTTTTAAAAATTGCTCTGTAATAGTTCCTTTTGCACCAAGTCATGCAGGAGACTTGTGTTATTTATGATTAAAACCAAGTCATTTGTGATCTGAAATACCATGTTTCCTGATTCAACTTCTATTTCTACCCACACAGGCCTTATTATTATTATTTTTAATTTTTTTTTAAATTTTAAAGATACAAGTTTTGGTTTTGACTGAAATTTGATTGTCTAAAACCCACTCCTAGGAAAAGGGAGTAATACTGATTTTCCTATTCTTTGTTTTTTCTTCTTCTTTAAAACAAAACTCAAAGTAGTTGTTATGATCAAATGTGAAACCTTAGAAAATTTAGACCAGGGCAGTGAGAGCTCAAGGACATGTTTGAGGTGTGCATCTTCAGGTCCTGCTCCCTGCAGAGACTGACAAGGCTGTGGGAGAGCCCAGGGAATCTCTAAAAGCCTCATTTTGTAAGCAAAGGATCCAGCCTTATTGGCTCTGGTGCTTTTGGCCATCAGTTTTCTCATAAATTATTTCAGAGGAGTGGAATGACAAGAAGGTGGCTTTCCACCAATTTAAAAATGTATTTTCTGATTCAGTGGCGAGATAACCCAGAGAGCTTTGTCTTCCAGGCCCTGATGCTGGCATGTGGAGCTCTAGCTGCAACACAAATGCTCATAGATTATGACAAGCTGCATCTCTGCCACAGGAATTCTTGGAAATTTTGAGCAGTACCCCAATGCTGACTGATATCCCTTGGCCTGCATGTGGCTTTCAGCTTCAGACTTGCACTGGTGGTATTAAGCAGTCTGTGTGTGTCAGCTCTGCTGATGTCTTCTCATTTTGCCCCTTGGAAATGTTCCTCCTGTAGGTGCAGATAGGGCCTGTTGTGCAGGATTCTGGCAGTGTGTGTGAGGGGAAGGAGCCTGGTGGCTCTTTTGGTTGTGTTCTGTTACACTGGGACATGAAGGACAGGAAGATGCTTTGAGACACACTGACATATTAGTTTTGGGCAGGCTGGAATAAAAGAAATTGTTGCAGGTTGTGTATAACAAGACACCTTCTGTATGTTTAGGACACCAGCACATATAATCTTCTTGTTAGCACCTGCATTTCCTTAATATGCTATCTCTGTATTTCCTGTTAGAGTGGAGTCCAGACAAAAAGGAATAGAATGATATTGAGTGGCTGTGGAGATGGACAAGTGATACTCTGCTGTGGCAGTGTAAATGCAGCTCAAAGTTACTACAGCAGTTCAACAAATGCAGGCACAGGCAGCAGTTGAGCAGTCATTCAGGTCAGAACTTGCAGAATTCTGCCTAGTTCTTTTTGTTTTGCATCAGATGCTTAGGAAAATGTCTTCTTATTTATTAGGTTACTGAACTGATTTTCACCTGCCATTTTGTCTTAAACTGGAACAAATATAATGGAAATTTGCCTTACAGTAAGGGTTTTCCCCCCAGAATAGCAAAGCAGTTTAGCAATGTCAGTAAGGAGTCAGAGAGAGGTAGCTGGCTGCAGTATGAGCCATGCAGGAGCAGCAGAACACACTCCAGGTACCAAAAGTGGCTCAGAGTATCTCCCATCATACAGCACTGTGCAGTGCAGATATACTCAAAGTATCTAGGCCAGGGCAGGCAGTCCCAACATTTAGTAAATCTGTCCCTCTATATTTTGACCAATGCAAAAGTGCTTAAAATACTATGAGTCTTTTGGGGTTTATTGAGGTATTTAATTTTATAAAGTGTGCTCATTGAGGGCAGGTTTTGCTGTCATCACTACAGATGCAGTTCTCATCACTACATCACTGAAGGTTGCTCTTGGGACTCGTATCTGAATGCTTTGTTTTTGCATTCCTAAATAGACAGGCAAGAGGTTTCAAACCCCCTCATTCACATCTTAATGTATATAGACTCCTTGCTACCATATTTTTAACAATATCACATATAAAATGAATTCTCTGTGACACTTTCTGTATTTGTGTATTCCCAAGCTTTTAACACACTTGGGGCTGACCTCGTACTTCAGCATCCTATCCATTTAAAATATATGTCACAGTCTTATTTTTCTTCATCAGAAGCATCTAGCTACTGCTTGAGGCATTTATAAATTATTTGTAGAAGCACATATAAAAATTGTTTTGGATCAATTTTCACAAACCACAGCAAGGTTTCAAATAACATGTAGGGATTTTGGTCTAAGCTATTAAAGTCTGTTCCAGTTTTGAAAGAACTATTACTTTTAAATCCTTATAAATCTGTGGGAAATGATAATATTAATCCTTTTATTTTTGTCTTGCTGCACATTCAATTTGTATCCTACAGAGTGCACTATATAACTTTTCCTGAAGTAAACAGGACAGAATCATCTATACGGAAAAGACCTGTGATATATTGCATGTGTAAAGTAGCTTTATAGCTGGACAATGATTAAAAATAAAATGTGCATTGAACCAATCTCCTATTTCTGTGTTCCTACACACTGTCAAGAATCCCTACAAAATGCACTTATCAAGAATTGACAGAGTATAATGCAAACATTGACTTTTTATTGCCACTTCCATCTGGATTCATGCCTGAAAACCTCTGCTATATTGTTATTCTGAGTAATGAGAGGCATTTATAATGCACTGAAGCATGAACAAATATTTGAAGGCAACTTTCTCTGAGGTCTTTAGCATGCTGAGAGCCTGCAGTTGAAGTCTTCCAGGCCCAAGGATTTCTATGACAACTACATTTCAGATTTTTTAACATATGAATTAGGTTTATGGTTTTTTTCAGTCTATCAGGAAATATTTTAAGCACTCCCAGTCATTTTGAGAATGGCCTAGGATTCTAGGTTAATTCAGATCCAGAATTACAGTTTCCTTAATTATATGCACAAAAATTTCTTCTCAAACAAAACGGTGGAATAAGGTGGTGATGTTTCACTGGGAGTAAAAAGTCCAAGATTTTGTTTTGAGTAAATCAGGACTTTTTTTGAATCTGCTTTTGCAAGATTTTGGGAAAAAAAAGAGTAGTACAGAGAGGGTTTGAACAAAGGTCCTTATGAAGCACTTTTGATGTTAGAGAGCCCATTCTTTGAGCAGTTCTGAAGCCCAAAACTAGAAACTTGTATTTAGGCTTTGAAGTCTTGAGTAATTTGCCAGAAGAACTGAGGAGGTAATCTAGAAGGAAACCAGGTACTTTTATCATCAGACCTGTTTGTTTTCACAGGAACTTGTTGGAAAGACATTTTCCTGGGAGGTAGCTAATTTTCAAGGAACCGGCATTTTTGTTTAGAGCAACATTCAGTCAGAAAATGTACCATCACCAGATTTTTGCTGCTGTGCTTAGAAATGAAGGTCTCAAGGTTTCTATATAGAGAATATTACTGTTTTCATTTTGCAGGAAGAGTTAAACACTGCTGCAGACAAAAGCTTCAGTCTCCTTCGCAGCAGCCTGCTGGGACAGCTGAGTCCCCTCTCTAGCTCACACTCATGCGTTTGGAAAACACAATTTTCCCCACATCTGCTGCAGGGAAGACAAGCATGTTGTTAGCCATTTAACTCATCATTTGAAAAATGGTTGAGCAGAAGAGGTGGATACTGACTTACTCTTCCTCTTCCAATCTGTATAAATAGCTCCAGAGATGCTGATTTCTCTGTGCCCTATAGAAATACCTGTTTTTTAATTTAAATATGGTGTACAAAGGAGGGCAAGTGCTGTCCTCTTTTAATAAAATTCTCATTTTTAATGACAGAATTTTGGACAGAAAGAAAACGCAGTGTTGCTTCAATTTGGGTCTAGACTGGAAAGGTAGAACAGTCTTTTGTTTTTCTTGGTAATTCTATTATCAACTCATTTGATGACTATAATGTTTGTTCCTCAACACAGCTTTACTAATACCTTAACAAATTGAAATAATTTACACCAAAAATTATCTATGTTACTAGGCCTTTAGGGTAGGACATAAATAATTTTTGTTTGTACACTCTTGGGTACTTGTGAGTTTGAAACAAAAAATAATGCATCTGTTATGGTATGCAAGTGACACATCCGTATGTGGTGTCACAGCAGATGAAGTGTCAAAATTCCCTGAGCTCTCCTTTGAACAAATCCCAGTATAAGCCTCTCACTGCAGAGTAGACCTGTCACAAACTGAAGTTCTATGCTGGATTCCTGTAAAAAAGGCATGATGACTTTTGGCACTGGGAATTCAAATGCCTGGCAGATGGACTCTGCTCAATTTCCAAGGCAAAGAATGGGTATTTTCTTAATTGCCAGTAGTGCAACTGAGACAAGTGCCTAACATTCAGGAATAAAGATGAAGGTGCTGCCCTTAGAATTAAAATAAGGGATATTTAATGTACAACTAGAAGGAAAATTTTTCATTCTTTTGGAGTTAAGGAAATGTTTTTTGGTCTTTTTTCTTCATACTATTAGTAAAGCTAGTGAGAACTAAAATTCATATGGTGAAGGGATCAAGCACTCAGTTTGATCAACTGCCTGAATGACTGGTATCTTCTGCACAGATTAGCACTGCACTTTAACATTGATATAATTTTCAATTTTTCAGGGGCATGTGGCTGGTTTTCCTAGAAACTCAGGAATATTTTCCTGATAGGAATAGATAAGGAATAATTCAGGCTGAATTAATATAGTTGGAAAATTAACTGCATTTTTTCATGGAATAGTATAGGCTTATCTTTTGGAAATATCTTGATAAATACCACTTTTAATTCTATTTTTTTTAATGGGAAACTGCAGTAGAATGTAAGTAGTTTTTTTTTTACAAGCCCTATGTTTTCAGTTTTAACTTTTGTTTTTCCTTTCTTCCCTCATTAAAAGAAGAAGGAATTATGTCATCTGGGACTGTTGTGTATATGTTGCCTTTTATTTCGACTTTTCAAATCTTTGCCAAGCATAGAAAAATAACTATGGGAAAAAGTGAAAAAAACCCGCTTATAAACTTTGCCATTGTGTGCTGAAAGTATGGAGAGATTTTGAAAGACAAAGGGAAGAGGAAAATATGAATATTATTCATTTTAGTGTCGTTAATATCAAAGCAAAGGGAGTACGACACAAACTTAGAAGTCCGATACTTAAACATTTGTGTTTCCAATGTTTTGTAATTTCTTGCAAACTGTTGTTTGAAAAACAGTAACTAGCTTTAAAATTTGCAAATATTTTCTAAATAATTTTGCAATAACTTAATGAGTTGTAGATGAACAGGAATCATTTCAAGGTCATAAGGTAGGAGATTAACTTGGTCACCTTGTCATTGTTGTCAGGTTCAATTCTTCAAAGACCAGAAAGTACTCAGCAGTGACCACTCAGTAAAGTAGCTCCATTTATATCAATTAAGTTATAGAAATCTACCCCAGCTGCTGATCTGACCTACATTTAGTGCCTGTCACTAGAAGCTATGAACAGGTTTTATTCTTATTACCTCTGAAGAACCTCACAGTAAAATTAAATCTGTTGTAACTTAGAACACCCAAGAAATTGAATTATTCTTGTGATGGAAAACTTAGCTGAGTAATGGCTTATGAGCCATGAAATAAATTATATTTGGCTTCATAGCAGGACACAACAAAGAAATAAATAATTGAAATTTATTTCTGCCAGACAGTCTCAAAAATTTTAAAGACACAAATTTTTTTTTCCTGACGAGAGAAGACCACAAGGAGCTGTGTAACATATCCATGTCTCTTTTCAAGCACCCTATTAATGTGGTGTACTGACACTTGATACAGCTTTTGAAGTGGTGTTTGCTGCTTAGCTGGGATGAGAAAAGCTTATTCAGTTTCTTATTTTGTTTCACAAAATATAAATTATTTTCTCTGAGGAATCAGGGACTTCTATGTTTTGTTTATCATGGAGTTATTTTGCTCATTTAGCCTTTTCTTTTTTTTTTTTAATTTAATTTCTAAAGCTACCTAGTCTTAACAAAATTCTGTCTGTAGCTGAGTATTGCAATGTAGAGTATTAGAAGTAACATATTATTAAGAACTTATATAGCAAATGTGTGTCACAATCAATATTGACCACTTATATTGTGCTTAGTTTTGACTAGAAAAAGTCTCCCTTGAGACATTCAGAAATGAAAATGTTGCTGACATTTTTGGCCTTTCCATTGCATGTTTAAGACATAAGGATCAAAAGTTGAAGGCAGCTGTAAAACTCATGCAAAATGGCAACATCTTTCACAGAATTTCAATACAAGTAAGCCTCATGTATTCCTGCAGAATTCACCAGGGCCATCTTCCCAAGCAGAGCTAGTCCACTGCAGTGCAAAAGCTGTATTCTGAATACTTTAACTCCACCCCACACCAAAGTCCCTGAGTACAGTATTCTTTGGCTGCCATTCACTATCCAGAAGCCAAGTCATCTATGTTTGTGTAACTTGGTAAAAGAGAATTTTTAAAGTCTATTCAGTTTAAGGGAGCTTCTGCTTCTAGGTCAGACAAACAATAACTCTTCTCTTTACTATAAAGCCTTACATGCTGGATCAGTAATTCTAGGCCATCTGAAGAATAATGTCTGAACATTATGGTACCATTTATGTATTCCCAAGGAACTAAAATGATTGCTTGAAGAATGTTTTGCAGGCAGTTTTTCCCTGAATAATTCTCCCTTGAAAATTTGAGGCCACATAAATGGATTGCACATGTGAAGACTCAGTCACATGTCAGCTTATCTCAGCAAGCACTTAAATCTCAGTTCACTATCCAACAAGCAATATACAAATGTAAGAATTCATTTGTGCAGGTGTCTCAGGAAAAAGTGCCCCTACCTGTTTGAAATAATACACAACTCTTTTTGTACTAGCTTTCTGTAAGTAATAAGCATGTGTATGACTAGTTCAACAATGAATTGCTGGCACTTCTACATTAAATATTCAAGTGTTTATATCTTGCATGAAATAGATGGTCATCTCTTCCCAATCAGAAATGTCTGGGTTATTCTTGCTCTATATGGGAGAGGAGTTTTAAACTCCTAATGAATTCCAATTTTTTAATCAGTTATGCCCCACCATGCCAGTCTGACATGTGATCAGGTTCTGAAGTATGAAACCAAGATTTTAAAGGTAATAACTGTATCCATTATTGAAAAAGATTTTCCACTGATTATATTTCACCTAACCTTAAAATCTGCCTCTGACTGAACAATGAAGAGCAGAGCCTCTGGATTTTAAGGCTACAAGCAACCCTGATAACTCAGAGGTATGTTTTTTGGTAAAATGGAGATCAGTTAGCTGTTGGTATTTGAAGCACATGTTCTCAAGTTGAGCTGCTTAGGAATGGGCACCCAAAAGATCACTAGAAAATAGGAAAAATTTATTTTGAAAGATCTACCATCAACGTCTAGGGGGACAAAAGCAGCAAACAAGCATTTTGGATTTTGCAGTCTTGTTGAAAGATGCAAAGTAGATTTCATAATCTTCTAATTTTCATTAAAATTTTGCTCAGATGGTTTTAGATTGAAGTGCACGGATGCTATGCTTTTTCTAATTTCTGCTAGAAATTAGCTGGAAATTCCAAGAAAACTTGTTTTTGAAAACATCTAGAATACATTGTCTTCCCTAAAGGAAGGTTTTTATGCACTCTGGCTATCCATCTATCTGCATTAATAGTTCTATTAAACTGGAATTCTTGTGTGGTTTCTGTCTGTGAACTTTTCAATGGGCAATAGGAAGTCCTGAAATCTTTCACTTCAAGTCTCAGTCAAGGAGAATTTGCAGCACATCCATTGTCAAGCAAGAATTCTTGCCCACCATAGATACAGAGCTCCAGACTAGTCCTGGATTTTTCAGATTCTGAATCTTAGCTTTGCAACAGATAGCCTCAAGTGAAATAACCTGTAAAAAAAAAAAAATCAAAGAAGAAAGCAGGGAAGAAGGAATGTCTGGGCTGTTCAAGAGTCAGAGCTCAGAGTAGCCTGAGCCATGGTTTTCTTGGGGCCTGCCCTGAATCCAGTGTCCCTTAATTCTTCAGAGTAAAACATTTGAATCCTGGAAAGTTGTTGGGGGTTTTAGGATAGGTTTGTTTTCTTTTTTAGTGTTTGTTTGTTTGTTTTGTGTTAATTGGTTGGTTTTAAAAATCGTTCTTCATTTTTTCCCTCTGGAAAAAAATTCCACCTGTCCCCTCTGAGCAGTAAATTAAATTCAGGCAATGTATTAGTTCCTATATTAACTAGAAGCCAATTTTTCTTTGATATTCTCTAAATGTGGGTATTCTGTCAATTGGTGACCATAAGGGCTGTTACCACATGCTTGACCCCATTCAGAAAGATGAAAAAACATGAATCACTTAGAAGTAGCAGTCACCCAGGTACTAGTGATCACATTCCATGCAAATCAGTTTATATATTTGGAATTTTTAAAGAAACAGTTTCCCAAAATTTTATGCCTTGTTGCGGTAAGTGACAAGGACCTCAAATTCAAAAGAGAAAATATTCATGGACACTGATGTCCAATTAGACAACCCAGAAGAAGCCCAAAAAGTCATAAAGAAATTGTGCTGGCCAGAAAATAGTCTGGTTTTAAGAAAGTCTTAGAACAGTACTGCAAAATAGAACACAAAGCTAAACAAGTGTTCTGATGAATTAAAATAATTAATGCCAATGAATATAACTTAGATGTTTAAAAATGTGTCTGACTAACAAGAAACTTTAACCCAGATTCATACAAGACAATCAGAAAAAATTTAAAAGAATTAAAAGCAGAAATCCAAATTTCTAGATGCAGGTGTTAAAATCAAGGATCATCAATGCAAAATATAGTCAATAGTTATTCCTATTCTGCTTCAGATCTCAAAAATTTATAGAATAGAATTGCATTTTAAAAGAACTTTTAAAGCTGGCTTCCTGTGGGAAAGGGGAGAAATAAAACAGTATCTGTTTCCCCCACCTCCCTCCCCACCCCCAATCAATAACTAACTGACTGTCAAAAACATTACAAGAGCCCTCAGTGTCTTATGAGAAACCAGCAAATGTTTGTTGGAGGATTTTTTTGGCAAACCTTATAAATTAGTGGACTATTACATGGTTTATCCTTTAGTCTAGTGCCAGATTCTATGTATCTATTTCTTTTTAAGGAGAAGTTATTCTAAGGAAATTTTATAGAGCTCTACAAAACATACTTATTTTATGGTTAGTTCTATCCCATCCATTGAGGGCTGTTGCTCCACATGGTTGAGAGGCTGATGAGTTGGATAGGTCAGTTTCATGAGCTTCTCTGTACTTGATTGTCTTTCAATAATTTTCATATTAAGTTATTATTCTGTTACAGGAATATTTTAGGAGTGTAGAATGGGGGAGTTTAATTTATTTTGTCTGAAGCTTGAGAATTTCCTACATCATTTCAGAACTGAGACATTTACTTCCATTGGCCAGTGGACTGTAACTAGTTAGCAGATGTCAGATCACAAACCCCTAATAAAAGATATGGAAGTGCTAAATTGGCTGAGATTGAGATGAAGTCACTGTATTTAATTGAAGCTTTGCCATAACATCCTTAAAGTTCGTGATCAAACATATCCCAATGCGTTATACAGCTGCTCAAATATATCACTGCTCAGACAGTTTTTATTCGTTTCAGCCCATGTGAATACCCTTCTTAGGGGTAGCATTTTGCACAAATTAATTTCTTCCATGAGTTGTTAGGCTGGAAGTGAAGTCTCCTGTAGGAGAAATAAATATGATCTAAGATCACTGGTTCTATTTATTGCATTTCAGTCAGGAAAAAAGTTAAAATATATTTATTGCATTACTGAATAAAATAAAACAACTTTAGAAATATCCATGCCACAGGAGTCTCCTCTCCATTTTCTAGGCATTTCGGCTAGAAGAAATATCCCTGCTATTTTGTGCTTAGGTCCTGACCTTCCTATATTTTATAATAAAAAGATGTTTTTGTTCTTGCCATTGAGCCTCTATTCAGCATGAAGAACTACTGCTAAACCTTATTTTTACTGTAAAAGGTTTCTTTTCATGCCTGCCTGCCATGTCTTTTTGAGCCACTGAGATGTACTCTGTAATCCCTCATGGCTGGTGCTTTAACACCAGAAATAAAACTGAAATAACTCTTCACCTAATTTTGTCAGCTAAATTTGTCTGTATTTTGCTGAGGTAAAGATATAGCAAGTTTTAGGTGAAGACACTCTATTGAGAAGCCTAAGCTTGTAAAGCCATTTATATTCAGTTATTAAAGGATTCTTAGGAGCTCTTTTCATAGTGACTGTAAGAATGAAATTGGACAGTGGGAGTGTAGTGAGCAGGTAGGCAGAAGACCTCAAAGTGGCTGTCATGGAAGAGAAGCAACCTAAATAGAATATTCTTCCTTGCTTGTAAATGTTCCCTGGGGATGATAACGCAGTACAGGCAGCTGTGTGCCTTCCACAGCTCTGGGTGGAGCCTGGGAATGGGATGGATCCATGGCCACCAGCCTCTTACCTGTAGTGGAGCTCTGTGTTTTGTGGGTGGCTTGAAAACTGCTGCTTGCCCAAGTAGGAGCTGTGCCTGGTTATGATTTTGGAATGCTTCCAAGGCACCTTGCAGTTTCACTCACAAGCAGTCATCATTTCTGTGTCGTGTCAGTCGCATGTTTTATGCAGTATGGTGTTATGTGCCACTGCTTTATCATAGGTAAGACATAGAAAGTTGTAGGGCAATAGAAAATTAACATCTGAAGGAGTATTGATGGGTTTAACCTGGGAAATGCTTAAATTCCGTTGCTGGAGATACCATACTGAGGAATTATATTCGGAATACAGATAAAATATAAGTGCAGGAGACTTGTCTGAGCATGGCCAGACTCCTAAGTCAGAAATTTACCTGTAAGCAGAAACATTGCCAGCATGGATGTGCCTGTGATCTGCACATAGGGCTGGGACTATGGGAAAACTGAAGGCAGTAATGCCTTTTCCAAATCTAGGAGATATGTTCTTCCACAAAAAAAAAAACTACTGTAAAGCATTTTGCTGCAAACAAGAATCTTATTAAATGCTTAGATAGGACGTTGGACATAATTTACTTTCATAAAAGTAATTGTGCTCAAACAAGCAAATATGATTTTTTTTGAGGCTGGAAGGACATTGACGCAAAAGTTTGGTTGGCTATTTAAAAAAGAAGTTATTGGATTATCTTAGCTACCACTGGAGAATTTAGCAAGTGGTACGATTTAGCTGGTTTAATATTTCACTTTCAGAACTTTCCAGCAGAGTCCCTTCCTGCCCAATGCATTCAGCTGAGGTTCCCCTGGGTTTTTTGATTCATAGTTACAATTGCTTCTCTGACGTGCGTCATGTCCCTGGCCATAGGAAGCTTTGGCACTAACAGGTACAATTCCTTCTGAAGCCCGTGAGATATCTGCTTAGACTGAGAGCTGGGTTTTACTCCTGACCTGTAACACAACAAAAAATTCCCCCTATAGTGCAGCTGAGAACACATCACATCTTGAACCTTTCTTTGCCTTATAACTAGAAATTGTCTTTGCAGCTTGCTGTGAATATGTTAATATGGCACAGGCATGGTATTGCAAAGACTTTGTGTGCTATCTTCACTGCTGCTTAGCTTTGATGGTTTTACACATATTATTACTTTAACAAATTTCTCTTGTGTATTTGCCCTTGAATTTGACACTAATGTATACAACATTTGTTGTGGCTTTTTGTCTCAGATGGGGAAAATTTTTGTTACAGAACAAGAAAAAAGTCACCACAGTTTCTTAAAAAAATATACTTTGGCTTTGATCCAGTCAGAGAAATCAACAACAAAAAGTTGCTGTCATTATTAGCAAACCCAAGGGGACCATTAAATTGTCACTGATGCCCAGATGAAAACATTTGCTTTCCACTCAAGTTGTTATTTTAAATCAGTAAAAAATTTAAATTTAAATAAGATGTGTCTGGAAAAAATTGTTGAACTGATGTTTTATTTAGATATTCTTTATCTCTTACTGAATAGAGATACTCCCTATGAATTATACTTATGGGAAATAGTTTAGTTTGTCTCTAAGCTCTTTTGCATTTAGGGCATAGAATAAAATCAGTAGCAGTTCTCCTGCAAAATACCTGTTGCTACAGGACTGATGTTTATTTTCCATCAGGCTACTGATCAGTACTTTCAGGACTGAAAAACATATTTCTAACTTTAAAAAGGGGATTAAACCATTATAAATAATTTATTGAAGTCATTAGACTTTCCATTTAGCATTAGGAACTCAACATTGTCCTTCTGAGAAAGTGGCCTCAATATAAATTGGACCAGAAAGAACCAGAAGGAAAAATTCTCTGGAAATAAAAGGCATAAAGTAGGAAACCTATTTCTTGCAGAGCCAATTGCAACAAAGCTCCTAAAACAGGCTAATGAAGTTCACTAGATGAAGAAAAACAGCACCCCACCACTAAAATAACTAACCATTAAGCATAGAATACCTTGAATGTTCTCAATACTAATTACTTTCCTTTTACCTGCAGAATATGTTTGGTTGTCCTTTTCTTCATTCTTTGTCTAAGCATCAGTTTTTGCCTTTTTTCTATAGGCTCTTCAGGCTGCTATTTGCACATAATAATTTTTAGAACATCTTTTCTTCCTTGGGTGGTTTCTCCCAATTGTCCTGTCCTACTATTCTGATGGTCACAAAGACTCTGCACACATGTGCCTATCCAATCAAATTTTTTTTCCCCCAAAATTTATTTCAGCCTGTTATCATGATAAGCTTAACTAGAAGGATGGGCAGGCAAGGGATTTTATTTTATTGCTTTGTTCATGTCAATCAAACATCCAGTCTATGCTATGGAAAATGATACTATTTTTCTTCATTCCCTATTTTTCTCTTGAAATTTGTAGGACCCTGGACTAGAATCCCAGCATGTATTCAATAGCAGTCATGGGAAAGACTGGTGAGTAGTGTTCAATTAGATGCTCATTATGAAACAATACTTGTTGCAATTGTTGCAATTAGAACAGAACAATTGGAACAGAAAGGTCTTGTCTTGCTCTGCCTCAGGGACTTATTCTTGTCTCCTTGACTTGGAGGTGGATGTGGTTAGGAATGTCCTCTGTTACGAGCTCAGACCTTCTCCCAATTTCAAGAGACAGTTTGTTAATATGAAAACTGGTAAATAATGCACATTGTTTTTCAACATTTAGAGCTCCACTGGAAGATAATTCAGCCATCATAGATAATTATTTTATGTGATGACACATTTCCAGGGATAATTCCATGATGCTTGGTGCACCTTTTTAAGTGCTTGGGCTTGTGAAGGTATTTTGCAAGTACACATTTTATGTAGTATTTCTTGGATAGCAAAATTAAGTTTCCTTTATGCTGGTTGAATCACCTGTTCCCAGCTTCTAGTACGAGTTTTGAGGAAAAGTCTTCTTTGAAATTGTCACTTAACGAATTAATAAATCTTGAAAAAACATAGATAAATCCTGCCTTTATTTAAAAAACTTGTACCTAGTGTAATTTTCCAGAGGAAACTGAATCCAAATGTAGAACATCCATGTTCTGCATGATTGTTTTCATTATGGCCTTTGATGGCCGAAGAGGATTTTTCTCTTGGTGATTACTACAGCCAACATTTGAAATGAATATTTTCAAATAAATGAGTGGCTGTTGTTATGTTCAAATTCTTGTGTGGTCAAACCCTTCTCCTGAATAAACTCTGTTTAAATTTCTGTCAATTTTGATGTGCATTATGAGCATTGGATCTCTGCAGGGCCATCTTTGATGAAAAACTAAAACCAACCCTTGTGTCTTATTTTTAATCATGGAACCACTTCACACATGAGTTCGATCTCTTTTTCCAAACAAATATTTACTAAGAATGCATGTTATAACAACTCTTGTGAATATAAATGTGTTTTGAATGATTATACTTTTATGTGAGTAGAGTTAAATCTGTAAGTGAAAGAAACTGCCCCAATAGTAAAGGCACAACATTCGGTCAGCAGAACTGGGCCTGAATAAGAGTTTCTAAAAGGCACCTGCTGAGATTCAATTCTCCTGTTGCCTCTGACCAATGCAGATCTCCGAGTAACAATTGCTAGCTTAAACATTGGCTTACATTAGTTCACACTGCATTGTTTTGCTACTGTCATAAATTAACTATTTTGCAACATCTGACAGTAAGGTAGAGGTCTACCTCTAGCAGTTTTCAAGACATACTTCTCAGCTGATTTATCACAAAGATGATGGTGAGCACTAAAGATGACAAACTGTCTTCATTCAAGTAATCAATTAATTTAAATTTTTAATTGTTAGCCAGTTATTAGGTTTAAATTTAAAGAGCTGGATTATCGTTTCTAATACATTACACTCCTGTAGCTCTTAGGCTTTTACTTTTTTTTAAGCCAATGGATTAAATTAATATTGATCTGAATATTAGCACTTTCATGCAAGGGCCTTTATATTGCAAAGGCTTTCAGAAGTTTTCCAGCTTGCAAGAGGGAGTTTACAGGGCACTTAGAAAAGAAGTTAGAAGGGCTGTCTGATGTTGTGTCAGAACATCTGCACCAACATAATGCTGTCATATGGAAGCAGTACTTTTCCTTAAACAGGCTTTTGGCTTTGTTTTACAGAATGCTTGCTGCAGAATTTATAGAGGATAGTAAACATAAAAAGCCTTTACTCTAAAGCTTAGTATAAAACTTCTGTATGGTTTATTTCACTGTGTAAATTTATTTTCTTCTCAAGCGCTTTTAAAACAACATTGCGAATCTCTGCATTCAGACATTAATTAGAATTTAAAAATCATTGACTACCAAAGTTGTAATTGTCCACTGAGATTTTCCATTTGTAATTAGAAGGTCTTAGGAGTGGGTTTTTTCAGAAATCATGCAAAATAGTCATCAGAGCATGGTCAGAGGATAAGTTTCCTCGGTGATCTAGACATGCTGCCAGAGTAGGAGGAAACATTATATTGTAACTTAAGGCACATTGCCCAAGTCCAAATCTAAAGCCAGACTACAAGGAACAAGTGAACAAAAAATAATTAAGAAATCCTAATGCAAGTTTGCTGGCAGATTCATTTTTCTGAAATGTCAGAGCTGAATGGCTTTTTTTCACTTTTTTTCATCTTTTTCATCTTTTTTGTCTTTTTTTTTCATCTTTCTCCCTGCTGTCTAAGTATAATGAGCTTGTACATATAAAAAAAAAAAAGATGTACTAATTCAGGCCTGCTGCCCCCTAGATAGAGTCATGTTTTTTTGGGGCTTTCTTAGGTAGGCAGGGTTGCTCTCTTCACCTTTCTCTAGCTCAGAGAAAAGAATGAAATAAAATTTTTACTGTTCTTAGTGAGCAACATAATATTTAGATAATCCTTATTTTAGAGGCTATCAATATCAGTCCTGCATTATTGCTTGTGTATACAGGAAAGTGGACATTTAAAAGCCATTTGAGGCTGAAAATCAGAGTGCAGTATAATCAGCCAGTGAAGGTGGCAAAACTTGATTTTTATTTCGAGTAGGGAGAGGTTGTCCAGCATCTTGATTTGGTTTGTAGGCATTTGGTTTTCATCTTTAAATTTCTTCTTTTATTTTTAAAAATAAGTTTTAAATGCTACTTTTGGTGTGTGTAGTTGGAAGGTTCTGGATTGCCTTTGTTAGGATCTTACAAGATTTTTTTCTGCCTGTCTGGGGAAAAAAAAGGATTTTTCTGTTTGTTTGTTTGTTAGTTTTTTTCAGGCTGACCTAGGGTGTTTTCAGTTTTCTGCCCAAACACTAGAACAGAAGTCCTTTCCAGATCTGCCCCACAGCCCCAGCCCTCTTTGTGTAACTTTATACCAGAACAGAAGAGTGAGCCAGTTTGCTTGGCCTGTATTCACGTGGACAATCTGTTATTTTTCAAGTATCTTCACATCAAACAAACCCAGGAACAAAAGAAAGATATTTTTCTATTTTAATTCCAGCAAAGATAGAAGAAGAGCAAATGACATTCGTGTGTGTTGAAGAGCATAAACTGATGGGAGAGGTAAACAGTCCTCCAATTTGGCATAGATTAGAAACAAGGTATTTTAACAAAATTATATATATAAAAACTATGTAGTTTCTTTAAGCTTCTTGCTGGCTTGAATTTCAGCTTCAGCAAGGCTCAAGATCTTGCTGAAGAAATGGGGTTTTTTGTGTTGTCTGTGACAAGAGAAAACAGCAGTATTAATGGCAAGGAATTATTGTAGAGATAGCTCATCATTTTAAATGTAAGAGAGGAAGTAAATCATGGTCCTATGTATCTTTTGTCCTGCTCGGAATGATCTCTATCATGTTGGAAGTTTTTATTCGGAAGTCTGTGTTGACTCTCATGATTAGGGCCAGGAATCCTACGGCTGACAGGAAAGTGACCTATAAATAATGGTCCATGATGGACTTGTCATATAGTCACTAAATGAAATATTCTAGTGCCTCTTTCCTTTGTCTTGTTTTCAGTTTCCGTCTTGTTTAAGGTTATTTCTTTTGACATATCCCACTAGCTATCTGGTAAGAGTGGGCTTACTTTGTGTTGTAAGTGTATTCCATTATGCATTCCATTTCCACCAGAAAAGTATCACTGAAAATATTATTGCAATTATTTTTTGAACAAGAACTTCAGTTGAATACAATTGGATATACAGTTAATAACAGATTTCCAGGTCAAAAATAAATAGCCTTTTTTTTAATAAAAAAGGTAAAGGTTTATAATTACATGGATACAAATATTTTGTAAAATAGAAAGATTGGCTTACAATGTAGTATGAATTCTGGATTTCTGAGCAAATTAAAATGTAGCAGTTTAGTAATAATATAAATGTATAACACATGAAATATACTATAGTAATAATCTACATGCATTATCTTATTTCCACCTGTTAGTAATAGCTGTAGAAAATCAGCAAGCTCATGGTACTAGCCTATTTACACTCTCTGAATCAATAAAAAATATAAAATTTTCAGCAAGGAATAAATTATTTTATTTCATTTACTAGTGGTGAAAAATGTGCGTATGGGATGATATCATGTAGCAGATGTGCTCTGACTTTGCATCATAACTGGTGTGGTCATGTCTCTAATGATAAGAATTTGATCCTAGTTCTAATTGATAGCTGCAAAAAGGATCTGTGCTAAATCTGTCCTCAAAATGGGGACATTCCTGTATTGAGGTGGAGAAAGATGTTAGGAGAGAGGAATCCTAGCTCCACTCTAGTCCACGTGAATTTTACCTTTCAATCCCCTGAGTTGGGTTTTCACCCCAAACTTGTAGTTCAGATGTCCTTTATTTACTCATGAGCAATGAGGCAAGCAGGAACACCAATGCCAAATGTACTTGGTTAGCAGGCTTTCTGCAAGCCTGCCAGGAGTGAACTCCCTTTGCATCACAGTTCAGTCAGTGTTGCACACATCACACTGGCAGCTGACACTGCTTAAAAGTCTGCAATAGAACACTGCATGAAAGAAAAACCATAAGTCTGGGGTTTGGGCCACCTATATTTCTGCAAAACTTTCAGAAAATTTATGTTGGCAAATAAATTAGGCTGTGCTTAATGAAAAGTAGTAACTCAGTTGTTTTGACTTTTGTTTTGGTTTATAAGACTATGACATCTACAAAAAAAGATGGTATGACAGCAAGACCCTCATTGTTGTGTCTGCCAGTCTCACCTTCCCTCCCTTTTGAAGTCATGGTGATTTACTACAGGAACAGGAATAATAAATATGTCTAAGTGGCTTAGTAGACCAGATACTTCCACTTGAGATTATGCTTGGTTGATGGAATAAATCGCAGTATTTGGGGTTTTTTTCCAGTTGAACCTAGAGGATAACTTTTATCTCATTTATAATTCAGCTCACTGTGTTTGAGTAACTCAATACATACACTGCTTAGTTATACTGAATTCAGACTTTTGAGTCTACATAATTTTCTGTTGATCTAGAGTTGAAAACATGCTGTGATCTGTGCCATGACCATTACTTGTCATGTCTATGAGACAGCTGGAGTGACTAACATAGATCATTGAAGACTACCCGTATATACAAGCTGTACTAATGATTTAATTTGCCTTATTAAGGTTACATAGCTGCTCATTAAAATGTCACTTCTTGTCCAAGTTGGAAATGATGTTTTTCCACTGCAGAGCTGCAGTCCTTCTACTCATCTGTCTAGTCACACACTAACCACAGAAAAGAGGAATCATAAATCATAACTGGAGATGGAGCTATTCCACTCCTATTTCCCTTTTGTTTCGTAAACTTCAGCAATTGAGGAGATAACAGCAATAGATGGTGAAAGGCATGCTTGCAACTGTGCTAATAGTAAAAATCCTACAAGTACCAAAAATCAACTTGCTGTTTTTCTTCTCTAATCAGCTCTACAAAACAGTGTTGGAGAAACAGAAACAAAGTACAATAGTTGAAAGAAAGTTGATAGAAATACAAGGTACCTGATATAAACAGAGTGGCCTTAAATGTGCACTGTAAGGAAAGCAATGGCTTCATACTCATATTGCAAGAGTTTTTGCTTTAATGGCCATAATCATATTAGGTAGAGTCAGCTACATTTCAGTAAAATTCTTCATAGTGGGCCCTATTTACATACTCATTTTCACCTAAAAGGATTGTAGATTCCACATCATTATCTGAATGGGCCGAATAACATATTATTATTAAAAATACTAATATTAAAATAATTTATGATCACTCTGTGATAGCAAAAGATTGAAAGAACATGAATATTCCCAATGCAGCAAGCATGTCCTTTCAGATTGCTCTGATATCACCTGGGCAACTAAAGGAGCCCACTGCATTCATTACCAGTCTTTTGTGTCCTCATCCTTTTGTAACACAAACCATATGACAACCAGCTTGCTATAGTGGAGGCATCCTAAATGTATAGCTTCTTATCCAGACAGCTAGGTAATATCAAGAGTGCATAATGAATACATAATTAATGATATATTATGAATTAAGAGCCTATGATGAAATAAATCATTGCATGCATAATTCAATCTGTAAAAAGCCTTTTGCATAAACAAAATTAGGTGGAAATAAGGTCTTCAGATTTATCACTGTCTGCCTAGTTGATAAGACTTAAATTTTTTGAAGCTTAGACTCTTTATCTTTCAGGATAATAGCAAGCATTTAATTTTAATTTAGGGTATTTCTATAAGCTCAGGATCTTGAAGTTATATAGGAGTTATATAGGTGTTGTATAGGCTTGTTGTCCATCTATTAGTAAATAGCACATTATGTTTTCCTTTTCCAAGTCATTGCTGGCCATTTACTTCTTCATTCGCTCATCTACATTTTTAACTTTTTATAAAAGGATTTAACAAAAATCCATTTTATATGCTTAGTTAGGAAATCTGAGGTGCTGAGCCATTTCTCAGACTCCTTGAAATGTATTTAAAATCACATCTGGTAAGCTGTTCGATGTGAGTAGCACACCAGAAACATGTATATTTTCAGTGATTTAGGAAATAGTTTTGATTTCTTGGTCTTAGCATTTCACAGTTTGTTTATATCAGCAGCAAACATTTGTTTGCAAAAAAACATTTTTTTTTCCCAGATGTGAGTTTCAAGGTGGCATCAGTACAAAAGACTTGAAATACTGTGCCTTTTTAGTGAGACAATTTTAACAGATAATTTTCTGATTAACTTCCAGCACTTGCTTTTGCGTAATTATTCAGTTCCAATATACTTGGATGAATAGTAGCCTGTGGAGTAATGTCAAATAAACACATATTTCAAACAAAAGCAGAGGGAAGTGTAATTTTCTATGCAGTAACAGGCTGACCATATATTCAGAAAAGGTATTTGGCAGGAGTGTGATTCAATAAGTTGAGAATAGCCACTGCCTGCTGTTTTACTACACCCCCTATGCAGGGCTGCATCGAGGGCCTGCAAAGTCTACAACTGCAAATGGGTCCCAAATTCCAGGGTTGTAGGAGTCCAATATTTAACATCAGCAGGAGAACTATAGAGCTAGCAATGCCCAAGGAAGAAACAGAACTCTAATCAAGACTGAATTAATGTTGACGTGATGATTTGAAACCCAACATGAAAAATAAAACAATAGCAGATCTGGCCCTATATAGTCTGATATTGCCACCCAGCCTGAATTGCTGTTGACAGCTTGTAATTTATTGCACCAGCACGCCTGATTGCTGTCATTGTGCCAGAGGTTTGATACTCCTGAAATCTAAACCATCAAATGAAAATTTCTGTGGCAAAGACTTGTTTTCCATATCTTCAGATAAGCAGCTGGAGGTTGCTGAGTATGAATTTCATATGGATCATATGGTGCTGTTAATACTCAGTTTTTTTCTGTAAGTCTATACAATGATATTGAGCATTTTTTCTTTACCTTGAGGCTTTAGAAACCAAAATATACAAGGCTAGGGAGAGATTTTTCAGGAAAAAGGAGTTTGAATTCCCATTCCCTCTTGTGGCAGAAACCCAAGTCAACACAGGGACTTGATCCAGAGAAAAACCAAAACAAAATAAAACTACTGGAAAATCTTCCATGGATTATGACTGGATTTGAAACAGACCATAATCAGCTGCATCAGGGAGGCATAACAGAACCCTTTTTCTGTCCTCTAGCTAATGGCCAAAGCAAAATGGTGCAACAGTGATAGCTTCAGACAGCTATGATTTAAGTCAAATGAGTGATCTTCCATTGATTTTCTTCCTTTCCACACTCACTGAATCCAAGAGTCGCTGAATCAGAGTGGGTACAGTTGGAAGGGGACCACAGTGACTCATCTGGTCCAACATTGCAGAGAATAAAGCAACAGTACAGTACTATGAGCCTATAGGCTGACTGCATTGAAACAAACTTCTCCTTAAAATTTATATGACCAGTTGTACAATTTTAAGATATTAGCCAATGAAATTGCCATTTTGGCTCTCATCACTTTGGCTTCTAGTTTAGTGTAAGGCCATCTCCAATCCTCAGGCACTATTAGAAGTACTTTCCTTTAAAATAAACTTCCATGAAATCACTTCTCTGTCTACAGGTTTAAGAACATCGGCACTGTGCTGCTGACATTTTAGATATTGGCAATGCAGTAAAACAATTACATTAGGTGGGGTTTCCCTTCTGCTTTAGAGGTCTTGAGCACAACTTCTTCCATCCTGACAGCAGCTACTTGACATTCAAAGTATACTAGGGACAGATAATGTACTAAGAACAATGGCAAATTCATCCAAAAGCGTTTTGGAAAAGCAATTAATAACAGGCATTAATTGCTTCAGCCATGTTGGTCCAAAAATTCTCTAAATCTACTAAATCTAGATCCAGCCACTCCCTAGCCAGTTGTTTCAAGATTGCAGGACCAAACCATTTAGCACTGGGTTCTCTATTTATATTTTTATGGTAGTACATGGTTCAATTCATGTTAGTTTATTTATGTCCAAACATGCAATAGAATTCCAACTGACATGGCATGCAGTCACTTTAGAATTGAGTAAGCTATATTGAAATCAGGGAGGCGTTTGAGGTGTAACATGCTATTGAGATAAGATAGCAGAGAAAGTCCAACTAAAAAAATACTATCATTGCATTTATTTATTTATTTATTGCACTTATTTTCAAAGTCTTTGATTGCTTTGTCTCCCTTTATGGCTCATAAGAATGACATCTGTTCTTACTGATAACCTGAAAACTGCACATCTGCTATCAGAATTTCATATCAGATACCTTCTGTCTTCATCATGGCTTGCTTGTTTGTATACTTCAGGTGCTATGTTTGTTTTTGAACATATAAACTCTTTGAAGTAGATATCTTTATAAGATCTTGAAGTGACCTGGCTCTGGACTCAAGGATTCCTACTCTTTCTCTGTCTAATTATACCTATATAAGTATGTGTGTGTTTTTGTAAATATATAAATTTATAAGCAAGTTGCTGAAACTGAGTTGTAAGAAGATATAAGTGAAACTAATTTAATTAATTAATTTTGCATCCTTTAGTTGGTCTGACTTTGAGCATAAATGGGGCTTAAAGCCTGTGTCCTATTGAAAGCTGACTGTTCTTCATCTACAGCAGGTGGTTCAAAGAAAAACAATCCTTAGTGTACTTTAGCTTTGGGCTGTCTATTTCCAGAGAGATCCATAAACTTTGCAAAACAGATGGCTATACTGACAGCTTGCCAGAAGCCTAGGGACCACACTTAGTCTAAATAAAAACATGAACAAAATCACTATTTATTTCTACTCATGATACATCTAGTAACTGAATTAAACTGAACTGCTGCTGTTTAAACCCAACAGTGATGAATTTTGTTGCAAAAAGCTGGGAGTAAGTGGTGATGACATTCCTAGTTTAAGACCTTTTCAGGTAGCATCTTAGATAACCCTTTCTTGATAAATAAATTAATAGAAAGGGACCTTAGTGGAAACCATTTAATCAAGCATGCTGGCAATGCGTGCTTCAGTTCTCTGAAGGGAGGAAATGGGATTTCCTGGCGTGGTGTGCCATTGTGAAATGAATTACATACTACTGAGGGAGCTCCTGGCCCACCCAGTGCCAGGAGGCTCATTTAACAGTTTTGCTAACATGGCTTTCAGTGCAAGATACTCTGCTTCTCTAGCTGCTTAACCTCTGCTGTGTTATGAATACACGAGATACAGGGGAAAAAATATGCTGCAGGCACTGGTGTATACTATGTCTAAGATCAACAGCCTTTCCTTTATTCAGCGAGAATCAAGCAAAAAATAGAGGATGCATTCAGCAACTCTTGCTTCCTATAGCTTTCTGCTGACATTCAACTGTAGAAAGTGTTTTTGAATTTGTCTTTGAACTTTGAGCTCTTTATCCAACCTTGTCACCAGGAAGAAATGCCACCTAAGTCTGAGAGGAATATACATCAGAACATAACATACTGTAGCTGTAGTTCTTAGCAGGTTTTTGAGCAGCTGCTGAAACTGGAGGAATCAAATGTCTATCAAACAAATGCAGTGATACAGACCAAAAAGTTTTGTGCTAGTAGGAGGCTGAGTACACTTTGTATCGTACATTTTACTCCTTCTGCTTTCCCTCTTGTTCAAACAGCAGGACTTCAGGGCAAACAGCCAAGATGGATTCAGCCCTTTGCTGAGGCTGATTCCACAAGCCTGACACCCTTCCACAGGCACTAGGCTATGCCTTTGTAGAATATGGCTTGATTGACACTTCAGTGTGATGACTCATAAACTCAGTATTTAGATGCTACTTTACTGATTGCACGAAAAAATGAAGATTCCCTGCTAGTGTCTTCTGAGCTGCATGAAGCCTCAAGTGCAGCTGACCCAGAGCTGACCTTAGGAGCTGGCAATAGAGGTTTCTGGTTAGTTTATCAGGCAGTGGAGGGATCTGTCTGTAGGGTGAAATTGGGGCTCCTGTGCAAAGTACTGTTGGAAGAAGGAACCTTTGAGCTCTTTCTTCAACTTTAAAATCCATGTGTAGAGATTTATCTTTTAATGACTGATGGGATTTGCAATGGAATCCCACTGCTATCATCCTGGACATATATGCAGTCCTGGCAGGCTAAAGTACTCTTGGCTGCAGGGATGGAGTTGATGATAAGCACCTGCTTCTCCAGTGTACCTCGCGGCTTAGAGAGATGTTTTTTCCCTCACTCTCAGTGTTGTGAATGCTCCTCCTGAAGATGAGATAAAGTATCTCTGACCAGTTCTCTTACTAGGTGGGTGCCTGAGCCTGCATCAGAGAAGCCTTATTACTGTGTTGCCAGGAACCGACTGGGCTGGGAGTTATCTACCAGATTTTACAACTACTATCTAGTAGGTAATAATTCCTGTCACAAGGGGTCCTGTGACCCCTTAGCTCCCACTGCCCTTTAAGCTCTCTAAGTTTTATTGTTAAGGGATTTCCAGCCCATCCCAATTCATTACCCTGGAAATATAAACAGAAGCATTACTGAAAATGTCTAATAATGAATTTAGCCTAAGCATCCTGCTGGGAGGTAGAGGAACATTATTATCCCTGTTTTACAGTTGAAGAATAAGTTGCAGAGTTCAAAGCTGTCCACTGGATCTCCATCTGCCAAGTCTATTCTGCCTACATGATTAGGCTATTAACTTGAATTCCTCTTCTGACCACTAATACAACAGAATCAATTGCAAGATAGGTGGTCTCTCATGTAATCAGATTTGAAACCTTTGAGGCTCACTCTAAATTAAAACCAACAGTTTAAATCCTGCCCATAAACTTGCCAGCATTCACAAGAGGTTTCTGCAGCATCAATTTAATAGACTCTCTCTGTGAAACACTGCTTATTAGAAGGTAGAATGCAGCTGCTGGTGCTTAAGTAAGTATATCATCTGTATATGCAGCTTCCTTGGAAATCCCAGACTAACAGTTTAACGTGACTGAGAGCCATGTCCTTCTCACTCTTTCACAACAGAGATGAAAACGTCATGGGTACCTCAGTTTTCCATGTAGCTACAGCTATGCCTATTTTAAACATTGAGAAATCAAAGCATTGACATAAAAATAATGAGATTTTAAACAGATTCAGTTCACTGAACCTCTCCATGTTTTGTGTGAAGAGGGTTCATGTTTTTAAGTATTCGAGGAGCAAAAGAACTTTAGGTTGGGTGGGGTTCTTCAGTATAGGAGAAAGTATTTGTATAATCTCTTGAATCCTATTGCATGGATTTCAGCAAACCAGCACAATTCTGGTAAAGTTGAAAGGTGTGGAAAAATCTCTCTTGCAAGTACCTTAAAATCTGAGGTGATTGTCATAGAAAAGCAGATGTTGCCAGTGGTATAGAAATTAATAAAATATCTCATATGGGAGAATGGAACAAATAAAACTCTTTGGCAAATTGTAAGTCAAATGAGGCAAGTTCAAAGAAAGCTTGATTCTATATGCTCTGGCAATGAATGCTATTCAGAAGGAAAATACTGAAGAAAATGTTATTTTGTACAGTTTTCATTTACGTAATACTTTTCTGTTAACTCAGATAAAAAAACCAGTGAAGTTATAGTACTGTAGTTGGGGTAAGGAAGCAATGTGAAATGAGGAAAAGACATTTTGAAAGGATTGAAAAGAAAAATTCTATTTGGAGCCTGTGCCCATGTGAAAAGAACCATCAAAGGGACTCAGAACATAAAACTGAACTCCATGGAACCAGACTTCAACATGGCAACCAACACCAGTTATGCAAGTCAAAGATCTGCAAAAAGAAATGCACTGGATGCAGTTTGTAAGTTTGAGTAATATTTATTGTGAGCAAAAAGGGCAACTATACCATTCACTCAAATGAATGTTTTTTAGCTCCAAGTAAGTGCAGTTTCAGTGAAAGATGCTTTCCTATAAAAACAGAGGCTTTAGTGTGACAGTTAAATGCAAGAAAACCCACAGGTAGATTAAAATTCAGGACACAAATAGGAACACTGCCAGTAGAAGAACACATGAACCATTTATGACTAGGTATTAGTTTAGAAGGCACACAGGAAGGTGCTAATGATAAGCACATCCAAGGTTGGATTAGAAGTCCATAAAACCTTTGATATCAAGGAAGGGGGATGTGTATTAGAGTGGAAGACAAATGTGGTGGGTGAAGAGCCTTTGATAGTGTTTTCTTGAAAAGAGAACCAAGAAAAGAACATAAGTATTCAAATTTACCATGCATTAAGTTACTGGGGGAAAATGAATTATAAAAAAGGAACATTTCTGAGAAGGAAGGGCATTGAGGGTAAGGCAAATGCCAGTTAACTGTGTATGCTTCATAAACCTGCAGAATTCTGGTAGGTACTATTTGAAGAATAAAGATCCATGCTTGTGCATGCATCAATTACCAAAGTTTTTGGTTTCTCACTGTCGCTTGAACAAGGTGTTTCAATGGGATTCACAGCAAGAATAAAATTCAAGGCACTAGGAAAACAGTTTCTTAGTGACAAGAAAACAAAGTAAAGTGGTATAAAGATGGATTATTTTGGAAGGAATTTTAGCTGCTGCATAAACAACAAATCCAGAGTGCACTTATAGGAAAAATTAAAACTGTGAGTTGCATGGCAAAAGGCATATCAGTGGCTATCTAAAAAGGTTCAGTGACAAACTATGCAAAAAAACTCGGAAAAAAAGTGCTTACTATGCTTGCTCAAAGGAGTAACCTGAGTGTACAATCTGGAATAGATGTCCAGAGTACATGAGAAACAGTTCTTAATAAACAGTTTGAGAGATGACAGTTAATTAAGCTGCAGCCAGGAAGGATGTGGAATAATGGCATAATGAACCTTATTCTGTTACACTTGTGCTGTCAGCTAGGTCCAGGAAAAAGGCATAAAAAGGGAGGCACTGGAAAGCCTTGGGAAATATGAAACTTGTACCAAACTATTCCTTGCTGAATCAATTGGTCTTGGGGTTTGTACACAAGTGTTAGGATAGCCTAATGCAGCTGTGGGCTAGCCTGTGAAGAAAACCACTGGTTAAGGCAAGTATTTATTGGAACTGTGCTTCTTTAAAAATCTTAAATGCTGTAATTGAGGTATTTGAACTCCTGGTTAGGAGAGAGAGCATAGATGAAGTGGATAGGGGCAGGACTGAAACTTTGGAACAATGAGACAACTATTTTGTTTTACTTTAGAGTAATTTCCAAATTCCTATACATTACAAGTGGGGCTGTATTTTTCTCCAGCTTTCTGGTGATGTAGCAGAAATGTGCCAGGATTGTGCTAGGTCTTGAATGGACCTAGGAGCATCTGAGCTATACTTATAATCCTGGTCCATGGGCAAACCCTGCTCGGGGGTAAAGGACTCCTTCTAGACAGAACATCTTACCTGAAATATCAGCTTCTGCTGTTTCAGCATTTGAGGGAGCATTACTATTTGTAGTGTTACAGTCCTAAGAAATACCCAGGAGAAACAAGGTGCTGAGCTAGAGATGGGTTGCTAGTTAGAAAAGTCAAGGAACTACTGTAATTTCCTGTGCTTACATGCACCATATGTATAAATTCTGCATTAATCGCATGAAATGTGAGGAAGTTGATGGCACTGGCTGGGAGCCAGAAGTGCTGTTCTTACTCCTCCATGGCAACATTTACACCAGTCCACTGAATAAATGTTTGGTTAAATATTATATTATTACCACAATGGCTCAGTGTCTCCATCACTTTATGCCAAATTCAGGGTAATAATTCGTAGCAATGCCTTCCCCTAACTACCTGCTGCCAGGTTCTCTAGTGGGAGCTCACTCCCTGAGGCATGAGCTCTTTAAATCTGCTTTAAAGCTATAGATACTAAGATATATGTGTGGCCAGGTTGGGTAGGGCACCTGTTTAAGTGCCTTACTAGAAGACCAGTCACTTGGACAAACAAGAGTCGAATTTTCTCTAAAGAACAAGGACACCTGTAACTGCTACAGTCACCAGCAGAGGTCAAAGCAAGATCTCCTCTTCCAAAGGTGAACATTGAATCCTGATCATCACACACATTCAGAGCATTTATTTTGGCTTCTCTTATTCAGTAGCTTATCCAATTTACACCTTACTGTTCCATAAATCTAGTTTGTGAAAATTATCATATATTAGATCCAAACTGGTTAGTCATTTGGGATGAACAAAACTACACCCTCCTGGTAAATGAACTGTTTGTCGAAGTTACCTACCTAGATCTAGCTGTGTAGGTCTTACTCATGTTTTCATTGACAAAGGCAGTAATGATGACCTCAACAGCATTGCTCCTCCTGAGGCAGAGGCCCTTACTCATGTTGTGTGGTAATCACAGCGTGGCTTTCAGAGCTATTTCCTTGAAAGCTCCTGTCTAGCAAATAAGCTCCGTCAAGCATTTGCAATCTGAAAGGATGAACAAGCCCCAAAAGTGGAGAATGCCACTTTATTTGCACTCCACTGTAGAAGCTGTAAGTCCCTGATCAGAGCCATAAGCTGCTCACCTGTAAGCCTGCTGGTAGCAGGGAGCTCAGTGCACTGGGGAAGCTGAGCTAGGAGAAATGACGATGCATACTGGCAGATGATACACAGCTAAAGGAATGGGAAGCTCAGGGGAGGAAATTATGACAGATGGAGTCAAGAGCAGAGCTGAGAATCTGGCACTTAAGGAAAAGCCTAAATGAATTGTGAAAGTCTCCTACAGTAGAGGATGCAGCTGTCTTATGTTATCCACCTAATCTTCCATCTCCTAGAGCAAAAGAGCCTTAATGAATGCTGCCAAACTTGTTCTCCTTGTCTTGCATGCAGAACACGTTGTATAGAACAGCACTCATAAAATGGAATCTATCCAATATTTCTCCTTCTGAATTTCCTATGTCAGTCTTCCTCAGACTTCATTTGGTCTTCCTCTGGGGAAAGTTGTCAATTTTCCAACCCCACCCTCACTAGCACAGCTATACACACAGGTTAAGTCCACCAAAACCTCTTGTAGTTTTTATATGGGAATTAAAAAAAATTCAAACAATTGATAATGCATATTCTGTCCTTCCTAATAGCTTCAAGGTCTCCTATTTCCAAATTAGCAATACCAGCTAAAACTGGACTTTGGATAAATCATTAGCAGACTACATTTGGGTCACATAAAACATTCACCTCATTCATTTGATAGAGTAATTAAAGGAGGATGACTTAAGATCATTTTAATGCAGGTGGGGATACTCTTCACAATATTGATTCAACTACTTTATCTGCTGGTAACTCTGGGTATTCCTGCTGTTGTCAAGATTATTTGCAATAATGCATATAGTATTCTAAAAACTAGCAGGTTTTTAAACACACATGAAGTACGGTCTGAAACCTTATGAGAAATATACCATGTGTTCATGTTAGTAAATAATAGTCTGGATTATATCTAAACTTTTGGTTATTGCTTGGCTCAAAATGGGGACGGGATGATCTTAAATGTAAATGCTGATAGAGCTGCCTACAGTTAGTGGCTTTCCTTGAGCTTTGAAAATTCACCCCTTTCTTTTAAAAAAATATTAATTAGGAAACAATAATCTATTAACTGGCTTTGGATTTATTGAATGACTTATTCCATGATGACATTACATATACTATTAATACAGATTTTAATTTTATGCATCTAATTTATTGCTGCTCAATCTCCTCCCTCTTGACTAAGCTTACACAGTTTAGATATATTGAAGGTATAAAAGTAAAAGTGCTGTGTAATAGAGGTCATCTCTAGTTTGTTTCTTATGCAGATATGTAGGTAGCAAATTTTGTGAGTAAATAGCCCATTACCTTATCATCTTTGGTACTTGGAAACCCCCACATAATACATATATTCAGTATTAGTGCCACTTTCCATCAAGACCCCCAGCGTCACGAAAGGCTATGGAAACTCTGAACACTCGTGATAGAACCTTTAAATAAATAGCATAAAGTAAAATTATATATACTTTCAATTCTTTTTACAAGTCTGCTTCTTTTAAGAGAAGGGTTGGCCAGAAAACAAGAACTCTATTTGCAAAACTATTTGAGGTTTAAAATGTACAACAATTTTGCTGTGGAACATTCACATGACCTTTTAGAATTTCTTATAAGTATTGATTCATTCTGGCACAACTAATTTCTTGGGTAGAAAACTTTTCTTAGGCTGTGGGGAATTTTATACTCAAGGTTTCTTTCCTCTGGTGTATAGTGTTTTTCTATCTGTATTAATATTGTTATTTAATAGAAAAATACATAAAATGGATAAGTGGTACAGCTGTTACAGAACAGAAAATAATGGGTCAGGCAGAGGATGGAGTCTGAAGCCTGAGTCTTCCAGAATCCCTTCAAGTGGTCAGGCTATTAATTACTTTGGTTTTGGCCAGCCCATGCACTCTGGACTGGAAAAAAAAATAGCCAATAGTGTTGACATAGAAACCTGCATGATGATATGATAAATTGTCAATACCCTAAGAAGTTTTAATGCTCTTGCACAACCTGGAAGTGGTTGTCTTCTGAAATCACAGTTAAACAAGATTTAAGAAACTGTTATGGTTTTAATGATTTTTTTTTAAAAAATTCAGTATGTTTTCTTTCTTGTTTAACTTGCCTTGAAAAAGATAGAGGACGTAATTCTTGTCCAAGCACAAGACTTGTAATTACCACAATTAAAAATCAGAAATTAGATTAAACTATGCTTCTAAAGTCAGTAAGAAAGCACATTACCCAAGGATTATAAAATCTTTCCCTTCCTTGCTACATTTAATACGTATTTCTTTCTAATTATTGGCTGGTGCAAGTTTATTGCTGAGTGTGTGGGGAAAGAAAAGAACTACTTAGAAATTGCAAACTGTATTAAGTTTATAGTTTATAAATCCTTTTAAACACACTGTAATCAGTGAGTATCCAAAGTGCTGATGTCTTCTGGAAAATTCTCTCCCTCAGAGAAAAATAAAAAATAATACTATTAGTCTTTAATTGTGGGTGTGGAATTTGCAGTTCTGGCTCTGACTTGAACTCCATTACACCTAGTGATACTCATGCACTGACATATGGATACACCCTCAATTCAGCATCCTATTTCTATTTGGCCCAGTTAACTCTTAGAAAAACAAATATTTCTAAACCAGCATAATTTTCTTTGGTTCTGGCATGAAATAACTGAGCCACAGCATCTGATGATGTGGAAGTGCTCTGCTTTCCCTGCCTTGCCCATGTCAAGCGTCAGTCTTCCACATGTTTTCGTGACACAGTCTTGTAGGAGTCAGCAGAGTGCTGTATAGACTTTGGCCCAAACAGCTGGATGACTGACTGAATCTGCTCACTGACTTCAAATCACATGTTATCAGTGAAACCTTTGCTGCTGTGTTTCCTTTCATTGTGTCCTTAAGCTGACCATTTCCTGTTCATGTCCTTTAAGCAGAGAATATGCAGAAGATCAGGGTCAGCTCCGACGCTGCAAACGCTTCACTTATGGTTTGGGAAGATAAAAGTGTTATTTTAATAGGCTTTGAACAAACATAAAAGTTGCCTACACTTCTTTTTTTTCTAATCAGTCACTAAGACCTGATCATAAAAATTGCCTACATCATCAATTTTTAGCCAATATTGAACCAATTTTTTGAAGTGTGCTGTGTAGTTGCAGCTGGATAAATGCAAGCTATTGCAGCCTGGTGGAGAAGCCAGAATGTTTTCTAATGACCCTACACTGTAAACTAAGCCAAGTAAATATAATGATTCACCCCGGGAAGATAAATTATCGCCTGGAAAAATGCCAAAGCATTTTAATTTGTAACTCCAACGTGTCTCTCTTGGAACCCATTGTAGGGTGTCTGGGATACAAAGTTATTTTCCAAACTGTTATATAACTTCATAATTCATTGTGAGGTTTTTTTCTTTCTCATCCAGCACACATATGCATATGCTTAATTTAGACAGTAAGTTTGGTTTAAATAGCTACCTGAAAATCTTCTACTATAACACCATGAGGGGAAAATTACCTTACTTGTGATTATCATTAACACTGAAGACTTCAAATTGGAGCTGCAGCAGGTGTCAGGGGCCTACTTGTCACCACAGCTTGGAAATGTGACAAATTGTCAGAGCTGGTTGGATGTCCTAGGCTGTTATTAGCCATCTGTTTGCAGCTCTGGGAGGGTCAGCTGCCTGGACTTGACCAATGCCACCCCTCAATTACAGAATTTACAGTTTCAGCCAGTTTAGAGCTGATTTTGTTTACTATTTATAAAAGAAAGATGCATCACATGGTGCTGGTGCTTGTTGCTGGGATTTTATGGAAATTGAGGTACACAGTTTGGGATTCAGCTGCCCAAGTCTCCCCTGGGTACAAAGTGGGTGTGAGTCTCTGTGCCCTGCTCTGAGTACCCTCTCTTGTGACTTTCAGCTGGGAAGGAGAAGTTACTGTTTGCCTGTTTATGTTCATTGCATGTCATCCTTACAGCACCCAGACACAGGGTTACTCTTGCAAAGTCCCTCCTCAGCTCCTGGTTCTTTCAAGAGCTCATTCTGTTCCTGACCCAGAGAAGTTACTCAATCCTCTGAAATTTAAAAGCTCAATGGCTAAAAAGGTTAAAATGCAGTTGTGTCCCATA
This sequence comes from Luscinia megarhynchos, assembly GCA_034336665.1. NCBI lineage: Eukaryota > Metazoa > Chordata > Aves > Passeriformes > Muscicapidae > Luscinia > Luscinia megarhynchos. The sequence goes on along the minus strand of CM067566.1, from coordinate 38,272,541 downwards.
CCTTTAGCAGAATACCAAAGCTTTTTCATGGTACTACCATTTCCCGGACCAAATAAATACTTGAAAACAGAATAGAAAGAACTGTATTTTGATAGCTTTAGCAGGCTTTCCCTTTATTCTCTGTAACATATTTGAAAACACTGTAGCTAATTTGAGTTACTCTGCAAGCCAAAGGAATAGTAATGAGGTTAAATAAAAAATAAAAATTTTAACAATAATTTGTTAACTATATTAAATATTTAATGATATTCATAAGACTAGAAGGATATTAATAACTCCACTTATATTTTTCAAAATTTCTTATTGTACTAATGTGCCTGAAGAAATTAATGGCACACTTTAAATCCTGAAAAATTCTATAAATTATATTTTACTGTGCTAGAAGTGAAAAAATAAAATCCAGTACATTTGGTTCTTGCTTTCTGTGCTATTAGTTTTCTACTTGGAAAGAAATATGGACAATGAAAATGGTGAAATAAATTTTACCTTCTTCTATTGTTTATAATATCATTTGCCTATTAAATAATAAAAATGGACAGGAACATGTGCAGTGTCTTGTAATGTTAGTCAAACTCACTTGGACACCTCTTTGCTGTAATTGGCCTGCACCACAGTTTAAAGTAGCTTTCATGAACTGAGCCTTTAGTATCACCTCCTCCTTCTGTGATTATAGCCTTCAGAGTTCTGTCAGATTATATTAATGCAATATGAATTGATGTGTGCCCCATAATTTTGTTGGAAGATCAGGCAAGAGAAAGTTCTTCTGTTCAGAATTGTATAGGACGCATTTCTAGAGCAAGCCTGGACCTTTCCTTCTACTTGTGCTATAGTGCACCTCTGGACATCAGAGAAATCAATAAAATAACAGTTTATATGTTTTTTATATAGTGTGTATCAAAATATAACATGGGTAATTCTGATTACAGAGAGCATAGTTCCACTGAGAGTTTCTGCTAAGATCATGCAATAAATCCTGAGTGGTTTGCACAGTTTAAAGAATGTTAGGCTAGAATTCAAGAGTCTTAACTAAAGTTACCAAGGTTTTACCTCTACAGGGAATGCATTAGAATTATATTGTGTGTACATGTGTGCCTCTGCACATGTCCTACTTATCTCTCAGCACAGTTCCTGGGTTTGTGAAACTGTATGCAATATTTGGTGATCCTTTCTTTATGGCTTGAAACAAAGATTTCTTTGAAGCAGCATTTCTTTTCCTCACTGAAGTTGCTAATTTCCCACCCTTCCAGCTTCTTTAGCATTTACAGAAACAGGTGTTGGGAAATTTCCACTAGCCTGCACTATTTCTGCTGTGGTAGCAGAGTATGACTACTGTGTTATCACCAACCAAGCCAACCAGGTTTTCCTTGGATGGTAAGGTGAGCAAATGCAGCTCAATGGAACTTTGGAAAAATCAGTTGCAAAAGAAGGTTAGGGACAGCATGTGGAGTAAGAGTTTTAGACTGAAAGAGGGTCAATTTAAGTTAGACATTGGGAAGAAATTCTTCTCTGTGAGGGTGGTGAGGCGCCAGGACAGGCTGCCCAGAGAAGCTTTGGATGCCCATCCCTGGCAGTGTTTAAGGCAAGGCTGGATGGGGCTCTGAGAAACTGGTCTACTGGGACATGCCCCTGCCCATGGCAGGGGGCTTTGGAACTAGGTGATCTTTAAGGTCTCTTCCAAATCAAACCATTCTGTGATTTTATGAATCTAGGATAAGGTTCTCAACAAAATTATATAGTTTTGTATTAATATGTTCTGCACCTTTTTACTAATATAGGGAGATGAATTACAGATTACACCTCAAAATTTTGTCTTATCTAGGTACTCTCCATCTATTCTAAATAGTAATGGAGATGTATATAAAGCATATAGTATTGAGAGTCTATGCCTATACATCTTGGATTTTCCCAGGGAAAACAGGGAGGGAAGAATTTTATAATAAGTGCATATCAGATAAGAAATAATAAATGAATTCTCACTTGTATGATACTTGCTAAGAAGTTGAGATTGAATCAGCCTACATAGTCTGCCTGTGTAACTCTCATATATATTTACAAAAATTCCTTAAATTATAGAAAAGCTTATTTCAGTGGAAAGGAGACAAGTAATAAGTACATCATACAAAACAAGTAACTGTCTTATTGTCTCACTGGGAATTGTGGTATATGTATTTGTTGATTCACAGGGATTCATGGACATGCAGTCACTTAAAATCAGAATGACTGGTCAGAATTGTAATTGGATGGATTTTTCTAAGAAAAAAAAAACTAAGAAAACTCTTCCAGGGAAAGAGACAATTAATATATTTTTATATATTTTTACAATATATTTATAATATATTTGAATATAGAAGTAGGAGAGAAGTTGATCTTGTGTGTGTGTGTGTGTGTGTGTGTCTGGTAAACTCTTTCATTTAAAACTGCAAACTAAAGAAGTGGTTTCTTTTTTGTTGTTGTTGTTGTTATGTAGTAAATAGAAGTTTGTCTGGTTTTAAAGATCTGGTCAGTAAAAGATTTGGACTTAATTGGAGCAAGGAGTGTCCAAAGTCGTCTTTTGTCTGTGGAAGGATAACTGATTTGTAATACACTCTCCCCTCAAAGGGAGCAGATTTATATTTCCTAGTAATAGTGGAATGTCTGGACCACAGAATGAGTCTTAAAAAACCCTGTTTTGAAGAAATCTCTGCCAATACTGGATTGTCACAGTAATGTTTCTTTTTCCTTCTGGTTTTCATGCATTATTTGGGAGGACCACACAGCATAGGGAGCAGTGGCGTAACTTAACTGCCATTGAAGTAACTGCAGTCTGAGAAACTGTGAGCACAAGGAAATGGAAGATATTTGGGTTGGAATTACTGAGGATTTACACCCCAAAGGTTGCAGAAATGTTTATGTTTGTTTACATTGCAATAGTAGTGGGCTCCCAGTTTCTGTTGTGATCCAGTATTTGAGCTGGATGGATACTCATAGGATGCTACCAGTCATTGGCTATGCTTAAGTTATCCAAACACAGACAATTAAGTACCTGTTACTGCTTGCTCCTTTTGTTTCAAAAACCATAGCTTGATCTGCTAGATGCCCATAATTATAAATACCAAATTTTAAGGCTTTTATTCTGAGTTTGGAGTTTTTAGAGGGTAGTAGAAAAAATTTTGTAAAAAAAACTTGGTAATACTCTTTCAAAACTAAGTGTGGGACACTTTTCTGGAGAACAGGTAAGTTTCATTATTAAAAACAATAAAGACCCCATCAATCAAATTCAGGTTACTAGAAATCAACGAAGAACAAAACTATAACAGCATCAGCCCATGCCAACAGTGTTAAGCACTAATTGGCCTAATTTCTATGTTATGACATAATTACAACTTGGCTGTGTCTTTCAGGTTGGGCTGAACAAAAACTAAATGTGGCATGAATATGAAATATCTGCTATAAACTTATTTGGCTTTTTATTATTTTTAACTGTTAAGTTTACAGAAATATAAAAGTCAAGAGTAGAAGCTCACATTTTGTAATTGCATTCTCTGTTTCAAGTAAGATCCACTTTGAATGTTTCAAAGTGTATTAACATCTGTCAATAATTTGTACTCTAAATTTTGACCATAGTGTAATAAAATATATCAGTGAGAAAAGTAAAGTAATATAGATGTCTCCATGTGCTGACTCTGCTTTGAAGGACATTTACATATGAATAGGTCAATCTTTATGCAAAAACATACCTTGAACTGCACAAATTATTCACAAGTGCATTTTATGCATTGAACCTCATTACCCTAAATGACACTGATTCAAAGATGCTTCACATTGCATTTTGCTCTCATACCCTTATATATACAGATATATATATATATATATAAATAGACATCTTTAACAATTTCATATAGCAGTTAAGACTTTAAGCATTGGCAGCACTTCAGGTCAATATGTATTTCAGAGCTGTGTGTGTTGCTACTCTTACATGATGGGGAAGCAACTTCAAATATCTAATTTCACTGAAATTGTTAGTAATTCTATCATGACATATGCAGATATATTGGGGAAAATACACTGAATGTTTGGAATGTCCTTGCTAGTGAGCTGGAAAACTGATGTCAAATTTATCTTTTGAAATGTGTGAATTGTGAGTTTAAAGCGTAAAAAGGATGGTTTACACAGTCTAGTTAATTCATGTCCCTTGAACCAGTTCCAGTCATCTTGTCATTTTTTAGGTCTTTGCTAAGACTGAAAGGTTTTCATTAAGAAATGCACTGGGCAAATTTTGCTCAGACTGTCAATAGCAGCAGCTGCTTTTCCTTTATGAATTATCTGTAAAGACAGACACATTTGGGAGCTTTCAGCAGAGGAGAAAACATATTACTTGCTATAGTGGTAAGTTTTTCATTTCACTATGTAGCACCACTTAAGGGTCATCCTGTCCCCTTCCAGAGACATGTTTGCACAATGATTGCTGAATACAAAATAATAGGACAGGGAATTCTGTATTTCTGCTTTGTCTGAGTGCAGTGTAGAAGATGAAGTAAGAGTATATTGGGTGACTAGATGACTCTCCCTGGAGACAGAAAGTAATCTCTGGACCAGTTATGGATTATAGGCCACAAACTACTGAACAAGAGATGGATTTGAGCCTTTCATTTCAGCCAAGATTTAAGATTTCTCTCTGCTTCAGCTCACTCTTTGCTACTTAATATTTGTGGTTAGTGACCAGATGACTGAAGAAGGAAAATCAGAGGTTTGAGAAAGCCCTAATAAACATTCCTAGGCGTGAGCCTTTGTACAAGTACTCATGAGACTTCTTGTTTTCCTCAAGCATTTTGGCTAAAAAATTGCTCACATGTTTTCTGAAAATAAATACAAAAGGTCATAAATACCACTGAGGTGAATTCATGGTTTGACTGTAATACATATCTCTGAGTACTTACTTTGCAGTATTCACCCATGTCTGAATAGTAACAAGGGAACTCTTGGAATGCAAATGTTCTTTATCAGCTGGGAAAAAAACAACAAAATATATGTTACACACAGAATCATGCCTTCTAGATCTGAATCTGCCACACATGCAAAAACAAAGAATAAAAGTAAAATTGTGGAAGTAAAATTTCATTGTGCCTGGGAAAGGCTGAAGTAAAACAACATTAAAAGTAAATCACATTTAAACTGTGCAAAAAAGTGCTGTATAGACTGCTAAATGCTACTGAGGGACTCGATGTATTGCAGCTGCAGATGTTGATTTGTAGTAATAGGCCATGCAAATGTTCTTCTAGGGACAAATACACTGTAGAACTAAAATATGACTAAATTTAAAAAATAGTTATTTGTTTATGGTAGAAGCCTCAAATCTGCAAGGAAAATCATTAGAGAGGTATTCTTACCCTAACATTGCTGATGTATGCAATCTTAGAAAATTATCTTCAGAAATGTTAATTTTAATGGAACTACTGCTATTCACTAGTTCCTATGTATGTTTTAAATGATTCATCACAGTCCTGCAAGCAGAGCAGGCAAATAGGAGCTCTGGGGACTTACTGGACCTCATTGACTGAGCAGTGAACACCCAGTTTTTCTTCTTGTCCTGGGTTGATAATTTGACTGACTCCTCACCCTCCCCCGGGAGCAGACAGCTTCATGGCCAAGGGGGGCAGGGTGAGGAGTCAGTCAAATTATCAACCCAGGACAATTCTGTCTGATGTTTGTAAAGAATGCTGAGCTGCTTCTAAAAATTAAATTAAATGGGAATTTCAGGAAACCTGGATTTTCAAAATCAACTTATATTTCATAAGAGGCTGTTAATAAGTGTATATATGTAATATTCTTTAAATACTTTTATCTATAAATGAGTATTCTTTTCTTCTCATTTTAAAAGAGAAATGAAAATGTATTTGCTCAAAAGAACTGACTTGGTTTACTGAGGTCCAGAATGACTGTTGTTTTTGTATCCTTTATAAATGAGAAGTTCATAAGATTCTTTTAAAGTAATTTTTTTATAAAAACAGAGCAAATTAAAATATGTAGAAAATATTTGACATGATGAACAAAATTGGCAATTCCATAGCATGACATGAGAGTAAGGATGTTATGCACAGAAATTATTATTCTCAGAAAAAATCTGTTGCTGAATTTTTCAAAAACTGACATGTTATGTCATTCTTTCAGCTGTAGTAGTATACTGGTCATGGATGCATTTTCTGAATCTTTCCTTAAAATTTCTATTGAGCTAGAAAACATGAAAGTTAAAATCACCAGGCTGACAGGGAGAAAATGATTTACATCTTGTATTCAGATAAGAGCAAACTAACGATTTCCCTTTGACATTCCTGCCATTTTTTGTTGCTTTACTTATAGCAAGGGACATTCTTATTTGAACACCCTTTTAACACTACTTAGTATGTCCTTCAACGCACACACGATTGATATCAAAACTTCATTGTTTTAGAAACTTTTTATTAGGATTCATAGCCTTTGAACTTCGTATTGTTATCTGCCAAAACAAAATGACAATCAAATCATTCTGCCACCCCTTTTTTTTCTGTCCTTCCACTTTTTTTCAACTTCCTTGCTTTTCATTATTACTGTTACTCTGAAATGACATTATCACAGTGGAACATAAACAAAAGATTAGGTATCTCATCAGGATTAGCTTCACGGCCTCTCTCCTTTTCAGCCCCAAAAGCTCGATGACCTGCTAAAATATGATATCAGCCACGTTTTCTTTGGCCAGCTTGGTTCACTTGACTTGACACTAGCAAGATCAAACTACTGCAGACTGTCAGCATAAGGGATATCCTTTGAAAAACAGAAGTTTTTCTTCTTTAGGGTCAGACTTTTTTCCTAACTCCTTTATCCTTTGCATTTTGGATTCCCCTTCCCCATCTTTACAGAATGAAAATAAGTCTTTGTACAGCTACAGTTGCACTTGCAGTGTTGCTCTATAAAACAGCAATTATATGTTGAACATTCCAGCAGAAGTTAAAAATCTATTTCAAAGATAAAAAGCAAGTAATGTTTTTCCTCTGCCTTAAAATTCAGATCTCAAAATTAAAAAAAATCTTGCTTTTCAGTTTGCTGATGTTTAAGCAACTGAAAGATAACTCCTGAAAATTATGCTGGTTTCAGGTTCTGGTATTTACTTTACTTTCTTCTAAACTTCATCGTAGAAAGGAAAGAACTAAATAATTCTGAAGTATTGCCCTACTAATGAAGCTGAAAATATGAGCATGGTAAAGCTCTTCTCAATGGAAGACAAGACTCCTCTTTACTGGGTGAAGATGTGTAATTGCATAATACTGTTTGTTTGTACATGCACATTCAGAAAAAATTGTATGCAGGGTTAATGATTACACTTGTTGTGATAGTGACAAGTACAGTAAAGTTCTGTCCTTCCATCAAGGATACCATCTTCCCCCTTTACAGACATGTGTCTGAATATTCCATTTGGTCCTGAGGGCATCATGAATTCTGAACAGGGTATGTTTTTCCATTTGATTCATTCGTTCTGCTGGTGCAATTGCTCTGATATCAAAGGATTTTAGGGAACAGCTTAGCTTATGATGAAGGTTTTCAGACCTCTTCCACAAGTCTTGTGGAGGGACAGGAATTATGACCTAGTAATTTCTTTTTCTTAATTAATGTGGAAATGAAACTGTGTGTCTGTGGAGCTTGGAACTCTATAATGGTAAAATGTGAGACCTGATGAAATGAAGATAGCACTACAGTTCACAAATTCAGGGTTGAAAGAATTAAAGTTTAAAATGGACGTTGAATTGCTTTTGCTGCTTCAGGCCATTCACTTAGATTTCATGCAGCTGCATAGATTGAGTAGGAACCCAATGACATTACTGAAAATTGAATATTTTTGGTTGAGCTTTCCTGGGTGAATGCAGAAACCATTTCTGTATAGTGCTATTTTCACTGTTGTTCTGAGAGATACACCAGCTTTTTCTGCATGCTTTGCTACTGTATGGGAGACTGAGCTGGATACAAAAGGAAGACCTATACATAAATATGTTGCCTGAGAAGCTCAGCAGGGTATCAAAGAATGAGTTGACTCACTAATGAGTAAGGGGTATGAATTTTATAGCTAGGATGTCTATGAAATCTCTTCAGTGAACTATGTATGACACTATTGTGTAATGGTTATGAAATATTCAAGTTCTAGCCTTTGGAAACGTTATAGTTTACTGAAAAATAACTTCAAAATAGCAGTTATTTTAGATTAGCAGACAGCAAGATAGATGGAAATAATACTGGTATAAAAGAAATTTTAATCATAGAAATAGAATACAAAGAACCGTAATACATACTATCTGGATTTCTACATCCTTTCTACTACCTGGAGTTGTTGTGCAACTCCAGAGGCAACATTATATGATCCCAGATTTTGCTTATAGGAGACTTTTAAAATATATAATCATATTTCCCAAAGATGTTATCTGTACTTAGGTATGAGGCTTGGTGATTGTAAGTGTAAGTTTTATATTTTACATTATGTAAAATTACAGTTATTGCAGTCAGTGAGAAGCTCCAACTTCTGACTTTTCTGCAACACTGTTCTACCAGTGTCACTTTGTGACAAGTCTCTATGCACATGAGGAAGGAGAAAACTGGACAAAAGCTAATAGTTGCTGGGGCTGCCAAAAGCCCCAGTTAGCAAAGGCTGCTGCCTCAAAGCCGCAGCATTAACAGGCAGGCACCAGTGTTCATCTGGCAAATGCCCTGTTCTGTGCCCCTCCTGATCCTTCCCCTGTAGCCCCATTCACAGGGTCTGTTTCTATCCAACTCCTGCTGTGGACCACTAGGCCAGCTTTGCTTCATGCTCACATGCACTTCCTTAGCAATTCCCAGTGTTGAGCCTGTTTTCCCTTTGCCTGCCTTTGGGTTGCACTCTTGGCTGCTCTGGGGTACATGGACTTGCTCCTTTAACCTCTGGCAGTAACCTTGTTTTGCCTTCTCACTCGGTGTTTCACCTCAGCTGTCTGTGCAGATGTGTCTGGGCTCCACTTACCTGTGAGCAGCCCATGCTTAGCCACCAGGCTACCTGGTTATGTACTGCTGGAAAAAGCTCTGTCCTCTCCATGAATGCCAAAACTAAACTTGAACTCACGCCTCAGTGGCTCACTCTCACAATAAAAGAAGATTTTACTCAGGTAACTAGCATGATGGGAATGATGGGAGCCTAATAGAACAACTTTGCATTTATTTTTCTCAAATAAAACAAAAAAACCAAACCAAACCAAATTTGCTATTTTTCATCAAAGCTGGTGCACGGCCTGACTACAGAAAGGAGCTGCAGCCAGACATTCCACTCTGCTCAGCATTGAGAGTCCTCACGTTGCCCAGGCAGATGGAGTATGTGCTTCTGTGAACAATATGTCTTTGTGAGCAGGAATTTCCATCATTATAAATGCAATTTAAAATGCATTTTCATATTAAATTTGTTGCCAAAAGTTGTATTAGAGGTGTTTGTTTCCCTTCATGCAGGGTTTCTAGACAAATCTTTCTCATTTTGAGATAACCAATACTGGCTGTAAACTGCTGGTGTATAATGGACTTGCACTTTGCTAGGCATATCATTATACCTAATACAATAAACATTGAAGTAGCTCAGTTTGATTAAAGTATGCTACATGCACAAAACCCAACACTTTCAGGGGATAATATATTTTTAAGAGATTCTGTCTATTCAGTTTATCCTCTGAAGAGGCAGCCTACTGAGCCAACAACTGCTAACATAATGTATCTCTCAGTTTTTATTTTTATAATGCACTTTATTTTATGACCTAGTGAGCAGCGTCCCTCTCCACAGGTGTGGAGGGCTGGAACTAGATGATCTCTAAGGTCCCATCCAACTCAGGCCATTCTGAGATTCTGTACGTTTATGTGGTTTTTTATTTTTAGTCTTTATAAAGTTACAGCAAAATGCAGAGAAGGAAAGTGAATGGTAGTAGGGACAGCAAATGTCACTGGTTTAGGCTTCTTAATCTGGTCCTGGAAATGAACTTCAAGAGGAGAAAATCTCTGCTGTGAGGTAGCAGCTGTGGTGTGATAGTCACATATACCTTTCCAGATAGTTGGACTTGTACCACAGTTGTACAAGACCTAAAGAAGGTAATATCTTATTTAAATGTTCATCTTGGAAACTTTGGAAATGAGCCAAAAAGAGTAAACCACATATTCATTTCTGTTGCCCGTATGAAGTGAAGGCCTGGCATAATTTGGTCAGCAGTTGCATCCTAGAGTAACTCAGTCAAAATATTATTTTGGAGTCTTTATGAAGACTATTATGAAGTAGTTCAGATTAGGGAAATTTTTTTTCGCTAAATTGCTTTTGGGTAGTAAAAGCTACAGCTCACACAATAAACAATCACAGAAACAGAGGTGAATTTCCATTAGTTTTTTGACAAGCTATTAGAGTTGAGGGCTTGACTTCAACAAATTTTTGATTATAGGTAATTATATGTGATTTGTTACTCAACACATTTTTTATGTGAAAATACAGCCCATAACTTTTGAGATAGCAGCATCTATGGAAGAGGGATCCTCTACAGACTGAAAATAATAAAACCTTACTCACTTATGGGGAGAACTGTAAACAGTGAGAAAAATGGAGAGGCATAAACATGGTTGGTGGTTTTATCTGTGGGGAGTTAATACATGGAGCAGGGGCTATTCATAAATATAATTGGAAAAAAATTATATCTGTTGTGGAGACATGATAGTTTTTTCTCTCTTAAAACTTGATTGGAGCTGAGTTTTCACCTTCACTTGACTGGAAGAGATACTGTGATAAGAAAAAACAATTTATTATTCCTTATGTGCCTGGCATTCTCAGATGCTTGGGGAGTAAGCACAGTGATCCACATGAAAAAAAAAGTAAGACAGAAAAAGGAAATCAAGTTTTTGCTTTGTCTTTGATTTCTGTGGGACTGGCTCCTTAAAATAAGCCTCCTTAGAGCCATTCTTAAAAAAAGAGGAGGAGGAGAATAAGTAATAACCATGTCACATAGTTACTGGTGTCCTCCTACTTAAAAAATATGGCAAGGACCTCAAGTGGTTTGTTGAGTGGCCTGGCTGCTGATCACCCTAAAGGAGATCAATCCATATCCTTCTCCCCTCTTCAGCCGAGTTCTGTTATGGCCACAGAAAACAATACTGAAGACACAACTCCTAAAAATATAATTCTATCACAAAGGCAGATGTTTCATTTGTTCCATTCAGCCACTGTTAGCTTTATACACTTTATTTATTCTCTGTTAAATAAATGGAACATACAAAAGGAGTAGCTTCCTGGATGATAGTTATGCCAGGCTCTGATGAAGCCTCCAACTTTCCAAAAATACCTTACAGATGAGCAGCTTCTGAGGCTTTTAGATTAATAAGACATATACATACATATACTCATACAGTCATAAGAATAGTATCACAACTTATGCAGTAATTAGCAGAAGTTTTAATTATATTCCAGATGTTTTTACGCACAGTGTTAGTATCCTCCAGTTATGTAGACTTGTAAAATTATTTTTTAAAACTATAAAATGGAATAAGCCTGCTCAATTCTTGCTGTCCTTTGCTATGCCCATAGGTGAAAGGGAATACATATTTGTCATTATAAAATTTTAATTTCTTAGCTGTTGGGTGCTCCAAAACCTTCATTGCAGACAGATCTGGTCTGTTGCTGCTGGAGAGCCTCCTGCCTAAACCATTTCCCCCTTGAGCATAAAGTTGTGTCAGCTGTGCAGATGTTCAAAACTGGTGCTTGGCCTCAATGCACTTCCTTTTTCTTCCTTGTTATCCTTGAATATATTTCTGAGAAAAACTCAGTTACCAGCAATACAATTTTACTTGCACCATGCTACCAGATCTAGTCCTGAAGTGGCTCATTTGCTTGTTTTGCCTGGAAGAAGCTGGTGGGGGATAACAATGGGTAGTAAAACGCCAATTTCCTGCACTTGGTGCTCTTGACTGTCTGACTCTGGTCTCTCATGTCAGGCTGTACCCTGCAGGCCCTAGTGCACCCAAACCAGGCAGGGCAGTGAAGATCTTCATGTTACAGAGCTGTAAGAATATCTACAGTTGTATTTACTGAACAGGTTCTCTGGTAAAAGTTTTGCTGCATTTAGGAAAGATGGAAAGAGAAGGCAAGTTTAATTTAGCTACAAGAAGCATGTATTACATGTGGATTCTTTCCTGTGCTGGTTTCTGATCATAAAGGAAAAGCCAATGTGGATGAAAATATAGTTTTGGAAGAGCTGGTGAGTCATTCTTGCCTTCAATTCTGCACCATTTTCTAATGGGACTTTTTCTCTGTATTGCAGAATCTTTAAAATTGGAGACAAGTTCTTAATGTTTAAAAGAAGTGGGAAAATCACGGTTAGAGGAACAAGCAAGTATGTCTTAAAGCTTCTCTCAGCTGAAGGTAGGAAAAGACAGGATCAGGATTTGGAAATGTCAGACAAAATTTGTTCATGCAGGGCTAAAAATTAAAGAGTATTATAAAATATTGGTTAAAGATTTTAAAGAGTTGACTGTTCTGATACTGAACATGCATGCATGCTTTGAAAGTAGGGATTAGTCACTTGTGAAATATTTTCTATTTTTTTTTTCTCAATATCACTCTCTCTAATAGATATACAAGAGATGCCTTCAAGAACTTCCATTTTGAAACTACACAAGGGGAAATAATCTTGCCAAGAAATTTTCCATCTCTAAGTGTTAGTGTCCCAGCTGAAAGCATGTCCAGTCTCATTGTGGTCAGCCTTGTGGCCAGCCTTCTTTCTCTTTCTTCCCCCATTTCCTTTCTATTGTGGAAGAACACAATAGAAACTTCACTAAGAGGAAAATACTTGTAGTATTTAGGGTGGACCAAACACTAATACAAAGACCAAAGAGGACATTCATCCAAATAGTAAGATATAAAAATTATGTCTCAACTAAAAATAACTATGCTGGTCTTAGATGTACCATGTAGGTAGTCTATGCCAATTCTTTTCTCCAAGTTAAGTTATTAATTATAAATCATCACAGATATTCCAAAAAATATTTGAAAAACTAACCATGTGGCAGGATGGTGTTTATGAGACTATTTTAGTTTCTACCCTTCTTTCCCTTTTATTTTCTACTTTTCCTTTCCCTTTTATTTTCTACTTTTCCTTTCCCTTTTTTATTACTTTCATCACAGATTGCACCCAAACACTGGAAAAATATTCTCCCAGAAGCAATAATGTAAGACATGGGCTGGAAGCCTCCTTTTCAGCAGCTTTGCTAACTGTTTTCCAGATGCCTTTGCTCAGTCTAATCAAGGTGCTTGGGTAATGTGGAAACACTGGTTTCCTAGAGGTAGATGACTGCAACAACTGGCTAAAGATATTTTGCTAAACTGCTGAGTATTTTCAAGGTATTTAGTTCTTAAAACTAAAAACCATATTAATCAGGACAAAACTATACTAATCAGCTCAGGAATTAATTTGCTGATTCTAAAGAATGCATGAGCATTGAACATTTTGGTAAAGGGCACTTCCAGAAACCTTTTTTGGGACATGCATAAGATTTTGGTACTACAATGCTTTGCTTTGTAGCAATGTCTTTGCTCCTTATGTAAGTGTGTGTGTTAGCCTCTAATGGGGTGTGAAATCTCACTGACTGTGTAAGCAAGTCGTGAGGATTCCATCACAGATAACAAAAGCAGGGCTCCTTGCTGCAAGGATATGTCAGTACAGCAGCAGTGTAGGAAGAAGACATGGATATTATTTGGTACAGAGTCAGGGTAGCTGCAAGGAGCTCTCAGCTATTTAGGTCATGAGAAGAACAATAGCATTTCTATATGTAAACAAGACCTTCATCTCTTTCCAGCTAATGACAGAATTATTTTGTTGCACAGGCAATGTTTATGTGGGGAGATTATAGCCACAATAATTCTTACCTATTCATGTACATTCCTGTAAGTTTTGTTCATTTGTTGGTAAACAGCTGAATGGTCCCATTGTAGTTCCCATTCTTTGAAAGAACATGTGTGAGTTAATTAGAAACAAGCTTTGTAAACCTCAGCTCCTACTGCTGTATTCCAAACAGCAAAAACACTGGGTTTAGAAGTAATAGTGAGTCAACACTTCAATAATTTATTTTGCCTTTCTTCATCTTTTCCCTGTAAAGAAGGTATATGTCTTTCTGTTTCCCTGTGCGTTCTACAAGGATCCTAGCAAAAAAGAAAACTGTGTAAATAAAATACCTTTTTAAAAGAAACCATATGGAGCCCATCTACATATCCTTCAGCACCCCAATGGCCATCAGATCTGCTACTATTGGCCACTGATTTTCACTCCCTACTTAAAAACATTTTCACCATTTTTTTGCTTTTGTTTACAGATCACCATAAACTTAATTTTTTTGCCTTTGCATACAACTAAAAATTAAAAGTAATTTTTATTGTAATATTGACTAATACTAATAATATGCAAAACACTGTCAAATTTTAAGACTGTTGCATTCAAATAAAAGCTGAAACATTCAGGAATTGAGTATTAACTAGGTGTACATTGCTCAGTGAAAAGGAAAAGGACTCCAGGAGAGCATCTGGTTTTGGTCTGATGTCTGCATATTTTTCATATTTTGCAGGAAATATTTTATTGGATTTTTTTTGCTGTAAAAATTTTGTAGGTGGGCAGCTGACAAATGGATAGAGCAAAAGGAGCTGTTGGGCTCACGCAGTGTCAGAACTGAACTTACTTGTCTGCTAAACCACTATGAGCTCATTATATAGCACAGGCCAAAGCAGAGTCAAAGCTATGGTATAATTTAAGAACAAATGTGGAAGGAAGATGTGAAATACACAGAAAATAAACACTGAAGTTATTAAAATAAATGCTGAAAATTAAAGACAGAAAATAAATTGTGCCAGAGATTTGACAAAATATACAGCTGAAATAGCACTAGAATGAAAACAGTTTCGCTAGTATCTCAGGTTTAATACTTGGCATAGGTCTTTTAAATTAACTGCAAAAGTCAAAATGTGTAGATTAAATTTAAAAAGCATTTGTTTGGTGGGTGTAAATACATTAAGAGGGGTCAATAAACCTTTTTCTCATTGTGAGCGCATTATCAGGCAAACCTATATTGCCTCATGCTGTGGTAGGAAAACAGATAAGGCCTTTGCCATCTGTTCTGAAGGTCCTGAGTTTAATTCTCCATGGGAGTTAGTACATGATGCTGGTAGAAGGGGAGGTATTCATTTGGGAAAATGTTTATCTTTCCTTTGGAGAAAAAAACATTTTAAAAATAATATTATTGTAATCAGAAGAGATTTCAACTAATTTCCCTGTTTTTTGAGGTTTACAGTGAACTTTAAGTAAACAATTCTTGTAGGAAATAAATGACTATAGGAGACAGGGATATTTATCAAAAGGAGACTTTTATTTTATGGTTTAAAAACAATATATAAATATCCTGTCTGTATTATATCCATGTTCACAAATTTTGCATGTGTACTACTTTCTAGACCTTAACATTGTCATGATGATTAAACTCCATTCACACAAAATTAATAATATTCTGATGTCTGAAAGAGAAAGAGCAAATTGGTGATATACAACAACTGGTTTCTTCTCTTTTATTTTCTTCTTTTACTTTTTCCCCGAGTAGCAGACAAATTTTCAGCCTGCTGGTCAGAAGATAAGCTCTTTATTTCTGTTACTTTTCTTCCAAATAACAAACAAATGCAGGACACTCTACTCATCAAGTATTTTCTTTCTTATCCTTCCCTTATAAAGACATTTTAAACAGATGATCATAGATGTCAGTCATATTGAGCTACCACCTGCTGACTTCTTCATATGAGGGTTCACTTAAGGCTATGCCAAAGACCCTGCTTTCTTATTGTATTTCCACCTTTATCATCATGTGCATAGGTGTATCTCTGTGAAATGTATGCATGCGATAAATGTTTTGCACACAGGTGCAAAGTGTTGTCTCTGGCTGGATGTTTCAGAGGTTTTTTACAACAGTGTCCTTTTACAGCCAAAGTTAACAAAAACAGAAAGCCTCATTAATATCAAGTGAAGCTGAGTTTAATAACAACACTTCCTCTCTACTGTGCTGTCTCAGAGTTTCATTATTTTTGCTTCTGGGATTGGTTATGGGGAAGTGGTAATGGTATACAAGCTTATAAGTGATTCTGTCTTGCATATTGATCTCCTCTGACTAGACATGTTCAGAAGAGAGGCAGGAAAATGATGTGGATGAGTTCTTGGAGGAATGGGAGATGAAGCTGCAAAGTTACACAGCTGTTTTGTTCAAGATGGGAATACAGAGATCAAAGGAGCTCTGCACTATTAAATGGGCTCCCTGGAGAGGGGGAAGAGACAGTGAGGATAGAGGGATGCAAATAGGAGTTATGAGTCTGCTGTTCTTGCTGATGAGGCAGATATGAGATACGGACATGGAACCCAGGGGATGAAACACAAAGCAATTGCAGTGTTTCCTCAGCTTCTGGGGAATAGTAAGACTTAGGGAATGATAGGAATAGGTGCTGGGCTGTTTTAAAATTCTTTTTTCTTGGAGATAGTTCTAATTCTGCTTTGATCCAACGAGGCTGAAGGTACCAATGGCATAGCTCCTACAGGGACCAGAAGCCATAAGCCACCACTGCTGTTCCAGTTCTCAGTAGTGGGAGCTGTCTGCAGGTAAAGCTTTGCTTTAGGGTGGATTAACTTCACAGTTACACCCCGAGGGAAGTGACAGCTCCACTTCTGGGGCAGGGAAAATGAAGTTATTTGGCATTGTTCTCTAGTGGCACTAGAGAGCTTTTCTTTCAGGAGGCAGTGAGGCAATGTTGCTGAAGAGGCACCTAAAATTGGAGATTCAAAATCCTACATTGTACATACATAAGTAGCAATCTGCTTTCCTTATACTGCATTTTTCATTAAGAAATTCTGTCTGTTTTCTAGGTTTCATGTGTACAGAGTGGCTGAAAATCATTACTTTAACAAGACAATAAAACACTTTTGGATTACTTTTCCAGGTATGTTTTAAATAAAGCAAATTTTTATTATTATTTCTACTGGTTCTGATCATAAATAGGGTATAATAGTTTGGTGATTGTAATAGTATTCAGGTTCACAAATTTACACAAAGGTTTTGTTTCCACTAGAAGAAAAAGTCCAGATTCTTACAGTTAAAAGGCATGAATTGAAATAAAGGACCAATGACCTTATAGTCAAACAGCAGGATCTGTTCTTGTAATCAAAAATTACTTTGAATAGAAAGACCTTTCAGAAGCCAAAAAACCATAAATGTTTTGGTTCCCATCTGGATTTAAAGTCATGGGATTTATAATTCTAACTTACTTATTTAAGTGCTTATAAAAATGTTGCCCTTGTGTATTAAAAAATGCAACAAAGGGCCAAATGCACTCCCAGTTTAGATATGCCCCTAAGTTTCTTTGATTTCAAGGCAAATTGAGAGCCTAAAGGCTTATGAAATTTTGTTTAAACACCTAGTTCAGCTCAAAAGCTGAAGCCCAAGTTTCAGACTTGTGACATAACTCTATATAAAATTAATGCAAACATTGTGTATCTGGACCTCTGGACAGTTTCACCTCTCAAACATTAATTACTGGTCAGTGTTAAGTGTAGTTTATTTTGAGATGACATAAATATTAGTGCTACTGGAACATTTTTTTAGAAAATTTGCCTTTTACTTTTTTTCAGGGTAATTAGGTGATTCTTTTAAGTTGACAGGATAAACAGCATGATAGAATTACTTAAAATTACTTTAAAATATTTAAGTAATTTTCAGTTTTCAAAACATTTTTCTATAATTAGATTTTGAGTCTGGTTCATGTCTGTTACGTGCTCTGCCAGTACGGAACTTCATGAATTAAATAAATAGAAATAATTTAATTTGCAATATATTTCAATATAGTATTACTGTAACATGAGATTAAAAAACTGTAATGTAATTTGTGTAATTCAAGAAAAAAACCAGTTACTTAAATTGGATTGCCGAGCACCTGTACTTACATTGCTTGTCTGTGTGCAGCTAAGGAAGGCAAAGAATGAGGTAGCAGAGGGAAGCTGTGTTGGTGTGTGTAGTGTACCTGTGTGTGCACACATTTGCAGACACGTTCACAAATGGGTTTATTTATACTTTCTTCCATGGCTGGTGAGTGTAGAAGCAGGATGTACTGTAACTAAACAATACTACAGCTGCCTGAAGGTGAGATGGGCAGACCAACTGTGGAAGGACTTGGATATATTTTAATATTAAAATTTTCTTAGAAATTAGTTTGAATGAGAAAACATATAGTGATTGCAAGAACCCTTGCTGATCAATTTTAGAGTTTCCTGGAATAGGTATTAACAGTTATTTTCCTATATCCAAACTCATAAATTGGGTAATATTAATATATCATAAATATGGAAAATATTTTCAGTTGTAATGAAAATTTCTGAAACATCCATATTATTTTGACTGCACACATAAGAAAACTGGCTTGAGATGCTCAAGAAAGAGATGATCCTCTTGTGTGTCTGAGTGCTAGCATGCCTGCTTGGAGTACACAAAAAAGCCCAGATTCCTCTCTCAGCCTGGTAAGAAGGAAGTTTTCCCACCTTCCAAGCAAACTGCCTTAAGCCTGGGGCTGCCAGGCATTTCGAAATGGAGACCTCGTGGGGAGATATTAGGCTGATGGGAGGAATGATCCTATAGCTGTGTTATAGTATGAATAATACCTTATAAAAACGAAGCATCTTATCTGTTTCTGTTCTGTGTGTTTGCATTGACGTCAGACCATTTGTCCTTCTGTTCCCTAGCTCATCTTGCATGACCTTTAGAATAACAGCAGAAGAATATTGGTACTGCTCCAGTTTTCTGATGTTGACTCAAGTCTCAGAAAATAAAAACAATCATTTGAAATCCTCTCAGATTCTCTTCTGGGATTCCTATGTGGAATTTAAAAATATTTAACTCTAGATAGCATAAAGTTTTTCTACATATTACGTAGTAACTAGTCCACTCTGAAAAAGTTCATTCTTCCTTAAAGATGGAGTATCCCATCCTTCTTTCCAGATTAGAAAACAGCAGTGCACAGAATAAGCCTTTCAACTACCTGCACTAGTAAACATTTTATTTTTGCTTTAGCCATTGCCAAATACATATCCTTTCTTGGTCTTCTTAGTTTTCTTATCAATTTCGCCTAGGTTGTTAATTTTATGTAGTACATTTCTCTTGTTGTAAACGTGGTACTTTGTAAATCACAGTGGAGTAGCTGTGTGCAGAGGAATGGAAACTGCCTGATAACCTGATGGTTGCAGTATCCTACTGGGAGAGGGGCCTTTTCCAAGTCAGCATGACGGAGCACGTGAGCTGGGAGTGACCTTTGGCTCCCAGAAGGAGCAGGGCCATTTCTGGACACTGGTGAGCTCTCTCCAGCTAACCTCTGCCCAAGTCCCAGCATGTAGAGCAGAAGGCCCAGCACAGGGGTTTTGGCTGGCAAATGGCTGTGATATTTGAACTGGAAACCTACCTAGGAGCTGAGCCCTCCTTCCTTCTGATGGTCATTTGCCTGACACAAACACTGGCAGAGCTGGGCTCTGGCTTTCCCAGATCCTCTGCCTCAGCCTGTCCTGCCCCTCAACCCCTGTGCCCTTCTCATGCAAAGGCAGCAATATGTTTATAGTTAACTTCCTCTGTGCTATTCTGTCTTATACAATGGGTCAGTGAGGAGTATGAATTTACTGGAAATAGTGCACACATTTCAGCAGGCCATTTACTGGAGAGGATGGTCAGCACATTCAGGTCTTCACCCACGCTCAAACCAAAAAGAGAAAAAAGTCTCGATCTATGTTTTCCTTGTGAGCCCTGGCTGCTATTGATTACTGGGCAGATGAAATGCATCCTGGTGTCAGACTCTTTATCCACATCACTTTATTTTTCTCCCTCATATGGCAACAGAATAAAACCAAGGCAGGAAGTACCCAAAATAAGAGCAGAATGAATGTATATTATACAAGACACAAAAAAAGTGTTGTAATGTTTGCAGAGCTAAAGCCCTTTTGATGGTCTTCTAGAAACAGGCATCAATAGTATATGATAAAGCTAGAGATAGAGTTTCTTTTTATTAGATCAGTAAGTGCTTTGAAAGCATGGAAGAGACATTAAATGAATGTACTTTTATTATACAGCTGGCTTTATAAAATGCTCTGTAGTTTATTGGTTTGTGACATGTGGCCCACTTCTGGCACTTTCTTTAGATGTTCCAGGGATCTGTGCTCCCTGATACTTATCAAGTATCCTGATGTATTAACGACAGTTTGTGTTGTTTTAGGGTGGAGCAGACTGAGGAGAGGACCACAACCAGGGCTTTTGGCAGCTTGTGTTAGATAGGAGGAACAAGTTCAGAAAAAGATAGTTGTTGGATATGAAATAAAAGTCATCAAAAGGAAACCTTATACAATAAGGTTTTAGAGATTCACAGTTAGAGACCTAAATGGACAAGAATGCAAAACTCTCTGGCCTTATCAATCACAGAACTGTATTGTGGAAATTGTCTCAGCATATACATTCTGCCAGAAAAAAAAAATGAACTCAAATCTACTATATATTGTTGAGCTGCTTTATTTTCAGGTTTGATGTTAGGATTGGAAGTTTGGAATTTTATTATCTCTTTTTATTGCTTGACACAGTGAAGGGTCGAGGTGTTTGCACTGAAAAGTTCTGATGCCTAGTTGCTAGGATACTGCCTTTTTCCAAGACTTTTATCAAGTAAAATGGGATATAATGCTGTTTATTCTTTTATTCTAACATGGATTTTGCATCAAAACACAGCCATGAAAATTGTGGGAAGATTTATTGAAATCCTGCTTTTTTTATTGTCTTGCTAAAACTGTCTTAGCAGTTCTAACTCAGTATCTGAACACAAAGCAACCGCTACATTTTAGTAAAATTTCAGATGCTTGTTGCTATTTATATTTGGAAGACTATATTTCAAATATCTGAAACACAATTTGATCTATTCTGTTTGTACATACTAGAATTTTTTGTAACTCAGATGTGCACTGTAAATATCCCAGAGTTACATTTCAAAATTTGCTAAGTATTGACTGATCTCAGAAGGAGGAGCTTATAAATAGTGTACATTTAAAATATATTTATAATATTAAAGAAAATTGTTTTATTAATTTAAATGCATAAGATGAATTGAGGTGGTAAATAACTGTTTTTGTCATTATCAAAGTATATGGAAACAAGCATGACCATTTAATATAAAATCTTATGTGCTTAAAAATAAGTCAAGAGAGTAGATTCTGAAAATCACAGAATGGTTGGGATAGCAAGGACCTTTAAAGATAGTCTCATTTCAATGTCCCCTGCCATGACCAGGGACACCTTCCACTATCCCAGGCTGCTCAAAACCCCATCAAACTTGGTTTTTGGACACTTTTGGGAGTGTGGCATCCAGAACTTGTTTAGGGTACCTGTTCCAGTGCCTCACCGTCTTCATTGTAAAAAATTTCATGCTTATAACTGATCTAAATATAACTGATCTAAACCCGACCTTCTTTCAGTTTGAAACTCTTGCCCCTTGTGTTGTCCCTGCAGGCCCTGGTAAAAGTCACCATTTGTCACAAAATCTCTGAGCCTTTTCTTCTCCAGGTTAGCAACTCCCTCTCTCTCAGCTCTTCTTCACAGGGTAGGTGTGTGCTCCAGTCCTCTGATCATATTCGTGGCTCTTCTGTGGATTTGCTACTAACAAGGGAATTTTACTTTCTTCCAAGCCCTCCAACCCATTTCATTCTGATTCATTCATCACTAAAATATATTCTGTGCTTTATGCATAATTATGTGTTTGAAAAGTTTCAATATTGTATTTGAGTTAGTGTGAGTGATTTCTAATTAGAATTATAGTTCAGTTACTTCAAAATTCTCCCAAGAACAGGCTCTGCACCAGAAAGAGGACCAGGAAAACAGCAGCTCTTTAGATGTTTTAGTCCTACTTTGTATCATCAGAAAAATCTTTTAGTAAAACCAGCAGCGATGAAGCTGATCATTCTTGCACTAGGCCAAATCTAGGCTGCTCCAAATCTGCTCTACCACATTAAGGAACTCACCTCACACCCTGAATGTTTTTAAAGTCTATATAAAGGGTTCCATTTAGCGCTGGCTGAATGAATTACTAAATGCATATTTCTGAATTTTGATCATCTTTCTCACTTAGAAAGCCCAGAGTACTTTGCTCTGTATCTTGGGCTTTAGTGAAAATTTATAGAAATATGTTACCAGATTGGAAACAGTCCACTGGAATAATGAAGATATGCAAAAATGCTATGATAAGCATACTTATCTAACCAGCATAATTTATTTTATGTAAGCAGTCAAATCCTGCATCTCTAACAGCTTTTTTAACAACTTAATTAAGGTTGGATTTTCTAGCACTTGGATAGCTGTCCAAGTACAAGCATATAAGTCATGACACCACTTTGTTCACCCAGTGGTCTGTAAAGCATTTAGACCACGTTAGCAGGGAACCGTGTCTAAGCTTGTAAATCCTGCTTGGATGTGCTTCATGGAGAGGTTGAGAGGGTCAGCTTCTGAATCTCTGAAGAATTTTGGGACAATAAAATTTTGTGTGGTGTTTGGCCAGAGAGTGAATGAACTAGTTCATAACTGTCTGCATCCGACGGTACAGGGAGAGATCAGCAAGTAAAAGCAGGGGTGAAGTCAGCAGAGTACCCTGGTGGTTCACCCAATACTCTAAGATGATGTGTATCAACTGTGTTGCTGGGGGCAATTTCTTGTTGTAACAGGTAAAAATAGATTTTTTTTTTTTTGTGTAACTGTTTGATTCTCACAATGTATCTGTACTGCTTTGAATGCTCAGTGCATCTGAAGTCCAGTGTTGCATGGCATAAATAAGCCCGGTGAAGTTCTTCCACACTGAGAGTTTCGTGTCTGTTCTGCCAATAATTTTTGGTTCCTAAACAGAGAAAAGGAAACAGAACACAACTGAGATTATGATCTGCTACCTTTCATGTCAGAAATTATCCCATATAGGACGGTGCTTTCTGGTGTGAAACCTTAAAAAATGGTGCTCTGGCAAAACTCATGAAACAGCACTCTCTTGAAAGACCACCCTCATATTATTATGGAACATTTTTTCACCACCAGTGCCATAATGCTTTATTGTATTCCTGTGCTACTCACCACTTGTTCTTCACCCTAGAAAAATTTAGAAATGGTTCTTGGAGGTGGAGTTTCAAGTACACGTGACGGAAAAATATCCAGAAATGAGGAACAAAAGTTTTTACATCCTTTATGCTCCATTGGCTCCTGTTCCCAACATTAATGAGTTCAACTAGAGTTGAGGAACTTGTTCAGCACTGCAGTCCCCAGAAGTTTACATTTCAACAAACATAAAATATGAACAAAGGAGACAAAAAGAACAGAGAAAGGAAGGATATGGCTACAAACAAATGAAGCCAATATAAGTCAAAATATAACTAAAGAAAGAGAGGAAGAGTAAATACTTTAAATAAGCAATATTAGCCACAAAGCCCCAAATGAATATGAGGGGAAAAAGAACAAATGGGAATTATTCATTATTATTATTATTATTATTATTATTATTATTATTATTATTATTCAAGTTCACACTCTCCTCTGGAGGCTGAAAACTACTGAATGTGCTGAGCTCCTGAAGACCCTTCCATTCCTAGTTTTAACCCCAGCACTGAACATAACATTCCTCATGCCCAAGTGTGCTAGTAGGGGTCAGGGTCCCTGAGCAGCCTCACCTGGGACTCCCCCCCACCTACAGGTTCTGGGGCTCCATTAAAGCTCAGACCTGAGACTCCAGCCCCTTCTAGAGCTGTGCTGGGTCCCACTGTCCATCCATCTCTGCTTCCCTTGCTGCACCTTGAACTTGAGGTAATCTGTTGCTTAGCTCCATCCCTTCCTGCTGCAGCCTTAACTCCAGCCTTGTCTCCAGCTGGAGAGTGCCTGGATAGGCCCTGTTTCCAGTGCCCTCTCCTGCCCATGGTGCTGGTGTGCTGTGGGACTGTGCCAGGGCTGTGCTGGGATTGCCCTGGGCTTCTGCTCCTGGAGAGCAGCGCTGCCTGTGCTGCTGCCTGGCAGCTCTAAGCGCAGGAGGGCTGGTGTGCTGACACAGAAAACATGAGGCATGAGCATCTGAAATCTGTTTCTCTGCAGCTTCAAAACAAAGTGCTTTCCAGATCTAGAATTTCAGGGAGAAGGGATGTTTTTTCAAAATAATCTCTTGCTGTGGGATGGCTGTCAGGGCTTGCAGAAGATCCAGCTCTTGGGAATGGTCAAAGAACAATGAGTGCCTGAGTTTCAGGCTTTCAGCTTCCAAATGAGCTGTACATGTACTGTGCTCAGGGAGACTTGTGTTCAGGGAGAGAAAATGACATCCATTTTAGGAGAGATTCAGAAACTGAATGCCTATAAATTAGAATTCCTATGAGAAGTTGAATTTCCTTCAGAATAGAATGGCCGATCTGTGTCCAGCTTGACAGAACACTCAGAAGAGAAATGGCAGAGAACAAGGTTTGTAGGGTCTCTGTTTGTCAGGTGGGCCTGGGGAATATGAAGAGACTCATCGGCATCCTTCTGGAGTAAGCAAGCCTGTGAGCTGGTGGGAATCAGAGGCCAGGATTTGAGAATAATTTAATCTGCCAGAATTACATTAAAATCAAAACCTCTCTGGAAAATATATAAACATTTATGGATAGGCAAATTGAGAATAGAATGTTCAACAAAAGGAACAGTGTTGTTGTTTTCCACTTCAGTTGGATCCACTGGTAATTCTCCTTGCATACCATGAAGCAGTAGTTGGTATGGTTCCATGTGACTTTTTTTTTGTTTGTTTGTTTGGAGTTCTTGGTTATTTTAAAATGTCTTTGCTCATAACTATTGATTTAGAAAACAAAAACCTCTAAATCACTCAAGAGTTAAGAAATAGAATTAAGACTGTTGAGGCCATTGTAGTTCAATCCCTGTGTACATTATGAGATAGTCTTTAATTACATGATCTCATCCTTTGTTTTCCCACAGGAATGCCTCATTCAGTGTGCAGGATGAACAGTGTTTGGAATGAATCAGCACAACACAGTGAAAGAGTCTGTTGTTTGCAAGTCTCATCTCAGCTTTGTTGAGGAAGTCGGGATATGTGTTTCGAATGAGTTGGGATGTCAAGAAAAGAAAGGATGGTCTCGTAGCTGAGGAAACTGTGTGTTGCTTTGGAGAATGAGTTTCTGTCACTCTCTTTGCCAAAAAGATCCTATGAGGTACTGTTTTGGGAGAGAAAAAGCAAAACACCTAATTTCCTGAGAAATCTGAGGGCATGGGTCCACATTCTATACTACCAATATGAAACAAAGTATTGAACCCAGTGATTACTATTATTCTTGCACTTCAGGGAAAATGTAGTTTGCAATCACATTAAAATTTCTTTTGCAAGGGAGTTGTACAAATGTATCTTATGCTTTCAGTAAACCATATTCTACATTCATTATAGCTATTTGAAGTATTAATAACACTTATCTGTATAGACATATCTAACATTTAGTCCATGTTAAATAGAAAACTAGAAAAAGTCACTAGGAGTAAGTTAGTCTTTGGCATATATGGATATGAAATAGTAGTGCAAACTACTGAACATATTAATTAGAGGTATCCTAATTTATTATGACAATTTATAATGATAAATGATGCATTTATCTTTGACACTCAGATCTATATCCTACTACAGTAGCTGCAAACTCTCTGTGAAGAACTTGTTTTATTTACAACGATTTTGACATAATCTAGTTTCTTTTCATTGTAAGGGATTATTTCAAAATCACAACCAAAATGAAAGTGGCGTACCAGCTTTCAAGAATTCAATTTGCATCTGATCTTTTCTCCATGTATCTCACTGTGATTACCCTTTCCATTTCAACACCTACTTTTAGACATCAATTTTGCCAATGCTACAATGATGTGATCAGAATTAATTTTTCTTCGTTCTTGAGCAAGTAGAAGTAATCCAATTGGCCTCTGTTCCTGTGCAAATAGGTTTCACTTAGGAAGGCTCTAATCAATGAAGAGTAGGATCCACACTGCACTTAAAAGTTGCACTGCAAGCTTCAGTCTGCTCAGATGAATTATTGCTAAAATGCGAATATGATTTTTTTTCAAATTATAGTATCATAAGAAAAAACCCATTCCTCCTTATCTCTGACATCTTTAAACTCTGTCCTTTCACCAAACAGGATCTCTATGTCATAGATCATAAGAGGATTCACACCTTTTTAAAATATCATTGGTTACTAGTTCTCATGCTTTGAAGTAACTGAACTGAAAATAATTTTATTGTTTTACAGTGGAAAATCAACCTGAGATTCCCAAAATTTTATTCTTATTTTCTAAGTGATTAATTACTTAGCAAATGCTTCACTATCTGCTTGCCTATTACATGACAAAATGCCCTGTACATGGCAATATATTAGTAACCTAAAAATATTTCCTTGGATTTGAGCATTTATCCAATATGTCATTGCTCTGCATTTTTAGCAGTTTGTTTTAAGGATTTGAATGTTTAAATCCTTTTAAAAAATTTTAGTAAGAATTTGGATTTTGGATTTGCAGCAAACAATAAAGGAAAAGGTAACAAAATGGTTCTGCTGGATTGTAAAATATTTAAAGTCATAAAAGGTTATCTTGCTTTTAGAGTAGTTATTCATCATAGAAGTTAGGCAAAGTCATAAACTTGTATCGGATGCTTTTAATTAAGTTTTTATCTAGAGCAATCAACCTTAGGTTGGGATAATAAAGACTGAGCTTTATGAGAATATTCCAGGGTAGAGGAGGGTCCGGATGTGGCTGTGATTGTGAGCATAGAAGTGTGTGTACTCAGCACGGAGGGAGAGAGGAGTATCTCTGACACTGCAGCACAAGGAGCCTGAGCCACAGAGGATTCAATCCAGCTGAGTAAGTGAGGCTTCCAGCCAGGGGTATTCTCAACAAAGCCAAGCTCTGCTGGGTGCCACATTGTAAGATGTAGCTTAAATCAAACTTCCCCAAAACAAGGATATTTGATTTAGAGAGTAGAGAATGACTTTGAGAAGTCCAGTTAAGTCATAGAGCTTATTCTGTTATTTCCTGCTTATATACAAAAAGCTGTGAATCTTCCATTAATCTTCTGAATCTTTGTCACGGTGTGACTTGGGTTTGCCAACCTTAATATATTTAATTTCTTTTAGAGACAGGTCCCAGGAGTAGAGACAAAGCAGGCTCAAAACTAAAAAAAAACGTTACAAGAAGAAATTTATTAATAACACCAAAAAAAAAATATTCAGAATGAGATTAAGATTCCTAGATTGTTCCCTCCTCCCCTTCATTCCACATTACTTACCAAAAACATACAGAGAACACTTCAGTCTGTTATACACCCAAATAATCAGTTTAGTTCACTCAAGAGAGAAAAGTCCCTTTTCTTGGTTATGGCTTAGGGGGTATCTTTACCTTCACAGTCTGCATCCGCCTGAGACTTACAGAATCATGAATTTACACAGTCCTTCCAGAGCCGTGTTATGGGTTACGATGCACACATGGGGTACCACCTCTAAAGGCAGGCTGCTAAAAAACACAGAATTATCTTCATTGTCTTCTCTATCAAATGTCTCTGTTCATATTCCAGTTCCAGAACAGAGACCTCCATTCCCTCGGGGCAAAGGATCCTTTTCTCAAATATTTCAACCCCCCCATGTATTTTCCACAGTTTAAAGGAATTTTAGTGAATTCATGATCCCCCTCAGCCCACAAAAAAGGTTTTCAGCTACTTATCGTTGCATCTTTTCAATCTCTTCCCACTAGGAACTTTATCTTCATTCCGCTGACCTCTGTAGTCTCCATGCTTCATTTCTTTTCATTCAGGGGAGCTCAGAATATCAAGAATCCTATCCAGGCACAAAGAAGTTAAAATTGTATCCAGATTGTGAAGAACCAACACGGGCAGCTGGAGACCTCTTCTGCCATGTGGAAAGGTGAGCCCAGCCCAGCTGGCAGGGCTGGGGCCGTGTGGCCAGTGCCGGAGCCGTGCGGAGCCGGGGGCCACCAAGCCAGGGGCTCCCCGCAGAGCAGGTGCTGGGGCGCCGGGCCGGGACCCCAGCCAGATAGAGACCCCCGCACCTCAGGAGGCCGGAAACCGAACGACCCCGCAGTTAACTTAATCCAATGTGATTTGTGAAAGCAAAATAACCTTCCATTGGTTTCCCGAGCTGACCATCACCAAATCTGATTGGTGCCAGCAGCCCACAGGGGAAGCTCCCAGAGATGGGAGAGTGCCTCCCACTCTCCAGCCTCGTGGAGCTGTCCCTGAGGTGAATCCACCCCTCCCCCCACCACATGAAACCAATACAATCTTAGATTAGAATCAAATTACAGCCTGAAAAAAAAAAGGAGTGAGGGTTTTCTCCTTATCTTCTTTTATTAAGTGTAATAGCTATGGGCCATTTCCAAATGTCAGAGCCATCTGTTTCCTTAAAACTTTCTTTGGATGAACTCTGAGAAGTGCTACTTTGATTTTTCCTATATCCTGTATCAACTATAGCAATCTGATGTAATTCAGGTGGAGGCCAGTATTTCTAAATCCGTCATGACAATGGGACTGTGTTGAAATAAATTAATTCAAAAATAATAGTTAACCTTTTTGGCCCATTGTTAGCCAGAGATGTACAAATGCAGATACTGTGACAGATCAGGTGACATCAGCTTTTCCTTAACACTAATATTAGTACTTAGCCTGGGGATATAGAAAGTTCTGTGCAATTCATTGCCTTCTTTCTGAATGATCAAATCTCTTTGTATGAGAAGGGCTATAAATACTCTCTTTGTTTATTCTGCAGCCCAAGGGCAAATCTGTGATAGAGACAAGATTCTGCAGCCACAGTTATAGAAAACTCAGCATTCTGCTGTGCCATTAATAGGAGCTTCTAAGTACTTTTGAGATGACCTAAAAATAAGTCAGTGTAGCTCTACAGTTTTATGGACAAATGTATTAGAGACACAGTGTGAGGGGGCCAGAGAAGACAAAAAGGTATATATAAACAAATCTTTAGAAGCAATGTTTTCTAAAGGGGGGGTGTGTGTGTATGTATAGAAATACATAGGTAAAACTTCACTTAAGTAAAGGTCCAATGTGAAATCCTCATCTAAATTAAATTCCCTAACTCAAAAATGTTGGCTGTAAGCCAGCCAGTGGCTGAGAAATCTCTGCAAGCAAGGTACTTTTCATCTGTAGTGACGAAGGATAATTCCAGTTTAAATAGAGTCTGAGAATACCACTGCAAAAAACCCACAAACTCTCATCTGTTCCATTTCACTCAGACCAACTGAAACTGCCCACAATCAATGGCTCTAAGTAGCACTTGACTTTGTCAATAGATAAAGGTATAGCACCTGGTTCAAACCTGTAATGCAAATGAAACACTGGTCTACTCAGGCCTCCCTGGGACACAGATTCCATCACACTCTTAGACCAAGCAGACAGGTCATATGTGCTCTTTTGAACTCTCTTTGAAAAATAGATGGGATTTCTTCATTATTCCCTTTGGGCAGTGGTGTCAGACTCTCTGTACCAGATTTAATGTCATTCTTGAGCAGTTCATACATTTTTTTTTCTTGTGTTAATTTTTTCTTATGTAGTTAATTTGTTTTCCACTGCTTTTATAGGAAGCTAACATATCTCTTCAAATTATTTTGAAGTGCTCTCTTAATAGCCTCCTGGAAAAGAGGCTCTCTGTTCCTTTGATAAAAAGGATGGAATATATGCACCATTTCAAGTAATGTTCATATATACTTGAGCTTGTAATAATGTCATCCATGCTTCTTTTTTATAACTGAAAATATCTTGCCTCACAGATTCTTGGATTGTGTTTCTCTTTCATGGTATACAAGGTTGATAATAATTTTGTTTGACTATTTAATTAATATTGTTCTTCAATAACTCTTTATGCCTGAGATCCCAGAAACAATTCTTGTTGTTATGCTTTATTTATGACCTTGTACTTCTCACAATTCATTTTCATCCAATTACTACTATTTTGGCTTCCAAGGTCATTCACTTCTAGTATGGTAGTACAATTCTCTTCTGCATGGATAATTCATCTCAACGATGTATTATCAGCAGATCTCAGCAGTTGATATTCTTTTGTAAGATAAGTTTATGAATGAAAGTATTAAATAATACTTGCCCTATAGTGGCTTTCTGAGAATTCCACTTGAAAGTTGAACTTTTTTAGGTCCAGTTCACCGTCTGTGTAAAGAAGGTAGACTCACAATTTATTTAGCATTTATTTAACTGAATTGTTGCTCATTGAAACATTTGAGAAACATTTGCAAAGCCTATATGAACCTTGTGTTTACATCTATATGGTTGATATTTATTTGAAAAATAACTACAGTAAAAAAGCTTTAAAATTTGAAATGGGTGCATAGAAAAACAATGTAGGTTTTTCCTGTACATTTTCTTGGTTGTATGTATGCAATATAGTAGTGAATCTTTTAGTCTGACATAGGTGGTAGAAGAAAGAGTGGCAGTGTAAAAGTTGTCTTTCATGTGGAAAATGATAGGTCTGCATGTCATCTTTCTTTGAGAAGAAAAAAAATACAGTTCTCTACAACAATATAAAAGCAATGCTGACACCTACAGAGAATGTATGTAAATATCAACTTACAATTTGCATTTTTTGTGAGAATTTACAGAATTATTTGGTTAAAGAACAGATGACTTATAGGAAGCTTTTATGATGATTCAGAAAAAAGTAGACCTTTATTTTCTGCTTAGATCAGTCCTCAGTAAATAAGATACATAAATCTGAGCATCAACTATATGCTTTTAAAAATTATATACTTTACTTTTAGTAATGTATACTTCCAATTGCATAAAAATATTTTTAAACAAATTGATTCGTGCAGCAGTGACGGACCCAGTAGCCCTGAACCAAGCCCTCAGCCTGATGTACATTGCTGCACAGAATGAGGTTTACTGCCTCTGACAGACTGTTTACCCTCCCTTCTCTCAGTGTGACACAGCAGGATTATATTGGTATTTAGAGGGTTTGCAGCCTCTCTGCTCAGCCAAACAGTTCTACAAAAACTTCTGTGTAGTAGGTTGTCCATATGTGGGGCAAAGTTAAGGAAAAATTAGCCCAGAAGATTGAGGAAAGATTTTGTAGAAAAGACGCAGCTCTTTTACTGACTATTTGTTCACTAATGTACTATTATGGGTTATGCAAGCTGTGATATTCACCATACTGCTGCAGAAAGGTGAACTCCTTTCTTTCCTTTGAAGTATATAATGGATAAATACATAAAAGAAGCATAAATAACAATGAATTCTTCACACTAGTCATTTTCTCAGAGACAATTTATAGGCTTGACAGTATGTTGCTTAAAGTGGTGATTTAGCAAAGTAAGCGGATAGGAGGCACTAAAACATGTAAAAGAAACTTTGGAAAAATAGGAGATGGCAGTTGCAGGCTTGTCTAACATTCATATTATCCATGCTCCCATTATGCACACCTCTGGGAGAATTTCAAACGTCTGTGACAATTTCAAGTCTCAAAGAAAATCGTTTGAGTGAGTTCAAACTAGGCTTTTAAATCTGAACTGCTGAAAATCTTTTAATTTTGGTTGTAAGCAGATGGAAACTTCTAGGAAGACTGACTGAAGGCTTGAATTTGAGTTTAGTGGGTTTTAGAAAGCTATGAATCAGAAGACAATTCTATTAATCAAAGGCAAGCCATACTTATTTTGATGTAAAAGACTGAATAAATCTCTCTCATTCTAGGTCTCTACGGCTTCTTTGGAAATGAATATATCACAAGAGATTAATATGTGTCTTTGAAAACCAGGTGCATTTCATATCCTGGAGTCTTTTAATCTGACAGATAGCAGTGTTTCCCCAGTAAGACTGTCAAGATCTTCCCACTGAAAAAGTGATATTATGTGTATTATGATTTCTATTGGATAATCACAATATTAAAGTTTTGGCATGTTTATTTTTAGCGTTAAGTAGGATTGTTTGCATGTTTTATTTGTTAATTGTAGGAATTAATTTCCTACTGTAGCTATGTCCCTACAAGTGTGTACAGTAGGTCTCTGCACAGAAAACTGTTCAATGTTTACCACTGTCTGTTTATTCAAACACACATTCTGATGCACGTATACCAACCTGATCTTAGCTGAGGGAACTGAACCAAGTTCAGAAAGACCCTTTCCTCTTCAACAATTGCATGTTTACATTTTCAGCTTTTAATTCATGTATGTGTTTAGAACAGAACCAATCATTGTTTTAAACTCCATTGTTCTGGTGGATCTGCGTACGATGGCAACAGCAAAAAGCTTAGCTTGCAAATTTGCACGCTGTGAGACAAACTTTTCAACGTTTTCCTAGCACCAGCAGGCAAACAAATACGTTTCCCTACTGATGGTCGCTATTTGCAAAGGCTTAGGCCTTACATGGGGATAATTAAGTAGAAATGGACCCGGCAATTTTCTTTCTTTCTTTCTTCCTTTCCTGGCGTGGCGTGTAGAAGATGAGCGCTGTCTCTCGCCTCTCCCTGCGCCGCCCTTAGAGTTTACAGCACTTTTTGTGAAGTTGCAGCACAATCAGCGCATTGTTCCGACGCCACCAAGGGCGGTGCGTTGCGATGCTCTCACAGCAGCCTTCGCTCGGTTAACGGGGGAAGCGGGAATCCCACAGGAGATGTTCTGCCCGCGGAGCCCGGGGCGGGGCGGGGGCGGCTCCGCTCTCACTAGGGGTCGCAGGATGCCAAAAAATCGCTGTTAGCTCGAGGGCAGGGATGCCGCCACCTTAGCTCCAGTGCCATCGCTTGCAAGGGGGAAAACACGCCAAGGGTCGGGACGGAGCGCTCCCGCTGTGCGGGTGCTCCTGCCGCTTGCTAGCACTTTGCTCGGGACAGAAGAGTTTAGTCTGGGAAAACAACCCCACCTGTTTGCTATTAACTACATGAGCTGGGTAGTCTGTAGAAAAGGCCTGTCGCTGCTACAGGTGAGACTATTTGTGTTGCAGACCTTAACCTGGACAGTAACAGGAGAGACGTGGTCAAGGAGTGTTTTCTATATACGTCCATTAAGTGCTTACTGTTAAAATTAATAATAAATTTTATTTATAAGTACCAGTCTCTTCTTTCACACAGTATCCTTGTTTGTGGTGTTTTATCACTCCTCTGACTAACTACATGATTAACTCAATTATGTGTACACTGTCTGAAGAACTAATGTAGGCTACTTCAACATGATTCCTTTTAAATGTTCTGATACTAAAATGTAATCACAGATTGGGTTTCAGAAGAAAGCTTCCTTGTCTAGTTTGCCACTAATTTTTAAACCAAATCTCAGACACGTTCCTATATCTTTATTTCCCAAACAGACAGATATTTTCTTCCTGTGGTGACACTGACAATGGAAGCTGCAGAAAGAAAAGTAACAACTGATAACAACCAAAGATCCAAATTTACTGATGGAGACAATTGGCAAACCGATCTGTTCATTAAAGTAAATTGAACTTGGACAGGAGTAAAGAACTTGTTAAAAATATATCAAGCAACTGTATTAAAAATCAAATGAAATATGCAAATATAAAAACCTGTATTCGATAGTTTGACATTTGACACCAAAGAAATAATTATTTATAAAGATAAAAATGAACTGACAATATCAATTTCTATAGAGAGAGAATTGAGTGACAAAATAATGGTTTTCAGCATATTTGCAACAAGTTACAGAAACGGAATACACAGAGAAGAAAACAGTTTTAAAAAGGAGGAAAAGTAGTAGCAGGAGACTTTCTCACAAAATGAAGGCTGCTTGAATCGTTTAGAGGTCATGATCTATTGCTTTTATGTAGGTT
Source organism: Luscinia megarhynchos (assembly GCA_034336665.1). NCBI lineage: Eukaryota > Metazoa > Chordata > Aves > Passeriformes > Muscicapidae > Luscinia > Luscinia megarhynchos. The sequence continues at coordinate 38,238,625 of CM067566.1, read as the reverse complement.
ATTCTTAAACCAGGAGTATTTCTGACTGTTTTCACTGCTAGCATTTTGTGCAAAGTTTATCTTTAATGTCTGTCTTGCAAACTGCTACTCATATTACTCACCAAAAAAGAGGATCCACACAGATACAAATTTGGCTATGGTGTACAAAGGTAGGGAGTTTTTTAGATGCTGGAAATTAAGTGTAGTTTTTATATGGCAAGTGCAATTCTTTAGCAAATAAAATGCACATTCACACACATACTTAAAAAATAAATCTCACCTATTGTGCAGTTCTACATAATAATAAACAGTAATACAAATGTACACCTTGATTCTTACACTTTGTACTTGATGATTCTGAGTTGTTCATACATTCAATGTTTTAAGCCTGTACTGATAAAGTAAGGGCTTCAGTGACTAATCTGACAAGGGCATTCCTGCCAGCACATGGGAAACACAAACCTAGATGTCTGAAGAATGTATAATAAATGCAACTCTTCAGAAAATTCTTACTGCTTTTGCAGTGAGAATGGATTTTATTAAATGCAACACAGAACTGTGCATGCACAAGTGGTGCCTGGGACATCTTTCACCCTTTTCTTGGAAAGATAAAAGTTTTATGTAAATGCTGGTTCCAGATTCTGGAATTAATTTTGGAAGTGCTTTGGTCTCAGAGTTTAGTTTGGGTCCTTTATATTGAGTATTCATTTATATGTGCCCTCAACTGACAACAGCCATATCTAGTCAGTCATCTGTGACACCTCTAGTATTGCAAATTATATAGCTTCAAAATAGGGGGGCAAAAAATGAATTGCAAGAACTTAGTAGTCTAGTCATACCGTAGGAAAATTGTACTAAGACAGCTGCAAGTTAAGCTCAAATTGTAAAACATATGTGTATTCCATATATAAGGGTGTAATTACTGTGAAATATGTATTATTTACAGATAATATTGATTGTGCCTGCACAAAACTATCACCTTAGTGACTGAAAGAGCATTCAGCTTTAGAATACAATATAATCCCTGAATTCTCCAGACAGAGGTTACTAATTATTGCTGCATGGTGCATCAGTGCCTTTTTTCAAAAGAAGCTCTTGCTGGAAAATGTTCTATTGTAATAAAGAAGAATTGACAATAAGCAGAGTGCAAATAACTTTGGATAAGGCTGGACAATGTAGATGCATTTAAATTAGTTTTGCTATAGACATTTATGATCTCATGACATTGAAGGTAAGAAAAATGTGCCAAGAAAGACACTTTAGGAATATGAGGATTTTATTTTTCTTTTGATAACTGCACCATAAAATTCAGTGGGTATGTTACTGCCTGTATTAATAAGAAATGTATGTTAGACAGTGTTGAAAAAGGTAAAAGTTCTCTGCTGTTTAGAGAGCTTTTATAAGTGTTACTGCAGCTAAAACAATGCTAATAACTACAGGACAATATTTCTGTCTTTGATAGTGCTTGTGTCATAGTTCCATGCTGCTTCCTGTAAGACAATTGCCATTCTTCTTCCCGTGTGCTGGTGATAGACCTTATTTATTTTCAGTTAGAATACATTGTGTCTATGGAACAACCCAATTAGGGCAAGGCACCTCTATATGCTTTGATTGCTTACCTTCAGTGTCACGGCTACATTTCCTGCAGTAAGTGCCAGAGATGCTATAAATGATAAATTACAATGTAAGCTAAACTAGAGATATTTTATCTCTGCTCATGGCACATGAGTGGCACATGGCTCAAAACAGTGACTCCTGTTTGTCAAGGTGCTCAGCTGCTTCATCTTCTAGGAATGAATGGAAGATCAAAATGCTCAGCAGTCACTCAAGATCAGGCTCATTAGAGGCTTTCTTCTGTCAAAAATCATCCACTGACTCCCAGCTATGCGACAGGATGCTGAATACTGGAGGGTAAGATTAACCCTGTACACCTAGTCAGTCTAATAACAAATCTCACTTCTGAGTCTAACAGCAACATTTGTTCATAGAAGAGCAGGTCTGGGAGCAGTAATGTAGTTTTTACATTTTATTACACTTACATTATCATAGAATTGCCAAAGAAACTATGTTCACCAGTTACCAGTGTGTGGAATTATTACTGATACGTGACCCTTATCAGCTCTGATACAAGTCAAATGTAAATTCGCTGTCAACTTTGAACAAGGAGCAGCATCTTACTAAGTTGAGAATTGGATCCTGAATGATTTATCAACTTGTAAACACAAACTGCAAACTTCAAACCAAACAGCTTTTAGCTATTGTTTTTTGGGAGGGGGAGGTGCTGTTTTTTGGGGGGTGGGGTGTTGATTTTTTGTTGGTTTCTGTTTGTTTGTTTTATGTTAGACAATAAAGTAAACCAAACAAAATCAAGTTGGCAAACATTTAGATGCCTGTTTTTCATCTGGCAAACTCTATCTTCTGAAGAACTGCAAGCTAAGCTCTGCTAAGCTCAAAGCTCATAGACTTTGTTTTTTTTTAATTAAGAGAAGGTCAGGATGCCTCCTAATACTTGGAATGCAGCTTTGAGACAAGTGAATATTTAATATGACCTCTTATACTAACCTCCTATACCTTCTAGCTTTGAACATTGCTTCAACAATTAAGCTCTTCTGGCCTTGTGTTTAAATAGCTGTCCACAGCTCCTGCACATTGATTTATTGCTTGATGAGGATCAGGGATGCTGAGCAAACACAGAACAGTTTCTAATTTAAGAAGTGCACCAGTGGTTTTGTTGTTGTTGCTTGATTACTCGTTGTAACATCAGTATATGTTATCAATGTGGTTTTGCTCTCTGCAGCTTTTAGAGGATTAAAAATGGAGAGAACATAACACAAACCATGTTATAACACTGTCTGGTTGGGTATCAAATATTAAATTTTCTTGACACTCTTTGCTGGTAGATTAAGTTGCTTTTACTCCTTTGCTTAATTGTGAAGATTTGGTATGATATTTTCCATGGTAATGCCAGCTATGAGCTGATTTTCAATTTTAATTTTTTCATCAATCTTCATTTCAGAATGTTACCTTCAATTATCGAGGTATTTGAAAATGAAACATGAAAATATATGAGTTTGATCCTAATAAAAAATCACAGCAGTATTTTTAGAAGGTCTTCAGTATGCTCAGCTGTGGGAAATGTAGTTAAGTCTTGAGCAGAATAGAATGAGAGAGAATATCCATCCTCATATAAAGAGATGTATCCTCTTTTCCCCCTGTTAACATTGGTATGGACTTACACATCACCACAGCCAGCCTTGAATAGATGCAGTTTTAGCAGCTCTCTTACCTGAGTGGGCCACCTGCACAGGATCATTTTGAGCAGTGCCTTGCTTGGATCTGTAACTTAATTGAGAAGAAGCTGTAATTTCAGATGCTTAATCCATCTCAGTCATACCTATGGGATTAGGAGGGAAAAGTTGTCTCACTTGAATATATGGGGAGGAAGAACTGATTTTGCAGCGTGATTGAGCCAGCACAAAGCTCCTGAGAAAGAATGTGGGGTGTGATCAGGAGAAATCAGCAATGGGAATGATAGATGTATTTTGGGACAACAAAATTGTTCTCATAAGGAAACTGTGCCTCAGAAGTAACAGAGTGAAGAGGTAGATGGAAGGTAGCAAACAAGCAAAACCTGCCTGAACAGCAATGTAAGGACTGGAGTGAGGACTTTCCCTCTGCAACTGGGAAATACGGTCAAGGAGCAAGACCAGCTTTGTGGTACACCTGGAGTAAAGAATAGACAAGCAGGGTGGATGTCAACACAACTAAAAGTTAAATCAGGTAAGAAGAGAGAACAGAAAGATTGACTAGGAACTGGGAATGCAGACAAAACAATGGCAAATACAACAACAACAAAAGAACCCTGCGTAGCTAAAGATGAATCTGAGAGCAAGAAGTCCCAGAGCAAGATTAAAGAAAAGTGCAACTAGGGCAGCTGGAACTGGGATGAGAATCAAACATTATCATAAATTAAATATGAAAAACAACAGTGAGATCAGCCAAGACTGAAGAGAGAATGAAGACAGGTTTGAAATAACAAGCTAAGATAAGGCAAAGCATGGACATGGGAAGCAAACAGATGGGAGTGTGCTATTTAAAAACACCCTCTCCCAAAGTTTGGAAAGAATACAAGATTCTCTCTTCTCCCATGAAATCCAGTGGTGAAGAGAGATTCATCTTTTCAAATGCTGGGACAAACACAGCATGACATTCATGTTAACAGGTACTGTTTTGAGGAGCAGAAGATTGAAAGCAGTGGATTAATTAGATGGGTATCATTAATGATGGGGCTGTTACTGGTAGGAGTCTGGCTGTTTACTCTAGAAACTGAAAGAAGCACCAAAGAAAAAGAATTATGGGAAGACAAGGAATGTCAAAAGTCTTGAGAGAGCTGAAAGAGCTTGAGAGAGCTAAGAGAGTTTGAAATTCATGTCTTAGCTCTTGACTCTGCCACAGAGTTACTTCATAGAGCTGGTTCAAGGCTTTAAAATTACACTTCTTGATAATTTGCTTCTCATTTTCAGATGCTTGAAAACTCCAGTGTTTGATTAGAGATAGTTAGTCACTTATTAAAATTGCTACAACTGAAAGCACTGGGAACCAGGCCTTGAAGAAATAAGCATTTCTATAGCACCAAGGTCTGCAAGATATCAAATCAGGTGATCTATAACTGTTTCCCAAATGAAATATTCATATCCTGTCACCATATCCCCTCATCTGAGAAGTGTATTGTGAAACTAAAATAGCTAATATTTTTGAAGCCCATAAATACTGTAGCAACAAGCTTCATAAAATGCCCATGAGGAAATTAATAACTCTGTATGCAGAATAGGATCTGAATAAATGTGTAATGAATAAAGCATGGGGTATGCTTTCAAAAATAAAACAGAAAACATAACATTGAAGGGATTTTTGTTAATTAAGCACAGAGGTTTGTAGGAAAAATTTGTATGTGAACATGCAATGAGCAACTTTCAGAATATATCAGTACATGTAGGTGAGAAGGGAGAAATATGGTTTCTCTGGTGAGCTCACTGTTAATATCATGAGTCCTTGATTTTTAACTTCAAAAGTTTAATTTTAGTTTATATGGTTCACTCAGTATAGTGTTATGATTGTGTATATGCACGTTAGTTACTTTGGATACTTTATTTGTCACAGTGTGCTTTCAGTGTCAGTATTTCCCTACAGAATGACCACTTGGGCAGTGGGAAAAATACTTAAACATAATTACAGCTATTTCAGAAGTGCTCTAGGTACCTTAGAGTGAATATGTTTATCAGGAAATAAAGCAGGAAGGTAACCAGCTTCTGCAGAACTTCTCTGTTTCAGCCTCCTGAAAAGTCCCACAAGTCCTGGTCTCAAGGAACTGACCCACCATGGTCTTCAGCCTTCAAAGCCTTAGGCATGTGCTGAGCTTGATGTTTGTGAATAAGCCCATTGTGTCCACCCATCTAAAACTCCACACTCGATAGAGTCCTAAGCAGCAGACAGATAGCCAAAGAATGAGGAGGAGGTGTGAGCAGTGGTGTTTCAGATGTATTTTTTTTAGTTCTGTGATTGTGTTTGTCTTTCGTACATACTTGTCCTTTTTTTGAAGTTTTTTTGGTTTTGGTTGTTTCTTTCTTTTTGTGTAGGAAGAGCTGAAAAACCTCCAGTTTTCTGGATTTAAAAAATAAAAAATAAAAAATAAAGTATATATATACCACTGCCACTTTTAACATAACTACATTTACCATTATCTCTGTCCCTGTAATATACCCACAAATCAGGAAATTTAAAAGAAAAGGGAAAATGGCTTTGTTGTTGCTGTTGTTGTGTTCCTTTGGTTGGTTTCCTTCCAGCTTAAGCATTCTGTGTTCCTGGCTATGTATTCGTTTCTTTGGAAACGGCTGTAGGATGGATTTTTGATTGACTGTGTTGTCAGATGGATTATCAGAGTTGTGAGCTTTTTGGAATGGTAGACATGAATGTGTGATAAGGAAAAATATTTTTTACTTAAAATGTTTCAAAAATTTGCATCATGAAAAGAGCTAGGTTGAATAATTAACAGGTTACTTAGGGAAAAAGTTGGGTTTTTTTTAATATGGAACAGTTTGGTTACTAGGAAAAATTATTTTAATATAAAGAAAGCTTTTTACTAATGTGACTGATGGGAATATTAATAACTAAGCAATGTAGAATAGCTTCTGCAGAGCTGCAATGCATATTTTAAAGAGTAATTCTAATGTGTAGCTGCTCTGGGTTACAAGCAGAAAACAGCTTTTACCCTGACATATACACACATTTGTTACAGCACTCATGTGCCCAGATTTCTGCATGACTCCCATCTAGCGTTTCTGAGTTTGTTTCCTGTCTTAGTCAGGGCTCTGGCAGGCCAGCTGTCCTCAAGGCTGTGAGTGCTCAGTGCTGCTCCTCCTGCGCTGGGGATGCTCAGGTCAGGGCAGAATGAGGCTGAAGGTGACATCAGTGCCTACCTTGCTGGGAGAGTTAATCTCCCACTGCAGAGGCTCTCATAATCTCCTCACTCGGGAGACATGTTGAGGATTGCATGTTGTGCATTCCTCTGCTTGGGCTGTAAAGCAATCAGCAAAATCAGTGTTACTAAAGCTCTGTTGACAAACATGTGCTCGCAAGACTGATTGTTTCTTTTAGGGGTGGAGGTGCAAAGGCACAGGAAAGAAAATTAACTTTTTAAAGGTGTGTATATACGAAGCAAGAGTAAGCAGAGTAACAAAACCAGGTTGGGGGGGTCCACTTTTTCAAATGAGCATATAATTAATAACACTGCAAAATAAGATGCCTCCTTTGTGGACATAAAAAATAAAAGAAACCATATTTCAGATTGATTTATTTAGCAAAACACAGCCCACCAAACCATGACACTGCAAGCAGAGGTAGACATCAGCCCTGACACTGCTCTGAGGGACTGACAGAAAGGGTCTCTGATCACTTCCTTGGAGTCAGTTCCAAGTGCCTGAGGTGTCTGCTCATAGAAAGTATATTGAGGAACAGGGGAAAAGAGCAGGCCACAAGTTTCTCAGCCTTTTCTTTTATCTGGTATGTGGTGTTTTTGAGGGCTTTATGACACACAGCAAACTGAACTGCTGGGACAAAGATTACCTAGTGAAGGCTGCACCTTTTCAGGGGCAGCTACCCATTCCTTGGCTTTCAAGTTTGGAGCAACAAGACTGAGTTAGGAGCAATGTGGTCACAACCTGGGTGCCAAAAATACAAGGAAGCACATGGATGCTTCAAAGACACTGACGCTACTCAGTGCCAGGCTTCTTAGTACTGTTAAACTCCTGTTAGCTCCGTCTTAACTGACCTTTCCAGTTTTAATGTTATTACCTGCTGGGAGTGCCTATCTATAGCAGCACTAGCCCTTCATTTGCAGGACGGCAGGGGCAGACGCAGAGTGCCCGGGGAGGCACTACTTCGAAAGGAGGTTTTGCACCGACCCCTGTATTTTGGGGGGCAGCTAAATCTTGACAGTGGCGATAGGAAGTTGTGTCTCCTCCCTCCCTCGCTCGATAGCAAAGTGTGCCCACCCGGAGTTTTCCTGAGCGCTTTCGGCGTGTCGCCCGCACCTGGAGCGGCCCGCGGGGCTCCGGGCACAGCCGGGGGAAGAGACCGGGAAATCTCCGCTTTTCCAGCCCTGCCACACAGGGAAGGCTGCCGGGAAGTGCTGCGGGGAGAGCGAGCCTGTGCCGGCTCGGACGTGAGAGAAAGACGCAGCCACCTCTCCGCGGCAGCGCTTTCAAAAGTCCGTGTTAAATGTGACACCCCGGAGAAACGGGAGCAAAAGAAACACCCCTCTACCCGCCCCTCGTCGTCCCCCCCGCCCTTTTCCATGGAAACTCATAAAAGGAGGAGGAGTAGAGTTTGCTACGGAAAAGTCTCACCTTGGTCTGAAACAGTTTCAGGCGTTTCTGCAGGATCGGAGCTGCCCGTCTCCGGGGGAGGGGAGGAGGCAGGCAGGGAGACCTCTAGCTACCTATATATGTATATGTATATGTATTTTTTTTCCCCGCTTGATCTTATTTTATTCCAGCAGCACGTATCTCCACCCCTCCTCCCCCTCCCTCTCCAGGTTGATCGGCTGAAATGAGGCTTTGCGCGCTGATCCCTTCTCGGGCTTTAAAACAAAACCCGGCCCCGCGCAGGCGGCGGCAGCTCGGGGCGGCTCGGCGCTGAAGCGCGGCGGGGCCGGGCCGGGCGAGGCAGGACACCGCGGAGCGGGGCGGTGGCTCCCGCGGAAACTTCGCTCGGAAAATAAACCTCCACCACTTTCCTGGGGATCCACGTGAGAGCAGGAAAGCCGTGCTGCAAGATCTCTGCGCTGCTGCTGCATGCTGCAATTTTACTTTTTGTTTGCCTTGATTATTTTTTTTTTCTGTTTGTTTGTTGGTTCTTACTTTCATTTTGGAACCGGTTCCCAGCTGCTTGGCTGAACTTCTGGAGACCAATGGACCTTTTATAATGCCTTCTTCTGTTTTAAACAAACTGTGGGCTCTTAAACTTCTCTCTTTCCCCCTCCCCCTCGCTCCTTAACCCCCATCCTTCAGCTCATGGGGCTAACACTGCAAAGCAGCGGTGGCAGAGGAGGAAATATACAGACACCGATTTGTTTTCTTGTCTCCTAAATTGTAGTTAATTCTTCTCATCGTCCTTCTCATCACCCATTTTCTCGCGCTTTTTTGGCTGCCGGGTGTCGATCTGTGCATTGTTTTATCTGATCTCGAGCCTTTTGTTGTTGTTGTTTAAATGCCATGCCCTGCTTATCTAGAGAGAAAGCTATATGGAGATAGAGGCATGTAGTGAATGCGCGTGTGTTTCCATAAGACACACTATCAAGGGAGCAGATCAGAAGCAGCCCGGATCCTGACCCTGACTGTATGAATAAGTAAGCAGGATGCTGACGACTGTGTGTTAGTTGCCTGTAAGGTTTTCGTAAGTTAAAGGGGGACGGAGGAGGGGGGACAGGCCAGAGACAGAGCTTAGAGTAAGTGTTTGTGCAGAGGGGGGCGAAGCTCTGACACTTTGCTCCTTCCAGCATAGCTGTTGCCTCCCATCAGTAGAGCTCGGCGGTTTGCTCTAGAGCACCCCACCTCCCCCTCCCTCCTCCCCGCTCCCTTCTACCCGCTCCCTTTTCTTTCCTTCCTTCGTTTTCTTTGCTTTTTTTTTTTTTTTTTTTTTTTTCTTTTCCCCCTCTTTTCCCCTCTGCCGAGGCAGTTTGCTGATGTGCAGCCCGGATCCATCTCCTGGCAGCAGCAGCGGGACCCCGGTCGGCGGCGCGGCCGGCGCGCAGCGGGGCGCGGGCTGGGCGCGGAGCGGGACGCGGGCAGCAGCAGTAGCAGCCGCCTCCTCCTCCGCGGGAAGTTTGCCTGGGGTTTGACAGAGGCGAGGGGAAGCCCTGACAGACAGGATCTCCCGGGCTGAGTCCACCCCCTGCGCCCACCCACACACCCAGCGACTTTTTCCCCGGCGAGGGGGGCAGCGACGCTCATGCTCCTCACTCTGTGTCGCACCCGTCTGACTGGGGCTACCTAGGGAGCACCGTCTCTTGGAAGAGCCTCCAGTGGAGAAGGAAAAAAATACCAACCTCCCCCAAAACCTATGGTTTCTCCATCCCTTACCCTCCTTTCCCAAGCCGGCGAGGACAGCAGAGCCGGCCGCCTAGCTCACCCTCGCCCTGCTCGCAACCTCTCCGCCCGAGGGAGGATGAAGATGCTTTGCTGGAGGATGGCACTGTGGCTGGCCGGGTGGACTGTCTGCGGGAAGCCTTCGTCCTGCTCTGGCCTTGATTATGACTACACTTACGATTTCACTGAAGAGGATAAAGCCGAGGCGATAGATTATAAGGATCCTTGCAAAGCCGGTAAGTGACTTCCACGTCTAATGCAGCTCCCCGCCCCCTCCCCAGATGGTGACTTTGTCTCGGCTTTATTTACGCGGGGTGCGTGAGGGGGGAGTCCCGGGCTCACCTGCTCCCTCCCGGGGCAGCGGCGGCGAGCGCAGCCAGAGCCCCGCGTCCAGCCCCCTTGGCTGGGTACGGTACCAGGACCTGCTTTTCTGGGACTTCCCACTTACTTCCCCGCGGTCTCCGGCTGGGCTGGTAGAGGGGCGCGGCGGCGGGCAGGGCTGCGCCGGTGCCGGCCGGGAGCCGGGGGTCGCGGTGCCGCCGAGGCGGAGCTGCAGGAGCGCTTCGGGGCTCGGAGGTGCCGGGCGGGAGCGCGGAGCGGCCGGGCCGGGCTCCGCCGGACGGTGGCGGCTTCTTCCGGGGCCCTGCCCGCCCCCGCCGCTTTCTTCCATCCCAACCTGTCGCTGCCCGGCCGGGCAGTGGATGTGGATGCGGATGCGGATGCGGCGAGCGCGGCTCCCGAGCGGCAGGGCTGCAGGGGGCTGACTCTGCCGGGCTTCAGCGGGCGAGCCCACGGGTCCCGCTGCCAGAGCCCGACCGGGGCTCGGTGCCTGACAGATCCCTCTCTACGCTGGGCGGGAAGAGTTGAGTTACAGCCTCTTCTCACTTTGTACAGTGGTTTCCTCGAACGTTTATCCTACTGATTTAGGACGGCAGCCTCTTTAATGCCAGATACAATTCTTCACCCATTAAAGTTATCAGTAACAAGAACTGACCTCAGGAACCAGGTTCACTGATATTTCAGTAGACAAGTGTGATGCTTTTTTCATCCTCCCCAAGGTATTATCAACAACAGCAGTGGTTGTCCATTCCCAACAGCTCTATTGTTAAACAAGTGCTCAAGTTTTCTAGCAGCCTCTTTTACATTAATTAGTTATTTTATATTCTGAAAACTAGTTCAGCCAAAGGTTGTGTTCACTATATCTGTGTGGTTTTCTTTAATTTATTGAAGAGAATGTGGTGTACATATATGCCAAATATGCAGACACTTTGTTTTTCTAGACACAAAAATATTTTGTTACTAAGTGTGAATTGTTAGGTCTGACTTGCTTGCAACTGAAGAATGTTCAAGTTCAAAAAGAACAGAAGCAATTGCAAACAAAACATTATTTTTTCCTCAATTAGTACTCACAAATAAGTGTAAGTAACTGGTCATTGTTAACCTAAACTCTTTTCTTCTGGTCTGCAATTCTTTAGGAATATTCACATGCATCATTTTATATAATGAGGAATGCGTATTTACTCTGTTTGCTGTGGGATTCTTGTTTCATAGTGGGAATAATTAGCAATTATAATTCATGATACTTAGTGTTTTGAGGTTATGCATGAGAGAAAGACAACAGTAGGAGACTGCAATTTGAACTGCATTGCCAATTCTCTGCCATCACTTTGTTTTGCCTGGAGAAAGAAGCATTTGTTTGGAAAATTTGGCCCATGGAAACATTTTATTGAAGTTCTTACTTGTGCTGCTTCACAAGTATAGGAAGCATAGGTACTACAGGGATGAGGGATGGGTAGGTGTATGAAGCTTTACCTGTGTGTAGTTCCTCTTAGTCTTAAAAGCTGTCACTATGAGGTTCTCTATCCAGTAAAAAAACCATTTTTCTGTTTGCTTTTTAGTGTGCGATAGTTCTTTGGAAATAAAAATGTTCCTCACTGCTGCACACTGGCGTGTACCATGTACCCATCATTTTTAATAAAAACTTGAAAACTCTATATGTCAATGAAACTGATCCTCCAATTTACTTTTACTTTCCCAATTTTCTTTTCCTGCTAGACCTTCCTTAAAGGCTCCATTAGTCTCAGCCTTTAAAGTACTGGTGCCTGATCAGATGCTGGGAGTAGTGGGTGCTCAGCCTCCTAGCAGCACACTCCAAGTGTGTGTTCTCCCTAGGTCAGTTCTTATCGTCTGGAGTGGGTTTTGGACTCCCAGGAGTAAATTTACAGATCTCTGCCATTAGGATGGGCTCCACAGTGAGGCCCTATTGAAGGACAAAGCCAGGCTTCACACTCAGGGGTGTGAGACGTTCACACTCAAATTTGTGTGTCACTCTATGCACAAGGTAACAGGATAAAATAAGAGAATTCTTACTGAGATAACACTCAAGGTATGCAAGCTTTGTAGACATAATTAACACTGGCTTTTACTGCATCTTGAGGGCCTGCAGCTGAGGCTGTAAAACTGTTGTTTTTTTTTTTTTTTTGAATCTGTCCAGGCTGGTCAGGTCAGTCAGTGTTCTGTTAGGAACCAGATATAGGTGAATTTCTGCAACTTAACAAGCACCTGAAGTCATTTCTGGTTTTGGCATACTTCAAAAACTCCAGTGATAGCCATGCAAGTTTTAGACATGCTAGAATAATTTGACCTTTCCCAAATATGCTGATGCAAGATTGTTTCAACCGTGATTTAGAAGTTATTTGCGTTCAAATTTTCCCCAGTGAGTAGTGTTTGCTGCTTAGTTTTTTACTGCATAGACTACATTTGTAATCTTGTGACAGAAAGCACTGTACATGAGACATCAGATCCATAGTTAGATAAGTTTTAATTCTATATTTCTTCATAGATACCTACCCCTGTTGAATTCATGTTCTTTTGGTAGGTCCCTTTCTCCTTGTTTTATTGTGAAAGAAGTGCAGAAATTTACCAGAAACACACTGTGTCAGCCTATGAGGGGTTATTTATGGGTATTCTGTGGGATTTTTTTATGGATGCTATATGTGTGTTTTAACATTTTCATGAGAAAGGGATCATTTTAGTGAATGTGCCTGGAGTCACACTGTTGCTTTGACTTAAAGCTCCCAGCAGGAGCAGCACAGTGCGGGATGCTATAGAGACTGAAAAGTACATTTTCTTACAGTATTTCCAGCTTTGTGAAAAATCTACAGATAATAGGAGTTTGTCAGATGCCTGTAGAGCTAGGAGGTGTTTCTGGAACTAATGTTGCCATTTGCATCTAAAACAGCAGGTATTTTATGCAACAACCCCAAAGTACAGTCTCAGTAGTGAAGCCAGTACATTGGGAGCCCTGAAGGGCCTGGAGAGATGATGTGATGCTGTTGGGGACATGACCATTGGGAGGAAGCTGTTGACATTGTGTAGAAGAACTTGATGAGCTGTGCTGTTTCCCATGGGTTTGTCTGCAGACCTTTAACCTGTGTGTGAATTTTGGGTCATGCTTCTCCTCCTTATAAGAAGAATCCTGGCACACTGTAACAGCGGGATGTGATCTAACACAGTTTCTGTGCTTCTGATGTCTCAGATATTTCCTTGTGTCTCTCTGCAGGATGTTGCCCTCAGTGTTTACCTTTGTGAGTTCAAGTGTAAGGCATTCTTAGTTTATCTTCAAGATCTAATTTGCCAGAAGATGTGAAACTGGGGACACCATACTCAAAATCTAAGGACATAGACCAGCATTTGTATAATCATATATCATACCAAAGAAGAATATATTGAGTTAGATTTCAGATTTCAAGGGGCATCATCAGACTTTTCAGATTGCAGCCTGCACCTGCATTATCTGTGGATTCATGAAGTTTTTCTTTTTTTTCCATTCTTACCACAGTTTATGACTTATTCAGGATATCTGCTAAGAAACATAGAGAGTGAGATGGCATGAAAAATAATTTTCCATCCTTTAATACTTGTTCATAGCCTGGACTTAGTTGATATTCAAGGTTTTTTGAAGGGTTTTGTTTTGCTTTCTCAGCAGCTTTGTTTTCCTAAAACAAAACAAAGCACATAAAAAAGGAGGGTGTACTCTGGTGTGGTCTTCCAATTAAAATACCATAAACTGTGAGCAATTAGTCAAGAAGTCTTAGTTTTCTTGTATAGCCACAGCACTGTTTCAGCCTCTGGACAGCTGACTGTCCTTAGATAAGTCTCTTTTAGCATTTTTCTATGAGGTATTTCACTTCCTAAGACAAATGTTAAAAGTTTGGGGAATAAGCTTGAAGCTGAGTTCCTTGGGCTATTATTTTATTCTTTTGTGGATCTGTTTTTTTTTTGTTTTGTTTTGTTTGTTTGTTTTTTAAACCAGAAATTTTGTCTTGCACTAGGGGAAATTCTCCCAAGGAAAACATCACTGAAACTTTTACAGTTTTCAGTGCAGTTAGTTTGGATTACTCCCCCTACCAAAACCCACTTAATTGTGATTTCTTGCTTTCAAATGATGATTGAATTGCTTTTATTGTTTTTCCCTCAGTGAAGCCAGATAAAAGTGTCAAAAAATTTGAAGACTAACAACTAAATTTTCAGCATTATACCTTGAAAGTTTATTAGCATGCATTTATTTGACTAAGAACAAATTATGTATGTATGAATGCCTACCTGCTTGAGAAATAGAGAAAATTAAGACAGACTGTCCTCACATGTCCATTTCTCCCCACTGTGAGAATCTAAGGAACTTGTTTGTTTACTTTGCACCTTTATAAATAATAATAAAAAAGTCTGGATTGTCCATAGCAGGGAAATTAGTATTTCCCACATCACTGAAGCATCAAATCTAGTAATATATTTTGTTTATAAAATAGCTGAACAGGAAAGATTGATGGTAAATGTTGAGTGCAATTATTATGCAGTGTTTTCTGTAACTGCAGTCTAACTATTGTTTCCTGATATTGTAGCAGCAGCTTTCTATACTGCTACATTTTTTATTTTAGTTTCCATCTTGTGCTCTGGGACATGTGCTCATTGTGAGCATCCTAATTATGCATTCTGGTAATAGGAAAATTCTTAAAACCTCTGATTATATATTTTGAATCTGTTGCATGATTTAGGTGATCAAGATCTTTATAGTTCAGTCATGTGGTAGACACTTAAAGCTATATTGTGCAGTTTGTACTAATATAGAGGTTGTGCTGCTAATATCACTTGCCAGACTGACAGAACTGTGACTGTTCATGTAGTAAATGCATAGTGTAGGCAGCTGAAACAGAAACAAGCTTTTCTGAATACTCTTCTCAACTGGTTTCCATCCTGCTGTGGGTAAACTTATAGGGTAAATAAGACTACTGACAAATTCAGCTTTTAAATATTTTTTTTCCCCCAGAATTCTCCATCATTGCTTTATCTTTTATGCCCTTAAATGTGGTATCTCAACACCTTTGAAAGAGATTTTTGAGAACATAAAGTTCTTTTTCTCCTCAGCTTCATTGAAAAGATTAATTCAATATAAAACTCTGGGAAAACTACATTAAATGAATATGTTTTACGTTTCAGCTTTGTGAATATCCTTCCACACCAAATGCTCAATTTCATGTGCAGACCACTTTCCATAGGCGTCTGTTTCTGAATATATGTCCAATGTGTCAAACTGCAAGGAACAGTATTACATCACTGCAAAATGAGTCTAATTGACAAATCTAATTGAGCTTGGAATCAAGTCCCCAAGGCAAACTCTGAAACATTCACCACACCTGGATGTCTGCCTTATGTCATTCTGATTGCCCCTCTGGACAATAGGGCTGGTAGGCTTATGACATAATTTCATTCACTTCGTTTTGGAGAGAAAGTCATATCTTTGGTGCATGGTAGTGACAGAAGGTCTGTAAAATGGAAGAGCTGTAGGATCAGAGAGTCAATTCCTGGTTTTCACAAGCACAATGGACATTGTGGAGAAGGAAGACTTCTTTTTTTGCCTTCTTGGATACAGTATAGTAGTCTAAATTTTATAACAGTGAATGAACAATGGAAGAAATCTCCAGTCTTTGCTTAGACAAGATGTATTTATCCTTGAACTGAAATAGCTTTTTATAGTCTGGCTTTCAACTTGGGAAAAATATTATGGTATATATTTTTTGTTTTTAATATGTGTCTGTAGAAAAGATATATTGGAAGAGCAGTATTACAGAACAAAACTAAATTTTGGCCTTTCAAAGCTTTCAGTTGGATGAGCAGCATTTCATAGGGTTTTCCAGACTTTTCTCAGCCTTTTTAGGATTTTTCTAATCTACTTGCTTCAGTCATTATTGAATGCAGTCCATTCCCTCCATTCTTAACCAGAAGAAACCTCTCTCCATTTCCCTACTACATCTCTTCAGAGTAACAGAACTGGAAGTGTGACTAGAGAAATCTTTGTGTATTTTTAGCTCTGTCTTGTCAGGATATTTTTCTTGGCTGAGAGCTAATGGCCAATCTGTTAATGTGTTTTAATGCATATTCATTCTTTGTGTCTGCTGTGTATCTTCTACTTCTTTTCCTGTAATTTCTTTCATTGTTACTATGGCAAGTTCCCTTGCTTCTGGATTCCCCCTCCACTAAATGTACTTTTTACTTGCTTTTCAGCTTTTTCCTGTGCTGCTGGACCAGTCTTCTACTCCTCCCTGTTTTCCTCCCTCGATGTATTATTCTCTTGCTTATGAGAGAATAATTCCAAATATATTCCCTTCAAATAAAACTTCAATCTCTTCATCAGGCATTCTGTAAGATTGTCTTCTAGTGCTTTGATAGCTCTGTAGCAGAGAAACTGGGCACCTGTGCACACAGCTGGAAATGGGGAGGAGGAGGAAGACGAGTGGGCTGTGTGTGACCAGCGTGTTCTCGTGCTGGGTGCTCAGTGGGCTGCAATGATCTGTTCAGCACTGCACAGCCAATCCTGAGATATCTAGCTACAAATGTTTACACAGAACACAGACACGAACCACCTTTCTCTGTCGGACTCAGGCACCTAAAGGTTTGATGTGAAGACAGTCCCTTGCTGATCAGCAGGAGGAGGAGCACTCCAAGTACTGGAAGTGCAGAGGTTGTATAAATAGTACTGCAGCAGAACAGGCTGGGCTGAGAAGTGTGAAGGTGGAGGCTGTGCTGTGGACAGTGTCAGTGTGCGACCCATGTGAGCAATTGCTCCTGCAGGCTGCTACAGAGGCAGCTCCCACTCAGACAGATACTTTCAGGTGGCTTTTTGGGGGAGTTTTGCCTGAGTAATGGTCTGCAAGTGCAAATGGTGAGTGACTGTAGGTAAGAATCAGATGTTTGAAAATATTTGAGCACAATAAGATAGCTCTTAGAGAACATTAATGCTCCAAAAGGTAGGTTTGTGGCTTTTCTGTTCAATATTACAAAACAGAGATTGTCAGGACTAAATGACAAAAAAATCAATATTATTCTAAAATAACTCCTATTTTTTTCTTGAGGTGTGTGAAATACAATGCCTAATAGGATATGCAGTGTTTATTAAACCAGTTTCTTTGCTATATATACTTTAATGATAAAAAGATCCATCAATAATTGACTAGAATTGAAATTTTTCCTTCATTTTGATGGTTATAAGTGATGCCTGATCAAGAAATAATCAGCAAAATCAGGACACAAAATTGCAAAGGAAGGATGTTTATTTAAAAATTCGTTTTCAGTGCATTTTAATTGATTTTGGAAATTTTCTATCTTGCTCTCCTCATGAATTTCATGTCTTTTCCTACAGAAACTGAATGAGAGACACGCATTGCTGCATTTGAAAGGTGGCAGCGCCTCTCAGCCACATTGTGATTCTTGGATATTGTAATTTGTGTGGTGGAACTTAAGTATCAGGTCTTATAAGAAGCGAGGGGGCAAGGACATCAGCTGGGGGGTTGTATCAAAATAGCTGCACAGATGAGTTGCATTCTTCTCACACTGGTAGCATCAGTTATATATATTCCTAATAACAAATTTGATTGTTATAAAGCAACAACAAAAATCCATTTCATTGGTGTCTGATGTTTTAGTATATGCTAGTTAGGTATGTTCTTGCTTTCATGGGCATTGTAGCACTAAAGACCTTCAACACTTTTCCATGTTCCCAAAGATATAAATATAGCCCAAAAATATAAAGCATCTTGCTTAGGGCACAGTGATTGTCCAAAGAGTATCCAAAAGGCAGAACTTCTGATGTTTCTGGATGATTTATTCAGATAAGCAAAGAAAATAATTTCAGATGGTTCTAATGTAATATCGAGATTTATTTAAACAGTTTACTTGCAGAGTGAATTATATTTGCTTTCACGAGGAGTAGTTTTAGAACAACTCTGCGGGTGTGAGAACATGACGATGAACTGCCCAATTTCTCCATCTGGTAAAATGTCCTTATATTTATAACAAATTTGCATACATCTTCTTTATCTCTCGTACTTGCTTTTTTCCCTTACTCAACATTACTCTTACAATCATGCTCTTACTTCAGCTTTATTTGTAGGTGGGTTATGCCACACTGCTTTACAACTGTTTCCATACTTGTAATTCTGTACTTCATCTCTTGTATAAATGCACAGGCAAATGGGTGAATTAGGTATTTTGTGTTTGGGCAATCTGCTTTGCCCTTTTCAAATGAAGAGCATAATGTGTTTCCATGAAAAATTGCCAGTACCACGTTGAAGGCATGTTACCCATTTTTTACAACCTTCATTTAAGTACCAGGATCTTTGATATGTCCATCATCCCATCCTTTTGTTGTAATATGAACTATTTAGTCTTTAACTATGGAACTCTTCAAGACTGTTGATTCAGGACTGAATTGTGGAATCTTTTTTTCTGTTGTTAGTGATATGGCATAATTGCATTGTGTTCTAATAACTTACAGAGATTAATCTTTTATGCTTGAAAAATAAATTGTTAAAGAAAAACCCACAATAAACCCTTAGACAAAAAATATTAATTCAGCCTGTAAATCGCTAAGGAACCAGGCTTGCATGGACATTTAATTCCGCAAGGTGACATTGTTGGAAAAAAATGTTTAATGAAAACAGAGTAAAAAGATGTTCAAGTTAGCAAAGAGAAAAATGAAAGAGAAGAAACATTATAAACATGAACAATTTCAGAAATTATACAAGAAGATAAAATAGAAGATATTTGTTTGTACTTCTATTAGTCTGTTGAATTCTGAAGAGGAAAATTCAGAACAGAGACTAGGAGATGTGGAGATTTTATGCAACTTGTTTTTACATTGAAATCTGCTAAAGGATTCCACGGAGTCAGTATTGGATTTATGATATGACATTTACAGAGGTAGCAGAGGTATCTGGAGGGCTGATACTTAGTAATGGTAACATTAATGATTTTCAAGTGGATATATACCTCAGGCTTCAGAGTTCAAGCCAGTATTTAATAGCTTGAAACAAGGGTGAACCCCAATACATGGCAAGATTATGCCTGTCTATCTACTGCAAATTCTTGTTTCTTTCTCTGAAGCAGCTGGTGGTGACTGCTGTCAAAGACAGGACCTTGGATATGATCCAGTGTTGCAGTTCCTTTGTTCCTCAGCTCTTCCTAAGTGCTATTTCAAAAACTCATGTCTTGTAGCATGCCTAAAGATAAATGGAATATAGCTATTTTGGGATGTGAATGAATTTCAAAGGTCAATATCACTGTAAACACATTGACCAACTATAGTTGATGAAAATTAATATATGCAAGCATACAAGAAGAAAACTGCATTTACCTATGTTTATAGATTGTCCGTATGTGTTCAGTGGAGCACTTGTACACATTTATCTATAAACCACATGTATGCACACGCTCACCTGACTACCTAAGGAGCTACCAATAAAGCATAGATGCCTATAGAAGTATTTATAGAGGCTCTTTAAAGTCATATGCACAGTTTGTGTGGGTGCTTTTCTTCTTTTTGCTTTTCCCCCCACTTATAAATGCCAAAGTAACTTGTGTGTAAATCTGACCTAAAGGCCATTGGACTCAGTGGGAGTGTTTCCAGTTACTTTAGAGATAATGTTTATAGGTGAACAAGTAATAAGCAGGGCTGACTAATGCACTTCTGCGTCCTTGGGCTGTGGCTTACTTGTATGCATGTGCTCACATGCTTTGCAGGCACATCAATGAAGGCAGTTGGATTTTTGCCCCAGCTTCTGTAGTTGTCATCACTAACACAAGAGTATAATGAAATCTTGCATTCAGTGACCTTGTGATTACAGGTTCTTTCTTGCTGGACTGGGGTGTGAAAAAAATCCAGCAGCTTGAAGAGCATCTGATTTTCTCTTTTTCTCCTCTTATGAGAAGCCTCAGGATAAGACTGGATTTTGATTACTTCAACAATTTCTCAACTTTTAGAGATAGGTTTCTTCTTGTCATAGCTGAATAATCAATTAATTGGGCAATCTGATAAATGGCTAAAGATGCTGATGAACATAATGGTTGCAGTTGCATATACAATTCCTTATCTGTATAATTCCAAGAAATGTAGAGTCAAAGATAATAAGCCATTTGTTACAAAATACAGCAGGCATGTGAAACTAGTGTCGTTCATGTACTATTAGGTAAAATTTGACAAACCCTGGAAGTTTCCTCAGTGATTTGCAATGTCCCCAGTTTAACATATTTTCTAATGTGGAGGCTGCTAGTAGCTAAATAGATCTTGGGAAACTAGGAGGAACATTAAGAGGTACTAATATCCCCATTTATTTAGTAAATTGAAGAATTAGTTAATGGCAAAATAAGAAGGGAGCAGAAAGTTTTATTTTTTCCCCACTGCTATATGTAGTTTGGATGGATTGGAAAAGCTCTAGATTGTTGTATAGAACTGAGTGACCTTACAACATAGCCTAACTCTGTGCAAATCTTGCATTTGACCGTGTAGTTTGTTATTTTGTGTCTTGGAAATTTCTGTTTTCTTTCTGATGTTGTTTCTTCAGTGCATTGAACTTAAATCATGGCCAGAGTGAGAACTGCAGGTGACAAATGAGTCTGGGTTTGACTGAGGATTCTTGTTGAAGAAAGTTCTTGGCTTTAGTTACGGAGTTTTCTGGAGTTACTTGGTAAGGGAAAGAAGTAAGGAGAAAAATCTTTCCCCTTCATAAGAAGATTGACCTTCTACAGTTTTTTGATCCTTTGATCACTAAATTGCAGGAGTGGTTGAGAGCAGAGAGTGTAGGAGAGGGCTTTCCTGCTTTTTTTCCAGTTCTTATCTGCATTCTTGAGGATGAAACCCTTTCACACATGAAATGCAGGTGAAAATACAGAAACCTAATCCAAGCTTTTTGAATGTTTTCATTCATAATGCCTTTAATTTGGAAGAAGCTGAATTAAATATGAATTGTAGTGCTGATAGATCACAGTCAGTGTGTCCACAGAAGTGAAGCATGAGTATAGGGAATTTATAACATACGCTTCCTTTTGCATTATGGAAGGGAGCCAAACACAAAGATGCCTCCTAGATCAGTAACGTGTTTATGGAGATATGCAGATCTTTTAGCTAAAATGTTAGAGAGAAATGCAAGCTATTCTGTGGTGCTTTAAATCAAATATGTGGAGAGCCAGCTGAAGTCATGACAATCCTTATCAACTCGAACAAAATTAATTTTTCTTGGCTATTTTTTGAGATTTTTAATAACCTGTCTTAGATTTATTTGGTGTATGGTGCAGCATTCCATCACATACTATGTATTTTTACTGATTCATTGATCTAGAAATTCTAGGTTCAAGTTTGTAAAAGAAATAAAATAATTTCCTCAATTGCTTCCACTTATAATCAAGTATTTCCAAATATTTTGTTTGTCTTTCCTAATTATGAACAAGGTCAGACTAAATAACAGCCATAAGGGAAAAAAAAACCAACAAAAAAGAATGTAAATAGTAATCCTTAATTCTAACTACATGATCTTATAGAAGAAGAAAAAGTATTTGACCCTTGGTTTCTGCATAATCTGGTTTGACTTCATTGACCTAAAATATCCTAGGCTTTATCAGTGGAGAAATGTTTTCCTCCTTCCAACAAGCAGATGATGTATGGTCAAAATCAGCAAAGACCAGGATAAGATTTTGGATCCACTAGCAAGTGCTAATGGAAAAAGCTAACATTCCCATTCTTTGTGTGATTCCTCTATTGTGATTCCTTTTATGCTGTACTGATATGGAAACAAACCCTTTGTACAGCTGTCCATTGGAAAGGAGCATGTGCAAGATTTGCTCCTGCACTAATGGAGCTACAGGGATCCCTTGTGCCCCCAGGGCACAGCCACAAACACGCACTGCATCTTTCCTTCCTGCCCTCTTCAGAATCACTTTTGGATTTAGTTTCCCATCCTGCTTGTTGCCTGAGGAGTCACAGGTATCAGTGTTTAAATCTGGATAAGTGCTTAGAGAAATCATAGAGAATGGGTTATTTGCCAGGCAAAGCCAGGTAATCAGGTAAAACTGAGATGCAAATGATAGGTGAATTACTCTGCACTGAGCCCTCTGCAGTTTCCAGCAGAAATTTCTGTGAGGGCTTTACTTCTGCAGAGCAAACTGCTCTCTGCTGCTTAAAGTAGTGACTTTTAATTAATGATACACATATCAAAATTCCTCGTGGTATTTTGTTCCAACCTGTCATTCTGTTAAATATGGATGAATTGTTCTTGCACAGATATTTTGGTTTTGCTTTTGGGCACTGCTGTGGATTGTTCAGCAGCTCTTACACCTGGTAAAATGCCTTTGCTTACAAAGATTTTGTATCAGGATGCTTGTTAGGCTTTTTCTTTCTGTGAGATTGGCCTAAGAAAAGGTAGCTATCTGCTCTACAAACTTTGAATTTCATCTCTTTGGACTATCTTAGCTAAAATAGCTCTGCCTTGTATCCTGCTGTGGGATACAGCAGATCCAGCAGGTGGGATGTAGAACAGACTCTGGGTTGTGTTAGATGGGCTGTGATATGGGCTGCAAGCTGGGAAGGGACCCACAGCAGCCAATGAAGGTGTTTTGTTTGGGGGTTTCTTTCCCTTTATGATATGAGTGTTTTCATTTTTTGTCTGACTTTTGTGTTCTGGCACCTTTATGTATGAATACTAAATGCTTTATGTTTATGTGCTGAAACACATAAGGATGAATAAGGCTGTATATAAGGCTAAATTCTTCACTCAGCCTGTACTTCCTCTCAGGATCTCCTGTTACTTCTAATGAGATGAATGGCATGGTGGCGTTCACCTTAATGAAGTCAGAACTTAAGGCTGAAGAAAAATTGTATTTAGGGTCATTTTACTGAAACTTATTGGGAATGTTTTTTTTTTTTCAACAATCCATTACAGTGGAGTCAAGAGGTAACTGGGTAATTATTGAACTGGGTGCAAAGAAAAAACTAATTTTAAAAGCTTTTGCTGTTCCTTTACAGTAGGAAATTATACGGAGAGAAGATGTTGTAGCAAGGGGGAGCATAGAGGAACTGTTCTGTGCTGCGAGCCAAAGGACATCATTAAGAACACTCCTATTATCTGGAAGCCTGACTTCCTGTCTCAGTTTCCTCATGGGTCTCAGTGAATGGCAGAAGAAATGGAACACTTTCCTGCTTGGCCAAAAACTCTGCTAAATGACTCCTTTGGCTGCACGCCACGCCATGCTCCGGAATAAATCCTGCAGCTCCCCCCTGAGTCTGGAGGGTACTTGCTGTAGTTCCTTGGGGCTGATGAAGTGAATTTTAGAAAGCTGAGGAATACTGTAATGCTTCAGGTGTCCTTTTGTGCATCTTGAAAAATTCTTTTTGTGATAGAGACCAAGAGATGCATTGACATTTTATTAATGTAAGCTTCCATGGGATGTTAAAGAGCTTCAAGAATGTAAGGATTTCCATATTTGGTAAATGGTTTTACTACAATGAAAATAGTGTAGCATTTGTAAAATGTACCAGAAACGTGTAAAATGAGATGCTTTTAGATATGCATTCTGTTTTTCTGTTTTTTTCTCACATTGTTTTAGCACATCAACTAGTGTTTATGTGCTAAAGTTATACATATACTTATATTGTAAAGTATAAAAATAATATAGTAAATATTCTTCTATATAGAATAAAACAAATTTCAGACATCTTATTAAGTGCTGTAGATGATGCATTTTCTAGGCATAGAGAGGAGTTTTCCTCTTTTTTTGTTTCTGGTCTTTGGTACATTTCTTTAACATACATATTAGCCCACAAAACTTTCAGTATTTTCTCTTAGCTCTGATTTTAATTAAAACTGCAGCACCAAACTTTTGATTCAGTTGTTACTGTCAGTTTCTATACTTTCTATTTTAACTACATTTGGCAAGCAAGAACCTTGCAGCTGACTCAAAGGAAACTTGGCGAAATATACACCATTTCCCAATAGCCTTTCTCTATAATAGAAGATATATGGGACAGTGTTTAATAACTTTTGTCTTGTTTTGCATCCAAGAAGAAAAATATGTTTAATTCTCTGGAGCAGGGAAATGCTTACCACAGTTAGTGCTCTGTATGTGTCATCTTTCAAGGGTGACAAGCAGCTGTCCAGCTGGAAATGTTTGGCATACTTGGAAAAGAGTACAGAAAATGCTTAATGCCACTGGTATATTTCAACAAGGAAGTATCGATCAGGTTCTGGTTTGTTCCATTTGCTTTTTTTTGTCTTATTTTGTTTTATTTTTTCTCCTGTTAGTTTGTCTCATACTTTTTACTGTGTTTTCCTTGTTCAGGCTTTCCTGAATTTCTGTGCAAACTTACTCTGCATGACTTCCATGGTGTACCAGCACAGAGGGTGATGTGAAACAATGCTTCTGACACTGAAACAGCTGTCAGCTTCGTGTGGGGATGCAATTGTGCCTTACAGGCTTGATGCTGGGGTCGCTAGGTTTTTTTCCAAGGAAGCAGAACTGCTGGGTTATGCTCATCATGCCAGCCCATCCTGTAGTCCATCTTCAGACTCCTTTCTATAGGTGGCTAAATGCTTTCTAACATTTCTTTCTAATGCTCTTGGCTGACAATCAGTGCTCCCAGCCTTGATACCTGTGCATTCTGAGACTTGGCATTAGTGGAGGCATAGTGAGTGGCCTTTTCTATCCACTGGCTACAGGAGGAAAGCAGAGACTTCCTTTTTTATGGCAGTTTATTGATATTAAGGTCATGATTTTGAAAGCTGAAAGTTTGGGATCTCATTTATTCCCATTGCTTCCCCTCCCTGAGCAGCAATACAACTTTGTCCTTTCTGTTGCACCTAAGAGTTCTCTTCCGGACATCCTTTTCCTATTTCCTCCTGATTCAGAGAAAGAAGAGACTTCTGTGCCTACCCACATTTTTCAGAGTCACTGGTAAGGTGCCACCAAAAGTTCCTCATCCTTTGCACTCATGGCACAAAATGTAAGATTTCAACTAACATGGTGAAGAAATGTTGATTTGCATTGCTAACATGGGTGTATTTCAGTATCTGTAGTTAAGAATTTATTTTAAAAATAGTTACACATAGTTACACATGAAAAATGAAAAACAAAAAAAACCCACCCTCCTTAATAAGAGGAATTTTTAAAGCTCCAATGAGAGAGAACATTAAAGGTGCAGAAGGCAGTGTAAATACATATTTCCAAGTTCTTTTGATTCTGTATTTATTTTAATTCACATATTTTTATTTTTGTGCAAGAGTAACTCTGCTCACCTTCTGTGGTCTAAATGAATTCCTATAGTTAAATATAGATGTTCTTTCTGGAAAAAAATTATAAGCTAAAAAATTATGCTATTGTCCTACTAACAGGACAAAATTTGGCTCAACTATTTGTATTATTTTCACCCTTACTTTTAAAGTAAGGATTTGGGTCCAGTACTGAAGGTTTACCTTTTAAAGACTCAGGTGTATTTGTCCTTTATCACTATTGCATATCATCATATTTAGCTGTTTAATATCTGTATTCACTATGTAATATTTGTCTAAGGATTTCATATCACATCTATAAGTTACCCAGAGAGTTTTGCTTTCTTGAGTTTGTTGTGTTTTACTTATTTTTGTTTTCACAAATACTTCTCTGAAATAAAGTTTGCGCAGAGTTTCTTCCTGATGTTTTTCTGACACTAATGTGGGATGAAGTAGGTCTTTAGTAGACAAATGGCAAGTTTGTGAGAGGGAGTAGTGTTTCTTTATGTGGACTGGCTATGGATAGATTTGCTGTGGATATAACTAGTAATAGTATGCAATATTGGTGCACCCAGTGATGTGACTGTGAGGAAAGCTTGCCCGTGCATCACAGGCTTGTAGGTGTAAACTGAGTTAAAAATATTCCCAAAGAGGGCTGCCTGAAGGAGATTGTTGCCCTGACTAGATGTGTCAAATTTCTGTTCAAAGCAAACCTAGAAGACAAGTAAGAAATGGTAATTCTAGAATTCTTATTCCAGTTGCCGCTTATATAAATGACATTGTGTTTTAAATCTTACATGTTTGGGTAGCTGTGGCAGTTTGAATTTTTTTAGATCATCAATTTAGACTTGAGATACTCATTGTACTAAAACATTAGCAAGTCTTGATTATAAAATGTCTGCATCATTTGTGCTGTCAAAATGAACATAATGTGATAACAAAGCAAGATTTCACTCTCAGTCAGCTCCATAAAGTCAATTAAACTAGCTGCACTATATGTTGACACAGAAACAGTTTGATAGATCAACTGTAACTTGAAGAAGTGCATGAACTTGGGTTTAATTGTGAAGGTTTAGTGTAATTTGGTAATGTAAATGAAAAACTTGCTGTCATTATGTGTTCTACGTAAAATCTTTTGGAAGCTTTTGCAAGCCTCTTCACTGGTTTACAGAACAGACTAATATTAAATTTAGAGGAGTAAAATCTGTATGGGGGACACTTTGCATTTGAAGATGATTTGATTAAAAAACTTACTGATCTATGCAGTATTCAGATTTTTCCTGGAAACAAAGTATGTCTTTGTTTCAAACCATTTACTGTACTTTTAGAAATATTTGTGGTATAGGAGCTCTTGTTATTACAAAACAAGCCATTCCAAAGTGAACTGCAAGCACTAGGGAAAATGTTGATAAAGGTAGGAAGGACATAAATGACTTGGTCACCTGAATGCATTGTTTCGTGTTCCAAGCAGCTGAGGTCACTTGGTCTGTTCAGCCTGGAGAAGAGGAGGCTGAGGGGAGATCTCATTGCAGGTACAACTTCCTTGTGAGGGTAAGGCCAGGCATTGGTCTCTTCTCTTGGTGAGCAGTGATAGGACCCGAGGGAATGGCCTGGAGTTGTGTCAGGGTAGGTTTAGGTTGGTTTAGGAAAATGTTTCTCCCCCAGAGGGTGGTTGGGCACTGGAACAGGCTCCCCAGTGGTCTCAGATACTTGGTGTGGCTCTTAGGGTGTTCCTGTGCAGCACCAGGAGCTGGACTCGGGGACCTTCCAACTCTGATTGTGCAAAAAATACTTCCAGTTGCACTATGTCAAGCAAGGTAACCTGTGTAACAGCTGGCTGCTTCTGTCTCATACCTGTCACTTAGGGTCTTGCTCTCAGATCTAGCTGTGCCGTTCTTGGCTTTCAGCAGCAGCAAGCAGCATGCCTGTGCTGCCTGCTGCCAGTGTCCAATGTTTCTGGGGACTCAAATTCCCTCCTATAAAGAGCTAAGGAGTAAGAAGAAATCACCATAAATCTGAGCCTTCCTGGGGGCTCTGAAGGTCTGACACTGTGGGAAGCAGTTCCTAAGCCTCAACTTCTTAAAACTTGAACACAGAAAAAGCTCAAGTGTGGACTGAGTAACAGGCTGGGACGAGCTGTAGGAGGGTGAGAAGCTGGATGGAAGGGAGAAAATTAAATGATGCCTTTGCTATGCAGTTGTCAGTTAATTCCTAGAAAAGCTAGAATTCATTATAGCCCAGTTAAGTGTTTCCACATAGCTGGTCACTCTTTTTGCATGTCAGGGACAGGTTTTGGTACAAATTGTGTATTCTAAAGCATAAGGGTCCCTCTCTATGGTTTAGTCACTTTTCCAGATAGTGTTATGTCCAAACTTGAGTGTTACAGCTCCTCACTTTCAAAGACATTTTGTCTTCCACACTGGTCCTCCTCCTTTGCCACTTAGGACAATGCGCAGTTTTGTTGTTGATGAGCAATAAATATTTCAATTTAATTTTTTTTTAACTAATAAAGGGCTCTTGTCTGTGTACAGAGCCTTTTTAGGTTTGTCTGCTAAAATACTTAACAGAGGTTTTTAATGAATTCCAGGATTTCTGTCTTCTTGTCTTTTAGGGGGATATTTCTGTAGCACAGTCTTTTAAATTTGCTTTTGGTGAATGAAAATTTGGACAGATCATTTTTTTTTTCTTTCTTTTCTAGTTAGACACTTTCATTCCTGAGCAGCCTCTGAAAGCTTTTATTGCCCTCTCAGCCCATCACAGACATCCTTCCCAGGAGTGCATCTCAGGGAGTCAGGCTGTTGTGCACCAGTAGTCTGGAACCAGGCGTCACCTTTCAGTTTGCCCAAGATGCAGCTTTGTTAATGGAAACAGCAACAATAAAAGCTTGAACCCTGACTTCTGAATAATCAGGTAAAGTTTCTTTAGAGTAGGTCTGACCTTTGCCTTCCATCAGCACAAAAAACAACCCAATAAGCAATAACAGAAAAATAACTTTAATCTTACAAACCACATTCACATTTGTGAAACAGAAATGCTGTGTAGCATCTCCCATCTCACCAGTATTATTTTGTTTTCCAGTGCACTTCCCTCCTAGAGCTTGCAAGTTATGAGGTTGTCTCTAGTTTTGTTCAATATATTTAGAAAAGTTCCTATTATGTTTTTCTTTTCTTTTATTGTTTATACTGGCTGGAAGAACGAAACTAAAACTTTCATCTCAGGTTGGAACATAATTTGGTGTGACTGCTCAGCTTCTGATCTCACTACCAAAACGTCTTCTTTTAGGAGCTGATAAAAATATTTGGCTCTGTTTCACCTCAGTCACTATTGGCAGTTCTTCATCTGCTCTTCTGGGGCTTCCATCTGCTCTCTTATTCTGCAGTTTCTTCTTCAGGCCCCAATTCAGCAGCAACAATTGCAAATAAGTGAAAACATCACTGGTTTTTCTGAGGGTATGGGGTTGGATGCAGGTGCTATTCTGCATCTCTGTCAGAATCTTCCAGGATTTTATCTCACTGCTAAAAGAGAGAACATGGCAATTCCCTGAGGCTTGGAGTATTCCTTTGTTCTTCCTCCCTCACAGGTGTCCAAAGACTTAACCTAGAGCTGTATACATTACTTAAACCTGAAATCAGCAAATCAGAAATTAATTATGTTACAAGGACTAAGGAAAATAGTTTTTTATCTAATGAACTTTTCAAATTAAAGTCCTCTTAGTTACAGAAAAAAGTGTATGAATGCATGTGAAATCAGATTTATTAAAAAACATTTGTTAAATGTTTTCCCCTTAACTTATATCTGTTCTGTTATTTAAACACTTTTAATTAAAAAAAAAAAATCACAACTCATAATTGGGGTTATTGATGCTGAATAATCATTTGCTCTCAAGTGATTAAGCTGCTAACCAGCACTCTACATTATATTAACAAAAAAAAAAAAAACAAACCCAAAAAACCCCAACACACATATAAATGACTGTCTGCTTACTTACATATTTCACTTTCAAATGTGTTTGTCATTTCACAGGGTTTTTTACTTCTTATCCATGGAATTTTTTTTTACAGAAAGCACAATCAAAGTTTCCTTGATCATCTAGCTGGTGAAAATGGAATTGTAGTTGTGCAGTGCTGGTGTACCAAAAGGCATATCATTATAGTGAAACCCTATATTCATTACTCATAGGAGACAGCTTGTCTGACTTAATGTAAAGCTTAATCAGAAGGTTTAGAAGAGGAAGTAACAGAAGAAAAAAGACCTTAGTAGTGAATACATGCATAATGAATTGATTCATTCAGTACTTTCCTTCTATTTTTTTCCACTTGCTCTTGCAATGTACATTTTGTCATACTGAGAATTTAATTAATGGTAGGGAAAAAAAAATACTAGTCCTGTGTCAGACTAGCACTGACATTTATGACAGCCGCATATTGAGTTAGCAGGTTTTTTTTTCCTATAGAATGCTGACAGCTTATAATGTAAAAGCTTTTTAATAACTTTAACAGTGAAAAAGATTATTGAACAAAAAAGTGGTTTAATAAAAATCTTTACATTATCCATTTACTGAAGCACGCCTTCTACACAAGCTCTTGGTTTCCTTCAAAGAATTATTTTATATATTCTACTAGTACGTTTTGCTGTCTCAGAACTATTGTGTAAACTAGAGATATTTAAAGCAGAAGTGTATATGACAGGTTTTTTTTGGTTTAAACTTTATCTTCCTTTCACTTTCAAAAATAGCCATGGACAGAGGTGTTTTCCTTTGACCACTAAAATAGTCAGAATGTAATGTTCAGCTGCCTGTCTGTTCCTAGAGGAAGTCTAGGGAGCCTGAAACATCTTCTGAAGTTAAAAAAAGGTGAATTTACTGATGTGTGTTAGCTAATCAGCTATTCATGGTGCTTTCAGGCACAGTGATGTGATTGTGGCAGACAAACCTGGAGGACAAATGCTACACTGATCGATCTTTCATTCCTTACCCCCAAATCTTCCTAAGTCAGCTTTAGTGTTGCTACCAACTCTGACAGCTGAGGAAAGGTGGCTTTTCCTTTCCCACTGTACCTGGGGCAGCTGCTGGAAGAAACAGGAGTGCAGCTGGGAGCATTGCATCAGCACTCAGCAGAGTTTGCAGACCTGACTGCTACTGCTGTGAGCCTCTCAGCCAGTGCAGCCTTCTGTCTTTCTAGTGCACCTTGCTGACTAAGTGTACTTTCTTTCTCCTATCCGTTTTAGAATGTAAGAAGGCATCTGGTATATGGAGTCTGTCTGGGAAGCTGCCTCTGTTATTTTTTCTGAAAACAGAAGGGGAGAATTGATTCTTCCTTTATCATAGGGGAAACATGTTCCCTGCCTTAAGCCCTGAGGGTTTAAATTAAACTTGGCAAGACTTGATGAGCCCTTAGTCTCGTCAGAAAGAATCTATTATGTGCCCCTACTATATTATCTTTTGTATTCAGAAGTTACCTGGTTTTCACACAGTTGGTCCTGAAAGAACCAGATTAATGCAGGCAGGTGCTTACTATTTCTGCCTGTTAAGTCCTGAGAGACTCCTTCCTGCTGATGTCACGATCCCTAAGGGCTGGTGGAGGATCTGTTGCCTGCATAGCCCCGAGGAACTGCTAGCATGGAGGACCTTTCCCATGAATGGTGGCAGGGAAGAAGGAGTGGAACAAAAAAGTTTCTTTTCCTTTCTTATTTTTGGAGAATCTATGGAAGTG
This sequence comes from Luscinia megarhynchos, assembly GCA_034336665.1. Classification (NCBI taxonomy): domain Eukaryota; kingdom Metazoa; phylum Chordata; class Aves; order Passeriformes; family Muscicapidae; genus Luscinia; species Luscinia megarhynchos. The sequence goes on along the minus strand of CM067566.1, from coordinate 38,207,704 downwards.
ATGGGTTTTTGGGCTTCCTGAAGAGTCAGGATCCTGAAGAATTATTTATAAGTGAGAAAGATGTTTTTGTAGAAGGCACTTTTATAAAGGCTGACTGGCTTGCATGGGGTGAAACAATACAATTAGTGTGGTGAGGCAGAAGCACTGGTCAGATGTTCATTTACTACTTCATTCCTAGTCAGCTTAAAAGCTTGGGAGAAATTTACTACTGGCTTTTATACAGCCAGAATTTGTCCTTTTGTGTTACTTGCAACTAATGAACAGTTGTAAATACTTTTGTTCTGACGTAGTGTAAAAATTTATGGTGGTCTGCATGACTGTTTGTAACGTAATGGGTATCACTGGATTGCAGTGCAAATCATTAGAGGCATGCATAGGTAACACTGCCTAAAATACATTGTGAGGCAGGTGGTAATGTGTGTCAGTGGAGTTGTTTGGGGTTTCTTTTGGTCATTTTAACTAACTTTGTGGTCAGACAGCTGCTACTTATAACTTCACAGCTAAGACTGACTTGAGTCCAAGAAATTCAATGTAGTGGATGAAAGAATTTTAAGAAGAAGGTGATTCCTGAGATGAAGGCTCAAAGGGAGAAGAACAGATTCCCTGTGTCTCTCTTTTTTGTTGTGAAGTACATTGTCTACGATCTTATCCTAGTTATTTATTCTACCTTATTCATGCCATTGCAGGGATAAAAATAGGACCTTTTAAAAATGGTTTTGTTTCTATAGCACCTGAGAGCCTCAAATGAAATGTATCTTGCACTCCATCTGGAAAAATGATCTCTTGTAAACTCTGCCCAGGCAAATTCTATATTTGCATAGATGGATGTTTGGCCTGGAAGATCATCTTTGATGACTCAGTACATATACCAGTATGTTGCTATTGACAAAAATGGAAATTCTGGGTAGAATATTTCTTCCAGGGACTCTGTTAGGAGCTGCTCTGGGTGTTTTGGTCTCTTAAGCTCAAATTATATCTACCATTTTTGTGGCAGTATTCCAACACTGGTTCTAGGTGGGAAACAAAGCTTCTGTGAAATATGTTATTGTATACTTTATTCCAGAAATTGTCAGTTCCACTGCTGTCTAAGATGCTCAGGCCTGTGAAATAGAACAGAACTATTTTACAAGTCATGTTGGTTAGTGGGCAGGTGTATTGGATGAAAAACATAAAGGAAAAGACAGAACAGGTTCTCAGTAATAATATATTTTCATGAAACTGATGATTTCAGTGGTTTAATGAAGTAAATGGAGTTCACAAATGCTGTGGTTTTCTGCTTTTGTATGTCTTTCTCTTTAGAAAGTATGTCTGTCTCTTTAGAAAGATGCATTATGCAAGTTGCAGTGTACGGTTTGGATACTTTTTTTCTGTCCTTCTATAAGTGGGATATTTATCCAATATTCTTGAAATCCCTGTGAGTTGCTCAAAGCAATTATTTTCCTCCTAGTTTCTCAGAACCCCCTCCTCCCAGTCTTCCTTAGCTTGAGAAGCAGCTTTTTTCAATGAAGAAAACCCCCTTTTGACTACACAAAAGACAAAAAATATTGTCACAAAAGAAAACAAAACACTACATATACAAAATCAAGCATGAAAGCAAGAAAACTGTACTACCTATCCCTGTTTAAGGCATGATGTGCTGTTTCTCTGTACAGCACCTTGCCCACCTATGTGAAGTGGTCAGGTCAAATAAATAAATAGTAGCCCAGACTCTTGAGTTTTTTACTCTGGCAGTAAATTAAACAAGAATTGGCTCATGTAAAAAGCTAAATGAGTATTTCAGAGCAATAATAAGGTGATGGAAATACCCAAATATGCTAGTACTGAAGAGCTGTAGAAGATCAGTGCCAAACCCTGGATCAAACAACGCCCACAACCACAGCTGACACCAGAGGTGGGTGTGGAGTTCAGGGAAGAGCCAAAAATGAACTGGCATTTTTACCTTCATCAAAAGAACTGTAGTTTGCCTATGTGCAAATCACACAGGAGGCAATAAAACCTCTATTATCTTTTTAAAAATCTTTTTTTCTGAAGTTTGTTGATTGCCTTAGCGGTAAGGGATGATCTGCAGAAAGCAAGAAATTTTCCCAGTCACACCAGGAAAGTATTGGTGGTATGGTATTTCTGACCCCTCTCAGTTGATGTAGGATATGTGGTAAAGGAGGAATCCTTGAGAAAATTATGTCAAATGATTTATTAATGCTGTCCATTGTCCCAGGTAGCTTCATTTTTGAGTTGGCTACATTTTCCCTTCTTCTGATGCAGCTCAGTTCTAGAAATGAAGACAAACAAGGCAGCCATGACACACAGAAAACACTTGACATAGTTAATGAATTAATACTTTAGAAGAAAAAAGTGAGACTTTTGCCTAAGTTTTTTAAATGTTCAGTTTTCATGTAGACCCAGGTAAAGTATGCCTTTGTACTAGAGGAAACTGTCTTGCCTCAGAAAATCTGCTGGAAAATGAAAGAGAAGAGGCATATAAGACAGGAATGTACTCTGATAATAATTGTCATGATCTGATATAGCAAGAAGAGTTGGATTTTATGCCCATTGAGTTGTGCAGGGTCTAAACTGCATTTTATGTGTGTCCTTACACTTAAATCAGTGTTCTGTTTCTCACACGAAGAAAGGAGGTTCTCCTCTGCTGTAAGGCATTCTAGATGGTTTTTATTGATTACCAGGGAAGGTGAGGTGAAAGGGGAAACATTAAAAGCATGAAAGAAAAATCAGTGGGAAAACAGGTAAAGGGATGGAAGGTATAGGAAGAAAGGGAGAGAAAAATCTTACTTTTATCTTTATTGATCTGGATGTGAAAATTCAAGCAAGAATAGAACAGTAAGGGAGAAAACAATAGATTACAAAAACCCATCTCTCATATTTTTACATGAATATAACATCTGAAGAGGCTATTAAAAAACTTGGAAAGAAGGTTACAGGGCAGCTGAAAGCAAACCACTGTGAGATGCAAACACCTAAGAATCTTGAAAAGGAGGTGTGTATAGAGGACTTTACTGGCCAGCCTGAGTTGTCCAGCAGCTGGTGAGAATAGTGTTAAGTGTTGCAGGAGGAGAGAGGAAGCCACAGCTGCATGCCCTGGGCTGTCAAGCACCTGTCAGCAAAGGAAGTGAGTTGGGGCCCTGCCTCACTGAATTATGGTTTTCTCCCAAGGCATTGTACCAGGAGTATGTGCACTGTCATCCACACAGGCTTCTATTATACAGAAAAAGGCAAGTGCAACTGGAGAAAAGTTCATTATGCAGATTGCTTGTATGTGAAATTTCCTTTCATAAAGATATTCTTTTGTTTTGCTCAGGCATAGACTGAAATCTCTTTTGCTAAATGTAAATTATTTTCTCAGTAATGCCTTTATTTTCTTTTTCTCTGTGTGTATTCATGCGATGCTGTATAGATTTTGGAAAAAATATTAGCCTATCCTGCCTTGGCTTGCCTAAGTTGTAATGTTTTAGTTCAATGTAGTGGCATAATAGGTATCCACTTCTTCTCCTTCTACATGCAGAATAGTTTAAAATCTCTTCTTCCTTGTCATGCAAATACAACTGTCCTACGAGCTGTTAGCATAGAGGAAGCTGGTTAGGAGGGAGTAAGGAAACAAAGCCTTGTGTACCTAATCTGCAGCTCGTTTTGGATTCCTGGTGATCAAACTTCTCCCAGTATCCTTGAAGCCCCTTTTCAAGGGGTTGCTGTAACACAAGGGCCTTGTGTACACAAGAAAAGTGTAGTGATTAAATCACTTAAGTTTAGAGATCAGTTCAAACAAGGCATTGTATTCTTTAGACATTCTTTCTGCAATTTAAGAGCACCTGATGCTAATGTTTCCTAGTTAAATCAACATATAACATTCTTAAAGCAAAGAACTCCAGCAAACCTGGTGTGTAAACAGCATTAATTATTCAAATCAGTTGCTAAAACAACGGTTTCAGATACAATTGAAGGTTCTTCTATGAAGTTTCTTCTCCTAAGTGCTTTATTGAAAACACAGTAGGAAATTATGGATTAAGATAGGTTTGTTATCTTTACCTTGATAGAACAACTAAGGATGGATCTGGCACGAAAGAAGAGGTTGCCAGCACACCTCCCCCTTACCTGTCAGTGGTGCCAAGTGCTGAATTTCTCTTTGTGCATTTATGCACTGAGGGGCCCTGTAGAGAATGGTGGGAAGACAAAGCATCTTAAAAGTTAATGGCAATGATAATAAACTGGTTGCCACTTAATGGCTTTAGATGAGAGAAGTAGTATGTAATCAAATGTTATTTTAGCTTCCATTGTTTGGAAATTTATTATTTTTCCCAAATGTGAAGCACTAGGCCATTATAGTGAAATCACGGTGACATCATACATAGCTTATTTTCTGATGGGGAAGATTTTTCTGAAGTAGGATTTGTAAAGCAATATGTTTATTTTTGTCTACCCAGCTGAATAAAAAGTGTCTCTTACCAAGCATGTATGAAGAGTTGCATTTTTTTAATGTTTAATTTACCACAAGCATTTAGTTTTATGAGTTTTTTCAATTTTAGAACATATGAGCAATGAAACACATATTGAAAATCCATTGGTGTAATTTGTGGGATACAATTCTCAGCTGAACTTTATAATATTTGGTTATATACCTGCTTCCCATTTAGGACATAGAGGGTTTTTTTTCGATAAGCCAAGAGAAAGACTGACTGAATGCTATGATTGAGGTGACCTGATTTGGCAGAATAGAGAACAAGAGAACATAGATAGTGATTCCACTGAAATTTAAATTAGTCTGATTTTGGATCGAATTAAATGCTTTGTAAAGACTGCATCTCAGAATTGAGATATTTTGAAAGCATGCTGACTAAACACTGATCTGAGCTTCTGTTTAGGTGTCTGATTTCTATCAGCAGAGCTTCCATGTGTGGAATGAGAGGAAATCTGAATAAGGCAGAGTGTGTGAAATGTTAACGAGGCTGAATTAGTTATACAAACTCAAAGAAAGATTGGAGAAAGCAGCTGAAATACATAATTATTGAAGCAACTCATTATAAAAAACTCAGTATGTGCTTTAAGTTAAATCTGTTATTCTGTAGGTATGAGAAAGAAGTCTAAGTCTTTAAATTACATGGGTGCTTTCAGTAAGCCCCTTAATTTTTACAGTGAAGACTTGTTTGTCAAACATTTTTTGATTCAGTTTAGCTGAAAACCAGAAGATTTTGCTGTGAATAAGGGCCTGATGAGATGTTTCAAAGGTTTCTGTTCCTAACCACTTTAAATGAAGTTCATAGCTGTATGTTTGCTAAGCTTGTGCTTGTGACTGTTCTCCCACTTGCTCTGCAGCTGTAGTCAGATTATCTGAGCAGCTAAGGTGGGCCTGGCGAGTGCTTTCAAATTGAAGTGGTGGGCGTGGTCGGGTTCCTTTGGCTTTCTAAGCGTGCTATCAACAAAGATAAGCAGATTTTTGTCTTGTGGCACTTAGCTAAAGTCAATAAATAAAGCTTCTGTTGACATCCCTGGCCAGTTCCATTGGAAGTTCTTGTAACTAAATATTTGCAGGATCACAGTTTATCTCAGCACTTTAGTTGGATGTGTGGTGTTTGGTTCAAAGAGAGATTACACATCCCTCTCTGCATTGTGTTTCTCAGATCGAGCTTGAAGTCATCTTTGTTTTGGAACCACTGATTAACAGCTTGTGGAATAAATTTCTGCAGTTAGTGGGAATTTAAAGTAAATATTTACATGACCAAAATTTTAATTTGAGCTTTGTAGGTGTGAAATTTGTGCTTTATAGCTATATATAGAGCTCAATCTATTTGCGTATTTAGAGGATAAATATAAAATCAGTTTATTTTAATATGTGCAAATTTCACCTTTGGAATCCTGATTTTTTTCTTGGTTGGGTTTTTCTGGTTTTTTTTTTAGAACAAACTAGACAAAGTTATTATTGTTAAATGGGTTGGAAGCTAAGTACTAATCATAGAATCTTAGAGTATCCTGGGTTAGAAAGGACCTTAAAGATCATATAGTTTCAAACCTCCTGCTGTAGGTAGTAATGTCACCAATTAGTTCAAATTGCTCAGGGACCAATCCAACTAAATGAAAGGATAAATATTAAGTTAAAATATGAAACTAGAAATGGTCATAAAATTGTATATCTTCCAAATGTCACTGAAGGTGCATCTCAGAAGGGTTTGGCCCTTTCTGTGTCACATATATATCACAGTGAATACCACTCTAATTAAGTATTCACCGAGGAATAAATTTGAAAGAATTCCTGGTAAATAGGCCAGTGGGTGAATTTTCTCGTGGATCCACATGATGGATTTTGGCACTGATAATCCACACGTGATTTCTAAGAATATTTTTCAGATTTAGAAATTGCCATCGGCTGTGATACTGGTGGGTTTATGTGTCTGAGAGGATAAATTGTTTACAGTCAGGAAAATAAATACATTTTACCTTTTCGTGAATTTGGATAAATGTATTCTGTAAATTATGTTTTGTTTTTCTTCACATGAAATTGTCTTCTAAATACCAGCTGGCAGAGAAGTTGCCTTTTGCAGAACAGATGATTTTTTCACAGCAGTTACTTGATTCATTCCATAGCTGTCATTTTTTTCAAGGAACAGATCATAGCAAACATTCCTAAAAGTAAGGTTTTCCTTCTTGACCCTTATCAACACTGAGTTTGAAATGCTGGAAACTTTCAGAGCTTGTTGCCCACTGTGGAGGAGTTTCTGATTTCCAGTCCCTATTATTTACCACTTATGGTAATGTTTGGGTTAGAGCCCATCTTTCTCACTCTGCTCGTCTCTGTCCCCCTTTAAAACAGGTGATTAAATCCCACAGACATGGTGAGCTTTCCTCATACTTTAGACTGGCATTTCTGTCCGATACACACTTTATTTTTCCCGTTTTCTTTCCCTCCTGCAGCTGCTGTGTGTTGAGTTAATTCCTGGGCAGTTGCGGAGGGAGTGCTGCAGCCTCCACACGTGCCTTCCTCCCATGGAGCTAGTGGCACTTATCCTGGAGAGCCTGGGCTGTCCTCCAGCCCGTGTACCTGTCTGGAGAGGTTTGGAGCTGCCCCTGCGTTCTGCCTTTCTGGGCAGGAGGCAAACCTGGTGGCAGTGCTGCTAACACTGGGGCGTAGGTGATGCTGGGGATTCTTTCATGCTGAGCTTCACGACCATGTCTTGCACCTTCTCAGTTTCAACTCACTACAGCCTCATCTTGTGAAGTCCTTGGCTTGGTGGTTTTCTGGTTTGTTTGGGTTTTGTCTGATTTTGGTGGGTTTTTTGGTTGTTTTTGGATTTTTGTTTGTGTTTTGGCTGTTTTCACCTATTTATTTTAATTCTCTTACTCCTGGAGCAGAAAGAATGCTTTGTTGCTTTGAGGGACTAGAGATTATACCTATCTTTCCTGATTTTTGGTGTTACCTTTCTTTAAATGTTAGTCCCTTTGTCAATTATGCACTAGTCTCTTTGCCTTTCAACTTGGCTCTTTCTTTTCAGAGATTTACGATATTATCGAGTTAAGTATTCTCACAGTAGTTGGTAATGGAGAAATAGTTAAGTAAGTTTGTTTAGGTGTGCTGATTAAGTAAATGTGTCTTAAACTATTGCCTTAAGGCACTGTTTAAAGAGGTTTCATTTTACTTCTTTTAGCTGAAAATGTAGTTTTATTGAACTTGGTGTTGTTTGTCAAGAACTAGCTTTTTCCTACCTGATATGCCTAAGAAAAAAATATCTTCATTGTTCTTAATAAAGTGGATTAGTAATTGTAAGAGGATTAAGCATTTTAGCTTCTGGCCTTTGCACTTAATTGCAGAATACCTTTCTGGAGAGAAAAAAGAAGACCAACAACCAGTGTTTTATGCTCTGGTTTGAAGTACTGCACTCCTGGAGATAGTTTCCAGGTAAACTAAATGGTCTCACCTAGAAGAGTGTGTCATTTTAAAATCTGTCTTCCATTAGTGGCATAGTGAATGATGTTTCCTTGTAATTAGGCAAATTAGTAATTTAGTGGATATGTTAAGTTATTCTCTAAATAATGTAAATCAAGTGTTGCCATTTAAGACTTGGTGTGATATCATAAATTACATGAGAACTTGCTTTTTGTCCAAGGATGGTAAAGACTTTCCTAAATGTTAATTAGGCTGAGCAGTGTTTCTTTGAAAACCAACAGCTAATTTTTTAGAAAAGTATGATCTAATACCCAGAGATATCAAAGGATTCTATTAAGTCTTCTAAGAAATACTCTTGTCTCTTAAGCCTTGCTTAAACTTTGGGATATTGCTGCTGTTCAGACCCTTTTTCAGAAGACTTAAGAACAGAGGAAAACACAATTTTTGTCATCTTTCAGCTTCATAGTGAGTCCTAGCATTGTTTTGGAGAGAAATTGATGACTGTGGTTGTGTGTATTCTTGTTGGCACAAAGTATGAAAATAGGCATGGGCTGTGCTGTGATCTATTGAGGTGATGGGTTTTTGTACATGAGATTAAAGGTATATGTGGACATGCATCGCCTGCCTTGCAGCATGTCAGGAGAGACCAAAGAGCTCTCTGGAGCTGAGGTGGTGGGATCTGAAAGTTTTGTTGGCAAGTGGTCCCTGGAGTGAATGTTTATGAGCACGCTTAAAATTTGTCTGGAAAGCAGCAAGTTGGAGCAATTTGAAACAGTAAGGGAATGGCAGGGAGAATGAATAATCACATAGCTCATGCTCAGATTTATTTGCTTTGGTCCCGTTTTTACTTAGCAATCAATGAAAGACCAAGAAAACCATGAGAGCACTATTTCTTCATGTCTCTGAAAGTACTGGAGTAACTGGTAAAATTCTTGACTGGCACTTTTCTGATGTACAGAGTTTTAAGTGTGGCTTAATTAATTTCAGAATTGAATCAATATATGGGCTTAAAATAAAATTGTACTAACCTTTGCTTTACAGCAATTATAGAAATCCAAGTAGTTAAATTAACTGTGCTACTTTTTTATACTCAGTATTTTTTCAAGTTTGTAATTGTCTGGTCTTTTATATAATTGGTCTAAGAATCTACAGGGAAGATTCTGTCACATGTGGACCTTTTTTGCCAAAATTACTAATTACCTAAGTAAGTGGTAATTGTACATTCCCCTGTGCAAATTATGTCTTAATCTTTTGATGGAGATTAAGACATAATTTTGGCAAGCACCTTTGAATATTTGGGTTACTGCATAGTAATAATAAATGAAGGTACTGCTTTGTCTCCTAAGTTTCCATACACTGTTAGGCTAACGTTTCAAATCCTGGAAATATGTAAATAGACAAAACAGAGGTAACTTGTATCTTGAAATGTGGAGAATTGTTTTATAGGAACTTAATGAAGTGATATTTTTTGAACTTAAACACAGTATTTTAGGGTGTTTTACATTTTCATTTTTAAAACTGCCTGCTCATGTATATATAGCCTTGCATTTTCTAATTTGCACAATGCCACACTTGTTTGAACATGAGTTACATTGCCATTTGTGCCTTCATTGGAGAATGTAGTTATGCTGCAAGAATAAATGAGGCACAACACTCTGCATCCAATTTCTCTGTTGCACCTGAAAAATACTGTGAAGGATATGTGGTAAAGCATTAGTAACACTCAAGATAGAATTTATCTTCCTTAAGGCCAACCTTGTAAAAGACAGGTGTTTAGTTTGAAACTGGTCATGCCCCATCCTGCTATAATGAGTTGAGGAGAGATGTGGCATTATCAGTCAGTCACTATGTTAGACATCTGCATTAGACATGGGTGCATGGCCTGGGCCTGAAGTGCCTGTTTGTCTCTTTCTTCTTGCTGGAAAAGTGGGGATAGATGTGTATGATCAAGTGAGATGCGCTTTGGATACTCTTGAGTTTGGAGGGAACAGCTAAACTTCCCAAGTAAGTGATCAGATATTCTATTTAATTAAAATTTTCTCTGCAAATGCCTGTTTACCAAGTGGATTCACATAACTGATATTTGATTTAATACTACACAGACAGATACTTTTTATTTCTGAATTTTCCTTGTGTAGTACAACAGTTTGGAAGCACAATATCTGTGCACCAGGTGTTTCTTCACTTTGCAGGCATGGTGACCCTTTTTAAAAAATTTTTGTCTTGTTTTTCACTTTTTCCTGTTTTTGCATGTTATGTAGGCCTTGATATTTTTACATTGAAGAATGGGCTACAAGACATAAAAATGGCATTGAGGCACTCTTTCCAAAGATTTCCTGGTCTGTAAAATGTCTGTTTTGAGAGTCAAGTCTTTCATTAATGGTTGAGATGAACTATTGCAAAACTGGATGGGTACTTTGAAGTTTGTTCAGTTATTGGAACTCACACAAATGGAGAGGAGATGTTCAAATAGAGCTACTGAGGCATACCTTGAAGTTCCCTCTTTTTTATCTACTTCCTGTTTTGTAATTTAGGAGAGGTTCAGCATTTGACTTAGAGACTTTCAAAAGATATTCTTAAGTCAGTGGAAATAAGTCCTGGCTCATGTGCTCTGCAATCCCACTAACTTATAAAAAATAAATATATTCCATTTTAGAAACAGATAATGCTGTTAAAGAAAACATTATGAATTTATTCCTCAACAGCTTTCCTTTGTATTATGTATTTCTTCTTGGCTCCAACACTAGTTTTGTCCTCATAGTAAAAGTAAACATGATATGGCAAAAGCTGTACACTTTTTCTTGCTTAAAAAGAAGGGAAACAAGCACTTCTTTTCATAGAAATAGCCAATGTTTTATTTTAAAGAGGAGATAACCCAAGGCTTTAAAAAAAAGTAGTGCCAACTCCTCATAGTGAGAAGCGGATGAGAAGCAAAGAGCTCTTTGAAACAGCTGATGGCATTTTACAGACTGTAAGGTGCTTGGTCATGTGCCTGGTGGGGTGGGACTGTGGGATAACCCATTTTCATTCATGTGGTGGAAGTAACAGCAGGTATGGTAGCTCCAAAAACTGTTTTACTAAACCACAGAAAGCAAGTAATAGGCAAAGCTGTATATTATCCTTTTCTGGTTGATGAATGCTCAGATTTTCCACGTATAGCGAATATCAGTAAGTTTGGAAAAAAGGCTTCCTCAATGTGTATATGCCATCCTTACATAACACTGGCATTAACTTTTCTGTGAGACTTGCTTTTCTATGTAGTTGTTGCGTACTTCCTGGAAATTAGCTTTTGATCCACACTTAATACTATTTTTGTGTAATAGACAGTAACTCCTATTTTCTTGATTTCAAATTTATTTTGGGTTCAAGAAAGATGATAATTTGAATAACTAATCAAGAAAGTTTTTTAATATCTTCAAATAATCCAAGAAACAGTATGCACTTCCAAAGTTTCAGAATAAAGAGTTGATGGAAGCATCAAACTGAGGCACAAAGTTAAAATCATGTAGAAAAAAAGTTTGCACAAAACAAATGTTAAGACATAATGGAAGTTGAAGAAAGACTATGAGTCAGCTGGATATCACTGCTTTCAGTCCTCTGGGCATTCATAGCCACATGTCTGCCTGTCTCTTCTATCATTCACCAGTTACTTGGAACACAAGTATCAGTTTGGGCAAAAGAAGACAAATCTGCAAAATCTGTGTGAATCTACAAACTGTGTAAATCACCAACTGTACTTCATAGTTAGCATTTAGAAGAGAACAAGCCAAGGACAGGAGTAATGCTTACATTTGTGGCTTAAATAAATGGCAAGTATTTTTTTGACTTTGCTTACAAAATTTTTCAAGCTATCAAGTAGATACAATCAAAGAAGAGTGAATGAACCCAACCCATTTCCTTAGATCTTTGTACAAAAATTCTCATGGATAAAATATTATTTATGCTATGGTTCCAGGCTAGGTACACAAAATGTATGGACAAATAAATTTCTCACTGTAGCTTTTTTTTTTCTTATTTTTATAGGTATTAGGAAATAATGCAGAGCATGAAGTGCCTTACATGGCAATTCTAGGTGGTTGTGATGATGATTCTGATGAACCTGCCAATAAAACTCTCAATTATTTATAGTGTTAACACATGTGTGCTGGATATTGTGGGCTGAGCTTCACAAATGCTCTTCATGTAATTGAGCTTCCTCATAGTTAAGTAGTAATGTCTGCTGACCACAAAAGACTCTAGACTGGATTTTAGCTGCTGATTTCAGAATAAGGTTTTTGGGCTTTGCTGCTGAAGAGGTGAACTGTCACCTGCACTAATCTGTGTTTTGGCATTTGTCCATTTTGCCCTCTGCCTTACTGCAGAGTTGAGTTAAAGAGTGAGGGCCACAATCCTCAAATGCAAATTTCTATAACTGCCATAATTTTATAATTGGAGAGGATTACTGCACTCATCTGTAGATTTGATATTGCCTTTGGTATTTTAAGATTATTTTGACTGTTGTGGGATGGGATAGAGAAAAGCTATTACTGCAGATCTTTGAAATTTGGATAGAAAAAGACCTTGGAGCTAGAAAACCACTTTTTTTTCTAATTTCCATCCAATTTTATTCAGATTTAATTGAGTTTAAACAGTTCAGTATAGACACCAGATTTCCCTTCACTTGATTTTTTCTCAGGAAACTGGTTTGAGCCTGCCAAATCCATAACAGAATCCATGGCTGTTTCCAGGGCGAGGATCCCAGGCTGCCACCAAAGCACTAGCCTACATTATGTTGGGAGCTGATAGAGCAATATGATTTGGAGGGAAACAAGTTAATGAAGTCCTACCTCCTGTCCTTAGCTCCATCAGCCTCTCAGAATACCTCCTGGGAGAAAAGGCTCTCACAATTGCTGGGAAATTTGAGAAGCAGACAGCCTGACAGGCTTTCTCCATTAAACCATAGTCTCTTTTCCCTCCTTTGGGGGCACAAATATGTGGCACAGATCCCACCTCCAGAGTGGGAGAAAAGAGTGGGATAAATCGAGCCATGGCTCCCCTGAGTGATGTTGGAGGTAGCACTCAGCTCCATGAGCCATCTCCCTCTCTGGGAAAAGGCTTTCCTCCATTGCCAATTCACTTCCTGCAGCTCAGCTGACAGAAGTCTCTGCTGTAATTTCAGGCTGAAACCTGTCATGTTTGGTATATGGTCCTTGTTGCTGGCCCTGCTAGAAACTGACTTTTCACGTTTTAAAGTAAAAGCTAGGAAATTACTTTAAAATAATTTTTACCTGTTTTGTAACAATACAAAACAATAGAAGCATATTATGACACAATCCTCAACGTTGCAACTTATTTTGTTTTCAAAAATAATCCTACGATAGAAAAGATTTCAAGTGTCTGTATCTGTTACGTCTAAATTTAGATTCTTTTGCTGTAGAGGTTTTCCCTACTCATAGTTATACCATAATACAACGCCCCAAAACAGGAAGCACAGTGCAGTACTTTATTTTACCTTTCTTTTAAGAGATTAACTTAGGTGAAATATCATGGGAGAGATGGAAGAGTTTCAGCTCCTCCAAAGTTTTTGTTTCAAATGTGCACTCTTGATGAAGTTTAGGTACAAGGAAAACTAAACATTACCATGAAGACTGCTCTATTTGCAAAACAGCCTTAGTGTTATATCTGTTTCTTGAATTCATTAGTTAAGGTCTTTTGGCAGAAAACTGAGTTTTAGTGAGATAGTCCTACATTTTATAGTGGCGAAATATATAACAATGGTTAGATACTTATCCTTTTTACAGAAAATTGTCTTAATGAGTTACACTATCGCTTTCTTTTCAGAAAGAGTAGTTTTAAATTCAATTTTATCTAAATGAAAGGTCATCTGAGCATACAGTTCAGATTAGTTTTTCTTCCAAACAAAATACCATTAAATTTTAGTATTGCCAGGTATTCCTGTCCATGTTATTGTGAGGAAAGACATGATGTGAATATTTGGCTGTCAGCTTATCTGATACTATCTTTTCTATTAAAGAGCAGAATGCACATTGCCAACCTTTTGTTATCTAGTTTCCCGACTGCAGCAGAGTGTCAGGTTCTGCCAAACTGGCTTACGTTTTTTAAGTGCTCACCATGGACTTTAGTTATCTTTTCCTGGTAGTCTGCATCCTGCCACTTAGCTGTAAATGTCACACACTCTTCTTCATTCATGCTTCCTACTAAGAGCTAGTTTTATTGAAACTGTGTGCAGAAATATACAAATGAACAGAGAAGAAAAATTAATTAGCCATAGGTACTGCTGAAAAGATTTCTGTAGGGAAAAAGTAAAAAATACTGTTCTTGATGATTGTACTGTTTGGTGGGAGGAAAAATGGGAAAAGACCCATTAAAAATGTCCAAATGTAGAAGATTAAAAAATTGATCCGGCTACCTTAAAACATAATTAGTACAGACTAGTCTTTTTTCTGTGTTTGCATAACTTGTACCTAAATTTAACTTTTGTATTTTACCTGCAGGCATTGATTTTTCAGATGTAATCTTTACCTGTAATTAAAGAGAGGACAGAAATAATAGCAATGGAATAGAAGTCAGTATACGAAATATTAAAAACTGCTACCATTTAACTGGTTGCAGGATATGTTGCTTTTAAGTATCTGGTCTGCAGACAGATTGACTCTATAATGTAAGATACACCATTAAACCAACTCCTTGGTACTTCTGAATAAATACTTCACTATAGATCTCCAAGAGTGTTTTGCTTTTTAAGACATTTTACCACAAGTAAAATCTTGTTATATATCCACGCTGAAGGTATTATGTAAGATCAGAACAAAATACTCTTGTGTTCCAGACCAAGTGAAAGACAATTTTCAAAATGTTTCCATAGCATGGAAGAAATCCCGTGTACTCAGAGGGGGGAAAAAATCAGCCAAAACCCGCCCCCCTCCCCCCAAAAATTTTATTGGGAAAGCAAACTGCCTCTACATTTTTCTGAAGAATGTCAAAGTCATAATATTCAACAGCACAGCATGCCTACATGTGATAACAGTGTGCTTTTGCCTGTTAAAGAAGCAAGGACTGTGGGATGCAAGTGTTGGCAAAGATGTGTACATAGCTGCACTCTAGTGTACTCTAGCTGATATTCATTGGTAGGAAATCAAGCATTTATCTCCAGTAGCTACCTATCACTAAGTATTTGTTATGTTTTAAAACTTGGTCAACATTTTTTCTTGTGTCTGTTTTTTTTTTAACGGTGACACAAATTTCTGTTAAGGATTTTCTTTTCTTTTTTTCTCTCCAAACCTAAGTTACATTCTCTTTCAAACTAGTCAGATCAAAGGTTCAGCCTTTCTTTTTTTCCTGCCAAGCGCAGACATGAGATTTTTGCTTCATTTTAGTATTTCTCTGCTGAAGATGAGGGTGCTTCTGGGAGTTGCAATTTTGGTAAATACCTTCTTCAGTGGTGCATTGTTAATATCGTTTGTACAGTGCTCCATGTTAAATTTCACCTCATTGATTATCATAATACAGAATTGCCTCAGAAGTTTAGTTCTGCCCCAGTGGAAAATACCAAAGATTCCATTCCTGAAAGCTGCTTTTGCTTCACTGACAGATGACTGTGCCAGATCAAATAGAATGATAGGAAAAACACAAGATCAAAACTGTTCATTTATCTGTCCATCATGTATAGCCAAGAGATTTTTGCTTTTCAGATAACTTTACCACAAGTCAAATCTTGTTATGTGTGTCTTTTTTGTGATTACCTTAAACTCAAGGATCATGAGATTACTGTGAATCTTCACTGCCATTTCCTATGCCGTTCAGAAAAATAATGTAAATTTCTGTCAAGGCATCTGAACCAACTGAAACCAGATGTTAAGAGATTGTCCTGTCTTTTCAATTCAGAATTTATATAGGTTTTTAGGGTATTTTGTAGATCCGAAGTAGAAAGTGGTGGGAAGCATGCTGATCATAATAATGCAAAATTACTCCAGCTGGTACCAAACCTGGTCTGAAGTGGCGCAGCCACATTTTGGTGGCAACAGCTTTTGTTGTGAGCTGTAGAATGCTCACTGACTATCTGCTTGCCATGAATACCCTAAAAAGTTTTTGGGTGAAGCTAAGTTCTTCTGCAAAATATCAAGGACAGCCAAAAGAAGCCAGGTCCATGAAACATAGGCTGTCTGGTGAATTTGTTTGTACTGACCTCTCACTAAGCAGTGAGAGGGAAAATGTTCTGTCAGTTTGTGTGTGTCAATTAAAGCACTATATGAAAACTGCCTTGTGTAACTGCTGGGCTGCATTTTCTTCATTTGTTAAACATCAAAGTGTTTTACAACAAGAACTTTACTTATAAGATATGGACAGCAAAGAACAGGTTTTCTGAAAGCCCTGGAAAGTGTATATTTGACCTTCATGTTTAAAAAATTGTGTGAAATTTATCCTCTGAAAGAGATAAAAGAAGTTCCACACCGTCTTCAGGGATGAAGCTTATTAGAGCTTCATCTCTCATTAGAGTCTGTTATTTTGATTCCCCATGCAGATATGTTTTATATACAGCTTTCTTGAATTGAGATAATTTGCTGTTCCAGAATGTGATAATGTTTGTATTTTCTTTGTTTAAGAAGCTACTTAACTCTTGTTGGCTGCTACTTCTGATGAACTCTTGTAAGAGTGATTTTGTTTTTCATTGTCTCTTTTCCAAATACTTTTGTCTTTTGTCCTGCCTCCAAGGAGAGGCTTTACTCTTCAATGGGATCTGTAGAACAATGACAGTTGTTTCTCTTACATTTTTACCCAGGGATTGGAGTTCAGTAACCATAAAGTGAGTATTTTGAATTCGTAATCCACTTATTGTGACCATCACATCAAACATTTATACTTTTGACTGTTTACTACAATTCTGTCCATCTCCTTGCTTTCTATTATCTTAAGATGGCAATTTGCAATTCACTTTTTTTCTGGAGTATGGAATAGAGTCTCATTCTTTATGAGCTACAGACAAAAACTAGAGAAGTGATTAATAAAGTTAATGATCATTGCTATAATGTAAATACCTTCCCAGCTCCAGTATGCCTTATTCCATAAGAGTGTGTTATGTCTAGTTTGATCTGTCCTGTTATCAATTTCTGTTTTCTTTTGTCAGTGGGACTAAGAGAATTCACACAGTGAAAGAACTTCTTCTCTTTACTATTTTAATGGTGATAAAATAATTTAATATTATTTCTGTTACATTTTATATGTAGTGACTTCCTCGGGTCTCTTGTTGCATCTTGAAAATTCATTTGTCCAAAGACCTTATGAACCTGTTTTATCCTGTCAGCATTCTGTTGAGAGAGCATATATGAAAGTTGAATTAACTGACCTGCCAATGGCCTACTAAATTTTTTTGCCAGGTGAAATACTACTGTTCTTTTATACCACTTCTCTGTTAAAATAGCTTACACTTCTGGGGCCACAATGTTGCCCCAAAAATCATGTTTGCCTGGCTACTCACTATTCTGCTAATTCCATGTCATATTGGTAAGTGGGTCATTAGCAATTTCTCGTTTCTGTCCAGCTGCATCCCTAGTGAACCCTGGCCTTTTTCCCAGCTCTCTCCCACGTTGTTTTCCATTGCTTGCCAACTTGATAAGATACCAAGCAGGTTCTGTTTGATCCACGTGCCTAATATTTTTCTGATGAAGTGGACAGAGGTATGAGCAGTGAAAGGGTGGCCTCTCAGTTGTCAGTCAAGGCATGCTGTGCTTCTTGGCTGCTGTTGAACCAAAATGTTGATTTTGAGGTTGTGTGTCATGCAAACTAACAATCCTTTTGGGGAGTTTGTTTTCTAGGATGCTTCCTATAGTTTGATCTATTTTCTTCACAGGTGCATGCACCTACATGCCCCTGTTCTGAATGTACGAGTTTTCTAAAATGAACCCAAGTTAGCTCTTAACTATTGGTTTGGACAGTTGTGGCTTCAGCTTAGCAAGAAGTCCAGGTCACTCTGCATTTAGGACTTGTCTCTCTCATTGTGTACAGTTACCATAGCCCCATGCTAAATGCTGATTTTTTCATAAATGTCTCTCTTTATTTTTCTAGTTGAAAAGTAGTTGTATAGCTTTAAGCTAAGGGATAACTTGCAAGAAAATAGATGCAGATGAATGATAATTCTTTGTACTTAATTCGGCCTTCTTTTGTCAAAAGGCAATTTTAATCAATTTAGTATGAATGATTTTAACTACTGCTAGTAATATGAAGATAACAGCTTCAGCTGTGTATGGAAGAAACATTTAGTTTCTGACATAAAAGTGTGATATAGATACAAATTAAAAGACAAAGCTAGTTCTTCCCTCTTTTATTAAGTTAGAGATTTAGAAGTATTAGAGTAATTATTGTAATCTTTGAGTGTAAAGTTTTTCTGATAAGTTGACTCCAGCTGGCATAATGCCCTTCTCTAAAAGTCCACTTATCTTCATTACTTTGCTAGTAATTTTAAGCTATCTGTATCTTGCTGTGCAGTAAGACTGCAATCCTAACATCCTATTATTATTTTTATTATTGCTACTACTATTACTATTATTACTTTTATTGCTATGATTGCTATTATTGAAGGATGTGATTAGTTAAATGTTCTTAAAGAATTTTATTGCATGGTAGGAATTCCAGTGATACTGTCACAAAATTTTTTTCTCTGGCTTGATATATTTTAAACTCTTATGGTAGGAATGGTCTCTACATTTGTATTTGTGGTATTGGTTCATGAAAATTGAGTGGTAATGCTAATCTATTTTTCAAAAAATAGGTCTAAAGTCAAGTAAGAAAGGTCAGCTTCAAACTGAAAGACTCAAAATAAAAGGTTTCAGTAGGAACAGTGAAAGGAATGTACTGTTTTCAAAATGGTTCTTAATAAGTTATGGGAAAGTTCATGCAATAATGTTGGTGTGCCAGCAGGGATCTGAATTTAGTAGCTCAACCAGTTGCACATTTCTGTTAACAGAACTTCAAAGTGAAATCTTTTTATTGTATTGCTAAGTTCTGTGTTGTTAAAGCGGTAAATTTCTGGGTATTCCATGCAAATCCTGATTGAATATATGGTTGAACTTTTATATTTGACACTTATACAGAGAAACTAAAAGTAACATGGAAAAGAAAATAAAAGGTATATTGTTCATAAGCTAGGTTATCATGTTTTATAATTTCTACTTTTACTCACTCATTGTTTATGTTTTGAAATTTAAATAAAATTCCAATAAGACAAATTAATCAAAATAATGACTTTGATTTTAGTTCTATTTTTGAAACAGGGATAATGGGAAAATCCATTTACCAAATAGAAAACAATATAATCATTAGAAAGAAAGGTTGTTTTCACACTCCCATGCTGGAACTAATAATATTCTATTCCAAATTTGAAAAAACCGTATTTGCTGATCCAGTGACAATAGTCAGGCAGATGATGTTTTTGTGGTGGCACATGAAGCCGTGCTGAGTCTGGGGGCTAGGAGTGCTCCAGAAATGCCCTGGGGCAGCTCTCCAGGCACAGTGGGATGCTGTGCAGCACTGTCCCTGCGAGGTGGGGCTGGTTGGCACCATCAGCTCGCCAGCAGTGAGCACTGCACTTTGTTCAGCACAGCCTGGGGAACCAGCAAAGGCTGTGGCATTTCACCTTTCAGGTCTTTTGTAAGCACTGGAAGATCCCTGTGGAGTTAGGAGAGTGCCTTATTTCCTTGAGATGTTTGTCTCTTTTTACCAAGATAACTTATTTTAGTGAAAATCTAATAAATACTTCTTGAGATATCACAAATTGATAAAAATAGATGGGGTCAATCAAGTCACTCACAATATAGGACTGGGAATAGAAGTATTGGTTCTAGTAACTCAGAAGCTTTTTGGTGTTTTCTTGCAAATGGACTGAACTGTTGCAGGTGGAGTAACACTGGTATGTGTTTTGTAAGTTTTTCTTTTAATCTCCTAAAATCTGTACTCCATAGGTCTTTAATTTATTGTATTTTCTCAAGATCTGTAGGAACCTTGCAATTCTTTCTATGCAGTCTTGCACTCTAAGGTTCTAGCTCAATTTCTCTAAGTCACAGAAATGTGAAGTACCTTTTTTTGAAGCCAAACAAGCATTCAGAAAAAAAATCCAACCCCCAAATCCCTCCTGCCAATTTCAGCTCTCACGCCTTAAGTTGCTCCAGAATACTTTCCTGTCCTGACAGATGTTCCTCCCATGTTTTATGAAAACAAATGAAGTCATTTTAGCACATGAAGATGTCTTCTGTTCCCAGCCTTTGTGTTAGGTCATTTACTGTTCTCTGAAGTGTCCCATGTGATTTTCCAATACATTCATCAAATGCCACAAAGATGGGGATGCCACAATTTTCTGGTATATGCACAACCCAAAACTGTGCTTCCTACTTTTGTCTGCCATGAAAAAAAGCAATTAAGTCCTGTAGTACAGGATTTTTCTTTCCTTTTTTCCCCCACATTATGTCTTTAGATTATATGACGATTTCCTGTCTATCCTTATTCTGCCTTGTATCTTTTTTAAAGTATTAGTTATAAGATTGATATGTCAGTCCTTCAGTTGAAAATGAGTATGACATTTCTAAAAGATTTTGGTGATATATCCCTACAGTTTGTATAAAAAGCTGACTATCTTTAAATACTGTTCTTTTTTTCCTGTTCAGGGATAGAAAGAAATGTAGTTTCAGAACCAGTGCAAGAATTATTTATAAATCAAAAATTCCACTGATTTTCACAGTAGTGAAGGTGCTTCTAGTTGACATTTTTCTAGATTAATTTTTATATGCCATGTGGGTGAATTGTCCACTTGAATGTATTTGTGTCAGTAATAGTCATGTTATGATAAATTCTTTTTCTTTTTGGGATCTGAGTTTTTTGGGGTATATCTAATAACTGAATAACTTACGATTTTCACAGGAGGGCTCTCATATTACAGCTCTCTAATAACTGAAGCAGTATTCATGCTACCAATCCACAATCTGAACTCCTGTCTTCCTCAAAGAGCTTCAAATAATTTTTATAAAAATAGTTATATAATAGTTTTTATAAAATGACAGTCTGTGGATATTTTAGTTGTGAGCAGAAAATTTAAAGCATTCCTTTCTAAAAATAGGGAGTGACCCAGGATAATTCACCTGAAATCTTACCTGTCCCAGAATACACTGTATTATTTGAGCACTCTCACATTCAAAGACCAATGCCTTAAAGGGCTCTGCTTTAGAGCACTGGCTCAGCAAATCTTTGTTTTGTTCTCTATTAGGAATTCTATTTTCAGTTACTCCCGTATGAACCTGGGGAAACACTGAGAACAAGCATGTGTACTGACACAATTTGTACGTGAGAAACGTGGACATCAAGGATTATGATATACAGACCAGGATTCATATGAGAAGAGGTAGTGGGTAAAAGAAAGCACATGTCTTTTATGCCTGGCTTTTTTTCCCCTCCCGCATGTGGAACACAAGTCTCTTAAATATTTATGGGAGTATGCCTTTTGATAGTATAGGATTTGTCTCCAGCACTGTGCCCAAGAGTTAAATGAAAATGGTTTTTAAACACAGTAATGATACATATGGTCTATTTAAGGGGTAAGTGATACAGTAGCATGTTTTCTGACTGCTCTTTATCTGGTCAAGTGCTTTTCCTTGGTTTTTTACATATTCATGTTTATTTCTGAATAGTTTGCTTTGAAAGCATAGCAAAATAAAGAAAGAAGATCATCTAGGAATTTAAGAATCTGCTACAATTCTCCATTTCTAAAATGTTAATAGTCAAGGAAATTTGAAATATTAGACCCCTGATGCCATAGGCTAAACAGCAGTCCTCTGAAAACCTTAATATTTAATTTGGCATATTTGCTCTGAATGTTAGCTATATTAAATATTTGTATTTTCTCTGAGCTTGAAAGAAGCTTAGTATTTTCAGCATCTTGTGTAATTCCTATTTCCAGAGATATATTAAGAGGTTATTTAAGGTCACCACTGTGTTGCTGTCAAAAGACACAGCCCTCGTAGCCAGCAGACCATGCTAGCCCAGGGTGAGCTGGCTAGGAACATCCTGTTTGGCTCAAGTACTTTGTTTCAGCCACTGAATTGTACTGAAAGACATCAGAAAGTACTCTGAGACTAATTTAGGCAGTAACATCTTCATTAATTTAGAAACAAAGCCATTTTAAAAAGCTAAATACTTAGTATCTGTCTTCTCTGCATTCATGCAAACAGCAGCTACAATTAAGGCTGCTGTAGCTGAAAAGGGAGAAGCAGTGTCTGCGAGTGGGAGGGCAATGGACCCTGGTACGCTGTTCCTGCTAACATATGGGCTGCTATTAGAAAGGAGCACACGAAATCTGGTGGTGAGCAGTACATAAGGAGCTGCAGTGGCTTAATGAAGGCAAGAAGAGAAGAATAATTGACATGGAGAACAAGCTGGGATCTGTTATTTGAATTGTCCCTTTGGTGTTTCAGTTTGACATGCAAGCTAAAATGCCCTATAAAATGAGGATCAGCATGAGACTGACTTTATGGAAATAGAAAGCCTAACCAATGTATAACTGTGCTTTCTTTTAAGATTTGTGAATTCTGCAACCTTCATATAGCTACCATTTTACACCACAGAATGATCTGTACTTAAATTCATGGGACTCAGGTACTTCTCACCATAGGATTGATTTTATCTTATTTTGCTTGTGATGCATCAGCCTGATAATCAGCTACAAACAAGTAGCAAACTGGAAGTCCTTATGTAAATCTCACTGTAAATATGCACAATTTACCCTAATCAATTTGTGGCAGCCTGGGGGTGGCAATAGTTGTTGAAGCCTCACAAGTTTGGGGATAAATACAGTCTTGCAAAGGAAAGCTGAAGTTGTGTATTTTTTTTAATTGTCCTCTCCCCTACCTCCCCCACTTGAGTTCTGTGGATGACACTTGAATTACCACTGTGCCAAAAACTAGGAAATGAGTAAGTGTGGACTTGGTGCTATAATTCTTTTCAGAACGGCTGGAGATTCTGCTGGCTTGCAGCAGAATACTTGCAAAGTGCTAATACCCTTTACTGGTTAGAAACAAGGATTTAAAAAAGCTTTTAGCAGTTATGCTGAATAGGGCTTTTCAAGAGCAAACAAGTAAATGCAAAGATAAAATGAGGTTTCATTGTATCCACCAAGAGGCAAAATATTGCAATGATGGAATAAGTTCTGTCTCAAGTATTCTCATGGCTAACATGGCTCAGATTATTAAGCTATGTAAGAATCAGAGGCATCAAATATTAAATGCTACTCAATAACTTGGTATTAGGCATTGGACAACATCAATACTTTTCCACTGTACATTTACTGTCACCTCACTAACTGTGAGGATAATTTTTCACTTTCTCTTTTACTTGCTGTGTCCAAAAAATAATCAGCAGCTGTGACAAGTCTCCATGGGAAAATAAAATCAAACCACTTAAATTACAAATGTGGGGGGAGGGAGAGGGAGGAAACAGTATTCAGAGACAAGCAAGGAAAAGAGCTGTGATGCATGAGACTCATAATTTCCGTTTGAAATGATTACATGAATTAGATGATACAGAGTTAAGGAATCAGACTTCAACTTTTTAGCTTTATTGACTAAAATTTGTACTCTGACAAAAAAAAAAAATATATATATATATGGTAGAAGACAACTACTGAACATGAAGACAGAAATGTAGAATTGCCTTTGTCCAATACCCAGAACTCACTGTATTAAGCACTGGATCACTGCCAAAAAAAGCAGCATTAAGAGCTATTTAGTCTCTTTCCTTGTCTTTTCCACAGAGCCAAGTTGCAGAATGATGTGCTAAAATATGAGATGGAATGACTTAAGTGAGATTCATGACAAAAATGATGGAAACAGGAAGCTGCAGCTGATAATGAAAATCATTTCTGAAACCTATAATAGGGGTTTATTTATATACAGTTTAATAATTCTCCATATTTAAACATAAGATGATGCAAATGGAGCAATATTTATTTCATGTGATATGATGACAACCTTGATCCTGAATGCCAGATAATCCCTTAGATATGCACTTTCCTTTCTGTGCCATTTGGCTTTCTGTATAAATCTTTGGTTGCATTTAATGATTATTCAGGATTTTCTGTTTTCAAGGTACTACTTTAGCCTACTTGGGATTTTATGTCTGTGAGAAAATGAACTGCATTTTTTTTCATTTCCCATACATGAGGAAAAGATACAGAAAGGGAGGATTTTTGCATATATCAGTGGTGCTTTATTGTAACGTTATTGTGACATGCTTATTATGTTCTAATGCCAGGTTATAAAGAAAGTATTGCTGTGGCCTCTTATTGTCGTAACACAACAAAATTACTAAGGGAGTTCTCTCCCTAATTACTGAGCTCCTTATCCACTTCTACTCCATCATAACAACCTGTAACACTAAAGAAAAGATGTTATGGTTGTGGAATTCCTTGAACACTGGTATAACCTAAGCCAGATAGTTTATCTAAGTAGTTATTCCTTTAATTTTTTTTTTTTTTAATGTTCCCTCTCCCAGATGACGGCTGCTGCTGCTTCCCCCTCAGGGCTGATGTGCAGTGCTTGTGGTCTGCTGGCTGCAGTCATGCTTGTGCTGCCCTTGTACCAAGATTCTTTCAGGGGGAACCATTCCTATCTGACTTGCCTGGTGTTTGTGGAAGAAGAAAGCACCCAGAGAAATACTATTACAAAGGTGTAAGACCAGTGAGCTACTACTCTTCTTTAGTGTATATAAATTTAATCCTTCATCTTATCAGAATTTTTTTACTTAATTTTGTACCTTACTGTCACTGAAAGGCTGGGATGTTAAATTGAAGTTGAGATCAAATCTGATTTGCCCCATACCAGCAGTAGTCTATTTATGTATAGATGTTTTATTAGTTCTGTTCTTCATCTGTGAAAGGGATTTTATTCTCTGAAATCGTTGTAATTCAATAATATTTCAGTTCCACTAAATGGTTTGAAAGTTACCTTTTTTCTTTTCTAAAGTCTGGAGATTGGAAAAGCATACAAAAGATTTTACTTCTATATTTTTAGCTACTTAAACTAATCTTTTGGCTTGTGCTATGCATTATCTGTTAGCTTGTAATTCACTTGGTTTGGTGCTGATATTCTGTTTTCTTGGTGTTTGAGTGAAAATGTCTAAGACTTGCAACTTTGGGGAGGCCTTGTGGCAGCTGCTGTGTCTGTCTCGAGCCCCAGCAGCTGTTTCATGTAGGTGGCACACTCAGGCTGACAACTTTCTTTCCAAAAATGATTTTTCTCCATTCATCTATATGTGGCTTATTTTTGAAGTTATCCATTTTCCCATTATCTAAGTAACTTAAATAATTAAAATCTGTTCTTAATTTCAGAGCAAAATGCATTTTTTTTGTTTTCAGTCTTATATGTTTATGGGTTTTCAGTATTTAAAAAATTATTTCACTTTAAGAGTGATAATTTTTTCTATTGTAAGATAGCTTAGCCATATAATTAATTTTGTAGATCTTGATCCTAAGGCTGTCCAGGATAATGGAATTTTAAAGTAAAATTGAGGTGAATATTATAGTATCATAGTGGTCACACAGGACTAACTGGGATAATTATGGCTGTTGTGATATTATAGATCTGAATTTTTCCCCTGGTGTATTTTTCAAGCTTCCTTAGTAAAGCTAGCTGCAGCAGAAGAAGTCAGCATTAGCAGGTGCCTGGGTATAGCAAAAAAGCCCTCATGGCCTGTCAGCCTTCTTTTCCTATGCCAGAAATCACAGTCAGCTATCACTAAATTGAAATTCAGCTAATACTGCTGCAATGGTTTCTGCTGGGGTTACAAACACTCCCCCAGGAAGATGGAGAGTCATTTTCTCCACTCCCTCTGCTGTTCGGTGGCAGAAGGAGTAATAGGCCCAGGAAATGATGGTTTTCTTGCATGTGGTTTCATATTAAACAGATCAGCATTTGCTGTGGTAACAAACATTAGCTGTGCTTGTCCTATGTTTTTGGCACTCGTGGATCTTCCCAAGAGTCACTGGTTCCTTGCTATGTCTTTCCTTTTAAAGTGGTTAATGACTGCTCTGAAGAAAGCCCCTATGTTTCAGTTTATTTTTTGTTAAGCTTCTAACTATTTCTGCATACTAAAAACTTGAGGTAATAGAAAATTATAATGAGAAATATTAATGGTAGGATGGATAAGTCAATCTCCTTGAGATTTTTTCTCTGTGGCTTTGTTTTGCTGATATCTCACCTGAGGCAATTGTGAGTGGTGAAGGAAGTTCTCTGTGTAGATGCTTGTTTTGCCAACTGTGCAGTCACCTTTACTGTTAGCTGAGCAGTGTCCTTTGCATTCACTTCAGTGGTTAACCCATTATATGAGGAATCAATTTTTCCAGCTACAAAGGTGTTGGTGATGATCTTGCATAAAAAAAGAAAATAGTTACTGAAAGTCACAAAGCTTGCCAGGCTGAGCAGCTTAACCAGAAACAAAACCTTTCACAGAGTAGCTGTTGCAATATTGAAGAACCTGTCCTCAAAACACCTTGCAGTAAATTTAGGAGTGAAGCTTGTCCTTTTACCTGACTGCAATTTCTGTCACAATTGTCCTTGCTTTTTTGAAGTTGTTGTCTGTTTTTGGTTTTTTTTTTTTTGGTACTATTTTTAAAGAAATACAAAAATTATCACTGAAAAAACAAAGCAGAAGGAAAATTGAATTGAAAAAAATCACTGTTTTGAAATTAAGAACAAAGTAAAAATTGTAATTAGCTCAGAGTAAATGAATATCTGTAAATTGAGATTTATCTGTGCTATGAAGAAGCGTGTATTTACCAAATTAGTGTCCCCTTTCAAAAAGATCAAGATCTACAAATGTCCCTTTAGGTAAGGGAAGGTTCTACTCAAAGGTAGTCACAGTTATTTCATTTTCTATGAGTATTGCTTTATATCAGATGTGTTTCTTTCGTGCTTTGAAAAAAGTCAGGACATGCCCCAGTGCTGAATGCCACTAACTCCGTAGACCACCTGCACTGTGATGTCATTGCTGTGCTCCTGGAAGGGCTGTCTGGAACGAGTTCACTCCATAGGATGGTGGATGGCTTTCCAGCATTTATTTCTCTTCTACCCTTGGCTTTATAGCTGCTTTTATGTCCACAGACAGGTCCTACCTGGATATTTTGCTGTCCTAGTTGGGTCAGTTTGGTAGTAACTTCCTGGAAAAAAGCTTGGAGCGGCTTTAGTGAAATGCTACATACCTAAGATTGGGCTCCATAAGTGTAACTTGGGAGCAACAGGGAGTTAGTTCCCTGTTGTATGCTGTTTATTTGTCCTGTCTTATTCTAATTTTAATGATTTTTAAGAAAAGTATATTGCACCTGAAAATCCCAATATGGATGTTGCCTTGTCAGCATCCTACCTATAAATGTGAACACATGGTCAAAGGAAGGAAGCCCAAAGTGTTGTGCATGTGGAGCACTGGGAAGATTTCTAGGAGTGGATGACATTGGTGAGCTGCAGGTAATGCTGCCAACATGTAAATAGTGTCATAAAATATCCGAGTAAATTGCATTACAATTTGTTCTTCTAAAGTGTCACGGTGTGACTTGGGTTTTGCCAATTTTAATATATTTAATTTTCTTTTAGAGATAGGATTTAGGAATAGAGACAAGGCAGGCTCAAAACTTAAAAAAGTACAAGAAGAAATTTATTAATAACACACACAAAAAAAATTCAGAATAAGATTCCTAGGTTGTTCCCTCTCCATTCCACATTTCTTACCAACAACATACAGAGAACACTTCAGTCAGTTATCCACCCAAACAATCAGTTCAGTTCACTTAAGAGAGAAAAGTTTCTTTTTTAGTTTAGGCTTAGGGAGTGTTCTCACCTTCACAAACTACATCCGCCCGGGAAAATATTGCAGATTATGACTCTCCTCCCATTTTTTTACAGTCCTTCCAGAGCTGTGCTATGGGTTATGTTACACACTTGGGGTACTACTTTTAAAGGCAGGCTGCCAAAAAACAAAAATTCTCTTCATCTCCTTCTTTATCAAATGTCTCTGTTCATATTCCAGTCCCAGAACAGAGAGAGCTCCATTTCCCCGAGGCAAAAAGTCTTCTACTCAAGCATCCAAACCTCCCCAAGTATATTTCACAGTTTAAAGGAATTTTAGTGTAGTCACAATCCCCTTAGCCCACAAAAAAGGTTTTCAACTGTTTATCAGTTGCATCTTTTCAGTCTCTTCCCACCAGAAATTTATCTTCATTGTGCTGACCTCTGTAGTCTCCATGCTTCATCTCTTCTCATTCAGGGGAGCTCAGAAAATCAAGAATCTTATCCAGGCATAAAGAAGTTAAAATTGTATCGAGATCATGAAGAAAACAACAGGGGCAGCTGGAGGCCTCTTCTGCCACGTGGAGAGCCCAGCCGAGCCCAGCCGGCAGGGCCGGGGCCACGCAGGCCAGGGCCGGGGCGCCCGGAGCCATGCGGTCGGGGGCGGGTTGGGGGCCGGGACCGTGCGGCTGGCCCGGCCCCCCCACGAAACCGGGGCCGGGGTCCCAAGCTGGGCCCCCTGCAGAGCCGGGGCCGGGGTGCCAGGCCGGGCCCCAGGCCGAGCCCGGAGCTGGGCTGGAGCCCCAGCCAGGGACCCCTGCACCTCCGGAGGCCAGAAGCTGAAAGAGAGAGCTGTTAACTTGATCCACTGTGATTTGTGAAAGCGAAATAACCTTTCATTGGTTTCCTGAGCTGTCCATCACCAAATCAGCTCTCTGATTGGTGCCAGCAGCTCCCAGGGGAAGCTCAGAGACAGGAGAGTCCCTCCTACTCCCCAGCCTCATGGAGCTGTCCCTGAGGCGAATCCACCCCTTCTTCCTAGCATGTGAAACCAGCACATAAGGCTACATCATTACCGCATACAAGCTAGCTGATTTTTGGATAACTCTGCTTACCTGTGTGAGCTGTTGTCAAGGGATGCCACATTCAAATGAATGGAGGAATGAATTTCTAACTGGTGTACAGTCTGGAGATGTCTAAAGTACACTGCCATCATTATTTTCTTTTCTGATAGAAGAGAAAATGATATATTCCTTAAGGAAAATGGCTTTCTGATTGTGAGTTTGAAAAACAGAATTGGTATGAGTGTTGATGAACTTGCTATTTTATATAATTCATTTGGAAACATGGAAGCAGCCTCTCAGAGGTGTTACATCCCTTTTCAGGTGTTCCTTTTTGAACTATATAATTTATGTCAGTATATATCTGTTATTTCTATGACAATTGCTTAGAGTTGTGTAGATTTGGAAATGCTGCATGGTGAAAATAATGAAATAACTAACTTTTTTTTGATTTTGAAAATAGGCTACCTTGGTCTTCTATTTCATGCTGCAAAAGTTTTACTTAACTTCCCATTTTCTGCCATATTTTTGTCCAATAAAAAGGCAAATTGATTTGGATAATTATTCAACACTTGATTAAATTAACATTCTCTTGAAAGTTTTGTGAGCTCTGTATGGCAGCATGGAGATGTATTGCACAGTTACAACTGAAGGTAGCACTTGTGATGAACAATGATAGAAAGAGTTCAGGGTCTGGCATGCAGTGGTATGCTCATGGTTGTACACAAGATCTTTATTTCCCCTGTCTTGTTCTCAGTTTGATAATTTCTAAAAAAAAAGTATATTGCACCTGAAAATCTTGGAAAGACTGATATAATTTGAAGACAATGGTAATACAGAATAAGATTAGTTATATTAGTGTATGTTGTTTTCCTTGTAATGAGGTAAAATTGTCTTTACTTACTTAGACTTAACCTTTCAATTTTTCTGTTCAGATTTAGAGGCAGTTGTGTAAGTCTTGAATGGATTGTACAGAATAGAATGACTCACCAAGATAGAAT
Source organism: Luscinia megarhynchos (assembly GCA_034336665.1). Taxonomy (NCBI): domain Eukaryota; kingdom Metazoa; phylum Chordata; class Aves; order Passeriformes; family Muscicapidae; genus Luscinia; species Luscinia megarhynchos. Next base: position 38,177,946 of record CM067566.1, on the reverse strand, counting down.
ATACTGCACATAGCTGTGTTGTTACAGGGAAGTGCTCAATGGCTCAGCTATAGAAGAGTTTGCCAATTAAAACTGCTGTACATGTGGATTTAGGTTAATACCTGACCTGAAGCTGTTCAGAATGCTTTCTGGCACCTCCTACTGCATGAATTATCAAGCTTTGCTTTGTTTGGGCATCCCACATTTAAGGATGCTAAAGGAGCTCTTCAGATTTCCTTGTTGAGCCATGCAGTTTATTAATTTAATATTTTTTGTTGTCCATTCTTGGCAAATTTTGCAATGGGGATAAAGCACAAACTTTATGTGCTTTGCTCTCCCATACCAGTACCATACCTGAATTTGAGGCTTTGCTTTTGAAATGCCTTCTAGCATTTCCTTATTACTTTCATTGGTATCTTCTCAGTATAGGAGTAATCCCCTTGTCAAAATTCTGCACCTGCTCATGGGACAAGGTCACCATTTACATCTCGGTTTGAGAAGGTCTCAGTTGATGTTTCCAGTCTGTGGAGTCAGCAGAGCAAATCAGGTCCTGGGAGTGATTTCTGGGTGATGTTGGGCTCTGCTGAGTTGCTGAGTACTCCCAACCTACCCCAAGGTCAAGTTGGCTTTCCTCGGCTCTGCTGTAGGGACAAACATCAGCAATCTTGACTTACTTGCTTTTTATGTTGTTACTAATACTGGTACAAGTGCTAGCAGGAGTATATTTTATTTAAAAAAATGGCTGCTTATGACTTGAGTTTTAAAAAGCAATAATTGTAGGGTGAATTGAGATGAAGCTTGAAGTAGATAACTTTGTTATTGCAATTATAAGAACATACTCCTTTCTATATTTTGCAGACGTACATGTTAATAGATTTTCAAATTCTAGAATGAGCAATCCTACTACATATTGCAGCCCTATGGTATTTAAGCAATTTCTGCCAGACATCTTGAAAGTTGTGAAAGATGTTTTTGTTCTCACTGTATATGCTCATTGACTCATACCATGTGTGTAGATCTATAAACATAAAATCGTTTAAATCTCTTTTGAAAATTATTTTATAAATTTATTTATGTTTCTTTCCTGTCCTTAATAGTATATTTTATTCCTTTAGAATACTGGGTATTGTTCATGGTGATGGTCTTTTTGGGAGAGAATAGATTAGCACAGAGAAGTTTTCAGATGAATACTAATTATTTTTCATGAAATAATAGATCCTGTTACAAGTAGTAGAGTGTAGCTTGGTTCCTGTGCTTCACCTGTGGTTTATAGATGATCTTAATTTTCCTTTCCATTAATATGGTTTGTGTGGCACTATGAAGGTGTGATTCTCTGGATGGAAAATATATTTTACAAACTACTTATTTTCCTGTTTATTTTCGTGTTTGTGAGCTGATTGGTTACAGGTTACAAACTTAGCTGCTTTACATGGCAGTGCTTTGTCTTTTGAAATAAAATAAGACCTTTTTGAAGGTGTTGTTCATCTGAGAGCTTTTGAGGTTTGGGAAAGCTGAACTGCATCTGCTGGTTAAGTGTCTTCTCTATTTTAACAGCTCCACAAAAATCCTTTTCCATTGTGACAGAAAAGCATGCCTTTACTGCATAACCAGGTTTTATCCACCTTTCTGAAACATATGTGTGTATTTTCTCTGCTGAATTTGTGTAATTGCATGTTGGGGCCATATACAACATATAAAAATAGAAAACAGATTAAAATGAACCAGCATGAAATCTGGTATGACAAGGAATTGTCTTCACCAAGTATTGGACAAAAAGGCCTATTTTCTTTCTTCTTGAGAACCTTTATATCATAAAAGCTATTTTTAATACTTTTTCTCTGCAATTAATACTGTCTCAGATTTTCAACAGATATTTCTCAAGTTTATTGTCAATCTTGCGTTTTCAAATTAAGTGAAAAAACTATCTGTAATATCAAGTTTTTGTGATCAAATAGGTACAATAAGGGATGATATGATACAACCTGAAATAGCTAGAGGTACAGTAAAGTTCTGTTTGGATCACTTTAAAAGTTTTGCTATCTATTTGTTTCAGTTTTGTTTCCTTGCCTTGTCAGTTGATTATCAGATTCTTGTTAATTTTCCAGATGAAACATATGAATTAAATATGTGTGAAAAATGAGTGAACATCTGAACTGATCAAGACTGTCAGAAGTTCCTTAGAGGGAGCTACTAAAGCTCTTAATCCTAACTTGCTCTTTGCAAAGCCTTTAACATCATGCCTTGCATACCCAAACAATCCTCTGCTTGCTTTCTGTAACATTAACATTAGTTTGTGACATGATGAAGTATACAGAGTGACTTCTTCAGATGGTTTCAGGCCATAAAAATTTTAAGGTAGGAGATAAAACTGTGGTCTTCTCTTGTTACAAAGTATTTTGACACTTAAACTGGCATTCCAAAAAATTAAAGGATACTTTTAATAGTTATGTGGGATAATTTTTAAAGATTATTTTTGATAATTCTGTTGGGGCTTTACTTTAGGCTTTGAAGGGCAGAATTAACATTCAGTGCAGAATAGTCAGTGCAATTCTTTCATTGGAAAAAAAGATGTAATTTAAAAAAAGATCTATCAGCTCCATTTTTGTCTCAGTTGCTGATTACTGGGACTACATTGAAATTAAAGAACATCCAGTTAACTGCTGTTTCTTTTGCTAGTAAAGTTAAATTAATTCAGAAGATCAGAGGTTTAGTTCAGTAGAAATAAAGTGAGACTTACTAGCTTCTTGTTAAAGTCAAATGAGATCACTTTATCAATGTTTCTGTGTTTTGGCATGTTTATTGCCTTCCACAAAAGAGAATTGCCTTGAATAAAATGAACCAGGGGCCTGAAGAAAGTAAGTTCCAAACTTTCCATTATATTTTAATCAAATAATCTTATCTATTTCTGATGTTGGTGCTTACTCATATTTTTCTTTAGTATCTCAGAGAATGTGGTTGCTATTGGTCGATAGCTCACTTGTTTACAGTTATATGACACTTGTATCAATACTTTTTATTTTATTACTGTGGTTAAATTATTGTCCTTTGTTGTTAATCAAAAACTAGCTAATGCTCCAGATGTTTGACAAAAATAGCTCTCTTTTCCTTTCTAAGGCAACAAAGTTACTACACACTGCCTGAACACTAAGGTATATTTTAGATATGTACACACTTGATACTTTAATGTAAGACAAATTCACATTAGTTAGTTTTTCTATTTGCATTTTCCTCTTTAAGTGAATGTTACCGCAGTGAAGTAGCAAAAATTATAAAGAGACATTACCAGGACCAGCACAGATATTTCCAGGTTTTTTTCTACTTTATTGTCAGTAGGAAGTTTGATTTGCCTTGGGTTTTGCTATTTATATATCGATTTTACACAGAGAAACCAAAGTGATTTCTGCTAATGCGTTTCTGTCAGTGGGCTATTTTTTGCATCATCCATTGTTAATTTGGACTCTTCCTTTTGTTAACTCTCAATTTCACCAGGAAAGAAAGATGGCCTTGCTATTAAGCTTTAGCACTTCATTGACTTTGGGGTGGGCAATCTATGTGAACTCCACTGGGGTACATTGTGTTTCTATCCACATAAATGTTAATAATTTCTTCCTCTTACAACTTTGTTCTGTTTATTCAAGTTTGCATTCTTTCCATGTGCTTATACACCTGTCCCAGTTATGAATGGCATTTCATAAGAGAAACCTCTAGAAAAGTTTATAAAAGTAAATAATATTTAATTCAATGAGATGGAGACTACTGATTTTCTTCCTTCACTGTTCAAAACCCCAAAAATTTGAGATCTTTTCCCCCTAGAAGCTTAAGAGAAAAGAGACAACTTGAGCTGTCAGTGGCTTTGTGTCTTGATGTGATGGTAAAGCTATCACTGGTGAGAACAGATTAGCTAGAGCAATGATGTTCCAGTTTGTCCAGTGTGAGCATGAGAATAGTGACCCTTGGAAGGATAGTGTTCCACAATGTGCTAGAGGTCATTTAACAGTTTCAGTAATGGTCTCAAGTACTTGTGGTTTCTAAGAACCATTGCCTTGCGTAAAAAATTATTTAAGTGGAATCATTAATATTTGGAGGAGACATAAAATGTTGGTTATGTTTCAAATTGAAAATGTAAACTTTTAATTTCTCAAATAATTTCATTATTAACATTGTGTAGATGATCTGAGGGGTGTTTTAAAGGTATTTTACAAGGCAGGCTAAAGGCACATTCAACGTAATTTCTCTGAGTTGCATTGTATTCAAGAAAAATCGTGTAAGTTGGAGGAGACAATACAATACCTTGGAGTTATTTCAAAATACTTACCTTTTTGCCTTAGTTAAAACTCTTTTTAAAGTGAAATTGATTCAACACCAATGAATGTGAGCATCAGATTCTGAGACATGGGTAACTTTTACAGCAACATGAAACTACTGTGGTGAGAATATTGTCTGATGAGTGGTCTTTAAAGCATGATATAAAAAACATAGAAAAAGAATATAGTGAAAAATAATGCTTAGGATCAGTTTGAATGGAGGGAGACTAGAGAGATTGATTTGGTGACAGCTGGACTTTGGACCAGGGTTTATTTGTGTGGAAGTGAAGAAAGCAGTTTGCTGTAGAGCTGTGGAATGAGCAACCAAACAGTTAAGTGATGCCTCCTTGAAAGGGGGAAAGAAGGAAAGGAGGACACCAAGATTGAATCCAGAGGTTTTGTCACTCTGTGGGAACAAAAAATAGAGCTATTGATAGAGGGAGCAGGAAAAGGAGGAATTTGGATAAAGATGATAAACAGCCACTTTCAGCTCCTGTAGACTGGTACATGCTCTGTTGACTTCATTCAGAGCAATTGAGATTGTGCCTGTTGAGTTCAGCTTAAATGTTATTTTTGAATAGGCAGGGAGATCTCAGGATAAAATCTCAGCAAAAAATAGGCAGAGATTTGAGGTTACAGATCTCGAATTCATGGAAGTGAGATTGTATCATGGTCCACTGAGTTGTAGAAGCAGCTTAGGGAAGACAATTTAACTATGCAAAAGTGAAAAAGAGTAAATAGAAAGGAAATAGAGCAAAAGAAAAAGAGGGAAGGAGAAATCCACCAAAAAGGTCAAAGGAAGCCCAAAGAGAGATTGGAGTTTTGAAAAGTAAAGAATTTGAAAGCATCCTAATTGTGAGATAAACTATAAAAAGAAAGCATACAAATAAACTGAGAGAAAAATAAAAAATAAAGGGTTTTTCTTTTCTCAGTTTAACAGAACACAGAAACACTTAGTTATCTGAGCGAAACATAATATAATATAGAAAGCAAGCGAAACATAATAAAAACTCCTTCAAATAATTACTATTTTCAGAAAGATGTTAGGAAATGTAAAGGTTGTGTTTTCTCAGAAATGTATATATTTTACTTCATAGTTTAAATGTTCACATCTCAGTGTCTTTTATGTTCTGTTGTATTTACATAGAAAATACTACATGCTAAATAATTATTAATAGAATGACACTACTTTTAAGTTATTGCATGTAGGTAATGTACAAAGAAACCAAATAGGCTAAGATTTTGAAATAAGTTATTTGTCTTTTACTAGGTGGTCTTCTTTTTTTCTTCATATAAAAATAGAGATCAGTAAGGAAATAAATGTGATGTAAATACACGTTTGTCATATACTTTCCCAAAGGTTGTAAACATAGCATTATATTCTTCAGATTGGCTTTATTGTCCAAATAATTCTTTAATTAAATTGAGCTCTTTTTTATTTAAAGCTGTCTTTTGGGGAGATATTGCCTTAGATGATGAAGACTTAAAAATCTTTCAAATTGACAGGACGATTGACCTTACGCAGCACCCCAACGAAAGACTTGGCCATAATACAGGTATGCTATTTCAACCTTGTTTTAATATATTTTTCCTGTTAGTTAATTCTCTGTGGAAGACAATCTGTGTTTTCAATGTGGAAAGTCAGTAAAATGTCTTGGATAATGTTAGTTTACAGTTAGAAAAGTTGTTAAACAAAGACTATAGATTCACTTTAGGGAGAAGAGAAGCAAAACATTTAATTTTATTCCAGCATTTCTGTTTAAAAATATCTTGTTGAATTGAGGAGCAGAAACTGGTAGGAAGTGTAGAGTCTACTCTGCAGGTGGTCATGTGGGAAAGGAAATTGTACAAAGCTTTGATTTAATCAGGGAAAGTTCCTGATAGCAGAGCCCAAACACTATGGAGAGCATATGTGGTATCCTGGCATTGCGAAACTGGAAGCCTGGCACTGCAACCCCTCCTTTGGCTTTTTTTTTATTGTGTCATCCTGTTCTTTTCCCAGACCTAGAAGAAACACTAGAATATGTAATCCTTGCTAGATTTGCCTTGTCCAAAAACCAACTCTTTATTTGACACTTTAATGCACATTTCTATGCTATTGTTAGCATAAAATGCATTAGTACCAAAAGCTGCAATCTGATTAACAGAGGCAGCTGGGTATTCGAGACAGATAGTTAAAGAGATTTTATTTATGTGTAAATATGTCTGTTTGCAAGAGAGAAAACATAATCCATGCCTAAATGAATGTCTGTCTAATGCCTAAAAATATTTATGCTGTGATTTGTAAATTGATTAATGAGAATTTGTAAACTTTCAGGTTAAGATACAAAAAAAGTCAACTTACTGAGGAAAAGTCTGGAAAAAATGCTTTTAGAAAACATAAAAATTTATTATTGAATTTTTTTTTCTGTTAGGCATGTTATGTATGTCTGGACTGAGCTACTATAACTTATTTGTGATATGTGGAGAAAAATTTTCAGACCAAAGAAGCAGTTTTGAATTTAAGCTTTCAATATTGATATATTTAAAAACATTTTTACTCATTCTAAGTAGGTGCTGTGATTAGAGTGGTTTTATGACAACTTGAAAGTTTATTTTATCTCCTTTTATTCCCACTTTTTTTTTCCAAAACAGGAAAACTTTTGATCACTTCTAGATCTGGACTGGATTTTAAAATGTTAATAGCATTAGTGGTGTCCCTGCTCTCTTTTCTTCCAAACAAATAGTTTTAATTATCTTTGAAGATATCTCAGGTGCTAGTTTTGTTAGAAAAATGTAGAACAGCACTGTCCATTTCCCCTTAAAGTGGATGCAGTCAAATAATTTCTTTGGCTTGCTGACTCTCATTTCTTCTTGCTTTTCTACTTTTTCTTTTTAACTGCAAAGTTATTTTTTAATTGCCCCACAAAAATACACATTTCTAAACAGTTTAAAAATATATTTAATATTTTATTACTTGTTTTTTCCTTTCTTACCTTGTATATGGTATGCACATTACCTTTTCTTGTGGATGGCATCCTATTCAGGATATTGAATCACCCTGTTAAGTATTACTAATGCATTTGGATCAGTTTTTTCCTACCTTTATTGCACAACTAAAGTCAATGCAATTGTGATGATCAATGGGATTCAACTTTGGAGAACAAACTCATTTAAGTTAATGACTTCATAACTGCTCTCAATGAACCCTCAACATTCTTGATCTTTCCAAAAAGAGCATTGGAGAAGTCAATTTTACGCTTCATGTATGTAAATTATTTTTCTAAATTTACAACATTCTTGGTGTGTAAACTAGGAATTGTGTGCTGGTCTCCCCCTAATTCCAAAAGAGCAAATTACTAACTAGCTCATTAATATTAGGTAGCAACTGGAAAAGGAATAAAAGTAATGTTAGATATCTGTAATCTAGAAAACAAAATTTTATCAAAATTGTATCTACAGATACAATAACAATGAATTGTAAGCTTGGCTTCTGAGCACTTTCTGTTGTTGATTTTCACAGATTCAGGTAGAAGGGTTAGGTACTTGGTTGTAAACCATCAAGATGAAGTGGTGGAGTCACAGTTGTTATTGCAACTCTGATTAAAATCCTGAGACTCACAGGCTCTGATTCACATTATGTGGCTACTCTTTTTTGTAAGGATTATCTGCCTGGATTTGCAGGTCAAATAATCTGTGAGCTTCTTGGAGTACAGCTTTGTCATTTTATTTTTCATTTTGTCCAAGCAAAATGCATGATCACTGTAAAGAGAAACAACAGTAAAGTGATAACATTTATGTGTATATTTTTATAAGTCCAAACTGCCAAAAGTATCCTCCTTATGCTGCCTGAATTATAAGAAGATGCAGCACATAGGAATTAAAATTTTTTAGTCTATATGGTTTGGCAAGGCTGCATGGTCATATAAGATATGACATGTATAGTCATATATACAGTTATATAAGATAGTTAAGTGAGAGTCTTTTTCTTTGGTTTTTCACTAAATGAAATACATAGGCTGCAATAAGACAGAAATTAGTCTTTTTATTTTTCCCTTAAAAATATAGTATAATATTTTCTTTATGTACTGAATGGATTCTTTAGGGGTTTTCTGTTATATTTGACAGTTGATGGTTATAATGATTTTTTAATATTATTTGGAATGCTTATCTATCAGCTTTATTTTATAAAATGAATGTTAACATGAGAGATAATTACATTAATGATGATAAATGTTATCTCCTCTACACTTTATGTTATAGTTACCATGCAACTTTTTAGAAAGGAATGTGTTGATCTCTTACCTCATCTATTTAAAATGTTTTTAAAAATTTGGAAAATTTTTCTCAAGGGAGCCAGCAACTATGTGACAGCATACTCCAAATAATTAGGCACATTGTTATTCACTGAGCACCCACACACTCACTTACCTTATAAGGAATTTTCTCATCTGTAATATGAATTTAAGTTGCTGTTTAATAAATATATTTTCTATATAGATATTAAGAGTTTTTATGGAAAGTTGGGAAAGGTCTTTTTAGTGGTGGTTGGACATATTAATGATCTGTTTCTTTCTATCTTTTTTTTAGTTGTAAAAGTAATTCAGAAACTCTCATGTCCTATAATTAGTAGTCACCTGTAAAATCACAAAACTTTCTGAATAATTCTGAACTATTTAATTGACTCATGTAGTGTAGTCAATGTTCTTTCTTCTGGTTAACTTGTGTTTGAAAAGCCACTTGTAGCCACAAAAGGTTTATGTGTGAAGGGAGTAGACTGTATACAGTAAACCCAGAAATGTGTTTTATTTCTGTATGTGACATGGTAAATGTTAATATAAACTACTTCTTAGCTTAGATTTTCATTGACTGCTGTAATCACACTGACATGTACGTATATATACCTGCCAGGTCTTACTGCAATATAAACCAGCATGAGATGTTTCAAAGCCTTAAAACTGTATTGACATCTATTTGCATGCTAGCAAAGAAAAATATTTCATGGCTAACTCAATCATATTAAGCTTGCATCAGTTTTGCTGAGTTTGTTTGTTTTCTGATGAATCTTTGGCTATTTGCTTTTTCTCATTCTGCTCCCTTGAAATGAGAAAATGATGGCATACATTCAGGAAATTTCTTTGAAAGTAACCCTTTTAGCTGTCAATCAATATGGCTCTGAGGATGTCAAGGTCACCAGGAAGAAAAAAGCTCCAAATAATAATTAGATGATGTAATTGCCATGACTTGTCTAAATAACAAAGGCATGTTGGTTTGCATTCATGGAATGCATATTAGAAAAAATTTCAGCTAATCATGTGTTTTTATTGCATTGTCAAATATACTTGAAATGTTTTTATGGAAATTATCAAAGAATATGAAGCTTCCTTTAGGATGCCTCTCTAGGCTAATATAGTTGCTGTACATGTAATATTCCACAGTTTTAACTTTTGAAAATGAATTTCTTTTTTTTTCTTTTGTTTTTAAAGGTGGCTTTGGAGAGCATGGAATGTCAAAAAAACGAGGTGCCCTCTATCAGCTTATAGAGAGGATAAGAAGATTTGGCGCTGGTATTTTCACTGTTTAAATTAGCAAGTTTCCTGATGTGATAGTGTATCATGAACATTAATGATTCTGTATTACTGCTGGCATAAACAAATTACAAAATTATTAGTACAGGAATAGTAATGAAGATATTAGCTCTTTGTTCCATTTTCTTAGAGTTCTTCCAGCATGAAATCTGAAAGCTAAACCACATAGTTTTAAATGTCATATTAAAAACTGCTTAACTTTGTTTTATGGCTGTGTTCACAGTTATCAGCTTAACTAATGTCAATACAGTGTCTTTTCACTGCAAGTATACTATGATGCAACGCTGCTAATTTTGTTTGTTTCTTTTTTTCTGGATCCAGATGGGGTATTCTGATGATTCATACTGTGTTTGAAGCATTTGTGGTGTGTTATGCTGATCAAGCATATTTTTATATTAATAATACTCTTGTCAGTATGAATGCAGTTGAATTGAGCAGCATAGAGAAGTGGAATCCCCTCTAATTCTGGCTGAGTTTACACTCCATATTTGATGCAAGACGACATTACTTTAATGTCCTGTGAAACCTCACTTTAAAAAGGAACATATGTGAAACTCCATTGTAATTGCACCACATTATGTTAATCAGAGCATGGTAGCTGCTTTTTGCAGAGGTGCTTTGATACATAATCTTAACTCTTTAAGAGAGAATTAAAATTTTAGTATTGCATAAATTCTTGTAATATTTTGGGTGCAATTCGGTATAAATTTCTTGCTTAGACCTCTAAAGAGCACCAGTAAAAAGGATTTGTAATGGTAAAATGTCTAAATAAACATGTGATGTGGTTCAGTAATGACTGCATACTAAGTGTAAAAATTGCTTTTCTGTATATAGTCTGCCTATATTGTAGACACTTTTGTGTGCAATTTGTTGTGTAATCCTCATTTACACACTCACTTAATTACAATAAGTTACTTGCTTTACCTATTTTCATTGTTTGCATCAGAGCTGCCTCCCTGCCTCCTGTTGTAGCTTCTTCCTTTTCTACCTATTGCTGCTCTCTCAGCCTTGGGACCATGCCAACATTCCTTACCATGACTCTGCCCTGGAATCCTCCCTGATTCTGACACAGTCATTAACACTTAAGTGCAGCTGGTACCACAGGGGATTCTCACAGAGGGAAAATGTAATCTTCCACTAGGAATAAGACATAAGGCTTCAACTGCACTGAGCAGGATTTGTTAACCACCCTTCGAAGGATTCATTTTGATCAGCTGCCCAGATCTGCAAACTAACTTAGAAATTGTTCAGAAGAAGCACCTGTTCTGGTGTCCAAGTCCTTGTCTAACTATCCTATTCTCTTCTCACAGTAGATTTCAGTTGATTTAGAAAGATTTGCCTGTAATGGGATGAATGGTGGTAGTATCCCTGAAAATGGCAGACATTTTTTCTCTTTTGTAAAGAAATCCCAGCCATGAGTAAAACCTACCTGTGGGGTTCCAAATGTTAGTTTATGAAAGTGTAGCATTTCTTACTGTACAGTTCTTTAAAGATGGTAATGTACTTGCTTTTTCCAGGTCATACAATAAAAATGAAAGGGGTAGTGAATGCCTTGATTAGTTTGAGTCTGTCCAAAGTCTGTCATTCTTTGCTGGAAAAATTCTCATTTATTTAGAAAAACAGGCCAAAACAAAAGCCAGAAAACAAGAAATGCAAAAAAACACCACCAAAACCACAGGGAGTGTGATTTCTTAAATTTCTTGCTTTTATTAAATGAGAAAATTTAGATGCACTTACGCAATGCACATTCCAGTTGATAAACATATGTGCAAGATTGTTACTCTAGATAAATTTAAAAAAATGAAGATTCAGATTTTATGTCTTTCTCAGAAAACTAGGCAATGATTAACTATCATGTGACAGCAATGTCCTACTTTGAAAGGGCATAAAGAAATCTGGGTTTACCTGCTAGAAAATAATTGCTCTCTTTTTTCATGTGTGTATGTGATCTTATTCAGTGTTTTAATTATCATTGCAGGTTTTGAGCAAAATAATACATCTAAAGGAAGAACTACTGTAAAATTCTCAGGGAAAAATGAGAAAAACCGATTTCCCAGAGCTGCTACATCACGAACAGAAAGAATATGGCCAGGTGGTGTCATTCCATATGTAATAGGTGGAAATTTCACTGGTAAGCTTTGTGCTTTGAATGAAAAGAGGAAAGATAATTTTTTAAAATTGCCTTCTTCCCTTTTTTTTTTTTAAATTTTTGAAAGTGAAGTCATGTTATGGAATTCAATAGAAGGGTTATGTTGGAACAGGCCTGAAGTACATCTGTTTTGAAAATATTAGTCATACTTAATTTTTTTCAATGGCAAGCCACATAATAAAAAATGTATAAGAACATTTTAGAGAGGGAAAGCTCTATTTCTTTACCTAATATATTTCTTGTTGCACATCTGTTTCCATGAGCTTAAGTAGCAGAATGTCAAGGAACTCTTTTTAAATGAAGTGTATTTAGCACAAGAATATCTTTAGTTTAACTGGTGTAACATGTATTCTTCTAAACTGATTTCACTCAACAAACTGGCCCAAATGTGTTTTGTTATTCCTCACTTTGGTTTTCAGATGGATATACACACACATTGTATATGACAAAAAGAAAGACTGGCTACCCTATATATAAAATTTTTGGCAGAAAACTAGAAAAAGTTAAAACATTTGTTATCCTTGAAAAATGTAAATGGATCAATCAATATTAATGTGGATGTAAGAGATAATTTAAAACAAAAAAGGAGCAAGGGAAAGTAAAGAGATAAGGGAAAATATATGAAAAGCTATCTTATTTATTGTGCATGACAATACAGGAAACCTAAAGAAACATACAAATGCTCACACATTGTATATGCAGAAACCAGAGTCATTCCTTTCAAACTGACAGCTACAATCAAGCTTTCAGTTTGGGTGTTTGCATAGTACTGTATCAAATGTGACCTTTGCTTTAGGATTACTGTCTTCTGAAATAATCGTAGTAAACTAAATGAAAGCACCATATTAAAGATTTTGCCTTTTTCATAATGAAAGATAAATTCTAAAGCTTAGAAAAAACTGCTTAAAGATAAAAGAAAAGGGCAAGATGGTATGGAATAGCCTTTATTTTTTAGAATCTGATGTGATTTGAACTTTTTTTTTTATGAGCTTTCAGGTTTTGTTGTCTTTAAACTTTAAAAAGGTTAGATTTTTTGTTTGTTTAATTATCCTATGTTGTAACCTGCAAGGTGAGTGTAATTCTGCTAGCACGTTCTTCTGGATTTTCAGCTCAGAAGCAATACAGATATATTCTCACATGCTGCCTCTATGTCAATAAGCCTTGCCTTTTCTTATGCAATTAAATGAAATGAAATGACATTGCTCTGCTCTCTGAAGTTGTGCCCTGTGCCGAGAGTTGGCCTGGATGCTTCTGCATCTAGGGGATAGCTCTGACCTTTTCTGGATGCATTTCTCATTTTTAAACCAAATATCTACATGTGCTTTTATCAAGTTCTGAATTTCCCACTTTTGGGGGATCATTTGTTTTCTGAAAGATTTTGATGCAAAGAAGGGCAGACTGGTCCGTGTTTGTGACAGCCTTATTTTAATCAAATGTTTCTACCAGTATGCCTATTTGCATGGTTTAGATAAAACTGGTGTACAGATTTGAAGGCTGTAGGATTTTTTTAAATTTTTTTTCTTTCTACTAGATAGAGAGCTATGATGTAAAGTTACTCGATTTGTATTCCCTTTTTTTCTCTCTGCTTTTCCTTTTTTCCTCCCCCAATGTGGTTCACTTGATAGTTTCATCTGGGAAATTGCTTTGTGAATGCTGTGCTGATGCAGGCACATAAGCAATGCTGTATTTCTTCTGCTGTCTTCCTCTGGTGTAGCATAGTCATGATCTTTATTGCAGGTTTTACATTTATTGGGGTGTGTCAGGCAGTGTTAGCCCCCTTGCAGGCACACATGTTATGACGAACTGATGGCCTGAGCATCCCTTTAGCTGGAATCTTGCCATACCTGGGACTACTGGGACGCACAGGGCGTCATGATTCACTGGCTGCTTCCAGGCCCATATTCCTAGTATTGGTGAGAAGGAAGCTGCAGTGAGGATAGGTCCGTGGCTCCAGGCGCTGCTATTGCTCTTGCAGGCACGCAGCGAGCCATGTTCAAGCAGGCCATGCGGCACTGGGAGAAGTACACCTGCGTCACCTTCATCGAGCGCAGCGACGAGGAGAGCTACATCGTGTTCACCTACCGGCCCTGCGGGTAAGTGCGCACCTGGGGCACACCGTCCCGCCCTCAGCCTTCGGCCACGGCCCTCAGCTCTGCCTTCACAAGGCAGTGCGTGCTTCACAGGAAAATGAGCTGGTAATTACTGCATTTAAATGATGCATGTGTTCTGCCTGTCTTTGAAGTAGGTTGAAACAGGTATGTGTGGTAACTTTGCAAAGCTGCACCTCTTTTGTCTATTTCTAGATAAAATTACATTAATATATACACATATAGATATGACTTTTAATTTTTTGCTTTCTGTCTTTCATATATTTGTTCTAAAGGTATTTCAGGTTTATCATTTGTTTATTCTCAGCTTTCTCCATGTCATGTATTTACTGCTGAATTAAATATGAACATCTACCCCGCATCCTTTTTCCAGATAAATTGTTGGTTTTGGTAATTTTAACTCTCGTATTGCTAGACCATCCTTGCCTGGATTTGTTGAATCACCCAATTTATGGCCATTTTGTAAATTCCTTCTTCTGGGTCACTGATGTGTAAAACTGAGCCAAACAGGTTTTATTACTCATGAGTTCAGCTTTCCGTCAATCACTATGTTCCATCTTCAGATATTACTGCTTACAAATGCCTCAGTCAGCTATGTTTGCCTTTTATTTCCCCCAGAATTCTTAATTTTGTATAGTGCTCAGTGAACTTCCTGAGCTCACCATGTTCACCTCCCAAGAAGAGCACACACTGCCTGTGGAAATTCTGTACTTCTGACAGTCACCTCCTGTTTGAGTTGTAGGCTCTGCAGTGACCAGCTCCCCTCTTACTGACTTCCTGGTCATTGAGCCCCTTGCTTGTCTGCTTTTGAATCATAACAGGATAGGGTAGTGAAAAAAAGTTTTGGGACCTCCTTGCATTGTGGGTATGATCCCGAATGATCCTGAATTTAGAGGCAATTTATATCCTCCAAAATTATATGTAGAATTATCTGTTTAAAACACTCATTGTATTCTTCTAAAGGAATAGGACAACCTAATAAAACCTACTCCTAGACTACTTTTGAAAGGCATTGCCTTTGCTCCTGAAAGTCTCTGAGCCACAGATCCTTGCAGCAGGGGATCTTATTCTATGGTTTCCTGTCATGTACTTGTTCCACTATAGGTTTGCTGTAGACCCTCCTTAGAAACAGTGCCAAATGAAATGGACTTTTGTTCTGAGCCAGCATGGGTATTATTTTAGTTAAGGCAACCCGTGAGAGAAGATTCATCCATTAAATAAAGTTCAGGGATACTGACACACAGCTGGAAGACAAATGTAAAGCAGAGAATTATCATGACGGTTCCCTTGCACTCACAGGGGCAGAAAGCAATTTAAACAGAAGAGTGTAGAATATGCGTTTTCAGGCACTTTAGAAAGATATTTATGGGGATATCTGCCAAATGTAAATTCTGCCACTTCAAAATACCCAAAGTCAAATGACAAAAAAATCTCTCCAGCCAAAGAACTGTTCCTTGGAATGCTTGAAATTTCATGAGATCAAATCACTTCAGGGGAAGGCTGAATTATAACCAGCTTTAACCAGCAGGTTGGAGTACACTCAGTATCCACCTCCAAAGTCTATATTATTCTTTATCATTAATATACTTTTATTGAAGAGTACTTTGCAAAACAAAAATAATTTACCAAAGCTGTAACAAGTATAAAATAAAACTGAAGAAGAATGTAGCTATGAAAAGTCCATCATTGATGAAATAAAGCCAGCCCAAACAGAAGGGGCAGTTGAATGATTTTTCTGGGGATCCTCAAGTTCTTTCAGGAAGATCCAGATGAACAGGGAAATATATCCTCTGGGTGAGCAGGAGCTGTGCACTACCCACCATATCCAGTGCTGACGCAGGATTTTCCACGGAAGGAGCCCAGACTAAAGTGACACCAAACCAACTGCAAACACTCTCTGCTACACGGCCAGTCACATTGAAACTAATCTTCAGCTCTTTTCCCATGGCACCCTGCTGTGTTGGTTTGTTAGCACATTGTGTCAGTGTTGTTTGCACTACCATGGCAGCTAACATTCACAGATGGTGGAGACTTTATTGTACTTAGTACTGTTGAAATTAAAGGCTAAATGATAAACCCTGCCCCAAAGAGCACACAGTCAAACCATAACACATTAAATGAAACAGAATGGATGGTCATATATGTGGAAATTCAGGTGGCAGTATCTATGAAAGTCTCATATGACAGCATTAGCACACTAGCAAGTGAAGTGTTACTGAGCCTTTGTAAACAATAAGGATATTTTGGAGTATAATGCATCACATCTTGAAACAGTTCATGGGAAGATCATCCCAGAAGGGTAGTGATTAAAAAAGCATATTTGAAATATAGCAGCTGGTTATAAGGGATACATGGCTTCCTTAAATTTGAGAGGTTCCATATCAGCAGGGAATGAGAGATAAATTTTGGTTATCATAGACCCATAGGACTGCAAGGGATCTTAGAATGGTGTCTAAATGTATTCTTAAGACAGAAAAAGCTATTCCTATATCATTGCTGATATACACTTATCTAACTTGGTTCTAAAAACCTGCAGGAATTAATATTTCACAGCCTTATAGGAATTGTATTCCTTCAGCATCCTTAACATGAGAAATGTAGGAAGTTTGTGCATCTTTTTTTCTCAAGCTAAACGAAGTATTTAATATATCAGTTAAAGGACATTAACTTTTTTCCCTATGGCCATAGAAAAGAAATTCCTTTTACTTTTTGAAGCAGTCTGTTATATAGTTTGATAGGGTTATTAAGTCCCCCCTCTGCTCTACATTCTTGCAGACTAGAAAATACCTAATTCATTTAATCTTTCCTGTAAAAAAGTGTTTGCTAGGCCTTTAATCATACTGCTCTTTGAGATTCTTTTCAGCTAGTCCACATAATTCTTGAAATTTTTATCTGTGTTTGTCCAAATGAGTTGTAACTTCTGCTGAGCCAGTGTAAGAGCTAATTCATATAGCTTGTGGCCTTTCCTTCCTCTTAGGCACCCAAGTGCCTCCCTGTTTTTTTAACAGCTGCCATGTAAAGCACATGGTGGGTTGGGATGTTACTCCAAATAAGAGCCAAAGCTCTTTCTGCAGTATGGACACCCCATCATTGATTCCAGTCTTTACCAGGTTTTGCCCATCTTAAGACGTCAAGTAATTCCTTATTTCCCTTTCCATATCTCTTGTATAATCCCTTAAAGTTGCTCGTCTTCATGTCATTTAACAGTGTTTTCTATGACTGTGAGTTCAAAAAGTGTCTTCTCTGTTTTAACTTCATGTAATATTCTAACCAGTTTATATCCCCCTTGATATCAGACTTCTCTACTTTGTTTATAGGTAGTTTGGAAAAATGTCAAAAGCTTTACAGCCAGATCCTGCCTTCCCAGGGAATAATTTAATCTGCTGAAGTTGTAAACTATAGTTATTTTTTATCATGTCTGTTTAACCTGAGTTTGATAACAGGTGGTTATTAAAATATTATTTTTTTAAAATAGCTGAATCACTGAAGTTTTCTGGTGATAGTAATTTGTATCCATAAGCTGCAGATGTGAAAATAAGAATCAAAATCAAATCAAATCAATAAGAATCCAAAATCAAATTCCTAGCAAATTGGAAGGGACCAAAGACTCAGTCAGTATGCTTCTCTGTATGCAAAGCCAAAAAAGGGTCAGCATATTGGGATGGCATCTAGTCACACTGTATTAATAAATATTCTTGAGTACAAGATCAAGCTTCTTTTTGCATAGTAGAACTAAAAAGAAAGGAACAATTATTGTTCTGGTAGGTCAGCATGCCTTTGATCTCAATTTGTTCTCCATTAGAAGACTTAACTTTTATGACAAAATTCAGATGACTTATTGCAATTGCTACTGTATTCCCTTGTCTTAGTATTTGACAGACCTGTCTGAGATACAGGAAAATCAAATCTCTTTCGTATGCTTCCCAAACATTGTAGAGTTAACAGATGAATATTTAACCTCTTTTGAACTTGCTAGCATATTAAAAATGCACTGCAGGCAAGTTCTTAAAGTTGGTGAAACAGGTAAATTCATTGTCTGAGGTGCACCTTTGTAGCATACTTCAGCTAAAGAACATCTTATAAGAGATGCTCAATCACTCTTATAAAATGAGAAGAAACCAGAGTTGTGCTAAATAATCTGTGCACAGGGGAGGGCTGACTCATGCTCTCAGGTGTTAAACAGCCCTGGCAGCTGGCACTCTTCCTGCCCCACAGCAGCTGGCACAGCTTCCCTGCTAGCTGAGGTGTGGCCTGAGGAGGGTGTGAGCAAGGCACAGGTTGTCCCAGTCTGGAGCACGGTGTGCTGGCACAAACGGTGAGGGGTGGTTTATGTAAATACACTGGGATAGACAGCTGTTAGCTGAGGAATGCTGGTTGTAGTGTTGGGGTGGACATCTCCACTGATCAGATGAAGAAGAAGGAGACACTTCTGCCATCACAACAAGTCATTTTCGGGCAGTGAATCAGAGCACTTGGTGACCATCATTGTATCCTGATCCTTGACAAAAGGCAAATTCATCAAGCCAGATCATAGCCAATATCTCCTTTGTATAGATGGAGTTATATCTGTGATTAAAAGAGGTGTTTTCATCAAGAAAACACTCTGCTTCCTGAGTGAGATTTTGTTTGGAAATTTTGTGAACCTCTTTTTCTCGCTTTATGCAACATAAAAGTGATCATACACAATCCTAGTATGTGTATGAAATTCATTCACACCTTCATTGTGCAATGGCAAGCTGATACTATAGTCTATGATGATTTTTACATAGTCACATTTTCAAGGGTGCAGCTTTTTTAAAAAAGGACAACATTGACTCTACCTGATTTTCTCTTCCTTTGTATCAGGAGTATTTTTGACAGTAGTTGTGAAATAGTATTACTTAAAAGAATGAGCATATTGTTCCATTCATTTCACTTTCTCTTTGTCATTTGTTTCTCATTGCTCACCATCGCTGATCAGCTAGACTGATTAAATGGAATTAGAGATTCATAAATAGTTACTGTCTCCAAATGCTGTCTGGTGCAATAAAGATTAAAGAGATGAGCTTTAAAACCTGCCAGTTGATTCAATTTAAGGGGTGTGACAAGTGCTCAGAGAGCACAGAGATCTTGGCTTTTTGTCAAACCGATAATATTACAAATGAATTTACTTCATAGATTTTTAAATTTTAGTTATTCTTTGTCTCAATGCAGTTGTTGAAACAAATTGTAGCTTAATTGGACATATCTAGTGGGCTTGACAAGATATTCAACCTAACAGATCCTAATGACCCTCTCTAAGTGTGAACTGCTGCTGTTATTTTAAGATTTCGTGTTAATTCTATTTTCCTTGGCATGTAAAGAAACACTCAATAAATTTTTTTATATTTTCTAGGGCGTACTTGAAATCTGTCAAGTAACCAGTATTAGGGAACTCTCACCCTCTGGCTGCTTGCTTTTTAGGAGCTGGTTAACATTAAAAATAATTCCCAATATGTTGGGGCTTAGATGTACAATGTTAGACAGCCTAGAAGAGCACTATGTAAAAGACTGCAATTAATTTTTTTCTTCTGAAAAAAGCTATCTTTAAAATCTGTCAGATGAGGTGCCCTCAGTTATTAAACATTTGAGAATGCTCAACCTTTCTTTTTCATTACTGTATAATGTCAAATTATTGCATCAGACACCCAAAAATCTAATTTATGAAATAAGACTAATCACTTTCATAGGTGATCTAAAACACAGCCTTAAAATGTTGGACCCTATTTGATCCAAAATAAGTATGAAGAACAGGAAGAGAAACTGTAGTTAAAATCCTATTCTATCATTTTGCCCTTGTTATCAATAGCATCACTAAAAGCAAAGCAGGAGACATCACAGAAGGTACTGTTTAGAATAATTTCTTTTTCCGTTTTTTCTTTATATCTGTTCATCTCCAAAGTATCATTATGAAAAACTATATTGAATATATAGAGAAATTTTTTGGTCACCAAATATGTATTTTCTGGCTGAATCATGTAATGTATATGAAGTCAATAAAATAGACATGTTAAAACTATCGGAAATATGCTCAATAGTCTACAGCTTTAGGTCTTATTAACCTATTGATTTGTTTTAAGCCACAAATAATCATTAATATTCTTTAGTTCTGCATTGCAAGTTTTCTCTGTAGTTTCCATACAGTGCCAAAAACAAAGACTCTGCAGAAGTGTCTAAACTGTTCTAAACAAAAGCATTCTTTCTGACTTTTTACAATTATATGTGCTTATCCTAACTCTATTCTCATCAATCCCTTACTTTGCCATCATTTGTTGTATTGAGATCATAAAGGTTTTTAATTACAAATTAAATTCCATTTAAACAAATGTGTTTAAATGTGTTGAGTCTCCAAGGTGATTTTGCAGGATTATAGGCGAATAGAAAACTAAATAGGTTAAAATTGGTTGCATGGTTGGGCTCGAAGGGTCGTGGTAAATGGATTGGACTCAAGCTGTGACTGAAAGTGCAGTATCGCAGGGGCTTATCCTGCAACCTGTTGTTTTTAACATTTTATCAATGACCCACAAAGAGATGATGGTGCATGCTGTCATCAGAGCATAATTTAATTTTATTCTTTTGCTCAAAACAAGTTCCTGTGTTATTCTACAGAATGACTGAATAGATTGTCATGACAGTGAGAATTCTGTTGATCAAAGCTGACATCTTTTAAGACCTTTGAATAATATGTTAAAAAGCCACATTCATGTATATTTTGAATAATAAACTGTTCTTGTAGAAGATCTAGAGTTTGTGAGACACCTGAAATTACATCATGCATTTTACTGCTTAATCTTTATATACTATTTTCTCATGTTTTAACTGAATTTACTATGTAGTTGGTAGAGATATGTATGAAAACTTTCATCTGTGTTTGTGTTTTAATTACAGGTGCTGTTCTTATGTGGGTCGAAGGGGAAATGGTCCTCAGGCTATATCTATTGGCAAGAACTGTGATAAATTTGGCATAGTTGTCCATGAGTTGGGTCATGTGATAGGTTTTTGGCATGAACACACACGACCAGACCGTGATGACCATGTCACCATCATTAGAGAAAACATCCAACCTGGTGAGATATTCTGATAAGTATTTTAGGAAAAAAACCCCATGTGCTTGTTTTTGGTGTTTCCTTCATCTGCTCAAATTGCAAATGAGTACTGAATAGTTGAAACAGCATTTATGCCTGCTATTCCTCTTACCTTGCCTGATCTCAAGTTGATTTACAAATAAAATACTGAAATTCTAGTATAATATTTTCCAAAGGTCTGGCCAAGTATCAAGCCATTAAAATAGAGGGCTAGAAGGAGCAAAATAACAATCATGCTCAAAAACTTTGAAAGAAGCCACTGCTCTTAAGGCTCTTTAAAAGTCATATTTCTATGCTTGAGGAAGGGCATTTCTCTTGTAGGCTTTGGTGCATGGTAAGTAGAAATATGTCTGTAGCTGCTCAAGAGGTTTTTCAGAAACAGGCACAGGTCCTGCACTTTACACGTTATTCACCTCACTCTCTCCAGAACATGCAGCTTTACACAGTGACCTGAGATAAAGCATCTGAGGAACTTGAGAGCTTTAAACTGTGGCTGTCAGCTCTTTGCTACCCTAGCTGTTCCACCCTTGCTTATGTTGGGTAGGCAAGATGGGGGGAAGTAGGTGTGTTTCATTTGCGATGTTCATAAATGTGTATGGTCTTTGTAACACACTGATTTTGACTTACGGGAATTCTATGCTCAAAAAGGGTGAAATCAGAAATCATCCAATGACAGCTTGGAGTATTTGTCTGTTTATTTAGAAAATATTTTAAAATGTATTTGAGATATGATGAATCTTTGCCACTTAATCTAGGACTTGTAAGGAGACCGGCAGCTGATACAAGCTCCCTCAAGTCTCTAAAGTCCTGAACAGGCATGCATGTTTGAGCCTTCTTTCTTGTCTCACTGTATTATTGACTTGTGCAGATGCCATGAGAGCTCTTCCCTTTTTCTTTTACTATGATGAGAAAATCAGCTGGAGTGCCGTCCTCAGCCACCTGCTCTCCCTTTCAGTTCTCTCTCTGGTTTCTGACTGAGACTACTTCTTGCGGTGTGGCATGAGCTTGAGGATCACTCAATGGATCAGGAATTCATGACCACTGACTCTTTGGGTTTTGTTATATTATGCAGCTTATGTTGTTTAAAATGTTAATGTCACTGCAGGATTTTTTTGCAAGACTCTGTTGGGAATATGATTTACTAAGGGGTGCTTTGTATTGCTAATGTACTGATTAAGTCAAAGAACTTAGGGTATGGAATTGTGAAGGAAGCGTAATTCTCTTTCTACTGTTCTGCTCTTGTTAATTTGCAACAACTGGATCTTGAAAATGTGACTTTGTAGTGTCTACATTACATGAAGCTTCAGAGAGCAGCCTTTGCTGAGCTAAGGTCTCCAGGATCCATTAGTTTAGTGCTGGATTTAGCATCCAGTAAGACTCTTAGTATCCAGTCTAATGAGTGAGGAGGGTTCTTCTGGAGTCTTTGCCGTCAAAATTATTTATTTTAGGAATTAAGAATCAAACCAGAAATTTGTATGGACTTTACATGAAACACATTGTCCAAGTAAGGCCTTTATGTGTTAGTTGTATGAGACTAGTCTTTCTAAAGCACAATATACAAATCTGATGTGTGATTCAGAAGATGTCTGTCCTTATATTATGCATAATAAAGTCATACACTTTCTCCCAAATGACAAAGATTTATGAATGTTAGTGAGTAATTAGGTTAAGATCTTTGTTGATTTTCTTATCCTGTTTGGATTTATCTTTACAGAAAAAGATATTAAAGAATCTATAATTATCAATCATTTTTAGGTCAGGAATATAACTTTTTGAAGATGGAGCCTGGAGAGGTGAACTCCCTTGGGGAACCATATGACTTTGACAGCATTATGCACTATGCCAGGAACACCTTCTCAAGGTTGGAGTCTCAGGTTATACCTTTTGACTTTTAATTCTATTCCTGTCTGTGAATGCTAAGAACTATGCTTTTTGAAGTATTTTGAAATCCCTTAAAATGTCCCTTGCGATATAGTATTCCTATAGCAGTCAAAGCACAGCTTGTTTATTTTAAGCCAAAATAATTTAATTATAGCTGAAAATGCATTTCTTTTCTGTTCAGTTTCAAAGCAGCCTTTTGATCTTGCTGCAGTTCTTTAGATTTTCAGACAAGATAAACTGGAAACATCATTTTATATGATACACGCTTTCTTTTTGTGTCCACAAAAATTTGAATTTAGAAAAATCAAATGAGTGAAATGGCTGGGAATGTTATATGTAACCTGATATGTTCTGTAAAAGACAAATCTCCTTTGATTTAGAGTAGAGTTTCATAACTATGGATTATGCAGGTAGAGCACAGGTTATTTGGACATCTACCACACAAGCCACAGCCTTTGTGAAGGACTGCAGTCAGGCATTTATAGCAGAGGCTGCAGCCTCCTCTCTGTTATTTGTATAGATTGTTACTATCATTAAAACCTTATAATAAAGACTTCAGCTGGTTTTGCTCTGTCCTGTTTCAGGCTGATCTGTTCTCAGCTCCTTAGTAACTCATTGGGGTCCTCTTTGAAAGGATGCAGGGTTGTGGGGAGCTGTAGAATGAGCTGCTCCCCTAGGTCAGCCCTACTCTGGAGAAAAAGTGAAGGAGGCATTATATTTCATCAGCTAATTATTCTCTAAAAATACCAGAGTAATGTAAAATTAAAAGAAACCTCCAAAAACACCCAAGAAAAAGTTTTAGTTTGGAAAATTATGTGCTTGGGTGTGGTTTTTTTAAATTTTATTTTATTTTTCCAATTCATGCATTTCAAGGTAAAAAAACGAGCCAATCTGACACTTTGAAATAAACTGAGGACCACTAAAACCTCACCAGCCTTTACAAATTTGTTTGGCTTGTTGTCTCAATATAAATTTTATTATTAAATAAAAGTCCAATCAAAAGCTGTATTACTCAACATACACATAATTCACCCCTGGAAGAGCATGGGAATGAGCCCATAAGGTAGCTATTAGTCACATTGCTTAATCCAGTTGCACATACCATTACCTTAAGGAAGAGATTAAAAGAACCTGTACAAAATAGAGTAATTGAACAAGACAGAACCCCCCCCAAGTCCTAGGGCAATGACAACATCAAGGTAATTTGATTTGTTGGCCCTGATCTCACCACCTTCCAAGCTGGCAAAAACTGATAGTGCCATGAGCAGGCATGCCCCGCCCCAAGGTACAGGGGGCTGTTACTTCATCCTGTCTAAAAGCAGCCAGCAAACCCCTGAGGTCAGGTATTGGTTTGCACTAATTCATCCTGCAAGCCTGAGTCATGTGCAGTGAGGCGTATTGCCAGCTGCTCACTAGGCTTTGCTCACCCAGGCAAGGAGCAGGAATCACAAAATATCACAAAGTTCTAGTTGTACACGATGATTTTGTTCATGCTGTATTGAAACTTGCAGTAGGTTCTTGTATTAAAGTGCTAAGGAATTCAAGAGAGGAACGTTTTTGAAGTACGAAAAGCATCAGTTTGATATTGTGCTGAAATTCAGCGGAAAATAGAATTATAGTTTATAAATGCCATCACTTTCTAAATAATAATGGGCCTGAGTTCTAGAAACTGATTCATGCCATATGTAGTTTATTTCACTGTTTAGGGTAGCACCCTGAGATTATTCTGTCTTTACAAAATTCCTAGTGATGCCTCAAAAAACCTAACTGGATAAAGTGAGCAGTATCTTTCTGCAATACTCAAAATGGTTCATTTATTATAATTTGAAAACTAGTATGTTTTTATAAATGGTATTCCTAACTACAAAGATCCTATTGTTCATTAATTTTTGGATCTATGTTATGTCTGAAAGTAGTGGTTTTACATTTCAATTAAATCCCTACAGATGTACAAGTGACTATAAAAAAATTAAATAAAAAGAGACAATAGAAACATTCTTCTGTTAATTTCTATTTTATAGGAGTTGAGGGCTTTTAAATTCTGCAATGTGATAATAGAATGTAGTTTTGTATCTTACTATATTAAAATTAATTTGAGAATACCAAAATGTTTTAGATCATATTTAAAATCTGGGAAATTATGAATAAACTGCACATTTGGAACAAGTGTACTCCTCTATGATGCCTTGTCATTTAAGGTTAATGTCACTAAAAATCACATATGGTAAGTTGATGTATTTTACTGTGAGGCAAGTAAAGGCTAGCAAGTAAGCATTTCTGTTTTGAAAGTGTCAGCAGCTAGAGTGGAGTTAAATGTCTCACAACCCTTGACAGAATCATGATTGGCAAATGTGTTTGACTTTATCTGCTCTCCCATGTAAGTCAAACGATAGGGCTTTTCATTAAATATTTGTTAGAAATAAGGGCTTTGTGATTAAGAATTTTGTGCTAGAGATTAACTTATGTATTTTTATGTAATTTTATATTATTTTTTTAATATAGCAATAGCTTAAGTAGTAAGAGTAGTAAGAGATCTTCCTCTTGTTTAGCAGTAATATAAAAGCTGATATGTTAATTAATGTACTGAGAGAAGGTTCTTTCTTGGTAACTTTGCATAAAGTTTGCCAAGCTGAGGGATTTTATGGCATGTTGTCTGCATTCAAGGTTCTGTATTTTACCCTCTTATTTATGCCAAATGTAATACCCAGAAATACAAAACAGGTATACATTCAAGGAACTCAGACGGTTTTATGACAGAAACCTGATAGGGGTTTTTGGGGTCTATTTTTATTTTTATTTTTTTTTAGGGGCATGTTTCTGGATACCATTCTCCCTTCCCGTGATGACAATGGTATACGACCTGCCATTGGCCAGCGTACCCGTCTAAGTAAAGGAGATATTGCACAGGCAAGAAAGCTGTATAGATGTCCAGGTATTGCACCACAAACAAACAAAAACCACATACTAGCAACTGTTTGACTTGTTGTTCAAGAGGAATGATAAACTTTTTGAGGCAGCTGCTCAGTATTCTCTTTGTGTGTTGGCAACTGACATAAGCTGCTCCGGAATCGAATCATAAAAAAATCTTATGGATAAAGGTCACTGGAATGCAAAGCACCTAAAGTGACATTTCAATCTGCTTTTCTTAGCTGTTCAACAACTAGAAAAATAGGTTTAATATCACTTCTGTTTTGCATACTGGCTCGAGTCCTTTATTTGAAATCAAGTTGAGTGCAGAAGGAGCAAAATGAATTATTGCACTTGGCTCTGAATCCATTATAATTTTTTAAAATGTGTCAAAAAAAGAAGTGAGGACAACTAAATTTTAAACTCTTGTGTGGATGAGATGATTAGCTCTTACTACAAAATTTCTACAGTTTTAAGAGATACATTTACAATTTTAATACCTTCTGCCTAATTCTTTCATCCTATAGTTCTAATGCATAATAATTTTTTATCTCAAAATAGTCTGGTAGAATTGCTGTCTGTCTCAGAGACATCAGTAGCGAGCCTGGAGTAACCCAGAGTTAACCCTATGGTTCATGCTGTTCTCTAGCACGCTTTCTTCACTAAGTGCTGCCAGAATGGTGGAAATCTCTAAGGAAAGCTCTAGTTACTGCTGATACCACTGTTAACCTTTGGTGTCAACCAAAGGAGTTCAGAAGTGCCATCTCAGTCAGAATTTACCAGCAAGATCCTTGTAGGAGGCTGAACACCCCAGCCCTGTGCCACATAGGCTGACAGCCATGCTGCTCCTCATGGGGATTAATGACATCTCAGGAACTGCGTTAACTTAGATACATTGCCACTTTTAACCACCTGATCAATACAAAAGCACTAGAGAAAGGGATCAGCATTAAAGTAATGGAGTTGCTTCAAATTTGTGCCAGCAGCACTACTACTGAAGACGTGGGGATTCTGATGTGCATTTGGTGTACACTGTACAGCTGAAATATGCTTTTCCTTTGTGCTCTAAGTACACTGAATCATAGTCTTGTATATAACAAGTACATGCACAGAGGTTCTGGGCCTGCCAGAGCAGAAACCACTTAAACACCTTTTCTTTAACAACTGTTCCTTTGGGAACAATTTTTGCTCTTTCCTTTTGGTACAGAAAGTACTTTAATAATGACATGCTTGGCAGCATTGTTTCTAATGAAAGCATACAGAGAGCAACAATTTCATAATCACAAAGAATATGTATATATTTTGATAAAAGGCAAATTTTGGAGGGAAAAAATAGTCTATGAAAGTAAAACCACTGTGCAAGTAGGTAGTATTTTATGATCATATTGACTTAAGGAAGGAAAAAAAGGAAAGAAATAAAATAAACGAGTGTTCAGTATTATATAATACTTTCATATGCAGTTGCAGAACTGTAAAAGATGAAATGTACATTTTGAGCTAATGTTCAAAGAGTTATTCAGAGAAAAGATCTTTTTCATATATGTCATGAAAACATACTGTGAGTTGTAATTTCGTTCAGTGTCATGAAAGTCTTGTTGAAAATTCGTTTCACAGTGTTGTAAAACCACTGTGGTTACTCAGTAGCAGTGTGCACTTGAAAAGTAAGATTTTTTTGCAGTGCTGGTGAGCACAGGTCGCATGAATAATAAAAATGAATGGTAGTTGAAGGATTTGCTCCTTTTCTGGCACCCAGCTTTGTAAACTTTGGGGTAAAACACTTTGGTTTTTCAGCCTTACTTAGATGAGCCATGCCATAAAAGAAAGTGAGTTTTAAGAGAGAGAAAAGAAAGAAGTTTTTTCTACAAATGTTAAATAGCATACTATTTAAAATGCTATTTTTTTTCAGTTAATACTTTTAATAGGAGCTGCATGGCTGAATAAATAACCAGACTAAATCCAATAAAGAAAGCAAATCTCTAAAATTTGCCCAGCACTTTTCTTCTAATAAATTTTCCAGAAAATACTGAAACAGAAAATTCAGACAGATATAAAGTTTTTGGTTTTATGTAAAGAACTAAGTGATCATGGTAGTGTAAAGCAATAAAACCCCCAATACTGTGTTAGCTTTGGAAGTATGTTTTATTTCCTATTTCAGACAAAAGATATTAATCATGATGCCTGCTTTTGATAAAGCAGCAGTGAATATATCAATCCTTAGTAATACCTGCATTGTTTCATAGGTTCATTTGTGCTGCCTTAAATACAATACAATGAAAATGCAGAAAGCAATGACTTAATCAGCATTTTCCAGAGACCCACTCTTCTATGATAAAGGATTTTATAGTATTGTGCATGTTTTGTTTGGAGTTCTAATTGTTTCTGCAAACAGTTGTTGGCTCAAGTCGTTTTCTGAGGCCCATGAACATCAAGTTGAGCTCAAGATTGCTGGAAAATACAGGTGATCCTCACAGCAGGGAAGCAGCTGAGCCTTCCAGGGTGTCAGGATATTTAGGGTCATTATTCAGGAAGGGGTTTATTGACCAAGAAACAGTTTTGGTGAAGCCAGAGACTGAGATCTGATTTTAAGCAGCAGGGTAAGTTCCAGGTCTCTAAAATGCAGTAACAGCAATTTTGGTTTGTTTTTAACTTTTCCTTAGGATTTTTGTAAAAGGAAAATGTAATTGCTAATAGGGATCTGTTACATTTTAAAACCGAATTATATTGTTATGTTATGGAATAATAAGGGGAAAAAACAACTAAGTTGAAGTTCCTTCCTCTGCCAATCTGATTTTATATTTTGAGTGTCTTGGTATTTGAGAATAAAACTTGAACTTCCAGGTCAGATGTATTACAGTGGTTTTCAGACAGTCTGAGTGATAAAATGTGTTTTCTTCCAGCTGCTAAAATTTCAACACTGGTCTGCATCTATAGTTTTAATATAGAAATTGTAGTTAACGTTTATATGTCATTTTATAGGAGCAGAAGAATTAGGAAAATGAGGGAGAAAGTTGTTCATATGCCAAAAGAGAGAACAAAAAAAAGTAGGTAGAGTGGGACTGCATAATGGATAGGAAAGGTGTCTCAGATTGAGAAATCTGTTTAGAGGAAAAGAAGGTGGATGGATGAAGTTCAGCAAATTTACAAATTGCCTGAGTCTGTGACAGTGTGTGTAGAAAAGAGCAGATGAAGGCTGAAGGCTGAAACTTGTCTCTTTTTTGTGCTGTTCTCACTGTTCCTCAGGCTTGACTTGCTGCCATCCCTATCAGATTCAAAAGGAATGTTCACCTTTAGAAGTCAACCTTTGTTCACTTCATAAAGGAGAATTAAGGTTTTTGGATTAAGATGGTTTCCCTATGACTATAAAGAGAAATCAAGTCAATAGTTAGACCCTGAGTTGTAGTAAACTGATTTAAGTTTTTGATTTAACCAGAACATGACCAGCACTAGATATTTTTAGGGCTCTGTAGGTGCTTTATATGCCATATACGTATAGTGTCTAAGTGTTAAAGAACTTAAAGGAAAAGGGTAAACTCAAATTAGCCATAAATGATGGTATGCATTTGCTAGTGCTATGTACAAAGGAATGAGACTTGATTCCCTTAGTCTCCTGTAGGATCTGGGCTTCATCATTTGCAGATTTCACAGTAATCCTTGATGGGACTTGACCTGTGTGCAGGCCAGCCCAGAGAGGTGTCATACACAGGCTGTGTAATTACACACTGCTGCAGAGTACACTGGTGGGAATTGCTTTGTATGAGCACGTAATCTACCGGCTGCCTACACCCATTGCTAATCTTTACAAGGAGAAGCAAAAATAGTTTCCCCCTCCTAATCAAGGAAAGCCTTATTAGATGTCTAACCTTCTCAAGCTGTAAAACAGAGGAGAGTGGCTTTTGTGGCTAGAGAGTGTATGGGGGGAAAGCTAAAGTGGCATTTCTGCAAGTGGTCTAGCCTAGTAAAATTGATAGAAGGCATGACATTTGAAAGAGGGGAAAAGCATCAGAGGAAACCTTGGCAAATGTTAATGATTAGTAAAGGAATAAAAATGTACAAATGCTTTATAAGGCAGAGGCTTATGAGATTGAAGTTGGAACTGGTATATTCTGACTTGAAATACACTAAAATAAATATGAAATGAAATTTAAATAAGTGGCCCTTACCACTGATTTTCCTTCCTCATTTTTCACCCAAAGTGGATTTCATTACTGGTGGACCATTATACAGTAAAAAAATTTATAATATTCTGTTTTATAAGCCTAATCATGAATACTGCAGTTGCTGCAGCCCAAATACAAAGAAAACCTTCACATTCTCTAGTGATAGAATTTTAACTGCTTCCCATTGCCGAGAAAAGTGCTTTCAACAAGAAATTCCCAAATATTGCTCTGTCTACTGCAGCTTTGGAAGCCAGCCTAGAGCTCAGATCCCATAGAAAATTAATGGAACTATTGATTGGTATAAGCTGTTCCTGTTATAGCTCCCTTGAGTAATCAAGAATTTAAAAGATAAATATGGCAAAACACATAAAGCCCAAGTGCATTTTATAAGTTCTAATTGTGTTAATTCTTAATAGAAACTATCAACTTACAAGTTTTCTTATGCTTCTGTTAAATTTAGAGATATTTCTGAAAATAAAAATTTTAATTGCATAGAGACCTTCCAGGAATTTAATAAGGATATAAGGTAAATTTTCATACTAAATAGCTTTATTCTGTAATTTCTGAGGGGAAAAAAGTGTTCCATTTTGAGAATTAAAAACCATTTTTTTAGGTCTATACACATCTTCTGTATATGGAGCATGTAATGTTCCAATGTAGTCTTAATGAAACCATGCATGAGAAGAAGAATAAGAGAGGGCTTTAAAAGGGGTGAGAGCAGTACTTGGATTCTTGTGGATGTCTCATCTTTAGGCCCTACTGTCCTCTACTCAAATAATTTCACTGTTGGCTTTTTCTGAAGTGCTTTACTTAGCACTGTAAGCTACGGCACTGTTCACCAGCTCTGGGAGAACCCAGTACATGACTCTGCAACCTAAATGACTTTGCACTCATTGTTGATTTAAAAATAAATTGTTCTTAATAACAGATATATCCTTTTCATTGAAAAGGCATAGTGCAGAAATTGCATTTGCTGTGGCTGCCTGCAATTTTTTTAAAGATGAAACCACATTTTTTAAATAAAGGGAGGAATTATTTTTCCTGTTTCTTTCCTAAAGGACACAGTGGTGGTGGCTTTAGCCATCACACTTCTTGAGGCTCATCTTTCCTTTCTCTCCTCCTCATGATAACCATTTGAGTGTCAGAGAGCATATTTAGTGCCTTGCCTGTAATTTACACCTGATATAAATATGCAGTTGTCTGATCACCTTAGATGCATTTTAATAAAACAGCCTTTACAGATGTGTTCTCTGTCTTTGTCATAAGAAATCCTTTCTTTGTCCTCTTTTATTTAAAGATTTTCCAGAACATTTATAATTCATTGATATTTTGATGGCAAGGTTGTTCACCTGATGACAATGTAATTGGCTAGCCCTGTAATTTAAAAGCACTGAAGATCTGTTTACGCTGTTAGTCATAAGATAATATCAAATTAATATCTTTTATCACACCTGCAAAATCACTTGGTGAAAAAATTTGATTAAGGTCAAAAAGATGACTGACCAAGGTGCAACACCCTGCCAAAATCTGTTTTAATGGTGGAGAGCAGCAGTAACTTCCAACATTATATTTTGGTGCGAAGATGATTTGTTACCCAGCATCCACTAGCATCTAGCAGCATGATTGACAGGCAATAGAAAGGTGCTAAAAGCTTCAATAATTAAGAATATAAGAGCCTTTGGTATTTTAAGACTTTACATTTTGCTTTGCTTTTACTGCTCAAATCTCTACAAATCACTCTTGCTAAGAGACTTTGTCGAATATAGGATTTAGTTTTCTGTGCCAACATAAATGAGTGAGTTTAGGTCAGATCAGTTTTTCATGTGGGTAAAGGACTAAATTAAATGGAACCACTGACAAAATTTCAGTGTGATGTAAATCATGTTGGGCTAGCATTTGTTTTAGTTCTTAAAGGATGCCCAACTTTTTTTTAATTGCCAAAAGTTCTATGTATAATATTGCAGTTGATTGACAGCAGTGATATTTTTAAGACTGCCATAATTTTGGTTATGTCAGCAGACATCACACAAGTGAAATAGTTCATGGAATAAAAACATCCTGCATAAAATGGAATGAATGTCAGACTGGCTGAAAATCATGGCTTTGAATAAATTGTAAACTAACTATTTTATTTTCCATTCTGCATCTGCAGTGAGTTAAATGTATTCTGAGTAGATATTGGAAAGATGCATTTTTCTCTGTTAGGCACATTAAATTTCATATTTTTACTGTAATTTGTTTCTTTCAGCCTGTGGAGAAACACTGCAGGACTCTACAGGCAACTTTTCTTCTCCTGGATTTCCAAATGGTTATCCTTCCTACACACACTGCATATGGAGAATCTCTGTGACCCCAGGAGAGAAGGTATTTTAACATTCCTTTAGCTAGACACAGATACTATTTTCAAAGTGAAATGTTGTGATTATTTAGTTTTTTTTCTTTAAGTTTCAAAGATGTATATTAATTGAAAATAATGGTACGTCATAAAAATGGGACCATGGACTATGTGTTATTGACTTCACTTTGATCTGTGACATCAGAACCACATAATCAATTCAACAGGTGTCCTTGTGAAATAAAGGCATGCTTTCAATCTGCTGTATGTTTGCATCATTAGCTCCCTTTAAAACTGGCTTTCAGTCCAATTTATGGTTCAATTTAAAAGTATAAGAGGTGATTCAGGCTCCTGAGTGGTTCATTTTCCAGCATAGGCTCAGGCAAGCTGACTGAGCTGTATGGGCTGATAGCTGGGCTGTAACTAAGGAAGTTCTTTGGGTGTTCAATCAGATGATTCTAAAATGAAACCATAATAATGAGTAAATAAAGTGTTATTGTGGGTGTTCTAGTGGATGTAGTTTTACTTTCTGGGAATCAATTTAATTTAAAAAAGGGAGGGGAAAAGAATGGACTTGGTGAGAACAGTTTGGAGAGAGAAATGCACTATCCCAGGGAAAGCAAAATGTATCCTTCTTCTGTGCACTTTCAAAATGTGCTAGCTAAATCTTATTTTAAATTATTGACTCAATAATATATTCAAATATCACACTGCTTCAAAACAAATAAGGATAGAAGGAGTGATAAAAAGCTTCAGCTGAGACAAAATATGCAGGAAAAAGGATGTAAGTTTCCTTACATGAAGTAGTGGCTGATATCAAGCAGTCAAATACTAAAGACTAAACTGCAGAATCCAAAAACTGAAATATAGAATCTAACAGATTCAGTACTGGCAAGTTCACACAGGAAGACCCAGCGCTTCCCCCAGATATTTCTGTCATTGTCTCAGAATTGTCACACTACATATGAGTTGGACATTTTTTTCTCCTGACTGCATCACTGTGTTCCATGTTTCTTTCAGGTCAGGGTCCTGGTACACACCAAGAATATATTCTCTTGATGTTCTAATAGATCCTGAGGAGCTGTAGGGGCCTTTGCTACTGTGGGGAATGAAAGCAAAGTCATTTGGAGAGTGTTTGCCTTCCTCTGGGCAAGAGCCAGAAACAGGAGGAAAACTAAACACTCTCTGCTGGGAGGAAAAGGGTGGCTCAGCAGGTTGTCAGGGGAAAAATGAAGAGATGAATAAGAGAATGTTTGTGCAAAAGATGAAAATTGCTCTAGATAGTAAATTTATGGTCCCCATTATTTTGTGCTGCAGTTTTAGATATTACTGTGATAACAACAAAAACTTTTTCTCCTGTAAATGGTGATAAAACATTCATATAATGAAGGGAAAAGGAAAGTTATTCAAATATTTTGTTCCTTTGCTGGTTTGGTCCTGATAAATCTCAGGAACATTGTATGGAGATTAGAGTACCTGTGAGTGCATCATGTCTTGTTCTGAAAGGTCAGTGAGCACTTTAGTCACCTAAAAATAAACTGAAAAGGCTTTGCCTAGCTTTTTTCTTTTTATTTATTGAGATTTAGCATTCTGCTCTAGAAGCACAGTTTGGACAACTTCTATCCATGCTTCTTTTTGCATGTAAGGACTCTTCTCATCTTTGGTGCCCAGAAATTTAATAAAGGCTGGGACTACAATGGCATGCACAAGTTGTAGAATGCCCTTTATTGACAAGGCATCAAAATTGCCAAGCCAATACAAAGTATGTGTGTTCTTATTAGTAAAACAAGGTAGTCCATTCACCTTTGTACTTTTGAGGCTTAAGACTACATGGTAAAGTTCAGCTCTAAAAGCTGTACTCAGTATATCTATACATGGAAAAGTCTCGGAGGGAGGATGGTGTTATTAATGCTGTATGCCTCCAGCCAGGGTGAATCCTGCCTTCTGCTGTGTAGAAATTTTATTGGCATAGGGAGAGTTCCAACTGTGCCAGTGTTTTATTTGAATCAGATTTGTTGAATAGGTTACTCTACTTTTCAATTTTCCTTAATGTTCTACATAAAAGATAAAATAGGCCAGAAAAATCCTTGATTGATATGGGTAAAAAAATGCCACCTGCAGAAATTTGGTTCATATTACTGGTGTTTGTTGTATATTTTGTGCTTTCTTCTCTCAGGCTGTAGGTGGTATGATATATTTTCTTGGAAACTGCAGTAGCACAATCGAATCTGCTGAGTAATCAATAATTATTTAATTGTGCTGACAAATACCCATTGATTGTTTTTCCTGGGAAGCCTCTCAGCTGTTCTGTCCCCTTGAACAAGCTCTGCCTTGTCTGTAGCTATATTTAATACTTTGCAGAATAGCAAATCAGAATCTTAAATGTGTTTAAACTTGTTTGGTTCCTGACCAGAAGTCATGCTGTGACAGACTGGGGGTTCTGCCTATGTACAGCTAATGAATTCTGGTGAGTGTTAAGAAATTGCTGTTTCATCAAATACCTTGGCATGTCAGAGTGAGAAAAGGCTGTGAAGGTTATTTCATGTAGTTTCAAAAGCAAGGGCCATTGAGGAAGCTCATTAAATTTTAACCATTTCCATTTAGATAGCAGCCCTTTAAGACATTGACATGATCACAGCTAAGTGAAACCATCCATTTCCCGACTCTATCCTGGCAACTAAGGTTTGGAAAAAGGTGAATTTCCAAGCAAAGAACAGAGAAGAAATCTGATGTTTCAGCTGTGTCATGGAAAAAGGAAAACTTGTGGCTAGACTGGTGAGAGACCTCTCAGGCTCTAAGGAGCTGTAGCAAAGAAGCAGGTATAGGTTGTGGCTTCTGTAGCTTGCTTCCAGCAGAGCCAGCTGGGTTAGTTGCTGTCTGCAGCTGTCTGCATTTCATCAGGGCAAAGAAAAAAGGCTCCCCCTTGTGAACCCCTCTGCACAGATGGGGGGTAAAGTTGGCATGGCTGGAAAAGGGCAAGACTGATGAGGGCAGCAGGTTTTTCAAGCAGCATGGCTAAATACAGAGATACCTACTTTTGTTTTAAGAAAAAAGAAGCTAGGATCTTAGAGGGCATCTGAATTGCAAAGTGGGTGATTTGAGGAGAACAAAAGTTTTGTAGTTGGTGTGGTTTCTTTTATTTGAAGGAAGATTTGAAGGAGAAAAATTCTGCCAAGGACAGAGAATTGCTGTGTGAATGAGAGAATGATCTCTCTGCCATCCTCTGAAGTAGATTGAAAGAGGATCTGGATATGTATTAAAAAAACTGAAGCAGAGTAAAGCATATGAATGTTTGTACTTTTAGCCAGCTCTTCATATTTCTCATGATAAATATGTAGGTTTGGAATTCTGGTAGTATTTGTGCATTTATTTCATCAGTGCATCTTCCTGAAGGATTGCCTGAATAATAAAGGCAAAATGTCTCATGGATTAAATATCCATGAAAGGGTGCATGTGAGAAGTTTGAGGTGGAACTAAACCATCTTACTTGACTGTCTGGATACATTTTTCCAGTTCTGGTGTTAAATTTCTTTTCCTTGCATCTGGACTTGCATCCTCTCCTTTCAACTGACACTCACAACTGCTCCATAGGCTACCAGGGAGATGTATTTTTGCAATGTGAGGCATCTGCTACTGTGCAGAAATTTGTGTTTGTTTTCAATTGACAGGTTTCAATTGTGAGTTTCTAGGATCAAAGCTAAGATAATACCAATTCTGTGCTCAAATGTGAATAGAGAAGAATTTTGGTTAGTTTGAAATATTTATTTATATACATTGAAGAACTGATTCTGAAGGAGATTGTTTTTCCAAATTCACCTAAATCCAATAAAAAGGTATTAATTGGAAATGATTTTATAATACAAAATACAAATAACTTTTAATCTGCTTCTTTGGACTTATCCCTGTAACTGCAGGACATGATGCTAAGACTATCCCGGTCAGTCAGGGTTTAAGCTGTAGCTATTATGTCAACGTGTGATCAGGACAAATCCTATTCATGTGTTAAAAATGTAAGTTTATGGCAGTATATGATTAATATTTCTAAAACAGGGGTAATGTAATTTAATGTAATGTTAGTCCTCGTAGTAAGTATTGAAAATATGCCTGACTACAGATATTCTCAATAACCTGGGAGTCCAAGTTCAAAAGCTCCAGAAATGCCAAGAACTCAGATTTCTGTATAAAAAGCTTTATTATAGTTTCATGAAGAATCTTAGGGACTGTATGACATTTCTTAATAGTGAAATTTGTTTCAGAATTTCTGAAATATTCTGAAATTCTGAAATATGCACTGTCCAACATTGTCAGCATTTATGTGTCTAAAAGTAAAATATCTTGTCAAAACAGTAGTAGGAGAAGCACAAACCAAAATAAAACAATGGTTTTAATTTTTTTTCATTTGCAGCTGATTATAGTAGTGCTGATTATAGTCAAAATGTAATGGAAGAGGAATTGGAAGTAGAATTATCAAGCAACATACTTAAAATTATATTGCTCTAATATTTTACCTAATTAGCCTTCTCAAATTTTTATTTCTTAGTAAAAAAATCTCCCTATGAGCAATTAAATGTGAGTAGTTTGTCTTGAATCTGCTCAAATAAAATAACTTTTCATGTTCCTAAGAAACTTTACTTGGGCAAAGAAATAATTGAGGAGAGGATAATTAAATGTCTAAATAGCTGGAATCCTGTTACAGGTGACTACTCTGGCTTCAATTCTTCAGGACGTTGTTGAGATTGTTTTTCTCGTATTTACCACACATGATTTATTTGTGCCTTCTCATCTGATTGCAGATTGTTTTAAACTTTACCACCATGGACCTTTACAAGAGCAGTCTCTGTTGGTACGACTATATTGAAGTAAGAGATGGCTACTGGAGAAAATCCTCTCTGCTTGGTATGCAACTGTTAAATGCTGCACGGCCCAGGGCAGCACACTCACTGGGCTCAGTGGACCTGCTGTTGAGCCCACAACAAACTTCTTGGGATTTAGGTGTCTAGCATGTATTGAGGATGGGAAAAAACCCTGTAAATGGTTTTGACTGCAAGCCTCAAGCCTTCCTTTCACTGCAGCTTGCCTTTATGTAGTGTGCAAATGTGGAAAGATTCCAATTACAAAATGTGCAAGATTTTGCTTTGCTTATGGATCTTGAATTATGAAGCTGCCATAGTTTTAGTTTTGTGGTGGGTGGGTTTTTTTTTGGTTTTTTGGTTTTTTTTTCCCAGAGAAATAGGGAAGTAACTTACAGACAAATTTGTAGAGCCTGTGATGGGAAATCCATAGGTCATGTGATGAGAACATGCACCTGCTGTAGAGTTGTTTTATGAGCTCTGTGCCTCTACCTTTAAGACTGTGAGCAGATTGCTTCTATTTGTTCTTTGTTTGTCCTTCCCTGCTCTTGCAGAGAAGACATATGCAAAGCAATAATGAATTGATTCTGATTTGCTACTAGAATGTAAAAGCTGCAGTCATCCTTTTTTAATTCAGAAGTTTGGTGGGAGGATATCACCTCCCGTAATGCTTGTCCCCAGGTACAGAGGACAAGTCTCTAACAGGGATGTCTATTTTATTGGCCTTGAACAGAAAATAAAGAAGAAACAGTTAAGATCAGACAGCAATTATCCTCTTCGCCTGTTCCCTACCAACTAGAAAAACAGAAATTTTGCCCACCTAGGCAGAATTTAGGGGGGTAATGTAGAATAGGTCATTTAGATGTTACTTTTTATATCTCTTTGGCCCTTAGGCCCCAATGAGTTGTGGCCTACATTGTGTTCCTTGCTTAAGCTTAGTACTCACTTTCCACTTCTGAAATGCATGTGTTTGTATGTATAGAAACAATCATCTAGCAATAATTTTTTTCATTAATTCCCCTAAGGTTTTATACTTAGACTTGTGAGCCTGACTGCAATAAAAAGTTCTGAAAGCTTTATAATAAAATCTTTGTGTGTTAGGTCCTGATCTGCAGAAACACGTGTGCTTAACCATGAGTGTGTGAATAGTTCCACTGAGTTGGTTCTGCTACTCCTGCTTATAGTGTTAAACACTTGTATAAATGTTTGCAGCATGTGGCTTCAGAGGTGGCAGAAAATGCAGTTACTGGTTGCATGTTTTTAGGCAGGTTTTGTGGTGACAAACTGCCAGAAGTCCTCGCATCCACTGACAGCAGGATGTGGATTGAGTTCCGCAGCAGCAGCAACTGGGTTGGGAAAGGTTTTGCAGCAGTTTATGAAGGTAAGCCTCTTATAGCATTAAAAAGGAATTGATTGTGGAAGAAAGATATTAACCAGCTACCTTTGGATGTTAATCATTCCCGACCAAAACTAACATATGAAATTAGTATTTTACCACTAGGAGACAGTAGGTGCTAAATTGCTAGACAAGGGCACTTTGAAACTCCTCCTGTGATTGGATTTCAGCTGAGCTCTTTTTCAGAGAAATCACTGATAATAATCATAAACATTTTTTGCCCATCTTTAATGAACTAAATGTGCATGTTCTTGTGCTCAGTGTTTTCAAAAATTTCTGTGTGTACTTTCTGTTTATCCTTCAGAAAAGTCTGTCTTATATTTTCCATATTCTCTGGGAATAATTAGTAAAAGTGCCCATGCACACTGGGTATATTAGCAAGTCAACATTCACCTGCTTAAAATAGAAACTGTATTTTTTGTGAAAATATTTTTTTATTTATATTAGCTGTTTCTTCAAATTGCAGTCTTGAAGGGATAAACTGCAGGTTAAAATCATTAAAAAATATGGGATTTTTCTTTCATTTGTCTCTTTCTAAAGATTTGTAAATATTAATGAAGAATGCCTATTAAGTATATTTCAAGGATGAGCAAAAATGTAATTATTTTGACCTTTTAAATATATTCTGTAAAATGTATAGATTCAGATTATGCACGGTTACAAATTTGTTCTCAACACTGTAGACATATTGAGAGCTATCAGAAATGCTAAATTGTATTTGCTAACTGAAATACATATAATGATTTAAATCAATTGGTAGCTTTACATATTTTCCAGAACAATTTTATTATTAGTTTTAAATATGGGAGCATATAATGTCAGCTTGGGCATGGGGAAATTGCAGAAAATGTCATTATTGACAGTAAAATGTTATGCTTTCATCAGCTATTTGTGGAGGTGAAATCCACAAAAATGAAGGCCAGATCCAGTCTCCCAATTATCCTGATGACTACAGACCAATGAAGGAATGTGTGTGGAAAATAACAGTGTCAGAAAACTACAATGTAGGATTAACCTTTCAAGCATTTGAGGTAAAACCTTTTAACTAATCTCAGACAAGCATCTTATGGCTAAGTGACAGTGAAATTTAAGGGAATATTTATTAAACCAGTGAATGAATTTAAGAATTCTCTATGAAAAATTAACTCCAGAATCCATGAAAGTTTCTCCTCTCCAGAAATTTTCAAAATTAAAGGGTTTTTTGTGTTATCTCTGATGTTTGAATTGGAATGTTTAAGTTACTGAAGATAGTAGCATATTACCAAGTACATCATCCAGCTCAGGAAGGCTACTTCAATATTCTGTTAGATAACCAGGATTTGCTAAATCTTATTGTCAAAAAAGAATGCATGTCTGGAGAAAAAAAACCCACTGTGTATTTTGGCTTCTGCTTTGAAGGGAAAAATCCCTAAAACTAATATTCAGATCACAAAGCTATATTTAATGAGGAAAGAAAAAAGATGTGGTAAGTTGTCATACTTGTATGCTTTTGCTGTACATCATGCTGTGCATAACATTGCTAAATAGTGGTCAACTATTGCATAAAAAAGAAAAAGGAATATTTCTTATGTCTATTTTATTCTTACACAATCCACCAGCTTGAACTTTGTGGATAAATTTAGTAGCATACTTTGAGTTAATCAATTTTATTTGAGTATGCTTTAGCAGTAAGGGCATGAAGAACACATTTTAAAAATCTAAACTTTTTTGCTTTATGTTGTACATAGATATAAATACGGGTACGGTGAACACAGCTATAATTTACAACCTGAACACTTTAGTCTTGCTGACAGACTTCAGGGTTATGGCACATTTTTTTCTATGACTGGTAGAAAGATTTGTGTGTGAGATAATAAGGGATTGGGACTTTATCAGCAATTATGAATGTTTTAATAGTTTCATAGATTCTACTTAATTTTCACTTTAAAAAAAAACCATCCTGAATTAATATTAGTTCTAGTGCAGACAAGATCAGCTTTCCTCTGACCTTCTGGGTCTGCATGACCTGATTCAAGATTACTTAGTGCAGTATGTTAGTCTCTTTATTTAAGCCCTGTTGAAAATGAACGTTTTGAGTACCTTTTATATAATTTACTGACTAGTTATGGAGCTTATCTAGTCTGCCATTGGTCCTCAGCATTTTTCAACGTGATGACAAGGGAAATAGCCCTATTCCTCTGCAAAAAGAGATTTGCTGCAATATTTGGTCTGGATGCATTTGGTCAGCAAAGGTCTACACCATTATCTCTTGAACTGACCTCAGTGCAATACCACCCCTGGGAGAATAAACTTACATCTCTCCCTATCTTTCAGGACCCTTTTATAATCACCAAGTTAGGGACTATTTACAAGTGTGAAGATGGCATGTTTGTGCCTCCCCACGCAGGAAATAACTAGAAGCAAAGGACCAGCAAACAACAGAACATTTTAGATGACAAGTGATTAAGGCCCTGGGGAGCAATGTCCAGTTTTTCCTCCAGATTGTTTAGTATTATGGCACTCTCTAGAGGTGAAACGTGTGGACTAACACCTCATAAGAAGAAATAGGAAATTGAGGAGAAATATAGTCAGGGGACAGTCTCAAGCTGGGGCTTAAACTTGATGTGTTTGGAAAAGAAAAAAATAAAAATTTCCAACAGTAGGGACTTGAAATACTTTTCCAGGGAGAGTCTGAGCTGTAATTCCAGAGTGGCAAGATGCCCCTGAGCACCAAATGAGGCGCCCCAGACAGGCAAAAGATTGTTATATCTGCCTATGTGGCATCTCTTACTGGCTCATCCCCTGGGCTCCCTGCTGAGGATGGGAGTTGCTTTGGGAGCTGCTCTGGAGTGTCTGGACATTCACCACTGGGTCCAATTTCCATTTCTGTTCCCAGCTCTTGAAGGTAGGTATGCTGGTTTTTGATACTGAGTCCCTCTGTGGACTGAATCCTTGGTGCACCGCCCAGTAAAACAAGAAGCTGTTTAAAAATCACAGTTCTTGGGTGTCAGCTGAGATAGAAGAAAGTAAATGTCAGGCCAGAGAGTTATTGCAGTGTGTTTGTGAGAAAATTACTTCTCTGTCTTGTGAAAGGTACAGTTAAGTAAGAGGAATTCACATTATCCCTCTGTAATACTAATAAAAAATAACTGTATAAATAACCTCCAGCCTGAAATGAAAGCACCAGGGAAACTGAGAATTTCAAACTGTATCAGTGAGTCATTTTGTTTTGCCTGCTGTGGGCAACACATTTGCCACTAAGTGCAGGATTACACTTTCTTATTTGGCTGCTATAATTTCCACTGTCTGTGTGAGAGTAGAGATGTTGGGACTGGTAACATCTTTTTCATTGTTACAGTCACCTTTTTAATATTGTTCTTGGAAAATTAGCAGGGGTCTTTTGATTAGTTTATTTGTTTTTTTTTTTTAATTGAAGAACTTGTTTTGGCAAGCAGTCTCACCAGCTAACACAATCCAGGGGGTTTGTAGAGTAGATTCATATTAATCTCCCTCAATTGAGTGACCTTGTTAAACTCTGTGCCGATAGCAATCATTTAAATTATTTTTACATTAATTAGGGAATAAAATCTTCTGATTTTTCTAGGCATATATGCCCCTCTTATGACTGAAGTCTGCACTCTGAGGCAGATGTGTTTCCCTGTATTGTAGTTTGGCTTTATGAACAAAAAAACTAACCATGACAAAAAATATTGTAAAGATTTTGACTGCTATAGAATTGCTCCCAGATTTGCCCTTCCTATCTTTTTGTTTAGTTTTAGGGGAGTGCTTGTTTGCTTGCTTGTTTTAATTTTTGTTTTTTATCTTAATTTTTTTCATTGTTGGAGGAGTGTTATAAGACAAAGGTATTCTGGAGTCTCTATTTTTTTTGGTTTTATGTGGATTTCTGTTTGGGGTTTTCTGGTTTGGTTGGTTTAGTTGTTTTTCTAAACCTGAAACTACCTATGAGGTGTTTTTTTTGAGAAGGGATATAGAGAATATCTCTGGCTTGCCATTTCTCTGGGAGATTTCATAGTGTTTTCCTGCTCTTCTATGCCTGCTTTAGTAATTTTTCTGTCATTTTCTCAACTTAGTTCTCTGATGCCATTCAAATTCTAGGTTTCCTCCAAGGCCTTCAGGAGCTCAAGTTATCTTTCAGTTTCCTGTTGGAAATGCATTTTTCTGTAAAAAAAAAATTTAGTTATGTTTGGTTCATATTCTTTTTTAATTTGCTAGCATTCCATGTATTTCTTCTAATCAATTTGTAATATCATATGAATACATTGTGAAATTTTAGTGCTCCAGTGAACAAGATTTATGGGATCAGTCCAGTTACAACCAAACTCACCAGGGGTTCTTTCATTAACTAGAAGAGAATTTCCTCAACAAACAAATAGGAAGTAGGAAGAGTAAGAAGGATAGACAGAAAATATAGGAGGAAGCAGGAGAAATAAGAGACAATTGCAAGTGTAATAGACCTTTGTATGGTAATGCTCCCAGATGATAGTACCACATAATCATAAAACTTGAAGTATGGATAAACCCCCCACATTTTATAATATTTTCTTCCATTGATTACCAAGTACCAGTTATTTCTCAAAACAACAATACTTACAATTAGCTTATATGTGGGTGCAACACTTTGATCCCTTAATATTGATAATACTGGCATCACTTGCACTAGCAGTCAACTAAATATAAATGAATATGGTACAAAAGCCACCTTTCAAATGTTTTATTTTGGAAACTCAATAGCACTTTGCAAGTTGGTTGATTCTTATAGTCTTAGGAAGTTTAGAAACTTACTCCTATACAAGATGTATTTTTAGCTGTTCTCTTCTGCCCAAAATAAAGTCATCCTCAGAAAAGAAATTACTAATTTGCCTCAATGGAAATTTGGCACATGTAACACTGGTGGATAATCATAATTTCCATATTGCCCATAAAAAATGGAAGCATGGAAAAAACTGATGTTAATTATATGTTTTGAGTACTGAAATGACCACAGATGTGTGGGGAAAATGCACAATTCCTTCACTGATATTAGTGAGCTTTGGACCAGTTCACTGGTAGACTTTATTTCAAATTGGAATATGATGTCATGAAAATTTGGAATTGGTATTGTTGAAAACTTAGCAGTGCTCATGTACTGCAATAGTTGCATAGAATTTCCACTAAAATCAGCAATAGGTGGCTGCATCCCACATCATCTTCGGATTTTCATCACTCATTCCAAAACTCTGTCCCAAAGCAATTCCTGGGCAAGCATGTAGGAAATAACAGTAAATGGCAATAAGGTTTGTGCCTGAGGAGTGAATGGGAGAAAATTATGCATGTAAATGCCTGTAGAATTGGAAAGTTGGAAAGAGGGATAAAGGTTGTGTGTAAGTGCCATATTTTGATGCCACTAAAATGGCATAAAATAAAACAGTTCCTTCTCCCCAATTTTCCCTCTTACATAAGAAATTTTAATGTGCTCAGTGAAAGCTCCTTAGTCTGTGGTGATTCCTGAGCTTCATGTTGGTTGTGATGCACAAGTAGAGCAGAGAGCCAGTGGATACTTTTACTTACTGTGAAGCTTAGGTGCAAGAAAAACTCTCTGGAGATAAAAGGTAAATTTTTCTGGGCTTAGTTTAGACTTCTATATTGATTTATCAGAACGTGAATGTGCTGAATTAGATTTGAGGCTTTCTCATTCTGCCTGACTGTGATCCTGTCACCCTCCCCATTCTCTCCATCTCTAGACTTGTCTCTCCCAATCCTGCCCATTCATTAAACAAGAGTGTTCTTATAGGAATTATTTTTGAAGGCCTGGATGTAATTAATTTTTTTACAAATAAGATTGAGTGATGTGAAGTATTCTAGAAGTAAAATGACCCAACTTAAGAAGATTTTTAATTCTGTTGAGAATGACAACTCTCAATAAAGACAAGCATCATAAATTATCTTGCTTCCAGACAAGGTCATATTTGGGCTGCTGCTGTTTTCCTCTCTGATGCAAT
Organism: Luscinia megarhynchos; assembly: GCA_034336665.1. Lineage (NCBI taxonomy): Eukaryota > Metazoa > Chordata > Aves > Passeriformes > Muscicapidae > Luscinia > Luscinia megarhynchos. The sequence continues at coordinate 38,133,232 of CM067566.1, read as the reverse complement.
TCCCATTCTGATTGACTCTGCAAATACTATTATGTAAAGAGCACAAGGCTTGCTACGCAAGTAGACATGCACACATTAGTCTGTGTTTGAATATCATCCAGCAGAAAGCTTAAATTGAAAGGATAATTTTCAGGTGTTCTGGTTTCAGTTGGTTTTTCCATCAGTACAGCGAAGATTGACTCGTTGACCCAGAAAATCAAAAGAGGACACCTGAAATCAGGAATTGTGCAAGAGAAACTAGACACATCAGCCACAGAAAAACGAGTTTCTTTTTGTCCTCTGTTCTGTTGACTACCTAAGAGCTGATCATTTTAGATGTGTGTTTGGATCTAATTCTTCAGCTGCATCACATTCCTTATGCACCACAATCTTTATCCTGCAACATCAAAATCTTATCATATTGATCAAAATTGAGCTTTTAAATCTTGATAAAACAATGACTATTTCTGACCTGTGTAGTTGCTGAGCTATTACTCTTCTTTCGTTGAGTGTACATGAGAAAAGAGGACTTGAGATGAGAGTAGAAGCTTAACAGAATGCTAGGAAGCTTAGAGGTGAGCATGTCTTTTTTAGTTACTTTTTTCCCAGTTAGACTATTGTGTCCTTAGTAACATTTCAATATGTTTTTTGTGTAGAAAACAGGTGTAGTTAAAATCCCTTCAATGATCCTCTTTCATCTTCCTGCTGCTTGAACCCTAAACAGTTAAAGCCTTAACTTTGAAAAATTTAAATTCTGTTTGTTATCTGACTGATGTTTGATATCTATGATCAAGTTAGGTAGGTAATTTTGAAAAATTATCTTTTACAGATTGAAAGACATGACAACTGTGCGTATGACTATTTGGAAATCCGAGATGGAACAAATGAGAACAGTCCTTTAATTGGTCACTTTTGTGGTTATGACAAGCCAGAAGACATTAGATCTACCTCTAATACACTGTGGATGAAGTTTGTTTCTGATGGAACTGTTAACAAAGCTGGGTTTGCAGCTAACTTTTTTAAAGGTAAGTGTTAAAACATATTTTGGGAGTTATGAACAGCTTATCACTTCTTCTTGGACTAGAAAAATTATTTCTCAATCTTGTTTTACTAATAGACTGTATTGTCTTTAGGATATTTTTTTCTGGGCATACAATTTATTCAAACCAAACAATAGAGGTTTTTGAATCTCCTAGTAAAATGTGTCCAAAGAATGAAGAAACTTACTCAGCACAACTTTCTACTGTCTTCAGGTTCAGTTAATCAACTTCTGAAACATACCTTATTTTGTAAAAAAGTGGCACTGTTTTACATTGTATTGTCAAATACAAAGTTAAATAGTATAATTGGAAATGGCACTCTTTTTTGCTCCTGTTCAAGTTTTCTTTCTTTTCCTTGCCTAAATATTGTCATTTTTTTTTCTAATCTGTTTCCTGGATTGGTCTGCTTTATAAATTTTTATTATTCTTTGTAAGCAGGGAAAGAAACCAAAAAAACCCAGATTAGAAATCATATTAAGCAATAACTTCATAGTCTTCCTTCAGTTATGGATGCTTTTTGGGGAGAGGAGGGTATCATACAACTGCAGCTGTACCTGAAGCATTTGATGCATAGAAAGTTTGTAGTTTGCACGTGGTGCTGCTGGTGGCACAGTTAAAGCCACTGGCAGTGGTGTGGCCATGGCAACACCTGAGATACAGATTATGCCACCAGGAAAACCTTTGTGCTCTTTTGAAAAGAAACCATAGCTTTTCCAATCCTAAATGATAGTTTTTCATTGTAGACAATTATAACTTTGAAGGCCATAGGCATAAGAGTAGGGGCTCTGATTTTTTCCCTGAGAAATGACTTTTCTGGTGTAAGAAAACAATATTCCAGCATCTGAGGAATATTTCAGTAATGAATCTCATGGGTATATTTCAGAGCAAGTAGAGACAACACACAATTCCTTTCCCTCCCCCAGCCTGATTCATGTTGTTCCTTTTAATATCAGTAGAATCAAAACCTGGGATTTGAGGATTCTGTTAATCTGTTTTGAGTATGAATTCAGGATAATGTACAGATTTATTCTGAGGGAGATAAAGAGACCTTCAAGTGACCCTACTGTGGATTTCCAATCTTTCCTTCAATACTTTGTACAATCTTTAGATTATGGCTGTCTGAATTACTGTATGCTGCACACAAAGTGCTTATAAATTAGTTCTGCATCTGTCAGTAGATATTGTTAAAAAAAAACAAAACTCAAAATAAAAAAACCATCCAAACACCCACACCCTACAAAGGAAAAAAATTATTTTCTCCATTGCAGGTCTCCATAGCATTTGAAAATCCTCTAGTCAGCAACCACAGTGTTTCATGTAGTACATCTTGTAATGGCATGCATACAGCTTTCTGGGTTAATGTTGATCCAGCAGTTACAGCTGAGGAAGGTAATATTTTAACACATTTTTGCATTCGTCCCTGTCTTGGCAGAGGAAGATGAATGTGCCAAACCTGACAATGGTGGCTGTGAACAGCGCTGTGTAAATACCCTGGGCAGTTACCAGTGCGCCTGCGACCCTGGCTACGAGCTTGGCCCTGACAAGAAGAGCTGTGAAGGTACAGTGTGTTGCTGTTTTATGGGCTCTTAAAGCTCTCAGAGTGCCATTGCCTGAATGAAATGCTACATGTTTCTTAAGCCCTAAGATCCATGGAGCCCAACCCAGAAAACCAGTGCTGTCTTTTTGGTAGCCATGCCAGAGCCGTTTTCGTCCCATGTCTGTCAGCAATTCCATTTTGCAGATTTTGCTGTTAGTCAGTCAGGAATGGTGCAAAGTAGGACTTCATAGCACTTATTGCACAATTCATACTCACTAAAGCAAAGTCTCTCAACGAGACAATTGCCAGCAGAGTAGTGTGCCACCTTCTCAGTATCAGAATGTTTAACTGTCCCTCTGACCACCTCTGACTGGGATGTGCCTGGGAAGCTGGCGAGTCTAGAAGAGCAAGGTCCCCCTCCCTGACCTTTAGTAAAGAGAACACTAGGAAAAATAATTTATTTGGATGTCTACATGTTAGGCAGACAATAAGAAAAAAAGTTTAATCTAAGGGGGGAGCATGAAGACAGGTTTGATCTCTGAGCTCTTGATCATCAGCCCAAATTTATGGAAGGAATTGAATTTAGTCTGTTTGCTGACTCAAGTCAGAATACTGGAGAAGATTTCCAGTCTTTCAGAATACTCTTCTCTCTGCCTCTGAAAAATGGAAGAGAGATACATTCCTGGCACCCCAACAGTAAAGCAAGTCTGTCAAAAGAAGTCACTCTAAGCACTGCAGTGCAGCGTGGAGCAAAAACCCTGAGCTATCCCTGAAAGTGTGTACGTGTTTGTTCCAGTTGAGGTGGCACTCACTGTATGTAGATAGCTCTTGGGACTGCTAAATCAAAAGTCCTATGTAGTCACTGTGAACATTACTTCCTCATTACAGTTTGGGCCTTTGGGAGATGAGCTAGCTGTATTAATTCACACATGAGTAAAACCCTCTAGGTCAGGAACTTTGCCCTGTACTTCACTGCAGTGTTGACATCCCCAGAAATTTGCTTTATGGTCTTCTAATCCAAGTCTCCACCAATGGCAGCACATTAGAAAGCATTAAGATTTTCTTTTTTCACTATTTCCACATTTCCTGCTCTTGCCTCAAGGATCAATAGAGCAATGTTCAAAAACAGAAATTAAAATCTGGCAGTAGTTGCTCTGACCCAGACTGGACCTTTTGAGGGGGCAGCTTGTGTCATCTGAGTGCAGACTCTAAACCTATGTCTAGTCTTTTTTGATACACTGAGGTGTGACCCGGGGTTTTAGTCCATCCATTCCCATCAGGTTACTTTTACATGTGCACTGAGAAGTGTGCTGTGTGGAAAACTAGGGACCAGGAGAAACACTGAGTGTGTTTGAGTTGACAAAATGAGCCTTGACACAGTAACTGGTGAATTCTCCCAGCTGTGTTGATTGAGTAGATGCAGTATGTGAGATCATCAGCTAGTCTGGAATAGCCAGTTTTTAAAGCATTCAGTGTTAGCAGAGAGCAGTTGAACAGAGCTCCCCCCTTCACCTCTTTGCAAAGCGGTTTGTGGATGATTTCCAGTGCTGTCACAGTGCTATAATGGTATCAATGTAGCAGAGTGTGATTGAGAGCTTCTCTAAATCCCATTACTTTCCTTAAAAAAAAATAAAATTGCACAGATGGAAAAGATTAACGACTTTATCCTTTGCTAGTTGAACTGCATTCAAGAACATAGTACAGTATTTTTCTGTTTTATGGAGGTGATTATTTGGCATATATTTGGAAATGAGAGGCATTTTCCCTTTTAAATGAATGTCCATGCTTCAGTAAAAGTAGTTGTGACTGAAGTGCACGTGACTGCTCTTTCAAAGAAGTGACCCTATCCTAGTAGGTTATGGGAGGCATGCACAGATATATGAGCTGAGACAGGTAGGGCTGATTCTGCATCAATAATCAAGGAGAGAAGCAAATCTCAGGTATCCCTCTGTCAGAAGAGGGGTGGTCAAGGTCTTGGGGAGGGCAATGAGGTCAGAGGGGCTTGCATGGGAAAGGCTAGGAGAGAATAAGCAGAGTCTCTGGAAGGAAGGGAAAAGAATGAATATGATAACGCCTTGTGTAGTCCTGAAACTTATCTCTGTCCACAAACCTGCAAGCTGTTCAAGATAGGGGCTGTCTCTTTCTCTTTATTTGCACCAAGCATGATAAAGCAAGATTCTGATTAGTCTGTCTGGGCATTGCACATATAAGTAATGAGAGGACTGATTCTTCTCAGTGTGCTTCTGTTTATAGTAGGACACACTGCCAGTCAAGAAATTATATTCTCTTTTAATTTTACAGCTGCTTGTGGAGGACTCCTGACAAAGCTAAATGGGACTATAACCACACCAGGGTGGCCAAAAGAGTATCCTCCAAACAAAAACTGTGTGTGGCAGGTGGTTGCCCCGACGCAATACCGAATTTCCATGAAGTTTGAGTTTTTTGAGTTAGAAGGGAATGAAGTAAGTAACCATGAACAAAGAGCTGCACAATCTGTTACACGCTAAATGGTTTCACCAGCATTTGAAAATAGATATTGTCTTATAAAACGCTTGCTGACCTTTCATATGCTGACAATAAGCATGGATATTCTTGTTTGCGTTTTGGGACTGTTTCTGGATTCTTTCAAAACAAACATGGAAAGAATAGCTCTCTTTTACATATCATCTAAATGTATGTGCATTACAAGAAATTTTTAAAAATGTTCTCTGCTGAGTCTCAGCTGACTTTTTTATCAACAAAATAAAACAGAGCAAATGGGGCTGAAGCATATTGGAAAGAATTCAAGAGAAGAAAATCTGGAGAAACCAAATCATTTTTACAGACTGACTACAAATAATACACATAAGCTGTGGTTAGTGATGGAGTGAGCATTCAAAGCACTTACAAGTATCTCACTGGGGGAATATTCTGAAATGAGCAGTACCAGAAATAAGGCAAAATAGAAGAGCAGCAGTTTTTGAGCTGGGCAGCCCCCAGAGGCATGGGGGATCTTCTGCCCAGGTAGGGGGAAGAGCAGGGCAGAGCCCTCCATGTGCTAAAAGATGCTCCTTAAAGCTTTAAACAAAAGGAGGGGGGGGTTGCAGTGCTTTTTGGATAACAAGCACTAAAATGTGGGTTTCAACATCGTTTTCAGCTTTTGTTCTGCTTCGTAGGCAGTTCTCTGTCGTATCATTGAATTCCCTCACCACACTCCAGCCATAACATGTTGTAACCACTGGGTTTATATGCACATTCTTTACATGGCATTAAGAACACAAATCCCAGGATGTTATTTCTGACTAAATAAATGTTTAGCAATGTATTTAGTATAAAGATTTCCCACCGTTTGGGCAGAGGTGTTTGAAGGGACAAAAGCTGGAGTTTAATTTATAACTAAGAGCAAAACCAGCCATGGCTTCTCCAAAATACATAAATATTATCTTCAGAGGCAGCAATGTGAGATTTTCTTTCCCCCATAATTTTTTGGAGTGGGTTCTCAAGTCCATGAAATTCCATTTTTCAATGCTACATATGTTAGTCATGTTCTGTAATCATTATTACAAGAACTACAAAGAGATGTAATAAAAACTTAAAAGTCCCACAGAATTAAAATTTAATTACCACTTAAACAAGTCATAAAAACTTTTTCTTGCACTTTCTTGGTACATGAGCAAGACTTGCAAGGAAAACACCTGGCATGTAATGAAGATAAATCACTCTTCCAAAGTCATAAAAGACATTTAACATAAGCAGATAGAAAAACTCTAAATCTGTTTCAACAATCAGAACTGAAGTTTGATCATCTCATGTGCTACTAAACCTCGGCTTCATACTGTTAAATAGTAGTACTAAGGATAGATGCCTGTGAAAAATCAGAAGAAACATATAATATCTGGAAAATTCTAATATATTGTCTGAGTGAAGACATAAAATGCATACATTTATCAAGTATTCTATTTTTTAGAATTTATTATAGGAGCTCCATTTAGAACCAAACTTAATACATCTTTTACACTATTAAAATTTTAATATTTTACATTCACATTGTGCAGTTTGACTTGTAAATTTTTTTCAATGCAGAGTAGTATAGAGGAAGTTAGACCTATCTGAAATTACATTTGATTTCTGATTTAAAGCTATGCAACCATAAAAACTCACCACTATAATATTGCTGAAATCTGTGGGATTTATCAATGTAGTGAGCTATATTTGAAAATCATATGCATTATTATAAATATGTCTTCCAATTAATATAGATCAGCATGTGGCAGTAACTCAAGTTATATGAATCATTATGTTCTTTATGCTGTGCAAAAAGAGTTTCAACTGGATTAGTCACTTCTCAACTCTGGCATATGTGAAAATTCTACCGGTAACAATAAAAAAATTAATCTATATCTTCAATGTATTATATGAAAACCAACTGGAAATTATGACAATTTTTCAAAGAGAGAGGGAACAACAAAGGCCAAAACATCCTTTTCTATTGTTCCCTTCCTGCTCCCCTGAGATTTTTTGACTAGAAAATGCAATTTTTCAAATACAACTTGGATTTAATGGACCAATATAAGCTCTGTATGAATCCTCCTGGCCAATGTTCTCTTAAGCTATTAATTGCAGACAACTGGGACATTTTTGATTAAATGATTGATAGTCGAGCCTAAGAAGCTTAGAAGTTTTTGGGTGGATGACTTTAAGTTGACCAAGGGATTATGCATTGAAAGTATTATCATGAGAAATAGGCCTTGCATAAGGCTTTTTTATTACATTATATTACTTTATTTTTAACCTTTTAATGAAAATGGCATGCATCCTGTTCCAAATTATAGCTATGCTACTGTTGATGAAAGTTGCATGGCTTTAATAGTGGAAAGTTGTATATTTGAAAATAAATTAATATATCTTAAATATGTAATACTAAAAACTTACCTTGTAAATTTCTAAGTGGAAATTAATATTTTAAAAAAATCCTTGAGATGCAAGCTGTAGAAGGTTTGTAGGTTTGACGTATGTGGTTTATAGCACACAGAGAGGTATAACTTTTAGGATGAATGTTTCTAGATTTTAGTCTACTGTCAATGGAATGTTTGCTTTTTAAATTAAGTGGAAATGCTTCTAAGCATCTTGAAATTTAGATATCAAACACAGCTCAGCATCTATAAAAAATATAAGTTTGAACATAATTCATAGTATAGTATGTGTTAGTGACCTTCAAATATTTTTTTACCCTAAAATCAGCAAATGTAAGAATTTACAGACACTTTTAGAATCAGGAGAAAGTGAAGAAGGATATACTTCATTTATTATTCAGCAGCAATATATATACCAATCAGGATTGTGACATTTGTAAATGGTTTCATGATTTTATTTTGATTAGCCAAATATTTTTTCTTCTTTCTTTTCTCAGGTTTGCAAGTACGATTACGTGGAGATTCGCAGTGGCCTTTCTTCCGATTCCAAACTCCACGGAAAATTCTGCGGTACGGAAGTGCCTGAAGTTATCACCTCCCAGTACAACAACATGCGGATTGAGTTTCGGTCTGACAACACTGTCTCAAAGAAAGGCTTCAAGGCACACTTCTTCTCAGGTATGGAAAGGCACCCTTGCATACCTCTAAGTGCCTCTGGTTGTTCACTGACTAGGTGGAGCGACCACAATTTTGGTATAAAAATGAGTGGCTTCTTTGCTAATGGTTTTCCTGGTAGCTTAGAATTAGTTTTATTTACATAGACATAAAGCGCTCTCCTGTCTTAGAATACCATTCTGAATTGTAATGCCTGTAGAAAATAGATGGAACATATCTATATATACTTACATAACAGCAGAAGCAAGTAAACTTTGCGAGATACAGAGGACAAAAGAAAATTTACTATATTTCTATGTTGTTATTAGGTTTCTTTTATCTTGAGTTTTGTTGCTATTTTTTCAAATCCCAGTTGTAAAGTGATACGAATTGCACACTGTGTATGCTTGGGTTTTTTTCTACTCAAGTCTCTTAATATATTCCATTTGTTGGGAAATTACCACTTTGTGGTACAACATTTGTTTAACATTATGGGCACATCTGTGCCAAACTTTGCACTCCTTAATGTTTTGCAGAACAGGGTTTAAGATCTTGATCTTGTAAAAAAATTGTGTCATTTTATTTATGAGTGTAATTTTACTGAGGGAGATCAGAGTGGTGGAAGTTTATATCACATAAGGACTTACACTGTTGAATAAAGTTGCACATGAGTGAAGCTTAAGATGTGAGGAAATATTTGCTCAACAATGGCCCCTGCAATTACCCACTGAGAGTGGAACATGGAAACCTGGCTCTGGCAGGAGACCACTCGGCATTCCTAGTGAAGGTTTGTGTTTTTCCCGTGTGTTTTCACACACATGTAGGGACAGGCATCTTACTTTGTGTAAAATAACACAAAACACCAGTCCCATCTGCCCACCTCCCTAAACTGGATGTCAAGCAGAACAATTTGGGAGTGGAACTGTGCCACAGATTTTTTGATAACAGTGAAAAATCTGAATCTGGAGAATTGTGATAACACTTAAGATGCAGTAAAATATGCTATCATTATTAGCATTTACTTGCTTAAAATATTTTATCAAAACTGAAATGAAATGATATTTCATTGGTTACTGTTAATAACTAATAATTATGACTAATAAGAATCTGTATAATGTGTAAGGAATTTGGTTTGGAAAGTGAAAAAACATCTACCAAGGCAAACAGTTTAGACTTGCAGTATTTTCTTATTATGACTATTTGGATGATTTTATTAAGCAGCTATGAAAGATGAAAAAAGATGTTTTGTCTCATATGAAGACATAGCAAACATTTGATCTCTTAAGTCTATCTCTTTCTTAGTAATCACATTTCTCTAGTCATAATCTTCGAAAGATCCATCTTTACCCATAGTAACATTTTTACATTTACAATTATGAGTCACATTAGCAAGAAGCATTCAAGGTTCAATCATTATTTGTAGTAAATACATTTGTGCACACAGCAGAGCTTTCTCCTAGAAGCACACAACTAGTCATTTTATGTAGGTCTAGTTGTGCCAGCAGGAATAGTCACATACTTTGACTTTTTACAGGAATAAATATTGACATATTCAAGTTCTAAAAACTACAAGTGGTGTTTGTTAAATCTTTTTAAGATCTTACAGATATTTCAGATAAGACTGGCAATGATAGTGTAGCAATTTATATAAGCTCCATGATTCAGAATTTGTGTTTTCTGGACTTCTTGGTCATTTCTATATCTACAGTCAGTTAAATTTCGGTTTTCATTAAACTAATAGTTCAGCTTAACATATGTGTTTATTTATTTTGCTCAAGTGACATTTTTTAAATGAGTGGGTTCCACCAATGCTGTATCTTGGGGAAAGACTAGGCTAGAGGTCATGGATTACAAAGCATCAGGTTGTATTCTTCAGAATTAATTATTCAGAATTTATATTTCCCTTGTATATTTCAGTTCTGATGAAATGTTCTTATCTTTCCCTCACAAGGTAATTGAAAAAATAAATGTTTAAGTGATGCTATTGATCACAGAATAAATTCTTGAGTCAGGGATTATTTTGAACTATTGTGCTTTTTAATGAATAGAAAAGTGTGATGTGTCCCAGATATAGTATAAAAAGAAAAAAGAAAGTTTGATATAAAAAGTCTTTGAATCCATTAGTATATAAATTTACTGAGTGTTTCATAATGTATTCCTGCCAGCATTTCATATGAGTTCAAATATCTGAGTATAATATGAGTATTTTAGTTTTTTTTTTTTCAACTATCTTCCATTTGTTCTAATTTCTAGCAGATTCCATTCTTCTATGTCATCTGGCTTTCCCTCTTTGACACTGTTTTCTGATTAAAACAGAAATTTTGTAATTCTTGCAAAAAATCAAACTTCTGAACTTAGAGTATCTAAAAAGAAGATATCATCTCCAAATAATTAATCAGACATAGTAATACTGTCAGAAAACACTTATCCCTGAATTCCTTAACATGGTCAAAATATATTGTTGATCTGTCAGTGAATAACAGACTAGAGACTTCAAGTATTTTGACTTTTGGGAGTTGATGACATAATTTTTCAGCTGATGAAATGTTGTTTTTTTTGCCTGCTTCCTTCAGCAACTCTTTTGATGGTGTATTCTGCACCACAGCTAGAGATGAGAAAGCATGGCCCAGCTCCAGCTTAGACGACAGAAAGCAGTTTTTGGGTGGTTAAAACCTGCTGTGATAAACTGTGAAAGCAAACAGTGACATAGGGCAACAGATGACCTGCATTAGGAAGGTATTTATGTTGATACAAGACAACATGTAATTATATTTTTGGCCGTAAAATAGTGCTAACAGCCAGACAGGTGCTACTGGAAAGTGAGAAGAATGTTTTTTTCAGCATTCTGTAAAGTTTACATTTGATGGGATAGTTCTGAAGAAAGCTCAGTTAGGAGTCTCTGCAGGGATCTAGCTGATCAACAGAGAATAAATATTGAGAATAAATATTGTATATTTAGAATCAAGTTTTTCAGATAAAGAGAGGAAACTAGGGCGTCACTATATATATTTTTTTTTTTAAAAAAAAAAACCTTTTATTAAGAATTCTTGGAATTGGATATCAGCCTTCTAAACAAAAAACTTCCAATAATTAGGTTTTTATTCTTCTCCCTCTGTCTTTCTTCTGTCCTCCTCTGTCTCTTCTGTTCTCCTCTGTCTCCTGCTTTTGTTAAAACACCAAGACCTAGGAGTAAGTCCCTGCAGGACTCAGCACTTTCTTGGGCCCATAAGACTAGAAAAGTATTAAATAACTCCAAAAATATAATAATATATATATTTAAATTACCTTATTTATTTTTTGGTGAGCTTTCTGAGAATATAGTCTAACGATTAGTTATAGTTTGACATTAAAGTGATTCCATTTATCATAAGATTCAGAATAACTTCACTATTTTAAATAAACATGATTGATTCTTTGCATACACATTCAAAATATACATGGGTTTTGATGTAAAGTAGAAATGAGGTTTTTTGGGACGTCTTTTCTTGGCTGGTGATTCATTGAGCAGTTAAAAAGAGAAAGCTAGAATATTTCTAGCCTTGAACAGAAACTCATCTCTGGTGCCATCCTAGTACATTTTTTTCCACAGACAAGAAAGCTGCCTGCAGAGAGAAAATTTTTGTTTTTGAATCTTGCAAGGACTTGATACAGGTCTCTTCAGGCCGAGTACGTATTATTCCCAGACTGGTGGCCTCTGAGGGTTTCAGAGGTACAACCATTTGTCCTCAGAATTATTAAATATATTATTTTCTTGAGAAAGAATCTTTCCTTCTTCTGAGTACTGAAATGAGAAAAGAAAGAAAGTATCCATTCAAAACTGGGGGGGACTCGTTTCCATCTGTCAGCATAACAAATGGCTTTGTTTTTATATAGCAAAACATTTGTTCTTGTAACTAATAGAGACTAATTGTTTGGGTTTTTTTTCACAAATTTTTAACTGGGCAATCAATTTGACAGAAAGTCTGTTCTCAATTATGAAGTGTGAGGAAGACTTGTTCAACAGTTGCATCCTTGATTAACTATGTACAAGTAATTATTGTAGTTCAAACGTGTTCCAAAACTTCTCCTTTCTGCCTTCTGTCCATTATTTTATTTCTGAGGACATCCAAAATGGGACTATTTGTTTATGCACTTGTCTGCTAAGAGATTATTTTACAGAATAGAAGCATATCTAATGTTAAAATACTTTTCAGTGTTTGCACAGAGTTTGGTGGATGATGAAAATGAACAGGGCTTTTATTAAGAAGTTGTGCAGCAACTCCATACTTGAAAGCCTAGCTTGAAAGCATTTTGAGCTTGCCTTCCTTTAATTTTGTTATTCTGGTGGAAAATTACAAACTAATCTCTTGGAGGGAAATATTGAAGGTTTTGTTCATATTAGCTCTAATTTCTTAGTTGCTTGTTGCTGTTCTTCACTTGCAATGTGGAATTAATTTATGATAGTGCTTGCTTTTGCAAAATTATGACTTTGGTTGGAAATTGCATAGATTTGCTGCATCACTTAGGGACTCACTTTGCAAGGTGCATAAACAGTGTGTTGTGGAGCTTCAATGATTCCTTTCATCATCAAAATGACATGTAATATCTCTTTGAATGTATGGTTCTAAGAGGTATCGATGTTTCTTCCAACTCTTTCTTAACCTTCAGATCTGTTCACATTTGCAGAAAGCTTCCAAAAACTTTCAGTGCAAACAGATTTGAGATTTGCAGTACAAAATGCAGTGGATGCTTGGGTTTGACTTGCAGAATTTGCCATAAATGCACACTATCATCTTGTATTATCAGTAGAAGCTGATTTTTATGGAAAAACCTGCAAGTAAACCAGTCAAGTGCTGAATACATTTTGGCAGAGGAAGATGACATGTATGTAATTGCAATGCAAACTTCCTTTGTTGTGTTCCTGAATATGAGCATCAGTAAGAGCAGAGGAAAAATGCATGAGTAAGACAATGAAAAGAGACTTAAATTATCCATAGTGGCTTCTAATCTACAGAAATTCTTGCTGTACCTGCTGAAGTCTGAAATATCACATTGCCTTGCTTGGAGATAATGTTAACTGCTGCTTTCCAAGGTAAATAAGACTGAAAAGGGGTAAATGCTCTGCATTCTAACCCACAAAAACCAGACCCCAGGGATGACCCAAATTCCTTTACTCTTTTTCCTCCTCTCTTTTGCATTTTGAAATGGCATATTTAGTAAAATATAAGGGAGGTTTAATATGTGTGTGTTTTTTATATATATATATATATATATACACAGACACATACATATATATATGCTAAGAATGTGCACACATATGTGTGTATATACATTTATAGCTATACACATGTGCACATATATATGCATGTATGTGTATATACATGTCAGGAGCAGTCTGCCTCTTTTAAAGGGACCAGCCTCACCTAAAACAAGAACAGCTGAATGACATAGAAGCGTGGCAGCAGAGGCCTCTTGCTACAATGACAGCCTGTTAATCTAGTTTGGCTTTTGTCCATGCAATGAATTTGTAGCTGTTTAATGCAGGTCATATTTCCTCCACTACACTCTGCTTTATTTCTAACACACTAAAAGCTCTTTTGAAGGATTATATGTTAATAAACAGAACTGCATGCTGTACTGTAGCTCTTGAACTAACTAATGCCAATTCCTTTTTTTTTCTTTCAATGAAATGTTTCTCTTTTCATGATGTTCTAGAATGTCCAGATTCATTAAAAGCAAAGCACACTGTCACTCTGCTGGGGAAAAAAGCCCAACTTATTAGAAAAGCTTATGTAAGATCTTTCTCTTCTTATTTTTTAATGTGTAGAAGTCTTTTCTGATCTATATGTTCCTTTCAAGATATCACCATTAAAGTGTGGAATTTGCACAAAGCTGGAATTGCACAAACCTATGTTGTCCATAAACTGCACTACCATTGTTTGCTAAAATAAAACTGGATATTTATGAAACTTTTACTAGCTAGACCACTTGAAAGAGTAAAATCTGGTGAATCTCTTACCTCCTTTGTTCTAGCCTGTTTGTTTTACTAGTGCTCTTCTCCCTGAGGAACTAATGCTCATTTCCTAGAAAGATGAGACAGACTTTGTGCCACAGTGCAAGGCTGCAGGCTGAGCAAAGAGTGACTGGAAGGCAGGGAAGTGCCTTGCTGGGAAGAGAGATTGTGCTGTAGCTAATCTTGCCCTGGCCTCAGGCTTCATGCTCCTCTGGGTAGCAAGGTGTGCTGGGAGCTGTGTGCTCACCTGAGCTTGTTGTGTGTTCTGTAGACAAGGATGAGTGCTCAAAGGACAACGGAGGCTGCCAGCACGAGTGCATTAACACAGTGGGAAGCTACGTCTGCCAGTGCCGGAACGGATTTGTGCTGCACGAAAATAAACACGACTGCAAGGAAGGTGAGTAGGAAGGGATTGGAGTGGTTGGTTGCACAACAGTCTCACAGAAAGCTTTCTGCAGCTCTCCTTTCAAACAAAAGAAAGGAGCAAAGTTCTTGGTAATGGGGCTTAGGCACTACAACATCCCTCCCCTGTCCCATCCCCTCCATCCCCAGCATTTGTGTGGGCTGAATTCGAGGTCCACAGGAATGAAGTTGGGAAAACTCAAGATCACTGGCACGGAGCGCTACTTTCAATAGTTCTGTGAAGTGTAGAATATTTAAAGCGCTGATAAAGTATTTATCTCAGGCTGTATTAAACACAGGGGTAGAGTTTCTGGACAGAAGCCTGGTAAACCTGATTTGCTGCTATCAGGAGCAGTTATTTTCCTCACAGCCAGTTTGAAACCATATCTACCCTTTCTGGGTTTTTTTAGGCGACATATTTAGACAACCCAAGTTCCAGTCAAAGCCCTATTCATCTTTCTTCCTCTTGGCTCTCTCAAGGTGGGACTACCTTCAAGAAAACAATAGGCTTTTAGACTTAAGTAGAATTTAAATTCTCTGTAAATGAACCTCAAATGTACAATATAATTTGAGCTGCTGTAACGTCTCAATGTTTTCTAGCGTGGATTTAAGAGAGTAAAGAGTAAAGACATGCTCTTTGTGAATCATTTGCATTTTCACTGGTTTTGGAATGCTACATGCCTACTCCAAAAGTTTTTTCAAATAATTCTCTGATATTTAGAAAGCAATTTGAGATTGTCAAAACTAAATAAAAAATGCCTTCTTTTAGTTCTGGGTACCAGTGGTTTAGTTGTGAAATTGGTGACTAAGCTGTTCTTTGTTCATACTCACAGTTTAGCCTTTGCTGTTCTCAGACTGTGTATATGTATAGCTAGAAACTGTGGTTTACAAAACAAATTGATTTCTCTGTAGCTGCAGTGAAAATTAACAAGGAGAGAAAAAAAAAAGTTGTTTGAGAAATTACTTTTTAATTTGGAGTAGTGAGACTTCTCATATGGATTTACACACTCTTGTGTAAGATGGGGGGAATAGGAAAATACTTGATTAATTTTTAATATTTATCTTGTGTTTATTCCTGTATAAGACTTTTTCTGAAGAAAAGCCATCCATTGTAAACAAAAGTGTATGTTTCACAACAATCCATAAGGAAACATGCTGGGTTAATGCTCTAAAGCTCATGCCTGAGGGGAGGAACATGACTGTGCACTCTGAAAAGCATGCTTAGCTATCTTCCTAAAGATCCTTTCCACTTAGTGGCTGCCCTGGCAAAAACCTCAGAATGCAGATCTCCAGACTAACTGATGCTATCACTGTTGGCACAGCTGAATGTGAACAGAAGATCCACAGTCCCAACGGCATCATCACGAGTCCCAACTGGCCTGACAAGTATCCCAGCAGGAAGGAGTGCACGTGGGAAATCAGTGCTACCCCTGGGCAGAGGGTCAAACTGGTGAGTCTCGGCCTTCCCTTCGTTTTTAGCTTTTCTCCCATCAAATCAGCTTTTCAAATGACTGCTCAATGATATGAAACTGTTACTAAACTCTACTGTCAGTTTGCATCCCAGAGGTAAACTATTTTAAAAACTTGCTGATTCCTGTCCATTTCTGGCCAACGGGGACTACTCAATATCATAGAGTTGTGATTTAAGTTTATGGTGATTGGAAATGCTCTGTACAGCAAAGGCAGGAGGAACTCTTTCCTCCTGTCAGACTTTACTATATCATTGTTGCAACTCATAAAACTTGTGCAAAATTTTGGCAAATATGGCAGAGACCATTTACGCAATTTCCAATATAGAAAAAAAGCAACATTTTGAATTATGAACAGTCCTCTACACACACTTTTTTCCTGTTCTGTTTTTTGAGGAGGAAAAAGATACAAAACTACTGAGAATCTGGATTTCTCATTTAAAAGTGGTTTCAAATTTTAACATAAATAGAAGAACAGCCTGGAGTAGGCTTGTGAATTTTGTGTCCAGCTGGCTGAGGACGGTGCTGGTGTGCAAAGACAGGCCTTGCAGAGCTTAGCTAGCTTGTAGGCTAGCTTGTTGCCCATGGGGTTTTTGCTTTGAGCTGGTATAGGCTTGTGGTTTGGATTTGTGCTGAGCAGTGTTGATAATGCAGAGATGTTTTTAGTATTGCTAAGCAGAACCAACAGCAGCTATTTCTGCTGGCAAGGAAATGGCAAGAGGGTGACTGTGGGGAGACACACCCTGGAATAGTGGCCCAAAATGACCATAGGGATATTCCAGACTATATGACATCATGCTCAGGATATCAAACAGGGGGAGGAAGGAGGAAGGGGGGGTGGTATTTGGAGTGATAGTGCTTGCCTTCCCAAATCACCATTACCCATTATGGGGCCCATGTGATGGCTGAACACCTGCCTGCCCATGGGAAGCAGTGAATTAATTCCTTGTTTTGCTTTACATGTGTGTGCAGCTTTTGCTTTCCCTATTAAAATGTCTTTATCTCAGCCTATAGGTTTTCAATCTTTCACACTTCTAATTCTCTCTCCAGTCCTCCTAGTGGGGCAGTGAGCAAGCAGCCTGTGTGGGGCTTGGCTGCTGCCTGGGGTTAAACCACTCCTGTTACTGGTGCTGATGTGGGATTGTGTATTGATCCCTGCTCACCAAAAGTGAAACAGTTGTAGTGGAGGGGATGGTGTTGGTGGAGAATGAGTGGTGTGCTTACTCTGCCCAATGCAAGGGTGAAAAATAGGTTTCTAATTCAGGCAGCCTTCCTTCTGCTGCTTCTGAGCAAGTATTCTTCATACTGGCTGAATAGACTAAAGCCAGACAGGCTGTAAATGCTTTTCCAATGCTTATACCCACAGCAGGCAAAATTCCAACATTCAGATATCTTCAGCAAAATATTCCATGGTCTACTTTACACAGAAAAGATTTTTTTGTTGTTGTTTGGGGGTTTTTTTTGGTGGTTTTTTGGGGTTTTTTTGGGGGTTTTTTGGGTTTTCTTGTTTTTTTTTTTTTTTAATTGGCTTTTGCCAATGGAACTGGAAAAATATACAGAATTTTACTAGATAGAGTTTTCAACAATACCTCCATGATTTAGAGTCTGAGATGTGCTCTTCTGTGCAAGCCAATAGGGTCAATTACTGAATTCTGTATGTACAATATCTTTAAGTTGTGTAATACAGCAAGGTGCCATATCAATAATTATACCATAATTCCACAATGGATCATTATTTTTTCTTTCACACTGTGTTTGAGTTTACTTTTCATAGTTTTCTTGTTCAAATTGAACAAGAAGAGAATTGGTTACTTCAGGGTAACAAACCGCATGAATTGTGAGGCTGCACTTTTGTTTTTGAGAGGGTTGTGTGTATGGAAACTAATCTTTTGTTGTGATTGCCCTCACTCTGCTAATCACTGAAAAGGCTCTTCCTGAACGGGCTAAATTCAGGTATTTGGTGCAATTAAGAAGCCTGTGAAAAAAAGGATATGCACTTCAGAATTTTTAAATGAAACATGTAGATGAAGATGGCTTTGAAAACGTACATAGTAGAGAGACTGATTTTCATGAGCTAATCAATCAGATGTTTATGAGAGACAGACTTGTGTCCCATCCAGGCAGCTGTCCAAAAGTGCCACCAATGTATCTACTCAGTTGAGTGGTACAGATAGAAAGGGCTGGGCGGTCATATGTGTAACATTTCTGAGCACCATTCCCACTAAGGAGACAAATCACATGGGGTTAAAATAATCATGGTGGGGTAGGAACTCAAAAGTATTTTTCCCAGGAAGAGAGGATGTGATTTAATCATACTACCAACTTTATTAGATGATTTGTGAACTCTGTTGCCAGCAACTATTCAGTTATGTTTGACTTTCAGGGAAGTTTGTGTCAGTTCTCCTCTTTCAAACCAGTAAGAAACTGGCTGATTTTTAAAAAATAGAGACTGTCTTTGGGTGTTTTAAAATATCAGGCGTTTTGAGATTTTAAAAGACTATGCATACTAAGATCTGATTTTCCTTTAAAAAACAAGTTCCTTGCATTTTCTATGGAATTGCTAGAATCAACTGCTATGCCCACAACAGATTTAGGATTTTTTCTGGTCATGTTTAAGGAACACAATATAAAATATGCTGTGCTTCTGCAGGCTTAGGAATCCCAGTGAGAAATCAAATATTAAAAATAATAGGTGAGCCTTACAGTTCATAATGAGATATGCTTCCTGGAGAGTGTTGGTTTTGTTGGGAGTTTTTCATGCTGGTGAGAAGTGAACAAAACAGATATAATTTGCTTCTAAAAGAAAAATAACTTACGCAGGCTGCTCTTGGATCGTGCCTCTTGCTCCCAGTGACTCCAAGTTGGCGTGACTCAGTGCTGGGTTTAACTCCCTTACTGAGAATTAGTCTCTCAGCTTTCTGGGGTTTTCTTAATCCAACACATAGTTGGCACCATAAAAGTAGGATGGGTGACCACAGTTTAAGAGCAGCAGGAGTGACTGCAGTACAGCTGTTTCCTTTGCCTCTGCACTTTCAGTCTCTTAATATAAGCCCCAAACTTTTACAGTGAAATGAACCTGCATCCACTGCATCACACAGCTCCTCACAAAAAAAACAAGTGGTTTTCTGAATATTGAAGTTCTCTGGGAAAAAACTTCATGTTAGCTCTTTACATATTCTTTAGGTCAGCTCTTAATATTAATTACATCTCATTTCACACTCTCAGGGTTCTACATGTGATTTAGTAGGTCAGATTTATTTTGGTGTACCAGAGAGATTGCTTAATTGTGATATTTTATCTGTATTTGATAGTTGAGTTTTATTCCTTTTAATTACTGTTTCTTAATCCTGTTCTGTTTGGGTTGTGTTGTTTTGTTTGGGGCTTTCTGGTTGTTGTTTTTTTTTTTAAATAAAGTTAGCTACTCATGAAAGCATGTGTACTTGGTGTTTTATGCCATTTTGTTGAATAAAATAGATTTTGAATTTCACCTTAAAATGTAGGTTACTCTATACAAAATTCACAAAGATATATATTGCTTCACAGTGTTTACATGAGGGGAAATTACCAGATATTAAGTTTCAGGGTTGTTGTTGAAGTTTAGCTCTGGTCAAAAAGTGTTATCTTAAAAATCTTAGAAGATGTCCCCTTGAAATAAGTTTGTTTATATCATTCTAGTCTTGGAAGATACTCTTTCATATCTGAAATGCAGATATGTGTGTTAACAGTTTCTGTCAGGCATGGAATACACCTTTTGGAAATGCCTGAAATTTATTCCAATGATTAATTAACACAATTTTGTTATTTTTCACCATGTTTTTGCTAGCAAAAATGTGACCTAAGCATGAAGGGTGAAGCCTGAAACATCATTAAGGAGTAATAATAAAAAATACATTTCTAGATAATAGATTAGAAAATATAACTTTGATGCATAAACCTTCATGTGGAAAAGTCATTCTCAGAAGCTTTAGTTGCAGTCTGATGTAGGTTTTAAAAAAGGGTGGGGGGGAGCCATTATGTTTTGCAGATGTTTCAATCAATCCTCAACTATGCAAGGAAACAATCATTTCTGACTTTTTGCTGTTGTGAATGCTCTGTGAAATTTGGAGCAATACTAAAACCAGTGCAAATTCAGCAGAAAGGCAGCAGTATTCTAGATTTAATATTCTGCTATAGGTAGTAGTTGGTTATAAAGATTCTAATGTGTTTCTATATGAAGGATGATGCACTCTTGAAGTGTCTTAACTTTCATTCCACTTTCTCAAGATCAATGTTATTTAAATCTACAGGCTTGTAGAAGCAGGAATGCTAAATCTGTCATTTTAACTGCATCCTTGTATTCTAAAACATATTAACATATATACATATGTACTGTGTAAATACAGTCCTACAATGGGTGATTTTACTTTTTTTTCCTCCCCAGACATTCAATGAATTTGAAATAGAACAACATCAAGAATGTGCTTATGACCACTTGGAAGTGTTTGATGGGGAAAGTGAAAAATCGCCAATCCTGGGGCGCTTATGTGGCAATAAAATACCAGATCCTCTCATTGCCACTGGAAACAAAATGTTTCTCCGCTTTGTTTCTGATGCGTCAGTTCAAAGAAAAGGCTTCCAAGCAACTCACTCTACAGGTCAGAAATCAGGACGTGCTCTTTACTAAATGCTCTTACCCGTTGTTCTTTAGTGGTAGATATGCAGACTTTTTTTTTGTTTTTGTAGGAATGGGATGAGTTCACAGATGTAACAGCTGTATCTAATGAAGCCTTAACCCAGTAGGAAAAGGCTGAGATTGCAGAAAGTATTCTTTAATATTTTACATATTCCTTTCTCCCTGTCTCTCTCATAGGTAAGAAATTAAAAGGTGTTGAAACAGAGTCAGATAAGAAATTAGGTTCCTCAGGATTCACGATCTGAGCTGATAAAAGATTGAATATCTTTTCACTGCATTTGTAATGTAATCACATAACTGGGGCATGTGATGCACCTTCATTACTTTGCTGATCTAATTTAAACAAAAATCTGTACTTCATATAAACAGATATTTCTTTCCTGTAGTGCTTTAAAGGAAAGATAAACCAAAGAAGAATAAAAAAAAAAAATTACAGACTTTCTTAGGACCTTCAAATTACAATGTTCTTCATATTTACCATTCAACTTTCCTATTTGGCAGAAGTCACTGAAGTTGGAAACAGTGGTTTGTAATTGCACCGAGAGAGTTTTTGGGACATTTTCAGTGTGTAGATGCTGCTTGGCTTACAGTGGCCTCTAGTGCTGAAGTTCTGAATATCCAGTGTCTGCAGTAAAACAAGGGGATTTGGGGGTTTTTGCCTTTATTTTAATCTTCAATTACAATGTCTGTCATTACTTTCCAGAGTTCCTTCTTATTTATTCAGGCAATAAATAATTCAGAAAATATTTCATAAATATATCTGCTAGGAGATAAGTTTTAATGACAGGGAATAGTTATTAATAGAATACTAAAGGTGATGAGTCACTGTTAATGTAATATGATATTACCCAAAGTATCCATTAAGAAATGCTCAGCTAAAAAATCCTCATATATATCAATGTTGACATTTTGTCTTTTTTTTCCTTCTGATTTGTTCTGAATAGTTCAAAATCTTTAGTAATTCAATTTCCATTTCCGAGAAAGACGGTAGACAACAGCATATGAAATTTTTATGATCTGGGCTTGAAAGTGAAAAGTTTAGCTACCTGTAATTCAGTTTTTCTTGTGGAAAATCCTTTTACAAGCATGCAGTGTTTTGCCTTCCCTACTACAGTAACACTTTCCCTTAGATGCAAAATTAGATAGAAGTAATAATTACCCATTTTTAATTACCTCAGGGTTTGTAGTTAAGGGTCAGAAGTCGTGCTAGAACAGGGGTTGTAAAACTGCTATCTCATTTATTGTCCTTACTTTCAGTTTGCAGAATGGGAGCAGTCAGTATATGAACAAAGTTCAGATGAATACTCCCTAAATTCTAAAGACTGTTAATTTTGCTACAACTTGCTGAATTTTCCCTCATATCTGCTGAGTTTAATGTGCCTTAAATATAAAAACATTCATAGCATGGACAAGCATGTGCTTTTCTAAGAAACTGAGAAAAATACAATCTACCCAGCTTTTAAGAATGTTATAAAAAACTACAAAGTTTACCTCTTCAAGAGAGGACATTTATTTCTGTCAGCTGCTGTTGCACAGCCTGCTCCCTGAGATGAGCCCTCATCACTGGCATGGACCTGGAGTAGTGTTTGAATGAAGGGCAGCTCAGATCTTGCAGTCTATTCCTCCAGTCTTGAGCCAAATGCAGATCCTCTGTGAGAAGTCTGTGAGAACTTTACCTCTGTGCTGAGGGCACGTGTGTGAATGAACAGATACCTAACGAGCATATGGGGCAGAGGATTGTATTCCCTTAGTTCATCTTTTCCAGAAAAAAAATAACTGATGGTATGCAATGAAAGTAGACAAGGCTGTGTTCGATCTTCCATAGCTGTACAGACAGGGAGTGCTGAGGAAGCTGCTGCTGTTACTTCTGACATGTTGGCAGAACTCAGTGAAAGGACTGGTGTAACACAACAGCAGCACATGAGTAGCTGGATTCTATGCCCAGAGCTGTCTCTGCTTCTGCATCCCTGGCATCTTCATGATTTAATTATTATTCCAGTAGATGATGTGAATGATGTTAATTTCCCTTCTATGACACTTTCTGGTTTGAAGCACTATCCAATTTTACAAATTTCCATTTAATACTTCAGAAAACAGGATAAAAATGTAGTAGCAAATACAGTAAAGTTAAAAAAAGTAAACCGGTAGAAAGGCTTCCTTGGGTGGAGCAAAACTTATAAAATGCTGTTTTGAAAGTGCAACACAGTTTTAGAAGAAGATTCTGTCATATTTTCCCCTCTCAGAAAAGGCATAACCCATCCAAGAGGAATTCATAAAAATGCTCCTGACAGAACATTAAACATCATTGCTCAGGGAGTGATCTGTCTGCCCTAACTCAGGCATCCAGTTCTCTTCTGGACCGTTTCATTTATGGTGCCTGGCCTCCAGCCACTGCTCCAGGAGGTTGCAGATCTACTATAGCTCCTATTCATATCTGTCAATGTTGGGAGGATGTCTCAAACAAATTTGGATATCTCAGATGTCACTCAGTTTAGAGGCCCGTGTTGCTTCCAAAATAGCTGTCATAATTCAGTGTGGGAGTGATGAATGAAATTTATAATCTTGTTTCATTAGTTCAGATGGTGTGGGTTTAAGTTTTCCCAAGTGTCTGACTTGTTAAACAGTCAGGAAACTACTGGTTGATCTGTTCTTATGTTTGTAAGAAGCCTAAAATTTTGTGCCTTAGATGATCTAGAAAGAGCCTTTCACTGAAGCTACCAGATCACCATCATTTTACAAGTTTGACATGTTTCCTTACAGTCAGAAGCACATATCCTGCCCATGGCAGAGCAGCCGTGCCTGCACAGTGGAAACCACGATTGGTTGGTTAGCTCTGGCACCAAGGCTAAGCATGTGCTGCATGGCTCTGCTCTGCTCTGTGCCTGTCCCACATATCCCAGGGCTGTCCTCGTCCTGCAGGCTGGATGCAGACTTCTGAAACTGCAGCTTAATTCTTAAGAAACTGAAAAACTGGCTTGTTTTTCTATTCTAAAATATGAGGCTATAATCTATGAGAGAAGGGCATGGGAACAGGAATTGCCATTTTCTGTGCTTCTAGGGCTACAACTTTCCTTTATGCTCCTGTCCTCTGTAGCAAGCAGAGGGAAAGAATGCAGACAGTTCATGAAATATTTTCTTGTTTGCAGCTGTTTGGTGTCCAAGGCAGGGAGATGTTCCTATTATTGGCAAGAGTCCAGTCAAACAAAAAAAAGCACAACTCTGTCTCTGCTCAACAACAACAAAAAAAAACCCAACAAAAAAACCCAACCAACCAAAACAGAACAAAAATAAAAAACAAACAAACCAACAAAATAAAACCCAACTTTAAAAGGAAGCAGATGAAATTCAGAATAGGGAGAAAAACCAGTACATTAGAATATCAATGAGAAATAACTGTTTGAACTATCTTTCTTGCCAATGTTTTATCATGTGCTCCTATTTGTTCTTTAAGAGCAAAAAATTTGAAGTTTCAGATTGAACTGATCTTGCAGATTACTTCCATAATTATATCTCCTGGTTTTATTCCTTCATTTCCCTATTAAGGAAAAAATCCACTCTTTTTAAAAAGCAAGGATTTGGTCATTACCATTATTAACTCTTAGCTCAAATGTGGAGTCTGTGAAGTAAAATTCAAAGTGTCTTGTCACCAAAGCTTAGAAAGATTTGAATCTTGCTGTTTATTTCATGTTACTCCAAAATGATCAATAAATAATATCTACATATTTTTAAACGCAGATAATTTATTTATAAAAATTAAATCTATACTTATGAGTCTCAGTATTTTGTTCAAGCTCATTTGCACTTGATGTTTTTACCGAGTGCTTGCAAGAGATAATTTATTCTTGATAAGAAACCAAAATAAAATTATTCTGTTTGCATTGAAATCTTGATACATGCAAAATAAAAGCCTGCACCCGCCTTTTGAAAATATGATGCATTTTGGAAACAATGTATTTTTCCCCTTAAGTACAATTTTCATTCGTTCTTCATTGGGTTCTAATAAAACTTTTGTTTGTTTGTTTGTGCACCTTATTCACTTATACACTAAAGCTACTTCAATATTTCAATTCTGAACTCTTCGAGCAGTTATAAACAAGCTCTAAAGCCCCACATCCATTTTGCAACTGCATACAGAGATATAATGAGATATAACAGAGATATAATAGAGATGCCAAAATAATGGTTTTGACAAAAGGCACAGATCTCCTGCCAAAGGCTTGCCTCTAGAACAAACTTTCAGCTACAAGATTTTCTCTGTTAGCAGCAGCTTTCTCCTAGCCTACTCTTTTGCAGAGAAAGACCTGCTCATGAACTACACAGCAAGCAAGGTAGCAAGCTTTGTATTGAGCTGGCTCTCCAGGTGCCACAGGATGGTTAAAGCTGACAGTACTGTGAAACAAAAGGGTTTTGCACTCAATCACTGACTACGAGTGTGCTGGAGCTGATCCTCCCCTATCACTTGCAGATGGTGCCATTGACTCCTGTGGAAGTGCCATCCCTGAAATGTGGGTACCCTCACAGCAGCTGTCCTGGTGGCCACAGGAGCCTTTCCAGTGCCTACCCAAAGACTGTCATACTGCTTAATCCACATTCCTTTGGTGTTCCATTTCTCTTTCACCTGAAAATTATGAACAATATTCAAGTCTCTCTAGTTATAAAAGAGAATTTATATAAGAAAACTCAGAATGGTGGAGTTATATTCGTACTGTGTAGTACTTTGCTCTCAGCTTGTCTGATTAACCTCCTTGTGGCATTAAAATGCACTAAATGAGACTGGGAAAAGAAAAACACAAATTTGCACAGAATAAGCTTCTTCATCTTTTTTCCCCTCCATTTAGAGTGTGGTGGTCGGTTGAAAGCTGAGCTCAAGGCCAAGGACCTGTACTCTCATGCTCAGTTTGGGGATAACAACTACCCAGTTCAGGCAGACTGTGACTGGCTGCTGGTGGCTGAGCGTGGCTCTCGCGTCGAGTTAATGTTCCAGACTTTCGAGGTGGAGGAAGAGGCAGACTGTGGATATGATTACGTGGAGCTCTTTGATGGTCATGATAAGACTATGAGACTTGGTCGATTTTGTGGATCTGGGGTAAGTAAATAGGTATAAACCTCTTTTATTTTTTCATTTCTACAGAAAGAATAAGAAAGGCAGGGTAGAGGAAGGTGAGGGTCATGAGATTCAGTTACTACATCTTATAGTGAAGGTACTACATTATCCACTTCAGATTTTAATGCATAAATTTGCAGGATCATAGTACAATCACACCCTTAAAATTATTTCATCAATAAATATTCTTACCTATTTTTTAACCAAAGTATTGTAATGTTATGTTAAGCTTTAAGTAGCTGACAGTGGCATGTTTATCAGTGCACAAGGAAAAATTAGCAGCTTTTTTTCCTTACATAGAAGAAAATGCACCATTGTTGAAAATTGTTTCATTAAAGTTCTTTGAATTGGAAAGAAGCCACATTTTACAGTAGGAGGGGCAGCTGGGAAGTATTTATAGCATGCACATTGACTTTTAAATCTGATTTTAGGAAAAAAACTTGCTCCTAATTTGGGTGATTAATATGTGCCTTAAGAAAACCATGAAGTCCTATATGCATTCTGACATATTTAACTGTGAGACATGGAAGAAATTGGCCAGATGACACCCTGAAAATGCTGTATCTTATTTCTCATTTTAGACCTGTATCGGTCTACTGGCTGCCTGCCTTGTGAAAACTGGTGCAATGATCCCACAAGTCCTCATTAATTCTTTACACGTGTGCCAGTGCAAGCACACTTACACTCTTTGCCTAGATAAAAGACTTCAAAGACTCTACATGAGATGAACAGGAGCTCTTAAATAATTATGTGTCACTTTTTCAGACACTGTGCTGGATCAAACATCTCAATCATTCAGACAATTTACCTGTAAAATGACTTAAATCCTTTCAGTGCATTTTTTAACCTTAATGATGCACAAAAAAGTGCTTCTACTTGTATGGGATTATGTATTCTAAGGGAACTGCTACAACTAAGCCTAAAATTTACACAAGATTATTTACTATTTTGCACAAAATAATATTTTTCTTTGCAAGCTGCCATATTTTACAAGTAGAAGGGCAGCAATCAAGAAAATGGGCTGAATTATTTTCTTCTTTTGGGGGCTTGGGGTGAAATGATTGAGCATTGGTGAGTGGCAGTTTTGGTTCTGATAAGATGTAAACGAATGGCTTCAGATGCCACATAGGATAGATACAATTAAATAGAAAACTATTGAAAATAAAAAGCAAAATGATCCAAACTGGAGTGGGGAAAAGACACTGTTAGTAGATATTACCACCTTCTCAGCTGTAGAAGGAGGATTTGGTAGTTCAGCTGATAATTCTGATCAATGTGCTTCAGTAATAAAACAGGAGATCGTGAGGGCTGTGAAGAATAAGATAGAAAATATGTATTGGCCTCTGTTGTTTATTTAAATTTGGAATATTGTATATGGTTCTGCCCAGTCACTTTCTCCAGCAGAACTAGAGAAAAACTAGGAGTTTAGGTTATTTCCTCAGTCTGCCTCTAAAATTCCTAGCCTAAAACAGAGAGCACAATGCAATAGAACTGTTCTATCTGATGATGTCAGATGGCATTGTATGAGACACAGTGGAATTTCATGGTGATGTCTAGCAGGTAAATAGAAATATTCATAAGGAAAAAAATAGTGAATGAATACATGGAGTGGACAGATAATTTTTTTCTTTCTTTTCATTTATTTTAGCCACCAGAAGAAATATTTTCAGCAGGGGAATCTCTTTTACTTCACTTTCACACTGATGATACAATCAACAAGAAAGGATTTCATATACGATACAGAAGTATAAAATATCCAGATACTGTGCACACCAAAAAATAACACAAGAACCTCTATACCAGAAGAGTGTGAAAGAAAGCACGCACAGTGAAAAGGAAGGAAGGCGTGTCATTTTTTTTTTAAACTGAAGTTACAATCTGACTTATAAGACCAGAGACTGAAGAAAAATAAAAGAAAATCACCTACCCCAGTGGAATAGTCAAGATGATGATGTGCAGGCTCCATACTTGACTGTCTCTGCAGAGCTTATGAAAAGACTTTGCATGCAGGGAGAATATAAAAGTTTTTTTCACGGTCCAGTATTTGCTAGAACCACGTGTGGCTTCAATCAGTTTTATTCAGGGGAAGTGACCCTGTAAGCCATTCTTCCTTCTGACAATTGTAGGGTGTCTAGGAGGAAAAGAAGCTCTTTTAGATCACACACTCAAAATATTGTCCTACCTAGTTGCTTTGACTTTGAATCCTGAGTAGGGCATGTACAAGGACTTGAAAGAAGGTATGAATTGGGAAGTCCTTCCTGCATTGCTCTGTATTTTTTACAAATTCACCTGTCGTATCAGGTTATCAGTGTTTTGAAACTGGAAAATCCTACTTCTGAAACGTAACTGATCTATAGAGTATTTTGTTTTACTAATGACTGAGAAGTCTGAACTGTTACATCAGTCATCACTAGTGACAATTCACTAGTTGACTGAATTTTAATGGTGTAAGCATCTGAAAATTGGTTTACTGGTTAAGTAAGCTATCTCTGATGATGTGCTCTTATTTTGCACTGAATACAGAAAGAGACTGAGATGAAAACCTATCCTGAATCAAAAATCTGTGTCCATGAGAAAAAGAAAGTGTCAAGGATCATCTGAAATCTTCCTACAGAATTTGTTTTCAGCAGTACATTTGAAACCACTGCTAAGCTTTATTTCTTTGGACCTTCTTTTGTGAATGAGCTATTTGCCGATTCAGTTACTCAGAAATGAAGCTGAAGTAGTGTCCAAAAGACAAATTTCCCAAAGAGGTTTTTGTTATATTTTTTTTTCCTAAGAGTAAGACTATCCATGATGGTGAAAAAAAGCAAAACAAAACGACAGATCCAGGATTTTTTTGATATCAAGTGTGAATTCCTATGATGCTATTCCATGAACATTACAAAACAAACCAAGAAGTTTTAGACTTTTGAGCCAACCGTTTGCAGATCATGAATGTCTCACTATACCTGGCTGCACCTGGAGAAGGAAGGCTTTACTGCTCCGGTGGAAAGTAGGTTGCAATGGCAGTGCTATTCCTGTGGAACAACTACTATTATTGCCTTAGAATCCTCGCACACAACCAGACATATCTTCCTGTAGATACACTCCTAATTTGATAAATAATTTGACAACTTGAGCATCTTAGCATCCACTAAAAAAAAGATCTTCAAGCAAAAGCCCCATCTGCAGAGAGAGATCATCTGCTGTAAATATAGTGACCTGCTTTTGATGTAGAGAAATGCTACATTTAGAACTGAGATATTCTATGTGCTTTAGGCCGTACATGGCTCTAGTCATACTGTATATGCATTATGTAAGTATTGTATGAATGAAGTGTTCCAGGAGAGTGAGAGGTATTGTATGGGTGAATATGGAATTGTTTCTTTATGTGCCAAGTTCTATCAGGACCCTGTTTGACTGTAGCAACTTTTCTTTAAAGGCTTCATAGACAGATAACAAGGACTTCTAGTTTGCAAGAATCAAGTTTAAATGAAGTATTATGTTTCACTTACAAGAAATATTATTTTGATATCCTTTGATGTAAGTTGCTACTCAAATTAGCTTAGTTTTTGTTTCCTTCTATGAACATACATTGGCACTAATAAATCTGACCTTTTTTTATAAAAATAAAAAATGAATGTCTGTATAGGTCTCTTTGCTTGTTTTAACTGCCCTGTTATTACTCATACATATTTTTCTTTTTTAGATAGCTGATGTAGGTGAAGTTCAAAAACTTAATACTTTCTGTGTTTCTATAATGCTGCTCCACTGTCTCTTTGGCTCATTTTCCAGTTTGTTTGATTAAGAAATGAACTACAAACACTTTCTCCAAGGTCTTTTACTATGAAATTCAGGCAGAGATATTACTAAAGTTAAAAAAAACCCCAAACATATATTCTTGATGTTTTACATAATTTATCAGCTGGGTGGAATTCCAATGCTTGAATTTCTGAAAGGAAAAGTTAGCAGCAGAAGCAGTGTCTTGCTGGCATGGTTAATTAAAAGGATCTGGGGAAGTCTGAGACTGAGAACAAATGCAAGTTTCCATGTTATCTTATTTTCCACTTTTCTGTTCTGGTCTCCTCTTAATATTATTTCTCTCTGTTTGCTAAAGCCTTTCTTTTCTCTATATTTGGCTTTCTTATCCCCCACAGGATTACTCTAATAATGACAGGGTTGAGCCAAGATCATTATTTTTTGGAAAGGGTTATTATGTTGTTGATTCATACAAGCCCCTGTATAAATCCTGCTGTCCTATGTTAAATAGCAGGAATGGATGGAGAAGAGGTTGGACTGGGGGCAACACATTATTGTGTATTTCCAAAACCCTGTGTAAGGTGATTCTTTATGGTCATATCAAAGTATTGCTTTAGAGCACAGCATTTCTAGGATTTTTTCACATGGAATATGTAGAAGTCAGAAGAGAGTAGCTGCCATAACTTTAAATGCAAAGTTTGATTTTGTTTCTCTGATTGGTTATTCCTTTGTATATCTCATATGCTTCAGGGTGGTGAAAATGCAGAAGGTGTTCTTAATGATTATCTTGATGATAAATGGACCATATGGGTCCTATCTTCTCATTTGCCATGATCCTAGTCAGTGCCTCGTGGTGCTATCACATCGTTTAAAAAACAACTATTTACAAGTCCTAGGAGATTTTTCCTGATGTAATGAAAAATGACATATGCAGTGAACTCCTCCCTTATAGGGGAAGTATGCCTTATAACTAGCCTAACAATAAGAAAATAATGAAAAAATAATTTATTTTGATTTTTGAAATTGTGAAAAGCAGTATGGGTTATCCACATGTGCAGTTCCTGCTTTGAGATCCAGTTACAGTGCATTTACTGGCAACATTCCCATCAGGGTGAAGATAATACTTGTTCTGCTTCCTATTTGACACAAACATTTTTGACTGTGGCAAAGTCACTGGATTTAAATTATTTTTCCTGAAGCATATAGTAAAGTTTTCTTTTCAACTACAGAAAGAGCTTCTGATGTGCTGAGTATTATTCTTTAATGTTAAATTCAGCATTAAGTATTATTTTGATGAGATGTCCAGGTTCTGTGTAACTGGCAGGCTCTTGGAGTATTTAAGTCTATGGCAGACTCAGATAAGAGGAAAGGAAAGGTAAGTTTGTGAGAAGCTTTCCTTGTGTCCTTAAAAACCACCCCAAACAAACAAAAGAGAAAAAAAGAGATAAAAAAGTCATGGGTGAAAGCAGTTAAAACGGTTGCCTAACATACAAGCTATGGAGGTCAAGCTGAAGTGAATAAAGCAAGGTAGATGCACACACAGCAAATTTTCTGTTCTTTGCTGACCTTTTGTTACAGTCTACAACATATTTGAGTAATATTGCCTCGCTGTGAGACCCATGAAAATGCGAGTTGACCTAAGCATGACTGAGAGCCAAATCAGATCCTTAACACAGTATTGCAGGTTTCTTTTTCATTTAAAGCAGACTGCTTTTGAACCACTGTAAAAATTAAATTATTGGATGGAAGCTTTATCCACACGGGGAATCAGTTTTGCACTTTCGCTATGCTGTCGGTGTGCAAGAGGCACACCTAATTTATTCTAGCAGAGGAAATTGTTGTTGACCTCACAGGCTGTGTATGTGCTGCTCTAACTGTGTTCTGCACCACCACAAAGACACCACCACATCCAGCCTCACTGGAACTTTTATAATTAAATGGTCCTGTTCTGCCAAAATTTACAGATCTCAGAGTTTAGGGACCATCTCAGAGTTTAGGGATCTGATATGTGTATGCAATTTCAGGAAAGTATTCAATCTTAAAATAGACCTGGCCAGTAACCAGAGGAGAGTTTTGCTTTGACTTCAAGTCTGAAATTCATTCTGAAATTAATAATTGGAGGGGATGGGTTATATCATGTTAACATACCTGATCATACAGATTGGCAGAACCTTACCAAAGGATTTGCTCTGATTTGAATTTTATCATTGACGACTATGATTTGTTACTAATTGGTCTGTCAAAAAAAGAAAGAGGCCCCAGAATAAAGTGCCTCAAAAAGCAAAATATAAAGCTACCACAGCTACAACTACATTACATTAAAAAAAAGGAGTCTCCAAATCAGCACTGTTGCTGATATATTATTTCTTCAATGCATCCTTCATATGCTTTAAAAATGCTATATGATGTATTGCTTTCACCTACCTGGAGAACATTTAGATGACTAAATTGCATTGGTTAGTGAGATCTTCAAACAGAGAACTGAAGACAACCTGAGAAATGGCTTGCTTTGGCTCCTGATCATGTGTATCTAGAGTAACCACCCATTTGTGAAATGGGGTAACACTGTGCTATAGCTCTTACAGGTTGAGTTTTTTCCCCTCTAGCAGTATCAAGTTTTTCTGCTCTAAACTGTATGCCTGGGACAACATTTTAATGCTATTCTGCTTGATCTAATTCAATTAACCAAAATAATAAGCAGCTGCTTAATATTGTTTAATGGAATCCAAATGAATGAAGTCTGATTAAAACAAAAAGAACAAAGGAAAATACATTTTGCAAGTTATTCCTTGTTGAAAAATGTTCTCATTTTCCCTGATTTTTCATTCTGAGTTCACAAAGAAAACAAGCTGTGACAATGGCAAAAAGTATTTACAATACCGTGGTATTGGGTGAACAGCAAAAGGAAACATCAGCAAGACTTGAGTCTCTCTGTTTGTATCCCATTTCTGCAATTGTTTTCCCTGGTTTTCCTTTGTAACCTATCAAATCTCATAATAATGCAAGATTAAGTGATATGTCAGAGACAAAAAAACAGATGACAGGGTTTTTGTGTGTGTGAATGTCTTCAATAGCCTTCATATGTAGTAATACTTCCTGTGTTGTTGTGACTACTGGAATGGATCCCTGAATTTATGCATGTATGTTAGAGGGTGTTTACTGTGTGATAGCAACATCTGAAATACAAGGAATGCTAATAATCATTAGGAATATAAAATCCTTCAGAGTATGCTTTTTTTACTTTCTCCTCTTCCACAGTAGTGTTTTCTAGGGACATGACAGGTAAGTGTCCACACAATGAAATGCAATGAAGGGAAGTTAAAGTGAAAAAGGAAACACAAAAAGGACATTTTGGCTTGCATATGGCATGTCATTCTCATGAAGTAGAGGAAGATTGTTTAGAACACGTTACAAGAATACACGTGGGAGTAAAAAAATTAATCTGAACAATACGACATCTAAGCTGAGTGTCAGGAGACCTCTTTAGTGTTAGAGACAGAATAGTTTCCCAGGGTGATAGTCCCATCTCTCAAATCCATGTCTCAAATATCAGGAGCCATATCGTACAGGGTACTGTCTACTAGACAGAGAGCAATACCCAAAGATGCCTTTCAGTTATGAAACTCTCTGCTCAAATTTGTACAAAACATTTGCTATATTTTCAATTAATTTAATAGTAATAGCAATACACTTTTGTAATTGAAAGAACTGTAGCTAGTGAAGATGAATACACTTCTATTACAATAGACAGAATACAATAATGACTCACATCTGCAACCTGAACAACTTGAGTAATAATTCTAAAATAGAATATTAATATATAGCAGGTGTTGACAGTTGCTGAGATGCCTTTAGGGAGTTGATGTTCTGAAGAGTTTCATGGACAAAAGCTTTGACTTATTTGAGACATCTTTACTAATATGCTTGCTTTTCTTATATTGCTGCTATTTCTTCTGATGGTCATGAGGTGAACAAATATAATTATTAAATCTGCTATGCTGTATAGGGAGACCATACAGAGCTGAAAATATTACCTATTGACAATTAATTACTTAAAAATTCTTACTGTTATTATGTCAGGGAAGGCAATGTTATAGTGAAGACATTGAATAAAACTTCTTTGGAATATTTCTAGGTAATTGCGGTAATAACTCAATTTTTATCCTTTTAATGTGAAACTTTCTTGAGATTGCTACACCATTGACATAACATTTTTTAAAATATGCATTTTAGAGTAGATAAATCCTAAATTTTCTTAGTCAATTTGCCCTGTAGGACAAAAAATTGCATTAGCGCTAATTTTAGTTTATAACTGTTTATAGTATCAGCTATTATGTCATTGGAAGGGAGATGGTTTGTTTTTTCTTTTAATGCTATAAAGGAGGATCTTAACATTTGGAACATTTAGTGCTTGGTAAATGAATTTAGTGTGTGGTAACCTACCATAATGCCTATTAATGGTGAGGGATGGAGAGACACAAGCAGGGAGGGGCAGCTCTCAAAGTTGCTTACACACAGTCTGGCTCTCAAATTCTCTATTGCAAAGGGCATGTTAGTGTTATCCTCATGTGTAGCCACAGTGAATGTTCTGCTGAGAATGTTTCAAAATACTTTTGTTTCAGGAAGCCTTGAGAAAATATTGATTCAATGAGAATAGCTGTATAAATAAAAATCGGACTTTTATTATTTTATTTTTAAAAATTTATTTTAGAATCATTGATTCCAAGTGTTTCTTAGCGTTGGTTTTGCAGAACTGAGAGGCTATTGAGTTTGCCTTTCCAAAAGGTCCTTGACCTGAGGATCTCCTTTCTTGAGGAGACAAACAGACAAGATGATCAGTTTCCCCTTTGAAAAGACAGTTGGCAATCCCTGGAATTGCTGTTTTCACTCAAAAAACCTGAATTGGTTGGTGGATTCAGTGTATCACACTGAAAACAATAGATAAATACTTAGAAATATAAGTTGGATTAAATTCGTTTACTTCATACTGAGACTACATAACCAAATTCAACCAGCAGCAAAGAGGTTTGTCAGAAGTAAGATTACACATGTGCAGTTGCCTCTCTTCCTTTCCTTGAGCACAGCATATATCCTGTTTCTTATGGGAAGCCATAAAATCACTGCTTTTATTTAAATTTTAAAATCAAATGACACTGTAAGAGCAAATTGGGGGAAAAAAATGGTTTGAATCTCTAAGCTTAGATTGCTAAAAACAATTTGACATTGTCACAATGTGCCTTCATACAGAACTCCTGAATCTGAAAATAGGATTTGACTACAGTGCAGAATGACTGAGGAAGAACAGAAAAACTGAAATGTTGTGATAAATGTTGTGATGGTGGTGTTATTGCTTCTGCACACAAGGGAAGACCTTTATTTTTACTTTTGGTCATGATCTGCATAGCAGTTTGCATATGAATACAAAAAATACCCCAAATGTGTCCTTTAAAATCCCTTATTCTGGGTGAAGTTGTTGAATGAAGAACAGCTGTTTGCATCCTAAGTGAGATTGATTGTTTCAAGTAAAAAAAAAAAAAGTCTCTGGAAATAGTGTTCAAATGAAAAATGTATGCTCTTGCCAACATCCCCAGTGCTTGATGTCCTTCCAAAAAAGAGGACTAGAGTTGCCTGTTATGGCACTTCATTAAATACTGTGTTCTGATACAAGTCACCTGAGGAATACTTCAGAATTTGTTGTTCTGTTTCCCACTTCATTTATTCAAAGTGTGAGAAATACAGTGGAAGTCAGACATGAGTTTGTAGCAAAATTTATGGCAGAATAACATCAGGATTGCATTTTGAAATGGATCCCTGGCAGGAACAGTAGAGCTCTGAAAGAGACCTACAGTAACCCCGGCCTAGATGCACATCTTGCCTGCTTTGTATTTTGTCATATTTCTTCACTGAACTTAATTCCCACCCAGAAAATAAT
The DNA here is from genome assembly GCA_034336665.1 of Luscinia megarhynchos. Lineage (NCBI taxonomy): Eukaryota > Metazoa > Chordata > Aves > Passeriformes > Muscicapidae > Luscinia > Luscinia megarhynchos. The sequence goes on along the minus strand of CM067566.1, from coordinate 38,097,818 downwards.
TTATCAAGATGCTTCTTAAAAGTTGGCTTCATCTTTCCCACTGGAAATTTCTTTTGAGGGAAATTGACTCTTTTAAACAATCATAATTAACTGCTCTTTAATTAGGCATGAGGAAGAGAGAGGCTTTGTTTATAGTAATTTCAGCTAAATCTTAGTGGCTAACATGGCATAGTTTGTGACATTGTTTCTTTTGATTATTCCCTTATGGACTCTGAAATAAATTGTGAGTACTTTAAAGAGGATATGTTGGATTGACTGAATATGAGTGAGTTTTATGTTGGTTAGCTGGCTTCTCTTTTTTCTATAAAATGTAGCAATTTCCATACTATTCCTGCATGTCTCAAATATATTTCAGTGCAAAAGCAGATCACCAACTGCTATTTCGTTCTCTAGTACGCCCCTGCCCTTGCACACAGCAGTACAAGTTGCAAATGGCCAGTGTCACTATCTTGTTTGTAGGATAAAGGCACTGATATGCAGTCTTCAGTCACCAGACACTCACTAAGAAGAAGCAAAAATTAAATAAATAACAAGATTAAGAAGACAATCTTTCAACACGTTTTTGCAAGAAAAAAAAAGACAAAATAAAAAACCAGAAAATTAATACAAGGGTGAGAGAACTCTAATGAACACAGGAGGAAATGGAAAATAAAAGACATAACTTTCTTCAACTGGTCCTTTTCTGTTGTAAAGAATATGTGAATGGTAGGATGAAACTGAGGCTGAGAAAAATGTGAAGAGGTTTGTGGAGAGTTTAGCTATAATAGAGTTAATTTTCTTCACAGTAGCTGGTATGGGGCTGTGTTTTGGATTCGTGCTGGAAACAGTGTTGATGACACAGGGATGTTTTTGTTATTGCAAAGCAGGACTTGCACAGAGTCAAGGCCTTTTCTGCTCCTCACCCCACCCAGCCAGTGAGGAGGCTGGGGGTGCACCAGGAGTTGAGAGGGGGCACAGCTGGAACAGCTGATCCCAACTGACCAAGGGGATAATCCATGCTGTAAGACATCATGCCCAGCAGTAAAAGCTGGGAGAAGGAAGGGGAGAACATTTGCAGTGATGGCTTTTATATTCTGCACTAAGGGACCATTAAATGAAAACTGGAGATAAAAATAGTGATTTTGGCCAGGCACTCCACAAAAGTTTCAGTGACATTTATAGAAGTAAAAGCATTTCATTGAGGTTTCTTTAAATGTCAGTCATGTCGTTATTTTTCATATTTTTCTATTGATCATAATATATCACCTAACTGCATTTGGCTTTGATTGGTGGATGAATAGAAAATATTTCCAGCTTTTAAAAAAACTTTATTATCACTTACTTTTTTGTTGTTCTGTACAGAATGGATTTAATGCTAGTTACCATATTTTTATGAAATCTACAGACTACAGCACTCTTCTCCTGGTCTGTGCCAGGACCATGTGTCATTCATTTGGGATCACATGATCAGCATAGATAATGTCTAGTCTGATTTACAGAGCTGATTATTGCTATTAATAAGCATCAGACTTCTATAGTAACTTTGTTTCTGTATACCATTGCAGGGCCTAATGGCCCCATCCAGCCAATCTGTGTTTTTCCAAGGTCTGTTTTTCATCATGCAACCCTATCCAAAATACCTGTATGTCACTCAAAAAAAGAGATAGTATTAAGTTATTAATTAAAAATTGTAAGAAAATTTGTTCCACAACTAAAGTGATTTGAAATAACTTTATTATGTGCTATGAAAACATAAATAACCAAGATACAACTTTTTTTTCCTGAAATGCTGTTAGCTTTTACTACTTTGTCTGATGGATTTAACCTGAAAGTCATGAGGAATTTTGAAAATTTTTGCTATTCCTTCAGAAGGCGTGCCATGTGTGTCTAGGAATAGATAGACACACATACAAAAATGGGACAATGTAGTGTTTGTGACATCTACGGAAGTAAGAAATGCAACAACACCTTCCTCTGGAAGATGTGTATGTAATTATATTTATAATATAATAAAATTATATCACCAACATATTATAAAATAAAATAAATCACCAGCAGCTTTTGTTTGGAATTTTCTTTGACCAATGCTGGACAGAAAAATGCCTTATGCACTTTTTACCACTGCATGTTATTCTTTAAAGCTGCTATCAGAAGGAAAAAATAATTTTTTGCTTGTATGTTGAGAAATGTAAATGAATAACAAAGTGGTCATGTGGGGTTGGGGGTTGCTGGATTTTAAAAATTTTATTTCCTATCAGGCAAAATTTTAAGAATATTTCCTTTAATTTTCCATGTTTCAGCCTATCAATTCTCTTTTCCTTTTTCCCAAAATGCGGTTTATCCATTTGTGCCTCCAGAAGCAAAAACATTTATCTCGCTGGGAGCCAGTCTGTCTTTCCTCCAATTTCACTTGCATTACAGTTTTCAAGGAAGACATATTTTCATCTGAAGAGCAGTCCTTTCTAATCCGAATTTAAAGCACTTTATGATTTAACAATTTGCTTTTCTTCTGTCTTAAATATTTATTTAATCTGAAGATTTATTAATGTTATGCCTTTTATTCTTAAGCCTACACTTTACTCGGACTCCAAAAGGTCCTTCTGCTTTTCTCATTTCCTCTAAATTCAAAGATAGTCCATATTTCTTGCAACTCTACTTCCTTATTTATCTGCCTGTCAATCATTATGTCTCTTGGGACCAGGAAATCAGGTCTTTTTAGCTCTCTGTACAGCTGAAGTAATGAAGTTCGGCTCTGGGGTTGTGCAGGTCAGAATTTGACCCTTGCAGTTTATCACCCAACATCCTTCTGGAATGAAAAAACTTTAGCACCATTTATCTACTTATTTTTAACACACAGATCAAAGTTAATATAAGGTATCTCTGACATTTAGTGTAACCTTTAAGTCCTAAAGGAAAAAAGATGGCAAGTCATTTCCAGAAGGCATTTATAAATACATCAGTAGACTAAAAGTAAAATATATACTTGACTGAGAATAATCTTCCTTTTCTTTGTAGGAACTCTTCACCTCCTGTATCTCATTCCCTTACAATTCTTTACATAAGTTTTTGATAAGTGCTATTGGCTGTCTGTGGGCAGGGCACTGGAGTGGTCTTGGGGTATCAGCGATGTGGAAAAGATGAGGCTGAGGTGGGAAGGGTTGTTTGAAGTCCACCATCATTAATGGGAAAGTGAGAAGTTGTCATTAAGTTGTTGCAATGGTTTGGGCTTCTCATTCCAACATCACCTTTGTTTAGTGGCTGTCCTGCCAGGAGTTGAGAGAGAAAGAGGCAGAGCAGTGCCTGCATTATACTGCATGCAAGAAGAGTATGGGATTGATGAAGCCTCTTTTCCTGCTGCACGGAATGGGACCGTACAAAGTAAAAAATTAAGCGAAACTTCATCTGGTTTAGCTGTGGAGCATTGCCTCTTTCTTGCTGCCCTTCTACATCTGACACAAATGAAAAATTATATGCTCATGTACCATTCTTGGGGCTAGGAGGTACAAATCCCTACCATTTATATAAATCGACACCTACAGCAGTGCATTTGGAAGAAAGGACAAGAAAGTCATGTCCCAGGGAGGGAAGGGATTTGAAGGGCCATATGGTAAGGATCCAAAGGGCTGTGCAGCTCAATCCATGTAGGGAATTGGCAACTTCACTCACAATCCTTTGCCAAAATAAAGTAAAAGCCAACAATTTGACTTTCGTGGTCTAGGCCACTGACCTGAGTACTATGCTCCAAGGTAAGGAATTTTAATTTCTAAAGGGATTTTGTGATTGTATTTGTGATTGCTTAAATGTTCTGGGATAATGAATTTGTACAAATTAACTGCAATTTACTATAATTTGAATTAGTAGATAGAGTGAGTTATCTTCTGCTTTCTGCGTGTTAGTCCAGCATCTAAATACATGCTTTTGTCTTTAGGATTTCTTTGTGGGTTTGGTGCCCAGTATAAAGAGGAAATTTTGTCCCCACATTTCTGCTTAAAAGAAATTGCTCCCTTTTCCGCTGGTGAGGAAGATGGTGAGATATCAAGAGGCCTAACCTTCTTTTTAATGTCATTTCCACCTAGTCCTTTGGACTCTAATCACTACAGGAAGGAGTCCACAGCTCTGCTGGCCAGTGGCCTGTGGGGCTGCTTCTCCTGATGTATTTGGATAAATATGAAAGGAAGACAGGGTATTATGAATCACATCCCCACAGGAAGAGGCAAATGAATTACAAGACTCAAGGACACCAGTTACTGAGTAAAACATCTGTTTACACCTACACACAAAGGAGCAACCTTGGCTCATGCTCATATAGGGTCAGGGTAGGAAGACCGTTGATTTTCTTCTGGAGCATGAGATGAACAAATGAACACAACTTGTGTTCTTGGCTGGATGTTCTGTTTGGATATTCAAAGAGAAAAGAAAAAGTCTTGTCAGGAGAAAATTAGGCTGTTCAAGAGTATTCCTCATTTTTAAAGAATTGAGAATGTCAGCAGATAAACGTTGTTGCACTCCTGCTGCCTCCTTAGGCAAACTGCCCTTGCCATCCTAGTGAAAGTGCTCTCCACTCGTTCTGGTATCTTCTCTCCTTTGATGTCTCAAAGCATCCTACACTACCACTCTTTAAGGGATATCCCTTTCAGAAATGGGTTTTGGTTTTTGTCCTTACTCCTAGCCAAGGCAAAAATAAAATTAAAAGAAGGATTTTGATTTTACTGATCATATCGGTAAAGGATGATTGAGACCAATTTGAGATTATTTTTCTTCTGGAAGGTGTTGATGACCACAGTTGCAGGTTTGCCATAAAGAACAAGCATTAATACACCAGTAGTTCTTGCTATTATTTCAGCTGCAGATTGCCCTCAGAATACAAAATCTACGTCAACGTTTACTTTTGCACAGCAGTCAAGTAACTTCTGTAATGATAAACTCTGAAAATTTTCTCCCTACTTATGGCTCTGGTAACAGGTATTGCTCCTTTGGCATGCCACCCTGAAAGCAAATACAAGTCTTCCTCTCACCTTCACCTTTTGTAGCACGGTGACAGGCAATATTTCTGTTACATCTGCAGTATTGCCCAAGCAGGTAAACTGGGGGCCAACATCTCAACACTATAATCTGTAGAAGGCAAATAAAGATGAAGAAAGACCCACAACTGACTTACAGACAAATTCCAAGAAATAATAAGTACATCTTCCAAACACATATTTTTGACATTCTTTTGTAGTAGATATTTATTGTCTTATAAAATGGAGTTGGTCAAAGGGATAACAAGTCTTCCATAAATTGTTTTGTTGTGATGTAGGTTTTGGACATTAATCTAGACAATGGCATAACTTTACTGCTACTCTTTCTGTAGACACAGATTAGTGGGTCACTCCCAGAGATCATCTGTGAAGTTGGAGGAAAAGCCATGATTAAATTATTAATTTCAAAATAGATAAATGCACTGCATTAATGTGGAGACTTTAGGTGGGATTTTGGCCATTCCACAATAGCAACACTAGTCTCTTGTTCTCAGTGGAAATAATATGAATTTTACCATTGAATCAGTGCAAAAGATTTAAGTCAACTTATGAATAAACATAACTGAGAATACATTCACAGGCAGTCTTCAGATAACTGCACTCTCCTAATGTTTATCTCATGTATTTGTAAACAGGATAGTAGATTGAAGTGCAAGTTTATAAACCTTGGCCTGAGGTATGTAATTTTCTTTTTACAAACATATCTGGCTATTGAAGAAGAATAACCAAGGTAATTTTAACAAAAGGACTTGGAAAGTTCTGTCTCTCCATCTGTTAACCACTTAACTCATAATCCTGCGTGTAATGCTATTACAAATGCATAAACAATTGCCTCAGCCTTAAGCTGCATGCACTGCTTAAACAGTTAAGGAATATATTACTTCTCTAGCAGTGACTATGGCACACAAAACATGCAGAACTGCAGCTTCCTATTTCTCTTCTTTACATACGCTGGCAGCTTTCAGATAATAAATACTTTGCTGTCATCTCTGAAGCAGCCATCATTAAAATGAATAGTGACTTCCCCCTTCTCCATGTGCGGCTGTATTGGAAAAGCTCCAAATGGCCTGGATGCCCTGCTGCTCACATCTAATCGTTTTCTGTGGGGAAAGCAGTTTACTGAGGGCATTTCAGGAAAGGGGAGCCAGCAGCCAGTGACTCAGTGACTTTTACACTAGACAGCATGTAGATGAGTTAACAGTGTTGGCTGGGTTAAGAGTTGCTAAATATTGTGATCAGCTGCTGCAGGCATGGAAGGGATAGAAGGGCTGTTGTGAATAAGTTAAAAATATTATTTCGAATTAACCCCTCTCCCTCTCCTCCAAATCAAAAAGTGTTTGTCATATTTACCCAGGGATTTTTTATGATTTTGAAAATACCATGGTGACAGATTAGAAATAAAACAGCCTGTACTGAAATTAATTGGCATACATCAAGTATTTCAGTTCTAGTTTCAATCTCACTTTGTATAGGGAGAAAGTAAAGAATGTAATTTATTTTAAGATCATTTTTGGTATTTCATTTGAGACTATATTTGGATAGAATTTATCCAGGAGATGAAAGTGCTTATGAGTTATATGGTGTTTTTATTAGTAATTTAAATCAACCTTAAATTTGTCCAATAGTTGAGAAGAAGTTAAATTTTAAAATGCAATGCTATCTGCAATTAACTAACTGTTGTTTCTGGTTAGTACATACCCAGCATTTCAGAAGTAGCAGACCTTATCAGCTATCATATAATTTTTACTCTACTATTCTATTTTATTCTGCATGGAGAAAACAACTCTTGCTCCTTTTTCACCTCCTAGTTGGTTTTCAACATGAGTTATTGAACTGAAATAACTAGAGAGCAGAAGGAAATCCTGGGGCTAAAAGATAGTTTAACACTTCAACAGACTGCTTTAAGGTGATTAGTCAGTGTCTTCCTCCGAGTTGCTCTGCTTCCCTCAAAGCAGTAGCAATGCACTGTTGCACATATAGATGTATTTTTTAATACATAATGGCAAACTTGGAATTTTGTAAGATTCACTCTAAGTTAATTTCTTTTATGTTCTCTTCTATATGGAAAATACAGGCATTAAATGGTCTCTCTTTTGTTTTAGAGCTTGTTGACTTTTAAGCACTGTGCAAGCTGTTGCTGTCTTTTTTTGTATTTTTATGGTCTTACAGGACATTGGTGCTAGCATGATACTAGCTGGAAAACTTCAGTCTTGCTCTTTTGCTTTAAGAGAATATCACAATTCTGACTGAGGCTTGGCAAGCTTTACTATCATAAGGATGCTGCTTGGGCTGATGTTCTACTGAGGTGTCAGTGTCTGCATGCCTGGCAGAAGGCAGTGCTCTTTTGGCCAGTACAGTGTTGCATGATTTCTGTCTCCAGTGATCAGAAGGTGTCTGCTGACCTAAACCTGCTGTGCATGTGACCTAAACCACCTTCACTGCAGCCTCCATGAGCATTGGTCATGACAGGTCCTCTGATCCCCATGTCCACATTCCTCCCTTATCCTTGGCTATGCAGCAGCCTGTGATTAATAAATTGATTTCAATTACTTACTTTTGACAGGAGTGTGTATTTTGTAACATTCTCTTGACCTTGCTAGCACTTTCATCTAGTGTAAACAGTTTATCTATCAGCCACAGCTCTGTGCAGTCCCTTTTGGCCAACACTTAAGGCAAAGGTTTTATTTGAGCAGTGGGTGGTCCGAGCTATGTTCCAATGAAACTGATACCAGTGATACAGAAGTGTATCCTAAAATGGCTGTTGTAATAATTTAGGATGGCATAACTTCAGTTTAAACGTTAGTAAAATAATGATATTATTCACAATGTAATTGGAATGTTTTCCTAAAAGTAGAATTAAACTGATTTCCTTCTGGTCTCCAGGCAATATAAAGGGAATATCTCTGTTTGTTATGCCTATTAAGATTCCCTCATATACCTCCAAGTCTGAAAAGACAGTGACAATATATATTAATCAGAAAATTCTGTGACTAGACAAATAATAAAGAAGCTCCCATATTGATAACTTACTCATTTTATTGGTGTTTGGCAGTATCGGTTGACTAAACAACTGAGACAAAATCTGAACCTGATTTTTGAGATAGAAAGGTGATTAAAAAATTGAACACAGTTTCCTCAAATGTCCAGAAAATTGTAAATATTTTTAGATAACCTCTGCATGTACATAACATACATATTTTTAAGTGCATGCATAAGATTTTAGTGGAAAAGTGTAATGGAAACCATCAGACTTGACATTTAATTCAATAATATTGAATTGCCACCTTCCCCCTCTCCATTTGCATGTGCTTTTGGTTAAACCTGTAATTATCATGATTACAGATCCCTTCCTATTCACTGCAAAGAACAGAAAGTGCTCGTATTGCATGTCTGACTTTTTTGTTCCTCTGTGCAACCCAACACTTATTTCCTGTTCAGTTGTTCTCTGAAAAGATTTAACATATTTCTTCATGAGCTACATTTCCCATTTCATCTTTTTATGTATTTGGAAGGACTTTTGAAAGGATGACTTACTTTTAAGCACATCTTTCTTAGCGCATTCTCCTTTAATAGGAAACAAAACGTAGCCTGTACAAGGGAAGTAAGAAACTGGTGTGTGTGTCACATGCTCCTGTCTCGAAGAATCATGCTTCTGCTAGTGATTAAAGGTAACCAGCAGTCAGCCCTTCAGCAGTCCCAAACAGGCAGGGGGAGCAATTACACCCTCTTTATGCTCTTCCTGGCCAGATGAGCAGAGGTAGGTGGTTGTGATAAGAAGCAGGAAAAACAGAAAGAGGTGTTTTATTTTTTAAGGAGGGGGAGAGGTCATCAGGTCATTTCATAGTTTAGCAGCCTGCATTGGGTGCAGTTGAGATCCTCCATTTCAGACTTTTGTATTGACTTGTGGTGTCACATAGGACTCAGGGCTGAATTCCTCTCTGTGTTTGAGACAAATGCTCTCTTTTCCTTTGGTTTAGAGAAGTAAAACACGTTTACAGCTCGGAAGAAATTAATAATTTTGAGGTATGCGTGCTTTTCTTATGACCTGAGTTACTTTAGATAATTTTAAAATAAACCCCAGTAAAGAGTATTTAATGAAGGAAAAGGATACCTTTTGCAAGTATTACTTCCATGAATACTGAAGGAAATCTATTAGAAAGCCAATGAAAATTTTGATTCTTTCTGTTTTGTTGCTCATTATTTATTTGTTTGAGAAGTAAGAGGTTGCCCACATTTTTAATGTCGAGAGTGACCTTTGTGATTTGAGTTAAAAACAAATGGAGCAGAGCAAATTACTAGGGCACCCAAGCATGTTCTCAGCTTTGCCACACTGAAACATTTGTTTGTTCTGCAGGGGTTTGGGATGACAGCCCAAAGGCTTTGTGAGATTGAGGACCATAAAAGATGGAACAGGTGGGAATGCCTCATCTTTCCCTGTAGTAGCACTTAATGTGCCACTGCTGCATCTTTGGGGCATTTTTGTAAAACGTGTGCATGCCGAACAAAAGAGAAATGATGTAGACTGTATGTCAATGAGATAGCAATACAATTACTTGTTGTAGATGATGCTGAACAGTACTGCATCTGCTCCCAGTAAGGAAATGGGATGTACTCCATTCTCTTTATGGTTAGATGACAACAGAACACATAACCAGGCATGTCAGAATTATTGGTTACCAGAGGCATTATTCAGATTATTCCATCTTTATTTTTCTACAACTCCATTCTTTTCTAGCTTTCTGTATACACATCATATCTCCTGAATTCTGCAGTCAAGAGCACATTGTTTTAAAATAGCCCTAAGATAAATGCCCATGGGCTTTTAGCAGCCATTTAGAAACATGAGTTTTTTTTAAAAAAGATCTTTAAAATTCTTTGATAGCACTTCAAGTGCAAAAACAGGGCCACAAAGCTAAGTAATATAAGAAGACTTCCAAAATTATTTTTTATATAAGCTAACTGTTGTAAATCTAAAATAATAAAATGATTAATGTGATTTTGGTACCTCTGTTGAATAAAGTTCTTCACCTGTGTGCCATATAATATTTATTACTTTTAGCTACTGTTAGAATTCTGATCACAGCAGCTTTAGTTGCTGAAGCAACTAAAGATTATAGCCCAAAATTTGTACTCTACAAATGTAAAATCACGAATGTGCTCTGAAAACAGGAGTGTGCCTGGTGTTAAATTGATGTAGTATAGATTCAGAGCTTTTTTTCAGATAAACTTCCAATGAGGTTTCAAATAAATTTTTAAATTGTGTTCTTAATTTCTTGTCTGATGGTAGGTTGATGTACCTCACAGCATTGGTTGGTGCTTTGTACATATAGTGCTATGTCAAGAAGTACTGAGGTGTAAAGAATTGTGCAAAAAATTTTACTTAAAAATTGTGTTATTCTTTGTTTCTTTACCTTTCTCTATGTGTCTTTTCAGTCTTGTGCTGTTTGTGAAATAGCAGATTTTTTTTTTTAATGTGGCAGATTGAGATTGCAATAAATGAGCAAAATTCTTTCACTAGCCTGTGAAGTGCTATGAAGATAGGACTGAAAGCACAAAGTCTGAAGAACTGCCTTACCTCTCTTCATTCTGCAATCTGTTAATGGGGATGATTCTTCACTGGGGTTTCTAATTATGAGCAGAAGGTGAACCTATTTTATTTCTCTTGGAAGAGACATTAATTTTCAATTTTTCAATTTTCACTTCCAATTTTTCAAGAGCACCTGAATGTAAGTTATCTAAAATATATTCCAAAATTAAATATCTACCACGAGAATTTGTGTTTAAAAACCCTATAAAATTAAAATCTAAAATGAAAGAGTGCAAGTTTAAGCATACGGTTTAGTTACTGCAAAGGGAGCTAATTTAATCTGCTTCTGATCAATGTAAATTCAATCTGCTTCTAATTCAATGCAAATAGAATACCATAATACCAGCCTTCTGTTGTTAACTGCCTGTTATGGAAAACTAGCTCCTTCTTTGGAACCTTAAAAATTGCAAAATATCTTTATGTGCTAACTTTTAATTTTATGATGCTGTACCTCTGAAATCATGCTGGTGTGGGTGTGCTGAAGTAATTTCTTAGAACAGGATGCACTAGAAAATCATGGTGAAGAAAACAAAGAAGTCTGGGTTTTTTAGTTATTGTGGACAAATATTATGAAAGCAGACTCATCTACTGGCCACTTTTAGATTCAAACTGTTCATACTGAGTTCATTTGTATCATTTGTACATTCTTGGTGGGTTTACTACAAATATCTGTATCCTCTGTTCCATTGCAGAGTACAAAATTTAAATCTACTCTGCCTGTAAGTTCTCTTTGTGGAGAGGCTGGAAAAGAAGTATGAATTTATGAATAGTATGCTGTATATTTTACATACTTCTGCAAATCCAAGGTCCCAGCTGAACACCCTGTACTGAAAATCCTTTAAAAGACTTTATTAGAGCTCACAGTGGTGAGACTATGCAGACAACCATTTTCAATGACTGGTTGAATTTAAAGACAATTACTTACTTTAAGTTATTGGTCTGTAAAACAGCTCTGAAAAAAAGGAAATCGTTTCAGAAACAGACTGCAGACAGAAGAACCAAGAGTCTGAAGCACCTTGCACAAGGATAGAGAAGACAAAACAATCTCTCTCAACCTTGGTACAGTATTTAAAGCTTTGGCTGGTAACTGTAGGCCAGGACCAAACAAGGAACATGAACTACAAAAAGCAGCTGCCCCTCCATATCCAAGAAAGATTTTTTTCCCTCTGGAAACAGCTCCAGCTTCGGGTCAAAGTGTATTGCTGCCTCATATGCAAACCACCTTTCACACTGCCCTTCAATAATGCAAATAAGTCAGGTGCAGGCTGCTCAGAGTCATGTAGAAAAACCATGGGCAAAATTATACTTCTTTGAAAAATATTTTATGCCTCAGACAAGCACAAGTGATACTGGCAATTCACCCTGGGCTGGCACTATTACACACTCTTCAGCTTCATGATGGGGGGCAGAGTTCACATACGAGTTTGTAGGAGGTGGACCTGCTGTTGCATCAAATCCCATAAAAATAGTTAGTCTTTTGTCAAGAACCTGTTCCCACAAACCCCTCTCTTTCTTGACTGGCTCAGAAATATGGCAAAACCTCGATAAAGTGTGTTTTCATCCCCTCCTGGATCATTCCAGCCATTTTTTTGATTGTAGGTACAGATAGTCCTAGCGAGGCCCAGTGCGGCTTCTGAGCACAGGAAGCTTTGAGGAGCACATTCTCCAAAAACCTTTGAAAGTGGAGTGAAACGTAAGTGTTGTAAGAAAATACTGGATGGGAAGAGGAAGGTCAATGAATATCTAAGAAGATGAAGGCAATTCAACAACAGAAGATAACTTCAAAGAGAATGTGAGGATGAGAGGTACACAAGAAATAAGAAAAATAAAACTGGTTCTAAGTATAGTTAAAGAAGAAAAATCCAGCTCTTCAGATCTTTTTCCAAGATGTGAAGATAATGTTTCATTTGAATTAGGAGGTGAACAATCCATGAACATACTGACAGTAACAGGATCAGGAAGGAGGAGACTGAGTACAGTAACTTGCCCCTGAATGAGCTGATGTCAGGACTTGAGGCTGAAATTGTGGCAGAAGATGAAGAAGATTTAGAGAATGGATTTGTGACATGCAGAGAAATCTTGCACAGTCGGCTGAGAAATCAAACTGTATGTAATATGACCATAGAAGTGGAAAGAAGAGATTGTGGCTGCATTCTAGGATCACATTAGAGACTGAAAATTATGAGAAGAGCAGCTTTTTCTGGGTTTAAGGCAGTCAAGTCTGTAGCCTTAATCATTAACCAACATCCTACGTGATGGGAGAGCCCACCTTTTAAAAAATGTAAGAAGTTCAGACCTTAAACAGAAGTAACAGGACTTAAAAAGTGAAAGCTTTAAAAAATCAATTATAAAAGCAAAAAAAAAAGTGAAAGCTTTCAAACTCAGAAAAAACTGAGGGGCCCATGCAAGGTTTCATGGTCCCTGCTGAGCATAGTTTTAATAAGTCATGAGCAAGAAAGGCAGACACAGTGGTGAATTCAGGGAGAGGACACTTGGGGTTTAATTTAAAATTTCTATTGAGGTGAAAGTTCTGGCTGAGGTGAGAGGTTCCTGCCCAGCTGGCAGCCACGTGTGGGCAGGATCTGCTGTCCATGGGGGTAAGCATGTGTCACAGGCCTCCTCTAACTGTGATTTACTAGCTCTTGCTCCATTGAAAACACGAAATCTGGTTTTGGTTTGGCTTGAGGCACAGGGTTTTAATAACTCCAGTGGCAAACTTGTCAGAGTGTAATATGATCCTTTCAGTCAAAAATCTGCTTGATTGTATTTATCTGTGATTTTTAAGGCTGCTCTTGTTAATTTGGGTTTGCATTTGTGACAGCCTATTTATACTCTGAGATGATGGGTGAGTATGTGATTCCTCTTTCCTATGTTATTGATATACTCATCTTTTCTCTTGTTTATTTCCTCCCTAAATTAAACATTTCTAATATTTTTTTGACTACAAACCTCCAGATCTCAAGGAAAAATTTTTTGTTTGGCCCTTGGGCTCTTTTGGTTTTGTTGCATTTCCCTGGCATTTGTTGGTGTCTGGAAGTAGAATCCTCACTTGAGACTGGCTCAGGAGAAGGAAGCCAGCCTTCTTTGCTCCTCATAAAGTCACCACCGTTTTCATACAGATCTTACAGACTGCTTTGCTTTAAGTTATAAGATGGTCAAAAAGACAGTGACAATGAGAGATTAATCAGACTCCCCTGTCTTGCTTCCAGGTTTGAAGGATTTTACCCCCCGACTGAAAAATAGAACAGAATTCAAAACTGCTCAAAACAATTCAAAGCAATTAATTTCCTCACAATTCCTTTTGGGGTTACTATGCAGCAGCTCTGACAGAGCAATCGTGTCTTTGGAAAGCCTGGAAATTTCCATGGAACACACACACAGTCAGCACCATGGTTCCAGGAAATGTTGGCTTTACTGTGCACATATTACACAGTGTATTCAGACACAAATATCCTGAGGTCTATGGATCTACTGTGCATATGCAATGCAGTAGGTCATCATGTTCTCCATATTGGAATTCCTTGAAAGAAATAGAGCAGTTCTAGTTTTCTTTTTCTAAATAGGTAGCCTGTCTCCTCCTTTCTTGAGCCATAAGGATCCAAAAGGTTCTTCAGCAATCGAAACTGACAGTTGAAGACAGCCAGGGATACTGCAAAAAAATGCAAAGGTCTCTAGCATGAGTAAGGCACTCGGTGTAGCTCTGTCTTCCTTGGCAAAGTGGCCAAAGTGTGAAGTGACTAAGACACTGTAAAATCACAAGTGAGAGAAGGCAGCTATAGAATTTGTGTCAGGGTAACAGGACAAGATTTATTTTGCACCTTCACCCATGATTTGTCTCAAGTAAAACTGGTATTTAGCCAACAGGAGCTGAACAAATGTGATCAAAACATTTAATCCTCTGCTATACCACTATTAAAATGTCTCAACATTATCAGCTTCATTCTTGTTCCTTTCATGCCATTTTCACAGTAAATAATGGGACAGTATTGTCAATTTCTGCTTTCCTCATTCTAAGGGAATGATTAAATATAACTGAGCAAATGTTTCCCATTCAGACTCAGCAGCACAGTTTTAGTTTTCGCAATGCTGGTGGCAGATAATTCTGAAATTTCTGCTGGGTCTGAAATTGAGATACAATTAACTTTCTTCCACCCTTTTAAGCAGTATTATGGGTAATGGCCAATAAAAATGTGAATTTTGAACAACCAATTATGAAAGCTTAGGGTCCTAATTTTTTTGTATGAAAAAAATTAAAATAGCACAATTTATTTAATGTTCTCTCCTATATTTATTTCTTCTTCCCCATCCCTCCCCCCCATCCCCGCCCATTGCTAGACTTGTCATTTAGGGGTTTTCCCACTGTGCTAGCATCATTGTCATTCTCTTATTTTTCTTATCTTCTTCAGATGTCTTGTACTTGTTCTCTCTTTTACTTTTCAAATATCTTATTTTCTCTTTTGCTTTGCTGAGTGATTCTTCACGTTACCTTCTCAATTTTTCACTCCCAAGGCAATATTTTAACTGTCTTTTTTATCTACATAGATTTCAATTTAGCTTTCTCCTTTTCCTTTGCATAAGAGGCACTTAGAGGTCAGTGAGTCTGGTACAAAACCACCTGTCAGGACTGGATGGTAGGTCCCTTTTTCTTTAAGAGCACATCAGAACTAAACATAAGTTTCATTTTTTTCCTTTACAGTTAGCTCCTCTTCTATGTCATAAGTGTTTATCTTTTTTTTTTTTTTACTGACCAAGACTTCAGGAGTTAACATCAGTCTGATAAAATATCACATCAAAGTTCCTATAGTAAATTTAGTTTGCAGAAATTTCACTGGCAATGAATTTTGCCTCAGCATTTGAAAAATGCAGCTACCAAAGCCATTTCTGGGCCCTGCCATGCAATGTTATTGCACTAGATGTCACTGTTATACTTCTTTAAATAATGGTGGTCAGATACATGCAATACAACCTCATGCTCAAAGGCTCTTAAAAGCCTGCTGTGTGTGAGAAGGTGTGACCAGGAAAGTATTTAATAGAATGGTGCTTCCTGAAAGCTCTCTTTTTTTTCAATTTGTGTCTAAGCCACTGTTCCTGAACACAGAATGAAAAACATTTTTTCTCTTTACAGCCGAAGACACTCTAATTGCTGTGGATATGAATGCTCTTCAAACTATTTCAGTGCAAATGCTTTTCAGTCTACAAAAGCTGATTCTTAGCAGTGAATGATAGTGAGAAATAATATAGCAATTGCCATATTGACTAATGAAAAGTAGAAGCTCATCTTCATCTCTCTGCTTTTGAAAAGAAAATGCAAAAGAAAAGCAAAGGCGTTATACTGACTGAAACTAGTAATATTCAGGCAGATGAACACTCATACCTGGCTTCCTCTTTGACTTATGTTGTACATGAAGGAGTAAAAATCTGGTGGATGTCAATCTGGGATGAACATTACTTCCAATATCTAAGCAACATTATTAGATTTGTATGATACACAGTAATTGACAAGATCAATTAAGTTTAAGATTGAAGTGTCATGAGGTTCAGAGAAAAACAAAATTTCAAGGATGTAAACAGAGCTGGCTTTGACTGATGTGTGCTCTGTTTGGGTTCTCCTCGACTGGAGGTTCATGCCACCACTTTAGAGTATTTAAAACCAATACAAACAGTCTTTCTCTCTCTCTCTCTTTCTTTCTTTTTTTCTTTCTTTCTTTCTTTCTTTCTTTCTTTCTTTCTTTCTTTCTTTCTTTCTTTCTTTCTTTCTTTCTTTCTTTCTTTCTTTCTGTTAGACAAGTAGAGAAAATGGTATATCAGTTCTGTAAGTGGGTGCTGAACGATCTCTGTACATCTCAACAGGAAGACATCAATTCATTTTGGTATGGCAAAGCAGATGAGATAAGCTAGGACTAGCTAGATGTTGAAATAGGAAGCAGTTGCAGGCTGAATTTTGGAGCTACAAATGGAGCTACATCGGGCAGTGTTTGCTGTCTAACACTTCTGAGACTACAGTATGTATAGCAGAGCCACAGCCACTTGCC
Source organism: Luscinia megarhynchos (assembly GCA_034336665.1). Classification (NCBI taxonomy): domain Eukaryota; kingdom Metazoa; phylum Chordata; class Aves; order Passeriformes; family Muscicapidae; genus Luscinia; species Luscinia megarhynchos. The sequence goes on along the minus strand of CM067566.1, from coordinate 38,081,199 downwards.
TCTCAGGCATGCACTTCCAGAAAACAGCTTACCTTGTCTGTGCTTAGAGACAGCAGAGCATCTCTGTGGGTGTATCCCATATGTGCAAGAGAGAAAATATTTAATGAAAGTAAGATGTCAGTTTTTCCAACAAGGTCTGAAATAGTATTTTAGTTAATCCTGCCTTTTCTGTTTATATTGACAGAAAATCAGGGAGAACAAGTAGTTCACACGCTGCTTGGAGCAAAGCTATCCCCAAACACCTATCTAGCTTTCTTACATGCTTGAGAGTCTGTATACAAAAATTGTCATTGTCTTTGTATATATGCCTTACATGACAATCTGCCTGGTTCAAATTTTTCTGAAGCCTTTGTATCTGCTGTTTCATTGGCATTCATATGTGAACTGAAATTTTTAAACACTAGACTTCTCCTTTAAGTTCCTTTTTCCTTCCTAGTTCAGCAGTTCACATGCCGAATAAAACTGATGTTTAGTGTCGTTAGGTAGATATTCAAAAGTAATATTTAAAAAGAGAACATAATTCCACTATTTCACAGTCATTTCATTGTTCCATTATAAAGAAAATAAAGCTGTTTGTACAAAGAAGTTAATAATGCAAGAAATATTTATTTGCCTGTCTAAATGTTCAGGGAGTCATGCCTTGTTGTCATCTGAGCAAAGGCATAGGCATTTTTAGCTTTGATCTTTTCTTATTGTAAAATCATCCAGGAAAATATAAAGACATTATCTGTTCCGCATGTTGATAACCGAATTTATGATATCCTTGGATGTTATCACCAGGTAATGTAGGCTCTTCTTCACCTAAAAAACCCTCCACTTACTATAAAAGGCATAAATTGATCTAAATTATAGAAAGTATTATACTTAATTATGCTTGACTTTGTTTAAATTGGAATGACTTCTAGAGTTAGGGTTTCAGAATATACACTTTTAAGAACATTTTCCATCCTTTTGTGCAGTGTACAGCAGAGTAACTACTCCTGGTGAGAAATAGACACTATTCTACAGGTGTTATGACATCCTACCAATTATCTTGGACAAAAATGGGCTGCAGAGAATTAAACTCTGTCTCCTCCTTATGTGAATTCTGAGCTGCATGTCTGAACCATTAGAAAAAGGCAAATCTTTCCAGGCAGACAGGATATTATTCAGCCAGCTGAGTGCACAGGCCAGAGCCAGAGGGCAAACTTTCACTTGACTAGGTCACTTATTTCATCTTTACCATCTGCAGTGTTTACATAAGGAGGGGGATTTTTAAAATGACTCACAAATTTCCTCGCTCAGCTGGCATGTAAGTGATTTCAATTCAAGCTGCTCCAACAGTATGAAAATCCATAACTGTCTGCAGCAAGTGTACAGCTCCAATATTCTGTGAGAGAGAAACCTTTCTTGTTGATGGTTTTGCCTCTATGTTTAGACAGTTTGATTTCCTCACATAACAATTTTGTCTTTATAGACTGCTAAATCTATAAAAATCTCGCACATAATGTAAAGATATGCAGCAGATTTGAAGGTCTGTTTTTTTACCCAAATATGATACAAGCTAGATGTCCTTCTTTATCAAGTTCTGTCTTGCCCCATTTTTGCTAAAGGAAACAAGTGAGTTGTCACTGTAAGCTTTTCATGCTGCTGTAGACTGAGTATGTCCTTGTATATGGTTACTCTTTCCTTATGCCCAGATACCAGATGGCTCCTGAAACAAGAAATTGAAGGAGTCCAGTATTCTTGATCATATTTAAAACAAACCAAGGACCACAACAAAATAAAGAACATTCTACTGAATATTACTGATGATGGCAAGTAAATGTGTTGTACATTACAGTAAAATTATTTCCAGATTGTACTATGAAGGTGTCTGCCTCAAAAAATGTAAAATTTAAGTTGCCAAAACTCAAACTGAAATTCCTCTATAGGAGAAGATAATAGTATCTTCCTATCAGCTTACAGTATACTTGTATTCCAGGGCTGCTTTTGCATTATTATATTATATATAATATATAAAATATATATTATATAGAAAATAATGCATTATACATTATATTATATATTAATTATATATAATATATTATATAGTATATATATAAATTATTAATTATATATTATATATTATATAATTTAAAATACCCCATAGGAAATTGTTGAGAAAAATTATGTCTGCTATGAAGAAATATTGACTGAAGTAAATACATGCAGGCATAAATATATCTCTATATATATATGTGCATTTTTGCCTTCAAGTAAATCTAAACTTCCATGTGAAGCAAGAAAATTTAGTTCTTATCTTAGATGCCGTCATATTTGGTTCTCAGGTTGGATTTATTCCTGGTATAAGAATGCAACAATCATGATTCATTCAAAGCTATGCCTGTGGGTGTTTGTCATAAGATTGATAAAATAGTGATGCTCCTATATTAAAATAGATAGGAATATAGGTGGTTTTATGAAATTATGATTAATAGCAATCATCTTGCAATGATTCTTCAAAGAAAACATACACATATAGCATTTGTGTTTGCTTTTGAAGAAAGAAAGTAGCCACTGAGGAACCCAATAGAACTTAGGGCATACAGTTAAACATATGCATAGAGATAAGTACCTTGCCAAATAATCATTGTGAAGTTGTGCATGCTATTTAGCTACCTGAGAGAACTACAAGAAACTGTTGGACATGACATGACGAAACTGCTGAGCATAAATAACAAAGCAAGAGACTCACAAAATTGCTTATAGGACCTTGAGTAGCTGGTATGGGGGTGTGGTTTGGATTTGTGCTGAGCAGGTTGAGTTTAGTTATTGCTGAGCAGGGTTTACACAGAGCCAAGGCTTTTTCTGTTTCTCATACAGCCATGCTGGGGAGGAAGGTGGGTGTGCATGGGAGTTTGGGAGGAGACACAACCAGGATAGGTGATCCAAACTGGCCAGAGGGATATTTCAGACTCAGGATAGAAAGAGAGGAGAAGAAGAAGGAAGGGGAGGATATCGAGAAGGACAGTGTTCATCTTCTCAAGTAACCATTAAAAGTGATGGGCCCTCTCTCCTGGAGATGGCTGAACACCTGCCTGTCCATGGGAAGCAGTGAATTAATTCCTTGTTTTGTTTTGCTTGTGTGTGCAAGTTTTCCTTTCCCTGTTAAACTGTCTTAATCTGAGCCCATGAATTTTCTCCCTTTTAGCCTTGTGATTCTCTCTCTGATCCCACTGGTGGAGGAGTGGGTGAGTGGCTGTGTGGGGCTTGGCTGCTGGCTGGGCTTGAAACCACGACACCCAGTGAAGGCCAGCCTCTGTCTGTGTTTGTATATTTATGTGTAATTCCCTAGGGAACTTCAGCCTGGACTGGGTGGGTGAATAGAGCAACCTGCACCTGGAAAATCCCAAGCTCTGAGCTAGAGAAAAGGGAAGAGCCCAGTGATTAGTCATGAGTAGAGGGTTATATGAAAACTAGAGAGGGACTTTATATAAGGGCATGTAGGGAAATGGCTTTAAACTGGCAGAAGGTAGGTTTAGATTAGATATTAGGAAGAAATTCTTCACTGTGAGGGTTGTGACTCACCAGAACTCGTTGCTCAAAGAAGGCCAGGTTGGATGGGGCTTTGAGTAACCTGTTCCTGGTGGAAGTTGTCCCTGCCCATGGCAAGTGGGTTTGGAACTAGATGATCTTTAAAGTCCATTCCAACCCAAGACATTCTGCAATTCTTTAATTTTATGATTGGAAGGAATTTAAGCCTTTATTATCCATAAAAAGTGTCAGTCTTATGAATCTAGAGAGTGAAGCTGGAGAGGTGATACTCATTGGGCTATCTCTGTTTACATGTCTGTAAGACTGGGTTTTATGTGGATGCTGGAAAAGGCACTGTGTTAGCCTGTGTGAGGAAATGTCAGTATTGAGGTGTCTGCATCTTGCTGCTTGGCCAGACCTGCCCGTGGGAACAGCAGCAACTGCATCTGTCAGGCTGGGATGGGAGAAACCTCCTGGGTTTGAGAGTACATAGGTCTTACCTCTCTGGTGGGCTGAGAAGGAGGGATGCCTGAGCTCCCAAAGCGCATTTGATTCAGCCAATTCCTAGCAGTCATGAAGTTTAACTTCTGATTGGTGCTGAATACATCTTTACCAGGATTAGCAACAAGAGACAAATATCAAGAACCACTTGTCATATTTCTAAGGACTGAATAGACCTGCCTGGAAAGATAGAGGTCTCTTCCTGCATACACAATATTTTTGGTGAAGCTTTACAAGACTTCAGCAACTCAGAAAAAGACTAATTTTTTTAAAATTTAATTTCCTTCTCAAAGGAAGAGTTCTGTGCCTAAATTATCAGTCTAGCAGAAGTGTAGAAGTACAGCAACAAACATTGCTGTTTCATAGTATTTGAACAGCTTTTTTGGCAATTGTTGATTTATATTTTGTTGTCTTGCTCTTTTTTATCTGGGTGACAGATATTTATTGCGTTTGTCAGGATCCATCTGCGCAAGAAGGAAGGATTATCAGTAAATGGCAGGAAGGAAGTCTACAACTTTTAGGTATGTTTGTCTGGGCATCTGAAATTGTCTTCAAAGAAAAGAAAAGGAAAAGGAGATCCAGAAACATGTCAGGGCCCAGATTTCTCTTTAGTGATCCCTTTTTGCTTTTTTCCCATTATGTTTCAAACCTTTCATTCAGGAAATTGTTACAAATTCATGCTTATGGCAGAAGACTCAGAGGAGAAAGGGGTGTTAAATTACAGAACACATGCAGACTGTATGAAAAATTGAAATTATAAGGTAGCACATTTCTTTCTTGTAGCTAATTTAGTAATGCAGGAAATGGACAATGCAAAGCAAAAAGAGATTTTTTTTTTTTTTTTAAACCAAGTTACCACTTGTTTCCATTTTGCATATGTCATCTGTTATATTGGGGTTTACATTTGCGGACAATGACAGGAAATTACTTGATGTAGGGAGGGAATAGAGTGTATAGTAAAGGGATCTGGATAGGCTGAATCAATGAGCAGTCATATGAGGTTCAACGATGCCAGTGCCGGGTCACAAAAAAACCAGGCAGTACTAGTGGCTTGGAAAAGAGAGGCTGGAAAGCTGCCTAGCAGAAGAGGAGCTGGGAATGCTGGTTGACAGCAGCAGATGCCACTGCCCTTCTTGCCCACCTGGGCATGCTGCCACCTCAATCCAGCCGGCTGCTGACCAGCCACGAGTCCCACCCTGCTGAGCAGCTCTCAAGCCACTCCACTCGGAAGCTGTAGCAGTGCATGGGGGTTTTTGCAAAACAGCAACCATCCTTTCTTACACCTGCTTCTTGCCTTCAAGAACTGCTTTTAAATGACCTTGTAACAAGCACACTGTGACACAAGTTCTGGGGATGTTTTCCTCATCTTGCTGCTTATCCACCCAGCAGTTCTGCCTTTCGTAGGTGGAGGGGCAGTGCAGTGGTTTCCAACAGTGTCACGAGGGCTCCCACGACAAAACAAGGACTTGAGGGCTCAGGGACTGAAACTATCTCTACCATGATAGCAGGAAATAGGTTTGTGGCAAAGAGGCCTCACAGAAGCAGCTGTGTGCTAAAATAAAAAATTCAATACTTGATGAACAGTACAGTACAGTGCAGTACAGTATGAATACATACTCACAACTAATCAGGCAGGAAGGAATTCATGAGCTACCTGCAAGCTCTGCAAGTGTAGCTATGAGACCTTGTGTGGCAAATGCATAAAAAAGATCCAGGGTGTCCTAACTTGAAGGCTACTTCTACCTTAATGTTGTCTCACAGGATGTACAGCTGTATATATAAGGGTCTTTTACTGCTTGCCTAAGTTTTCCCTCTGCTTTTTTACTGTGTCTAATCCATATTTTAAATTCTAACCACCTGCCTTTAGAGTTCCACAAGTGTTTTAATAATTCAGTGCTGAGCTGTGGGAAATAGAAAGATGTAATTGAAAGTTCTGAATCACCTGCACAGGAGCTGCATGTCCTGTGCTTGGCTAATTGTCAGAGTGCTAATTAGTAATGGTAATATTGTCTAAACACAATTTAGTCTGGTGGAGGAGGCAGGGGCTCAACAGTGAAATTGTGTACATTTTGCCTATTACACTAAGCTCTTTTTCAAGCTTGTGAGTGGTGTAGATGGAAGGAGGAGTCCGGAGAAGAGACACAGCATTTTCCTTAATAGGTATCAAAACCAGGGAACTAAGAATTTGAAAACAATAAAATCCTGGTCTGTATGCTTTAAATCAGAAAAAGATCTGGTCCCTGAAAGTTACTAACATTGAAGATGAGCATGTTTTTTGATGAATTTTTATGAATTTATTCATTTTGATGAATGTTTGGTAACATGCAATACATGCAATTTTGCACACATAATCTCGTAGCAAGAACATTTAGCTGAGTTAAGAAATGCTCTTGTTTATTTGTGGAAATAGCAATGACACAGCAAGGAGATAGATTTTCTCATGCAGAAGCTTCCTACCTTATGACATAAAATAGAGTCACAAAAAAAATCATGTTTTCCTTGCAGCAGAAGCATTCAGTGCAAACTAGAGCGTTCTCTTTCATCAGTGTCAACCATATCATAGCACCAGCCTTTACTCTCCACTTGTAAATTTTTTAAAAGCTACCCTTAAACCTTGACCTATGATGTGTCTCCTACACTGGAGATATGTCATAAATAGCCACAAAGCTGCTCCATTATAATTCTTAAAATTCCTCTCCAGTCACAGAAAACCTTGAACAAAATATGTTCTTGATATAGAAGGATGATTGTTAAATCCTGGTCAGTAGAATTCCATTTCTATGTAATCCAGGAATCATTTCTTTGCCTAACCAGGAAACAGAAAGTTCTGTTTTTTGAAATGTCCATTATTTTTTGCAGTATCCACCTGTTATCTGTTGTCTATCTGATTGTGGAGTCTTTGCTCCAGAGACTGTTTCTCTAATTTGTGTTTGTACAGACTCTAGCACATTAGTCAGTTGGCTCTTAAACAAAGGATTTCATTCATAGAGACAATATAAGTGAGAAATAATGAAAAAAATTATGTTGCTTTATTCTGCCATTCTCTATTAATTGTGACACATAGTCCTTAAGACCCTGTCTTCCATCTTGGGGGCTGGGTACCCAAAGAACAACTGGTTTTGCTACCAAAGACTGAAGCAAATAAAGCATTAAGTACCTCAGCCTTTTTCTCCTATTACTGTGTTTCCTTGGCACCAGTAAAGGAAGGAAATTCTCCTTAGCCCTCTTTTTGTTACTGATTTATTTAAAGAAACATTTTTGTTGTCTTTCATAGAAGCAGACAGATTAATTTCTAGCTGATCTTTAGACCCTTTAATCCTTTAACCTGCATGACCTCACAAATATCCTTGAAGTTCTAAGTTGCCTACCCCTTCTTCCAAAGGACATAAAATCTCCATTTTTTTTCCTGAGTTCCAGCCAGTCCAGTCTTCTTGCATGCCAGCTCATCTTCCATCTCATGGGGCCTTCTCCTGTGCCTTTAAGATTTTCCTCAAAGAATATCCGCCTTCCTGGACTCTTCCCTTCAGGACTGCCTCTTAAAGAGCCCTACCAGCCTTTCTTCCAAACAGACCAACCTATACTCTCTGAGAATCCACAATGGCAGCTCTGTTACCAGAAAAATGGAATTTAAACTCTGGTTTTCTAGGCTTTTGCATTAACCCTTCCACCAGAGTGCTATTCTAATACACAGGAAAATCTCATACAGGCTCTCCAAGACAGATAAATCACAGTTATTTTAGTGGCCACAGAATGATCAAAAAATCTTTCAGTAAACATAGCTGAGCTAAAGGGGATGCCTATTCTTGAAAAGAAAACACAACTTATAAAGATGTGATCTAAACCCAGGGAAAAAAAGAAGTAGGATAATGTCACAACCCGAGGTGCCTCCTTAGACCTGAGATCACCTCTGGAGGACATGCAGGTGGTCTGGAACCCAGCTCTTTCCAATGCCTGCTAATGAGAGACTGCATGAGGCTGGTCTTAGAGGTTTTCATGGTTGTTTATTGTTTCTAATCTCAGCAATGCTTTGTCCAGCAAACAGCAGTCTGCTCGCTAGACATCCAAGGCAGAATCTGCCTGGCAGAGGCAGGACTGATCTTTTATAGTCTAAGTTATGTACTAGGTATTTACAAATGACCCCCAATACAATACAATCTTGTTACATGGTCCAGCTCTGTCCTCATCCAATCTAAAAGTGCCAGCATGTCACCCAGCATGGATGACACGGAGAAGAAGGAGGAAGAGGTATCCACCCCCCCAAATTCCCCATCTTGGCTATGTGTCCCTTATCACAAACATTCCCAAAAGTCTATTTATCTACGTTCTAACATAGATAAATTTACACTTTACTAATTTTGGTGGCTTGTTTGCATTCCCTCTGTGTTGGTAATTTCCCCCAGGGGTTTGAATTCAGTGCCTGAGACACCTGGGTCTTTGGGACCCTCGCCAGGGGGGTTTTGAGACCCCCAAGGAGGCCAGGGATATGCCCTGGGCTCGTATAGGATAAGGCATGAGTTGAAGATGGTAAGTGGCAAAGAAAAAATCCTGACATGAAAGTAGACATGAAATAAATCTGTAAATGCATGAAACCTTCACCTTCTTCAGTGAAGTAATCTTCTCTGTTGAGACAAAAATTGAATAATGTATAGTAGTGGCACTTCCTTAAACTCAAAGTTTCAGGAAAATTTAAACATAAATACATTGTGCTGCTTTTTGTACTTTTGTTTTTCAAAAACTTAAAATGGATTTTATCAAGTCCCTGGACTTATCCAGAAAACTAAAGAAGGTAAATATTGGGCAGACTATACTATCTTGCTGATTTTCCCTGCACACTTTTGCTGTGTCAGTGGTGAGAAGGTTGCCAGACAAAGGATGCCTTGTCTTACTAACGCTTTGTTCTTTGCACCAAAAATTCAGATTGTTCAGAAAAGTTTTTCTAGTCCTGAAACAACTCATTCCTTAAAAAGGAATGAATTAATTAAAAAAAAAATAAGATTAAGTATTACTGCACAGCCAGGAATGGCAGCTGAGAATTCAGACTACATTATGCTTCTTACCTGTCTATCATGAGACATCACTAGCAACAAATTAAAGCAGAAAGAGGGAGTGTGCCACATTGATGTGGCCCTACAATTTCCATTGCATTTATCTGAGAGCAGTGGCAATTTCTGAATGGACTTAACCCAAAAGCAACGTTAGAACTGGAGAAGAGGGTTTGGGCTAACTAAAGAAAGGAATATCACTGTTGCAGAACTGCAGTGTTAAAGCTGATTCAGGTGAGTTCTCAGTGCAATCTCTCTTCAACTGTGTCAGGCAGAGCACAGGCAGTAACATAAAAGCTCTGAAGTGTCAGCCTTTGATGTTCAGGAGACAGACTCCCCTTTCATGCTGAAGTACAGAACATAGGTTGGGTGGTAGAACATGCAAAACTTAGTAGTCTGACAGTGGTGATGGCAGGTATTAAGTGACATGAACATTGTTGAACAGTAAAATATCACTTAAACATTTTGGCTTTAAAAAAGTCTTAGAATGCAGAGTTGACATAGCATTGATATTTCTATTTCTGTCTATCAGAAGGAATTCTTTTCTGAATGGTATCAACAAGTAAAACAAATTAAACAGTGTCTTGGTATTATATGGCATATCTAGAGGTCCATAAATATATATGCAAATTTTAATGGAATTTGCAACTTTATATAAGCGATGCATAGTTAGAATGTTTGCCCTAAGGATTTTCTTTTTTATTCCTAAAGGTTTTTTTTTTTCAGACACACATAAATGTGAAATAATTTCATGGTAATTGTAGACCATTGAAAGTTTAATTCTACAATACATGCTCCAGAGATTAGTTGTGCTGTTTTATCAGGGTCACCCCAGAATCTTGAATTGTTTTATTAGAGCAGCTTTAAATGTAATTTTCCACTTGCTGCTAGGATCAGGTTGAAAGATTCAGTCTTGTTTCTATGTCTTATTATTTTATGAGAAGCTGAATGTCAAGCATCTCCTGGTGTCACTAATAGGAGCTGCTCCCTTAAGTTAGTGAGAAAAGTAATGACCCCGTAAATCAATTTATGTCTGAGTATGTACTGCTGTGTATTCATGCTGCTACCTGATTGATTCTGGTTGTGAAAGTCACTGGAGAAAATACTTAGCTGTCATTACACATTGATGGGAACAATTGCCATAAACACAAACACCCCCAAAACCCCTAGACAGTTTTCAGAAAGTTCCTCATCCTTTAAAGGTAAAGCATTGCATTTTTAATACTGCAACACATAAAAGAATGTCTTCTAAAACACTTCAAAGCAACCTTGCCTCCAAACTAACATGAAAGCAAGCTCAGAGGTAATTTAATATGCGTGAAGATATTTGATGGTTAAAAGGTATCACTTAGAAGAGCACAGCAGCATTTTCCAGGAGCACTCAGCATCAACATTCATAGGGCACAGGATGTTTCTCCTTTTTAAAAAAAATGTTATGAATTCAACATTCCTGACATTAAGAACAGCAGACAAGAGTTTCAGTAGAGGGCAAAAGGACAGAAAGCGTGCACAGTGTTCTGTTGAAGCAATAAAAACAGATCACACAGAGGGCTGATAGGAGTCTGAATAGCGTGGTAAAAATCATGTTGATGACTGAAAGCCATGGCACAAATTACCTTGATTAAGAGATCATCAACAGCTTCTGCAGGGACATAAAGAGCAGGAAAATTCTTGTGATGATATTAAGACTCTCAGCCGCTTGTGAAACTAGAAGACTGTGGAAAAATAATGCTTAATCTAGTAAAGTAAAAAGAAGTTTTTAATGGCAAACTACAGTTGTGCCCTTTCGTGGTGAGGAACTGGAGGGAGAGAGTAGAGAAAATGTATGGTGGATGTATGGTCCTCTGGGTGATGTACTAGGTTGCAGATGCCCAGAGACTTGCTGAGGGAAGGGTCTGCAAGGGATGTAAGGACCTGAAGGAGAAGACAGGCCAGCACAAGTTGCTCTGCCTTCAATGGAATAGACACAGAAATACTTCTTGTTTCTGCATGCATCTGTAGGATGGGCTGGAGGAACTAGCAGGACCTGGAACTGGTAGTTGTTAATATTTGCCCTAGAGGGCTGATGGTTTTGATCACTTCAGTTTCCAAGGCTTCTCTTCATTCCCCTGGTGCTGAAGGAAACCTTTTGCCAACAGAGCCTCCACAAGCCACAGAATCTGTTGAGAACCACCACAGTGGCAAAGTCTGCTTTTGGGCCACATAGAAAACGTTTGGGCTGTCAGCTGTTCCCAGAGTTGAGTAGCATGAGTTTGAAAAGAGACTCTGTGAAATATCCTGTAGATAGCTCATTGCAATGTTGAATGGAAAGAATTAAAGCACTAAGGCTAGAAATTTTGCTGCGGTTTACTTGCCACTTATAGAGATGAAGAATTAATGGGCAGGAGAAACTTTCTTTCACAAAAAATATATTTGTAGGCCTTTTTTTTTTCCACTGTCATTTTGAAGTTAGTATTTTAAAATAAGTAGATGTATTTTTTTTTCTAGGAGGACAGTGAGCAGAAGAAGGGACTAGCACTAGTCATCCAGATATCTACTGCCGCTGAAAAGCCACTTTTTCTTTGGAAAAGCCATAATCCCAGAAGGATCCATGCAACAGAGAAATGTTGAAAAGTAGTGGAGAGAGTCTACACATTTGGATTTCTTTATACAGGGACCTCATTTGATGAATATTAAGGAGGCCAAATGAAAATTAAGGTATCTATGAATTAAGACTGTTGCACGCCTTGCAACATAAATTACAACATCATAAAGACTTTAAAGATGTGAAATAATTTCTAATTCACTGATACTGAGATGCTGACTTAACAGCCCTAAAAAGAAAGGCAGGAGGCATGAAGTAAGCAGATAATTTTTTCTCTGATTATAGCGATATAAATCCCAGCTGCCTTCAGGAAAAAAAGTTGTAATTTTTCATTGTATTGTTAAAATTCTTTCCAAAGCACACAGGAGGACTTTGAACTTTGAAAGGTACTTGTTTTAGAAGCTATAAACTCAGTGGAGTTGATCATGGCATCTATTACCTACCTCATAAAGAGGTCTCTGATGGTATTTGGTTCTCGATAGCAAATGATGTAGTTGAAAACTGCAGTTTAAAAAATTCAGACTCGAAAGAAGTTGCAGGTTGCCAATGGTAACATATTTTACCCAGAAAAGTATTGTTCTATCAGTAATATCCTGGATCAGTGGAGTGAAAGAGTGTAACTCAGGAGTGCTAGCTCCAAACAGTATTTAAGGGTGTAGTTCTCATTTGATTATTGTTTGCTGTATGGCATGTGAAGTGCAGGTTGGATGAGATGATTTTCACGTTCCTCTTTAGCTTTAACGTTTCTGACTTTCTAAAAGATGGCCAGACTGGCAGCCCTGGAGCATGAGCGCTTCACTTTGTTTGCACAACAGGGACCACACAATGAGGTCCAGTGCTCACATCCTCTGTAATAACTCCGAAAGCTTCCTGTAGCGTCCAATTCTGTGGAAAAGAGGGTGATTTCTTGAGATGTTGTCCATCCTGCAGGGGGGCTAAAAGGTGGAGGCATGCCAAACAAATCTCGAATACTGTGTATCTGTGAAAGGGAATAATTTTCCTAGGATTTAGACAGAGGACTAATTCACATAGCCACTAATAGTCAACAGATGGTAATTACTACTGGCTACTAAAAGCTAGGTCAGATTTGAGCCCAATGACCCAGAACTAAAATGCTCCATATGCCATCACTGTGCTGTCTGGTGTGCTCACTAGTTGTGACCCTCCCACTGAAATAAGGCCTTTCCCTTCAAGCAGGAAGCTTTAATGCTCTCAGTTAGATAAAACAACTGCCTTGACATTTCTGCTCCACTGATAGTTTTAGCTCTTGCTACATGCTGTTTGTAAGACTTCAGTTTTAACCTTGGAGTGACCAGGGAAAACAGGACACTGTGAAAGAGAGGAAGTGATGGAAATAGTAAAGATCCTCTTAGAAGAGGACATCTCCCTAAATCCCAGTCAGCCCATGAAATAGAAATTAGGTTAGCATTTTTTTCCTTCTCTCTGTGCCCTTCAAGGTCTTTTCCAAGGCCTCGAGTGTTAACCAATTGTTAGCTGAATATCAGTCAACTTGGGTGGTGCATTTAATTACATGTCTTTCAGTTAATTTAGACTGAAACTGTCTGGATTTAATCAGTTAGGTATAGCCTGATAAAAATCTAGCTGGGAGTTGTTCATCAGCAACATAGCAATGAGCAAAACAGCTTGCTGTGTCTGAAAAATGATGAGTATTGCTTACTATTAGGACATGCAGGACACACAGCAAATTTATATAGCTAGTCATTTATATGTTCTTCATCACTACAGCATCTTGTATTTTATATGCATACATAAAAACTCACAGTGTTCTCTGGCATTAATTTTCTCCAGACTAAGAGTTTGAAGAAGTTGCTGTGTGAGGATTAAAATGTTGCTACTTCAAGTGACAATTAATAGGGAGGGAAGTTTCCTGCATGTAGGAGATGAACTCCTCTGTTTTTAAGTTTCCTTTCTAACAAAACACAGTCTCTGTTGCCTACTGTACAGCCACAAGGTTTTTGAAGTCCTGACCTCGGCTTAACAGTCACTATTAATTACACTACAGTACCAAAGTCACACATTTATTAATGCATGGGCTCTTTTTAGTCTTGGGAAATGGCCCTGAACTGTTATTGTATTTATGGCATGCCATATACCTGATTAAGTTTCCCTGGTAGGAAACCACACATCTTCAGCTGCAGATACAGGATTTGCTTGGAATCAGATCTGCTGAATGTGGACTTTCTGAAAAACATGTACTGAACTTTTATATAATTTTATTTCTTCCAACTATTATTGTTAAGGGAATACCTGAAAATGCATAAGGTGTCTTCAGGACATTGCTTCTTTCTTTGACTGCTGCAGGGTAAGCACTTCCATTTTCCTTATTATGGCCTGCTTCATTGTAGTATAAGCCTCGACTTCTTGAAGAAAAACTTGCTAGCAATTACATAACAGTATTTTTTTTTAAATTTATTATATGTAAAGTCCCATAGCTATGTTTTAATGCTTCCCTGTGTCTATGTAGCAGCTCAATAGATAATGTGAAACTTCTTTTTTTTTTCCTTATGAAGCCCGTAAAATATCAACTAAAAGGGCAATATATGCATTAATAGTGAAACAGCATAATGCTGTATCAGCAGGTCTTATTTCAGAAATTAAAACACAGAAAACAATCCAAACAAAACTCTTGTAATACCAAATCTATTTTAGGTAACGCTAACACATGAGATAGAGCAAGCAAACTGCAAAATCTGCAGTTTTATATATGAGGAAGTCAGCAATAGGCTAATAATACACAGAAGTATTAAAAAATAGAAGGAAAGAACATTTTTATAAGTATATAACTCTAACTGCAAGAAGACACATAAGTATTTAAAGTTTCCAGCAAAGTATCATAAAGACATATTGGATGATACACAAAATAGAAAACACAAAGGTATTTGTGACTGTCAAACGGAAGTGGTGAAATTCCATCTTCTATTGTGTAGCACTGCAAGGCATCTGCTACATTAATTTTCCTTGACTTTTTTTTCCACTCATTATCAATCTGTACTCGTTAGCAAACAAATTAGGATTGGTGGCTAAAAGATGTATAATTAAATGTTTCTTGGCTGAACAATTTATGTATTTTCAAGTGGTTTTAGTTGACACCTGTAACTGTGGAGAACTGTGACTATGCTGTCATACTGCTATGACATTTTGTCCACCTGCTCAGTGGCAAAATATCTAGGACAAAACCCTTGTCCCACTGGCATCAAGTAGATACACTTTTGAGGATAGGACTAAGGTTTGCTTCTCTTCTCATTTGAAAACTCCCTTTGTTTTATAATTTTAGATACTTAGGAATCTAGAGCAGTCTGTATTTAGCATGAAAAGATCTTGCTGGGTTTTCTTCTGTTGAAGAAAAGAAAATCTTGAATAAGACAGATTTATATGTCTGATTATAATTCTTAATTGTGGGTTATCACAAAAGTACTCTGAATGCACGATCCCGAAACTGCTCAGAAAATACAATAATTGCATATGTGTCTTTGTGTAAGGTTGGAGGCTGTTGAAATGCAGCTCACTTTTTTAGCAGAGTTATTTTCACCTTTCTTCTGTTAGAATATTTAAGTATTATTCCCATCAATCTTTAACCACCTTCAGTTTCCACAGCAGTAAGTGCTTCTCCTGCTATCTGTGGCACCACTTAATATCTAGTTATAAAGTATCTTGGGGCTGAAGACTCAAGCAAGGCAATTGTCGACAGCCACCATGAGCCAGAAAAACTTAAGCACACTAAAATAAAGGGTTTTATTCTTTGAAGGAAATTGAAACATGCAGTCACTCAGAAAAGAATGGAGTAAATAGAAAATGTTAAAAAAAACTCCACCACCCAACCCCACACATATGTCACTACCAATGACACACAAAAGATGTTACTAAGAAGGCTTTTCCTTTTCTGCCTTTTTTTTTTTTGCCTTTCTTTTATTTTTTTACAACCAACATTTAAAATAACATTAAATCAATTAATAAGAATGTCAAAGTAATAATTTTCTATCTCTGCATACCAAACATCAACTGAATCACAAAAGACTTGGCTGTCAATCAGCACAACTAAAACACTAATGGATATTGTAATGCATAGCACAATCTTCATGTGCTACAGCTGGGTCTTCTGCATGGGCACAAATTGATGGTTAAGTTAATGCTAGATTTCTAGTCTTCCACTGATTTCCTCATGCAGACTGAGGGATAATTACTGTTTTGCATGTCAGCTTATTCCAAAGCTGCCCTGAATTCTGGGACTGGACAAAACAGAGGGAGAAAAAGGAGAGGAGGGTGGTGTGTACTGTGGCTTCTCTGAAACTGCAAAGGTGCTGAGTTGAAATTGGGCATCCACAATGGAAAAAAATATGAACAGAGAATAATTAAAGATGGCATTTTGGGGTTACAACTGTAGAGTGTTTGTTCTAACCAAAATAAAATTGAATTAAAGCTGAAAGAAACAGCTGCACATTAAGCCCTATTTAATATTGATGCTAACTGAAGTATGGATTTGAGTGAGTCCTTCCTCAAGGTCTTTGCCTTGTATCACTGCCTTGTTGTATAATACAAAGGATTTCTACCTAAAAACACAGTGATCACTCATGAATATGTCCTCACTGTAATTTGAGAAGGAAAAAAATCTTTTTTCCCATTCTAAGGTTCTTTCAATGATGCCAAAATAGTTAGAAAGGCTCCATCAAAAATTAAAGAACAGTCCACATGAGCAAAATACCCTCTGTTTTTAAGTGGGGGGATGAATCTCCGTAGTTTGCTTAGACCTGATACTTTAAAGAATTATGTTGACAATCCTTTTAGCCAGAGCTGTTTTCTCACACATATTAATTTGCTCCACATATATTAGCTTGTTTATAGACACACTGTTCTTTTTCATTCAGTCAGTTAATACACTTAGATGGTAAAGAATCTTGTCCTGACAGCTTTTCTTATTGGAAATCTGATATCCAGGTTGTTAACAAGAAGTATCTTGTCCAGTAGTTACTTGGTACTGAGTGGTATGTATTTAAATCAGAAGCCATTGCTTTGCAGAGATCTGCATGTACTCCCTAAAAGAAGGAAAGCAGAAAACAAGTTGTGCTGAAAATAAGAGAGCCTTTCTCTTTACTGCAACAACAGGAGAGGAACTTTTTATTTAGATTGATGGATATTGGTGTTTTAGTTGGTATTTTCTATGGCTTTCCCATCTTCCCTGTGTTAGTCATCTGGTCAGACAGTACTTTTCACAGTACAGTTTCAGTTGACTGGATTACTCTTTTACTAGATTAGTTGTCTTTGTGATGATGATGAAGAAACACTTAATTTTATCTGCTGTAGCAGCTATGCTTAGATTAGCATTGTATTTTCAAACCTAGTCTCTTGATCAGCCGCACAACCCATGGTTTGCTGTTACATCAGGACAAGGTGAATGACTGGATAAATCTGATCCCTTCAGAGGAAAATGTGCTTTAAGTCCTTGTCCAAGTTTGGACAAAACTTAGGGAAAAAACCCTCAGAAGAGCTTTTCAGGAAATAAGAAAAAAAAAATTTCACTCAGGGGGAAAAGTGGAAAAAACCTATTTATTAACACATACAAGAGAAACACTTTTCAGCACAGACTTAGGTGACAAAAAAGTTTTCACCGAGAGAGAGAAACTTGGACGCTTTGATCTTCACTAGAAGGGCGAAATGCTTCTCTGGCCGGTGTCCAGCGGCAGGCCGCAGGGTTCTTTCGGAGCTGGTGCTGAATCCTCGGGGGTGAGGGGGAGAAGGGAGAGGGGGAGAGAGAGAAAGAAAAAAAACAGCCGGAATAGCCAGCAAGCCTTAAACAGCAGCGAGCTAAACCGAATAATTTAAGCAATATAAAGTCAAAAAAAAATTAAGAAAAAAAAACTCAAAAAACAGCTAACTCACAAACCAGGCCACGAGCCACCACCACAGCAGCGATAGCCACCCGCAGCAGTAGCCAGAGCCAAGCGCGCAGCCGTGCGAGCCCCCCCCCACCCCCAAAGCCAAGCCCGTGGCAAACTAAGGCCATTTTGCAGAGCAGAGCCCAGGCGGCCCCTCCCCCGGGAGCAGACAGCTTCATGGCCAAGGGGGGCAGGGTGAGGAGTTAGTTAAATCATTAACCCAGGACATTCCACCCCTTATCTTATATCGTGATCATTGACACACGATTGGGATATACACTTATTAAACACAATATGAAAACTTTTTCTGGCTTGCTCAAACCTTCAACATTTACATATTCTTTCTGTCTCATCCCACAGTCAGATTTCCTTGAGGTACACAGCGGGTTGTTCCATCTTTCTGCATTATTCACCAAGTACATTCAGGTTCTTGAGCAAAGGCAATTTCCCGAATGGGTTTGCCTGTACTCGAGGCAGGATTAATCTATACTGTCTTCCCTAGCAATTTTCTGACATGGGCCGCTGGGACTTTGTTTCCATTTACTGTATTAAGGCACTCAGATTGGGCAGGACCTGCTCGGTTGGTGGAACCTCGAGTGTTGACTAACTAAGTGGCCTTTGCCAAATGCTGCTTTCAATTTTTAAAGGATTCCCCACCCAATGCCTTTAAGGTGGTTTTTAACAATCTATTGTACCTTTCCACTTTACCTGCAGCTGGTGCATGGTAAGGGATGTGGTACACCCACTCAATACTGTGTTCCCTAGCCCAGGTGTTGACAAGGTTATTCTTAAAATGAGTCTCATTGTTTGACTTGATTTTCTCAGGGGTACCATGCCTCCAAAGGACCTGTTTTTCCAGGCCCAGGATGGTGTTGCGGGCAGTAGCGTGAGATACAGGGTAGGTCTCTAACTATCCGGTGGTGGCTTCCACTATGGTTAGCACATAACGTTTGCCCTGGCGGGTCTGTGGCAGTGCGATGTAATTAATCTGCCAAACCTCCCCATACCGGTACTTGGACCACCGTCCTCCATATCAGAGGGGCTTCACTCGCTTGGCCTGCTTGATGGCAGCGCAAGTGTTACAATCATGAATAACTTGAGTAATGCTGTTCATGGTAAGATTCACTCCTCGGTCTCGTGCCTACTTATAGGTGGCATCCCTCCCCTGATGGCTTGAGGCATCATGGGCCTATCGAGCCAGGAACAACTCTTCCTTATGTTTCCAATTTAAATCTATTTCCAACCCCCCTATTTTTGCTGCTTGATCTACTTGATGGTTATTTCGCTGTTCTTCATTAGCTTTACTTCTGGGGACATGGGCGTCCACATGGCGAACCTTCACGGGTAGCTTGTCTAACCGAGTAGCTATGTCTTTCCACTCTTCAGCAGCCCAGATTGGTCTTCCTCTGCGCTGCCAGTTCGTTTCTTTCCATCTCTGCAGCCA
Organism: Luscinia megarhynchos; assembly: GCA_034336665.1. Lineage (NCBI taxonomy): Eukaryota > Metazoa > Chordata > Aves > Passeriformes > Muscicapidae > Luscinia > Luscinia megarhynchos. The sequence continues at coordinate 38,062,242 of CM067566.1, read as the reverse complement.
TTCCTACAAAGCGTTGGCTACCATCCAGGAATCAGTGTAAAGATAGAGCTTTGGCCACCTCTCTTTTTCGGCAATATTTAAAGCCAGTTGGACAGCTTTGAGTTCAGCGAATTGACTAGACCCTTCTTCTCCTTTAGTAGCTTCTGCAACCCGTCGTGTAGGGCTTTATACAGCTGCTTTTTATTTCCGATTTGTCCCTACAATGCGACAGGAACCGTCGGTGAACAGGGCATAGCGAATTTTCTCTGCCGGTAGCTGGTTGTAAGGTGGTGCTTCTTCAGCCCGGGTTACCGGTTCTTGTTTCTTATCTGTCACACCAAAACTTTCTCCCTCTGGCCAGTTGGTAATTATTTTTAAGATTCCTGGGCGATTTAATTTTTCCGATCCGGGCGCGCTGCGTAATGAGGGCTATTTACTTGCTCCATGTGGCACTGGTGGCATGGTGGGTGGAAGGAACCTTCCCACTGAACATCCACCCCAGCACTGGCAACCGGGGTGCCAGAAAGAGTTGTGCTTCTGTGCCAATTACCTCTGAAGCAGCTTGGACTTCCTCATAAGCAGCCAAGATTTCCTTTTCTGTCGGGGTATAATTGCCTTTCGATCCTTTGTAACTTCTGCTCCAGAATTCCAGGGGTCGGCCTCGGGTCTCACTAGGCACCTTCTGCCACAGACTCCAAGACAAACCGTGGTTTCCAGCTGCAGAGTAGAGCACATTCTTCACATCTGGCCCTGTCCTGACGGGGCCAAGAGCTACTGCATGGGCGATCTCTTGTTTAATCTGGATGAAGGCTTGTTGTTGTTCTGGGCCCCAATGAAAATTATTCTTCTTTCGAGTAACCTGGTAAAGAGGGCTCACAATCTGACTGTACTCGGGGATGTGCATTTTTTAAAAGCCTATAGCACTCAAGAAAGCTTGTGTCTCCTTCTTGTTAGTAGGTGGAGACATAGCTGTGATTTTATTAATAACATCAGTAGGAATCTGACGTTTTCCATTTTGCCACTTCACTCCTAGGAACTGGATCTTACGAGCAGGTTTCTTAACTTTATTCTTCTTGATGGCAAAACCGGCTTCAAGGAGAATTTGGATAATTTTTTCTCCTTTCTTAAACACTTCTTCTGCTGTGTTTCCCCACACAATGATGTCATTGATGTACTGCAAATGTTCTGGAGCCTTACTTTTTTCCAGTGCAGCCTGGATCAGCCCATGGCAGATGGTGGGGCTGTGCTTCCACCCCTGGGGCAGTCGGTTCCAGGTGTACTGCACGCCCCTCTAGGTGAAAGCAAACTGAGGCCTGCATTCTGCTGCCAAAGGAATGGAGAAAAATGCATTGGCAATGTCAATGGTGGCATACCACCTTGCTGCCTTGGACTCCAGCTCGTACTGGAGCTCCAGCATGTCCGGCACGGCAGCGCTCAGCGGTGGGGTGACTTCATTCAATGCACGGTAGTCCACAGTCAGTCTCCATTCTCCGTTAGACTTGCGCACAGGCCAGATGGGGCTGTTGAAGGGTGAGTGGGTTTTGCTCACCACCCCTTGGCGCTCCAGCTCCCGGATCATCTTATGGATCGGAATCACAGCATCCCGAGTGGTTCTGTATTGCTGACGATGTACTATCGAAGTGGCAATTGGTACCCTCTGCTCCTTTACCCTCAGGAGTCCCACGGCAATTGGATTCTCACATAGTCCGGGCAGGGTGTTCAATTGCCGGATTTTCTCTGCCATCACAGCCGCTATCCCAAATGCCCACTTGAAGCCTTTTGGGTCCTTAAAATACCCGCTTTGAAGGAAATCTATTCCCAAAATACACGGGGCCTCTGGGCCAGTCACAATTGGGTATCTTTTCTACTTTCTGCCGGTTAGACTTATTTTCGCTTCTACTATGGTAAAGTCCTGTGATCCACCTGTTACACTAGCAATAGAAACAGTCTCTTCTTCGACACATCCTGATGGGAATATAGTACACTGTGCTCCAGTGTCCACTAAAGCTTTATACTTCTGTGGTTTCGATGTGCCAGGCCACCGAATCCACACGGTCCAAAACACTCGGTTTTCCCTGGCCTCACCCTGGCTAGAGGCAGGGCTTCTCTAAGCTTGTTTGTTTTTTTTGACGGGGGCATAGGTCTTAGAAGTTTTTTCAAGTGGATCGGACATGTCGTCATCATCCTCCTCATATGTGGCACTGTGGTTCCGGGCGACTGGAGCTGCTCTTTTTCTGGTGGAACCTTCTTGTTGAGCCTTGTCTTCCTTCAAATTACGCACTCGTCGTGCCAGAACAGCTGTGGGCTTTCCATCCCACCTCTTCATGTTTTCTCCGCAGTCACGCAAGAAAAACCACAACTCCGCGCGTGGGGTGTACCTTCTCTCCTCAGCAGAGGAGTGTCTGCGTTGACTGCCAGGACGTCTGATTTGCACAGCTGAGATTTGGAGGAGATCCTTTTTGATTTCCTCTCTCAGCTTCTTATGGTTTTCCTCCAACTTATCCTCCAAGTTCTGTAAACGTGTTTCCACGGCTGCAATTCTGGCATGCGTTGGGCCATGCACAGCATCAGCGTACGCCCGAAGCTTCTTTGCCATATTAAGCACTGTCTCATATGTGTCTTCTGGTTTTATTATTGCAAGAGCTGAGGCATATTCAGATGGTCTAAGCCTCACAAGCTTCCTCCACATAATTGGTGTGCACGGTACCAGATCTGGATTTCTAGTTGTTACATCATCTGAGAAAATAATTTCTGCCACCGCCATCTCTCTCAAACGTTGGATTCCCTGCTCGATGGTTTTCCATCTGGTCTGCTGCATGTACAGGTCATTAGCGCAGAGATATCTTTGTGCCACACTGTCCAATACACGTGACTAGAGGCTCTGAGGACTAGCTCCCCTCATTATACCTTGATCGATGACTGGATCTTGAGACAGGGATTCCAAATGTCTCGCTTCCGTGCCATCTAGGGTGGTTGCTTTACCTGCCGCATCCCAAAGCCGGACCAGCTAACTAATTATGGATTCATCAGGTCGCCTTGTATAATCTTTTCTTAGACCACGAAGATCTTTCAGGGAAAAGTTATTAGTTTCTGATCTCTCATCAGTCACTTTAACTCCGGATTTTATATCAGGGGGAGTTGAAGGTTCTTCTCCTGCATCCTCATCATCATCATTCTCCACCGGCCGATCTGTTTTTTTTGCGCACTTTCTACTCCTGGTACTGGTAGCCACAGCCATAGGTTGAAGCTTGCTGTCTAATTTTGCCCCTGTCCTGGAGCCTGAGGTGTTAACTGCAGTCTGAGTAACTGGAATAGTAGCTACGTTATCTTCCTGTTCTCTTTTTTTTGTTTGTTGTCCTACATTATCTAACAGGGTTCGATAAGCGTACGCCAGAGCCCAGCTCACTGCAGTGATTCTCTTTTCCTTAGAATTGTCCTGACACTTTTTTTTTAAGTACTTTGCAATCTTGACTGGGTCTTGAATTTGTTCAGATGAAAAGTCCCAGATTATAGGTTCAGAAAACTCTTTTAGAATTTGGCCCAGTTCCTCCTATTTGCCACACCACTCAGAATTCTTCACACTCTGCTTTGCTACCGAATCAGGGGTTGTAACACCTGCATCCCTAGAAATCTCAGCTTTTATTTTGTATAAACTGCAGACAGTATAGAAAAAACTTACTAAATTAAATACCAGAAAGATGGTTTCCTTTACACTCAGGGAGAGCTGAACATTTTCTAACAAAGATGTAAATAATTTAGGGGAGAAGAAGGAAAACAAAGGCAAAAAATCTTCTTTGCTTGCTTTTCCTCTAATGAATTGAGTGCACAACACAAACCACGACTTGTACATCCCTGAAGTGGATTCTAACACCTTCATAAACTTCTGGCAGATCATTACAACCAAGTCTAGCTCAATGAGTATTTTGGTTAATACCCCTTTCATGAAAAAACTACGTGCTAGAGACAACACTGGGGCTATCTCTGAGTAAGAGAACAGGCCCAGAGACCACAGGGGTATTAAGATCTCAAAAAACTTTAAAGAGCAAACATACAGGCAGGCTTCCAATCCAACAGACATCACGGCTTCAAAAAACATACTGATATCAATACAGGCCAATTAAAAACAAGATGTTATTAAAGTTTTTTCCACTTTCTCTTTCCCCGTACGGGCCACCAAATAATGAATGTCCAAGTTTGGACAAAACTTAGGGAAAAAACCCCCAGAAGAGCTTTCCAGGAAATAAGAAAAAAAAATTTCACTCAGGGGGAAAAGTGGAAAAAACCTATTTATTAACACATACAAGAGAAACACTTCCCAGCACAGACCCAGGTGACAAAAAAGTTTTCACCGAGAGAGAGAAACTTGGACGCTGTGATCTTCACTAGAAGGGCGAAATGCTTCTCTGGCCGGTGTCCAGCGGCAGGCCGCAGGGTTCTTCCGGAGCTGGTGCTGAATCCTCGGGGGTGAGGGGGAGAAGGGAGAGGGGGAGAGAGAGAAAGAAAAAAAACAGCCGGAATAGCCAGCAAGCCTTAAACAGCAGCGAGCTAAACCGAATAATTCAAGCAATATAAAGTCAAAAAAATCAAGAAAAAAAAAAAAAACCCAAAAACAGCTAACTCACAAACCAGGCCACGAGCCACCACCACAGCAGCGATAGCCACCCGCAGCAGTAGCCAGAGCCAAGCGCGGCCGTCGCAGCCCCCACCCCCAAGCCAAGCCCGTGGCAAACTAAGGCCATTTTGCAGAGCAGAGCCCAGGCGGCCCCTCCCCCGGGAGCAGACAGCTTCATGGCCAAGGGGGGCAGGGTGAGGAGTTAGTCAAATCATCAACCCAGGACAGTCCTGTAGGGCAAACCCTGCACACTAAAATTACTGAGTGCTCAATCTGCAACACCAGCCACACCCAAAGGTGCGTGGCTGAAATGGCCACTGGCACCATCTCTGCTTCTCTGCCGATGCAGCCCTGATGAGCTGCAGCTCCAGTTAATGTGAGGGGCTGTTGCTGGTGTGTCAGCAGCCTGTGCAGAGCAGAATCACCAAGTGAGAGACAGAAAGATGCTCCTGATCAGTGAACTGCTGGGCTATCTGCTATCACAAGCGGGGTGAAAATGTCATGGCAATGTGCATATTTTTTCTCATGCTATCAAGAGGAACAATAGCAAAAAATCATTTCAAATTTAGCTTAAACATTATTTGGTTAAATTAGCAGAAATCATGATGACAATGTTTTTGTTTGGTATTATGTGGCCTCTGGTTATTTTCAGGAAAGTCAAGTAGGCTTTGGACTAAAGTTAAGAAATACTGCCCTTGGAAGTGCTTCTGGACAACTGTCAGTCACATCCTTCCCTGTTCAACACAACTGTGAAATCCCTGTGATGATTACTAAGGATGACATTGGCTGAATTCAGGGGGAGTAAAACAGTATTTGGATTAAAATAAACTCTGAGGGTTAACTGCCATAGGCTCTACCCAAAGTACATTTCAGTACATTTGGTACATTGGAAAATGGGAAATCAGAGCAGACTTGTATTAGTTCCTATGATTAAGAAAATTAACATATTATGTTGGTACAGGTTCAGAGTATACACACCACCACATGCCTGGCTACAGCTAGAGTAGTACATGAGTATATTTTACCATTCACAGCTGGTGAAAACAGTACAAGTTTCCTATACTAATTAGTTTTGTGTCAAATGTTTCTGTCCTGGTAACCAGTAGAAGAATATACCTACTTAGAGAGATAATAGCCAGTCTCTAAGAATCACTAAGAAATTTTTCTACATAATCCTTCTGCCTCCTATGCCTTTGCAATGCCAGGACTAAAAATTAATGATTTTTTTTTTTTTTTTTTAAGGAAGGGAATGTCATTAATGGATGTTAAAGTATTCAGTGCTATTGTGTCACCAAATACATTGTTTTAACAATTTTCTAAGGGAAATCTGAGGGAAATCACCTTCTGCTTTGTGTTTTATTTCCCAAGTTATCTAGATTTACATATACTTAAAGACCTACTGAAGCGAAGGAAGAGATGAAGTAATCTGAGGTGCTATTTCTTTCTATTTTGCCATTTACTGTCTTTGAACTCCATTATTCCATTTTCTAGCAGAGTTCTGGTTTTTTTGGCACACTTATCAAAATTTTAAAAATCAAATGAATAACCCAGTGAAACAATGAAAATTCTCAGTTATGGAACTAAGAGTAGTCTGCTGACAATAGAGGCTGGTAGGCTAGAGCCTACTTTCACTGTGCAAATACATTTATTTTTTACATTATAAATGGAATCTTGGTCCTCACTGCTTGTATGATTATCTCATATTGATAATGTAAAAGAGTGTTTATAAGCATTTCCTCAAGCATTTTAGGGAAAATAGTCTGGATTAGTATAAAATACCTATTTAAATTATGAAGTCTAGCCCAGCCTATTTTGGCTGAGGAAATCCAAACTATTCAAATGTTGGGATGGAATCTTCAACAGCAGGCTAGTAGACAACTACTGGAGATGAATGCCAATAATTTATACACAGGGAATCACGGGGAGATAAATATAGAAAGTAAAAATTTCAAAATTAGTGTGAAATATTTAGCACAAGTTTTGGGTTTTGCCATACCACTATTCTTTTTTTATTCTTATTTTATTATTTTCTAACTAAACTCTGAGTGTAATTAGACTTAAAGGATATTTATTTTTGTTGAAGGTGACCAAAATGTCCCAGTCCTCATGTTTCCTTTTCAGTCATCTTCCATTTGGAAAAATGATTTTTCTAAAGCATATGTTTGTCTTTTTGTAAAGCCTTTTAGAACCCCTCAGACATCTGATGTTTTACAGAGCTCTCTATTCACACACATCTTAAAAGAGGTGTTGTGGTTTAGGTACAACATCCATTTCTGGGATACACAGGAAAAACATGTTACTGAAAGGAATCCAGGTGGATACCTGCCCTTTAATGAGAGAAAAGGTTTGCTGTATAGGAAGGACACTTAAGACCCTTGGAAATCTATTATAAGTCCTTTCAACTTCCTCAGCCTCCAGCTGCCATTTTACAGGTAAATGTACTTCAAAGGGACAATGAGGTCAAACAAGTGCTAGAAGGTAAAAATCCCTCAGATGTGATTCTGCTGCTACTTTTAATTTGCTGCGTGAAATTCAGTGAGTTGTTCATCTGTGCTTGAAATTATTCATCCTTACCACAGAGATAAGAAAACATACAACTTCCAGCTGACAGAAATATTCCAAGACTTAATTAATTGTGCAGTCCTTTCATGAGAAAAATTGCCTTTGCATAAAACTCCAAGACCCTATCCCCACCTGGAATTATTCACAGACGCTTACAGGAATACTTTAAAGGTAAATCAAACTAAGAGTGTTTCCATTCCAAATAACTAAGCTCTGGACTATTTTTATGTACAGTCAAGTAATATAAACATCAGAGTCCCATGCTCTATTATTATAAAATGATCTGCAATCAGCTATTTACATTCAGATATATATATGGTTGAGAAACAGGTACTGAACGGTAATATTGTAAAATCATATTAGGGGTGTTTAATGAGATTCCTGGAATTATGCATGTGTTAGCTAAGCAATCTTTTTTCAAAAACGTTACTAAGCAGCAACTGAGGTGCCCTCTGGACATTTGTGTGTGTAACATACTTGTGTATTTTAAACAGAAAACTGTTATTCTGTCTTTAGGCATCTCTTTCAAAGTCCTTTCCTGAGAAAGAGGTGCTATCAGACTAATATTTTCCTTGTTAAATAATGGAAACCAAAGCCAATAGTTACATAGGATTCAGATTTCCCTCTTCTGTCTGCATTTTAGAATAGTAATAAATTTTGGTAAGTGGTACAATATAGAAGGTATGGTCTGCCACTATTGGTCTCCTGAAAGTCATTTTTGGTGATAAATTGAACATTATATCATATTTCAGCACAGGCAATCTGTTTTTTCAATCAGCTGTGTTTCAGTTTATCATTTATCTATTTTTATCATGGTGCTTCAGGTCCTAAGATATTCTGTGATTCTTTGTTAACATTAGTAAAGAGTATATTGACCAATAATTAAATTGAACTCTCTCCTACATGCATGTTTTGAGACATTGTAATTTCAAACTTGGAAGTTCCCAGAGTATGTCACATATTTTCTGCTCCTGCCCCCTCCACCTTTCAGAAAAATTCTTTCAGAAAGCAGCCATTTACCTGGAGTTTTAAATATGCAAAAAAGGACTTGCAAGGCTTTTTTTCTGGCTACAAGATAAGTTTATTTTAAACGTGGTATTGTTCTGGGACAATGTTCTGAAACACTTTCAGAATGGGGAGAAATAAATATCTTTCCCCTGACTGATTTGAACCCTGAGCTCTGAAATGCAAATCTGATTTTATATTTTAGGTGGTAGAGGCAAATTTGGGTTGTTTAGAGTTTTTGTTGCATTTGGGAACTCTTTCATGATAAGCCAGCATCAGGATCATATTTGAATGTAGTAGCACAGCATAGATGAAACTGGGCTCCAGGGCAAGGAATGAAATGTGATCTGTTCAAGAGGGCTTGATGCTGGTCTCCTGCCATCTTCCTAATCTGGCAGCTGGCTCTGGTCTGTAAGACCTCAGAGAGGATTTGTACCACACAGGAGAGGATTCATTTCTGTAGGTTAGTGTGAAGGAGAGGGAAAGGTATAAGATGCATTGGAGCATGTTTTTCCCTCTAAAAATTTTTCCTTAAAATTTAAGAGGTGAGAGAAGGAAATCTTTAACTGGTATAAATTATTATAGCTATAAAGGCTGTTCTTCTCTGGTAAGAATTTAGTGGTTGCAGAAAACACTGGGTTGCCAAAGAACAAAGGACAAGAGTGGTGTGAGAGCACAAATGGCAGAGAGAAAATATAAAATCCTTCTCAGAAAATAGCTGCAGATTCCTTTGTGACACAATGTATATACTCAGACCAGTTTTGATGTACTGTATTTTTGAGCCACTTGTAATTTTTCTCTGCTTGAACCTAGAGTCAGCCCCTTGGTTCTTGGTGCTGTTAGCAATTATGGTTTCTTTTACAGCAACAACAAGAATTTTGCAATTGCTATCAGATTAAATATTACATTCTCTTCCTCAGAGAGTTTGTATTTGCTTTTGATGTCAAGACAATCACTGATCCATGATGTCTTTACAAAGACCTTGGTGGAGGCTTTGAATGTCAGTAGACCACAGTGGGAGGGACTATAAAGAATGTACAACACAGAGCCTTGACTGTTTTAGTTAATCTAAGGATGAATATAGTAATACGTTGCAGTAACATTTTATGTCTTTTCCTTTCTATCATTGCTGTGTGGAAAAGGTAGGACTCAGTATCCCTCTCCTAAGTATGTGCATGATTCAATCTCAGCAACAAAGTTGAATTGTCCAATTTCAGCACTTGCAAATGAAGGAGTCTGCTGTGTATCATAAAGAGGACTGTCTTTCAGGAATGTGAGCAGAAAGCAGTAGATCTGACAGTTTTGTTCATTAGCATTTGCTGTGGGTAGTGATCAAAAAGTGACTAACATGCCAGAATGGATATTTTCTGCACCAATTTTTTGGTTTTTAGCACTTTGAGCATTTTGGAATATTTCTTTAAACGTCCTGCAAACTGGAATTTCTGTTGCACTGAAGTGAACCCAGCAGTGCAGATGCTGTGGGGGCAAATATGTATACTTCATGGTTGCTCTGAAGCTGATGTTAACATGCTGTAAAGTTGAAGATAACAGATAATATTTCCAAGGGATGGTCAGCCTTGAATAAGTAGAACAAGGCATGTCCCAATCTCCTTACCTTCCAGCTAACATTTCTGCAATTAAGAACTTCGTCACACAGAAATTGCTGTCTGGGAAATTTGGATCTACAAGGTGTCGCATTCAGTATCAGGGAAAGGAAATAAAAATCCTTCATTATCTCTTTTTTTCCTCCCTCTACACCAGAAAGCACAAACAAAGCTCAAAGAAAGAAAGAAAGAAAGAAAGAAAGAAAGAAAAGAAAGAAAAGATAATCACCATTCATTTCCTTTGTTTTCTTTAGATTGCTTCTTTTCTCACTCTCCAGTCAGGTGTACATTAAAAAAACAATATAGGGGTGTAATGAAAATCAGGTTAGTAGTTCCTGCCCTGACATTAATCATTATAGGGCACAGGATAATTTCTCATTTCCAGGTCACAGTGATGCTGCCTGTTCAGCTGATGTGGTGTAACAGTTATTCTCTTCTGCTTGGCTGTGGAGACCTTGCTGCAGAAAGCTGACCACCCAAAATACACTTTGGGTGGTGACATCTGTTTCTTTGTGCCAATTCTGCACATAAAAATATATCTGCAGTGCTTGTTTCAGAAATATGTCTTTCCTCCAAACAAATCCAGCTGTATTTGTCATAATAATTTCAGAAAAAGCTGAAATATTTGTCAAATGACAGTGCAACATTGATGCTAATTAAAGGATGTTGAGAATATGATTGCAAATTCCCATTTCTGTTTTGTCTTATAACACCAAATCTTTACATTAAGTTACCAAGGACAAATTTTTCCATGGAAATAAAACTTTTTGAAATGAAGGCATGATGCTGCTAGGGCTCTTACTATCATCCTGGGAGGCAGCTCTGTAGACTAAAACAGCATAACACATAGTGTAGAGAAAAAATCTTTCCCTGATAACCTCACTTGACCATGGCATCTTCACAATTGATCTTTAGTCTGGCTCCTGTGGATTGATTAGAGGGGGCCATTTCTCAGTTTTACATTGATTTATTTTGTCAGGTAAGAAAAAAGGGTCATCTGTCCTAGGAAGGTGAAATAAAACTTGGAGTATTTTACTGTTCCCTTATATTATAAAATGTGAATCACCATCATTTTGCTTAGCTATGTTTTCTTTCTGAGCAATTTGTTGGGTTTTTTTCCTGCTCCTTTCAAATAGTTTTGAAAACTTTTTTCATATTTAGGATATGAAGGATCATAGGAACAACTTTATGAAGTTTTTTCTCTTTAGTGGTATAAAGAAAATTCTAGCCACATTCTTTGTTGAATCGTATTTAGGAGTTATAATAGTAAGCAGAACTATCTGTTTGAAAAACTGGACAAGTAGTCATGAGGTTTTATCATGAGTAATATTAGTTCTAGAAGCATATTTTTTTTGTTATTTATAGAGAACAGAAATACTACGTATTTCTCTGGTCAACCACAGTATATTAGTTCCAGACATCAAGTGTGCAATTGGCTTTTACATTTCCATTGACATGTAAGACATTGGTTGTGTGAATATTAATGAGTGGAGGATTTTTATTTTATATTTTTCATGACTTCGTAACACCTAGAATCATGAAATATAAGATTAAGCTTATCAGAAGAAAATAATTGCGTTCCAAATTCATATTTTTATAATGCCTATAATTTACCGAGATCGACAATCTGTGTTCACTAAATGAAACTCAGTGTAGCAGTTAATTAATGACCAACACAAATTCTAATTCAAAGACCTATTGAATACATTGTTACAGTGAGATGCAGTCAATGAGTAAAAATTACTTGCTTGCTAAAATATGAGAAAGAGTATTTTCAGAAGGATTAATTTCTTAATCTCAGTGAAAACCTTGGTAAATCACTTTACCAGAGAACAGCAGTTTCAATCCATGAGTGTTCTGGAAATAATCTGTAACTGTGCACTATTTGTCTAGACATAGGGAGATTCTTAGTGAGAAAATGTTACTGTAGATATTCTGGATATTAAATATCAATTTTCTATTTTTAAGGCAGTACTTTTATGTCTGTCTTAAAATTCCATTTCTATATTGGTTTTCAGATATAAATACATACAAAATGTTATTAAAGTAATACATCTGTTACATAATACTTTTCTGAAATGTGCTTCAGAGATCTTTTACAGACTATGCCATCCTGGCATTCTTGATGAGCATTTCATCACACCTTTTCTCTTTCAAACAGATTTCTGTTTTCAGTCTGTAACAGTAACCAATCAGTAAATAGTGAAAAATAGAAAAGAAAGAAAACTTTGATGAAGAAACGAGTTGTTGAGGGGTAAATTTGTTTTCAAATAATATTTGTTGTTCTGTGAAATGGGAGGGGAAGTTTTCAGCATTTCTTTCACCAGTTTCCTCTTACTGTTCAAACTGTTATCTGGTTTTCCTGATTTTTTCCTGGGAGGCCAATCTGAGTGTGGTGACCAAAGATGTACAATTACTTATTATTCCCCTAAGCACCAGATTCCACACACTGAACATTGTTCCTTTTAAAACTTCTTCTATTCCCAGGCTTCTCTACCTTTCTGAGGACTTTTCTGAGTAAGACCTCTACCAGAGCTATTAAGTGAATATGTAGAACCAGGTCTCAGATGTTCAGCAAGCTGCATTCTACCACTTTGTCCAGGTATATTTGGGTGTAATGACAAGCCAGAGTTACTGTCATGAAATAAGGTGGCATAATAAAATAAATTATTGAATGTCCATAATATTTCACTATAAAGTTAAACGTATTTTATCATGAGAGTTCAGGTGAGGACTAACTAGTATTTGGCATAAATTTTTGTGCCACTACCAAATTTCATGCTAACCACCATTAGCCAGCAGTATGCTTCCACCTTTTCTTCGTGATCAGACAGGAAAGTGCAGTTTTGTATCTACAGCAATACTTGTTTTTCCTATTTCTATTATTTGAAACGTTGCTTTGCACATTTTTCTATTACTCATTTTGCACACTGGTATGCTCAAAACTACCAGCTCTTCGGTTTTTTAAAGTACTTATCATTTTTCTGACTGAAACATCAAGATGACATTGAATTCTGACATTTGTGTTCATAACTACATGGATAATGAAAATGCAATTCCTACCTTAGAAAATAAGTGATGATCCTTTATTTCAGTATTTGTGCCAGACCTTTGCATCTTATTTTAAACCAGACCAGCTGTAAATTATTGGATCATATAATTTTAGTTGAAATTCAGTAGGGGAAAATAAACATATTCACATTCCCTTTTTCAGATGAATATCTCAGCAATATGTAGGTAGCAGCTATGTAGGTAGTAATTGTGATGAGAGTAGGAAGTTCTGAGTTCCATGTACAGCTAAACCAAATTCTTCAAGGATGCTTCAAAGATCTTTTACAGACTCATCTTGGCATTCTTGGTGAGCATTTCACCACATCTCCTCTCTTTCAAACAGACCTCAAGGAACAATTGAGGTGAATATTCAGAATTGATTACACAACCACTACATTTAGTTATGGTTGTTTTAAATACCAATACACTTTAATTTTCAATTACAGTTAAATATGTTAGTGAAAAATAAGGTTAGAGTTGTACTCACTATTCAACATTGTACTGAAGCTAGACATGCATTCTTCAAAAAAACCCAAAAAACAAACCACAGTATTTTTTTTTTATCTAACTAGAAAAAATACCAAGCAGTCCAGAAATTTCATACTTCAAATTTTAAAAAGCTCAGACAGAAGGCAAGACCCCAGTGACCAAATCTACCAAGCACAAAAACTATGGTGTTAGAAAACAGTTACATAATTATTTTCGTTTGCTACTTAATTTCCCATCACTTGGGAAATCTTCTTCTGACTTCTTTCAGCTTCTATTGCAGTTCATAAATTAGGGTAAAAAGACTACCATTAATTGCTTGCAAAATAGTGTATTCCTGTAAATAATAGTAGGTTTTCAGATTAATCCTGTCAAGACTGGGAGGGGCGCTCCAAGAATGTGTCAGATTTATTATTTTCTGCTGGCCATTACCCAGATTATTAGGAGGTGGAGGGAGGCAAGGGAGGGGAAGGCAGTGATGGGGCGACCAGGTAAGGAGTAATTTGTTGAAAGCATATTTATGCCATTACAGAAAAAGTCAAATAAATTGGGATGGGTGCATAGATACATAATGCAGAGAAGAAACAAAATTATGGAAGCTGAAGTTACTAGTAATCGTGAGTAAATCATACAGTGTATATACATTTAGAAGCTGAACCTAAAAGAGATATCAGAAATATGGGAGCTGTCTTAAAGAAACTCTTTTATAATGACTTCACTTTGCAGTCACATGGCCCTTATAAAGTAATTACAATATTTTCATCAAGTTTTAGCAGCTGGAACTAAGTTTCAGTAGACATTCTGAATGTGCTTTTTCTATAACCATAATTTTAGAGCTTTTTATTTAAACCAGAGAACACAGAACAAGTTTATATATAAACTTGTGTATGTTATGCACTTAATGTGGAACAGACTTTCTGAATTGCGTTGTTATGTTTGATGTTTATTCAATGAAATGTTTATATTGCGGAAGCATGAGGTCTCTCACTCATAAAACCTTCCAGAGCACAAGATGACAAAACATGTTTCTCTTTACTTTTTCAGTAGCCATCACGACCTATGTGATCAAATGCAAGTACTTGAAAGGTTGTATAACAAAATAAAGATGAGGCTAATACTTAATGCAATCTGACTCCCTTCTTGAAGTCTGTGTGAGTTATTGGACAGGTGAAGCACAGAAAGCAGCAGTAACATTTCATTGTGAACAGTTAGCCTTTCATTTCCAATTTATTCCATGAAGTAATTTTCTACTACTGATATTAAAGATATGAAATCATCCTATGAAGGATCAGTTTAATTACACACTGAGAAAGAACTTGAGAAAATATTTCCCATGTTCTCTCTTTCTGTATGGCAAGTTAAATTCCATGTGTTTCAAAAAGTCAACTTTATCTGATGGCTGGTTTTCTAAATAGAGAATATTAACAAGTAAACCCACTAATAAATCAGTTGGACTCTGATGGGAAACTTATCTGAGATTTAGTACTGTGCCTCTTAATATTGGTACTCTAGTACTCTGATGTTTAGCTTTAAAAACTGAATAGACTTTTCAGAAATACCTATGGAAAAGGCCAAATCTTGATTTTAGTGATACTGATAGAGGTCATGATAGTCTTATGGCCAGAGAAATATGCATGTCTCGGAATTGACCAGAACATTTTAATAATACTCAAGGGATTTGGAAAAGAGAAGTATCTTTTGACTACCTTATATTTTGCTTGATATGCCTTTCCTAAAAGATTATTTCTTCTGGGTTAGGATAACATCCTTAATGCACAGTATTTTATTATCTCATCTGTTTCTAGACAGATAAAATAATATCTGTCTAGAATAATAATATCTGTGCTCATTATTGCTTGATATCAGACAGGTTTGATGAACAGCACCAGTGCTCATTCTTTGCTCACTTTTCACAAGCTTGCAATGTACAGAGCTTACAGTGTAAGTAAGCCCTGAAGCTTACATTTAACACCATTTTACTTCAGTGAAGCACCCCAGCAATCATTTGGCATTCTGCACTTCAGGTAGCTATTTCAAAATGTGCTGTAAAAACTGCAGAGGTGTGACTTGTTAAGCTATTTCTGATCAGTCTTGAAAGAGTTGCCATTAAAAGGAATATCTGAGGAAATCACAGTCATTGTGCCATACTGTGTATGACATTAGCAGTCTGTCATTAACAGCATATATGGAATCATAGAGATATCTATGCATATGCATGGAAGAAACCAGATAAATCTTAAATTAGTCATCCTTTTGTAATCTTTCTTTATTGAAGATATTTAATGGAAATTACCTATTTGATAAAGAGGTTCAGTGATACATGGCCAGACCAGGATCTCTGCAGGGCAATGCCTAAGCACCCTGAAATACCTGGGTGTATTCACCACATGGACAAGCAGACTAAGAATATCTACGTCCTTAAACATTAGTATTTATTATTTGTATGCACACACTCTTGTGATTTCTAGGTGATTTCTAGAATCACATCTTCCAGCTAACTTCATTTTGTAGATAAGAAAAAACATAAAGTGATGGTAAACAGGATGTCACTGTCAATTATTTGTGTCAATCACATCTTCATGGAAGCCTAGCAGGAAGATTCAGGAGTGCAAATAACATTGTATATTGGTTCTAACCATTTCTAATTTTAATCCTTCCCCTTCAATTTGCATTGTAATTTACACTCACTTTCAACTCAGAAGTTCCTTTTCCTTTTGAATGGATGTCACTAACTGATACTGAAGTATATGTAAATTTGCTGTGCTGTTTTGTCCTAGGTTCTTGGAGTATAGAATAAATCTAATTGTTGTTACTCTTATAGTTGTACTGGAAACATTTATAGTGTTTACTTTAGCTAAAAAAATTTGACATGACTTATGTAAGTAAGTTAAGGGAAAAGTCTGTATAGCTCCTCCATAACATCTCTATGGCTGGGTCCCCTTCTAAACCTCATTTTACATGTATAAAATTTAATCAAAGCTCTGCAGATTAAAAATTAGGCATGGATGAATCTCTTCCAAATATAAGATTCTAAAAGTAATTCCCAGTGAATTAAACCAATGTCCTTTTCTCATTTCTTTCTCTGGGAGTTTTTCGCATTCCTCTCTAAATTGTCTTAATTGCCTTGAAATTATCTAGTGCTCATCACAAGCCTCTAAAATGAACAGGTAAAAGGGTCTGTAAATGCTGGTCTGTTCTCAGTTTTTGCAACTCCACTGCTGCATCATTTAAAATATTGTGGCAGAGCTGCTAACAGCGTTGTAGATCTGATGTTAAAAAGAGGTTTATCTCAATGGAATGCATTAAGATGAGCTCTAATTAAGATCACCTTTGAAGACAAATTTCTGAAGGGGACTTGGTTATTAAATGGATCTCTGCAGGTTTGTTTCCAAATTTCAGCTATTTCTGATGGTTATATAATGTCCATGTAGTTGCTGAGTTTAATATTCAGATGCTGTTTCAGTGCTTAAATTTCTGTCAGTAGATTCCTACTTGCTTTCTACCAGCTATGCATTTACATGCCTGGAAATATTTAACTTTAGATGCTGTTGTGAATGTTGTACTACATCAAATAAGTGGTTTAGAAGCTTTGGTTTTGGACCCCAGAGAGTCAACCATAAGCCTAGTGTTCTCTTTGCCCAGATGATTGAACTGGCATTTTTCCCTTCTGCCCTGAGTTGCCCCAAGTTCATTTCTGTTCAGGATTGGCAAGCTAATGGCAATGCAGTGCACTGTCTGGAGGCTACAGTGTGGGACACCTACTGCAGATTCTTTGCAATAAAAGATAGGAGTGTTCCAATGTTCATTTCTCTTTCTCCTCTATTTGCCTTCTCTTTCCCCTTCTAGCTCTTGGAGGGATACAATAACCAGGCAAATCAGTTGTTTTCCATGAAAGTGTTTGCAAAAGAGTAGTGAATTGCTTCTTATTGCAAAGTACAGATATGGAAATGGAGCCATGAAGATACTAACTAGCAAACTTTGGTCATGCCACTGCTCTAGAAAGCAGAGAGGACCATGTTAGCAGCATCTTTCCACTCCAGAATAAGTTTTCTGACAAGGTAATTAAACAGATGAGGGAAGCAGCTTTATGCTGAACCAGGAGCACAAGGAACAGTTTGCAAAAATACACCATAACAGCAGAAAGTTGATGAACCATTTTTCAGTTTCTTCTTTTCCAGTTTTCCTCTGCCATTTTCCATCCGAAGTAACTAGTTACTATGGAATAGTTGCTATGGCACAGTTACAGTGTAATTCACATAAGTCTAAACATTCTGATGTCCACTGGTGCAGTAATAAGCCAATTTATTTAATGGTTAGGAGTATACAATATGTAATTGGGAAACACAGAATTGGAGATGGTAGAATAAAATGCAAACATGGAAAGGGTCTTACTTCTCACCTTTCAAAAGAAAACAAGTAATGATCAATTCATATAAGAAAAATTGTTTGAAATTAAATATCAGGTGGAAATAAACAATGTTGGACAGTATTGTCCTGTTTCCACAGAAGTAGTGCCAATAGCTTATTGACCTTGAGTATTGATTTCCATAGTTCCCATAATTATAACTTACAGCAGCAACTTCCAATGTGGATATTTACTCTGGGTAGAAGGTATTCTACTTTTGCCACCTTGCTGTGTCAGAATGCTTTGCTTTTCGTAAATTCTCACTGGCAAGTTTTTCCCAGGAACTTGCCTCATGGTGCTAAAACTACTTCCACAGCCAGATCTACACTGATATGTTGCTTTCAGTTGGAGGCAGCCTTTGTATATCTTTTAATGCTATTTGGAAATATAAATGGAAAAAAGAAAAAGTTACTTCCGAAATCACCTGTACAAATATTCTACAAAGAATTCTTATTGGATTTGACTGCATCATTTGCCAGTTTAAGAATTTTCTTTTCTTTCATAAATCATAACATTCTGTTTGTTGATGAACTCATAAAAATTGCATTGAAATATAAAGAATCACTGACCAGAATGTTATGGTGGATCACATAATAAGTCTAGCAGATATGTGGTCCAGAACTTTTTATGCATTTTAGCTATTTTGTAGGTGCATGTAAGTAGAGTGTTTCAGTTATATCTTATGTGTATTTTTGCATCTAATTTCTTAATTTAAAAACATAGGCTGTTGTTCAAGTTTATTTCTGCATGGGGTTTATTTTCCACCTTTTTTGTTTCCACCCTCTTTTTAACAATGAGATGGTTAATTTTTAATGAATCTCGAGTGGTCTAATATGTTATGTATATAAAAAACCAAAGTTATTATATAATTTCCAGTTTAAAAATGGGTAGGAATTAGAGGATAATAAACTTGCACTACAATAAATTATTTAAAACATAGTAAATATTATTATAAATACAGTTTTAAAATCTGTGTTCTAATCATTCAATATAACGAGGTCAAGTAGAGTGTAGCACAAAGTTCCACTGAAAAATTAATTTTTGGAGGAATTAATTGTAGATTCATAGGACATAAAATACCAGGCTTAGTATGTAGGATGAGGCTTTTATTTTTGAAGGAATCTCCAGATGTAAACTCATTATGTCCTGTTAAGGAAAAATTGCAGGCCTTGTTGTTTATATTATGAACTTTGACTTCATAACTGTTTTCAGAATTTGAGCAATTAACATAGTGAACTTTAGTCTTTGCTTCAGTTGGATAAAATGCATTTGAAATAGCAATTTATTTGCATTTCATTTGAAAGGTTACCAATTGATGACCCAGTAAATAACACAGGTCTGCTTTCCAAACTGTTGATCTCTTTCAAATACATTAGCTTCAGATGTTCATCCATCTGCAGATTGTATTCAGCTTATTTACATTGCTGGTTTTATGTGAGGGAGGGATAAGGATATATGCTGTGCTATGCCATATGAATTAGAGAAAATGCTAAAATAAAGAATGTTTCTATAAAGAATTATTAAGCTTCATAAAACTATGGAATATTAAAACCAATATAAACCCATAGATTTGATTTTAGTCTACATATGCAATACAACAATTATTGTTCATATTTCGGTCAGAAGTCACATTAAGCTTTTGATTTAATTTAGTCCTCCATTTAATGTACTGTAAGCTCTTCTCTCTAAGCACATATACTTAAAAATTGTTTTTCACTTTACTGGCTATGTCTCTATCAGTTTTTCTCTGTTTTTGTCAGTTGTCTACTGTTTCCTCTCTCACCTCTCAATATCTCACCTTTTCCATGTAACTTAGAGTTTCCAATACCTTGTTTCTACTGTGCCTGATTATATTCTGTATTGTTATGGGTGAAGCCCAAGACTGTTAATCCTCTCTTTCTGGAAGAACACCTTTAGGCAGAAAGACCAGTGTCAACTCTAAACTTCTGATTAGATGGCCTAGCACTAACAACATTTTCTGTAGAATACCTAAGGCTCATCAGAGAGCTGGGAGTCCCTGTCAGGCTGTTGCATTATTTAGATAATAACTTTCTATTGGGACTGCATTAACGATTTTTGACACAAAAATCTTTGCATTAGGACAATTTTCATTTACATCTTCTGCAGTACTGGACAGATGGTCATTTAATAAATCATAAGGATGCATGACAAAACAACAAACTTTTAGTTGTAACCCAAGCTGAGTAAGCTTTATGTGAAAAGTAGCTGCTCTGAATGCAGCAGGAAAAGAATATAAGATGCCCTTCTGTCCTCAAAGATCAACCAGAAAAATCACTTCAAATCTTAGCACTGGAAGCCCAGGTAAGCGAATTCCAAGCAGAACAAGGATATTCTGTGACAGAACCTTGGATTCAGACTGGATGAAAGAAAGGAAAAACACCGTTTCTGCAACATGTTGAACCACTCAGTAGGTATTTGAGATAATTAATTTTATATGGCTCTTTACTTGGACTATTAAATGTTTTCCTTTTATATATAGTTTTCCAAATTTCTTAGATGCATGTCATTTAATTAATAGATGCTGAAAAGCATTAGTTATTTTTTTACAGTATCTAGTATGATTAGTGAAAAATACATTTTACCTTTTAAAAAAATACCTTTCATTACTTTTTTTACTTGAGGGAGGGGAAAAGGTAAAGTTGTGGGTGGCGTAATTTCATGTTTAGGTGGAGTTTGAGTGACTTGAGTCTTTAACATATGTAGGGTCATGAAAAGTAATATGTATTTTCCAGTTAGTGAAACAAAGTTCAGGTTTCAATTACCATCTGGATCATTCCTTTGTTTCATGTCTCCCTTAAAGGATACACCTAGCTCCACCAGCATTCCTGCCCCTAAGATGCTCAGACAGCTTGTCCCTGCTGAGCTATATGCAGTGCAAGAGCTCCTTCTATAGCTAAAGCTGTTCTTCCAGCTTTTTGCATTTTTTTTAAAATTGTGATAGATATTCTGCTACTATTTTTATCAAGTGCTCAGATTTCAGCTGCTGAGAGAGATGTGTTAAAGGTTACAAAGCAATTGAAAAGCTTACAGTTGATTAGGATCTTGTAAAATCAACTATTCTGCTGTTTGCTGTGCTGTCCTGATAGCAATCAGAATTTTATACTGTTAGACTAGGATATTGTTAGATAAGAAAGTCTTCAACTAATTTGTTGATAGTGAAGATTTCACATCTGCTACGGAATATTGCACCATCAATGGAACACGTTCTTGCAAACAACTATTAGCAGTAAAAAACACTGCTATGTTCCTTATGTGTCAGCTCTTATCTGTGCCATGTCACAGATAACACGACTTGTAATTCACTTGTGTGTGGCTCACCAGTGCTTTACTGGAATTTCCTATGTTCTTCTGCAGAGCTTGAATTGCTTTTTAAATGCCAAGCACGGTGCAAATAAATATACGTGTACAGATAATGTGTAAAAGTACTGCAAGAGACTATTAACTATGACACATTAATTTATAGCTGTCAATATTTTCCTGTGTGAATTCCTTAGTCTTGTTGGATCAAGAGAAAGAAAATTCTTTTTAGCTGTAAAATCTGTACTCTACCAATGACTCCATGTAGGAGGCTTTTATGTGTAATTGCATTCACAGAGAACAATCTGCTGCAAAACACAGCTGTGCTCATTAGTGATAATGTTTTCAAAACAATGTTCTAAAAAACAAAGTTGCTCAATAGATATGAGTTACAGTTTACCAGAAACCATACATTTAGATTTAGTGCCCTTCCTTTCCTAGGTCATTATTTTCTTCAGATATTATGGGATTAATTCTCAAAGAAAGCTCATCACTCCATGTTTAATTACCTCAATCTGTATGATATTTAAGGCAATAGGCTTCAGCAACTCTTCTAGGCATAAAGTATTGATCTAGATATAAAACCCAAGGGGCAAGTTCTTTGGTTATTGCTAGAGTTTTTCCCTCTTCATCTGAAGCAAGTATTTCTTTCAAAGGGATTAGTACACTACTCTGAAGGCCTTGATATCCATCCATAAGATGATAAAGATATTTATCAAAAGGGCAAGGCTGGCTACTAGTGCATTCCTGGTAAACCCAAAAGTGAATGAGGATGGCAAAACTGGGAAGAAAATGTAAATAAAGGTGCTCTGAAGATGTTCCTTTTGCTTAGATTCAAAACCATTCTCTAAATGATAGTAGTGTTTTCAGTTTCCTCCTAGAAGGATAGATGAGAGAACAGCATATATTATGAATATATAAGCATGGTCAAATAGCACCAGTAAGTCCTATATTAATAGTCACAAGCATATACCATAATGCTGGAATGACCAACATGGGAAAGAACATGAAGAAATTGTTAAAATAAGTCATGATTCAAAAAATAAAAATTAATTTTAAGGGTATGTTACTCTTTTGAATAAATGTTTCTTTCTCTGTGTTTGTGTGCAAGATGTCTTTAAATGGAACAGAAACCAGGGTTGTTACAGAAGAACAATTTAGAGGTTCAGATTTTGGCATTCCACTTAATATTGAATTCTAGATTTTAAAAGATATTTATACCTCAAAGATAGTATCTTTTCCTATTTCACCCTTTGGTCCATCAAAAGTAATAAAAATATAAATAAATGCACACTGCTATCATCATTTTCAGTTAGGTGCTCTGTAAGTCAAGAAAATCAAAGTTGGTTTTAATAGCTAGTTGAAATCTTTGAATCCTTCTGTCTCAACCACAAGAAAAAAACCCCAAAATATTAAGGTAGTTCCCACTTGGGTTTTTGTGCTCATGAATTTTTCCTTTTTAATATTAAAAGAGAATGTAAAACCAAATGCATTCCTCAACTCAACATTTATTTGCTATATAAAGCTTCAGCAATAATGTGTTTTCCTCTTTCATTCTACTTGAGTTGATTGAAAAGTTTTACATATTTACCAAGCTCACACTTTGCCTGAGTTAATGAATTATGCAATTAACCATGAATGCAATTTCCTGCCTTTTACAGTAATAGCTTTAATTGTGAAGTGTGATGCTATATAGGGAGAGCTCATTCATAAACTACAGAACACATTAGAACAATTTCTTACATGGGTGGGTATTCTTGGGCAAACATCTCAGATGAATATGGTAATTTGTCTAACAAACTATTTCTGGGAAATCTTTATGCAAGGGTAGCATTCCTTAGCTACCATATTTTCAGAAACATTGTCATCAGGTTAAGTATGAGTAAGAAACCAATGCTATATTCGTATGTATATTGGAAATATTCTAGTAAACTAATTTTTTCTTCCTTATGGTAGGTTTATAAATACACATGGACACAAAGAAAGTGGCAGTGTATGATATCAGTTGGTGTTTAGCCCTTATAATTCTACTGTGAATCATTTACTTATCCTCAATGATGCTCAGATTATTACACTGACAGCACTAAATTCTTTGTGTTTTAAGCTAAGAACTTAATGAGAGGAAAGTCACAAAATTGTGTATTTTGTTACTGAACAGTTCTAATGCAGTAATACAATTACAAATTATTAGTATTTTTCACATTGCATTTCGTTTGAAACAAATCTGTGATCCCTAAAAAATTAATAGCTCTGAGCACACTGTTCACACCAAGGAAACAGAAGGAGTCATGCAGAATTCAAGAGAGCAGGGCCATCATGCAAAAATCTTATATTTCATGTCTCTTTTTTTCTTTTTGCAACTTTTAAAACAAAATGTTCCCCTGCTAATTTTGCCCAGACAGCTTTCTCATCTTTACCTTGTTTCCATTTACTCAGAGTCAGCATATAATTTATGGTTTAGACTTCAATGGTTTACCTAATTTGCAAAGTTGCAATTGAGATTATTATCTTCAGCAGACTTCTCTCTGTATCAAGGTGCTCACCTCTTAGATTGCATTTTGACTGATCCAGTAGGTCTTTGTATATTTTCTGTGATCAAGAACATTTGATTAGAAGAGGTTATAATAAGTTTAGAAACACAGACATACTTGTGTTGTGCTTGGAATGGTATAACAGCCATTTCAGAAGTGCTCCTGAGGTTGGCTGTAATGTTGGGAATAGCCATCCCAAAGCATCTTGTCTTTCTTCACCTGGTGCCAGTACAGTCCAGCTTGCTATTCAGCTGCCTGGCTGGCTGATTTGCTCTGGGAACCTCTTGCCTCATTGAGGAACTGGGGACTGGATACCCTTGGCAGTTCAGAGGCCTAAGCAGAGTTATTTGGAGTCATTTAGGATGCTCAGGACAGCCAAGAAATCTGCACGGTGGTCAGGCAGAGCAGCAGTGGAGACCAGCACATTTCCAGGTGTTTCAGATGATCTTGCTTATGTATCAGAGGATAGCTGAGTACAAACATCATCTCTGTGAAATACACAGTGGGAGCATGTGACACAGTGAATTAAGGGGCAGCTAAAGGGACAAACTGGAAAGGGACTCTGCAAGATGGTACTTTTCTAAGACCTAGCAAACTAACTGGATGTCCATTTGCAGGCTGCCCGCTCTTTGCTTCATCCAGATTGGAATATCTGGTTATGTAGAAAGCTTATTCCATCTGATATTTCTTTTCCCCAGGCTTCAAACCTTGTTTTAAAATTGCCAATTATGTTTTAAGTTATTTTGCCTTTGTAGCATATGAATTGGACTGCGAGTACATAATTTGGTTTGGAAAGAAATAAACTTCTTTTATTATTTTTATGCAAGTAATTTCTGAAAAAATCCATCTTTTTTGTTTGTTTGTTTGATTTTACCAATATCTTGCTCAAATAATGAAGCAACAGTTTCCAGTGAATTTTCTGGTAATTTTTGGTTTATTATTTAATGACCTGAGGCAAGACTGAAAGCAGTAGATATTCTTCCAAAGAAGTAGGGAGGAACTGCAGTAATGATAAATCTCTTTGGTATTATTGCTGTTATGAGCCATTTTCACAACTTTATGATGCAGACATGCAAGCATGAAAGCACCCAGATATGGAAAAAAAATAATATATATATATATATACACACACATATGTAACAACCATTTGTAATGTCCTAATTCTTTCCAGATTATATCTGAAAACAATTGCCTAACTACTTCATATTTTTTCAAACCTAAGAATATGCTACTCTTCCTTGAGCATTAGGTATTTCTCAGACACCAGAAAGCTGTAGCAGAAGTCATTTTATTACTTTATGCTTTTGCTTGAGGATGAATGCATGGTAAATACCCATCTTTGTTTTTCTGTAACTATCACTATTGCGCCCTCTTTCCTCTTAAGTCTGTGTGAAATTACCAAAAAGTTTTCTTTATCCAGGTAGCTGTATTAAATTTAGATTAAAGGGTTTTTCTCATGGACACAGGAGAAAAGACTGTTGAAAGATAAGAAAAAATTTCTGCAACCTTATATGGTCTTCAATTTCTAAATTAACTAGCTTGTATGGCTCCAGTCTGAATAATTTGTAAGGAGAGAAGTTCTGTTTAGCTTTGGACTTTTGTTCCTGTCTTTCAGACAGATGCATATCCACTTGCTCATTTGTGTGAAGTGTTCCATGTGGTCCACTGGTCCAGCTCTAGAGCCTTTATTTTCAAAGGTGTAGGCTGTACTACACATAAAGAACACTTTAGAGAAGAACACTTTTTTAATGAATTCTTTTTTAATGTATTTTTTGATGTATTCTTTTAGTCTCAGAACAGTTCCTTGGTGAAAAGTTCATGTCAGTAGCTAGACTAAAACTACAAAGAGAACATATTTAAGCTTCATTACTTTCAATAGGAAGTCAATGTTTAGTGCATGTAAAAGCTGTGAATCTTAAGATAAAACAAAGTCTTTCTGACACCAGATCATGTTTTCAAAGTGGTAAGACTGGTTTGATCTGGTCTTGTGTTTAGGCCCTCAGCCTAAGACATTCTAAACTTATGTTTTTAAATCTATATCATCTCTTGTGTTCCTAAATGAAGCATATTTGTTATACTGGTCATATTTTTGGTTCTTCTGCCTATTTCCTTTTTGTTAATTACAAATATATTGCCTGTTCAGCAATTCTGTCTCAATCTGTGTTCTCATCTTCTGATTTCAAGATCTCAATATTAATGATGCTGCCAGGTCATTCTGAAAACAGTTTTCCTCGGAATTCTCCTTCATTTATGCCCATAGCAAATATAAAATGTTTTGGATTTGGATTATACATCTTTTACATCTCTGGGAAATCTTTTAGCAATAGGAATGCATTTACTAGTAAATGCAGTAGTTAGTAATTAGAAATTTATTCTGAGCTTAAAGTTTCAGTAAATCCGAGATATTTGACTACAAAATTTTGTCTTTATTTAGTTGTTTGTATTCCTTTGTCTAATTCCAATGTCCAGAGGGTTTATTTTAGTTTTTTAACTTTTATGCATGCCTGACTGACTAAACATTGATTTCTGAAATGTTCAAACTTCCAAAATCTAAAAATACCACCCAGCAGTGTGAAGATCATTCCTAGACATGCTCTTTTTTCTTGCTTGTCTTTGCAAATTCTCTTCTCTGTGCTTATTTAATGTGGTTTTTAGAAATGTATCAGAAGCCTGTAGAGAAAAAAACCAGCACAGCTGAGACTGAATTAACTCTGAAGACTTTAATGCTTGTAACATAGCTGGTACCAGTGTAAGATCTATTCATTCCTTCCTTGGTTTCTGATGGAACCCAATCTCCTAGCACTAGCAGGTTTGAGCCCTATGAGTGTTCAGTCAGTCTGGGATATGACTAATTTAGGTTAAGATAATAGGCTGATGAGAAAAGCCTGCTGCTGAAAGTGATTTGAACATAGTGAGCAGGACTTGGTTGGTTAGCTGTCCCTTCATGCTATACTCAGACTTTCGATAGTTTCTGGTTAAGGTTTTCCAGTAATTAATTATTAGACTGCCAATAAACTTCCAACAAAGTACTGCAGGGAAACAAGCTACCATTAGATGACATATCTTAATGTAACTGACTTTTATGATTATATGTGATAGCTG
Organism: Luscinia megarhynchos; assembly: GCA_034336665.1. Classification (NCBI taxonomy): domain Eukaryota; kingdom Metazoa; phylum Chordata; class Aves; order Passeriformes; family Muscicapidae; genus Luscinia; species Luscinia megarhynchos. Next base: position 38,035,587 of record CM067566.1, on the reverse strand, counting down.
AGTTATTGCTCCCACCACAGAGATAGTTTTTTAAGTAAGTTTTTTAAAGTAAGCTGATTAACAGTATGTTAATGTTTAACACTCTTGGGACAGAAAAAAATGTACTGAATTATTTTTAGATAAGTTACAACTTTTGTAACTGTCATATTTACAACAAGTTGTAATATATTAAAGATTATTTTTTCCAAAATATTGTAAAGGATGTATTTCAACAAGCCACTCACATCTGCTGCCATGCAGTGTTGATAACAGCTATCAAGAGTGATAAAATAAAACACTTGTTAAAGAGCAGATGTGATCAAAGGAGGCAGTCAAAACAGTCAAACTTTTAACATAGTGAGGAAAGTAAGTCACTGTAGAGAAAAAGATATGTTGGAGAAATAGTGGCATACTTAAACAGATTCTGCTGTTCACCTGTGTTAACAATTTGTGACATCTCTCTAAGCAGGATTCAATGAGGCAGGTGACAGCACAGAGCAAAAGACTCAAAGAGCAGTGAGAAGAATGGATGTGCCTAAGAACTGGATGCTCAAGTGCGGAGAGAGTTTTGAAACTTTGATAGCTTGGAAACTTCATTCCCTAGAAGGAAACCTCAGCAGTTAATCTTGTAGGCTCTGGGCAAAAAAAATCAGTATGCTCAAACAAAGCAATCTAATAGAATAACATAATATAAAATATTATAATATAAAATATAAAATATAATATGAAAACAGCTACCAGAAGCAGTGCTCAAAGATCTTCAGAGAAACCTTATCAGAGCCTGTGTTTTCAGAGTCAAGAGACAGAAGTGATCTGAAACAGAAGAAATAAGAAATTAAGGATTTTTAAAAGCAGAGGATGGAAAAGTAGAGCTACCCCTCTGTTGTAGTCTGACCCACACTCCAATGTAGTGCATAGGGGGACCATGGTATTGAATTCTAGATGCTTATGGGAGTGTTAGTGAAGGACCTTGTAGCAGGTAATGATGACATTAACATCAGCTATGAGGACTTGGTAGCTAAAAAAATGTAAATTGTTCTCACCAAATAATAGGAAATTACATATAAATGTCATAAAATTGTGAATCTGATTGGCAAAGGGGCTCAGCAGAAGTATGTGGAATGCTTGCATGTTATAAAAAAACCCAACAAAGAGGTTAGAACGCTTCTAACTGAATTTTCATTGTAATGATTATTATTGGTATTAATGGTCATTATGGATATTAGTGATTAATGCACTTTTTGGTAGGGAATAACAAGTGGATGTAAGATTTCATAGCATGAAAAATGGCTTTTGTAAACAGATGGTAATCCAAGTCCTTGCTGCTTCCTCTGTATAATGGAAAGCAATCCTGGGGGTGTAAGATGGAGGAGATTTGACTTTCAGATTGCACTGTCATGAAGAAGTGTACTCAATCCTGCATTCCAGCTTTTTTTAATAGAAAAAAATAAATTTTTGTTTTGATTTTATTGAAATTATTTTATGAGGTTTGTTCCAAACCAAAATTTTAAAAAAAAGTAATTTTCAGAAGTTGTCAGGATATAGAAGTCATTTGGATTATTGTTATTCTGCAGTCATACACATGAGGACTCAAAGCACCACAACTTGCAGTCAGGGTCTAGAGGGAATCTGTGTTACTTACCTCTGTACAACTCCCTCTCCCTTGCTACCCTTTGGGTGAAAACTGCTGAAACAGTTTGGTTTCCTTCTGAAGCTACAGTCACTGCACCCTGGGGAGAGCCTGCTCCCAGAAAGCAGAATATTAATTATGCTGGGCAGAAAACCTGTGTTCAAGAAGCTATAGAAATAAAAAGAAAAGTGAGTTGCAGGAGGAAGACTGAGTTACATAGCTAGTTTTATAGCAAGGATGGTAGAAATCCTAAAATACTTTAAAACAGTGTTGAAACACATTCTGCAGATTCTGTCGAAGTGGTCTGTGAAGCAGACTGGTGCTAGGTCCTTTAGCACTGCTACAGCCAACAGTGAGGAGAGCACTTATGAATGAAAATCCAACCAAATGAAGTAAGATGTAGACATTAGTTTATAGTAGGGCTTTAATCTCTACACAGACCTTTTACTGAAAGGGTCAGCACAGTGTAGGTAGAATAGCACACTGAAATGGTGACACTTCAGCCATGATTTTTCCATTAGAACAATTTTTAGAAATAGGTCATGCATCCAACAGTACCATTTCCTTAAGCTTATAATTTCAATATTTATGACCTGATTTGAATCCCAAATCAAAAAAGAAGTGCAGTTGTGCAGCTGTAGAAAACAACTTATCTGATGCATAACTAATTGCCTGGAAAGGTTCAGCTGATTTCCTTGCTTCTCCTTCCCCTTCCACTTCATTCCCTATGCATATATGTTGGTAGCAAAGTTTCTAAAATATAAGCAAGCCTCATAAATTCTGCTAAATGCTCACAAATCAGTTTCACTTTGAAGAAACACTGACATATGGAAAAACATAGAATCAGTGTGAGATAACTGCTTTAAAGTTACTTTTCTTGTTCCAAGAACCGTGATTTCTGCCTGTTTCTGGCCTTTTCAGTTCAATGTTTGTGCTTGGCTCTATTTAATTTTTTTGTTGTTTTTGCTATTGGTTTTCCTTGTTATGTAGCTTTAGCTGGTCCTTCTATCTTTAAAATAATGCATTGTTTCTTGTTATGTATTTTTCAACTCCTAGGTACATCTTTTAACTTTTAAAAAATATGCTTGTGCCCCTGTGAAAAAACACAGATTCTGTTGTTGTTTGGTGAACGGAAACAGTCCTGCTGGAGGTGCTGAAGGTGAAAAATGGCAGTGCTAAATCACTCAAAATTTTTTTTTATTTCAAAGGGTAAGATTTTAAATTCTGGTAGCTTGAATATGAGGTTACATATAGCATGATTTCACCAGTACTGTTGCTAGTGAAGCTTCAAAGAAAAAAGTCACTGCTGCGATCTTCTCTTAACCAGAAATATTTTGTTCCACCATGGAGTGGAAGACAAGAAAAGGTTTTATGGGGATTCATGCTAATTTTCTCACCCTCTTTGCTGAGAAAAATAATTGATTGAAGATAATTTAATGGATGGATAACTAGTATTTCAGTGTATGAAATTTCTGTAGATAAAATTCCCAAGAGATTTTTTGGGGGTTGGGTTTTGGTTTATGGTTTATTTTTTTTTGTTGTTGTTTGTTTGTTTTTTAATTTAAAGATTCAAATGCACAGTTTCAAACATCTCTAAGGAAGGAAAAACTAAAGAAAGAATATGGGGAAAGGAAACCATTTTAGTGTATTTTGCTTTCTACCTCTCAGACACTTTGAATTGTGGAGAGAGAAGAGGTTGCTGACTTTGAGGGAGCAGAAACCAAAATAGTCCTGTCACATTGAAAGAAGAGTTAAACAGCAAAGAAGTGTCACCAAAACAAACATACTTGATAGAAGTGTCTAAGAGTTATTAAGGGATATTCAATATTTTGTGTAGGGTAGACCTGGATGTGGACAAAAAAAAAAAATCATGCTTGCCCAAGAAGCTCACATCCCTGGAGTTTGGTGCTTCTGGGACTCTGGGTTGTTTTGCTGAGGAAGGAATTTCTCACTTTCTCCTGGTGCAATTTCAATACATGTTTAAATGTTCGTGCTAGATGAAAGACTGTTGCTATTCTGGTTTGATATCTTAGCATTCTGTATTCAGACCCAGGCTGTTCTGCAACAACAGACTTTTCAGGCATTAAAGGAACTGCCGTGATACTCATCCAATGACTTTATTGCACCACCCCAAAAACTCTGCTGTATTTCTGCAATGAAAGTTACTTTTTTTGGAGCTTGATAAAGTTAATCCTAAAATCCTGTGAGAGATTCAGCACTTTGATTTATGCCTTCACATTTCAGTCAAGGCATACATCCTTAAACACAAAACCAATTATTTATTGATTCACTCATTTAAAGTCATTTTTTCTCATAATTTCTTTGATCCTTGGCAACTTCTAAAATAATAGCATTATTTAAACACTTAATAGTTATTTAACTCTGGAGGAAATCTCCAATATACTTGAGCTCCTAATAGCATAATTGTTTCCATTACATCACTGCTGTAAATTTTAAGTTTTACCTAGTGCTACTGAGCTGGGTAACCCGGGGGTTAATTAGTGTTTGAACATTAGTTAGAAACCGTTTTTATGTCAGAAGAATCTCATGCCCATGTGCATTGTGAATATGAAAATAATCTGCCCTTAAACTGACTTTTTTTGTTAAAATCTTGTCTGTAGCTAATACATAGACCCAAACCAGTCAGCTAGCAGGTTTTAGTTTTGATAGCCTTCTTTATAATGTTTTCACAGGCATTTCCTTGGAAGAAAATAGGTCTGTACTACTATGTCTGGATTTCTGATGAATGTTGATCAATGCTTTATGTTGCATTCCTGCTGGCTTGTCAGAGGGTAGGCAAGGGACTCTGGGAAGGCTTAGTGTACCACAGAGTCTACAAAGAGTTTGCAGCCTTCTTTTTTCCAGGAACACATTTCTAACCTTTATTTTGACCTTATGCTCCTCACAGATCTCTTGTATCTGCATGTAAAAATCCTTTTGTTTTAAGACCTTTGCCTCTCTTTAACTTGAAGGGCTCGTTATTTTTGCCTTTTGAAATTTCTGTCTGTGTTTGAGGCATTGGAAACTATATTTCCCTAGACTACTTCATCCAGAAACAAGTAAATATAAATGTTTTTATTATAGTTCCAGGCACAAACATTGTTTATTTAAATGACTTCATTCTTCTCTGAATATAAAACAGCCCTTTAATGTTAGCTCTTTTGCATTTCTCTTCAACAAATCTGATATAATTTATTCTAAGCATAATGGGACACCTGTGTGTGCTGGTTAAAAACTAGCATATATAATATTAGATGGAAAAATTTCACATCCTAAGCACAGAAAACAAGCAGCAGAGCTCTGGAATGTCTTTTAACCTTTTTGTTGCAATTTTGGAATTAATAAATCTCTGAAAACAAAAATCTGTATGGCAACTTTGCAGGTAATGGGTGACCAGTAAAAGAAGTAAGAAGTATAAAGAAAAGAATTTCTGTGCTGTTTTGACAAAGCATGAGATAAATTTTTACTCAGTTTCTCATGTGTACTGAAGTCCATCCCATTCAATAAAACCTAATGGATAGACTGAAATATTAAAAGTAAAGTAATTGACTTCTGATTACTTTATCTATCTCACAAGCAGTAAATTGGAAATGTCATAAAATGTTGCACTGATTGTGTATCAAAGGAAAACTATAACAGAAACATTTGACTGTTTTTGATTTTTCAACAAGGAAGTGATCTGAGGCTTTTTTTTTAAGAGTAAATTATTTGATATTTTAAAATTCCTTAATTTAGATGGAAAAAGAAGGGATGAGTGTTAGATCTGCAGGTATGGAATTAGCTGCAGATTGTGCTAATAATGTAATTGTTTGAAGAAAGGCCTCAGTTTTAACTTTCATTTTTTGGGATTTTTTTAAGCCTCCCTTTTTTCAGATTTTTTTTTCTATTTTTGGGTCCAATATACTATTGAAATTATATTCCTATATTATCTATACAGGGGTAACAGAATATACCTTAGGGAGAATTATCTGTAAAAGAATGGTGATGAGATAGAATTTCACAGCTTGAATATAAGATAAAGTATGCCAATTTATTTAAGAGGGGATACCTCAACAATAAGGAAAAAAGCCTGACTTTATTAATGCATCTGTGAGTCAACAATTTGATCTAGGCTGAGAAAAATTAAATATGACCCTAAGACATATTACATGTGAAGTATATCCTCTGAAGATCAGAGGCTACAACCTCTATTAATTACAGAACTAATAATTTCCCTGTACTATTAATTTCTTAAGAAAAAAGAAAACATAAAATAATTAACCCAGCTTACAGGATGCAAATTTGGAAACAAATTTACAAAAGGCAGAATGAGATGTGTTGCCTGTGAAGGAAGTTGTCTGAACAAGTGCAAGGGAGCTGCCTTCGGATCTAGGCTGCTGTGCACTTCTCAAAAAGAGGGACATCATAATAACACTTATGCAGTTACAGAGGTTGAAGTGTGTCAGAAGAACAAATGTAAGATGTTTTAAAGTGAAAACATTTCTTGCAGATCATTTTCAGCAGAGGAGAAAGGCGCTGAGAGGAAAAGATGCAGCTTTTCCATGCTTATACTGTTAGCTGTCTCCATTTTTTCCTATTATCACGGCTCTTGGAGTCCTGGTGATGGAGCTGGCTGCTGATGAAATTTGTATCTGTTGTTAGGATGAGTATGCAGAACACTGTATGGAGGAAAAAATTGAATTTCACATAGGAAAAGGTTGTAATTGCATCTTTCCCTACCCTCTCATCCAGAGCAAAGTTTTATTATCAGCTTGAATGAGAAACAGGTGGATACCAAGCTCATTAGAAGTGGGGCTGCAAACAGCTGCTTTGGAAAGGAAATAGAGAATATAAAAAAGAATATTGTTGTAAACAACAAACTGAAATATTGTTTGAGTGGAATCAACACATGCTGGATCCAGCAGTGCTAAGGAAAAACACTGATTTCACTTCATAAAGTTTATTAGTTCTCCATTCCTTTTTACTTCCGAGTAGTAGCAACGGATTGATCAGTTGCACTTGGAAGGATGGATAGAAACGAGCTGGCTTGCCCCAACTACAGCTGTGGGTGGTTGCAGCAATGAGAATAGGAATTTACTCCAGTTTCAGTCTGGTCTCTCACCATCTGGCCTTATGGCTCTGTAATATGCTGACACTGCAGCATCTTTGTGAACCAGCTGGCAAACATTGCTTTGGCTTCCACCTTCCTCCCAGGAACAGAGTCTGTCAGTTTCCAGCAGTGACAGGAAAACACAGAGCTATGCTCTAAAGCCATTAAGATGTGCTAGGACAACTCAGTTCCTGACACACCTTCCGCAGCTCTTGAGATGGGATGTTCTCATTCTGCAGCTCAGCATGTATTTTCAGTAGATAAATTAAAAGACTGCTTAAATGCAAAGCTGCAGAATAAAGAAAAGGTAAGTTTTCTCATTAAAACACAAAGATAAAGATGAACCTGGAGTATGTCGACTTTTGTGGGTGGTTTTTTTATTTCTGCCAGTAACTCAACGTATGTCTCAGAGAGATACCATGGCCAAAATCATCATAGCAACTTCAGGGATCAAAAGACATGATCTTATTTTCAAGGTTCTGAGCATCTACAGTACCAGTTAACATGAAGATAAGTAGGACACTTTCAATTCCTCAGTAATAAATATCTCATGGGGATATTATAAAGCTTAATTAGTTAAGAGTCAAAATATCCTTCCGCTTAATTCAAAGTAGTTTTACAATCTGCCAAGAGATTGATAGTTGGGAAATATATATATTACTGATAAAACTTTACCAACTGAACCCAAAACCCAGATGGCCTAGCTCAGAGTAAATGCTTGCTCCATCCTGCCCATGAACAGGATCATTAAACAATGGTCACATTGTCTCTCACATGGAACTGGTCTTTGAGATGCAGACAGGCTTGTTCAGAGCACACACAGCATCGTACTCAAGTGCTTCCAGCTCAGTGAGGACTCTGTGCAGTATTTAAATACTGTTCTCATTTCACAATTGAGAAAAAAGTTAACTGAATTGTCAAATTAGGCAGGTATTTTTATGTTTAGACTGAGGCACAATTCTCTTCAGCCTCATCTATGGTCTATATACAAATCTTCCTGATCAAGAGTAGATCTGGTTTTAAAGGGGTTTTTAGGCCAAAACCAGTGTTTACATTTTACAAAGTTTCTTGTGATGGTTCTTCATTGTCAGTTTAGCTGACTTACATCATTCACTCTGTATCCTTTGAACATATTGTTTATCGTTATAAAAAATGTTTCCTATTTCACATTAGCTAGGTACACAATGTAAATAAAAATGTTTAAATCAAATTAATCTGAAGTCTTGGAACATGGTCATCAGGTTGCTCAAAAGCAGTGATCACTTTAAGAGGCTGATATCATTCATTGGAATTTAACTCATGAGCATGAATAAACTGAACAACATTAGAACCGATTGACACTTCATTATGTCAAAATCACAAGGATAATTCAAGTTCTCGAGTGCCTTTCTCAGCTTGGAGAAGAGAAGGCTATAGGGAGACCTCACAGCAGCCTTCTGTAACCTAAAGGAGGCTGCAGGAGAGCTGGAGAGGGACTTTTCATGAGAGCATGGAGTGATAGGACAAGAGGGGGACAGCTTTAAGGTGAAGGAGGCTAGGTTCAGATCTGGTATCAGGAAGAAAACCTTTACTGTGAGGGTGGTGAGGCACTGGAATGGGCTGCCCTGAGAGGTGATGGATGCCCCATCCCTGGAAGTGTTCAAGGCAAGGCTGGATGGGGCTTTGAGCAATCTGCTCTAGTGAAAGCTGTCCCTGTTGGAATGAGATAATCCTTTCAGTCCCTTCCAACACAAACCATTCTAATGAAAATACTGATATCTGTAATTCCCACATAGTAGCAACCTAATATTTCTGTTGACCTTAGTGAATAAACCCTGCCTCTAGTCGTTGTTTGTGATAATGAGGAATCCTTTAGGCCCTGCAACTTACATGCTCTAGTGGCTGATACACACTCAATATGTTTGTGCTGTTACATTGGGGAAATACCTCTCTAAATAAAATCACACTGACATTCTGAAGAATGAATAAAAGGATAAATGCAATGTGTTGTGTTGGCCACAGAAAAAAGTGATGTCTTAATTGCTGCATGTTATGTCAGGATGATGTTAAGAAAAGAGTCCAAACTACATCTTTCCATCATTTAGGTCATATGGTAGACATAGCAGGAATGAGTCCATTTTATGGGAGATTGATGTGACTTTCTGCACAACTGTTTAAAGAGGATGTGGCATTTTTATCAGAGGCCGATTCACACGAGTAAATATGATTACATCAGAACAAATTAAATGTACTTAACACAGGATAAGAGAGCTTCTTCTGTGACTTTTGAAGGGAATCTCTTTGTTATGTTGCAATGATTAACTACTGTGACATCAAAAATATGAAATTATGCCAAATTTTGTCTGCATCTGGGCATGGATATCTACAAAAAATAGTCTCTAGAAGCACTGGAGAAAGCAATGAAGAAACACATGTGGAAAAATACTTGCCATTCAAAATTTCTGCTCTGAGTAATGACTAAATAAATTTGTTGTTACAGGTGAAAGCATTGAAAAGTAAATAAGATGGAGGTAATAATCCACAGCCACAGCAGGATGTATTGAGTCATTCATTATTGATCAAAACTAGCCACAAACAAAGTAATTATTTAATAATTTTATCTTTTAATTGATGATGACTGTTTTCTTTCAAGTCTGCTGTCCTTTACTGCTTTTTTTTCCATAGAGTGGCAGATCTGAATTCTCGTGGAACATTCTTACCATAAAGTCTAAAAAAAATTAATCAAAATTTTGCATAAATCAATTATTGTAATGTATTCAGTTCACGTTTTTCCTTCTAGATTCTTCAGTTATTCAGAGATAAATGTTTCATGACAGCTTCTATTTCTTGAGTTCTGCTTTCTGTCTTTATATGATAATTGAGGCAGTTATGATACTGTTTCTGTAGAAGACTCATTTGGGGTTCTCTCCCTCTCTCAGTATAGTTTATGTATTTATGCTTTTTCTTGTTACCATCAAGTATCTGAAAATGGGCTGGTCTGTATCTAGTAGAACTCTATACTTTACATGAGGAAATTCAGGCATTTTCAGATACATATCTACACTTGACACAACTTTTCTGCAGCCTTTTTTGGCATTGTACTCCCCAAACCCAAGAGACTCTCTAGATTTTCTTGAACATGAAACTGTTTTGAAGTCCTAAAAAACAAGAATATTTTTACAGATCTATACCTAGAATTTTGTGCACTATGCCCATGGAGACTATTACCTGGAGCTCATTTATTTCTACTAAGATCAAAATAGAAAAACAACAAAAAAAGAGTGAAGTCCACAGTGCTTTCCCAAAGTATTCATAAAAGGAAAACGAATGGCACATCTCACCAGAATCAAATCTATATCACAGATTCTCCTCTTGCTGGAGAATTTATGAGGAATGTAAATGTCTTGAGGGTCTCATGCTGATAAATTGTAGATGGATAGAGCATAGAAGGAGCAGCAGGTATTAAATTGAGAAATTGGTCTTTCTTCTCAATGTCAAGAGGCTGGGAGTTGGGTGTTGTCTTGTTCTTTTTGGAGGGGACTATTTTGAATAGTCATGAGCTTTCAATACATTTCCTGCAATGGGCAACCCTCCTCACCTTTTCATCACATGCAATTATCAGATAGAAGTATGAAAAGGTGTGCAGTGTTGTGTGCTACAGGAAATGTATACAAAGGGTGTAGCTACAGCAAGAGTGGAAGGGAGTTTAGGGGAAATAGGACAAGCATGTGCTGACAAATCACATGGGAAGTGAGAGGATAGGAAGGAGATGTAATTAGCCCTCAGTCTCCAGTGTGCTCTGCATCCTGCATAGGACATGCTGAGAAATGTGACTGGAGGGAGCCAAAAAAAGGGATATTTGTGCAGACTAAGTCCTTCGTTAAGATACCAGCCTCTCTAGGGTTCCTACATGGGAGAGAGAGAGGACCAGGAACATCGAGAAAGTGAAAGAAGCAATTCTCCTCCAAAGCACAATGTACAGCAGAGGGGATAGTATATTCTCTGCTGCACTGTAACTTGGGGCATAAACTAATCACAGTGGGTTTATTTTGATGTGGCATTTTTGAAATTATGTAAAAGTTTTCAGGTGAGTTCAAACTAAAGATTTTCCTCACAAAAAATGATTCCTTCCCCCACACCCATATATTTAATCATCATGTATTTGTCCTGAAATATCATTTTACACAATTAAAACTGTGTTGACTCTTCACGTAGGTGCCCTCTGAATGGTAGAAAAATTGATGACCAAACCTTGACAAAGGCCATTGAAAATGTTTGTTGTGAGTAACATGCAGACACCCTTCTGATCCTAAAGGAGTTGCTGCAGTCATTTTCTGTTTTCTGTTGACCTGTTAGAGAGGTATCCCACTATTCTGAGGAAAAGGCTTATGTGAAAAGTGTTACATGATTTAATGTTCCTAATTGCACATAAAATTCACCTTGAAATAATTGGCAGGTTCCTAAGCCCAAGCCATAGGTCTGGCTCTCACCACTGGGCAGCTGCCCAGCTGGTCCACGACAGTCCTTAATATTGCCATGGCCAGGGAAAAGTCATTTTGCAGGAAAGAGACAAGAGAAAGGACATCTGAAAAACTACCCTGTATCATTCTTGGAAATTAACAATTTGATTATATGGCCCAACTACTGGCAATGTTTATTCAAAATGGTGAAATATTTTATATCTCTTTTGCTGCTTTTGTGTCATAATTTTCTATGGCTTCTGCAGTGCAGAAGCTGTAAGAGGTGGTAAGAATTCCTTGGCATAATGGCTGATCTCTTTCCAGGTCATCCTGTAGTGATTTTTAGCAGGGCCCAGTTTGTGTCTCAGATGAAGTCTGGAGATTGAAAGGAAATAAGAAGCATCATAAAATGGATGGTCACGATCTATACACAGTAAGTTACCTTCACGAAGTCTGACAATCACATATCTTTTATATTATTAGAACAGTGAGTCAAACGTGATTTTCAGACTGTTTTCAGCATGCTCCTACTCTAAACATAAAAGAAAATGGGCATGTATTCTTGTAAGCATCTGGGAGAGAGAAACTCATATGCTTAGTGTACCTGAAAAAGCCATGCTGCCACAGCTATTTAAAGGAAATAGGAAGAAGATGTCATGTGCACATTTCACTTGTATAGTTACTATAAAAACTTATTTCTCTGTTTTTATTTAAGAGTCTCATTTAGCTGGGTAGTATACCCTTCTGTTCAAAACAATCTCTTCCTCTGTATAAAGTGATACTAAGACTGCACTCCTAAGTACTTACTGAAAAACCCAATAAAAGAAATATTTTGGCAATTATGTACCATATTTTTTTAATTGCTATCTACTAGGTAGCATCATGACAAGCTGTTAACAATTTTGAATTAAAGACATATGGTAGCCTTGTTGTATTTAACATATTCATCTGTCATCACATTCTGCTATCATTTAATCTATTATATCATGTTTGTAAAGTCTGTAAAAATATACATATATATACGTATACATACATACTAAATATAATTTTATAATTTGAAGGCTCTTTATTATCCAGAGTATATTGCCCTTATTAATATTGTTTTTTGGTTCCTAAGCTTTGTATACTCTGTTACTGATAAAGAAGTCAGCATTAAATTTTTGGAAGTTCATGGTGTACTTTGTTTGAACAGTACTATCAAAACCTTAGAAGTTCAAATATTTATTATCCTTGTATAATGTGATAAAAGTAGTAACACTGAATTTATTAATTGATAAAATTAATCACGTTATCCTCTTAAAATAAGCCAGAGGTAGCTGTGTTAATCTTAACACACAGTCCTTTTTTTTTCCTGTGGAAAAACAAGTCTAAAAACGCTATTTACATGAACACAAAAATAAATTTAATTCTTATTTATGTACATATTAATGAAAAAAAATTAAAGCAAATGGAATGATCATCAGACATAAAGTCTGACAAACTGATTTACTTAAATTTTCCACTTTTCACTCCTCTTCAGTCTGGACTCAGTCATGTAGATTGTATCATCTACAGGAAAGCAGAAGAGATATGCTGTAACTCAACCACTTTTCTTTGATTTTTGCCTTTGAATTGCACAGATAGGAAATAGAGTTTTAGGCTTCTCATTGCAAGAAGGACATTGGGGTGCTGGAGTATGTCCAGAGAAGGGTAAAGGAGCTGGAGAAGGTTCTGAAGCGCAAGTCCTGTGAGGAGTAGCTGAGGGAGGTGGAGTTGTTCAGTCTGGAGGAAAGGAGTCTCAGAGGACACCTCACTGATGAGACCTCATTGCTCTCTACAACCCCCTGAAAGGAGGCTGAGCCAGATGGGGATCAGTTTCTTCTCCCAAGTAGTGAATGACAGGATAATGGAAGTGGCCTCAATTTTGGCCAGGGAAGATTTAGATTGGATATTAGGAAAACTTTCTTCACAAAAAGAAGCATTGGAACAGGCAGCCCAGGGAAGCTGCTGAGTCACTTTCCCTGGAGGTTTTTAAAAGATGCATAAATATGTCACTTAGAGTCATGGTTCAGTGGTGGACTTGAGTGTGGCTTTTAACAGATGACTTGATGATTTTAGAGGTCTTCTCCAACATAAATGACTCTATGATTCTGTACAGTCAGAAATGGCAATAAAATTACTTTTGTTTTTCTCAATACAAAGGAGGTGGAAGTAACTACAGTCTTATCATGGTATATATTCATTGTAAAGAACTCTATTAAGTCTTCAGATAGAAAAGATTTTGAACTTCAGAGTAAAAACAGTTCATGCCTCTTGCTCTGCAGTTGTGTTTTTTGGGTGGTATAGCTTACATATAAATTCATGCCAACTTATACATTTCTGCCAACGCAGCAAAGACAAGAATTAGAGCACAGATAGGAGTGAGCATGCTCTCCTAGTCCTTAGGATTCAGGTTGTTAGTGCCAGGCTGAGTCAAATGTTTACACACTGCCAAACTCGGTTTGAAGCACCACTGACACTTGAACAAAATTAGCCACCATCTGTAGGTAAACAAAATATGAAGAACTACATATAATTTCTTATTCTGTACTCACTGCACGAGATGTTTTAATGATGAATGCTCATGTATTTTTCTTGTACATAGTTTAAGAAACATAAGCGTAATGAAGCCTATTCCACTAGATTTATTACTGTTATTCAAATTTCCTCTGGGAATTTTATACTGGAATCCTCCCCTAAAATCCTACCATTAATTGCATCTTGTTCTAAGCAACTACCCAGATGATTGTACATATTTCATACAGGCATATATGTACACACACCTATCTATTTCTATACACTCTATATAGCTGTATCTATAACTAATTTTGGAAACAAATGCATGACTCATTTCTGGTTTTCTCCCTTTAATTCTTCTTTATCTGTTTTTCATAAGGAAGCTGTTCTGTTTCATTACTGCACTTAGAGACAAATCTACAGCCATTTGATATGAAAAAGCAGAGTAACAGATCTCTCAGTTCTGTCCCCTGGGCTATTTCTGCCAGAAAGCTGGACAGCAGGTCGGACACATCAGGGAAGAAAGAGTTTCTGTACAGTCATGGACAGCCACATGAGGGAGTCTGACCTGCATCATTTTATCTACTTCAGCATAAATCATGCATTCTTCATTCAACAGCATTTAAATGAACTAGAATACATGTCCCTTCTTGTACTTGCTGGGAAAACCTCCCTTTAGCATCTCTTGTTTAAAATGTAAGTAATAATCTGATCAGAAGCTGGAAAACAGAGCAGGGAATGGAAGCATAGTAATTATCTTTCCCAAACCCTCCTTCCTCGTCAAGAGAGTGAAGAAAAAGAACCTATCATCTCTTTTGCTGACTGACCTCATATCTGGAATATCACATCTCATATAATTTTCTTTCTCCAATATAGTAAAGTGAATTGATATTCATTATAAACACAGTAATGGATGTGCATGTAAATGGTCTGAGTCCTGCAAACACTTCCAACCTCAGGCTTTTACTCTGTTTGGGGACTAAAGTGTCTCTGTATCATAGTTATGTGTGTAGAAAAGTAATTTTAACAAGTTTCTGTAGTAATCAAGATCTCTGCAAGTCCCACAGTAACTGGGATCCTCAGGCTGGTAACGCATTTACAGATAGAAAATAAATAGGGCATAACAGGAAAAGGCTGTGAAAATTAATACAGTGCAGTAAAATTAAAACTTGTGCATGCATCTCCTCCTCTCAACTCTGCTTGCTTTGAACATGTCAGAAGAATTTATGACTCCTTCCTCTGATCTTGTAATTCCTTTCTTTTGAATTCCCTTTACAGTACCATGTACCAACTTTTCTCCTTGCTGTTTAATCTCAGTCCTCCTGATATTCACTAAATTGCTGGCTAACAACATGGTTCTTACATGCTTGATAGATACTTTCATTCTTTCTCCCATGCTGTCGTTTTAGAGCTGGGAGACCATCATGATTATAGAATATAAAGCCACTTTCTTTGTTCCAGCAAAAAGTGTTTCAAAATTCCTCTTATTTGCATTGTATCCAAAAAAGCAAATAATGAAGAGGTGGTGAAGAGAAGCATTTGATTTTATGTATTTAATAAATCAATAAGGAAATATATTTAAAGCAAAATATAAACAATGTCGTTAAAAACCTCCACGCACTTCCTTGTGAAAACCTTCTTAAATTTTGTTACTTCACTTCCTTCATATTGATAAAATGTAATCAAGATTCTTTTTTTTTATGGATCCTTTCAAAGCGAAGAAGCCCAGCAGTAAATCCTCAGCTTTAATTTGTCATGCATGCCTTTGCAGAAAGCACCATTTGCTTACACGCCTTGTGTGCATCTACCCCTGCCTGACCCTGCCCACCCCTGGCTGTGTGATGACACATCTCCCTTCAGCTTCTGGAAATGCAAAAGCAGGCAGTGGAGTCACTGCTGGGAACCACTGATGACTGCCTGTGTTATACAACAGTCTTTCTCCTGACCTGCTGGTGAAATCAAACAGGCTGCTTTCTGCCCAAGGGAGAAGAAAGGGCATCTTTCTTTTCCTGATTTCTACATTTGCTTTTCCCCTTTTTTTCTACTAGAGGGTTTTTTTTGGTTGTTTTTGTTTGTTTGTTTGTTTTTGTTTGGTTTTTTGGGGGGGAGGGGTTTGTTGTTATTGTTAAGCCCACTAGTGAGACACCGAAAAAATATGCAAAGTGAATATCAATGGAAAAATATCAGTTTCTATATTTCTAACCATGCAAGTTCAATGTTTGATCCACTTTGGTGGTGAGGTCTGTCTGTTCTCTGGAAGGTTATTCTACTGTTAAAATTTATAGTCACTTACTAAAGCACAAAAAAGACAAACACTTCAGGCAAAGTCATATATAAAGCCTAAGTCTATATATAAGTATAGACTTTATATATATATATATCTAAAGCCTTCTAAGTCTTTATTTTAATATTTCTAAATTTTCACATGTAATCACAGATTTTTGAAAAGAACATAAATATTTGAGAAGAATATTTAATATTAATTTGAATTTGTTACTCTTAATAAGAGTAGATGAATGATAACTTATTGAAATTTAAGAAGACCAAGAAAGCAAAATGAAAAAACAAACTAGAGATTAATTCAATCTTGCCAAGAAAAGTTTTGTTAATGATAAATATAATCTGCAGCTTATAAGTAAATGGAACAGCAATTTTGATGTTACTGCTAAAAAAATATTTTTCACTGTAAAATGCTAACATTTTCATTTAAAATTGTGACATCTGTCTTCCAAAGGGAAGACTAAAGATTATATCTAGAAAATATAATGTAGAATTTAAAAAAAAAAAAAAAAAAAAAGAGTTGGAATTGGATGTTAACAGGCTGGGAAAATACTGTTTTGGTGGCTCTTATTTTTATTTTGTTTCTCATGAACCCCAGGGTAATATTTTAAGATAGAATTATTTTTTCACAAATATCAGTATATGTTTTGTTACTGATTTTAAACAGAAGCAAACCAAGTTCTGTTGTAAAATTAATGATTCGAATGGCATTTTTTTTGTTTCTCTGTTAGATCAGGTGCATCATGAAGACACCCCAAGGAGGAGGAGGCTGGGAGACACCACATAGAGGGCTGTAAGTAATAAAGATCTGCGTTGGAAAAGTTATTAGTTATTGCCAAGTGTCATCCTGGTGGGCTCTCGGGTAGATCAGGATATTTGGTAACTATTCTTTATTAGAAAAGTCAGACTAGCATCTTACTGGGAACTGACACGGTGAGCTGGTTTTGCTTGGGGGCGCGGGGTGTCCTGAGAGGAGGAGCACAGAAACGCGGGAGGGCTGTTTCCTCTGTAGGATCATCTTCTCCGGGCTGCTTTAGTGGTTGACAGCCCAGGGTAACCAAATTAGAAAGTTATTTCGCTTTCATGAATCACGTTGGTAAAGTTAATCTGGCTCTTTTGACTTCTGGCCTTCGGGGTGGTAAGGTCAGCCCATCCCGGCCCCCTCCCCATGCGGCCTGGCCGGGCGGAGGTGGGGGGGCCACCGAGACCTCCCTCCCCCTGTGTTTGGCTGGGGGCCCGGGTGCCCAGGGGGAAGGGAGACCTTTGCTGGGGTCCTGGTCACTCTCCAGTGTGGCCACAGCTCAACCGGGGCTCTGCCGCCGATTTGGAAGCAGCCAGGAGGAGAAGCCGCCCCAGCTGCCCACGCAGCAAGGAGAAGTGCGGCTGGGCTCTGCAGTTTCATCTCCTTCCCCACACAGCCCGTGTGGCCCGAAAAGCTCTGGCACGTTTTCCAGCATGGCCTGGCCCAGCTACTTCACCTTCTGGGTGCAATTTTAACCCTTCTAATGTTCGGATAAGACTGCAGACCTCCTGAGCTCCCCTGAATGAGAAGAATAAAGCAGGTAGTATACTGAAGTCAGTGAAGTGAAAGCTAAGTTTCCACATGGGAAAGATGCCGCTGATAAGTTGGCTGAAAAACTTTTTTTTTGTGGGCTATGAGGGGACTGGACTACACTGAAATTCCTTTAAATTGTGGAAAACTACTTGGCGCGGTTGAAGTGCTTGAGAAAAAAGATCCTTTGCCCTGAGGGAATGGGGCTGTCTGTTCTGGAAACGTGGACAGACACATTTGATGGAAAAAGAGATGAAGAGAGTTTTGTCTTTGAACAGCTTGTCCTTAAAAGTAACACCCCATGTGTGTGGCATAACCCATAACACAGCTCTGGAAAGACCGTGAAGATGGGAGGAACTTCCACAATTTGCAAATTTTTCCTGGGCGGATGCAAATTGTGAAAGTGAAGACACTCCCTATGCCTCAACCAAAAAAGGAACTTTTCTCTCTAGAGTGAACTGAAATTATTATTTAAGTAGAAAACTGACTGAAAGGTCCTCTGTATGTTGTTGCTAAGAAATACAGGAAGTTGAGGGAGGGGGAGAAGGGAATGAGCTGGAAATCTTATTCTGAATTTCTCATTTTTTTCTGTGTTATTAATAAATTTCTTCTATATACCCTTTTAAGTTTCTAGGCCTGCCTTGTCTTTGCTCCTAAACCCTATCTCTAAACGAAATTGAATATATTAAAACTGGCAAACCCAAATCAAACCAAGACACATGGGAACTGACGTGCTGCATCTTCTATATCATGGCTCCTTACCCGGAATCCAAAAGAGGATCTTCCTGTGTTAAGGGTGGACACTTGAGTGATAATAAGGGTTTCCTGAAATTTATATAGTCATCTTCTACAAGCAGACAATGAATTGCACTTTGTGTTAGCTGCCTAGGGAAACTGGTGGAAAGTCAGCAGGAATGAGATGTAGGCTGCAGCCCATGGGGGCAGTAATCTAATCCCAAGGATGTGTTCCCTTGCCATCCCACATTAACATTTGTGATGCCACAGGATGCATTCAAATGCTGCGGCAAAATATGGCTTGGGAATTTGGGCCCAGTCATGCTGAAGGAAGTGGACCCTGGTGCTGTAGACTGGACCCTGGGTAGGACACATCTGTGTCCAGGTCTCTTTGTGCTTGTGTTGGGGCCCTCACAGGGCCTTCAGGCAAGTTCTTCAGGGAGTTACTTGGCACTAGGATAAAGATTGCAGAATTTTCTGTGAAACAATAACTGTGAGCAAACAATTTGTATTTTTTTTAGGTAAAAGGACTGCTTATTTTCATAGACCCTGGCAAAACATTTTTTTTTCTGTTTACAGAATATTTTCATTCATATGTTAATCACAGCCATTGTACAGCATTCATAAAGTTTATCCTAGGAAGTGAGAGCAAGTTTCTATATTCCTTACTTATATACAGGAAATACTCAAAATGAAAATGGAATAATTTTTGGATAGCAAAATGATCTTTTTACTGAATCTTTTCTATTCACCCTAGAGGATAATTTCAGTCTGGAAAAAGCCTCATTTTCTGCCTCAGTAGTCAAATTGCAGTCATATTCTGGTTTTTCCCAGAGGAGAATATGTACTCATGTAGGAACACAACTAAACTAATCAATGCTTTTTAAAATATTGAGAACCTCACCTGAGCTTACAGGTGAAGGATCCTCCCCCAGGCAGCCATGAACACACTTTGCTGGGCAGATGGCTCTTGGATTGCAGGAGAAACCCTCAGAGCTCCTGAAGAAAGCGTGTGGAGTGAAGTCATCTGATTTTAGCTGAGGACAAATGAATATATTCATCTCTGCAGACATTTTCAAGCCTGGTTGTGGGGCTGGCAGGGAAGCAAGGAACCTGAACAATCAGCTCACGACAGCCTCACCAGAACTAAAGACTGCTGCTAGTCCATTTTTTTGCTTAAAAAAAGAGTAACATATTTATCTCAGAAATAGTCTGAGATAAATATGCTAATATGTATCAGCTCAGTATCTCTGAGACAAGATTTTCTGAAGATTTGTGTTTGTTTTGCTGTTGTGCATTACTCTGTCAGGGAAAAAGGTATTTCAGAAAAGAATAGTTATTTGCTGTCTAGCCCTCCCTGCACAAAACTTTTATTTTACTTTGTTCTCTAGTTTTAAAAAGCTCTACAAGAGTTAATTATAAATATCTTGAAGTACATATATTGTCATTTGAAAATGCAGTATTTTTCTGGCAGTCATTTCCCTATCAAGGTATAAAATATTAACAGTATGAGCATTCTCTAATTGCTTTCTTGGCTTTAAGAACATACTTTTAATTTCTGAGTAGGGGAAGAAAACAAGTGCAAGGAAAGTTGAAGGTTTTTTTCCGAAAAAATAAAAAAGAAAAAAAGGTCAAGTAAGCCATAGGAGTATCCTCGTATGATTATTCTGACATTTTCTGACTCATAATCTACTGGGTGTTCATTCACCTCTTGCAACTTGAAAGTGTCCTTGAGATCTGTAACTTCATCTACATGCCAGTCTGCCAATTCTATGCTCTTTAAAGTGGAATTTTCATTTATGCCAAGAGCTGAGCTGCATGGGGAGTAAAAGTCAGGAAATAGCAGAACTTTAAAGGATATAAAAGAACAGAATTGCCTTTGATTTGACACCAGAAATTAGGACTTGAGCTATGCAAGATCTGGGATCCATGGTGGGGGTTTGGGCCATGGGGTTCAGGCCAGAAAAATAGAAGTAAGTGTTTTATTCCAGAGAAAATTATGTAATAGAATAGGAAAGTACTTGTTGGGATTGTTTTCAGCTTTCTGAGGAGTTCCAATCTGACTGAGCAGCAGTGGGAACTAGAGGGTTTGGAGCAGAGAGAGTCACAAACGAGCAAGAAGTCTGGCTGGGGGTTCCTGCTGGCCTTCTGTAGCCTGAGTGGTGAGGGGGGGGCGGAATTTGAGGTTCTACAAAACCAAAAAATGATGATGAAGGTTTTATTTGTTTTCATCCACTCCCTGCCAGTTTGTCTTTTGTAAAAACTGTTTTCCTCACGTAGCCTGACTTACTCAAAAAATTGAATGGCCCTAAATGTTGCTGTGATTGCTCACAGGCAAATTATAAACTTATCAACCCAAACACAGCCTGATTAATAAAATTACACTACTGCTACAGATCTTGTTTCCAGAGCCTGAGCTGCATTAAAATTCGGAGAACATGACCTGGGATCACTATCAATGGAATAAAATGCAATACTTCTATGGAGACTGTGTGCAGTCTTAAATTTACAATATTGTTCCATTTTCTAATCTTCAGAAAGGTCAGTAATGAATTTGAAGCTATTATTACACACTGAAATTCATGTATTGAAATTGTGACCCTGCCCCATTAAAAATTTATCTTATTCTTTACAAGGGTGTCTTTAAGTTTCTTTCATTCTCACAGGCTTGTTGCAAAACCTGCTTATTGCCGCTGACATATACAGAAAGGTCAGACTGTGTTTGTAGTGAAGATGTGCATTTATCAAAGTCGGTTACTTGCACCTCATTTGCAGTTAGGAAGGTAAACACAGGCTTCAAAACATCACCATCCCCAACCCCACATCCCCAAACAATCAAAAGTCTAGATTGTAAAATATTTCTCTCTTCTACAGTTGTCATCCACCAGTTATAAAGAAAATTTATGTGGGCATCCACTTATATTCAAGCAGTATCTGGAACAGAAGGCAACTTTCTCAAACATTATTGATCTTAAAGGAGCCTTGCACAGAAGTAAATAAATGAAAGGGTTCAAATATTTTAGTATGCAATATTTCATTTCAAAAGTCTTCTAAAATTGCTGTCTTTACCATACCTAAACTGCTAACCACTTTTCCTATTCAGCAGTGATAAGTGAAAAGTTTAATGTAAATTTTAACACATTCAAACACCTGCATGCAGACAGTGATCAAGTGTCTGAGAAGTCATTTGTTCCTACCACTTAGTATAGAGCAGTATTTAGTTGAAAGACAGAGTTACTTTGCACAAATAAGTGGAAGAATGAATTATAAATATCAGTAAGGACAGTGTGCTGGTTCCACATGGAAGGGTGGGGGGCGGAGCCGCCAGGGGGTAATGGAGGGGCTGTCCTGTCTCTGGGAGCTTCACCTGTGGGATGTGGGGACCAGTGGGAGGCTGATTTGGTGGTTGGCATCCAGGTGGCCAATGAGAGAGTTGTTTCGTTTTCATAAATCACAGTGGTAGGGGGTGGGCCGCTCTCTTTCAGCTTCCAGCCTATCCGGAGGTGCGGTGGCCTCTGGCCAGGACCCCGGCCTCCCGGCCCAGCTCCGGGCTTGGCCTCGGCCCCCGGCTCTGCTCCACGTGGCTCTCTGCTCTGCGGGGCTCGACTGAGCTCGGCTCCCCTCTCCATGTGGCATGGCCGAGCGGGGGGATGGGGCAGCCACCAAAGGCTCTCCCTTCCCCCGCTACCCCGTTCTGAGAAGAGAGGCCCCAGATGATGCACATAGCTCAGAGTTTTTCCAGCAATGGCCTGGCCCAGCTTCTTCACGTCCTGGATGCAACTTTAACCCTTTTAATGCCTGGATAAGATTCTCGATCTCCTGAACTCCCTTGAATGAGAAGAAATAAAGCATGGAGTCTACAGAAGTCAGCAGAATGAAGATAAAGTTCCTGATGGGAAGAGATTGAAAAGATGCAACTGATGAGTAGCTGAAACCCTTTTTTGTGGGGCTATAAAGGGACTGTGACTACACTAAAAGTCCTTTAAAATGTGAAATATACTTGGGGAGGTTTAAGTGCTTGAAAAGAAGACCTTTTTGCTTTGAGGAAATGGGGCTCTCTGTTTTGGGACTGGAAATATGGACAGAGACATTTGATAGAAAAAGACATGAAGAGGATTTTGTCTTTCAGCAGCTTGCCTTTAAAAGTGGTACCCCAAGTATGTAACATAACCCATAGCACAGCTCTGGAAGGACTGTGGAGATGGGAGGAAATTCATGGTTTTGTAGGTCTGGGCAGATGCAGACTGTGAAAGTGAAGACACCCCTTTAAGCCTAAACCAAAAAAGGAACTTTTCTCTCTAAAGTGAACTGAAATGATTATTTAAGTAGATAACTGACTGAAGTGTTTTCTGTGTGTTGTTGTTAAGAAATGTGGAATGATGGAAGGAGGAGAAGGGAACAATCTAGTTATCTTATTCTGAGTTCTTTTTGTGTTATTAATAAATTTTCCTTATACCCTTTTAAGTTTTAAGCCTGCCTTGCCTCTGCTCCCAAATCCTATCCTTAAAGGAAACTAAATATATTAAAATTGGCAAACCCAAGTCACACTGTGACAGACAGTTTTAAAACAGCCTGTCTTGGGTAGTGGGATATGTACACATTTGTAGTGGTGTTTGAAAGATAAGTGGATGTGGTACTCAGGGCCATGGTTTAGTGGTGGATTTGGCAGTGTTAGGTTAATGGTTGAAATCGGTGATCTTAGAGATCTTTTCCAACTTGAACATTTTAAAATATGAAAATATATGTACAGGTCACTGTATTGCACATGATATGCAAGATTACAATTTTATGGAGCTCTATCTGAATGTGTGACTGCCTGCTCTCACCCAGGTTTTCCTTCTGCTGTACCCTCTGATCCATCACTGTTTTATTGCTAACATTACACTGTGAGCCTCACAAAAATGTGCTTGAAGAGTAAAATTACACAAGTACAGAAGAAGTTTTTTTGTTTCATTTTCCACATGCAGTTTTTTCACATCTGGTGTATGTGGAAAGAAATATATGGTCTGTAACTTCAGCATCTAGAAAGCTAAGAATAAATAAAATTTCATTTTAGACCAGGGCATAATCTTTCTCTTGCCTTCTGTTGGAAAAAAAACCCCATGAAATAATTTAGAAGATTCAGGTTCACTAGAACATTCGATTTTGGTTTGTTTGAAAGTGCATAGACCTGTTTCTATTTTTCTCTCCATGGTCTTTGTCAGATTTTTTATCCTTAGTTTGTTTAACGTCTAATTACATAGATGATAAAAAACATTCCCTTAAGAAAAATGCATAAGTTGAATGAGCACAGTATTATCTATTAAAATCTGCAGACTGTAAATGATGGGGGACAAAAGAAGACAGTATTAGAATAAATGTAACTTTTTCTTGTGCTGTGTCACATGAACTCCACCAAATCAGCATTCTAGAGAGGAAAAGCAGAGGAGACAGAAATACTATAATGCCTATTGACTGAAGGAAGAGAACTAAAGTGAATTATTTTGTCCCATTCATGGGGAAATGCTGAAAGAGAGAGCTGGCTTGTACACCTGGGCCAGCATATTACACATATACGAGTTACAAAGCGTGAGGGTAGCCAGGCTTCTTATTCCTGTTTTTCTGCATACCACAAAGTTTTTTGAAATATACAGGGAATATACAAATAACTTTGACTGGTGCTGTCACACCCCAGTTGTGGGAGTCCAGAGTATTCCTCTGGCCTCCTTGGGGGTCTCAAAACCCCCCTGGCAAGGGTCTCAAAGACCCCGAGTGAGACCTTGGTGTCTCAGGCGCTGAATTCACACCCCTGGGGGAAATTACCAACACAGAGGGAAGGGAAACAAGCCATCAAAATTAGAAAAGTGTAAATTAGATTGTTAGAATGTAGATAGACTTTTGGGAATGTTTATGATAAGGGACACGTGTCCAAGATGGAGAATTTGGGGGTGTGGATACCTCTTCCTCCTTCTTCTCCGTGTCATCCATGCTGGATGACATGCTGGCACTTTTAGATTGGATGGGGTCAGAGCTGGACTGTTTAACAAGACTGTATTGTATTGGAAAATTGTTATAAACATTTAGCACGTAATTTAGACTATATAAGATAACCCCTGCCTTCACCAGGCAGGTTCCAGTCTGGAGAAGACTGCTGTTCACCAGGCAAAGAGTTCCTGAGACAAGAAACAATAAACAATCCTTGAAGCCTTTGAATACCGTCTCCTGCAATCTCTCATCGGCGGCTTTTGGAAAGAACAGGATTTAAACCACCTTTATGTCCTCCTGAGGTGATCTCAGGTCTAAGGAGACACCCCGGGCAGAGACACCCAGTGACCTAGATCCTCTCTGTTGTCTTAGATATTTGCATCCTGCTGAGTTGTTTTGCCTTTCCAGATCTCCTCTAGCTCCAAATTTATATGACAGCCCTCTCTTGATCTGGATGGAGCTTTATCATTTACATCATACTTACAAAGGATCTGATAGATTCAAGTTGGACACTGTCATACTTCTCCTGTAAGTGCTGTTAAGATCAAGAGGACTATTTACATAAGTAAAGGATGCAGTATATGTATCTCCAATTACAAATTCCAGGGTAGGTGTAACCTCTGTGGTTTTGTTAAAATTATTTTTTCTTAAAAGCATTATATATCTGTTGCTGAGAAGGTTTTTTATGACTATAATGTAAATATTTAAATATTTACACAACCTCAGTCTTTTATCTCCTATAAGAGTTTTCAAGGGTCACTGTGAAACCTTGATGAATAGGAGGCTTGTACCCTCACTGCAGAGGTTGGTCTCTACTCGAGTCTGGCTGCTGAAGATGCACAATCAGTGTTTTAGCTCCACCACTGAAGGGAGAGAAGAAGGTCCATACTGGTCCATCTTGGCAAGGGCCATCTGATATTCCAAGGCTGTTTTAAGGCCAGGGAAATAGAAGATAAAAGCCACAGAAGGTGTTGGTTTGAGGAGGCAAACAGAGATCTCAGGGAATGCCATTTCACTTGCTTCATTCATCACTTTGCTAAGACAAATGATTTTGAGAGAAACACAGTAGAAAAGCAGATTAATGATGAGCACCTGTTAGTACCCTTAACCTTGTCCTTACTCACATACTACTCCTTTGATCTTTATATCAGTGATACACCAAAGGCTGACTTCAATACAAGAAACTACTGAGTACTCATGGAATAGTTCACTAGACATGTCAAGAGCCATAATAACAAAAATCTGAACAAAGCTATAAGATGCTGCCTTAAAAAAAGAACATCCATGCTTGAAAGGATAGGCTGGATACACCTCTGATATTTGGTGACGCTATAAGCAGGAGGCAGAGGCATGAGAACTTTCTCAGTGGGAGTGACAAAATGCCTGAAATTTGTATTATTTGTCTAGATGATTGTCCATTGACACAGCCTTACTTTTGTTTCTTAGACAACCTCTAAAATCAGGCTTCTCAGAAGCATAAATGTTATATGGCAATGTAATATCACTAATAATGAATGCCAATTATTGAGAATATTTTGTTATTTAGTTTGAAAGAGAAAAAAATGATCATTTATTCAATCTGAACAACAATTAGAGATGGGCTGAAAAATTACATCTATTAACAGCAGCGGACCTGTGGTTGTCAGGAGCAATTATTGTTGGCTTGTTTTCTCTCTTTTCTTTTGTCTTTGACTTTCTTAGCAGTTCTGTCCTCTAAATGCTATGAAACAAAAGGTATAATTTTCTTGTAACTCCGCATTGCCCTTCAGTTCAAAATCTAACATAAAATCACAACTTTCCATACCCAATTTCAAACAATTCCACTACCATAATTAGTGTACTTGTGAAGCAGTTAAAAAAAGCTGGTGAAAACAGAAAGTAGCATTTCCAAGACAGTGGGTTGGATTTGATTGATTTGTGCTACATATTCATGTTCAGTGTGGTCTTGTTTCTCTTTAATTTTTTCTTCCCTGTTGAAAAGTTTTGTCTCTATGGTAAAGCTAGTACATGTGGAGTATAATGAGAGACAAAATGAGAACTGAATGAGTAAGAAGGAAGTGACTTGGAAAAGGCTCTAATTTAGCACATTCACATCCTAAGTTAAGGCTTGAAAATTCACGGGAACATTATTTAGTCTTCTCCCACAAATCTTTAAGAGAACTTAAAATTTTTTAATGCATATATAATAGTTGGACTATTTTTATACACCAAAAGCAGTTTGCAGGTCAACATTTGGGAAAGTAAACATTATCTTTTATGCTTCTTCATATTCATCCCATAGTTTTATCTGGGTTTTTTTATGGTGCTAATGACTTTAATCATCTGAATTTAATATATGGGTTCAATGGACAGAATAACCATATTAGCATAATTAAAGTATGTGTATAATGTAAGAGCTATAATGATTGTGCAGTACCAGCCTGAGGCTAAATCTTTTTTTATTATACATGGTGATCAAAAGACAGCACTACTTATTTCACAAGTGAGCAATCCTCTGCAGCTATTACTGCATTTTATGGACAAACTCATTGACTTCACAAGTGCAATTCTTTTGGATATTATTTATACGGTAGATTGCAATATTTCTGCATTATTTAAATAACTAAACTCATTTAAATAGCTAAATTTATCCAGGTGTTTCTGGAAGTATAAGTTGGGAATATTTCCTTCTTCTTTAAGGTTGAAGTAGTTATATAACATAGTTCTCGTTCCAATGAGATGCTTATTGTTACTAGTGAAATCACCATACTATCTTGCTTCAAGTACAGAGGACATACAATAACACATATCAAGCAGGAAAAAACAGTTGTCAAAATGTTAGCACCAAAAAATATGCTTTCCTTCAGATTCTTCTAGAACCTTGTCATTTGACCTTCCAGTTTCATGATCAATATTTTCTGTCCACCACTGCTTAAAATAGAAAAGGCATATAATGAGAACAGTGAAAAACAAGTTATAAAAATTTATGTACTGATTAATATTAATATAGTACATAAAATCACCTAGAATTAAACAGTTTCTTATGGCAAAGCTGTTTTGCAGTGCATGAGAAAGGCCGAGAAGGCAATGACTCATTGGGAAACTGACCTGTTCAGTAACACAAGAACTAGTTGCACCAACGAAAGTTAAATAGTCTTCAGTCAAATGATAACACTCTGTTCCTATCTAATCCAACCTGTAATACTTTCCATTTAATCTACAAAACATTTATCTACACATTGGTTGTATAGTTTCAAGCAGGGCAAGAGAATTGGCCTTCAAGCCAAAGGGTTAACTCACAGAAACTTCACAAAATTCAATCTCACAAAGTTATAGAAAAAGAAGTTCACAGTGTCATAAACATGTGGATCTTCTTGGCACAAAAGATAGAGGAAAAATATCTCAAATATTCGTTTTCAAAAACTGCATTCTGAGAAGCAAGAATTCCAGCAATAATCTGGAAGGACACTTGAGGACTGGAAGAAGGCAGTGAAGATAAAATCCATGTCAACCTTGGCAAGGGCAAGGAATGGGGACTCAGGGTGCTGGGGTACAACCAGCAACACCCTGGATATGAGCCAGGTGACCAAGAGGGCCAGTGGCTACCTGGCCTATGTGAAGAATAGCATGGCCAGCAGGACCAGATTGCACCTCCTCTCAAGGCAGTGAGACCCCACCTCAAATCCTTTGTTCTGTTCTGGATCCCTGACTACAGGAAAGTCATTGAGGTGCTGGGGCAGGTCCAGAGAAGGACAAGAAAGGTAGCGAAGGGTCTAGAAAAACAGGCCCTGAGAGGTATGACTGAGGGAACTGGGGTTGCTTAATCTGGAGAAAAGGAGGCTCTCTGCAATTGCTACTTCTCTACAGTCTCTGTGTTACTTCCCACCTGACAGGAGGTTGTATTGGGGTGGGGTTTAGGCTCTTCTGTCAAGTCTCATGTGAAAGGATGAGAGGAAATTGCCTTAAGCTGCACCAGGGGAAGTTCAAGTTAGATATTAGGAATTTTTTTTTTTTTCACTCAAAGAGTGGTTAGGCATGGGAATAAATTGCCCAAGGAGGTAGAGGAGTCACTGTCTCTGGGAATATTCAAGAGGCATCTGGATGTGGTACTTGGGGATATGGTTTAGGGTTGGTTATGGTGGCTGAAGACTGACTTAGGTGATCTTGAAGGTCTATTCGAACCTTGATGATTCTGTGATTTAGGCTATTTTACATCTTTGTAAACTTCCTACTTCAATGTCTCTTTCCCTGCTAAGAGAAAGTGGGTGTTTTAGTTATGTGCAGTATCTCTATGCCTGGACAATAGTTTCTTGTCCACTAAATATATTTGGAATGAGAAACAAATATTTGGTAATAAAAAGAGAAGTCATGGGGGGAAAGAAGTGCTTCTCTAGGATCCAGTAATGGATTAGTGTAGCTGTTTTCTGGGTTGGTGCTTTCCAACCCCATGCTTAGCAGCTCCAGGCCCAGATTTCTCTGGACTTGGGCTGCCGGGCTTACAGCTACCCACTAGCGGAGTACAGAAAGGTTGAGACAACGCAGCACTGGTTCTGAAGATAGCTTTACTTCTTCAAAGGGAGGTACAACGATGTCCAGTTACATCAGATAACAAAGGACTTTTTATAGGTTTACAGAGGATTGAATTTTCTACCAATAAAACTACAGCTTTTAAACTAAGCAATTATCTTAAAATTCTTAAGTAAAAAAGGACCAATAACTTGTTGGCTTTAAGAGCCAATAGAAATCCAAAAAGATAACAGGGTTTTCGATAAGGGGGATGGGAAGTTGGTTGCTAAGCATTCAGTAATTATGGGATGGAATTCCAGGGATAGATTTTAGGGGGAGTAACATTCTCTACAGATTAGGAATTAACTTTGCCATAGCTCAAGTATAATAGTCTACTAGTAGTTATATATCAAAAAAGAGTTAGGTGTCAATTTCTCCGTAGATTTGATACTTGGTTTAACAGTGGATTTCAGTCTTGCAATATATTTAATATGACAGAAAAATACTGAATCTGATAAACTTGCCTAGGAAAGTGAGTGTTAATATCCAATAATGTTCAATTAAGCCCTGGCAGAAAAAAGCTTCCTTTTAGAGAGAGGATTTTATTTTTTATTACAGAAGATTTTTTTTAAATTACAGAAACACTGAGATTTCTTTTGAAAATCCCCCCTTTTCTAAAGAAAAGCAAATAAGCTGCAGCCACTATCTGTGGGCAGAAGTATCTTGTAAACATCCAAGAAAGTCAAGTCAAATTGGATGTCTGCAATGCCTATGGTAATTGTGATTAAACAGAATACTTAAAAATAGAAAGAAAGTTTGATTTTTGGTAGAAAAACATTAAAAACACTGCTACAAATGTCTTAATCCCTAGTCAGGGTTTTTTTAATTTATCCTCATTTTAGTGCTTTTTTTTGGGCATGACTTAGCTGCTGGGGATACTAATGGGGTGAAAAAGACTTTAGCTGGCTTTGAAAGATTCATCTGGACAAATCTTATCCTCTCCAAAATCAATTACTACATCCTCTATTGTCTACTGAATAATACATAAGTGCCCCAAATGTAATTCCATGGATGTCTGGTGATTTCTTCATTCCTGCAAAGGAGATTTTATTTTTCACTTTAACAACTCATGATTTATATTAGTGAATAGATTGTTTCTTAGTCCCCAAAGAGTCTTTATAAACAACTCTGGCCTCTCTGACCACACACTTCTATCCTTATCTATTGCTACAGCAGCGCATTAACATGCTCAAACAAGGGTTCATAGACACCAGTGTTGCAGCAGAAGTGCTTTTATTTGGTTTGGTTGAAAGCTTTCCTCTGAGGGATAATTATATTCCTGGACATTAAGAACAAAGAAAACAAAATTAAGTTCATTGCAGCTGTATTGAGATACAAATGAAAAAAATGGAAAGAGGGACTTCTCAATAGTAGTTTGCCTCAAATAAAATGTAAATTCTGCTTCCCTAAACCCCACATTTTCCATAAATTACTGACCCATCCTATATCAGAAGTAAATTCTTCAGGTTTTTCAGTTTCTGGTTTTGGTGTCATGGGATTTTTCCAAGGGTATTGATCTGTTTTTTAGGAAGAGATGCTCTGAATAATCCCAGCATACATACCCAACTCTGAACAAAAGATTAACGTTTAGTCAGTTTTCAGACTAATCAGTATACTGGAATCAGGTGTCACAATGTTGGTGACACTGTGCTTGAACCACATCCCAGAAAATTTAACAATATCCAAGTTAGAGAACTCACTAACTGTGCAATAACATCAAAGGACATTAAAATAATGCTGAAACAACATACCAATCAATTCTAGCTGAAGAAATTCAGTGAAGATGTGGGAGTGCCTTAAATCTCGTCTTGCCCCAGGATTTCAGCATTTGCCTACAGTCTGTGGGAGAGCTGTATTCACTTTCCTGCTGTGATGATTTTGCAAAATAATTATTACCTGTCGTACAGGCAGTACTTGCTTAAACAGCTGGAAGAGTGGGAAGACATTCTCTGTTTCTGTATATATTACCAACATAATAATGGCTGCAGCAAGGCCCATGAGGCTTTTCTTTCTTCATATAATTTTTCTGTATTAAGACTTGTGATACTTATCAGATGTATTGAAATGATAACCATTAAGAGCTTGTTAATAGCTCACTAGAGTGATGTTATGTAAGAATTTGGCAGGGTTATTATTTATTAAAGTGATGCAAAATCCTTGATAATGCAATTTATAAAATAGTTAAATAATTTTCTTTGAGTGGTGGGTGAAAAACAGTGCCAATAATTAAATTTGAAAGATGACTATCGGAAAACTTAAGTTGGATAATTTGTAGCTCCTTGTTAAGTGAAACCCTTGATTAACATTTCCCAGTTAGCTGCCAAGAACACTTAAAAGGTTCATTAAAAGAGGCCATTCAGAGTAAGAATATACTGAAAAACTAGAGAGAGAGAGCACAGAATTTTTTTTCAATATTTATTTGTATAAAATACTGATGCAGTACATTCCTGAAAAATTGCAGTAGGTATGGAATAGTTTCTCCCATCAAGACACATGTGAACACAGAGGAGATTATCTAGCTGTCTTTTTTACTATAAGATATGTAAGCTTCAATAATGGTTCACTGGAAAAAGATTATACCTGGGCTGTTATGGCCCCAGCAACATAAGAAAATAAGTAGTTTAACTTCTTGTGATTAGGTTTAGGAAGCTGATGTCCAACCTAATAATGCAATTTATGTGTTACATCCAGAATTTATCTGTCAGTGGATATATGTGTCAATGTAATTTGTCTGTTTTAAAAGAGATGTTCATAAAAAGTGAAGGGGAAATGTCCATTATTTCACCTCTCCCATTACTGCTTAATGTTATTAATTTTCCTTCAAAACAGATTTGCATTGACTTCATTACGAAAACCAATATTATATCCTTCCTCTACATCTAGTTAAAAGAAAAGAATACAACTTTTCTTTTGTGTTCAAGTTGCAGAAAGAAACTTTGATTTATTTGCCTGTAGATAAACTAAAGCACATTTCTGAACATCCTCTGCCAATTATAGTTTGCCTCATTCACCAGTGCCAAAGATTTAATTTTAATGAAGCCGTCTTCATTCATTGAAACAAAAATGTTGTTTTAGTGGTTTTCTTTGAGCTAAAAGTAATAACCTTTTTTCACTGTAGATGAATGTACAGAGTGAATTGCTTATATGCTAGG
Organism: Luscinia megarhynchos; assembly: GCA_034336665.1. Taxonomy (NCBI): domain Eukaryota; kingdom Metazoa; phylum Chordata; class Aves; order Passeriformes; family Muscicapidae; genus Luscinia; species Luscinia megarhynchos. The sequence goes on along the minus strand of CM067566.1, from coordinate 38,003,687 downwards.
GAAATGATTTTAGTCCAGAGCCTGTCCAAAATGAGACACAAGAAAACAAGTTTTTATTCCAAAGCAAGCCTAATGAAAAGCAACAAAGGGAAGATATATTTTGCTATAATTCCTTTTTTAGTGCACAGAAATAATTAATATAAAAAATATTAGTAGCATAAAATATCCTTTTGAGAGCTGCTTTATCATTCACTACTCTGCCTATTGAAGGAGTTGATCCCAAACACAAGCTTGTTCACCACATCCAAGTGCTTTATATATCAATTTTCTGAATGACTGCAGGGGTTTGGTCTCATGAGATACTGGCTGAGGCTGAGTCTAACTGATCAGAATGACACTGTGCTGTCGTGACAAATTTTCTTTAACTGGCCCAAGTGGAAGAGAGAGCTAAATAGAAAGCCTGCACATTTTCTTGTAATCTTTTCTAGTTAAATTACATGAATCAAAAGCAAATCTTTGCTTGAATTAAGCAAAAAAATTAAGGAAGTTAATAAGTAATTGCATAATGGTAATAGAAAAGAATGTTTTTTCTGAAAGCATGCAACTGTTCACAGCCTACCTTGCACACCACATATGTGCAAGGGAAAGGAGGCAGATTTAGGTTGAATTTTAGCCTCACAAAACAGCATGGGACTGATGGGGCTCAGAAATCTGTACTGTGACCAGACATGTGCTCCCTGTGCTCCACTAAAATTTGTATCAGGCCATGCAGCCTTTGGGTAAGTTGCAGGGCCAATGTAAAACAGCTGAGCTGACTGCTGAAGACTGGCTTCAAAGACTCTGCCAGTCAGAGGTGCTTAGAGAAGCTGCTGCTCCCTCAATTGCTTGATATAAACTCCCAACAGTTTGACCAGAGTACCTGGGATTAGCACATGCTGATAGTCCGGTGTGGATTTATGTCATGGAAAAAGCTGTGAGGTACAGAAAGCTCTCCCAGCACCTTAGACAAGCTTTCAGGTTCTGCTAAGAAAGCCAATGCCAGAAAAACACTCCTCCCCAGTAACAGCTGCTGCAAAGAGGCATGGTTTTCTCAACAACTGTACACAAAAATGTCAGATGAGAAAGTGGGAAAAATTCAAAGTTATAAAATCTAGGTATAAAAATCAGCATTTGAGAGCATAGTAGTGAGACGTCATGTAAAAAATTTAGGTTTGGTAAGGACAGGAGAACTGAAGACAGTATCTCCAAGGGCATAATTAAGAGGTTGTGAACACGGCTGGAAGTCTTGTAAAACACATCCAGAGATCCAATTTGTGGATAATTGTCATCTCTGTGGAGAACATATGAGGCAGCATGATTTACTTCATAACAGCACTTTTGCAAGAGTTGTTTGGAGCAGAAATTTCTCCCAGGTCTATTGGAATAAGAAAAAAACCAGACCTTTCTGTACTCAAAGTCACAAAGTACTGGAAAACACCTCTGCAATTGTTTAGACAAGAGTTGAATCTTGACTGAAAACCCTGCACACCCTGGGGTAGAGGAAGAAAATATTCACAGGTATGAACCTATAAATCTTTCACACCTAAAGCTGATGGTTTGTGAAAAAGTCTGAAAGAGGCACTGCCTTGAAGCTGATAAAGTGCAATGATAATGGATTCACTTCCTATGTATCTAGGACTGAAAGCTGAAAAATAATTATTTCACATTCTTGAAAGTATCTGGTGTACTGTCCAATAATATACGATGAAATTCAAAGATTGAAAAAATTCTTTTTTCATTTCACTGTAAGGGAGGAATCACTGGCATATCAAATGCGACAAAATGCAATGAATATATTTAGGAAGTGACTGAAATCTAGAGAGAGTATTATGAGAAAACAAAAAACTTGAAAGAATTCAAATAATCTCTCTGGAAGCTGTTAAAAAGTTGACTTGTTGACTTAGTGATTAAATACTGCTTTTGCATATTTCATGTCTGAGACTGAAATTACATTTTAAAGTATAGAAATAGAAACACATAAATGTATAAACAATTGCATGAAAGAACTTATGTTTCAAAAATAATTTTTATCAAGGCATCATTTTATTCAGTTAATATGTGATTTTCATTTAAAACTAAATTCCAATATAAAAATATGAGATCCCCTGAGGAATTAATATATTGTTTAAAAAAACTTCATTAAAAACTAAGATCTTCAATACAATATGTATTATCAAGATGTACTAATTGGGCAATGCATTATAGTTAGATAAGTATGCTGAACTATATCCTAACATCAAATTGGCTTCAATGTATTCAGATAGTTTGATTCTACTGCTGACATTTTAACGTCCTTTATAAATTTGGTGAGATTTTATGTTCTTTCTAAGTTTGGTGGGGTTTTTTCTAATGTGAAAACATACAGGCAATTTAATTTTGTTTCACTTTTTTATTCATTGGAAATTAGTTTGAAAAAATTATTTCTAGAATAATATATCTTTTCCTGGGGCTTAAAAAAAATGGATCTCAGAACTAATCTGGATTGTGTTTTCTCATCTATATCTGCATTTCCTCTCCATAGCCTTGAGGTTTTTCTAAAGCTTTTGGGAATCAACTTTGATAGACTATTGCACCTCCTATAACCTTTTTGGAGTTTCTGTCAATACAGAATGAAATACTGGAATTTGTATTAACTTGCACATTTGTAAAATTAGTATTTCAAAGTGAAAAACTCCAAGGTAGCTGAATTATAACATACAATCTACTTTTCCCTTTCAATCAATAGCAACTATTTTTGAACTGGTTCATACAGCTTTCAGGGTATGGAGTAAATAGATCATTCTCTCTTTATGAACTTCTATGTAGAGTCAGTTTTATCTTTAGATGTGACTATGAAGATATGAATAATGTTCAGTGAGACTACTAGAGGGATGAAGAATGGCTTAGTGCTAGTAAGGGTAGCAAAATTAAGCTATAGACGTGAACTAAAAATCTTTATTCATGGTCAGAACCACTTTTATTCTTCATGTAATCAAACTTTGCTTGAAATAAACTTGCTGACTAGTAGAAATAATTAGTAAAAACTCCTCATTAAAGAGTGGCTTATTTGCATCAGTTGCACTGAGGATGTTCTAAGGAGCTTTCTGTTATGTGAGTCAAACTTGAAACATGGCACAAAGGTATAAACATCTATTTAATAGACAGTCATGTATTATTTATTATTAAACAATATTAACTATGAAATCAAGCTGAAAATCTATATATTGATGCATTACTACATTAGGAAATCATGGGTTTGGTTTTCACTGTGTATTAGTAGAGGCCTAAAAGTACTGAGACACTATGGCAGGAGTTGAACTGGAATGTAGTCTATGGTGTTTGGGCTTCATTATCCTGCTGTAAAAAAAGTATTTAAGTTTGAACTTCACTATCCAGAAAACAGAACTAAATGCCTGTCTTCATACTGTGTGAGAACTGTGACAGATGGAGAAAAGACAGGCAGGCAGCATTTCTCTCAGGCTTCTGACTTTTATACTAAAGCTAGGTACCTTGCTGCTCAGCACTTGAGACCAGTGTCTCAATATGAGAAAATCTGAAGTAGAAAAAAACTACTTTACCATGGGGAGGTTAATGCCTGAAAATTTTGAGTTTTGAATATGAGTAACCAATATCCAGGTTAAATAGCCTTTAAAATAATTTAAGAAGACAGAAAGTGGAAAATACCCCCAAATGGTGCAGAATTAATGATCCTGAAAATGCTAGTATGCATGAGTAGTTTATTTGTTCTCTTTAGAGAAAAATAGAACTATGCTTCTGTACAGATGCTTTATGCCTATGACTTTTTGCATTCTTATGATTTTAAGTTATCTTTAGATGAAGGTTCAGCTTGGAAAAACAACACGTTTTCACCCAAAAGCCAACACATTCTTGGCTCAAAATGTGTCAAATCAGATCTCACATTTCAGATAGGTCACATGGGACAGTTACAGTTACTTTTACCACAAAATCTGTTTGTTTCCTTAACATGTTTTATTCTATTACTCTTCGGACTACAAAAGCTTTAATATTTACTGTGACACATCCTTCTACTTTCTTTATTCAGTTATGTAATCATTGCTTTTTGGCACTCAAGAAGAAAAGGATTTGCATTTATTATGTAATACTTGTAGTTTTGTTTTGCCAAGAGCCATAGAATAAATTCACCAATTGGTCTGAGTTTAGGAGTTTATTCTTCAGTAGTGATACAGTTACCACTGTAACAATGTCATAACATCACCCGTAATAAACCTTCACAGTAAAGAAACCAGTATTTCATTAGCCTGGTTTAGAATATTCTTTGGTTTTGCTGACAATTTACTCGTCATTGAGCTTCTCAGATTTCCATCTTTAGGGCCAGGTTTTTTTTTCCCAACTCCAACACAGTGTTCATGTTTTAACAAAACCTGAAAAAAGACATTCTTTATTACATATGGTTTTAATTAATCTGTTTGCCAGATTAGGCCTCTTTATATGTACATCTTAGTTTACAAGATGGTATTTTCACCTTGAATTAACTCACCTATTTAAACATCAATTCTGTATATATTTTAAATTTCGATTTCATGAATGGTGTTTCATTTCATGTGATGATGTTTAGCATCCAGAATACTGTCTTCTAAATGGATTGTGCACATTGGCATACTTTGAATTACACATAGCAGAAATGCAATTTCTTCATCTTTTCTGGCAGGGAAGTTTTTGCATGCTTTTTTTTCCCCCCATTCCCTAGTGTATACTTCTCTCTGGTCAGATGTTCTGTGGGAAGGTAGTTTTGGTTGTTATGCCAGATGTGATGTCAGTAAATTACGGAATTGCAGAAAATTTACATATGAAGAGGAAGGACACAGTGTGTCTTCTTCCTGACAAATTTTCTCATTCAAAACAAGAAGGTACATATGTAATCTTGAAGTTGTACCCAGCTGATGCAGAAAAATTTTGTGGGAAATGGGGAAAGCAAGAGTTCTTCTCAATAAAAAAACCCTAGCTTTTCAATTCTTTGAGTTTGAAAAAATATCGTATGACATATAAAAGAAAGTATGCTGCTCTTCAAATAAATGTGCAGTTTTTTCTGACAGTAAGGGATGAAATAAATTAATTTTGAATTAAGAAATCTTCTAACACATGTACATTTTAGCTTGTTTTTATCTATACACATGCTAGCTGTTCCATCATGAATCTCTAAATATTGCATCTGCTTTTTCCTAGTGTAAATTCTTATCTGGGGTTTATCATATTCACAGTGGTTGATATTTTACAAAGGCATCCCCTGGAGCTAAACACATCTCTGAAAATCATGAAACCTTTGCCAGTTTTTATTTTCTCAGCCACTTCTGAAGAAAAAAACACAGAATAAAAGTTTTCTACATAATTTATCTAATTTTAATATAGCGATATGATTCTATTCTTAAACTCATATGAACTTAAATAGCTCTGTGCACTATGAATGCTGATTGTTGAATGAAAACACATGTTCCAATGTCAAACAAAGTTCCTGTAATAATTCATATTCAGACTTCCTGAAATTCATTTATGTTTTCATTTGATTTTAATTGTAACCATTTTTTACTGTCTCTTCATATACACAGTTTTTGTTTTTGTTCAAGCTACTTTCCATTACGTTCATTTTCACTCTCATCTGTACACTTATGGAGCGATTGCAATTTTAATCAAATAACTGCAATTTGAATAACTAAAAGGTCGTGCATTAATTTCCCTGTCTTATGCAGTAAAATAGAAGGTTTAGCTTGAATAACATATACTCTGACTTTAATTTAGGGCATTATCATTGTCCCACTGTGAGCCCAGTCTTGTTGGGTGAGAAAAGAGAGAGAGACAGGCAGTGCTACTGAAGGCAAACCACTATTCCCAGTGCATCCCAGGACATTTAGTCCAAAGAAGTGTGAGAACAGGCTGAATGCCACAACCAGTGGTCATCTGCACAGAATTTGTAACATCAAGCTTTTCTGAGAATCTACAGCCAAAACTCTGATTATGCCAGACCTTTATTTTTTCAGGAGTGATATGGTCATCTGACTCTCAGCATTAACAGAATATATGTGACTTCAAGATTATATTAAAAAGAGTCAATGGTATTTCTAGTTAAAGAAAGGCCCAGTGATGGCCACTAAATCATTCTGCTGTCTCTGGGCTTTATGCAAAATATATTTTTCATATTGGAGGTCTTGCACTTCATTAACATTTAGAATACTGACTTCACAAAGCCAGCCAGCTGAATGCATATCAGAAAATGTGTGTATGTATTTAAGGGGCTTATGTCTGTATGTTTTGTCTCCATATTCATGTCTATAGCTTGATGGTGCCTTCTGCCAGGCAGGACTAGAAGTGACTGGCAGCAGCACTATCTCATTGCAGCTGAAGAATGGACCAAAGTGACTTTCTGCCTTCCTTCACATCAGCACAATATTCTTGCAAAATTGCTAAAAGGACAGCCATATCCTTTATGGCCACCCCAACGTCCATACATTCATGGATTTTTAAGCTGGTAGGCAGCCAATATCCATTCTTCTTTTTTCTGGACTGGAAACCTATCTAAATCAGCTAGCTGTGAATCAAATCTCTGATCTCAACCTCTAAATGTACTTTCTTACCAGAACAAATCCAGCTGTTGATTCTTTCTCTGTACAAATCCAGTCTGGTACATAGATGCCTTGAAAAATGCAAGACTTTTAATATAGGAGATGTAAGAGTTTCATTTCTTAAAGTGTGATTGAAACATCAAAAAGCACAAAGCCTCAGGAAAAGGCTTTAACAGCTGGATGGATATCAGGTAAGGCATCAGTGTAAAGATGTAAAACTTGTGATGTTTGCTTGAAATGTGAACTTGTGATAGGACTCTCTCAAGAAAAGCAGTGACATGTCTATCTTCATACTCAGCATCTTGGGCCTTTTCTAATCTGCATTACTTAGAGCAAACCTGAACTGAAATTAAAGTGCATTTTGCAGACAGATTTTGGAGGATAGTTTGTAATATGATGATTTGCAAGATATACTAAATATTCCAAGAATAAAAGATTAAATAACACTATTCTCATAAAAGAAGAAACAGTTATCTGTTGTATTCCTTGTGTTCTCTTTTTTTTTCTCTTTAAATACCTGGGAGAGTGTTCATGGAAATGGAGTGTAGTTGTAATGACCATATGAGATTCTTAAATAGTTCAGCTGCATATTAACATATAACAAGCCACAAAGCCATTTATTGTTGCTCATAATCTTGTGATAAAGCCCTTAATATTACTGTGAACAATTTTTAGGATTTATATACTAACATTGATAGTTCTCTTGCTATTCATACAAATCATAGTTAAAATCATGGAAAAGTCTGTGTCTAGCGAAAGCTCAGGAGGTTATTCCTGGGGTGGGTTTTTTTCCCCATTTACTTTATAGCCCTCATCTCTGTGGTTTCAAGATTGTAATTAGATATTATCTGAGCAGGCTGGTCTTGTACTGAAAATCTGATAAATACTCTCATTTAGGAAATCCAACATTAATGAAGTTTGCAGTAAACTGTAACTCCTTCCTAGCTATTTACTGTGTTAGTCTCTAAGAAGGAGCTAAGCACTGCATAGGATAAGACAAAGGGTCAAAAGAGGCTCATTGCCTTTTCTCAGAATTCGTAGTTTATTTCATGGTGGTTCCAGGGCAAAAGAGATAGAGGATCTCAGATAACAGTCTTTTCTAGGAAAGAGTCAGGGAGGGGAATGTGGCTTTCTGCCAATAGCATAGGGACAGGGGCAAAGGGTTAAAACATTCCTTATACCTTTGGTATTGGGTTACAACAGAAGTCAGCATTTTGTTATTGCTTTTAAGAAAGCCAAAACCTGTGAAAATTGTAGCTGCTATTGCTGTCTGCTTTCCATGCTTCTGACACTTACCTGCTATTAGAGGCAGATTATCTTATATTTTCTACACGTAGTTATAATGAGATCACCAATAATTTAGGCCTCTTAGTAATAATATTCTGTCTTAATATAGTACTAGCTTTTCATAAATAAATTAACCTTTCTTCTCTATTAAGATACCTCTGGTTTTGATTCTGGAGTCTGCATGTGAGAAAGAAGCATTACTCCTGTTGCCTCCACTCTCCCCAGTGTGACATTTGAATAGATGGAGGCCTTTAGGATTTCCTTTCTCTATAAGAGGTGCTATCTGTTTTCTGTTAACTTTAATTTTAACTCTATGGTCTTATGGTTATTCCTCAGTAAAACTCCAGTCCTTTTATTGTTCTAGATTATTGGTGAGTACATTCCCTTCTCTTTCTCTTTGTCAGCCCAGCATTCTGCATCTTCTCCATTGCGCTCTCCCATGAGCTTCACCTAAATCCCTTCGATGACACCAAGCACTTTTTTTCCTCTGCCATTGTACTTCTTCATTGCATTTATATTGATGACATTGAATATTTCTGTCTGACACATTTGGAAAGCTGTAACCACACACTCTTAGAAGAGCTTTGTGACAGTTGTGGTGCAGCTGCTCATTTTTCCTTTAGTTTTCTTCAGAATCCTGGGAGGACTTTGCCCTCAGAACAACTACATTATTTTATGCATTTTCCCTGGAGAGAGCAACCTCCACTCAGTGCACCTGAGAGCAAGGTTGCAAAGCACTCTGTCACTCCATGAGAAAATGTAGAACCATGAGAATGGTACAGCTGTGTTTTTATGGGCTAATAGCCCTGGGAAAGCACCCATGGAACTGTTTCTGGCATAAACAAGGCATAAATGACACTGAATAATGTCAGATAAAATGTTAGTGCAATAGCTGTTCAGATTTGTGATCCCTTTTGTACCTGACCAAAGGGACAAAACTTTTTCCTTCCAGTATAATCCTGTTTCTGTTGAAATAGTTAATAAAATGCCTGGAGTTCAATGAGGAAAAATACTCCTGTGATTTTTCTTCCTTTTTTTTCCTTTTCCCCCCCAATCATCATTGTTTATAGTACAGTATTGTTTAATATCTCAGCTGAATTCAAAGATTAGGGGCCATATAAGTCCTTCAGAACAATATTAGTTTTAACAGAGTGCACTTCACTGGAGGTTTGTAGACCAAATAATGGCTTCTATGACAGTGTGTTAAGAGCAATAAAAATATTGCCTTCATTTTGCTTCTTCTGCATTTTCACTAAAGCTTGTAATGGCATGTGCTATCAAGAAACATGCATATTAAAATTTTAGGAACTAGTTAAGTTTTTTTGCCTTTAGAGATATAGAGCTATATATAGGTAGATAGAAAGATAGATAAAAGTTGAAACTTTAATCTTATAATTTGAAATATGTAGTTTTTGTGATTTCATTCTGCACCATCAGCTGAAGCATGTTTACAGATTGAAGTCACCAGAGGTGAGCTGCAGGTGAGGTGCATCCCTCAGTTGCACTCCACAAACAAAATGCATGCTGAAATCAAAGATGAAGCAGTCTAACAGTAAGAGTGGGCTGGTTGAAATAATTCTGTCGAAGCCTTGCATGCTTTTTTATTTCTGTTGTTTCCCTAGTGCTATGCTAGATTTCTCTGTTCACAGAGTGTAATACTTTCCATTGCAGAACCTGTCAGATTTTGACAAAGTCTCTGTCAAGGTGAGTGTAATTCATATGACAGTAAACAGAATTCCTAGCTTTGATCCTAGACTTAGTGGGCTATGAGAGTCAACAGCTTAAATAAAGGGAAAGCCCTGGCTTGAGATGAAAAACCCCAACACCTCACTTAAAAAACTTAACATAAATCTTCTCCTAGATGTGGATAGAGCTTCTTTTTTTTTTCCAAAGTGAATAAAGTGACAGTCTCTATGATGGCAGAGCTTGGTTGGGCTTTGTAGAGTCTGTATTTTCTGACAGAACAGTGGACTTATTGCTGGGGGAATCTCTGCTTACAGCTGATGGATGGTTAATGTTCCTTTTGCTGACCAAAGCTGAGAGTTTCAGCCATGGCATCCAGCCCAAAGACCCTCTTTATAAAGAGGGTTTTCATGAATTTTTTTTGGAGAGGGGTTGGGTATAAAAAATGGAATCCAGTGGTTAGTACAGAGGCATTGACAGAAATGAAAGGGCACAGGAAGGTCATAAAATGCTGGGATGTACAATATGCTGAAAGTGTGCTATTCTTAAACTAGATCTTTTAGATCCTGTCCAACCCAAATCATCCTATGATTCTCTGGAAAAATCTGCTAGTGACAAATAAAGTAGAAAAATAGCCTTGCAATACTGAAGGATGTGGAAAGTAAGTACAGAAATAGAATATAGACTCGTAAAGAAGGCAAGAAGGGCAGGTGATCCCATGGGGTAGAACAGATGCAAAAAAAGAAAAAAATCTGGAGAGAAATAAAACTCATAAATGAAAAAATGTGGTTATTCTTTCAGTCCATGTGGCCTTAGACTGGTTGATGTAGTACCTTTCTGCAGCTGTCTTCTCGAATGGCAGCAGCTGCTAACAGAGCTTGAGTATAATTTCTCCCATTTTCTCATCTCCTCCTTTAGAGAATTCTAGACTTCATTAGCAATCATAAGAAAGAAGAGTATTAAAGGTGCCTGGGAATGCCATCTAGAATGAAACAGGCAGGTGTTAAGCATAAATGATTGACAGTAAATCAGATGTAGGAAATTAATTGCCAGGAACAGATAGAAATGGGGAACTGGAGACTGAAAATTATATGGATGTGAGATGAAAACATTTGTATGATATTTCAGGTGCTATAAGAATAGACAACAAAATCAGCCTAAGGAAAATTTTAATACCAACATTGTTGAAGCATATTTTTTAAAATAACAGAAGACATTCAAATAAGTAAGACAAGTCAGAGTGCTTTGTAGAGTATATGCTGGGATAAACACATAAAACATGAGATTTAGACTGCATGTGGATGGTGAGTTCAGTTATGGAAATACCTCTCCTGAATAAAGATAAGCACAAATTACATGAAAAATTAAGAAATGAAAGGACAAATATCAGGAAAAGTATTAATATCCATAAATAATATAATGACTTTAATAAAATTAATACTTTTCTCATTTGTGAAAAAAAAACAAGTGATGAGATAGATTTTTACTGCATCAATTATTTCCTTAATATATGGTTATAGCAGACTAATTTTATAGAATTATAAATAACATAAATTAATGTACATGTGCTGCAGTAGAAAAAGAACATTGAATATTTAAAGCAATCTTCTCAGAATTTGCTTAAAATTATATTTAAATAAACCATCCTCAATAATTGCATAGCTGATAGTTGAAAATGTTCATCATTCCAACATAGCTCAGAACTTAGAGTAGATTCAGAGGCACTTTGTCACACACAGGTGTTGGAACACAGGGTGATTAATTCTGAAAGCTCATTGTCAATGTCACTCAGTGCATGGGGCTTTAGGCTGAGTGAGGGGCTACCTAAAATTAGCAAAATTTGGCTTTTTTATGGCACTTCAGCTTGTCAGTAGCAAATGCTAATGACAGTCTGACTTTAAATTGCTGTTTTCTAGAGTGGAGGTGTGATTTTAAGACTGCAGTGAGGTTTTCCTAAAACTCTGCTGATTTAGAAACTGAAATGGAAGAGAAATAAGCAAACTCTCTTGGCTCCTCAGTGAAGTATTTACTGCTGTGAGTTGACTTATCAATTGCTCTTTTCTAAAAATTTCAACCACATTGCTCTTCTCCACAGAGTTCTACTGTTTATTCTGAAACTGGTCCTAAGAGAGTCGCTAGTAGTGTCCCTATTCCTCTTTTAAAATTGTGTCATTAGAAAGAAATAAATGGTGAGATTTGCTAGGGCAGAAATTGAGTAACGATCAACATGATTCTATAGCCAAGAAGTAAAGGTGGGAATCACATTGCAATCTAATTCCACTTCTGCAGCTTTTCCAATGAGACTTGATTACATCTGTATTTATGTTTCCTACACTGAAAAGAAAAAAAAAACCAAAAATGGTGTGTATCTATTTAAGAAAGTTGCCATTTTAAACCAGTAAAAATTACTGTAATTCTATGTTTCTTCACAGTTGTAGCCCATGGTGTAAATCTGTGCTACAAACTTGGCCAATCTGTTGCAGATATGACAGATGGACTTTGCTGGCTTTGGACTCAACTCTGGCTCTGCCCCAAGCAAGGAACTGCTGCTTTGCTCCCCCGACACAAAGGCTGCATCATGAAAGGTTAAGAATTCACAACCTGTGTTCTTTGCTGAGCTCCACTCCAAAGTAAGTGCTTGTCACCAGACCAGTATCTTTCTGGCTATTTTCACCTCCTACCTACGGGCCACAGTTAAGGACTCCCCTGTCACTCTGCGTCTCCCACTGTGCTGCATGTTTGGTAGTTTGGCAGAGGAAAGAAAAGACAAGTGAAAATATTGTCACCTCCCATAAAATCTGAAATCTCATGGCTAGGTGAAACTACATTTCAACCAATTTTTGATGATGCTTTGCATAATTCAGTATGAAGGGCATTTCATTAACTGTAAATAAAATAATAACATTTTTAATGTTTCAGAGGATTTCAGTTTGCCAGTTCTTTAAAAATCCTTCAGTCACATTGAATAAGACATAGAGGACTGTCTGCTATGAAACTCAGAAACTTGACGTAAAATCTTGACTACTTTTCAGGTGTTGCCATAGATTTCTTGCTTTCCTTGGGCAAGCTATCTTTTCTTGTTGTATGTGAAGAACATTAGTGGGAATTTTCCTCTCTAAAACACAATGCCATCTTTTTCTGGTGTTAAACACCTGATCAAATGATTGGACTTTGCTGGTATGTCCCAGAGGCCTTTGGCTTTATGCCCTTGTATTTCAGCAAGAAAGTTCTCTCCTCCCAACAGCCCCAGGTCCCATCCTCCAACTTGGCTTCAAAGATTTCCACCGAGATAAGAAATTCAGAAATTCTCTTTAAATCAAACAGAAACTGCATCTTGGCATTTTATAGCCAAGCCCCAGTCACTGTTCACAGTCCAAGACATCAGGGAGTCATGCAAATGCAGATATTTTGGCATTGATCCTGTGCCAAAGTGCCCTCCTTCCCAGTAGGTTTTTGGTCTTCTCTTGGTACAACAAAGAAAACTTGCATCTGTTCAGATCATGGGCAGATCAAGTTTCTGTCTACCACCAAAATACTAATATATAATAGCAGGAAAAAATACCCCAGAGCCTTGGTGGATAAAAAGTAGAAGGAAACATCTTTTTTTTCCAAAGCAAGGAATGCCACTTCTCCAAGAAGAGAAGTAAGTTTATACCTTAGATTCTAATCTAGTGAGTAGATTTTTCTTTAGCATACTCCTCAGCACAGTGATAGTCAGGACAAGGTGTCATTGGGAAGATTAATGAATGCTTGCAGTTTCTTACCCTGGTGTTTTCGAACATCTGTTATGACCACTTATGAGCATCTTTCATTAGACAGACCTTTTCTCTGACCTAGCATGTCAACCATGATACAGTTGTAAGTAATGAAGACAATTTATATACCTCTTGGTATACTTTTAAACCCCCAGGTTCCCTGATGATGCTAATTTTTTCTGCTTGAATGAATTTACATGACAAAGACATACATATCTCCAGAAGTATCAGAATATTTAAGAAAGTACCTTCAAAACTTAGTGTTGCCTTGAAAAGGATTACGGAGCACTGAGAACGTTTCATGGCCTGAGAAAAATACTTAGAATTTGAGAAAAAGGCATGACAGCTTTTGCCCAGGCCTTCAGCAGTGTCCACAATTCCCCCTTTTAGTTTTTAAAAAATAAAAGAAAGAGAAGTGTTTGTAATCCCTCACAGGGCCCTTGCGAAGGAGAACAAACACGACTCAGGAGATTTGTTGACATCTGAAGTGCCTAGGAAAATCTTCACACCTGGTTCTTTTAACATACTTAATTCCAAAACTTAATTCTATTGACAATAACAAAATCCATCACCATTCACCAAACTTATTAAACAGTAAAAAATCCACCACTAAGTGATTATTCTAATACAACAATAAAAACTATATTAACAGTTCCAACATGAACAGATGAATGTCCATTCCCTGGTCAGTGTTTTCATCTGCTTGGTGCTTGGTGAGCTGGTCAGCATGTGAAAGCTGAGCTGTGATCACACTCTGCCCCTGGTGCAGGTCAGGGCGGACACCTTGATGGTCAGTAGGAAGAACTTAGGCATGTCTCCTCTGAAGCCTGAAATGAGGCAAAGGTGATTCACAATAACTGGATCGTTTAGATATTTTCTTTCTTTTTTTCCAATCTCGCTGTCCTACAATAGGGACAGCATCAGGCACAGGAAGAGCCTGAGCCTCTCTCATTTGGATATCATCATCGCAAGTTTTCAGCTCTTCCCTTTCTGCCCCAGCACTCCCTCCTCCCATGCCCACTGCAGGAATGAAACCGGCCCCCGCTGCTCCCCCCTTTAACGTGAGGGCAAAGCCATCGTTGCTGTCAGCACAGGGTGCTCCCAGCCGGTGGGTTCTCCAAGCCATGCTGCATGCAGGGCCGTCGTTTGGAACGACACGGCCGCGACTAACAATTGCTCCCCCACATCCATGGAATAGCTGGTGTTTGCGCTGTCCATGTAGGTGACAAACGCTTCGCCTCGGGGAGGCTCTGAGGGGGCAACTCTGGCCTCGGGAAGTTTTCAGAATCACAGACAAACTTGTCTTCACTCTGTTCTGAGCCTGCCTCGCTCCATCCAGAGCCTGTCTCACCCCCCTCGCCCGTGTCCATTAATCTCTGATGAATGGTCACCCAGGCGTGCATCAGAGGGGAAAGTGAGACATCCCCTTCCCGTATGGCTTTAAACAGTCGGTCTCCCAACTCTCCCCAAGCCTCCCAAGAAAAATTTCTTTTCATTTCTTGATCATGACCGGGGGTAGGGAGAGGGATGAAAACAGTACCTTTCTTGAATGGGGGAGAAAAACAGGCACTCTCTTGCTTGGTGCAGGAAAGAGCAAGAAAGAGCAATTTATTAAATGAAGCCATTGCCTTAAATAAGGCAGTTTGTACAAAACAAAATACAAACATATAATTGGTCAGAGAAGGAGACACCTCTTCTCTCTGGCTTTCTCAGGGATCCTGCAGGTGTCTATCTCTGTTATGACTCTTTCTCTTATGTTTACAGTAAAGGAAAAGGCTCTAGCCTGGGAAAAATCCTGGCTGGAGCTGAGAAAGTTTCATGGCCTGAGAAAAATACTTAGAACTTGAGAAAAAGGCCTGACAGCTTTTGCCCAGGCATTCAGCAGTGTCCATATCTTAGGGCTTATAATTTTGAAGTATCACAATTAAAAGTCAGTGCTCTTTTCTGTTATTTCTTTCTCGACATGGAAAATTACTATGGAAGTCTGGGGAGTGGGAGGCAAAACAGAGAACTTTTGCAGTGTGTCAATAGAAGACAGAGCACATCTAGATTTGCACTTCAGATTATGAGGGAAATACATGCAATACAGAATTTATCTTTTCAATTCAGTAAATAACTTTTGTCCTTAGAATATAAGAATGACTGTAAGATGTCCCTAGCTGAAATGGAACATTGGATCCCACAGTAAAAAACATAATTGATTAATACTGGCTATAAAATGGCACAACCATTTCGACTCTAGATGCCTTAATACACCTGAAAAGCACTCAGTTTAATCTCATATCTACATATTAATCACTTAAGAAAGACAAATCAATCTTTTTCTATGCTTGTCAGCATTGTCTCAAGCAGTTGTCAAGTACTCTTGATATTTTAAACCAAATACAAAATAAAACAAAATAAAGCTAATTAGTTTATGCCAAAAGAAAGTTTTTTTCTACCTGAAAACAAGTGTAATACACTTGTTCCCTGAAAAAAGAAACACGGCTATTACTCTAAAGAAGAGACAAGCTTTGAAGTGTATTTGAAGTTACAAATGGCACACTTACAAATTGATGTATTGCTTTGTTAAATGGTTAGTTTCTGGAATTCCAGAGTCCTTCAAGCTTTTCTCTGTAATTTTATATTTCTCCTTGATACCCTTTCAGAAGGTCATTAAATGCACCTTAAATCAGGCAAGCTTTGTAAACCCATGCTTGACAAAAGAAGGCATGCTTTGCAATAGAAGATTGAGACTGAGTGAAATATTCCTGTATATTGTACCTAGCAGCTGCATTCTAGTGTTTGAATTTTCAGGCATAGGCTCATAATTTAGAAGTCCCTAGGTTGTTGGCCCTTGTGGTTATTCACAAATGATATTCACAAATGGTAACTTATTTTCTTAGCATGATACCCTGCTTTTCTTACAGCTCTTTTTGAGACCATCATACCCCACTTGCAAGTGTATATAGCCCTAGGCCATAGATTGCCACAACTCATGAAATATCACATTCACTGGCAAGCTCTCATAATCACTAGTTTGTAAAGTTTTTTCTTCATTCAGTTTATTATGATAATCTCAAATATAAAGATGGTGGAATAAATGAGTGCCAGGTAAATATATTTTGCTTTGGACTTGTTTATTTAAACTGAATTACAAAAAAACTACTCAGTGTGAAATTATTTTTCTTTCCTGGTTTCCAGCAGCAGTTTTTGCCTTTCCCATATGAATTCAGTAAGGCAATTCTGAAATGTATGTGTATATCTATATATGCACCTGCTAGGGCATAGTTGGAAATACTGTGTGAGGAGGCTTTTCTTTCTTTGAATTTCTATTCTTGTTTTTTTCTTTTGAAAACTACTTGATAATTCTAATGTGCATGGTACATTGCAGAAAAATCAATTTGCTTCTGCTCTCTGAACTGCTACATTTATGTAAATAATACCTCCATTCTCTGTCAAAGGATCAAAGGTTTCCGTTGTATCAGGAACTGTACTTTATATATCCATTGGAAGTAGTGAGATATAATAGCTCTTATGCTAATGGTAGTAGCTAAGTGAATGATAGGTTTCTTTTTTTACTTCACCTCCAGTTCAATTTAAAATGCTGAAGAACATACTAGAAACTAGAATCAGAATATACTAGAAATAATCTGCGTAAATGAATGATAGAAAATGTTGTTTAGGACTTCATAAAACTGAATTTTTTCCATCTATTTCCAAATTTCAATGTCATAAACCTAAAAGTTAAAGGAAATTTTGAAACAGTAAGTTCCTTAATAATACCTGATGAAATAATTTATCTGTCAACATTATTGCTCAGTCTCTGATGCCACATTTGTTTTTCCCTTACGGGTCCTGGGTCTTTTCCCTGTAACAGTACTGGTCAAAGCAGAACTAGTTATTGCATGCAAAAGTTTCTTACATCTGCCCCTGGTGAAACCTTTCTTGCAGACCTCAGAGAGTCAGCCATTCCCAGGTTTTCAAGGGCTTTAATAGATCATGATGAAGATACTGCTGGGTTGACCTGTTGTTAAGGAGCCCAAAATGCCATCCTGTAGCCAGCACAACAATAAATTCTGTCCTTGGAGTAAGTTCATGCTTTGATTGAAGTGACTCAGCAACTATCCTCACAACACAGCAAAGAACCTGCAACAGGGCTGAGTCTCTGCTCTGAGCCTCAGTGTGAGAGCAAAAACCATTCCTGCATACAGCCAGGTACCTGTATGGCAGATATTGGACAGCTGCAAGGATCTGACACCTGAATCTGTGTGGGATTGGGACAACCTGCCTGAGGCCTTCCAGTTACAGCAGGCAGGATGATTGATGACTTTATACATCTGCCTCCTGCCTTGTGCTTTGGTGCTCGTGTTTCAAAGATGGATGAAGCACATGAATACTGGAACAGATTGAAGGATTTCATCACCTGTACAGACAAAATAAGGCCTGTCTCAGGGCAGCAAAGAGTGATTTTCTTACCCTGAAGGGTTTTGTCAGGAAACAGAGAAGGCTGCTGTATTAGGGAATGCAAACCAGGAGCCAATGGTGACAGCCAGGCTGGAAAGGCAGTGCCCTCATCCTCAGACTGAAGTCTCTCTCTTACAGTATCCCAAGAGAAGAGCACGAAAGGGTTCAATAACCAGATCCAGCTAACGGCCCAATGATGATGGGGCAAGTCTGTAGTGAAGAGACATGCCTGAGATCAGGCCAGAAATTACAAGGCAGGAAGACAAGGAAAAGTGCAATGCCAGGCACAGCACACCTCCACCATAGCTCAGGCTAGAGCAAGAGACTGAGGGCAGCTGCAGTTCCTGAATTGATGCTCAGGAGGTTGCATGAGTTGGGGTCCCAGCTAAGACTTTCCACAACTTCACTGCTTTTATGGCACTCAGATCTAAACAAGCACAGTTGTGCTGTATCACATATGAGCACAGGCAGGTAAACATCCAGCAACCAGCAGAGAGAAGAGTTAGAGGGGAGAATCACAGACAGTCATTAACTGGCATAGGACAGACTATGCATTTAGAGGACTATAGCTAATGTGATTCCTTGTCTCTTGATTGTAGGTGGTGACACTTTTTTTCCTTGCCAGGCTCAACATGCAGTGCACCTGTCAGCAGTGTTGGAGTTGTCACCACAGGACTGCAGTGAAAAACCTTTAAATGAGCTGTACAAGTTAAGTAATGTGAGAAGCTTCAAGAGATAGGAACTTCAGGAGCTTATTTACCAAAAAAGAGTGCTTATGTGAGATAAAGAATTTACAATACCCTGGACAAGAGTAGCTGTTCATGCAAGCTAAGGATGCAGTTGGTGAACTCCCAATGGATCTGAAGGTCTCTCCAATTTGGTCACAAGCACACATACTGGATGGCTTTCAGCCTCAAGGGTGTGCCTGAGGGCAGCACAAACATTGTCTCTCATTAGGTGTTGCATCTTGAATCCTGCCTGTTTGTACAGAGTTGTCCTGTTCCCTGAACTAATCATCCAGGGGAAGTGTATCACTTGCCTCTTCGCCCGGAGCATAAAGTTCATCATTCCCACGCAATGGCATACAGCTTCAAGGAGAAGCAAGATGCCCTTTGGGGAAAATTCTAGCTTTCTGGAGAAAGCAAGCTAGGAGCTTTCTAGCTAGGAGTCTGTTCTGGGGTAATACAGCACTGAACTGATGTAAATAGAGACACCTGAGGGTTTTATTGTCTTAGAGGTAAATCACAGAGGCGGATGCACAAAACTGGTCCCAAAGAGGATGACAGGTTAGCAGTGGAGGGCAGAGCTGCTGAAGAAGATTGGGTCTGTAATGCTGCTTTTTGTGGTGGGGAGACAGAGCTGCTGTTTTTGTGTTCTGCAGAAAGACTGAGATGGTGTGAGGGGAGGAGTTTAGAAGTGAATAGTGAGCATAGTCATTGCCATAATCCAAATACACTTAAAACAGGGATGTTATGACACAAATAATATAAGGAGAGAAAACATTGAGTGGGGAAAGGAGCAGATAAAAACAGTGAATAATGGGAAACCTGAGAGAGGAATGAAACATAAAGATGAAAACTGTGTGAGAGAACATAAAAATAAGCAAAGATATAGAAAGATAAACTGAAATTTAAAGAGGTTTAAGGCCTTTTCAATCAGCTTTTAAAAGGTTTTTGAATTAATTAATGGTGAAATTATTTGCTGCAGAGAGAGCTATCTAGGGGAATATAGTTGGTAGAACATTTACTCCTGTTTATCATTTTGTATGACAGCCATATGAGTTCTTTCATTAATTAAATTAATGTGCATTTTAGTGGCACAGTACCTTCTGAAATCAGGAGCAATGCCTAGTCCAGACCTGACAGCTTGACATGGTTAACATTTTGGAAAATATTATTAAAGACTGATTGAAATGCTCTCTGGGTAGATAGTATGAAGATATCAAGAAAGGTCATTGCTTTTAGTACTTTCTATGTTTTTCAATACCTTTCCGAAAGTACGTATTAAAAGATTGGTGTGCCTCTCCTTATCCAAAATTTGAAACTCACATATTTTGCTGGAGATTTAATTGTCAAATTTTTAATAGTTCTGAAGGAATATTCTTTTTTAGCCAATAAAATGAACTGAAGAAAGATCAATTTTTAGCACTGGAGCTCTCCAATTTGTCAGTGGAAAATGATTCATAGGGAAGTATAACATTTTAAATTAAAACCAGGAATCAAAACACCTATCTAATATTGCAGACCTATGATCAAGTCTTTAAAATAATCACGTATTTGATTTTTTTGTATGTGAATAAACCAGTGGAGTGGTCCATTAGCAACATTAGGCATGTGCATATGTCTTTGCAGATTTGGGGCTTAATTATTTCCTAATTTTTGTCTTTCAATTTAAGCTTATTGTCTAGACAATAAAGGTTCTGACAGCCCTAAACTACTATAATCTTCATTAATTTATTCAACAAATGTCTGAAGCAGTTTTAGACAAATTTTTAAAAACTCTTTCTTGAGGCTTTGCACTTCAATGTACATCATTGATGTTTTAGCAAAATAAAATAAGACAAAGTGGCATGTCTCATAGCTTCCATTTTAAAAACCCAACAAAACAAGATCTACATAATAATTTGCAAATGCTAAGTTTCAGTCCTTCAAATGATTTATGCTTCTGTTGAGTATTTGTATATGTGCAGAATCAAGGTCATTGGTAGGAATTTAAAACTATTTGGTAACAGACTCTACTGTCTGTGGAGCTCTCACCACAAAGCCACTTCACATTTCATGACTTTTTGCATAATACCAGTACTGAAAGAGTTGTTTACTTTGTTCTGAATGATAAATAGTGTAGAAGTTTTCAAAATACCTTGCTGATTGACAAAGAAAAATATTCTATAATCTAGGTAGAGTTGCCTGCATCAGGTTGGCAATTATTTAAAATGTGTTTATTTATAAAAACATGACCAAACAAAAACCAAGCAAAACCACAACCAAAAGACACATAAAAGGCCAGTAATATTAATGGGTGAGATATTATAAACATTTTAAGCAGTGTTGCAGAATACCTTTTTTAATAAATTGATAAGTACATTTTAGCATGCATAGCACGATTGCATTAGGATTTTTGATGCTTAAAATTGTATGTGTTAAACTCTCAGCCTAATTATAAACATGGTTTTACAACTACCGTGTGAAACTCCTGCTTTGTTTCATACATGAAACTATTTTTTTGTCCACTAAAAGAGCAGGGTAACCTGGGCCAAAAATAAATGTGAGCTGTTTTCAAAATGAAGATGTAGTCACATGTTACTGGACAGATAATTTTCCATCTTTGCATTTAAGCAAACTGGATAGTCAAAGTATTTTTAGTCCATTTATGCGTCAAGCAGAAGCAGATACATGGAAGCAATTAATTTTGACAACAAACCTTAAGCTTTTAATTTCAGTATTCTGTAATGCATTCCAAGTTCCAAACAGCTGAAATACAAAAATGTCAAGTAGTGAGTCTAGTTTGAAATACAAGCATGAAGTCAGACTTGCCTTAAGCAGTTGAGATAACACGATGTGCTGTTTCTCAGTAAGAAATGCATTCAAATGTGTTTTTCATTGTGCAAATGATGCACTGCCACATTTTGAAGCATGCTCTGATTTTGTATGCCAGGTGACTGACACGTGGGCACCTTTTCCCTGTTCTTTGGCTGAATGTTTGTAGATCTTGAACTCTTGCTCCAACGTTGTCAGATGTCTTTACAGACATTCTTAAAGAAATAGTTCCGTTTTATGGCTGAAATGGGCATTACTTTCCTGCCCACTTCTTTCCAACATTTTAATTGGGTACTGAATTAACTTGGAATTTCTCTCTGCAGTTCTCTAGTTCCATTTTCAAATGAAGAAACCTTTGGAGGCTTTTCATTGTTTATAAACATTTTGTCGTTTCACCTTTGAAAGACAACCACAGGTTATTTTCACAGTCCAGATTTTTGTACATTTATAACTTTTTGCATTGGTATTTTTTCCTCTGTGTGAAGTCTGTATGCTTCCTTGCTAAACACTTGCTCTTGAACTTTGGGCAATCTTTACAGAAGAGCTGTGGATCATCATGGTTAACAATGACTTGAGAATACTCAGTGATGTAGATTCAAACTTAAATGGAGAAATCCGCAGCATATTATTTTTTAATGCACTGGATCTTAGTAGGCTTCTTTGTAAGCTTCTTTGTAGAGATGGTACATTCATACATAAAAGTAACCTGTTAAAGCACTAGAGATCCATAGCAAAGGATAATTGGAAAGAATCATTGAACCTACTTGAAACTAATTCCTTCTCTGGTTTTTTTTGCCTGTAATTGACACAAGAAACACATAATATGATACAAATTGATTTTTGCATTTATTTGGCCTTTCCCAGCTTTTAACTGGATAAGATACCTTTATTTTAATCAGGTTTCTCCCTTTAAAACCTTGATACTGGTGTAACTTTTTTCATAAATCCATTAACGTTTTATGGGATGAAGACTGTCTTTTCACAATTTTCTCAAAACAGAGTGAAAGTAAACTTCTCTGGGTAAAGAAAAGGTACCAAAGAGGTACTAATTCAGCCTCATGTTGTCTCCCATAGTTTTTCAGGAGATTTCTTGGTCCTTAAATTCTTTTTATGCAGCCACAGAGATGTAGAAATTACAAAATCCACATTTTGGGGGGGAAAAAGGAGGATTTTCTTCCAAAATTCGATGTTGCAGAAGAATCTCTGAGCTGCCACATCCCCCCAGAGATCTTCAAAGTTGCCTGGATATTACATATTCAGGGACACCTAAACTTACTAGTCTTACCTACCAAATGTGTAAAATGTCAATATCCCCAAGGAGTATTCCAGTCTCCAACAGCAAGTACTGCCAGGTAAAAAAAGCACTTTTCAGCATGAAAAGTGTGATATCTCTAGGAATAGTTCATCAGTGAAGGTACTGAAGTCTTTAGATCTGTTCAGGGGCCAACCAAGTTTACATCTTCAAACAGGCTGCTTGCCTTCTTGATTGTCGTATTTCTTAATTGCTTCATATTGAAAATGAGTCATGACCTTGCTATCATTTACATCCTTGATATTTTCTTGTGATTTACTGACTTCAAATTAGAGCTCAAAGTTTTCAATGTACATGACAAAGTTGTAGCCTTCAGCAAAATGTTTCAGCTATGAATTTGTCAAGTAAGAGAAAACAATTTTGACACATTTAGACCCCTCGACCTTTTATGGATGAAAATGAACAAAACACTCAATAGTTTGATGGAAAAGAGTACAGAGGGCAACACTTGGTAGGTCTCAGTTGTCAGTTTACCCTATACATATCCTTAAGTGAGCAAGGGGAATGACAAAGCCATTTGTAGGCATCTGCAGTTCCAGTTTCCAATTAAAGGACATATATCAATTCTACAGATCATCTTGTGATTGTCAAAGGAAATAAGAATTCATGCCAGAACCTACTAAACAGGAACAAAACAAACAGCCTGCCAGGCATGTAGGGTTATAATAATCCATTCAGAATCATGTTTAGTCTCAATTAAAAAAAAAATTAATTATGCACATACATTAAATAAACACCCGTACCTGATCAATACCAAAAAGTAGTTTCAAAATTTCACTAGAATTGAGACAAAAAGTGTACATTCACAAAATTGCAATGTAATTTTATTGGAGGTTTTTTGTTTGTTTTGGTTTGGTTTTTGGTTTTGTTTCGGTTTTGATTTTGTTTGTTTGGTTGGTTTTTAGGTACAAACATGATAGTCCTATTTATAGACTTAGGTTTGCTACATAGCAGAGCAAACATGAAATTTGTGGCAGAATTTGCATCTGCCACAAGCGAATTTTAAGATGACCCCAACTCAGAAAGCCTCTAGTCCTGCAAATGAAGATTGATAAGCATTGTATTCTCAGGCCCCGAGTCAAGGAACCAAGAACCTGAAATATGCTCTGGCATATATTCACCTCAGCTCAGATGTATTTAAACAACAACAAATAAAGTCATAATAACACCTGACTTTACAGACATAGCTCATTTAAAAATAGCTTTATTATTAGAGCTGGAGAAAATTTTTACCATGGTTACCATGTTCAAAAAGAGAGCACTATGCAAATTGGTCACTACTTTTGACTGTGGAGAAAGATATTAATGCTTACAACAAGGCTGCTTTCCAGGCAAAGGCCAGGGCATTGGGATTCAATAAAGAAAAAAAATAAAAGGTGCAGGTGAATTCATTTAGGCAGAAAATAAGAGGTTAAGATGGGCATAGTCCAAAAGAGAGAAGTGGTATAAGTGTGTGCGACACTGAAAGGGAGTTTGTACTGCATATTTGCAGATCTTGTGCCAAGTGCTTGCATTACTGATATGGAATATAGTGTTGTGTAAATGTGAGAGAGAGGAATCTGTTTAGAATTTTGGCTCCTAAAATGAAAGTCTCAGGGATCTCCCAGGGCATTTGGGCCACACAAAGCTGATGTTTCATATTTACATCACAGGCTGTTATGCCCTGAGAGCTTTCTGTGTTGTTTTTAATGAAGAGAACAGACAAAGGCAGCACTGTAAGTCAAATTCCCCTAAAGACAATGTAACTAGGCCAGCTGACACACTGAGGCCCTGCTGAATAGAAACAAGCTCTGATCATGCCCTCTGCACACTAGATGCTGTGTCAAATACCTAAAAGCTTCGTAATGCCCTTGCAGTCTTAATATAGCTCATGTCTGTGCACGCACTGTGAACTTGTGTTTGATGAGATGGACCCTTCAGAAGCTCCTGCTGCTGCAAGATGACATCTACTTTACTTGCAAACTGTGGTTAGTTTCCCCAAAAGCTCAAAACTTCATGAAATTTAGTGTAATTTCAAAGAAATAACTAGAACCACTTCCTCATAGAAACTTGTCTTCCTGGTCCCTGCCTGCAAACTATCTAGTGCATGATCCTGAAGCTGCTAGTCCCCTTCTGAGGGATTTGGGAGAAAAATGGGAGAACTCGAATAGCAGACTCATAGGGATCTTCTGTGTGTGTGTCCATGTGTTGTGTGCATATGTGCATTTATGTTTCAGCTATTCTGAACTGATAAATGGGTTTTCTCAGCTACCAGACAGAGCTACCACTCCAGGACTAAAGGTGCTGGTTCAGTTCTGTAAGGAGCAAAATGTATTGCTGAGACTCTATGTCACGGTGTGACTTGAGTTTTGCCAATTTTAATATATTTAATTTCTTTTAGAAATAGGATTTAGGAGTAGAGACAAGGCAGGCTTAAAAGTTAAAAGGGTACAAGAAGAAATTTATAAATTACACAAAAAAAAGAATTCAGAAGAAGATTCCTAGATTGTTCCCTCCTCTCCTTTCCTTCATTCCACATTTCTTAACAACAACATACAGAGAACACTTCAGTCAGTTATTCACCCAAATAATCATTTCAGCTCACTCAAGAGAGAAAAGTCTCGTTTTCGATTAGGCTTAGGGGGGTGTCTTCACCTTCACAATCTACATCCACCTGGGACCTACAGAACCAGGAATTTTCCTCCCATTTACACAGTCCTTCCAGAGCCATGTTATGGGTTACAATGCACACATAGGGTACTACTTTTAAAGGCAGGCTGGTGCAAAAAACAAAATTCTCTTCATCTCCTTCTCTATCAAATGTCTCTGTTCATATTCCAGTCCCAAAACCGAGAGCTCAATTTCCCCGAGGCAAAAAGTCTTTTTCTCAAGCACCCCAAACCTTCCCAAGTATATTTCACAGTTTAAAGGAATTTTAGCGAAGTTACAATCCCCTCATAGCCCCACAAAAAAGATTTTCAGCTACTCATCAGTTACATGTTTTCAGCTACTCATCAGTTACATCTTTTCAATCCTCTTCCCATCAGGAACTTTATCTTCATTCTGCTGACTTCTGTGGACTCCATGCTTTATTCCTTCTCATTCAGGGGAGCTCAGGAGATCGAGGATCTCATCCAGGCATAAAGAAGTTAAAATTGTATCCAGATCGTGTAGAAGCCACATGGGCAGTTGGAGGCCTCTTCTCTTAGAATGGGGAGGGGAGGGGAGAAGGGAGAGCCTTTGGTGGCTCCCCGTTCCCCCCCGCTCGGCCACGCCACATGGAGAGTCGAGCCCGGGCTGCGCGGGACCGCCCGGAGCCATGCGGTTGAGGGCGGGTTGAGGGCTGGGACCATGCGGCTGGGCTGGGCCCTCCACCAAGCCGAGGCTGGGGTCCTGAGCCGGGCCCCCTGCAGAGCTGAGGCTGGGGCGCTGGGCTGGGCCCTGCACCTCCAGAGCCCAGAAGATGAAAGACCGTAGTTAGCTTGATCCACTGTGATTTGTGAAAGCGAAATAACCTTTCATTGGTTTCCCGAGCTGTCCATCACCAAATCAGCTCTCTGATTGGTGCCAGCAGCTCACAGGGGAAGCTCCCAGAGATGGGAGAGTCCCTCCCACTACCCAGCCTCATGGAGCTGTCCCTGAGGCGAATCCAGCCCTCCTCCCTAACACATGAAACCAACACACTCGACCGGAGTAAATGCAGCAGAGTGTAGCAAGGAGTGCACCCCACTGAGTTCACCCTAGCCATTTCCTAAAAAGCATGTATTGTAAAAATAGAAATGTACTTTCAACTCTCCTGGGTTCTGGTTAATTCCTAAAGGGTGGGACCTCTGCTTCAATTGTGTTTGCCATCAACTTCTTCCAAGAACATACATTCAGAGCAGGAACTCTGAAACTAACCCCTTTGTTTAAAGTGTGCAACTCTTACAGGACTCATGGCAACATGTTGTACACCCTTAGTTGTACAACAGGTACAGTAATGAGCAAGGTGCTGATTTTAAGCTGTGTTATGGTTTCTATGATTTCAATGTAAAAAATGCGGAGCTCCAGTTTTCATGGTCTGGCCTGTGCCACACCATGGGATCACAAGTTCCTGCCTGACCCTAGATCTAAACGTAGAACTTCTGCTGACAGCTGCAAAATCTTGTGTCATATATGACAGGACCAAAGACAGAGAGTAGATTTAAACTGACAGAGGGTAGGTTTAGATTAGAGGAACTTCCAACCCAAGCCATTCTGTTATTCTATAAATACCCTGGTTAGAGCATAAGCAGTAAAAGGCAGTGAGTATAACCAATGCAACTGAAAATCTGATTTGGATTTGTGGCAGTGGCCTAACAGAGAAGTACAGAAATGAATCAATACTACAATTATGTCTGTTTATGTATGTTGTATTGCACAGAGGATATGCTTTACTAACATTCTTGGCACAATGAGAAAGAGATTTAAACTGAAAAAGGGAACTATATATTCAAGAGAGATATAAAAAGAAATTAAAAAGTTGCTTTTAAAAGCCTTGGGACAGAGCTGTAAATATGAATAACATCAGCAGGTTATATGCATTTTAGAATCCAGATTATTGCTGTGCCTTGCACTAACCAAGCAACTTTAAGCAGTGGAGTTTAGAATCATAGAGTTGTTTGAGTTGGAAGGGTTGGGAGTTTCAAAGTCTGGAGTTGTTGTTGTAATTAGAAATTACTTTTTAAACATTGTTCTTTTAAGTTGTACATAAGTGATCTATCAAGTTTACTGGGTGTTGCAACATACCCTAAAGATCCACTTTTTATGCAAGCTACTGGCTATTTCATCAAGGTTTATTTTACAATCTTTGCTAATAGTCTAACAATTTTTTTCATTATCAGACTATGATATCATGTGTTCAAGTAAAGCAATTTAGAAGAGAGAAGCAGCATTATTAACCTCTGACCAATGTGTAACACTAGAGTAAAAAAGACATTTGTAGCTGTATTAGTCTAATTTATTTGCTACAGTAATGGAATCCTTAAATTTTCTCACTGACAGAGGGTAAGACCTATGCCAACATTTAGTCTGAGATTTTCAGAAAAATGCAGGATAAATTTAGGCTTTGATGTATCTCATGACATTCCAATTCATACCCAATATCCACAGCAGTCAAAAATATCTCCCTAGGAGGACAGCAGGACAAGCTCCGTAGCAGCTGTCAATATTGCATAGCCTAAATGGGCTTGGACAAGGTGACTGTTCATCACCTCCAGCTCTGCACATATTAAGACTCCTGCCAGTGAAATACACTCAATTTCACTAGGTGACAGCATGCCTCTAGTATGTCAGCAGAAAAACATGAGAATTATGTAGAGACTTTTCTCGGGTTGGCATGGATTATATTTTGCTTTAATAGGTAGCGATTATTTTTAAAGAGGTAAATTGCTGGAAATTACTCTTAGCAAAACTGGTCAGAGCAGAAAAAAATTAAAAAGGACAATATTTTGATCAGAAAAAGAGAATTATTGAAATTGCACATTTCCCTTTGACAGAACAATCTCTGGGGATATGGGATCAGAATAATGAGGCACAGCAGTGTGAACTACCCTGTCTTCCAACAATGCAGTCATACTTCCTCCCATGACAGTAGAACAGCACAAGCATAAAATTCACTACGCTGTACTTATCAAGAGCACCCTGACAAAACAGTGTGATACCTCAAGGGCAGTGCTCCAGGGGTACATAGAGGCTCAGATTCTATTCAGAATACTGATAAACTGCACTGCTTAAATTAGAGCATACGACTATTTTAGCAATCAGGAAGTTTGTTGTGAAAATCTTGGCACAATATGAAATTCAGGAAGATTTGCCAAATTAAATGCTTGGATTAGGTTACTCACCCTCAGAAAAACATGCCAGTAGTACCACAGGAGAAAATTATGGTGGCAGATAATTACCATCATTCAGTAATGTAATATTGTAGCACAAAAGAAGACATTATTCTCAGGTGTGCTAACCGAGCTGCCATATAAAATATATGTCTAAAAATTTCAGAGACTGGAAAAAAAAATAACTTTTCTATAACGACTCTGGCTTTGTTCATTATTGCAGTTGAAGAAGAGAGTCAGTCTTCTGCACAGTGAAAATGTGTTCCCCTGTTGTACAAGTGAACAAACACTAAGCTGTATACTGAAATGTTATGGAAAAATTTATAGTAAAGCTAATCAGAAGATTTCCTAATGGGCAAATTCCACTTTTCAGAATATAACCACAGGAGGTCCACTAATTTGTAAGGACTGGATGATATCTTTTATTCAAGCAACAGCACTATATTAATGTGAGAAGCTGCTCTGTATAATAAGGACTGAACTATAGTTCACAGCAGTCACTTTCCCAGAGGGGCACACAGTAGTAATATTTTTAATACCATATAGATCATCACCACAATGCATTAAATAGCTAGTGACAGACTGTTTTGTCAATAGAGAGATTGTTTGTAAATAGGACAGCTGGAATCTGGCTGTCATTGAGTCAGGAGTCACAGAAAACTTCATAGTGAAAGACAGAATTAGAGTCCCTGGCTCTTAATTTAGCCCTTATTAATGAATCACATTCTAAATTGCCTTAAAAATGGAATCAAAAAATCAAATGCAACTGCTAATGGGCATCTCATTCATGCTGCAAATAAACTACATGAGTCTAAAATAAGGTTGCAATCTAGGTGTAATTTAGGTGATGAAAGGCCATGATACAGAAAGGCTTAAGTTATCTTTAAATACTTTCAGATGACACAAGTTGTTAATTGAATGAGTGTTTTGCTGCACATAACTGACAGGACGTTTTTCAGAATAATAAAAATAAAGAATTGGAGAGCTCCATAGAGTGACCCCCTCTGGAGAACTGACCCAGCTTTTAAGAAATCTCTGTGTGGGTTCTGGATAATCAGTGGAAATGGGACTTCAGGGACTAACCTCTCTCCTTTCAGCTACTGACAGTGTAAATGTCATGCATGCTTCAGTGACATGTACAGAGAGTTATGCTAGTGTCTGCCACACTTTCCTAATAAGAGCTAAGCACCTGGATGAGGATTGTTTTGTTTTCTCAGTCCCAGAGAGAGTAATTATTGCTCACTTGCTGGTGAGTAATAATCACTCACTACAATCTTAAATCTGACCTCCTGAAACTAATGACAACACAGCCATTACAGCTAGCATCTCCAAAAATGGCATTCAGACAAGGCTTCTTTTGAATCATATCACTTTTCCTTCAATAGACAGGTCAGCCCTCCCGGGATATCTCCCATGTCACTATGTACACTATTGTGTGTGAGAATTATTCAGTATCAGATAAACAAGATACTAGCTAAAGTAAGGGGCAGTGATAAATGAATTGAGCCTGAGGGCCAGCTCTCCTCACCAGTTGTACTATAGGCAACGAAATAAAAAAATTCTTCCTATTATTCATCAAGAGTAGGGGAGAAATCTTTCATTGTTTTGCTCATTTTGCATGCTCTTGTAAAGGAGAAGATCACTTCCTGCGCAAGAGATTAGATGGAGATGAAGTTTCTGACACAAAATTTCCCTCTGCATTTAACAGGATTAGGAATCCCAGAGTCTCAGTGGATCTGCTCTGTTTTGTGTGCAACTGCAGCAAATGAGAAAAGTAAATATGAGAAAAGACTCAAGAATTTTTGTGGGACTTAAAGTATGTATCAAAACCAGTTTAGGACTCCTGTCTGATATTCTCATAGGCATGTCCACAAAACACAGGTATAATTTAGATGTTCTGCTTATTTCCTATAGCCAAATATAATTCTGCTACTCCTGCATTGTGGGTTCTCTGCCTCATCTGAGAGGATGGCTCCCACGTTTTAAGGGCTTTAGTCCCTTACGAGTATAAACTTCAAAATACTTACAGGGGTTGTGACAGAGATATGTGTATTTCTTTTATGAAGTTAATAGTTTCTGTAGTGATTGTAACTATCTAGTACAGCTGGAACAACAAGTACCTAATTGAAAATACACTTCCTGATTAAAGATTCTCATTAGTACACAGGAATCTCAAGTGCAGTGTGTGTTTGTCCTGGTTTGAAGGACAGGTGTCTGCCAACAAAGGCAGAAGTTCGTCTTTGAAGTAGAGGCCCCAACTCCACTCCCCCCAAGTATTATAAATGTTTGAATCCAAGACTCTGAGGCAGAGATAAGGGGATGGGAATAACAGCTCCTTTACTAATATATTTAACCGTAAAAGCAGAAACAACAGCAGTTGTTAAAACTACCAACAGTACAGAACAGGTAACTCGGTCCCAGTCCTTTCTTTAGCTGTGGGCACCCTCTCTCTGCCCTCGGTCCCGGTGCTCCAGACAAACAAAGCCCGGCGGCCGCAGAGAGGCGGGAGCGCGGGCGGGAGGGGCGGCAGCGGCCACGCCGGTCTCGGGTGGGAGCGGCTGGAGCGGCAGCTCCTCGCTCACCGTCTGTGTCCGGGTGATCAGCTGTGTCCGCAGGGGCAGGAGCTGCAGCGGGGAAATGCAGGGCAGGTGATCGCACAGGGTCTGGCTCTCCTGTCCTCGGCCGTGTGGCTGCAGACGGGGCGTCCTCCTCCGAGCTCCCAGAAACACGAGTCCCTCTGGAAGCACGAGAGCCCCTCCGCCAGCCCAGCTCCCACCTACCCCTTTTGTCCAGAGTCGTCAAAGGTCCTGGGTGTGACCCGGCCAGCTCCATTGGCATGACAATGGGAAAAATTCTTTAAATTGACACAGTAATAGAAAAACACTCAACCCCCAACAATGTTGAAGGAATCTCAACTGCAGTGTGTGTTGAAGACAAGCAAGGTAGTTGTGGGTTTCTTAAAAAAAAATCAACAAAACCGATTTTTTTAATAGCTCAGCTGTCATAGGGTCTAGTTTCTCTATGGTTTATGAATTGCATTTCTATAGCTCATTTTCACAACACAGCCCATGCTCATGCCAAACAGATCCTAAGTGTGCTGTATGTAACAGGCTGCACAGCTGAGGCTATTCCCACAGCACTAGTCAGTCTACTGCATACAGGTATCGCAAATTCTTTCACACTTTCTTCACAGTCAGAATGCTGTGTTCCACAGTACTGGATACTCTTTTTAAATCTCCACTTCATTAGATGGTTAATAATAGTGTAAAAACAAAACTGCTATCTTCACATCTGTAAGGACTGCAAAAGCAGTACTAGTCAGGAGCTGCTGTAGGAACTAGAAGTACCAAAATCAAAATGCAATATTTTTATTTTTCAGTTTCATGATTTTTGAAAGAAGTGTACTGATGACACTGTTAAATAGAACTTTTATACTCTCTAAAAACAAAGTATACTATGTGCACATATTACTTATTCCCAATAGGTGTCTGCAAGTTTGATGGAATGAAAGAATTAAGTCTATATTTAGTTTTGAATAAATATAAAATGCTTGTGCATTCATTGATAACTCAAAGAGAATGGTGAGGCTCTTCTGCCATTCAAAAGCAACCAGTTTTCAGTGTTTGCAGATTTGCCAATGCCTTGTTCACTTGTCTCATCAACAAGGAAATCTGCTTTTATGCAAATGATATTTAACTCTATTTTTCTGGAAGGAAGAGTGAAAGAGGGAGAGAGAGGAAAGTCTCTTTCTTTTCCTCACTCTTCCTTCCTTTCTCTGTCCATCTCTCTCCTTTGTACTGCTTCCCAACATATCAGGATTAGCAATGGTCTGATGGCAGTTCATACAGGTTACCAAAGGCAAAGGAACAGAAAGGAGAACAGGGCTCTTAAACTATGCTTACAATACACTGATAACTTCAGAGAAGCTGAAATGATGACTGGAGAAGGCAGCAGCCTTTAAATGGGATGTCTTGTCACCAACTTGTCCATAAACCACTGGTTGGTATGACCCATCTAATAAGATACTTATCATACACTGTCTTCCTCACACATTTATATTAAACATATACAATTAGTTTAAAATTTACACTTTTTTCATAGTAAAATGCACTGTATGGCTCTACTTCTCAAGAAAAGTGCCTGGGCAGCTGCTTTCTTTCCTCCAAATCTCCATTGTTACAACCTTTAAAAATGTGTCAAGGGGAAATAGACTGCTGTCTGCCCACCAGGTCTGCCTTCAGGGCTGAATATTTTGTCAAGCTTCTGCCCACCCCTTTCTCTAGCCAGGCTGTGGCTCTGTTCAGACTTGCAACCTTTATATGTGCTGAGAACATCAAACCCGTGGCATTAGTGTAAAGGATCTATGTTTTCTAGTAGAAATTAGACTTGACTGAAAACCTAATACTGATGGATAGCATGTTGTTCCATTGATACCTAAACTTGCTTTGTCTGTCTGCATTTTATTTTAGAAATAAATTGGCCAGCTTTAGCTTCCTTCTGTTTTATCCCTTTATACTATCAATGTCTTTATTTAAGTATAATAAACTTCTATCAGCTATCGTCCCTTGTATGCACTGGTTCACTCTGTCCCAATTTTATCACATAAATATTTTATGGCAAATTAAATAAATTAAACTCAATTATTATTTATGGGACATATCACTCAGCAGATCCCAGAATACTCTTCTGAATCATGTTAAATTTGCCAATGTCCTTTTGAAATTGAAGACCTCAGAATCAAATGCGCTAATTCTTACAATGGTTTCTGAACCCTTCCCAAAGTGTAATGTCAGGGTTTCCTGATTAGGCATCTAACAATCAAGATCGAACCCATAACTTGTATGCATGCAGTTTCTCAGTTTACAGTTTAAGTCATGCTTGTTTAGAGGAAAAGACAGCTCTGCAATTTGATGGGATGATGTACACATGGCACAGACAGGGTTAACCCAGCCAGTCTTAGTCTAGGCTGGGTAACAGTGAAACTGTAAAGAGAATTGCTCTGCCTAACCATACTTAAATTTGTGTTTTGAAACCATGGTGTGGCAACTTTTAAAAGCTTTTGCTGAGGTGGATAGACTACATTTGGCTTTTCCACTCTGTCTTGATTTTAAATTTTTTCTGTTAGAAATAATACTGCCACCACCTAGTCTTTATGCACATTCAGTGAGGTGCAGAGACACTGTCTCTCACATCACTCTGACTCTGTAATTTAGGGGTAGGCAAATAAAGGATTGTACAGATATTTTACCTTCACCTTAAAATAAGGCCAAAATGGCCATAAAACCTTAACACTACCTGTAAAAAATCCAATTTCTCAGTCACAAAATTTTAGCATGCATAAGGAAGTTCCCTGGAAAGAACTGAGTCTTTCACCAAAACTTTGACAAAGGTAGTCAGTAAAATCAATCAAATAACTCAATCAGCATGTGAATGGTGAATAGAGAGATGTCATAGGAACTTGAGAAAAGATAAATAAAGCCTTTCAGTGCTTGCCTTTTTTCTTCTAAGTTCATTCCTTTTCATCTTGTCTTCAACAGTTTCTTTGTTTTAGTATCTCTTTGCAATGCACAGTTCTTTTGTGTTCAGTGTGAGAGATTTAGAGCTGCTATATATATATATATAAGAAAGAAATGCTAAAGCTGCACAATATAGTCCATTGTTAGAAGAAATTTGGATTCGTATTTCAAAACTAAATCATCAGTGCAGAGGTAGGCATTAAGATCAATTATCTGATTCCATGTTGATTTTTTCATTAAATAATCAGCTCTGGCCAAATCTTCTCTTGGACTCCTTCATTACAAATTCTAATTAGTGAGAAACTTAATGGCCTAATGAGAATGAGAATAACATTTGGTGATGGAGCTGTTGAGGTACTTATGCAATACTTACCATCTAACACAATTCATGATTTCCATCTGAGGAAAGTCTCCATTCTTGACTGATCTGCCTAACTTAATGATGATTTCCTGAATAAATCACTGCAGGATTTGCAAAATTTTGTGTTTGTAATTGCCATTGTATTGTCATGGTAAATCTTTTGCATTAAAACAGCAAAACCAGACCTTTGAGTTGATGTGTGGGGACACATCTGTGAGAAAGGAACTTAAGCTGGAGCAAGAATTGTATACAAGTTTTATACATCTCAATGACATTTACATCCTGGGCTCAGCTGTTAACGTGATGAAATGTCCTTGCTGTGTTTTGAAAGGAAGAACTGGAAGTGCCTTAGGTTGTTTTTTGGTTTTTTAAAATAGCTTAGCTCTCCAGCTTTCAGATATGGGATGTTAGATATGAAGAGAAATGCCTCTCTCTCATCCTTGCATAAGGCTTTAGGGTAAACCACTCTGCCTCTAATTTCCTAATTGCTTGTATCCTGCTATAAATCCCTTCCTCAGGGATCTCATTTCAAGGCATATATGAATCATGGGAATGTGATTTAGTTTGAGAAACTGGACTGTGACTGACAGGCACCTGAAAAGTCTAAGTATGCAATAATGTGAAATTTGAGCAGTGAGTACTGAGCACCTTGCTTGACTCCAAGATTAATTTGTCCTTCTTTTAATGACTACGTAATTATTGAAATACTGCTCAGCACAGTACTATAGGATAGCTTTTGTCCTCCATGGACCCTCAGAAATTAAGTTTTTTCTGTTCTCTAAAATACTGGTTTGTGGAGCAGAAGAATTTTTCCCTATAACTCTAGTAAGTCTTCTTAAAAACTTACAGATGATTGTTAAAAGTTGTGTAACTGAAAATATTCTATTCATTTTTACTGTATAATATACTGCATTCAAAGTTGAGAACAAATGAAAATAAAATTAAAATTTGTCCTTACTGCTGTGAAAAAGGTTGATATATCATGTGTTATTAATTTTATACCAATAAATATGTACAGTTTTCTTTTTTAAAAGGTAATTATTTTGTTGGATACATAATTTTATCAGTTTTTCAAGTTTTCTCTCTAATTTCTTTGTTTCTAAAAAGAAGTTGAAACTTTAACTTGACAAATGTAACAACATTTCTTAAAATATTGTTCTTTTCTAATATACAGTGACCATCAAAGACTTCATGAATGCGAGATCACTAAACATAATAATGTTGCTAAGAGTGTTTTTAATGTTATACTTAAGGAATGGAACTGCCTAAGATAGTACTAGTGCCACATACTTCAGCTGACTTAATTTGAAATTATACTGACAATTAATTCTAAGTTATTCCTAGAGTATGAAATAATGAAGTAACTCAAAATACTTAATTTATATAGTATTTGAACAAAACTACTCCTCCCTTGTACAGTTTAAATGAAGATGCTGAAAATAAAAAAAAAAAAGATGCTGTAATAGGACATCAAAAGTTTTAAAAAATTGAAAGGAAGTATTTTATAGAGCACTTCATACATTTCTTTTACTACACATATTGATAGGAATAAATAAAAATTTCAGTTCGACACATCAGGAAATATTAATGTGTTGCTCCTTAGAGAGTTTTGGAATTTAATTACCAAAAGTTGGGTTTTTTTAGAAAAGAAAACTTTCATCTCATGTAAATAAGTATCAGCAAATAAAGGTATTATTTCTGATCTTCTAATTTCCCCTATTTTTGGCACACCATCCAAGATGGTCATTTGTTGAGGGATCACAGCAGACAGGTAAGATCAAAGATTAAAAACTTTCATCAGCACCACTGTTCATAATTTACCAAGGACAGCCAGAAACCATGTTTAGGCTGTGCTGTATTCAGAAGATAATGCAGTGGAGATTTTTAAAAGGTACCTTAGGGCCAAAGTATTTACTATGTTGATCAAATGGTGCATCAGCTGCACACTTGACCCAGTCTTTCCTGTGCTTTGTAAGGAAGATAAGTAACACGTGCTATGCTCTGATATTGTTTATAATCTTCTTCAGATTTATGGTAATGGTAGCTATTTGTTAGATATTCCAGAAAAATATTTTTCTTCATTTTTTTTTCTGTAGGAATAAATGCATTTTTTTAAAATTTAATTTTTAATTTTGAAAATTATTATGAGTCATTTTGCAAGTACAACATAAGAACTACAGTTCATATAAGTAATTTTTATATGCCTCTTTTCATTTTCTGTAGAGAAAACTTTTTTAAATTAGTTCAGACTTGTTTCCTAACTTAGTAACAAACAAGGCTGATTATTTTAAATGAGGTGAAATAAGAAGCCTTTTCTGCTTCAAATTAAAATAGCTCAATTTTTAATGTTTCATATTTGTCTGCTGATAAAAAAATAAAGCATGTTACATTTTAATGAATCACTTTCAGTATAACAGCACTTTTTGACATGCAATTAGTATTACTTCAGCTAGTTGATCATTAAAATATAGAGGAACTAAATTGTATTTATTTTATATTTATATTATATAGATTATGTTGGATTATAGTCAAACTTTATTTCTCTTCCAGAGTACACAGTGTAGTCAGGTCACTGTCATGACCCTGTCACCATCTTATGTTTACCTCATTTAGCATTTGTTTCACATGTTTGTACATTCTTACTGTCAAAGTTTAAAGATGTTCTGCTAACCTTTCTGTGGATATTTCAAGTTGAGGAATTCAGACACACTTCATCCAAACAAAAAGAGCCTATAGACTCTTATAAGGTCAACAGAGGAAATTCCCATGAAAGCAATTCCCTCTGAAAGCCTGAGCTTAGCTTACAAGAAAAGTCCTGCTTCTGCTCAGTTTATGTGCTATCCTTGAAAGAAGCCCTATTTTTTGGATCAATGTACAGTCTGAATCTAAGAGAAAGTCAAATCATTCAGAGTTGGCTTATTTTAACTGCAGATAAATTAACAACTTAGCCATAAAAATATGTAATGGTTAACTTATTAATTTTAATAATTGATGACCCAAATGCAAAAGTGTATTTAATTCTTTTTAATATTTCCTTCTATTGTTTTTAAATTAAAACTCTCAAAAACCCCATAATGTTCCTACTGTAGGAATATACCAGGGAAAATCTATAGCAGTAGGTTTAATAAAATTATTTGGCTTGTCCTTTGGCCTGAGAGAAACAATTCAGCATTAGTTTTCCCAATGACTGTTCTTTTCTGAATTCACTAGTGTTTAAACATGCCTCAGGGGCTCTGGAAACTGGATCAATACCCAACCTAGTGAAGTAACTGGAGTCTGCACCAAAGGTGAGATTTACCTCTAGAGCTGAAGAGCTGGCCAAGAGTCTCTACTGGTTAGATGGAACCAAGAGTTTGTTCTGACACTCTGCACTGTATTAATCTTATCACAAAGAATACCCCACTGCAGTCTTCACAAGAGGTATGTATGTTTTACTAAAAAAGCCTCAGGTGAACTTTTAAGATTGTATTTCAGGATTTTCATTTTATTTTCATATTAAAATAATTCATCAAGTTAAATTAAAACAAACAGAAGGCTCTTTTCTGACTTGCAAAATGTGCAGTTAAGTTAAAACAGATCAAGATAATAATGAATCATGTTTCTTAATATCTAGTAGCAATATCTTGTCAATATCTGCTCCATTGAATGAGAGTTTGGTGTTAATCATACATAAGATTAAATAAATTACCACTGAACAGCAGATTATTTTCTCTCTTGAATGCTCAAAAAATGCTCAGAAAACCCAAAACACCTTCCTTCATGGATATGTCTATCAGATGTCCTTTAAACTGCAACATAAGGAAAAAAATACCCCAACAAACCAACCAACCAACAACCAACCAACCAACCAACCAACCAACCAACCCAGTGTGTAAGAAGTTTTTCAAGTGATGGGTTCCTTCACTGTCAACTGATGAAGAATGGCAATGGGTATTAATTGCTTCTGCATTTGTTTGGTTTTTCTCAGTTTTCTAACACACAAGGGTCTTTGCTGCTGTGTTGAGCAATCCACCAAAAGCTGTGGTACAGCTGTTCCAAAGTGCTGCAGAACTTTTCTTCTGCAGCCAAATGAAGGTTCATCTTGGCTGTGGCCAATATCATGTTTGGCTGCTTGCTTGGCCCCTGGCAGAGGCATACATTCTCCATTAAATTCCACTGATGGAAGAGAAGGCCTAAAACACTCTTTTTTCCTTCTTCCACTGCAAACTGTTTGAGGGTGGGACTCTGCTCACTCAGCCATGTACACTGGAGCCTAGCAGGGAATTGTCTCAGCTTGATGCCACTATTTTGCATGGGTTAACAGAAAGGTGTATTGAGTCTGTAGCTTGAAAAACATAGTTGCATATCTAGAAGTACTTTTAAATCCAATATAAACTATATATTTTATTAAAAAAGGCTTGTGCAAAATTCTGCAGCTGACGAGACAGACAATCAGTACAGGCAAAATACTGCATACTTGTCTAAATAGAATTTTAATGGTTTTCAACAGTATATTTACAGTGCTACTGTAAAACTCGGAGTTAAAAGTAGGAGTAGCTTGGTCCAAAACTAGCTTCTGAATAATGGACTGCAAAAGCCATAAGTCATTATATTATGCCTCATGTAGCCATCAGGAAATGGAGAAAAAATAGAGACAGAAAGCATAATCTGGAAGAAAATTATTTTTGGAGTAAAAGAGTCCTTTGCAAAGCAAATACTGTTGCTGTTGAGGTAACAGCAACACTTACATTCACTATTTTTATTTAATCAAGTTCCTTGAGGTAGGTATCCTGAGGAGTAAAGAAGTACACAAAAAGTGAATAAGAGGAACCTATCTTCTTTGTGTCATTAATGTATAATATTAAAGACATTGGAGTAAATTGGAATAAAGGACACTGGAGTAGGCTTATTTAGCAAGAAGGAAAGAAGGTGAGTATGAAAAACTAATCATGGCCTAAGGTTTTGTTACCCTTAAAGATAACTTTCACATGTACATACACAAGCATGAGAAAAAAAGATGGTAAGGAGGATTTCAAAGGGAACTTAAAAGTGAACTGCAATGGCTGTAAACAAACACAACTATAATGAAAGTTTCTTTGGAGATTTCAAAGATAAGCATGCATCTTGTTTCCTATGTACTGAAACATTTTGCCATGTTACAGATACCACAGACATCTGGTGTGACAAAGTGTTTGACAGCAGCTGAAAACAAGCTGACACTTGAACTGAAGGGCAAAACAATCACCTTATCTTGCTGCTTGAGCTTGTACAAGCTTTTTATTATGTTATGGACTGAAAATTCTTGTTTGCTTGCTTGTTTGTTTTCTCAGTGAGAAACAGAGTGTGAAAAAATAGGTTAGAAGCAATGCCAAGTGCACAGGCTGTTCAGTCCTCACAGTCACATCTCACATGGCTTCCAGGATTAGCTCTGCTTGCAGTGTATGAAAGACTAAGTGCTGCTTCATCACAGCACAGCTCAGGCTGCCAGCCACCATAACCTGGTACAATGAAGTAGTACTATTTACTTGTCACTCTGTTTCTGGAGCAATTTCTGTGGAATTGGTAGAAAAACAGTGCCTTTAATGGGACCAAGATCAAATCTTGCTGCAGTAGTTTTCATGACTAGCCCTGTGCATTTTGTATTTGGAAATATGGGTGACATTGTGAAACGCTGAGCTGTTTTGGGTAGACAAGTGTCATGTCTGAGACCTGTCTAGTAAGCAATTTCTAAGAAGCTCTCCCCCATTGAAATTCTCTAAGAATAAAAGTCAAATAACCCTTTTAGCCCAATTTTCTGTTTAACTTTGTGACAGAGCAAGTATCATTAAGGCCGAGGATAAACTATTACCACATCCAACTATAAGTTAATCAGAAAACTATAACTATAATCAGACAAAAAGGTCTGATTTTCCTTTTTTACATGAAAATAAATAGAAAAATTACACAGAAATAAAAGGAATCATGAAAATGTAAAAGTTCTGTAAGGAAGACGAGAATTAAAGCATTTAATTTTGATAGGGCATGGTTGTTTTGGTATTGACCCAGTCTTCAAATTGAATGCACTGGCTGTAAGACCCATTAAAATTACACACTCTGCTCTCCATCTTTTTGCTAAATGCCTCCTGGATGTTTGTCTTCTTGAAGTTTTGCCATGCCACCTGTTACCTGAATGTTCAAGTGCATCATGTTTCTCTCCCATGACAGTAACTTGCAACCTGCTAAGAAGGAGTTAGCAGTCTCAGTTTTCAAGATGGTACAAGTATTTTACTTGGTTCAGTTTCTAGAAAAAGGAATGACAAGTATATCTTTTTTACTCTCTTCTTTCTCCATTTAATAAAAGGGTTATAATCAAACTGCAAGGACTTTTCTCTGTGTTTTGTAAATTTTCCAAATATTTGCTTTCCAGTACATATTGCTATCTAATAAAAATAAATATTTTTTACAAATAATATAGATACATATTCTGGATACAGGTTTTTTCAATTCAATTTCAAACTGCAAATTGACATTGTTCCCATTTCAGTCACACAATTTCTCTCTATCATGAGTTCATAGCTTTAATTCAAAATACTTGTCCTGTCATGTAGCTTTCAAAAAATATTTGATGGTTGATTTAATAAAATAAGAATAGAGGGATGATTATATAATATAAAGCAGCCAGATAGATATCTACAACCTATGATTGTCTAAAAGACAACAAACTGATAAACACTGCCCTGGATTACTGTCATTAATTTTCAATGTGATTTGCAGTGTTCTGTGATTGTGCTTTGCTAATGCATTTGAGAGAGAATGATAATCCTTGAGCCAGCTGGCCCGTGCTCAGACTTGTCAGTGAGAGCAGCCTGGATCCAGCTAAGTCTCATAATTCTTGGTCTAGGACTTCTGCAGGACCTTTCCAGCTCTTGGACACTGTGTTTTCTCTGAGTGGAGCTAGTGGGAGTTTTCTCAGCTCAGAGTTCACCAGGGGATGATAAGGCAGTGTCACAGCCCTACCCATGGGATTTTGTACCCTAAGTGTGCAAGCAGGTGCTTCATGTTTGCATGTGTGCCTGTAGCAGTGGCTGTGGGGAAGTGATGGTACTGAACTTACTGTTGGAAGGGTATCTCAGACAGAAGGAGCCTGAACAATTTCCACTGTGCTTATCTGCACTGTTTCTCTCAAGCAGATCCTAGTGAGAAATGATGGAAAAGGCAGAAGGAAGCCAGTCACATACTAAGGGTGATGAGATGGCTGAGGTACCTGTCACAAAGCAGAAAGGAAAGCAAACTGCTATGATAAATGCATCAGGGTAGGTCATCAAATAACAGATGCTTTGCTCAGTTTCTGCTGCATAAAAATGTTATACATTTCTTTCTGAACAATTGTCTATAAACTAAAAAGACATTATATTTTATTTAATATAAGATGGGATAAGGTTCTTGGGAGTACATCTCAATCTGTAAGGTGACCCAGAATACATGCATCATCATTTCACTAACTCTTACTTCTGTAGGAGATCTATAACTTCTGAAAGGTCTTTATGGCTGCTTCTAAGACATAATCTTCACAGCCTTTTGGGGGAGTGACATAGCAATTCTCTAGGCAAAAATAAAATGAAAATTAACAAAATTTAAACAGTTTTGATAGTGCTTTAAGTGAAATACTTCTGAGTCTCACATTGTCATCATTCACTGGGATTTTCACCACCTTTCACAAAAATAACCAAACACAAAAAATAGTTACAGAAAGAATTTGGCAAAAAAAAAATTGCTAAATAATATTTGTCCATGGAGATGAGAAGGGTTTTTCGGAGATGTGTTTGACTCCTAAAATATAACTAAGAACAGAAAAACTTCACCTGTTTAAGTTAAACTGAAATAAAAATCACAGGGAAATTACTGCAGCCTTGTTTGCTTTAAAATTTGAGTAGAATCAAAGACACACAGAATCTTCCTGAGATTGCCTTTAGAAATCTACAAGCAAGAAAATTTAATATTGGGGCACAAGCTTACTATTTTTATCTTAAATCAGTTG
This sequence comes from Luscinia megarhynchos, assembly GCA_034336665.1. Classification (NCBI taxonomy): domain Eukaryota; kingdom Metazoa; phylum Chordata; class Aves; order Passeriformes; family Muscicapidae; genus Luscinia; species Luscinia megarhynchos. Next base: position 37,961,410 of record CM067566.1, on the reverse strand, counting down.
CTTTACCCATTTCTGATATTATTTTAAATGTTTGCTTCAGTGACATTAATATATACCTAGAGTTAAAGAACTAGAAATCATTAATAAATAACTGGAACTATAAGAAACAGCATTTTCCTGAGGAAAACATGATTTCTCATAAATAAAATAGAATTTATTTATATTAGTTAGTCAGTACCAGCAGTCAGAAAAATGATAAAACATTGTTAATACCTATGCTTTGTTTCTCTTTATCAAAGATGCTAAAACACATTAGTCACACTATTTCCATGGTTCAGATACAAAATGTTACGGAATTTATGGGGCAGAAAATTATGCAGTAAAATGTTAGAATTGTTGTTTTATGCCTCCTGTGCACAAATCTGGTGCCAAGTTTTAGTTTTAGTAATCAATTAGGCTTGAAAAGGCATTATTCATATCTCCCTGATTGCCACATAGTTGATTCCTACTAGATAATTTTCAAATAAATCCTGTTGCTCTTGCTTCTATTCTGTTTAATGCTTTTGTTGTGCTGTATTTTTGTGGTTCCAGGTCTACCTGGAGCCCTGACTATACTCCCAGTCTTTCTTCTAAGCTTGTGAGGTTTTTTTTTCCTTTCAAAAAGTTCCAAACTGTAAGCCCAAAGTGATCTCTTCTAGCAGCAAAAATAATTTTTCATTCTAATTCACTTCAAGTTACAAGAAACACAATTTCTATCCAATTACTTTCCTGCCAGTGTTTCCATTTTGTTTTGGCTTCTTTTCTGCCATTGATTTTGAGAGAGAGGAGGAGATACCTCAGAAATTGCTTTAATTCTATAAGCATGCCATTTCCTCCAGCAGGACAATTTTGGCTCAGATGGAGATACATGATTTATGAATAGTCAATGAAAGAGCATTTGCTTTATAGTATCTTTAAGCAGAAGCAGAACTGTACCAAATAAACCTAGAACAACCTGTAGACCCAATCCTTCTTCATTTCTATCTGAAAAGAACCTGACAGGGAGCCAAGAACACAATAGGACAAAATGGCAATATCAGAAAATATGTATATATTTCTTTGCTAGGGATTTGGTTAAAAATTCTCTTTACAGTGTAAAAAAATAGCTCCTCATTGAATTTACACAGTTCAAAATAAAAGTTGATCTGACTTCCTTATGGTCTTTTTTTGCTGCTCACAAAGACCTTGTGTCCTTAGGTACAGGGTTAGTTGGCAGAGCAGAAGAGCTAGAAGAACAACAGCATTACAGCAGTATGAAAAGGTCTCCCATCTATGGGGCTCACTGGTTGTGCTGATTTTGTCACAAAATGTTCTTGGAAAAAGGCCATAATTCAGTGATCTTGTAATTCCAGAGAATGTGGCAAGGAGATCTCTCACCTCCTAAGAACTGCTATGATGGCCACTTTGAAAAAGGCAGCCAGAGTTGCAGTGCTGTTTTGTGGGGAAAGAACAGGAATTCTATCTGGAAGTTGAATCTCTGGCTTTCAAGGCCATAAGTGATGCCATGCAGCTGAGAAAACAACTGCAGAACCCAAACAATGCAGAAACAGCAATTTTTGTTTTGGTCTGTTCCCAGATGCCCAGGAATACCAGAAGGTTTTTGGTACATTTTAAGCTACTCAGTCTGCAATTTCATTGTGGTTCAAATAAGACGGAGTCGTAATTGTGACAATGTCCTATCAGAGATGTCATACTGGTTTCCCATAAATTCAGGAATCCAATCTTGCATTCCCCACTTATTGCAAGTAAATAATTGCTTCCTCTTCTGCACTCTGATTCTCTAAGGTCTGCTGGGAGTCAGCCCTTTCTGGCAATTCTTCATTTCCCTCACTAAATGGTTTTCAAATGTAGTGCAGTACAGCATGCAAATACATGGAAAAAGTTGTTGTCAAATGACTATATTCACCAGGGGAAAAAGTCCACCATAAAATTGCTCTGCAGGTTACTTTATTTTTAATATTTCTCCCTGTAAATATAGTGCCCCAAGACACTGAGGCAGCTGGAAGTAATGAAATGTATTTTTCATACTCTCACTTTTCATTTCAATGTATCAGGCAGCTCTTTAAACTGCTATTTTAAACTATTATGTCTTATTTTAGAAAAGCTTTATAATAATGGTGAATAATTATAACTCAAAGTGATTGCTATTTGTAAATGAAAATAAATGCTTAGCCCTTCTTGGAGAAGCCATTTAAAGAATTCTTTTAAAAGGTCATCAATTTTTGGTTTTTACTACTGGTTTCTTTTATTTTGCTCAAAGTATATTCCCATAATTCAAAATGATGAATTATTCAAAGTGCTACTGTAGTAGAAGTGGTGTTATGCAAAGAGGTTGTATAATAAGGAATATAATTTTTCATCTCTATTTTATTCTTTCTTGCTAATGGATGAGCAGAGAAATGAAGTGCCTGATGCTAGTCCACTCTTACTCCCTACTATCCATGTAATTTTGGGTATTTGTTCTATCTTGGGGTATAAGAAGTGCCAAAGCTCATAGCCAAAAGTTAAAAAAAAAAAAAGAAAAACAGTGAAGTGCTCAAGTGAAAATGGTCTTTAGAAGAAAGGTCACCAGGAGACAAATTGCCCATTGGTAATTGAAGAAATTAATGGAGATATTAAAGACCAGATTTAAATGTGCCATTGGCATAGCTCACCAAATAAGCACAGGCACTTAGCTTCTGGTCTGAGGAATACAGCAGGAGCACGCAAATCTTTCAGCAATATCTGCTGGACACTGGCCCTTGGCCTCAGTGCTGCTAGTTCTGGAAGCAGGTTTTCTCACACACATAACCTGGAGGCAGTCATTTTTTTATGGACAGTCAAGCAACTGATATGACCAAGCCCATTGGTTTTATTAAGTAAAAATGTGCATATTTACTTCTGTCTGGGCGATTCCAGTGGCTTTAACTAGGAGAGCACTAACAACTCAGAGCTTCCAGAAGAAACCTATGCATATCCAGGTATCAACAGTATTCAAAGATGTATGGGGAGTAAACTAAATCATAGGTTTAAATAATAAAAAATCATAGGTTATTAATTATTGAAGGAGCCCCCCATAATCCTCTAATATAACAAGGCATTTCTAAATATGGCCCAACAAAAAATGGAATGATAATCAGGGATAGCTAGCTATGTAATTGTTGGAGAAATGCACAAAATTAATTTTTTAACCTAAGAATAGTAAATTTTCTGAAATCTAGTCTAAAAGTCATGTGAGAGCCAAAGATCTACATTTGACCTTGCTCACATATTCCTTGTCTATAGAACTGGCATCTTGGTGCCATGCAACAAGTTATACGGTTCTGAAAATAAAAATCAGGTTGGGTTTACAACAAAAGTTATTTTAAGATATCCAGTGAAAAACTGTAGCATGGAATGACAGCATACACAATTTATATGATAATGCATTTTCCATGTCTCTTTTCTTCAAGAAGTTTTTGTGGTTAACATATGAACACATCATGGCTGAAGCAGAAATTTTCTTCCAAGAACCAGGGTAAGAAACGTTATGCTACAGGACAGTTATGAAGTAGTGTAGAAATGGTACAGTGGTAGAAATAAAGTTGTCACTGTAAGATTTATGGTTCTAATTCAGGAGAAGTTAAGGCTTGTAAAAGCCAAATTAAAATAAGCACCTATGTTCAATGCAGCATTAGCTAAGTTCTCCAAGCATAGAGAGGTAAATCAGATTCCATCTTCACCAGCTGTTCCTTCAGGGAATCTTTCCCCTCAGCTCACTGGGTTCTGTAAATGCCTTCAGTTTTTCACTCTCCTGCCTTATAGGAGGTCAAATGCCAAAAAAACAGTTTGTGAATTGCTTGTGGGCATTTCCATGCCCATGGTTTGATGTGGCAGTGGCCAGTATTACCACTCCTAAGTCCAACTGGGGACACAACACCTGCTACTTGTCTTTGTTGCTTTGTTTGATTGTTCATACAGCTGCACAACAATAGATCTAAAAAAATATATGAGTATTTATATATACTTGTATAATTTGGTCTTCAAAAACTATGTGATTGTGTAGATAAGTTATCTTAGCTATATTATTTTTTTTCTTAAAAGGAATTCAGTAGACAGGTAGACAGGTTTCAAAGCAGGAAAAAAAGCAAACTAAAACTCATGGTAATTTGTAGCTCAATTCAGTACTCTTAGGCTGACAGTCTTTTCCTGACGCAGAACACGAATGGGATTGTTTTCTCGAGATGTACCCTACTGAATAGAGCTCTGAGATAAAGAGATTTATTTTTATGGGGTGTCAAAGACACATTCTAGCTTCCCTAATGGTCCCACTGTACTTTAGCTAGACATTAAAAGCGCAGTTGTAGTAAGAAACTGCTTTGCCTTTTTATCATCTTAGTTATTGTATTTTTCAGGTACACAGTTTAGCTCTGCTAGTCTTCTTAAAAACAGGGAAGGAATATAAAAAATAATAATTTAAAAACAGAGCTGCATGAAAATATACAACAAAGGCAAAAATCAAAAATGGTAAAGATGAAAGTACACCTAGAGACACTACCAGCAGTCAGGAATACACAAAAAAAGAGTGCACAGTTATTTCTCAGAAAACTGTTTTGAAAGCATGTTTCATTAATGGATATTTTTAAAGGATTTGCAAGTTGTTAAAGATCATGAGTAATAATCACAGTGGGAATTACTTGTGCATTTGGAAGTAATTTCTCTATGTCCTAAAATAGCTTCAATTCTCTTTAAGAATTGTTTTTTAACCAATTTTACACATTCATAGTAAGACATGTAACGTAAAGGCTTAAAAAAAATTGAATAGTTCAATCCCCCCTGCCTAAAAATTATTGCCTTCTCTATTTTCTATTAATGAAATTTATTATATGCAAAACATTGGTGTATGTTAAGCTTAACAATTCTAATCTTGAAAGTTAGAAGACAATATAGGTTTACAAGAGCAAGCTCTATATAAAGTGCATGTAAATTTGGGTTCTGGTATTGAAGCAACATAATTTTAATATTTTAGTATTGATTTAGATGAGTTTATTTCAAACCCTTTGTATAAATACTTAAATTTATTTAAATATTATTTATACTTACTTAACATTCTGGGTTTTATTTTTACAAATTTTAAGAAACATTTAGAAATCTCACTTTTTTTTTTTTACTAAATCCATGCAAGATTATCATCATGAGAATGCTGAACTGAAATAAGTAGGAAAAAAAGAGTAATTTCTCGGTTTTGCCTCTGCTATTACTTTTCTGCAGGCAGTTTTCTATAAAGTGGCAAACTCAAGGTAACTTGGTAATGAATGTAGGCATGTACATGAAAAGCAAAAAAAAATCCCATGACTGCTTATAAAATTTAGAGGTGGCAAGGTTTTGAAAAACATTTAAGAATTCTAAATTAATTCTTTCTATATTTCCCTTAAGCTTAGACAAATTTCAACCCTTCTTATGAAATGATTTTTTTTTCACATTCTTTGCATAAGTGTTAATTAGGCACTTACTCACAGTTTATTGTTAGGGGGAAATGACAGCTAAGTAGTTTCACTGCCTCAGAAACTTTTAGCCAGTGACAATATTACACATAAAAACTCTACAGAGAGAACATACTTATGTGTTATACAACTGGCATTAACAGTACTGGTACCACTAGCAGCATTCAGTTTAATTCCCAGGGTAGATCACATTACCATTTATTCCTCCCTCCCAGATATATAGGCTAAGTCTCAGACTGACAAATCAAATAGTCTGTAATTTGATAAGGACTTCCAGACCCAAACCCATTAAGATTGTTAAAAATGGAAATGTCTCAAAACCTTGCTGTGACATTGTAATGACTGAAGCAGCTACACATCATTGTAATCAAACATTTTAGGTGCCTTTTTCTTCTGTCATTGATTTTCCAGCTATCTAATTTCAGTGGATGGGACCTGCAGTAGCTATGTCAAGAGATTTTGAATAATGTCCAAATGGTATAATTTAAATGTCAAGAAGTAGGATATTCACGACTAATGCTACTACTCCCCCAGACTTTTGCCAGCAAATGTCTTATGATAAATACATGACATTCTTCAAAAATCATTGAGGTAAAGAATAGGATAATCTAGTCCTCAACTTTCTGAGATTTGAGTATATACATTAGATAGGAAACTTCATTCTTATTAAAACTTTCCTCAATGTATGTGAAAAAGTTCATTAATGCTTTTCCCATTTTAATTGAAGATAAATTTAGTTTTCTCTAATCTGTAGGTTGAGCAGATTATTGGCTCAGAGAATAAAATGGCACTTAAAAATTAATATAAAAATAATATCAATAAGAAATATAGGAAGAGTGAGTGATCATCTGCTTCATCTCTGCAGGAAAAAAAAAAAACTTTCTACTTCTGACAGGCTGTCCAATTATGCAAGTGTATTATTTTTATGAAAGGCATTGCTTTTTGAAAGGTGCCAATCACCTTAACAGCATTCAATTTTAAGATTGAAAATATATAAGAAAATCTAATGTTAATTTTTTTTACATCACTTATAACTATAGCACAGTGACCTATTTTCAGAGGACAGGTTTGACAGCCATTTCTCTTATTTTTATCTGCAGTTTGGTGGATCCACTTTGATTTATGGTTACTAGTCTTCATTTTTGGAAGAACATTGAATGCTATTATATTACTGGGAACACACTGCTTTAATTTTGCTTTTATCAAATGAACTATCTAATTTGTTAGTGTTATTTTGTGCAGAACAACAGCCAGAAATAAACCTGAAGACATAAGTTTCATTCATGGGAACTGAAATGAGAATGGTGGGATTTGGGTAGGGATTTAAGACAGCAGAAATGACATGAGAGAATCAAGACCAATATCTTCAAAGTCCCCCTTGTTCATTTGTCCTAATCAGAGACTAGGAAATGCTGATGTAAATTCTGTATCACTGGCGACCTTTCATCCATTTGCAGCAAGAAGATGCATCAAAGAACAAAAAGTACAGCACTAGCTAAAACACAGATTAATGTGATGGAAAAATTACAGGCAGAGTGTGCAGGTTAAATGTAAATGAATGAGGCAACTCTCTGCAGGACTGAGTAGCCAACAGGGTTATCCCACTAGTGCTGCTGTACTGCAACACCTTTTTAGTTGTGCTTCTATTTTGGGTTAGCACTGAAGCTGGGCACTTACTCTATAGCCTTGGAACAACTGGCTATAACAATAGGCCTGGAACAACTCCAGAGAATGACCAAATTCTTAAATTCTAAAAGAGGGCCAAAACAAAACATATTTGCATCCAAAAGTATCCACTTACAATACCATTTTAAACAAAACTGACTGGTTACTGTCGGAGTAGGACTAGGGCCTAGCACAAAATGAGAGGCCAAGGACGTGTATGTCACATTTAAGTGTCTGACATAAATACAGGCAGGCACTGCAGTCTTGCCAGGCCACAATTTTGATGGCTCCTAGTAATTTTTGTGAAGTTAAAAGATCAGGGTTTCCCAGTGTATGGGGGAAAAGGCATCTAAAAGTTATGAGGTAGTGACAAAGGGAGAGTGATAAAATCCTCTATCAACACTGACTTGCTTGCTGGTTCAGAGAGGAAACTGAGTATATAGGTGTGGAACACATTTTGCCCAGGAAAGAGATGTCCCAGGAAATACTTTCCTTTCCTTTCCTTTCTCCTATTCTTCTCATTCTCAGGCATACTCAGACCTTCACCCCCCTCCCTATTCATTCTCACAAAATTACATTATTTCGGGGCACTGTAAAACAAAGAATTTAGTAAAGCATACACAGCAATATAGTGAACAACAGCAGATGAGAGAAGCAATGATGGACAGCTTGCCAAGAGAAGTGGTAGATATTCAGTCTCTGAAAACATTCCAGGTCAGATTGGATGGAGCTTTGAATAACCCAGTCTGATGATTCCCTTTTCATCACAAAAGGGTTGGACAAAGTGATCTTTAAAGGCCCTTTTCAGCCCTAAACCATTCTGGAATTCTATGACAAAAAGAAGAATAGGGAGAGCAGGAATTTTTCAAGCTATCTTCAGAACTGAAGGTTAAAATGCTCAGTTTTTAATTCTTTCTATGCTATATGGTATCTAGCAAAAAAAGAAGTAATATTTTAATAGCTTGCAGATGGCTCTCAAGTACCCATGAATACCTGAGTATCAAACCTTTGAACAAATTGACACAAATGAAGTAAACCACAGCATCAGTGCTGAAATGCATTATGTTTTAATTTTTGTACCAAGTGGAATACAGTTTGAGATTCCTTTTTCTTAATATCTCATATTGCACATAATATCACATATTTTAGAGTAGGTTCTCAAAGTTAATCTCTTTACTAGGAGAAATTATTAAGAAAAAATATGACATGCTCCCAATCATTACCTTTAATTTACCTCCAATTAGTTTTTCTCTGGAAAAAATTATCATCACGGGAAATAACTGTAGTATGTTGGCATTTAACCATGTCTTTAACTGCAAATTTTATAAACATAAATCATATTATCCACTATCAAATTGGATAAATATTCTTTCTGTGAAACAGTGTTTACATGAATCTAACAAATTGCATTTGAATAATTTTGATTTTACAGAATTTCACTGTACAATAAAGTTGAGCTTATGAAATAAAAAATATATATCTTTAAATAGATGCTGCATCCATAGAACAATTTAATAATGTTTCCCAGTCTTTCATGGAACCTTTCTAGGCAAATATTTTTTTAAATTAAAAAATATATCTATATTAAAAGAGTCATACTGAGAACTACAACATTGATGCAAAATATTGCAGTAAAGAATCCAAATGTTTAATGGCAGTGATAAGCAAGACACTAGAAGAAAAATCCGGTTAAAGTAGTTATGACTAAATTGTTCCTGTCAAAATCCTGGGCTGCCTAGCATTAATGCTTTAATAATTTCTGCTATGCAAGCATGAGCCATAGAAGTGTGCATGAGCAATGCAATGGGTGTTGACAACTTATGCCATGGCCACCTGTCTGTCCACAACTTCCCTCTTGTGCCTCCATACAGAAAACAAATGATGTGGGGACCAAAGCTGCCATCCTGCTCCTAGTTACATTTCATGCTTCACACACAAATGAACCCTTTCCTGTGTATGTGCATTTTGACAGGTGCAAAATAAATGAAAGTTCAGTGTTGTATTTGACCAGGATTTTTCTTTCATTAATTACTGCCTTTGAAAAAATATCGATAGAACCTAATGATCCTTAGGGTAAAAAAGCTTTTGCTGTGGCCCAAACAATTATGCTTTCTATCATCACTATTACCTCCAGTAGGAAGCCAGGCATTCAGACAGATTGTTCTGTAACATATTTACTTTGATTAAATATAGTTTAAACAAAGGAAAAGATTAAAAAGGTGATGAATGGACCCACATCTATTATATATGAATTGTTCATAGGTTTCTAATATCTAATGATGAAGTGATGAAATGGTCTTACTGTGAGTGGCTGGTCCTTTTTATTCTGAAGTAAACCATAGTACTTGCACTTGGGTTTTCCATGTATCTATTTAAATCTGAAGGCCCAGAAGGCAGTAATAGATGGGACAGCAGTCTTGTGTTTTTGACTTATGACCTCAGTGCTCTGCAGTCTGCCTTCTTTATGATTTTTTAAGCACAGGAGTTCATTCATAAGATTTTTTGAGTCACTCTTCAACTCCAAAGTGTACTCCTAAGGAAAAGGCTTGCACACTTCTCTGTGAGTGAGCCTCAGTTTTCAGAATCCACAAGACACTAACAGGAACGACTGTTAATACTGGGTCTGTTTTTTGTATTTACATTATTCAGAACTGCATGGACGATTTAGTAGAACATCTGTAGTTTCACTAAAGCACAGAATTCATTTAGATAGCAAAATTTTCAGTTATTCATCACAGTGCAGTTTTGGATTCATATTATGCACTTTGTGTACTGTTGCAGTTTCAAACCACAAATTTATGAGTGGAATGGCTCTCCTGTGAGGAACAGTTAGGAGAGTTGGAGTTGTTCAGCTTAGAGAAGAGAGGGCTCCCAGAAGACCTGTTCATGGCCTTCCAATACCTTGAAGGGACTTAAAGACAGGGACAGACCTTTTAGTTATGCCTACAGCAGTAGGACAAGGGATATTTAAACTGAAAAAGGGTAGGTTCAGACTAGATATGAGGGAGGATTTTTTTACCATGAGGGTGGTAACACACTAGAGCAGGTTGTCAAGAGGGGCTGTAGATTTCCCATCCCTGGCAACAACCCCTTTGGACTTTTTTTTAAACAAGAGTAGTTTGAATGATATTTTATAGCACAATGCCCCAAACAGTTGTACTAGTACAGCAATATCAATCAACAACACACACAGCAATATCAATGAACAATGGTAAAGAAATTATGGTAGCTCAGAGAGGTGGCAGATGCCCCATCCCTGAGAAACATTCCAGTTCAGGTGGAATAGGGCTTTAAGCAACCTGATCTTTTGAAGATGTCCCTGCTTATTGCAAGGGGTTGAACTAGATGACCTTTAAAGGTCACTTCCAACCCAAATTACTTTATGATTCTATGAATTTCAGTTCAAATCAGTAGAAGCGGCAAGACTTTGCTTGTCTCTCAATCTACATGTTGTGCTGTGAAAATTTTATTTAAAGAGAATTTTAATAGATGTTTTGTTTTTTGGTTTTGTTTTTTTTTTTTAAATTGAGGATGACATCTTGTTGGTACAGGAAACAAGGAGGAAGAAAACTAGGAAATATCACTCTGGGAGAAACAAGAACAGTGTGCACGTTGTAGATTGGGAGTGGAAGGGAGAGAGAGAGGGAGAGGAAATGCAAATTTCCAAAACCTTCCACCCATGCAAACAACCTAATATGTATCTCACACCCTGACACCTTTGCTGAGCAATGCACAGTCAATCAACCAACTCCTTCCAGGAATTAATTAAACCCTCTTTTTCTGCCTTTGAAGCCAGTACACTAAATGCTATGTAAAGAGTGGAAATCTAAAAACTAATAATTACAATTATACTAAATGCCCATGACCTGAGTATTATCAAAAGACTAAGCTCACTTAGAGAACATGATGTCAGCTTTAGGGTCCTTGTCAGCTTTAGCTGGAAAATTATCATGGAGCTAAGGCAGCACATTGGGTCAGCCCTGGATACATGGAAAATTACAGGTCTAGTCTTTCAGGGAGCCATGAAGCTGAACAAAATGCTGCCTAAGGCATGCTGGACTCTCAAGTTTGATTTTGCAACTTTGCCTTCACAAGTCTTTTTCAGCTTTATGTGGTTGATGTAATCTCAACATCCTTAGGCTTCTATACTGGGATGTGACAGCTTAAGAAAAACTGCCAGCTGTGTATATATTTTCCATTAATCTCTCAATTTTTAATCTCTGAATTACTTAGGAGAAAAGATGTGAGTAAATCACTGGCATTCTTCCCTCTCATAAAGAAAAGGCACAAAGATTCCCTGAGATTTGTGTCATGTGTTCAGTGTAAGCTGAAGGGTTTTCAAGTGTAGACTACTTAAAGTTGGCATGACTAAGGTAGAGCCACTTACCTCATGTCAGCAACCTTTCTGAGACTGGTCTAGGTTTGTGCCAAGAATGTGTTTAGTCACTATAACCCCTTCAGGACTTTTGTTTGCAAGATTAGGCAGATCTCTTTATTTTCTCTCTTTATTTTACCTCTGAGAGCACATGTGGTGTCAAATCTGGGGGAAAGACCATTATTTCTGGGCACAGAAAAGAGAAGTGTGCAACTAGAAAAGGGTCATAAAAGCTCACTGGCAGTGAGTAAAGCATTTATGAAAGCAGTTTTCAGCAACAATACATTCCTTGAGCTCATAGATAACCTAACTGTTGACTGAAAATTAACTCAGAAGGAATTTTTTAGATGATGAATAGCATTTGATATTGCTGTGATAGCATTTGATAGCATTTTCAGGACCAAAACCAATATCCACTGTAAAAATTACACTAATGCCCTTCTTCAAATGAGACATTAAGATGTTTCAGCATGTCATTTTCAACTTAACTTCAAGAAAACTGGCCTTCACTGTAAGCATCCTACTGGTTTAAATGACTTTAATAATGGAGACTTTTGTACACTGATGAATGACAGTGAGTATCAATTTCCCTAGGTGTCACTGACAGTATTCAATGTGAATTAGGTTTTTGGAAGAACTTTTCCTGAAAATGTGTAAATATAGGTGGATTCATTCTGTCTACCAAAGTGATTCTTGTACTTTTCAAATTACCATCACCTTTTCCCTTGACTGTCTTTTCTATCCTCTGAGTTTGAGGATTGTCCAAAAATGGGGCATGTTCATGCCAACTTTTATGTTCATGTCCTACTTGTAAGAAGTGAAATGTTTAAAGTAGTTTGACGTAGATATCAACTTTATTGCTAAAGCAAACATTGTGACCATTGGTTAGAGGCACAGTCACTGCCTTAGTGCATACACTCTCGTGGGTGCTCCCACAAGGCAGTCCCAAATGCCTCTTGGCATTTGGCATTTTGGAAACTGCACATTGCAAAAAGATGTGGCATTTGATGCACAGTCATTTCTTGAACGTGTAATATCTGGCTTAGGTGTGATCATACTCATGTAGCCACTTAGAATCTCACTGTCAGATATTTGTTCCTCTTCTTGTTCTACAGAGTCTGTGGATCATCCCTGCCTGGGAATCATACATGTAGCTTGCAGGTGCAAAGCACTGGAGAATGTGCATAGAATAGCTCAAATCTTGAAGATAAAATATAGGGGTTTTTTTAAAGTAATACATTTTTGAAAATTTCACATTATCAGAAATTATACCAGAGACTTTTACTTCTGTAGATGTTATGGGTGATTGGGAAGAAAACTGTTTTCTGTCTTCATATTGTGATCTTCTGAGTAAAGGAATCCTTCCTACAATTCAGCTGCATAGAGGCAGAGATTTCCATCTTCACAAACAATCTTGCCTCTCCATATTTGAACAACACATTGTAAAAACACAAATAATTCAACCTACATGGCTGATTCAGCTCATGTGCATCTTGGTACCCTGTGATGCTGTAACAACACAGGTTGCATAAACCCTTTCAAAGTTGTAGGCCAGGCACTGTGGTTTAAGAGGTATTTAATCTTTAGAAGCATAATAGTCAACAACATGTAGGAACTCAGTTACAGGTGAGTAAGCCAATGAATTTATAAATGTTTCACAGATTCTCAAGAGGTAATGATTTGTCAATCTTTCTGTCTCTCACTTGAAATATTACAATAGTTTCTTAGCAACAAGTGTAGTCAAGAAAGTATTTTTAAAGGAAGTATTACTGTAGTTTTGACTGTATTATAGTTAGGGAAGCTAGCTCTGCCCTTCAGTGTACACTAAATTCCAATGCAATAAGCTAAAACCCAAAGCAGCTTAGTGGATATTAGAGAATGACCTGAGGATGAGTTGCCAGTAAAATAAAGACAACAACATACCCAGACTGTGTAAACTGGAGATTCTTTCAAGTCTTCTAGCACAGAAGACAGAAGGGAAATGGTGAGAGATACAATAACTTCATCATTTCTAAATGGGCACAGTCTCAGTGCAGTCAGAGTTTTACATGGTCTTGTTGAGTACTTTTGAGTAATTTTCTCAGATGAAGCTCTATTTTTTTACCATTACTCTTTAAATTTTGACTACATCTCTCACAACATTTATTTCACAGCTGAGGGAGTCTGCATGATTACATACTTTCATATTTCAGGAACTACAAAACAATTGTCATGAATCTCTACCCTGACAGCCAGAGCCTGTCCTTATGCTGAAAGAAATTATGACTTTTTCTAAAGCATCCTTTTCAAACCATCTTCACCAAAGTAATGCAAAACATTTTTCAAAGATATAGCAGAAAATAATATGCTCATAAAGAAAATTCACATCTTCATTCTTTAAAGCAGATTATAGATGATGACTATGACATTAACAGTGTTGAAAGTATTAAGCATAGGATTTTTATAGAAATAACAAAGTGTGACATATGTAGTCTTTGACAAAAATGTAATATACCAACAGAATATAGGTAGATACAAACTGAGATAGTGTATAACAAATGTGAACCCATGTATATAGATGAAGCATTATCCAGAATACCAATCCACCTGCCTAGCATGTACATTGAATCTACATTGATTCACAGTCACACTCAAAACACGTAGATTTTTTAGGTCATCATACAATTACATTGGCTCATTATTAGGTAGTGATTGCACTATTAGTTCCAAATGCTGTCAGCTCTTACTTGGATCTTACCTAGAACAGAGAACCACAACATTTTATTAATGGACTTTGGGGGAAAAAAGATTTTCTCAGACTGCCAGAATGCTTTCCTTTATACTGATGACTATTTGCAATGACATTTTAAAGTGAACTTTTTACATCTCAAAGCCAAATAATCAATAAAGGGAAAAACCATATAGAGTATTATAGAGATGAATAACTAAATGAACACTTTAGATTATTAAAATTTCTCTTTATAGTTTTAGATTTACATATAAATATATATTTAGGTCTGACATTAGAAAACACACTCTGAGCTGAGCTAAGCTCCAGCCATACCATTCTGCTGTTTCCTACCCAATCTACATACTGACTTCACGAGAAAGGAGAGGCATTAGGCTGCAGCTACCTGGGCTGTGGTGATGTCCCAGCTGTTGAGACACCAGCATTGAACCATGGTATGTCTGTCTGCGCCCTCTAGTACCACATGCCTTCTGTCTGTGCCCTCAGCCACACCTGAATCAGATTTAGAGTCAATGCCTGGGTGAGAGCAACAGCCCAGCCATGGCAACATGAAGCTTGGGACAGCAGTAATGGCAGTGTAGCCAAGGGAGGAAAATTATCCGTGCAGAAGTTGGAATGCAGTGAGATCTGTTTTTCACTTTCTTAGAATGCATTTTCTATCTTCCTACCGTGATTTATATTTTCTGATTAAGTAAGTTGTATAGAGTAAAAGCACGGGAACAATGAGTGTTGGTGAAAAAACAATAATTAGAATGAGAATCATCCTCTGAAAAGTATCTTGGGAGAAAGATTGGTGACTCAGCCGTTTTACATATTGAGGAAGATACATTTCTATACTAGTTTGAATGGGGCACAAGAAATTACATGTTGCTTTTATCATGAGACTATCCTATGCCTATAAAATATAATTTTTGATGTATGGAAATGAAATCTTTACATGGTTGCTCAGACTGACAGGCTAACACGGTCCTAAGAAACAGTCATGGCTGTCAGAAGGATGAGGGAGAGCCTTCCCGTTTATGGAGCCTCAACCAAAGAAGTTACTTTTCAGTGATGCTAAAATTTGATAAATTGAACTTTCAATGTACACTTGGAAGACCAAATTCCTGACAAAAAGTAGGAATGAGATAACTATGCTCTTTCTCTAAACACCACAAGTATTTATGTATTTTGTTTCCTACAGAAAACCTTAATCATTGAGTTGGAGAACATTTAGAAATCTGTTCTTCATCTCCTCTGATGCTTTTTAAGGAATAATTAGACTCCAAGATTGAAAAGTGCTAATTCACCTGAGAAAGTAAATCTGGATTCAAATTCCTTCTTCAGAAAACCATTAAATTTTAGACATATTTAAAATATTAACTGAAATGAGGGTTTCCAACACTCAAGTGCATTCTCTGATTAGCAGATTAAAAAGTCTGTAGCAAAATTAAAATACTATTTAAAGAAAAAAAAACTTTTAATGTTTTTTAATATTTAAAAAAGATTTGATAATTTCCCTGGTTTTTTTTTTAAATAGTGCTTCAACTGTTCAAATCACCAGCCAGGGTATTAATTTTACTGCAGGAAAATAGTGCATAGGTTTATTTCTGGTCACTTCAGCTTTTTTCAGAGTATCTTTTCTACAAATTTTAATGGCTTATGACCAACAATTGAATCATAAAATCAATTTTAGGTAGGTGGGCAGATGGCAAATGGATCTTTCACAAATGTTACAGAGTCCTTAATGAATAAAATAAGTACATAAAATACACATAATATTTGATATTATTTCATATTGTATCAGATTTCATAGAATATTAAAGATTTCTAAAGCATATTCTAGGTGATACTATTTTCAAGTAAGCAGGGAATCATCACAAGTACATTAAAGAGGAAACAATAATTTAATATCTATGTGGTCACAATTTGCAAATGCAGTCATATTTCGTAATTTAGCCAAGGTGAAAAGTTTTTTTACTACAGTTTCATAGAATAGGTTATATATGTAACTAAAACAGGCATAGCTCTGGCTTACAAAATATATTGTGAATATTTTATGGTGGTTTTATTCATTAATGGATTTTCGTATTTGTTAAATGAGAAGGGTTTTTTAATTCCAAGGTAAAAAAAAATTCCCTAAAATCCATAGAAATGTAAGGGAATGTTTCCAATATTTGTATTTAAAAATATAAACACAAAGAGTTTTTAAACCCAAAGTGTAGACCAAATCTTATGCTTCAGGGAGTGAGGTAATTGTATCTAGTTGTTTTGATTAAAGGCTTATTAAGTACCTGTTAGTAATGGAATCTCAATTTCATATCTATATAGATATATTTTGATTGAAGTGCTTCTTCTGTGTACATACACACACAATCATACTTCTTTTTTAGTGCTTTCTCTATTAATGAAAATATCCTAATTTAGCTTTAAAATGCTTCTGGATTAGGTTTAGCATATTTTAAAGGAATGCTTTCAGCTGCACATTTGCCTGAAAACTACCATGACTACTGTTCTATTTTTACTAACCAGTTAGTTTAATACATCATAAAATGATTGCAGAAACAGTATTTGTTCTGTTGGTTCATAAATTTCTTTGAACATGACCTTTGCTTAGTGATTTTGTTAAACTATCCAAAAATGTACACTATATAGTGCATACTCTATTGCCTTTTGGATACTTTGCTTGCATTAATGTCCCATTGCCCTAAAGTATTGCATCACTTCCATGTAGGATGGTTTTGAAAAATTCAGGTTTGTCAAAGCATTTAACACAATTTCTCCTGGGAGCTCCACTTCTTAACCATGTTAACATTGTGAGAAATCTCAGCTCAAGGAAGGCTGGTAGGTTTGAGTGTATGGTTCTTTGTATTTATTCACATTCCTAAGACAGAAAGACAAAATCAAGGCAGAAAAACCCAAAATAAAGCAAACACACTTAACCAGCTTAAACATTAATTTCAAAGGGATTAAAAAATGCTACATGCTACTTTTAATATGTTCTTATAGTGGACAAAAAGTCCAGACCTCTTTGGACTTAAGTACTTAAGAAGACTCTCTAAAATTAGGTGCATATTAATTTGAATTTATTAAAATATTGTGGATAAACTGAATCTACAATAGGATGTGTTTGGTTCCTGTCTCTAATTTTTAATTTACTACAAGTCTTTTGGCACCCATATGATACCACAAGTGTGAATTGACATGACCCAAGGAATTATTTCAGGGTTATTTTACTGTATGCAAATGGCAGTGCAGTGCCACAGACTGTGGTAGGTGTGCTACGATGGAGGCACAGTGGTGGGATGAAAGGAAGGAGAAGAAAGTGAAGGAACTTCTAAAGGTATTATCACTGCTAAGTTCCCATTGTGAACATCAGTTTTGGAATAATGAGCTGCTGGGTCCACTCAATTTAAAAAATGGGGGGAGCAGGGCAGGTTCAACAATTCAGGGAATAGATGCCTCTTAAAATGCCACGGGTTCAGGGATCTGTATCCCAGAAAATCATGCTGGTGCTTCATTATGGGGGTTAGGGGAGATGGGCAGAAGATGCTGGGCCTCCAGGTGTCACAGATGCTGTGCTTGCACAGCATCGTCTCTGGACATTTTCAAAGCTGTGAGAAGAGAAACCCTGAGTAACCCAATTGTGATTTCAAAATAATCACTGCTTGGAGAGGCAGATCCACCTAATTTTTAAATGCTGCTGAAACCACTGGTTTCCTTTGGGCAGGTGGTAAATCTCCATAACCACAACTCTTTCTGCACCTGGGAAAAACTCAGCTTCATGCTTCAGGTAGACTGGGACTGAGTTTTTGGGTACTTCTGTTCCTAAAAGAGTTCAGAAAAAACCAATAATTTCCAACTTTTCCTTTGCCCTATGAAATCCCTGCTGATGCTTACATAGGCCAATTTTCAGAAAAGACACACTACAAAGCTGTTTGGTCCTTTCTTGTTTGAGTGTTTAAATAACAGGCAGTGGCAGTGCCCATGCACCATTGTACCTTTGCATTGTTCTTTTTTTATAGATAGGTTCCAAAGGAAAACACTCATCATCTCCTATTCCAAACCAGTTTTATCTTTGGAGCTACAAATATAAATAGGTATGTGACTATATTTTGTATCAGCTACATCCTGCCTACTCAGCATGGTATTAATTTTTACTAATCTGCTAAGGTATTATGACTCAGCAAGAAATTCATATCATGGCTAAAGTATTCATGTTTGTGATGGTTAACAGAGGACTTGGGTCAAAGGAATTTTCTAATTTTCCTATTCAGAATCTATAAACCTATAAGCTTTTGACTCAAGTACATAGTACATGGCATTTCTGAGAATCAGAAGTCTTTGAGACTATGCCCATCTCATTGCACATATTGCATAATACCTAAGTTTAACTTGAATGTACTTTTCTCCTTACTTTTGAAAGTCCAAGTGACCATCAATGATGTATTTAAACATTTTGATGAGGAAGACCCAGGCTGCAACCTTGATTATTTATGTCATTTAGTTAATTATGGTCATATATGAGCTATTCTGTACATCCTTAAATTTCCATCCCTCAGAATAAATCAAACAGCTGACTTCTATCAGCAGCTGTCTCTTGTTTCACTTCAAAGGAACAAGTAGTTCAGAGGGTGAGGAAAAGGCCAAAATTTATTCTTCTCAGTATAAAACTCCCATTTCTATCAGTATAAAAGAAAAAGTTAATGAAATGCCACCTTGTTACATATTCTGTCTGCTACCAATATTTTCGTAAAATGCCCATAAATCTGTTTATGGTTCGTCCTGCTATCAGTCACAAGTATATGTCCTGTGAGTCGTTGAAGTAATTTAGGAAATATCCTGAATCACAAGTTTACAGAGCACATAGAACATAGCTATTAGACTGTAATGAAAAAAAATTGAAACTGTTTTGAATCTTTACCATCAAGAAGTCAGTTGACTCTGTTTTATGGGAGGAAACAGGAGCTTTCTCAATATTCTTCTTACTCAGAGTCTCACATATCTGTGATACATTGGGTGGCATTCCTGTTATGAAACTCCCACAGACAAGCTATATTGCAGCAGTAAATTCTAGATCTAGCCCACAACGTCGGAAAACATTCCTGAACAGATGGTTTCATTCAATAAAACATCAAAGTACCATAATAAATAATGCTGTGGAATTTTTTTGCCAGTCATTTTGCAGTGCCACATTGAACATTTCCAGAGGCAGCTGAAAGTGAAAGGGACAGAAACATTTGGCAGTGAACAGAGTGCCATAGGGCTGTTTGACTGGTGATGCTGAAACCAGAAAATAAAAGAGTATCTGAGTGGCACTTGCTGGGATGGTTCTTCACTTGTAAAGAGCAGAGAGTTCAGGGCAGTTAGAGGTCATTTGCTCTTTTCCTTCCTCTTCCCCACTGCAAAGAATTTTGGTGTCTCATGCTCATTTCCCCCGTTGACTTCTTTCTCTCTGAGTTTTGGGAAGAGAAACTTGATGTGATTTTTGCTCACCTCACTCGAGTGTCTCCTCTCTTGAGTCAGCATGTTCTATTGCCTGCAGGCATTAGCAGAACAGTCTCTTCCAAAATCAAATTCTTGAAGACCTGAATCAAGTATTACCAAAGTGGAGTGTGATTGTGGAATTAGCTGGCCTTGCCCATGTGTCTTAGGCTTCATATAGTAAGAGTAGACTAGCTATCGGTACTTTAAGAATAGACTGTATCCAAGAACAAAGGCAGCAAATAGAAGAGAATTATCTAGCCAGTCAGGCAAGCAGTCCACAGGCTTCAGTGTCCTGCCAGTTAAGTCAAAGAGCATGAAGTAATTCATGGCAGTAAGCCTCAGAAAAAAAAATAAAATCAGTACTTGGTTTGTAGTATCCTGCTATTGAAAGAAAAGATATTTTTTTTGTTTTACCTCTGAAAGTGCATTTTAGGAGGAACCAGAGTTCTCGGAAAATTCTGTGAATTAAAGAGTAGGATGTAACTCTACAATAAAATATCTCTTTCTCTATATATTCTTGCAATGGGCACAGTACTGCACAGATTAAACATACAAGCAATTTAGCAGTTGTAGGACTTCGAAGCATAAATTCAAAATCAGCTAATGCAAAACATAATAGCACTGCTTTGGAATTTTCTGAAGAAGATTTGAAATGTAAAGCTCCTTCCCATTAACATACAAGTAGAAGGCAGTTTTCTTTTCTTCCCTGTCTTCTTTGTCTCAAGGAACAAAAAATAATTTAATCAGTTGCCAACATAAAGTGACCTTGCTATGGTAGCATTCACAGCTCTACCTTCTGTTGTGTCCATGAGACAATTCTTTCACTGTCATCTCCAAAAAACACAATTTAGCTGCAGCCAGAGCTACCGCAGTCCCATCTCTGCCTGGTTCCCAGTATTTCCTGCACTGGATGTGAATTCTCATTATGTAACACACTCAAGCATGGGCCAAACAACTGCTTTTTACAGAACAGACTGTGTGTGAGCCAACAACTAAGGCAAACCCAGGTCAAATGCAGAGACAGCACGTGTCACTCTGCTGCATGTCCAGATCCCTAAGGATCCAGACCCTGAGAGGCCTGGAAGCTGCAGCTCCTCAGCCATAGAATTTGCCTGGTTTCCCCCTCATCAGAATTCCAGTGGGCTAAAGATACGGAAGTGTGGTAGGAAGAGAGCAGGCAAATAAAAGAGAAGTATAAAATGATGCAAACAATTTTTTAAGTATTCTGGCTGTATCTCTCTAGAAAAAAAAAAAAAGAGAGAGAGAATTAGGTATAAACAGGACTTTTTTCTTCTTTATTCATGACACATTTTAATGAGATTTTAAATGAGCACAGGAAGACAGAGCAAGATAACAAGGTTATCTTCAACTCTGAATCTTCACACTATTTATGATGCTAAATTTGCAGGCTATGCTGCTCACTTACATTTCCATAAAGCAGCATAATAAAAGAAAAAGAACAACTAGATGGTAGCAATTTTTCTTCTGAACTGTCCTTTCTGAAAAAATATATAATGTCCTCTGGGTTCCGATATTCTTTTTACCTCTGCAGAATAATGTCCCTTTTGTATTTTATCCCTTCTTTGTGCAAAGATAAAGAGAGTGTATGTACATTCAGACTTCTACTCCCCTAAGTGATATGACTCATTCACACAAGCATCTGTACCCCTTAAGGGACTGACAGTGCCTTTTCCTCTTAACTCATTAATTTTACTTTTCTGTTATACTGAAGAACTGCTAATAAAGTAACTTTTATCAACTGATATTCAATCTCTTCTGTGCCTGCAGGCACCTCTTCTTCAGGACTAAAAGCACAATGTGTTGAACTCTACCCACAGATGCCATGATGGAGGCATATATATTCTAACATTCACTCCATCTTCTTGAAATATCATTTGTTTTGCAGGTTGCAAATTGGGACTCATGGCAGGCAGCAGTGTCTGCAACAGTAAGAAGTTTTAAATGCTTCTTACTGGCATCCAACTTACACCTGTGTCACTGCTACAAGCTGGATAGCTATTTTCTAAAGCAATTTTTCCTTAAAGCTCTCAGCTGTACTTACTACATAAAATCTCATGACTTCATTTGAATTTAGATACCTTTCCTCTGTGTTCCCAAGTTAATCTTAGGAGCAGCCTTTAAGCTATGGCAAACTAGAAAAATGCATTTAACAGTTCCATGTTACCATTAATATATATTAAAAAAAAAAAAAAGGCACACAAAGGAGAGCATGTGTTTTTTAATTACTTTTTTTTTTCTTTGCCACTCTCACAATGTTGCTAGCAATTAAGTTTTCTGGGCTTTTAATGTGATGTTGGAGAAGTTAACAGCAGAATAATATGCAGTCCATCATGTTTGACCCAGTTTACACTGGTATGAGTTGATATCTGTACATCTTTCCCATGTTTATTACAAATGTCAGGATTTTTACAGGTGAGGAATAACATAGCTAACACAAATATTACTTGATTTAACAGTAAAGGGAGCTTGCAATCAGTAATGGGTGACATATGTATTCCAGAAGTTCCCTTAGCCCTTTCAGAAGAGGTGTAAAGGCAGATAATATAATATTACTGAAAACATGACACAGGTAATTGTAAGATTAATTGGAAACTCGAGTTCTCTCATCTCTGCTGAATGGAAAACATCCCATTTGCCTTACCAGTCTTTGATCAGTATATCTGTCTTTGCAGAGACTAATAAGACAACATAAAAGCAAGTAAAAGTTCATATTTTAAGTAGTTTATCTAGAAGTAGTTTCTGACACTTGTTAAACAAAAGGAGTACTAAATATTGATAATCATGTCGTTTCAAAAAGAAATAGTCATTTTTTTTTCTCATTTATTACTCACCTCAATTAATCCTGAGAGTAGTGCAGTGCAGGGATTCTTTTCTTTGGAAAGTCATTTAAAGGTTTAAATAACTGAAGTTTCAGGAACTGCACATATAGTAGCATGAATCATTGTAGCACCACTTTAAAATATCACTTTCTTTGAATTCACTGCTTGTATTAAAAATAAGGTGATAAGCTACTTACTGAATATAATAGTTTTTAAAAATATGTAAACTGTGCTGATGGGATGTACCTAATTGATGAAAACTAGGTGAATGTGAAGTTCTGAGACTGTAAAGTGGCTGTACATATCAGTACAATAGAAGGTCTGACAGCCTTTTAAATCTCAAGAGGTAAAGAAGAGCAAGGATTAGGAAGATTTATTCAACACAGTGGGACTACATTCTGGTGAGCTCATACTGAATCATTTTTCTTCCACTGTGTAGAAAATGTGCAAAGAAATATTCTAAACATCCTACGTGTCCAAGTGGACCAAGAGAAGGACCCAATACATTCTGAATGTTAGTAGCAGTGTTCCTTCTAGACCTCTACAAGTAATACTGCCCTCAAAGGACATCTCAGATGGAGCCTCTAACACTGAAGGGACATGCCAGATCTGTTAGCAGAGTGTACCAGCCTCGTCCACATTTTGAGGTCTCTGCTTCTCTCAAGTGGCCTTACCAAGAATGTATTTGTTAGGTGATCATATGGTCAGACTGACGGTCTGCAGATGAGTTGTCAAGAGTGAATGCTGTGATCCAGCTATTTGCATCTTCTTTCAAGGAACAGATACTATTCCCACTTTATTAGCATCAGAAGTGAAAATTATTGTATCCACATAGTACGACAAAATGAAGCCCTTTAACATGCAGTGTCCATGGCCATTATATTTGGTATTTTTCTCAGCTTAAGCAGTAAGGCCGGCCAGCCAGGGCTGCATCACTGAGCAGGTAAATCTCTGACCAGTGTTTATTGTTTGTGGTCAATTTAGAGGAGAAAAAGAGCTTCTCCAACATCACATACACTTTGAAATAATTCTAAGATATATATAAAGAAGGGCACATACACAGAATATCAAGTTAATGCTAGTCTTTCAAGGTAAGAAGTATTGTTACCTTCTGGAGGCTGTCTCTTATTACTTGATGACCTTATCAACAAGCACTTGGTATCATCTAATAGTAGTTCAGACAGTGAATGAGGCATATTTGTGTGGATATTGCAATGATTGGCATTTTTTATTAGTACCCAGAAGAAGAAGACATGATGAAGAGATCCCCAGAAGAAAACACAAATGGTATTTCTCAAGTGAAGGTATATTAAAGCAGGGTAGCTTGTAACAACAAAACAATATCAATGAAATACAAGTAAAAAAACCCAAAATTTCACAAAATGTATCTGGCACAAAGTAATTTGGTCCCAGATGTTCTTTTTCTTTGGAACCCAGAATAGGAAGCATCACTTCAATTCATGATCAATAATCAGCTATCACACACTGAAACTTATGCTAAGAAACTAGACAAGGGGCTAAAATCTCGTGTTTCAGTTTTTACTTTGTTATCCTGCTCAAATGATCAAAAATTACTGCACATTAATAAGCAAAGAGCTATTAGAAAGGCAGCACAAACAAATTATCTGACAGAGTTTGTTGCCTCATTCCCTCTCACATTTTTTTAATCATTTCTATAAAGAGTGCTGGAAAACACTGTTCATTAGCTTGTATTATCTTATGTGTCAAACAGATTTAGATTATTTTATTCTTCTTACAAGCATAATTTGGCTTCCCCAAAATTTCTTTAACAGTGTTACTTTAGGAATTAATTTAGTTGAGTGTTTTTTTTCTAACTATGACCAATGAATAACACTTCACTTAACAGTTATGTGAGCATTGCATTTTGGTAGCCCTCTGTTTACAATACAGCTTCAACTATTTGCATTTCATTAGTAATACAGCAAAGTCTAGTAGCTTATATGCCTCTTTCTTATAAACTGTGTTTGGAAAGAAGACATTAGTTAAGAAGATACTTCTACCCTTATAGAATATCCTTTGGTGTTTAGAGCCTTACTCAGTTATTTCAGGTATTTATTGCCTCTTGTGGCACAACCCAGATGAAGAATGAGCAGGGTAAGTGTCAGTAGCATTTGAAACATGGTAGTGCATACATGCTCCATCCCATATGAGAGCTCCTTTCTGTTAGGGGCTGTAGAAAACACTCTCTCATGAAGGGTTTTCAGACCGCCAGCTGAGAAAAGAGGGAAACATTACTACACTTTTGGGAAAAAGAAGCATGGAAAGATGAAGGCTAAAATTCATAATTGGCCTCAAATCACATTTGCCTTGAGGAAAGAATCAGGCAGAAATTCTTCCCTTATCACTAGCTGAGGTGGCTCCCAACTGTGTTAGGGTCAGGTCAGGTGAACTTCATCACAACTCATTGATGTGGCTCTTTTTTGGGATCTCAGCAGGGGACACTCATCCCACTCTTTGGGGCTGGCCCAATGGCAAACTTGGGCTGGCCAATGCCTCAGGCCCTCAGGTATTTGCAGAGGCTGAGAAGCATCAGTGGATACAAGAGAAAGACAAGTCAGATAGTCAAATATTGGGTTACACAGATTACTGGTTGATGTAAAGGTACTTCAAGTGTGCTCTTCATTGAGGCACACAAAATAATTCCCAGTAAGACACCAGCTGGTAAATTTTATTTCCCTCTAACCTTCACAAAGATATGCATCTTTTCTATATGTAGTGCTTATGCTCTATACCTCAGACACAGAAGTCTTAAAAAAACCACCATCACATAGCTCACAAGGAAAGAGACTTGACAGACACAAACTATTGAACCTTCAATTATGTAAATGTACACCAGAAATTATATCAGCCCAGATAAGCTGGAGCCACCAATGCAAGCTAAAGTTATGGCCAGTTTTTCTTTCTTCTTACAGGAAGAATGATGAGTTTTGAACAAAAACACAGAAGGAAAGGAAGAATGTGTGTGAGAAACAGACTTCCAAACTCTCAAGCTCTCTAGTGCCATTATAGAGCACTACAGCTATCAGCAATTTACCCTTGAAAAGGACCTGTCAAGTAAATGTCTTCCTATACACGTCATGTGGTAGGTAAAAATCCTGAGCTGATCTATGCCTCATGATTGAGCAGACAGGTCTCTTCCCTGCAATCAATGTTGATGAAAAACTGATTTTTGTGGTGCTGACAATCTGATGGTACTAAAATAAAATCTCCTAGACCCTGTGGTAATGAAAAATTATTTATGTGAAAGGAAGAAAGAGTACAAAAAGAATTAGGAGACTTCTATTTACCTTTAAAATTGTAGAAACATTTTTTATCAGTAATTAAATAATCCTTATTTTTATTTTTCTTTTCATTAAGCATACTTTGAAGGACTACAATGTGCTTTACCACAGCAGACCAGATTGCATCAGTTACTTCTGAAGAAAATAGAAAGCCTTATCAAGGGAGTGTGGAATAGAAGACAGTCAAAGTGAAATCAGGTTAAAGTGTCATTCACCTTATTGAATCAAATGCTAACAGAAAATTGACATATTCTATAACCTTTGACCTTTCTAGATTTTAATTTTGGGGATGTCCATGGACAATGTCCATGTCTTCTGGGTAGCAAATATTCAATTACATGTATGCTACTAAGTGGTAGTGTCTGTACAGAAATATAAGAGATATTTCTTCTTTCTTGTTTTCTTTGGCCAGAACACCACTGTTCCAATTTTTTATGTCCTTGGCCGAGTGGAGATACAGTACAAGGGTGGTCAGTAAAAGTTATAGAGTGGGATAGTTGTTCCCTTATGCTTCTTAATAACTTCACTGCATCAACGTGTGAACAAAACATCAGCTGGCTTCTTATAATTATCACTTCCCTTAAATTCCTAACTGTCCTGGTTTGAAGGACAGCTATCTGCCAATAAAAGGCTGAAGCTTCTCTTTGAAATGGAGAACATAAACCCCCTCCATCCAAATTATTATAATTTTGAAATTAAGGGGCTCTCAGGCAAAGGTGTGCGAAATAGGAATAGCAGTCCTTTACTAGGAAAATTAAAATAGAAATACAGTATTACAAAGAACAGTCCCAACCCTGACAGAGTCAGAATACAACCTGACACCCCATCAGTCAGTCAGGGTGCTGGTAGCAGTCCCATTAAATGGTGGCTACAGTCCTCCTGCAGTGGCAGATTTGGTTCAGCTGAAGCAGTGCTCCTGTAGAAAGGTGCAGTTTTCCTCCAAAAGTCCAGGGATGATGTGGAAAGGTCTGGCTTCTCCTCCAGAATCCAGTGTAAAGAAGGTAACTTGCTGTCCAACAGCTCCGTTTTTATCTAGTCAGGAAAGGCTGGGCTCCTCCCTCTGGCTGGAGCATCTCCCAATGGGATGATGTAATTTTATCAGTCATGCACTGGGATTTAATGGCCCATTAGCAGATGATATCTTCCTGGAGGGAGGATGGGTTGTGGAAAAGATAAAGATGATTGCCCCACCTAGTCTTAAAGATGGCCCATTAGCAGATGGTATGTGCCACGGAGATAAGGCAATCACTACCCCACCTGGTTTTAACAGATGGTGATAGAATTCACATTTCTGGCCACATCAACTCAACAGACTAACTCTCTTTTCTAGTTTTCCATGTTAAAACATGGAATAAATCTTTTATTCCGAGGTCCATTTCAATGTGGAATGGTTAACTGAATTAACATCCCATGTCATCTTATTTAAATTTCTAATTAATGATAATTAGTGAGTAAAAGAGGTAGACATTTTCCTAAAAAAATTAAAGAACCACGACTCCTGAAAAGCACCATGAACTTCAAAGGAGAAAAAATAATAATGAAAAACCCATCTCCTTCTGATTCTTGAGTTTTTAAAAGTTTAAGTCAATCAAGTTTCCTCCTACTTTGAGAATCAGTGCTGGAGAAGACAGAAATAAATGTCCTGCTTTCACATAGCAGAGGCTTGTACTCAAAGATAGCTCCTTTGTTATCATTATATATTGAAAATGTGGAAGCAAGCTCCTTGCAATCTGTCAAAAAAACCCCAAAAACTAGAGCAAATTTTTAAGAACATTGAGGTTTTTTCATCTTATGTGATGATCAGGTAGATGCTGTGTGCTCTGTGGCAGAGTGGGCAGAAATCACATTGTCCTCTCATGGGAAGCACTTCAGGGTTACAAACATAAGACCTGCTAAGAGTAAAAATGATGCTGGAATTTTAGCAAGAACTTTGGCATGGGAGCCTATGAGTGGATAGTGGGAATCACAATCAATGTGTTTTTCAGGAAGTAGCCAGTCTGACTCATGGGATGAAGCCACCAGCAGATTGTGCATGAACTCATGCAAGAATACATAAAGAGGCTGAGAATCTGTGAAACAAGGAAGTTTTAGCAATTGTGGGGAAATTTCTCCTGAGCTAAAGAAGCCTTACAATTTTGTATTTCAGAGAAAAATAACCTGCTGAGTGATACACTGAATAAGAATTTAAATTTACTGAACAAAATCACCCAGAGGCACCTATCTGGCAACATCTGGTCCATTTCTGAAGGAAGGGAAGGCCCTTTAGCTCAGATGGCCATGCTATTTCACTTTGTATTAAATACAGCTATATTAGGACAGAGTGGATTGTGATTCAAAATAAGAGCCTTTAGCTCTAGAATACAGATTGTGACCACTGAAAAAATAATTTAAATCCATAATCTCACTGTCTACACAAACCTGATGCCTTTGAAGCTTGAAAAGTCTTTGACCTTGTAGTTTAAAAATACAAGCAACAAAAAGACATCACATGGAACTAATATAGCCAATACAGTAAATAAATTTTAAAAAGGAAATAAATATATCTGGCTTATATAAACCCCACAAATGAACACAATTAAATAGTCACAATTGAGGAAATAAAGCACCTTTGACTACCTCTGTAATTCCATGTGCCATATCACCTTTCATTTTGTTATAAAAATAACATATAAATACGCACAGATCTTTTATGTCATAGGTGTAAGTCACTGTTATACTGCTTATATATAATTTTCTCCGGAAGGCAGGAAATATTAACTCATTATCTCAATAGTTATTCCACATTAAATCCCATAATGAGTAACTCCAAATTGAAGCCTATATTACTTTAAAGAGTCTTTTGTACTTGCCTCACTGAGGAGAAATGTGTACATTTATCACTTCAAAAGAAAAGTCTTTGAGGTATATATCACTAGAATAGAAGAATATATAAAATTTGAAATGTTGGAAGTTTGCTGAAGAGATTGCAGCACTCCTGCTTGATTGCAATGTTGGCACAGCATGAACTGCAGCCTGGCCAAGCTACACCACAAAAAGCAACCATTTCTTTTCAGATATTTAGCAGCCAGGCTCTTTTTCAAGCTCCTCTTCCTTTCTGAACATCAATTCACTACCTTGTTTCTAAACAGGCATCCACCAGCTTATACATTCAGATACACAGTCACAGATGGTTCAGAGACCAATCTGCAATTTACCATAGGAAAGATGAGCTGATTTAATAATGAGCATGATGAAATGTAAGTACAACCCACAGAGTGGATTAAGGAATGGCCAACTGACAGCCCTCAAAAGCATCTGTCAGTGAGGGAACTGTCACAGAACAAGGATTTTTTTCTCAGAGCAATCCACAGGCTCTTCGATCCAAACCTTACAAAAAAAAATTCCCTCCTTGTACTTTTTGTGAATATTTCAAAACTGAAACCTGCACCTGAAGAAGGTCTATGGTATAATTTTAATGTGAAACCTCAATTATGATACAAACCCCTAATCTTGCTAGGCATTAAGAATATCTCACCCTAGAGCTTTCCAAGCCACATTTTAACTTCAAAGTTTCCAAGATATGAAAGATCGACCCTTTTTAAGAATGCACCCTTCTTCACCACTCTGATATTTATTTTTTACTTCAACTGCTCAAGCTCTAGAAGTCAGCACAGCTAAGACATCATAGCAGATATAAAAGGACATTCACAAAATTATGCTGCCACCCACCTATGCAAAACTGATTTAAAATTATTTAATGCTCATGCTAGAATTGCTCAACATTGCATGTTAAATAAAAATCTGAACTTTAATGATTTGGTATAATAAACTCCAGAGAGACTTTTCTGATATTAGCCTATCTCAATGATTAATTGTAGCTTGACTATTTTAGAGGTTTTTTTTTTAAGCAAGGCTACATTAGCAGTAGATAATGGGCTTTATTTTTGATATATGTGCAATTCTGTTTCACTTGCTGTCCTAACTGGAAATGAGAAAATATGACTTCTCATGCCATTTGGGGTTTGTTTTTGGCTTTTTTTTTTTTTTTTTTTTAGTTTTGTTTTACTTCGGTTTTGTTTCTTTTTTTTTTTTTTTTAATTTTCAAAAGCTTTTCACACTTACATTGGAAAAAGATTGCAAAGCAATATTCCCTAATTCATGGTAGCAAAGTCTCAGATACCTCAGATACCTTGTTTTCAGAGAAAGTTTGCTCTACTCTTTTCCTTCATAAAGCACAAGTGGCATCACACACAATCTAATTCTGGGCATAGTTTGCTGTTTATTATACCCATGACATTCAGATATGGCTGATTTGATTTCTATATTTAATATAATTACTACATAGGGTTTTCTTCCTTATGATTATGCTGAAATTTTAACTGAAGTATCTGAATGTAAATCATTGCCAGAATACATTCTTCATAATGGTATATTCTTTTTCAATAATACTGTATCTTCCCATTTTTTATTTTTATGTCTGTTACCTCTCTTAAATAAGGAAAGGTTAACCAGTTATTGATATGTCTTTGTGTGTTTCATAGAAAACAACAGATGTATAATATTTAATTTTTTATTTTTATTTTTAAAAATATAGGTTCTTCATCCAGGATGCAATAGGGACTTCAAAAGTATGATTTATTGTCGTTCATTAATGTAAGGATCATAGGCATTTGTGATTTTCCTCAGATATTCTGAAAATGCAGTTAATAAATATTTTAAGTACAGTTTTGTCATGATGAATAAAATTAAATAAAGCTATTCCACATAAGCTTAGAAGAAGAAATTAAGGCAGTATTATTACTTACACCATCCAGGGAGGAAAAAAAACCCTCAAACATACAGTGAAGAAATCACAGAAAAGAATTCATAGGATCTTAAAATCAAAGAATGGTTAGGGCTGGAAGGGACTTTCAAGATTATCTAGTTCCAACTCCCCTGCCATGGGCAGGGACACCTTCCACTAGATCAGGCTGCTCAGAGCCTCATCCAGCCTGGTGTTGAACACTTCCAGGGATGAGGCATCCACAACTTCCCTGGGCACCCTGTTCCAGTCAGTGCCTCACAACACTCTGAGTAAAGAATTTCTTGCTAACATTTAATCTGATACAAACCTGCCCTCTTTCAATTTAAAACTATTGCCCCAGTGTGTTCATATAAAAACTCCCTCATCCTCTGTTTAATAAATCCCCTTCAGGTGCTGAAGGTTGCAATGAGGCCTCCTTGGAGCCTTCTCCAGGCTGAACAACTCCAACCCTCTGTTGCAGGAGAGAGTGGGAGATTCAGAAAACATTTATTAGAGAAGCCTCCCTTTGAATCATGAGGTGCAGAGATGACCCCCTTGTAAACTTCTCAGAAAGGAGCTTAGGGGCAAATGAAGCCAATCTTAGCCTCACACTGTCAATGGTTTAAGTCTAATAAACTACAGAGGTTCGATTGAACCTTTGCAGAACTTTGTCCTGCAGAATTAATGGCAATGATAGCAAACATGTATATTTATACAAAACAGAATAATTTGTTATGATAAATGACTAGACAAAAATATCTTCATCAGAATTATTTACTAAAATTTATATAACCTAAAAATACTAGTATAGTATAGTATGGTATGGTATGGTATGGTATAGTATAGTATAGTATAGTATAGTATAGTATAGTATAGTATAGTATAGTATAGTATAGTATAGTATAGTATAGTATAGTATAAGATACTGCACTGTATCAAAGCAATTATATTAAAGCAATGACATTAAAGCTAGTAAAAAGAAGCAATTATTTAAGTAGAGATTGATGTAACTCACCCATACCACTGACCATGGGCAAAATCACTTTCACTCAGCCTATCTTCATAGGAAACAATGATCACCCTCACTTCTGATCACCCTCCTAGCCCTCCTCTTTTAACAGGTCAATGTCTTTCTTGTGTTGAGGACCCCAAATCTGGATGCAGTGCTCCGGGGGGGGGACCACATGAGGGCAGAGCAAAGAATCACCTCCATCAGCCTGGAGGCCACTCCTTTTTTGGCACAGCCCAGGATGCAGATGGCCTTCTGGACTGTGAGTGCACACTGTTGGATCATGTCCAGCTGTTCATCCAAGAGAACCCCAACTCATTCCCTGCAGGGCTGTGATGTTGATGTTGTTGATGACTTCTACTCCCAGTCACATCTCAGATTGCCTCAACCCAGGTGCAGTCCCTTGCACTTGGACTTGTTGAACTTCATGAGACTCTCATGGGCCCACTTTTCAAATTTGTCCAGGTGTTTCTGGATGGCATCCCATCCTTCTGTTGTGTCAGCTGCACCACTCAGTTTCATGGCACCTGCAAACTTTGCCGAGGGTGCACTCTGTGTCATTGATAGAGATGTTGAAGAGCATTGATCCAAAGACAGATCCCTGAGGGACACCTCTGTCACTGGCCTCTGCCTGGACATAGGTGAGGCTCATTGATTTTCCTGTCTCCCCTTTTTAAAAATGAGAATGATGTTTCCCTGAAAAGCACGATGTTTATTGAGCATTTCATAAATGTTGCCCTCATAGCTGTTCCATTACTCCAATGAAAACACCTGCAGCTTTTACTGAACGGGTTAATGATTGCAATGTCTGTCTTCAGATTCTATGTAAGTATAGAAAAAAGCCAACACAACAAAAGTCCATAACAAAGGTGAGTCATAAATACTTTGTAATCCACTGTATTAAAAGCAGCACAGACAGCAATACTTTGAGAGAGTTTTTACTGTGGCCAGGATCTTGCAAGTAGGTCACAGTTTGATACAACAAAAGTAATCTCTGTTCTGTGCCTGAGGCTGGACTCTGATTGCTGATTTAATGTCTTGTTCAAACTTGACGCTTACTATTTGGGAGCTGGAAGCACAAAATGAGACCAGGGCTAAAAGACTTTTGGCATCTTTTACTAGTTTCTTCAGAATTCAGTGGAGAAATCTATTCTCTAATCAGATTGCTTCTAATTTGAAATGGCAAAATTTGTAATTTATTGCGAAGAATAACATTAATCAGCTTCAAAATCTTGACAGGCATTTTTCAAGATTTCCTAACTTGTAGTAAATTGAACAGAAGACAAAGAGAGAGATAAAATATGTGCTTATTTTGTAACCTGATTCAATATGTGGTGATATTGTTTCAGAGTTCCCCACACTTAAGAGCAGTCAGTGTTTAGTTTTAGTGGCTGATCAGTGATATTTATGCAACAGAACTCTACTGCATTGATGTTGCCATTCTTGCTGGCAAAGTTTAGAGAGCAGTCTAATCCTGTAAATCACATTTGTAATTTTTAGTGGTAGGATTATTCTGACCATAGGTTGGACTTGCAATTTTTATCCAAATTCTAGTTCTCTTTTGGCCCTGATTTTGGGAGTAGGATGTCTCTAGCCACTACCAGTAGTGAACTACTGATGACTCTATAATTATTTCTAACTCACAAGTATTTTGGGGATAAATTTGGAGACATGATATCTCAGCTTCTATGACAGCCAGGCTAAGGATAGAGATGAGAGGCTCTCAGCTTCAGAGCAGGGAGTCACAAAGCTCTGAAATACTGTTTGCAACACTATCAATATTAAGGCCTGCCCTTTAATCACAACAGCTGTGAATATGGCTCTCCAAGATCTACTTCAGGGAAGTACAGCCAAGTCCCAGTCTATGAATGATGCATATTTCTGCCAAGCATTTTTGTTTGTTTGCTTCACAACAGCATCTAAGGAAAGGGGGCTAGGGTTCATTTCACAGAGGATGATGGATGAACAGAGATGACCCATGTGTGCAACGTCTAAACTCCAGTTACAATGAAGACCTGCTCAGCACATCACTAGTGAATAAACCCCAGTATTTACTTCAGGGCGAATTGGGCTGTTCCCTTGGCTGTCTCGCCTAGGTCTCCATCTCACACTGAGGGAGGGTAGACACTTGGAAGCAGATAGCTAAACTCAGACGTTTTAATCCTCTTCCTCCCAGAGTGACCTCATGAAAGGGGAAAGAAACAGAGCTGTGAAGAAACAACCATGGTACAAAACTACCACAGGCCAGTTTGATGTGTCTGAGACAAGCTGTGCCAACAGCAATAACACTGCAGCCCCCATTGCTGCCCAGCCAGCTGGCCTCACCCACAGCCCAACCTCAAAGGGGCTGATTCTGACAAAGCACTTTTGTTTTCCTTCCTCTATTCCATGGAGATTGCCATGCCCAGCCCAACTGGGAAGATGCCTTTATGACCAAGACAATTTTTATCAAAAAGGAACCAGATTTATTATGCTCATTTGGTTATCGCTATCATAAAAAACCTGAGGAAACAATGAAGCACAACCAGGCCTGGCATAAGCACAGACTGCCCCAAAATAGCTACTTGGCTTCCCTTTGCAATTCAGCATGCATCCATTCATCAGTAGGCTTTGTCTGGTAGCCAGTTTGGAGCTCATGGGCTAAGTGTCACAGGCCAAACCAATTTTGATTATTTATTTTTTCAAATCAGTTGCTGTGAGACAATACAAAGTAATTTACTAAAGTCACACTGTTCTACAAGTATCCCAAATATATCCCGGTCACTACTCCTACAGCCTTAGTAAAAGTCATGATAGAAAAGAAAAACAAGCAAAATCAGATTGCCTAGAAAGCTGACTTTAAAACTCAAATGTTACTGCTAACTCAGTGGTCAGGTTTTATTTTTAATACTTTTCTGTTCTTTGAAACTGAGAAGAATGAAGACCTACAAATATGATATCCAGGATCATTCTTTCTTGTCTATATAAGGAGAAATAACTTTCTTGCTTTTGTGTGTGTGCATGAATTGACAGTGTTCTGTGAATTTCCAAAAAAGAAGCTCCATTAGTTCAGTAATATCTTTCCTCCTTCTATAAAACCTGAATATAAACAGTGTCAAGGGAATATTAGATGAATTAGAATGAGATCAAAATAATGTAACAAAATGAAATGTTTATTCTCTGACTTCACAATACATATCTATTTTTTTCTTAAGAAACTACAGCTTTTTTGCCAATCCATCTTTTCTGCTTGAATCTAAAATTATTGTTTTCTTCTCACCCAAAAACATTTGACAGTAACAATTCGGACAAGTAACATTTTAACATTAACATTATTTTGTTAATTAAATAAATAAATAAATAAATAACAAATAACAAAAAAGGCAAACAGGTAAATTCTCCCCAGTTTTGATTTGCATCTCTCTGTCCAGAAATAGTTCAAGAATTAATTCAGTAATGAAATCAGAGTTTTTAAGCATTTATAATGGTCTATGTGCTGAACTTCACCTTCCTTTGCCTTCACAGAATCCAGAGAGGTGTCTGATAGATCCAGATTCAGAGTGAATTAAGAGCAGTGATCTGGAGCTGGCTAGTAGCAAACTCTGAGGGTAGGGGAGGACACACAAAAACTCCCAGCCTTTTTTTATTTTTTCAGGATCCATTAACTCTGCCTAGAAGCAGTTTTTCAAGTGTCTGGAGAGAAAACCACATAGTTTTACACATCTAGTTTGATTATACGAATTTCATGCCCTGTACATATATTTAATAGTAGTGTGGTATCATTTATTGCACATAAAACAATGCATAAATACAAAACCACAGCTATATGTTAAATACAGGTTCTTAAATAGAGCTGATGTCTTCTGGAAAATAATAGAATAATTAGCACAGTGCACCATAACACTAGCCTTGGCAATGACTAGGCTTTCAACCATGTCTTTCCTTCAGATTATATGCTGAAGGATTCTAATATTTCTATTTATCTTGGGGGTTGTTTTTTAATGTTTCTGAAAATGCAAACTCGAAAAAATCAGGCTTTTAACAGTGTGGAAGACCAAAATTGCATACAGCAGCCATTAACAGGGTACTTTTTTGTTGCCACAGAGCTCAATCACCCTTTGTGATTTGTATCTTATTTATTCCACACATATAACTGCCACACCAAGGATCAATGTATTTCATGACTCAGTAATGATTAAATGCAGTCCCCAAAATCTGAAGATTAAAAATGCACATTTCATTAAATTTTTAATAAGTTGATATTTTGGTAATGGTTGTGCTACACAGCATTGCAGACATAGTGGATGAATGTCAAATAGTAGATGATATAAAAAGAATCTAAGTAATTTAAACTCTGTTGATAACTGAGTTGTGTAAGAATAAATCCATGCACAGTAATCATCTTGCATTCATCTATTAGTCTGTCCATGGATCTGTGTGGCACTCAGACTGCCTTTGATTTTGCTGCACAGAAAATTTTTCATTCATGATGTAGTACTGTCTTATTAAAAATTAATCTAGAAGCATGTCTTTAAAAATTAAACATATTTATGAATTAGGGCTGCAATGATACAGATCTTAGAGAATAAGTTTTGCTAAGCTGGAAAAAATTAATGTGAAGATCTCTGCTGCTACCTGTTCAGCTATAAATATTTCTGGTGACACTATCAGCAGACTAGCAGATCTCTTGAACTGAACAAATTATTGCTTTCCTTTTGTTCCTGCTGTGTTTGCCATGAAACACCCGTGCAGCAAAAAAATTACTTTTTGTCACTTTATCTTCAAGACTTTGGGATTAGCTGGTATTCTAAAATTATTTCTTTGGTGGTTTCATAAATAGATATATATTAAAAAAATTAAAAAATAAACAAATCAAAAATCCCCAAGCCTTGTTTCCTCTCCTAGTGGGCTCTTACCTTTTCTCCATCAGAAACCAGAAAGCTGAACAGAAGTCAAAATAATATCACACTAACCTGAGAAACTTCCAGCTCTTTCTCATCCTGTGAACAGATGATTTTCAAGCTTAACTTGATTTGGTAAGAATGACCCACAAAAACAGGAGAGGTTGCTTGTGCCAACTTATTTCGTTTACAATTAACTTGAAATAAGCTGCCTAGACAAAACCAGGCTTTGTTTTTGAATTTGTATTACCCAACATGTAGGACTTTACTTAAGGTGACTTGCACAGAGTACCGAGGAGAAAAAAAAAGGTACAGATTCTTATGAGCTGCAACTAGTGCCAACATTTTAAATTACCACTGAGATATAAAATTTAACTGAGATGTGTATATAACATGATAACTTCAGGAATAAAGGTCATGTGGATTTTAGGATTGTTTACATCAGCAGGATAACACAAAGGAGTGAGGAGCAAGAGTTGATACCCTTATGATGATCATACAAAGTATATGGTTTTTTATATGGAAAGGCTTTCCAAACTGGAAATTTGGGACTGGATTTGATCATTCTGTGTATATGAAGAATTACAATAACCTTATATTATATTTATACTTTACCTTACATTAATTATGTTAACTCACAAGATGACTTCTGTGGGTCTACATGTTCTTAACAATACATGTTCAAAAGTATTCAAGCAAAAATTATTATATTAAATATGCATGATAATAATTTAAATGGAGATATGTGAGATTTTTGTTGCTTATACTGGAATACTCAATTTAGAACTATCTGAAAGAACAAATAATGTCACATGAGATACAAGAATAAAATTCCAATTTTAATTCCTTAAAAGAATGTTGAGAAAGAGACACATGGTGTCTTCCCTCTGGGCAACATATTCTAATGATTAGAACAAAATCTTTCCTGGTTTAATCAAGTGTTTTTCTTTAAAAAGTGTAACAGTTCTTAATGAAGGGTTGACCTTACACCACTGTGGTACATACTGGCTTAATTTAACCATAACATAATTTGAAATGCTCTTGTGTTTCCAAATGCAAAACACCGAAACCTGAGTTTTTTCCCCCGATGTCTTCCTTCAACTGTCTTTTTCTTTTTTTTTCCTTTATTCCCTAAGCTAGAGAAAGTCTTGACCATAATGATCTCAGGTGACACCATGCCAAATCCTTTCCCAATGTATCTGAGGTGACATGACAGTACATTACACAGTGAAGTAGAAGTTACCACCATTGTGACCTGATGAAACCTAAAAAGTATGCTTTGAGCTTTTATAGTATAGATTATTCTGACTTTTAGCTAGATAAAAGTAGAATACTTTGATCCAGCATTTTCATTTGTTGCTATCAGAGAATAATAGGATGACAAAATTACTCCCTAGAATTTTTGCATAACCCCAACAGACAAAGATATAAAAATATATTCTGTGGGGATTTTGATATACAAGACACTTATAAGAGGATTCAAATGCATGGTAAAGTAGAAGCATTTATATTTCAATTTTTGCATAAATTGATTTTAGGAAAATAAGCAGCTTTTTTTTTTTTTAATCAAAAAGGCTATATTTTAAACTAATATGGACCTTTTTCAAAACCAACTCATATGAGTTGGAGGTTGAGCCCTTCAGACATTATCCACCTCAGTGAACCTCACAGGCTTTAATGGGATCATTTGAATATGATGACTATTTCAAGGTGAACAGGGCTGAAAGGAACAGATC
This sequence comes from Luscinia megarhynchos, assembly GCA_034336665.1. Lineage (NCBI taxonomy): Eukaryota > Metazoa > Chordata > Aves > Passeriformes > Muscicapidae > Luscinia > Luscinia megarhynchos. The sequence continues at coordinate 37,923,206 of CM067566.1, read as the reverse complement.
TCAGATATATGCAATAAAGTGAACACAAACAGAAGAAATACTGTAGAAAAATTTTGTTTTCCTAATACAAAACATTTTTATATTACCTGAAAATTTATATTTTATCAATACAGTTGAACAAGGAAATATATTTAGAACCCTTTATTTCTGACCTCATCCCTTTTGATTTCACAGCAATGTGATTTCATATACTTTAATTGTATTATTTTTGTTTTTCCTCATTGCAGACAGTCAGACCTAAACCCTTATTATCCCTTCAAATAAATTGCTCATTATTTTAACAGCTTCCTGCAGTCTGAGTTTCTCAGCATGTATCACATTTCTATTTCTTAAGATAGAAATGTAAAGCAGCTGGGGGTCTTCCTGATTTAACGTCCAGATTTGCTCAGAGGAAGCAAAGATGATTTTATGTTTCTCTGTTCACTGATGATATGTGGTCTTTTAGCTTCTTCAACTATATTTAGAAGGACTTATCAGGTAGCATTACTGAGAAAAGAAACACAATTTAAGGCCAAGTCTCGAACAAGGTAATCAAAATTACTCATGTCCTGCTGGGGAGCTTCAACCACCCCAACATCTGCTGGGAAAGGAGCAGAGCAAGCTGAAGGCAATTTGGGAGACTCCTGGAATGCATGGGGGATAACTCCTTGAGCCAGGCAACAGACAGCTCTGCCAGAGGGAATTCAGTACTGGATCTGACCAGCGGGAGGGAGGTAATTGGGAACATCAAGGCTGGAGGCAGCCTGGGCTGTGGTGATCATGTGTCGGTGGAGTTTGCAGTCCTGAGGGGTATGGCTCAGAAAGGTGTGAAGTTAAAGTTGCACTTCAGAAAAGCAAACTTCCAGCTTTTCAAACATATAGTCAACAGGATCCACTAAGAAACTTCCCTCAGAGACAAGGGAGTGGAAGCAGAAGATCTTTAAAGAGGGCTTCCACAGAGGGTAAGAACTGGCAATTCCTATGAGCAAAAAAATCAGGTGAGAGACCAGCGTGGCTGAGTCAAAGGAAAGAAGCAAATACACGGGCAGTGGATGCAAGGAAAGGTACCCTGGAAGAGTACAGACATAAAGTTTATTATAGAGGGGTGAGGAAGACCAAGGAGAAGCTGGAACTGAACCTGGCAAGGGATTCAAAGAATAACAAGAAGAGCTTCTGTAGGTATGTTAACCATAAAAGAAAGCTCAAAGAAGGTGCAGCCTCCTGCACAACAGTAACAAAAACAGCATTAACAAACCAGTAACAGTGGATTGGGAGAAGGCTGAGGTAATCAGAAACGTCTTTGCCTCAATCTTCAATGGCAATCTCTCTTCCCACACCTCTTGAGAGGATGAACAGTAGGATGGAGACTGGGGGAGCAAAGCTATGGAAATTGAGGTGGACAGGGAGCTGGCTTCACCTGCAGATGCAGACAGCTTCAGCTTCAAACCCTGGGAGACACCTAGCTAGGAGGAAAGACATCCTTTACATGATGGGGAGAGAAGAGTTTTCTCATGGGAACTAATATGTTAACTATTTTATTACAAATAAGGTTGCTCTTGGTTTTGCTATATGGTTGACTAGTGGCCAGCTACATACGTGGTTCTGTTCCTTACCCTCATTACTGATTGGATCCTGTACCCTCTACCTCCATCTATATAACTCTGTGCTTTCTGGGTTTCAGGGTCTTTGGAGGTTGCCTTTGTACCATGTGGTTTCTACATTTGTTATTTTTACATTAAAAGTTCTTTGTTTTGAGGCAACTCCATCATTCCCGTCTCTCCATATTTACACCAAAAACTCCCTGGCTGGCTCGGTTCTGGTGTGTGGCTGCTCTCAGTGGTCATCCAAAGTGCTTCCCACTGTAAGCAAAGATCAAGGTCCTCACAGCCTCAGGAACCTGAATGCACATAAATCTATTTACATAGAGCTATGAGATCCAGCCCTGAATCCTGAGGGAAATGGCTGATGTTGCTGTCCTGGTTTAGGGCAAAACAAGGGAGGAGACCTCAGAATGGGGTCTTTCTAGAAAGCAGATTCAAATGGCCCCTCCCCATATGGTTTGGGAAAAGATTTCCTTGGAGAGAAGTGGAAAAACCTGTTTATTCAACAAGCAAAGCACTCACAAGCACAAAAAATGAGTAATCTTAAACAATACAACCTCTCACTGTTCTGAAGAGAAGGTAAATTCAGAAAGTCCTTGTCGTGGGGTCTAGCTCAGTTTGCTCAGTCTCTTATCAGTGCCTCCTTTGCTGGAAAATGCTGCATCCTGGTCCCAGCAGGCCACAGGTGTGAGCTCCCAGTGCTCTTCTCGGGTTTTCAGTCCAGAGCAGGTTTGAAAGGTTCCAAGAAAAGGAAAAAAACCCACAGTCTGGGGAACTTCTCTTCCTCAGATAGCTAAAAACTAACAAAAAGCAAAGGAGAGCTCTGTCCCGCTGTCTGTCTGTGCTGCAGACAGCACAGCCCGAGAGAAGAAAAACACAGAGCAGTGAGTGCAGCTCCTGAAAATAAACTGCTTCTTTCACCCCTTCACTCCTGGAACCAGTCTTTAAAGGTGCAGAACTCAATATCCAGCATAAATAGAACAGATAATTTGGGATACAAGCATCATAAAGTCACCCCAGGACATTTGCCAAGCCACTCTCTATGATATTTGAAAAGTTATGGCAGTCAGGTGAAGTCCCAAGCAACTGGATGAAGGGAAACTTTGCACCCATCTTTAAAAAGGCTTGGATTTAAAAGGTGTGAGTTGTCAATCTAATCCCTGAAAAGAGCTACATGCATACTTAATTTCAGCACAAGTAATCTTGCTGAATTAATGAGTGTTTGAAAAGATGATGAAATATTTGCACTTCTTAGAAAGTTGAAGGCTGGATGATGAACCACTCAAAAATTTATTATTTTATCCCCTATTTACAAGATTGTAGCAGTATCTTTTTCAAGTGTGAAAACTGAATTATAAATTAAAAAAAAAAACCCCACAGATGAAAATGCAGGCCAGGACATTTGGGGAAAGATGCAAAAACTGAAAATCTCTGTTCCTAACTACTTTACTTGGCAAACTAAAAATAAAAGGCAAATATAGATAGATATTACTTGAAAACATGAATTAAACTTCTGTATATTTCTGACATAACACAACAATTTAACTTATTAAATATGGCACTTGACTTACAAAACCCTGAGAAAGACAAGGCTACATTTCTTGGCCTGTAAGTTGCCTACTTCCTAATGCTACAGCCTATCTAGAAAAAGAAGGAATAATTTTGAATTTCTTAATAAGTTTCCATGTGAAGAATTTGTCTAAAATAACAATTTCACCTAAGACAAATAATTTCTGGATTAAATGAAAGTGAAACACATCCTTTCTACAATTAGTATAGAACCTTCTTTTTTTTGTTCCCCATGCAGATTCTCTACTAGAAGAATCAGTACACACGATGGAACTGAATCTGATAAGTCCAACAAAGAAACAAGATTATTATGTCTTAACTGGTTGAAAGGGATTTTAAGGGCTCCTGCTGAGCACTTAATACTTTGGACTTAGTCTCCTTCCGAGGTATTTTTGTCAGCCAAAGACAGAATGGGAAATGCATCAATGTTTATTCTATTTTGGCCTCCTTGTTCTCTCTCAAACTGCTACATGCAGCATTTCTCGTACAAGACACTTTGGCGATACAGTGCATTGATACACTGATGCTGAAGTGGACATGGCTGAATGCGTCTGAGAGATATAGACTCGTTGCAAAGGAAGATTAGGGAATGATCTCACCTGCAAGAACCAAAATCCACCTGATTGCCCAGCTGTTGGTTTGTACTCTGGTTTCTGCTTGGACTTTGCACCTGGCTCTCTCCAGAGCAATTCATTTAAAGACACCTTGCAAAAGGTTATAGGAATGTCACAGCACAAGTTTTAGATTCCTCTGTAGTGCACAGAAATCATCACAGTTTCTATCTCATTTAGCAGAACAGCTTAGAGTCTAGAAACCACTTTCACAAAAGACCATGAGCAAAGTTTTGAATCAAAGTTACTTGAATCAGCATAAAATCTTAAGATTCCAATAAGCTTTGAAACCAGAAGCCAATGTGGTATCATTTCTAAACCTTCTCTGGCTTCCAAAATGAATCTGTGTGAGTGGTACACACAAAAGGATAAACCATACACTTGTGCAGACTAGGGGAGGGTACCAGAATAAAGTGGGAGACTTGTGGCTTTCCCAGAAGCCACATCTAACTGCTGCAATACCATTTCAGTGACAAGTATGTGATTCCAGCACTGGGTAGAAAGCCATTCTGAAGACAAAATGAACCAGGCAGATAGTCCCAGAGGCATGATTTTAAACAAAGATAGGTTTTGCCAGCCAAACCAAATGAAGCAAACAAATGAACTCAAACTGACAACCTTCATGACACTAACTTCTAAATTTTGAGAGTTAATCATGCTGCATTTTGACAGATCACTGATGAAATCTTTCAGATTTGCCTTGTCAGTCATTTATTAGCAGACATCTAATGAATAGCATATAAAGTAGGCTTGTTAAGTATAGTGCCTGCTGACAGTTCAATTTAAAAGTGAAGGGTATAGAAAATTCACTACAGAGTAGTTGTCAGTTTTTCCACAGGAAAAGCCTACTTTGTGTTAACAGTCTGTACAGGTCTGGTGGGGATGTTCTCCATCTGCGTGACCCTGGCTGCCACAGAAATACAATTTCTTTAGCAAAGAAATGGTCAAGCACCCAGGCAAATATTACTGGAATTATAACATTGCCATATTCATTTCCTTGCCTAGGAAAGATAATTAAAAGATACATGCTGAGGTGTATCAGTTATATTTTAAACTGATTTTATTGCAATTTTTTATTTTACATACTTTACAATATGATTTATGAGAGGAATTATTAATGTAATTCATTTAAGCTATCTCTTTTCTCAACATAATACAGCAATGTAAATAATAATATCTAGCATTAAACTTACAAAATAAAATGCATTTTTATGAGATGCTTCCTATTGACTTTGGAAACAAAGTATAAAAAACCAAAAAAATCCTTACTGAATGTTCAAACCTTTAAGGAAAGAGATTAAAGCAGATTCAAGGAAGACTCTGCTGATATTTTGATATTGAAATATTTATCTTCTCACATACAAATACATAGGCCCATAAAAATACAGCACTGCTAAAAAGCACAGTAAGACAAAATGACTGAAATGCAAATAGAAGAGCTTATTATGAGAAATAGATAAAATACAGATTTTATTTTATTTAAATATATTTATTCTGAAGGACTACGATTTTATGAAGGAGCCTTACAGGTGGTTTTCATTTGTAGTCTTCCAATTTTTTGACCTATGTTGGTTTCAAAAAAGTGGAGACTCAACTAGTTTTACAATTATATCTCTCCAACAAGATAGGGACAAGTGAAGCAAGAGCAGATCAAGTGTTTGCTGATGGGCAGGCCAAGCTAACACTAAAGAACTTTCACCACCTCTTCACAAGATTTTTTCAATCCTTATTGGTTTTTACCTGTTAAGTTTACCTTGATAAACTTATTGTGGTTATGAACTCAGATATATTGCTGGCCTTCATCATGACCTGCAAACAAGGCATGGGACCAGACTGGTGATGGAAGACTGGAAGTAGAATAAAGGCACATAGGCTAAAGGGGGCAAATGAAAAATACAGCAGAATTTCAGCACAGTTTAAAAAAGGTAGAAATATAACAGACCATGAGGAGAAGAAGTCATTGTAAAAGCCCAATGATGGCCCTTCCATGTTGTGGTTTTTTAATAATAAGTTAACTTAAATAGTCTACAGTGGCTCTCTAAGAGGAAGAGCTGCACTGTTTTCAGACAGTGATAGGAAGATGTGAAGAATACTAATTTCCTGGAAAGCATGAATCTTCAAAAGGTATCTCTTTTGTATGAGAAAGGAATAAAAAAGGAAGAAACTTTCAAAAGCCTGTAAGGATTTGAAACTACTGTTTCTAGTGTCATGTTGAAAGGTTCAACACATGCAGAGAGTCCTTAATTCTAATAGTGATTCTAGTGGTGTTCATAAATAGATTAAAAGATTTTAAACATGGTAATGTTAATCATGATTAGTAAAATAAAAATATACAGTAGATATAAAAAGTTTCACAGCCTGATGCCATTTATATATAGATATAATTGGGAAACTCTAAATCAACGACTTATGTAACTTTAGCCAGAAAGTTATATCTGAAGTTTTAATATAGATTTTTCCCTGCAGACACAAGGCTATGTTGCATGAAAAACAGATGCTGAACACTAAGGCAATAAATACTGCCATACAGAGAATCCAAAGAAGTTTCAGCTGTTTCAATGCCCCCAGCAGACTGAAGAGTGATCCCCTGAAAAATTACAGATAAAAATTCTTCATGACTCTACAACCAATAGCAGTGTGCACACTGCTGCCAATTGACACTTCCATGTTTAAATAAAGGGTGGCATATTATTTTCATTGGGAAGGATATGACTAAAATGTGGCAATTCAACATCATGACAGCTACAATCTCTTTAGATCTAAATAACTCTCTTATATATTAAGCAGAATAAAACTCCTGGAGAAGTGACACTGCAGCTATTTATTTGGAAAGGACTTACTACACTTCTGAGAATTAGCATCTAGTAGTTCAGATCCTGAAGCTAATCTTTCTGCTCCCACCAAATCTTTACTCATATAGAGAGAAAAATGATCCTTCTTCGTACCTCTGCAAGAACTAAATATGGATGAAGTCACAGCTGCGACAAGTCTTCAATATATATACCAATGAAAGATGAATTACTTTTAAGAGGTCCCTTAGCACAGAAACTGTTAAATTTGATAAAGAAATCCTAAAAAAAAATCCTCTTTCAAAGGGAAGGAGATGTTGGCTCTGACTCTACCTTCAATTCAAAGGAATCCATCAACAGCTGCTCCACCAAGAGTCAATGAATGATGACCAGAGCAAGGCTTCCTGTGAAAAACTCAAAAGACTGTTGAGGGACATCTATCTGACAGCTGAACTCCTCTGTTGTCTTCTGCAGGACTACCAGCCCTGCCTATTGTCAAAAAAGGAAACAGGTAACAATCAGTTACTTCCTTAGAGCTGTTTGTGAAAAATATTGCTCCACAATCTAAGAAAAATAAAGTAAATTCTCCACCATTTCAACAACTTCATCTGTATCTCTCTGCTATACATATTAGGAGTTCATAGAGGCAATTGCCTGTATCATTTGCAAACCTATAAGATGAAAACTATGAGTTAAGAGGGATGTGTACTCAAGGGAGAAAAAAAAGTCTTTTAAATTGTTGTTTTAAAAATAATACACATTTTAAAATAAAGGAGTCATACCAACTTAACTGTAGATGGGAATTATTTGAAATACTTTAGAAGTTTCAATAAGTATTCATTGATTTCAAACATTTCCAGAAAAGTCCTGTGCAGAGTTGCTGATCTTGGAGAGGACCAGAAAAGTAACTGTCTAAATTCCTCAAAAAATATAAAAACAACCCAGTAAAAATTACTGTGTTCACAGAAAGATAAAAGGGAAATTGAATGGACATCAGCAGCCAATCTTGTAAGTATCCAAACAGCAATTTAACAATCTAACAACTTCACTGCCTGAGGAGGCTGCCAAAGCACAAAGTCATTTGTTAAAACAAATACTTTAGTCAGTTGGATAGCCAGATCTGTGACAGCTGTGACAGTCCGATGACTTACAAAAAAAAGGAACAAGAGAGATATGGCACTTAATCAAACTTACCAAGAGTAAAACACACTTCCCTGCTTGCTACTTTAAAAGGACTAAAGAGCCCCCATTTTTTTTACAGCAAATTACTTTTCATCCTGAATTTTTTCATTCTGAGGGACAGACTTTCAGTCAAGACTTTCTGTCTACAAATATTTGTTGCACCAAAAAGATCAAACTAAAATTATTGATTGCTGATGCATTTCAGAATATCAAATAAACTGATGCAGTTGGGATCCCATCCCTTCTGAATCAACAGCAGGTACAGCCCAGACTGGTGGGACAGCTAAACTCTTCACTGGTCCTTGAGGGACTTGCATGTTCTTAGACACTTGGCTACTGAGACTTGATCACAATATTGGAATTCAAAATAAATGACAGGTTTGGGATCAGGGAGTTTATTTTTGTTTTAACCCACTTCAGACAGGTAGAAACCATGGGACTCACGTAAGAATGAAAGAGATCTCCCTCCTGATCTGTCCTTCCAGAGCTCTGGCACTGACAGCACTGTAGTATTCTGTGCTGAGCCTGCAGCACCCCAGCCTTCTGCAGATCAAAATGGTTTAGATTTAAAATCTTAAAAACAGCTTAAAATCCTCCGTTCTGCACAGCAGGGCAAGGCACGTGTCGCAGGTGGAGACTGAAGAGTGTGACACATATGAACACAGCTTGGGATGCCTACAGCCCTGGTCTTTGGCATTGCCAGGGTAGGTAAAGAAAAGGAGCATGGGATACAGACATATAAGCTACTACAAACTTAAGAAATATTACTCAGAACATTTAAATTATTACTCCTGACTCTTTCATGCACATTTCAATTTCCAGTTATTGATGGCAAATAATTAGTGACACTTATGAGAAATTTGTGCAGAGCAAAACTCTTGAAAAATAGTCATTCAGGTCCTTGGGTTCATGTGGGAGACTTTAATCATTGCTATCACCACTGTGTGGGCTATAAACAGTAAATCCAGTTAACAGGAGTATAGGAAAGGTCAGAACACTGAAAAAATGTTTTCCTTTCAAACTTACCTTAAGACTCAGACCTAGCAGTAACTTCAGGTTCATCAACTTACAATGGCTACCATAAAAATGCCCCATTGTACTTCAAATCATTCAAGCAGACATGAAAGTACAGATGTAGTGGACTAGCAGAGCAAATTACTTTTTTTGTTAGTCTCAGTCTGTGCTCCCCTAGTTTGAAGTAATGATAGCTATGGGATATTTTGCAAGACTTTGTCCCAAGAGTCTAGAATTCATATATGTAAGGCACTAAAAACACCATGTCCCTTTCAGCCTTCATATTCTGCAAATGTTCTTCATGTCTCCATTCTAGTGTGTATCTAGTCACATTATGGTCACAATAGCTCTGCCAGACAGCTCAATTATTTAAGGACAGCCATACCAGTGTCTACTTTTGTTCATGTTTGTAATCCATATTTTGATTTTTTTAGATAAAATAAATACAAGCACCTAATTTCCCATTCAGCAACTTCAGTCATTTGCAGACAACTGGTTTACTTGTGGGTTATTCCAATCCACTCAAACAAACAGGGCTTTACAGTTTAAATTACTTCATGTGGATATTGCCAACTGGATAAACATGACACATTGTTTCTGGTTTTAGACCTATTCCTGTCACCTTTCTGGTTTATATGTTTTCCTTTCAACAATGAAGTTCAGCTAATTTCACCATGTTGGTTTTATTCATGTTTGGTTACCCACAATGACAAATACTGCTCAACTCTGCCTTCATGAAGTTGTCCATGTGGGTTTTGTAACAAAAGCAAAAAAGGTTCAGAGATAAATGATTTAGTCTCTATGGCCCTTGGAAGTTGGTCAGCCTTTGACTGCTAAAAGATTAAAGGAAATGCATCTTGCTCTGAGTAATGAGTGAGGAGGGAAAGATCTATTTCTTGGAAGTAAAATGTTACCTAAAGTATGGATCAGCTCGAATAGGGTTTTCAAGATGCTGCTTTGTAGGAATTTGATAGATTTCACATCATTGGTTGACCAATTTATTCTCTGCCAGCCAAAACAATGTTTGTAAACTGCACTGCCTGGTGACTGATGATGCCAAGGGCAAACAATGAACAGAGAATAAAAGAAGAGATTAAAAGAAGCTCTGTTGGCATAATGAGAAGAAATGGTCCTTCATCATCCTATCAGGCCTATGGCACTGCAAGTTATAAATCACTGTCCTCTGCCTCACAGCCTGGGATAAGCACAGCAAAATAAATTCGTTAAACTAAGGTGTTCAGAGTGCTGCATGTATTTTTATGTGGTAGCAGGTTTGTTTTCCCGACAGCTTCACAGAAATGCCTCTTTCGTTGGACTTAATCCACGCAGATATAAAGTGAGCTGAGTTCATGATATACATTAATATCTATGCAACAAGAAATGTGAAGCACACTTTATTTGGCAGTGTAAATCAGTTACAATACCAGTTTGAACTGAACAGTGCTTTTTCATTGTCTCTATGCCAGATTCAGAAGACAGAGGCACTCTAGTAGGTCTCATTTCCTTTTGAATAATTTAAACCAAATGAGGATTGGTTTATGATTTGCTGCAGTTTGAAACTCTCAAAGTTTAGTAAGAGAGTTACTGACTACAACAGCCTGTTTTTCAATCAGGATATTATTTAAACTAACTGTAAAGAGGGCTCTGGACCTCTGAATTTTAGTATTAGGGAAGAATTACTCTTTGATGTGATTCATATAATACCATTTAATCTATATCTATCTATGCATATGCATATGCATATCTATATAATATATATCTATATCTATATCTATATCTATATCTATATCTATATCTATATCTATATCTATATCTATATCTATATCTATATCTGTATCTGTATCTGTATCTGTATCTATATTTATCTAGATATCTAGATATTTACATCCACTAATGAAAGAAGTTCTTTAATTACTGATGATAATGAATAGCTCTTCATTGAATGGTATGTATCAAAACACCCTCCCCATGAAGAGACCTTTTTTTTGATTATTTATTATAGTTTCCCTGCATTCAGAATTGCAGTTTCAAGGTAATTTTTTTGACATTAACTCTTATTTATATTGCAATATGATTTGTATATCCATCCATCAAGTAAACATAAAATTAACTGCTTTTGCAAAATTTCTCATGAAACTACCCTCATCAGGATAAAATGTTTCTATCAATTTCTCATTTCATGTGTCAGGAAAGAACTAAACACACTTTTAAGGACATTTAGTTTTCTTGTGAAATAGCTTCCTTTTGTAAAGATTCTATATAATTTGAAACTAAAGACACAAGAAATTCAGTGTGCAGCATCATAAATTATTAACAGTGATTAACGAAACTCCTCTGTCATCAAGCTCTGTCATAAGAATACCTAAATTCAAATGAAAATATTTGAAAATTTAGTTAGCATCTTCATAAAAAATAGATAACTAAATTGCGTATAATACAGGAATTGAGAGAAAGTTGAGAACAGGTTGTACAAAATCTCCTAAAACCACAAAACAATTGGAAAACACATTCCTATATGTTGGTTAGGAATATATTGTACTAATATTAACATTTTATACTATGAGTATCCCTCTAACCTTTGCTGACCCACACTGAAACTTGCAGTAATATAGGCTTCAGGAGCACACATAAAAATTATTAATCTTTCAGAAAAACTGTGTGAGATCACCCAAAGTTTTAGGAGGACTAGATGGAAAAATTCAGCAATCAATTTTTTACTGCATACATGTCCTTTGGATAGCTACTTCTTTATTTAGTTACTTCAATTTTATTTTGCTCTAATAAGTGAAAATAACATTGCTAATAAACTAGTAGCTCTGGGCTTCAGATTACCTGTGTTCCCAGAGGACTTCTGAAGTCCAAATAGGGGCACTTGTTCTGAAAATCTCTAAATATGGTGCACCAAAGGCCCCAAGGTCTGACACAGAGCTGTTTACACAAAGAGTACATTACATTATATGATGCAAGTGCCTGAGTTAAATGTTATTTCTGGAGGGAGGCTGTAAGCCCAAAATTTACTTACCCACTAAACCCTCCTCCCCACTCTGATAAGGTCTAAAATGAGTGACAAACAGAAGATTTAGTCCATAAGTGCAATTAGGTTAACTGACTGAAATCATAAGGCCTCTAGCAGACATTTGTTGTACATGGAGCACAGAAGGGTGCCCTGGAGTCTAGCACAACAGAGAAGTATTAACTCAACCCCTTTCAAAGAATGAAGTCATTTCAGAAAGCAAGCTGGTTATACAACTTTGTGATGAGTCACTACCTTGAGCAGTGCTAAAAATTCCCCTTGGTACCGTGGTCAGTGTGATGGCTAAAATCACAGGGTAGAGAGTGGGCAAAAGGGGTGGATCACTACATGTTCAGGGGAAAGGGAGGAGAGAGAAGGACATCAGTTATCTAAGGTTATAAGGTTTTAAGAAATCTAAACTTTTTTATTGCAATCTCTGACACACATGATCAGAGTGCTAACCAGTAATCAGCAGGAGGAGCACTGGCATGACCAGGTCTCTGAATTAACATTCACACTGGACAGAAACACTTAACTCAAAGGCACACGAAACCTGTGGAAAGTTTCAAATGTGAGGAGGCTTCAGATATTAGCAGGCATCTCACAGAAGCCACAGTAAAATATTGTTAGAGCTCCTATGAATTACAGATAATGTCCAACAGCATGAGACATTTCTATATCACTCCCCTTCTAATCCAAGGGTAAATGTTTGCCAGGATATCAGCAACCCAGAGAAACAGACAACACTTTCATATAGTTATGTAAAAACATCTGCTTCCTCAAGACTAGGAAAGGTTGGGAACAAAATCAATGGGAAAATGTAAATAGAAAAATGTATGTGAATCTCAATACAAACTACTCACTTTGAGATATTTGGAGGCCTGGTCTAATCAATCATAGCTCCCCCACCATGAAGGGATAAGTGTAGCACAAGCTCTTCTGGTTCAGTACAAAGTAATGAACAACTGTTAGAAATACAATAAGCATTCATCATGAATTTAATATTAATTGAAATATTAAAATTAAGAGCAATTAAAGCACATTGGGAAGGGTGCAAAAAAATGAAAGGAAGCCTTATGAAAGCACAGAGAACCAAAGAAACACCAGCAGTGACAGGATCTTTAGCAGGTAGCAGCAAAATGCTGATAATGACTGAGTTCATGATAAATGAACTCAAGTGTTTAAAGTTCAAGTATGATAGCTGAAAACCATATTAAATTTGCCAACTATACAAGTCTTGTACTGCAAAATACTCACCCATTCTCAGAGCCAGGAGTGCTGCTCCTCCTCACTCGTCCCTGCAGCACAGGAGGTGCAATCTGGTGCCCAGGCAGAGAGCTCTCACCATCACACAAAATCAATAGGGCATGGATGGGCTGTGAGCATAGCTAGGTGTAGTTTCCTCCCTCCATGACCCTCTTTCCATGCTTGGAAACTAAGGAAGTGGTTGTGTGATGGATAGGGAATGAGGGCTTGCTCTGCAGTAAAAAATTTGGGGGTTTTTATTGTGTTTCTGGTGTAATTTTTGTAACAGGGAAAGACCCTTAGGAAATATTCCCATTTTATTAGGATGTTTACATAAATATTGAAGTATCTTGCTAAAAACAATGGGTATGTATAGGAGTATAACTGCTGTGAGCAGAAAACCATATTAATGGCATGGAGGCATCTGTACATAGAGGTGTCATTAGAAAATTATATATTCCTATAACAATACATGAGATTGGAGAGCATACTTGAAATACCTTCAAATTAGACAGACTGTTTTCTGCCTATGTGAGTGGAATCTAAATTACAATCTAGTTGGCCTTTAAGTTATTATAAACATTAAGACAGAGAAATTCTCTTGCTCTTCAGAAAAAAATAATAGCCTGGAAGGCTAGGACTGCATCATATTTCCTGGACTGATTAAGAACTTACCTCTGAATGGTACTGTTACTCTTCTCAGCTGGAAAAATTGTAAAGGGAATAAAACATGATATCTCATTATTCTGCCAAGTTTGATACTCTGGATCATCCAAACCTGTTTTCATAAAGAATTATCCACATGCTTCTTTATTTTCTGAACAAAAATCATGTACAAAGGGTTGTTTTCTTATTCTTCTCACCATGGATGAGTTCATCCAGAAAAAATTAGATGTAATTTCCTGTCTAATAGCCTGCTTTCCAATTATATTTCTGACCCTACACAGAAAAGGATTTTCATTTTTCCGGGAAGAAAAGGAAGACAGAAGGAAGGATGGAAAGATGGAAGAGATGCCTTGGAATTCAGGTGACCTCTTTACCAGACAGGGAACACAGAATTAGTAATGTAAATACTTTTGCGCCATCCACACATTGGTCACCTCTCCCCACACTGTTATCTATCCCAGACCCAAATTTCACCTACTTACAAGCATTATGTCTATTCAATAATCCATAGTTCTCATTTCATTATAAAATCAGAGGGAAAAAATGAAATTTATAGTCCTAATAGGAATCAGAAAGAACACATTCATGAGTGCAAGGAAGGCTCATTTAACATATTTGGAAGAAATATTTCAATAAATCTGGCTTTAGAGGACCCACAGACCATTCTTTCCTACATTTTATTCTAACTTGCAGCATCTTTTAAATGTATTTTATGAACACTTCTAACCTCACGAGGAGGGTAATCATCAAATAACACCATAAAAACATTTTCATTACCTCTCCTTGACTAACAAAAGAAATACTAAAACAGTAGAAATATGTTTTTCCCCAGTGTTTTACTTACTTAAAAGCATTTATTGTTGAGTTCTGTCTGTGTAAAAAGTGATATAAAAGCAGTATTTGGAGGATGGGTTTCTAATTTCATCAGACAGAAAACACTAGGGCTCAGGTCAAAATCTGATATTTTCAGGTTTTTCTCATAATTTATGTATGTTTAGATGTAGGACTGAAGTTAATGGCACAGCTTTATAAATCAATATTAACTAACGTGAAAATAAAACAACTATCAACTAACATTTGGCCAATGGTAGGCTACAAATTGGGAGGTAAGTTTTTATGCAAAAGAAAAAGAAAGAAAATTACTTTTTAAAAGGACTTTGAATACATTTTTGAAATAAATTAATACAATTTTAAATCCCATCAAACTGTAGGGATTATTTTAAATTAATCTTTTAAAATCCACTTTTAAAAATCCTTCTAGATGTAATCTACAGTTGAGATAAAAACCCAATTCCATTTTATTTTTTTTAGTTGTTTATTTTCCTGGCAAAACAGACTATTCTATTTTAAATCACATGAGCTGCTATTAGAGTCAACGAATAATATTTCTTCTGCAGCAGGGCTTAGTCAGTTCACATCATCTGTGGTTTATCCAAGGGGATTAACCATTTATAATCAAATCCAGGTGGATTAATCATGCCCTGGATAGGAAGACTCAGAGCTGGCTCTGTGCAGAGCCAGTCCAAGTCGTCTGGGCTGCTTAGGGCAGGTGTGGTGTAACAAAGATGCTGCTCTGTTTACAGGCCACATCATATACAGAAAAAGGTTCATCTCTTCTCCATTGTGCAGAATTTATCAAGCCACACCTGAAGCTAGTCACATGCTCTGCAAATTAGTTATCTTGGGCCCATGAAAGTATTGATAAATAGGATGCAGCGACATGGGTGGTTGCATGAGGTCATCTTGAGTGCTGTAGGATTTGCCACTGCCCCTTCAGCTGCTTCTGCAGGTCAGACCACCTGCTCATAAAGGACAGAAACAAACTTTGGTTGTGATAAACGAAACACTGGCTGCATTTGTCGTGGACCAAATGACCGAGAAATTCAGTGTTTGTTTTGGTACTGTGCTCTCTCATTAAATGATGTAGTTACATTCATGAAGTACTACACTCAGGAATAACAGTGCTACAGGAGCAGAGCACTGAGCTTTACAGGCTCTGACACAGCACTGTGTTCACAGCTGTACACAGAGCAAGCCTGAGCTCCTTGTGCTGGACAGAAAGACAGAAGTTCCTGAGTTATATTCCTTTCCTCATATCTGTACAAGGGCTATCTGCAAATCAGTCATGGTCTTTAACTCTGCTCTCATTTTCTGCACTGGCTTTCATATGATGATTTGACAGGGAAGAAAAAAAGAAAAAAAACAGAAAAGAAATAGGATTTTAGAGGAAAAGCTCATTTACCTACTGGTTTCATGTTAAAAAAGTTAATTTTCTTCTTAGCTTACAGGAAATATTTTTTCATTACCTTCCTTATGGGGAAAACACCTCTTTTGGCTACAAAAATCTAACAGCTGAAGGTGAAGCATAAGTTCAAACAGGAATAGGAATAAAAACCCATTTGAATTCCACACAACAAAAGCATGCACTTTGCTAACAGATCACAGACACAGGAAATATTTTTGTTTTGCTTATCAAAAACAACTCCATGGTTGCATGGAGTATGAGCAAATTGTTCTTCTAATTTCAATGGTATCTAGCACGTCATGTAATTCACTGGGACCACATCTCCCTTTACACCATCTGGAAAGATGCATTCACCTCTACCTACTTTGCACTCAATTACTTCAGAGTGAAAGTAAACAGAGTAGTCCTGCATATTAACAAAAAGCAACCTGGAATTCCACCTCTTATTCTTCAAGCAATATCAATGCTAGAAAATAAAAAGCATGATGCTGCCCTGTGTTGGTTTCATGTGGTAAGGGGGAGGGCTGGATTCGCCTCAGGGATGGCTCCATGAGGTGGGGAATGGGAGGCACTCTCCCGTCTCTGGGAGCTTCCCCTGTGAGCTGCTGGCATCAATCAGAGAGCTGATTTGGTGATGGACAGCTCGGGAAACCAATGAAAGGTTATTTCGCTTTCACAAATCACAGTGGATCAAGTTAACAGCTCTCTCTTTCAGCTTCCGGCCTCCAGAGGTGCGGGGGTCCCTGGCTGGGGCTCCAGCCCAGCTCCGGGCTCGGCCTCAGGCCCGGCCCAACACCCCGGCCCTGGTTCTACAAGGGGCCCGGCCCGGCACCCCGGCCCCGGCTCTGCGGGGGGCCTGGCTCAGCACCGGCTCTGCGGGAGCCCCTGGCTTGGGGCCCCCTGGACTCCGAACGGCCCCAGCCGCATGGCCCCAGCCCTGCCAGCTGGGCTTGGCTCGCCTTTCCATGTGGCAGAAAAGGCCTCCAGCTGCCCATGTAGTTTCTTCACGATCTGGATACAATCTTAACTTCTTTATGCCTGGATAAGATCCTCAATTTTCTAAGCTTCCCTGAATGAGAAGAAATGAAGTGAGGAGACTACATAGGTCAGCAGAATGAAGATAAAGTTCCTGGTGGGAAGAGATTGAAAAGATGCAAGTAGCTGAAAACCTTTTTTGTGGGCTAAGGGGATTGTGACTTCACTAAAATTCCTTTAAACTGTGGAAAATACATGGTGGGGTTGAAATATTTAAGAAAAGAATCCTTTGCCACGAGGGAATGGGGGTCTCTGTTCTGGAACTGGAATATGAACAGAGACATTTGATAGAGTAGACAATGAAGAGAAGTTTGTTTTCTTAGCAGTCTGCCTTTAGAGGTGGTACCCCATGTGTGCATCATAACCCATAACACGGCTCTGGAAGGACTGTGTAAATGGGAGGAAAATTCATAGTTCTGTAGTCTCGGGCGGATGCAGACTGTGAAGGTGAAGACACCCCCTAAGCCATAACCAAAAAAAGGGACTTTTCTTTTGGAAGTGAACTGATTATTTGAGTGTATAACTGATTGAAGTGTTCTCTCTGTATGTTGTTGGTAAGAAATGTGGAATGAAGGGGAGGAGGGAACAATCTAAGAATTCTTATCCTGAATTCTAATTCCTTTTTGTCTTATTAATAAATTTCTTCTTGTACCTTTTTTAAGTTTTGAGCCTGCCTTGTCTCTACTCCTGAGTCCTGTCTCTGAAAGAAATTAAATATATTAAAGTTCGCAAACTCTAGTCACACCGTGACATGCCCTAAAAAACACAGCCAGGTACATCACACAGAATGAAATAGTTGTTTCTAATAGTACAAGCACATACCAGTTCTCAGTCTTTCCAAGTTATGGTGGAACAAACTCACCAGGGCCACAGATGTAAAATTAATAGTGTGTTTCAGGTTTTTTTAATGTGTCCCCTGACACAGAGCTTCAAGTGAAAATGAGCAAATAAAATGAGAGAATACTGAGAAATGAGAACCTGGTGTACCAAACATGGACCACTGGATGCTCCCAAGGAATTTTGTGGAGGCTGCCAGTTGCCAGCAAGGGCTGGACTCAGCGGCATTTCTAGCATCAGCTTAAGTGCTCCAACTTGATAGTGAAAGAAAATGAAGTATCTCAAGAAGGAATCTACAGAAAACAACTGACTGAAAAGGAATGAAGTGCAGAAAGAACCCAATTAACAGATGGTCCCAACAAAATTTCTGCTTCAGTTACTCAACTAATAATACCTTTGGTAATGCAGGGTCAAGAAATGAAGCAATTGACTTCAAGCACATTGTGTCTTGGTATTTAATGGTATATGGGATCTTTCCTTTAACTTGGAAAGAACATTAATTTGGGTTTGGATTTCTCACAGTCTGTTTTATGGGCTCTGAATTTTAGTGCAAGATTCATATAATAGTTTAGGTTGGTGGGGAACCCCCAAGGTCATCTAGTTCAAGCTTCTGCTTAGTAGAACTAACTCTTCAAAGGTAGTTCAGGACTTGAGGCAGAGAAAAAGCTATAGTGTCCAGATTCCACAGCCTCTTTGAGCAAGTTATCCCAGTGTTTAACCAGTCTTGTTGTGAAGTATTTTTTCTCATGTCTAATCTCAATTTTCTTTGTTAAAACACCCAAAATTTGCATCTTTATTCTTTCAGTGTTCACCTCCAAGATATGTTAAAAACCCCATTCCTTCTGTTCAGGTAATGATGAATCTGGGCTCCTCACATTCATGAACAGCCTAACCATTAAACTAAAGCCAATCTCAAAATTTTTATTCCTACCTGACTAATTTTTTTTTAAATAATTTTAAATGGCAAAAAAGACAAATTAACTACTGCATATATATATGATGGACTTTGTTATTTTTGTAATACATTACTTGTAATATTGTATGACTGGAAGATTTAGACACAAGGTCAGTGTCAGATCACTCCCCTATTCATCATAAATTGTTTACTGAATGAAAAACATGCCTAAAAATTTAAAGTTTTTCTGCTGTACCTTCATCCTGATCCAGTATAACTGTCATTGTATATGGAAAAAAAGAAAATAAAAAGGATACCATATACCTCTGCTGAAAACAAGTCAAGGGCAATAAACCTCACAGGCGATTACAGATTCTAAGTGTTCTTGTGAACAGTATGCCAACACTTTTTATAAAAAGTAAAAGTAAGGAAGTGAATTTTTAAGTCACAGAGAGTGAAATATCATTGTCTTTTCTTCCATTTAAAAGCAAGATTATTCTTGGCCTTTGGAAAAACCGAAAGTTCACTGTAAAGGAAAACAGTAGCTGCAGGTTGTACAAAGCTAAACAAGAACAAAGCCATTCTAGTACAATAATTCAAATTTAATATATATTCCTCAAGGACTTTTGGTGTTACTTGTTGCATGTTTAGAGGTGTCTTACACTAAAAAAGTTATAAACAACATATATTTTTTTAATTTAAAAAGGCTTTTTACAGTGAAAGGAAAAAAATAAGTTATCTCATTGCAATTAAAATTTAAAATTCAAGAATAAGTTAAAAATTGCTTTTGTATCCTCGAAAAATTGTAAGACCAGGTTCTGATACAGAAAATACAAATTATGGTAGTGACTGAGAAGTAATTCAGTAACATAACCAAAGGTGAGCATTATACAGTAAATTTTTCAAATGAGAAATTGGCTTATACCCCTATTTACCCTGCTTCTATCTACATGAATTCTGAAAGGTGAATTATGACAAAAGTTCTGCAGTCGCCAACATTCAGTGACAAAATGATCTGCAAATCTGCAGACAGGAAATCACTTTCTAAACTCAGGCAGAAACAGAATGGTATTTTCGTAGGTTTTTTGGGGGAAGCATGTCTGGTATTTTGTTTTCTTTTTGTAGTTAAGGTATGGACGAGCACCCCAAAAGCCCTATGATGTTTATGTAATGCTGCCTAGTTTTGAAGGGCTTCTGCCTTTCCTACTCTTTCCTTGTAGCCTTCGTTCTTTTCTGTAGATTGTTGTATGGCAATACATAGTGATGACATCAATATTCTTTATCAAGCATCTACTGTTTGTGATTGTGAAAGAATACCTTTTCCTGGTCATTTTCACTATAAATTGGTAGCAGTAACAATAACTTGGATCCACATATAGAAAGGATTTGATAAAATCAATCCACTGATTCTCATACGTTAAACTAATATTGAAATATCAGCACTTGGTGAAATATCAATTCTTGCTGGAGAACTGCTCCCCCCCTACACCCCCCCCCCCAAAAAAAACCCTAAAAAACCAAAACAACAACAACAACAAAAACCTAACAAACTGAAAAACCTCACAATAGAATTTCAAAAAATAGCTGAAGAAACCAGAAATGCATTCCTGGTACATAATGCATAACTGATAGAAAACTAAGATGTGTTTAATTTGAGTGACAATGAAAAGATAGAAAATGAGATGAAGACAACAAAAGAGGCTCTAAAAAGTTTAAAAATAGAAAACAAAATAGAAATATATGAAAGCAAATGAAGAACAGAACAATGAATTAAATTATAAGAGCAGAGAAAATTATGAAAAGCAGAATAAAAAATATAAAGATTAAACAGCATGAAGACTATGAAGCAGTAATAAGATGAGATGTGTAATGGAATCTGCCATATAGAGTAATAGAGAAAAGCAAAAGAAATATATAATTTAGAGAGAGATCAAGTGTTTAACTTTGTAAATATTACTTGCTTACAAGGAAAATTGTAATTTATGCCTTATTTTAAGAGAAGATTTGACTACATCTTCAGTTAAAACATAATGTTAGAATCTTCATTTTTCCCATAAAAAACTCTGTAAATGAAAAACATAACAAATAAACAAACAACCCACCCCCTAGCAAATCAAAACAGAAGATGGTGCTCTGAGGTGGTCCAAAAATGTTACCTGTGCTCTTGTGGTACTTCAGCACTGAGGTTCTTAAATGCTGAGGCTCATCAAATTCAGCAGGAGCATTAACCAGTTGATAAGGGAGGGAAACAAAATATATTGAAGCTGTTCTTAACTTTTTCACCAAGCCTAATTCACAGCCTTAGACTTCGATGACGTATGTTTTGCAATGTGGAAGAAACTGTAATAGCGAGATGTTAATACCAAGGGCAATGACTCAGAAAACGAAGTTAATTTCTACATGATAAATTTGAGATTATCAGAAAAAGATTGCATTTTTTATGCCTTTGAAACATACAGAAAAAGCGGTCCTGAGGAATGGTACCCATGGATTATCCAGTGAAATGATGCAGGATTTATAGCAGGAAGGCATGAACTCAAGTTTAGAAGAGACCAGGCATGAAAAGCATTTAAGAAACTACCCATTTGGAAAAAAATTGTAGTATTAAATAAATCAACAAAATTCGGATATTTCTTCTTCATTCTGATATTAGTACAGGATGTTGATTATATAGACTGAACAGGTTTTTTTATTTAATTTTATATTCATCATTTTAATTAAATACAGAGAGTTCCTGCAGAGTGTGCAGCTATCTACAGCAATTTTTTTGGTGAGCATTCACATAAAGGAATGTATGGACATGTGTTTATTTGGCTTTTAAAAATCAATTTATATTAATTCATTCAGCTATATGTATTCTAATCCTGAGGTTTAACCTTGAAGTTACCTATCACCCTCAGCTGTTAGACAAAAAAATAAAGAATTGCTACTTGTGTTGTGCAAGGGAGAAGGCTGCTGCAGTATTCCTTCTGACCCAGAGCACAGACTAAAGGCCACAAGATCTAAATCTGCTGCAGTGAAACGGAAATGTATTGGAAAGAGGTGAAAAACTGTCCAGGACAAAGAAATCTGGAAAGGAAAGGGAACTCAATGAACTAGCTAATTCAGTGTCCTTACAGTCATCCCTGATCTGACCTTTAAGATCAATGCATTTTAAAAAATTATTTGGAGCAGTTGTCCGGCCCCATTTATTAACATTATTGTATGTTTTCTAATAGCAGCAAACATGAATCAAGTATATTTAGTAGGATATGCTGCATAAATGAGGAGAAGAAAGTTTTGTCTGCTGTGAAATGAGGCACAATAATCTGTGCAGAGATCACCAGCAAGAAACAGTTGCACGGCCTTAAGGTAACCAACCTGAAGTCATTACAGATTAGCAAAGGAAATCAGGTAGAAATAGTGTCAAACTATTTCTTCCTTGCTTAAAGAGCTTTTAATGCAATAAATATTATGTAATTGTTATTGAATCACCAATTTTATTTTAAATTCCTTTCATTAAAATGGTTTCTAAAGTCTAAATAGAAATAGTAGCTCTTTTCATAGCACCTATGTGATCAGTGTTTTAGGTACCATGGCAGCTGGCAAGCTAGGAAGGAAAGAACAGGAAAGGAAGGAGAAATAAAGGTAATAGTAAATGTCTTTTGTGAACAAAAACATGAACAATACCATTGCAGCCACTACAGGCATATTGACCTTTGAAATAAAGAAACTGCAAGGTAATTTTCTTTTTGTATCCCACCCCATCTATGGGAATTTGAATGTTTATATTTATGGAGATAAATCTTCTGACTGTATATTAATCTCTTTTAACCACTATCTGTATCCTGTAACCTCTGCCTATTTGTTTTCAGATTCTTAATGTCTTCTTCTAGTCCTGATCTTTTATTGAACTTCTGGCATGTGTCTAGGATGTCACAGATAGTGGCAGAGGTTGTAATTGCTTATCCAGTCAGTGGGTGGCTTAAATCCCAGGAGTTTATAAAAAAAGCAGCATTAACCTGGTCCAGAATAGTTGACATTTAAGAGACATGATCTTCCAGTATTACAAGACCCTTGTAAATCTCAGGTGAACATATGTTCAGTGGATATGATCTAGATGTACAAGCTTGGGCTGCAAGTGCAATACACAGGGCACTGTATACAGTATACTGCAATGGTGTAGCACACAAAAAATATCCTTTAAAAATGAAGAAAACAGGCTAGTGTCCTATTTCTTACATAAGACAAGTGTAATTGTGAACTTTTGTCATCTATAGTTTCATGACATCTACTGATGTAGTGTCAGAGATTAAACTATGAAAGAAGGAGACAGTACTCTGAATAATGAAATGCTATTTATAAGCATGGTCTCATTTTGCAAGGAAGATGTGTGGAAAAAGACAAATAGTTTAGCTGTGATTCAGTCAAAGAGATCATGACTGGAATTACAGGTAATTATAATTTCTGAGAAATTCACTCCTGAGTTTGGACAAAGTGTCAAGGACTCCTGATTAGCAATCTACCACCTTTATAATGCTGCAGAAGGCACAGGAAGCAAAGAGGGCAGTCAAATCAACCTTCATTAATCTTGTATGCTTAAGCTTACAGCTCTTGTATAAATAGAAAATTAGGATAAATTACCAAGAGCCTGTGTTCTGCCAGAAAAAAACCAGTCTCAACCACTTTTTTGGCATAAAACTTTGACAGTTTTTTAATCCATATTAACTTTCTGTACTATATTGTAAGTTTATGTCCCTCAAGCAGATGGCACTCCAATTACTCAGTTGTAACAGACTTCTTCCCTCACTTCAGAGAAAACAAATGTGAGCTAAATTTTAAGCAACAAAGCAAAATTTTAAAATTGCCTTCAGCTGGTGAGCTAACTGTGGAGGACTTCTTAATCCTTCTACCTGCACTCTTGTGGAAATCCTTTAGGTCTCTTTTTATGGCATGTTGTTTCCTCATTATATTATCAGATGTGTTTTCAATTAAGCTTGAGGCAGATACATCAAGCTGCACAAATTACAGTGTCCCTCAGATACAATTAGGTTGAGAATACAAAAAAGAAGGAAGATATTGTAACTCAAAATGTCTTTCTTAGCTTGGATATATGTCTTAGAATCTATCCAGTCATCAGACTTGAAAGCTGTTTTAAACTATTTTTTTTTAGCATCCTAAATGCTCACAGGTCTTAAGGAACAATAGCAGGAAATATTTTTGAGCCTGTGATATAAAATCTGAATTTGCACTCGCAAATCTTAAGGGAGGTGACACTCACTTCTGATAGCAATGTTTAGTACATCCTGTTAATAGTCCATGTGTTGGTTTTTTATGGACGCCAAAACCCAGGTTTTGAGAACTCTCATGGTTATAATTTTGCATTGCAAAATCAGTTTCTGAGACGTGATGATATGTGTAAATCTCTCACTGCCAAAGTAATAAGGCAGAAAACTGAAATGCAGGATTGGAGTTGAAACAGGTCAACTGAACCAAAATAAATAGGATGTTTCCAGTGACATTTTCTGTTAGAGCTTAGAAGTGATGAATAAAGAAATACTAAAACAATATGGGTTTCACTGATGAATGTTGCTATAAGATATAAAGGACTGAGCAGTCTGAGCCATATTGGAAAAACATTTAGATACAGGTCATTCTCATGCAGAATCTCCCTTTTATAGGTGGAGCTGATTTATAAGGGGTAGGAGATTCCTTAATGGCAGGGAATATTACTAAAATGCGTTATTTTGGAATTTTTAAAGCAGTGCATTAAAAAGGAAAGCTTAAAAACTGCATTTGGAAATGTCTGTGATTGAGAAAAAAATTATCCCACCTAATGCATCAACTTATGTAAGTTAACCACACAGACAACTTACAGAGGAAAGGAGGTTTTTGAGTTGGCCTAAATTGCTGCTATAACCTGTCCACAGAGCAAAACTGTGTCAATAAAAAAAACCTTCTCAGTTTTACAGTCTCGGTAAAAAATCCCTGAAGCTGATTATGCAAAGCTGAGTGTTAACCCACAGCTACTGATCATAGTTAATTCCATTAATTCACATCCTCTAATAACAGAGAGGAAGGATGTGTATGGCACATTGATCTTCCCCATGTTAACTTCTGCCACTTCTGTGCTCAACCACCAAGAAGTTCCACAACCTTTTCTGATTTATGACATAGAAATCTCTAATTCAGAATTACTCACTAGAAAATGGGCTAATTAGCTCTGTTGTAGCCTGGAAGCATAGAGCTATTTATTTAGGGGAAAAAAAGTATGCTTCTGCATTTAAAATTGTGTAACCATTTACATGATGTCACTCTCCTATCAGACCATTGAAGTGTCTACAATTAATCATCTAGTTTCAGATTAGTCTGAATTGCTTTGCAAAAGTAACTAATCCCAAATTTAAAAGGTATTTGATCAAATTTGAAATCAAAGCATTACATTTATAGGCCAGATTCTCAACAAGCATAAATGAAGGCATAAAAACTTATACAAGATGACCACTGGGCTGGTATTCTTAAGCACAGCAGGCTGCTGACACTAAAAATGCTCAATACTTCTTTCACCTTTACCACACTGCAATTATTTTAAGCAGTTCAACTTATCATTGAAGTTATTGCTGCAGTATTATACTTATTAAAAATACCTAGAACAATCACTCATCTTGTTAATCTCCTTTCTTGCTGATATAATAAGTAGCTATAATACAATGTGTTTAAGTACAGAAAAAAGTAATTTAATCAACTGTGTGATATTTATTCACTAAATGGTAGTGGATCTGCCAGTCTCATCAATGTGTGTTTTTAATTGTCCTTTCCCTCTTTATCTTAATGTACATGTTCTTCTAATCTGTGTACTAGAGAGATACCAAGTTTTCTTGGTGTCTTGCGTTGCAATAGAGGATGTAGCCAGAAATGTGTATTCTATCACCATCTGTTGAAGCTGGGTGGGGTAGTGATTCCTTATCTTTGTGGCACATATTATCTGCTAATGGTCCATCTTTAAGACTAGGTGGGGCAATCATCTTTATCTTTTCCACAACCCATCCTCCCTCCAGGAAGATATCATCTGCTGCTGGCCCATTGAGTCCCACTGTATGACTGATAAAATTACATCATCCCACTGGGAGATGCTCCAGCCAGGGGGAGGAGTCCAGCCTTTCCTACCTAGATAAAAATGGAGATTTTGAACAGCAAGTTATCCTTCTTTCCACTGGATTCCAGAGGAACACCTGACCTTTCCACATCATCCCTGGACTTTTGGACGAAAACTGCACCTTTCTACAGGAGCACTGCTTCAGCTGAACCACATCTGCCACTGCAGGACTGTAGCCACCATTTAATGGGACTGCTACCAGCACCCTGACTGACAGGGTGTCAGGTTGTATTCTGACTCTGTCAGGATTGGGACTGTTCTTTGTAATACTGTATTCTATTCTAATTTTCCTAGTAAAGAACTGTTATTCCTAATTCCCATATCTTTGTCTAAGAGCCCCTTAATTTCAAAATTATAATAATTTGGAGGGAGGGCGTTTACATTCTCCATTTCAAAGAGAAGCTTCAGCCTTTATTGGCAGACACCTGTCCTCCAAACTAGGACGCTTGGTACTCTTAACCCCAATAGTCATGCCATGTGGCATCTGGAAGGTCATTTTTTCCCCAAGTCTTGCAGAAATATCCTGATTTTTTTTCCTCTGGTGTGATCAAATTCTGGAAGTCAATATTATAGCAAATATAACCACTTTGCAATAACTGGGAATTCCTGCATGCTGCTTTTCCACAAAGTCGTTTACAAGACTTTTCAGTCTTACATACTCCCAGCAGGTTAACATATTACCTTTTTTTATTTTGAAGGCCACTTCAAGGAAGTTTGCCATTTCCTTTCAAATTCACCTTGGTTTGATCAAACATACCCTGGGAAAGAAAGAACAAAAAGAAAAGTTGCTGGTTTTTTGGTTTTTTTTTTAAATTGTCCTGTTTTTTACTGCAGCTGTCAAAGCTTATACTTTTGAGATTTCAAACACTGTGAAATGATCACCCACGATAGACCTTCTGAATATTGTGAAAAGTAGTGACAGTGTATTTTCTCCAGTTGGGTAGATTTTTCTAAGCAGCAGGCATGTCCTGTTGTTTCAGATACAAAGTCTGTTCTCTTCCATTACTCACACCAGTAAAATTACAGGTGTCTGTTCCTATATAATTCCAGAAAGCTCAAATTCTCTATAGTCTTCAAAAGTTTCTCTCATTTTGTTTGCCATTACAATTTTCAAAATAAAATTCTCCAGCTTGACAGATAAGTTTTTATTGCACTTTGAGGTTTTGGGGTTTCTTTCCAAACTATGTTCACTCACAGTTGTCAGATTTATCGTAGCTGCAGACATTCAAAACATTTTGAAGTGTTTTCTCCAACGAGGGCATAGTACAGGATATCATTAAAATAAGTTATGGAACTATGTAATGTGCATTTTGTCTAATGGTAGAGAATAATTAAGCTATAAATACATGTTTAGGTTATATTAAGTGGCATATTTTCCAGTTGATGCACAGGAAATTAGCCTTAAAAGTCCTATTAGTGTTAAGTTGAAGCTGTACTACTAAATCTGTTTGCATCACTTTAAAGGTTTATCATTTATGTTAGAAGTAGTCGTGAAATTCAGTGAGAGGAAAATTGTACTTTTCTCACCATATTGATGTCAGAGTTGAAAAAATCATTATCTGATAATATTCATCACATGAAAGCATAATTTGTAACTTCTGCTACAATAATTCATTTGTATTTCTCTGTCAGATGCAACATAACTCATTCTCTGAATCTGAGATAGACGGTGGATTGTAGCAACATACTTTCAACCACAGAACAAATCACTAGAGCCAGCGGCTCCAGGATCCAAATCTTACTCCCATTTCTTTTGTTAGATAGATTTATGCAATCAGAATGGATGATACCAAGGTGGAAAAGTCCCTTTCTGTTTGCCTGTTCGCCAGTCAGAAATTACCATAATTCCTGCAAAAAATACCACCTCTGTAGAAGAGAGATTGTCTGCCCAGAGCAGAGCCAAAGTCACAAATCTGTGCCATGGAGCTTACAAAAGTCTGAGAGAACAATTGCCCCTTTTGTCTAAACCATGGTACGAACCTTCATGGAGAACAATCTCAGGTCATCCAGTTATATGGAGATTTTGAATGTGCAGGCATGAGATACAAGCATGAGATTTAAAAATCAAAATTAATGGAAAGTAGGCAAAGATGTAAATATATATTATACTAAAGCAGGTAAAAGTGGTGCAAGAAAATGCACATGTTATATTATAAATGCCCTGAACAGCTCCTTTCTCTTGAAGAGGGTCATCAAGAGATACAGGTTCCAAATATGACAAGCCAAATGTAATTATATACTTCTTACCACAACAGTCATCTATCTATCTATTGGAAAACTAATGAAACCACATAAACCCCAAACTAAATAAAATATATGTAGCAGCATTTTCAAAGCTCAGATTTTTACTTTTTGAAATGGCTGAACAGGCCAGGCCTATGATAAATTTTTAGTCTGTTTTTAGATCACATTGGGGCTCTCAATTGTAGGGATGAAAGTCAACAGAAACACAAGTTTTTATACTTATTGTCTTTTTAAAATACTATACTTTTTAAGAAAAGATGTAAAAAATACTTCAAGAAGTATTTATATTTCATTTGGTCATTATAATTTCTAGCTGGAAAAATGCAATTTGAAGTTGTTAAGCACTTCACAATGCTATGGAGTCTGCACAAGTCATTAATCTGAACATCCCCTTGCTAACTTCCTGTTGTGCTGAGGAATGATGATAAGGCATTTCCTATCACTACATCCTTTGCTATTCAAATACGTTGATATGTTTTTCTGCAATCTAGAAATTGCACTAATGAAAAAAACCCTGGAGACTCCCATTCACCAGCACAGACAGTCAAAAAAAGAAAAATTAAAAAAAAAATAAAAATAAAATCTCCCTCCTCTGAAAGACAGCGCGTATCTCACATTTTTCGTCCCTGGATGTCTCCATTCAGCTCTAAAGGCAGCCTCAAGCACCTTCCATGACACAGTTACTCCAAGTTTCATACCAAAACCATAGCCAAGGCCTTTCTGATATATACTGTTAGTGCTGCTTATCAGCACCTTTGATGCATATACCCTTGGAGAGAAAAGCAAATATATGGCAAAAGCAGAGACAGAAATCATCTGCAACTCAGCACAGCACTGTTTGGTTACCAACTGCTGCACCAGACAACTAAAAACCTACCCTGATACACAGACTCAGAACAGTGCACCCAGAGATGTCACTTTGCATTCCTTTCAAAATAAACAATCCTCATGTACATTAAAGTATCAATTAAAAAAAAAAAATCATCATATTGCAGACTACCTTCTGGGGAAAGCAGGCAGTGCTAATTTTAGCCCTATATAGACAAGAATATATTTTATTGCATGCAAATACAGTAGACTTTAGCTGATGAATATTGATGTTAACTTATGAAAATTCATAGTTTACACAGTGCATAGATAAAATAGGCACACACTTTTCCACTTGTTATCTCACCATAAAATTCATCTTTTCCAAGTTGTGCAAGACGGGAATTTCAAACTTCAAGATTTGGCACACATGTACCTCATAGATATTCCATCTTCTGAATGGAATCTCCTTCTGGAAAAGTATGTCCTGTGATAAACTGCATTGATAAACTGCATTGATAAACTGCACACAGGAAGATTTCCCATTTCTTAGGATAGCCTCTATAAATGTAGATAGAGTTTGTCTCCCCTTCAAGTAGAATGTTAGCACACAAAAAATATTTTGCCTTTTTCATTGTAACATTTCCTGGATTTTCTGCAAACCAAGCTTTTAAAGGAAAAATTAGTTCCACGTTTCCATTAAAAAGTTGCTTAAGGGACTGAAAAAAATACTTACTCTTGAATAAATATTCTACTTACAAACTTGCCATACAATCTTTTTTTTGTAAAGAATTATTCAATCAAGCCAGGTATGCAAACTGGCAGAATAAAATATCATGTATTTCTTTAAAAACAAGTTGAACTGTACACACACTTCCTTCTTTTTAAAGCTAAGGGGAATCTTACATTTAACAAGTAAATATGAAGCTTATAAAGCTTCAGATTTGAAAAGGTGATGGAGGATATATGTTTCTGGACCCTACTCCGGAATTTAAAATTATGTACATTATCAAAAATGGTGCTGCATGCACTAATATGAATAACATTTTTATTTCCATAGCACACGTAGTGTGTGATCGATCCCATAAATAAAGCCACATTGCTGGTGATTTCTCATTCAAGAAAGCCTGCCCTGTGTGAGATTTACTGAGGAAGATAGACTTTAAAATTGATGGCATGCTGTGAAAATGTTAGTTTGTATATTATACATAGAGCTATGCCAGTTGTGAATTTTGACTTTTTTTGTGTGATTTTGGCAGTTGAGAAATGTTCTCGTTCAACAACACTAAAGACACAAAAGCCTATATTTATCTACATCATGGGGAGGCAGAGCACAAAACCTTCACATTCTGCTCTGCTTCTTGTATGCCTCATCCACCTTCAGTGAAATGAGTCTCGGCTGCAGAACAACCCTCTGTGATGCGGCAGAAGATGACCTCATCTCCAGGATCTAATGCTAAAAGCAACAGAAAAGATAGAAAAGGTAGGTAAAAATATTTTTATGTTGAAAGCAGCCATTCACAAAGGTTTGTGGACTGAAGGAAATCTTTCTGCCCTCAGCAAAGGACTATTCTGCTGGAAAAGACATTGTCAGTATTCAGGTGGAAGCAACTTTATTACATGAGCAACAGTGCACTCAGCTTGAAGGATTTAAGCATTCAGATTTTCAGAAACTTTGAAATACCCACTATTTCTGAGTTCTTAATATGTTTAAAACCTTCACTAACTTTAGAAAAAATGGTTTGAGAATTGCTTCCAGCAAATGGAAATTTTGAAAATATAATAATCTTTAAAGCAAAATACATTTGTTTTAGCTATTTCAATACAAGTAAATTTTTTTTCATTTAAGAAACTAACACTTTAAACTTTTATCTATTTTAGCTTTAATGAAGGTTTACATCTGACACTGCCTCCATGAGTTTGTTGGGATCTAGGACAGCACCATTTTAAGAATCTTACCCTTCACATTTTCTGAACAGCCTACAACAATGTAATTTAAATTTAATTTGAATTAAGTTTCTCTGTTTGCATGCTCTCAAAATATTCCGAAGAGCTCTTTATTCCAGATATATTAATTTTATGCCAAATTAAAAAGGAGCATATCAAACCATCATATATCTGATCTCTTTTCAATCTCCACTGTGCATATCCCAGCTGTTTCTACATTTAATACTGGAGTGAGAATTAGCCATCCTACATATTTCTATATTTAGAAACATTTATAAAATTTTTCTATATATCTTTTTTTATATTTTTAGATTTCCTGCCTCCCTGCATTTTCTTCCCATGATGAACAGTCATGAATCCCTGAAAAAAGATATGATGGGTTCAACAGAGTGTTTCATATGCAGTCTTCATATGCAGGATTCCTATGTTAGTTAAGTTGTAGCAAGGAATAGAACATCAAAATCCAAGCTAACTGAGGGGACATCCTAATTCAGTCCTCTCTTGTCATAGACAACTGTATTATGTAGTCTTGCCATAACTCTTAATTCTAAACACTATAAAATAATACAATATCTAAATACACACCCATAAATGCCTTGCTGTTGGGAAACTGTGGGCAGTCAAATAAAAACAAACCCCACCAACAAAACAACAAACACAGGAAGACATTTGGTTCCTTAATGAGGTATAACATACTCATTTCTTGGACTAGAAATACTTTAAGGTTCATTAGAATGCTTTGATATTATTTGACAATTACTATTTAAATTGTTTGTCACACTGAGCAATTTTGTGAAATACTTGTAAGATAACGAGGATCATAGAAATACTGCAACTATAAATGGAATAGATATTTAATAAGGGGCAAAAAACATAATAAATTCGGAAGCATTCAGTAATTAGAGGCTTTGAGTCAAAAAGAGGTTTAAAAACAGAGGTTTTAAGCAGCTGTATTCACAAGATGTCACCTTTTACATGTGTTGGCTAACTTGTTTTTCCATTTCAAGAAGGTTGTATTAAAGAGAAAACCTTTGGTTCTTTGATCTCTGTCATATTATTGTGCTGCTTACCGAAAACAAAACAAAAATTAAAACCCCATCACCCCAACCCCATCAGAAAGATATATGACTTCCCTTGTACATGGACTTCCCGCAGTATTGTCCATAATGTATTCAGCACTGGGTCACTGCCAATGACTAATTCGCGTCAGAAAAAGTCAAATAGTAAAAACCAAACCAAGCTATTTTCTAGATTACCTAACTAATTTATTTTCCAGGATTTTCAGCCAAAATCACTTTTAATTGAAAGCATACAGGTATTTTAACCAGCTTTATAAATGAAAAGGGAAGTGTAAAGACTTTTTCTAACTTGCTCCTTTTCCCCATTTTTTCACACCTGCAGTAACTAGAGATTATTTAACCTGCTGTCAAAGACAGATTAATTCAGAGCAGCAGTTCAAAACCACATCAATACAATGGCCAGGGTGTTGGTCTATAATTGCCAAATTATGACTCCCAGGCAGTACCTTGCCCACAAGATCCTCTTAGGTTTCCCCCACTTTTCCTCTGATTTCTCCCACTTTCCACAATTATGTCTTCTCCTAGGCTGACTGGAAAAGCAACATGTGATGCTGCTCTCAGAATCCTATTAGAATGGAAATACTGAAGATCACTGTCTGAAGGATGAGATTTCATTCAAGTTACTAAAGCAGCAAAACCCAGATAATGTTAATTCAGTATTTTTTCATAATCCAGTAAATCTTGCAGAAGTAAATTAAGGTCTGTTAGTTAAATATGTGTTTTAATGTGTTTTGGAGAACATATTGAAATTCTGGATTTGTTACTATTGCAGTTAAAAACTTTTTTGCTACCAAAAATAGAAACCAAATAATAAAATCTCAGTTGGTTCCTGTACATGTCCATTTCCAGCAATTAGTGTTGCATTAGTAATACATTAAAATTCTCCATAAGCACAATCAATTCTGAAGTTAGTTAAATACTAAGCTTTTCCTCATTATAATGCCATTAAGGATGGAAGTGGCCCTTGATGTGATAATGGACTCATGCAGAAATTTGTGCTAAGCACTAGTCCATGGCTGGTACTTGCTTTTTTGGTGGCATTTACCTTGTACCTTTCAGGGATCTTTTCCTAAACAGTCAGGATGTCTTTACCTGGCTCCAGTAACTTGTAACCTCTGCAGCTGGGAGAACTGGGTACTGAACTGCATGGCACTTTGTTGGAAACATTTAACTGTTATTAAGCAAAGTTATCTTACCAATAGGATTGCAAATCTACTGACTTCTGTGGTGCCTGTCAGAGGAAACTGTTCAATTAAGGGGGAAGAAAGCATTACCTGAGATCAAAGTGACTCTGCTGCTGCCAAAAGCTGGGCAATAGCCCTGGTGATGCATCTCAAAGATCTTTACACTGAAGGTCATAGTAACATTGATTCTCTTTTAATACTCTACTTTCATTTTAAAGGACCTCTGCATTGCTTCTTTCCTCATTATGCAGTGGGTCTTCTGCGTTGATTTTTAGCTTGCCATTATTTCCAGACTGACTTTTGAAGACTTTCATATCTTGTGGTTACTACTTTCTGTGCTCTCAAGAGATCTGTTATGGCAGGAAAATAGACTCCAAAATGTGCATTTCACATTGACATCAAGGTGAGTGGGGTTTCCAAAACTACTTTTCTGGTGAAGTCTGCCCTGGCTCCAGTAGGAGCAGGATTGACACTCTGCTCTTTAGAAAATTCTGCATTGTTTGTGACTGCCATTGCAAACTTGGCTCCTTACTGTCACAACCACAGAGATATGTCTGCAATGTTTGGAATTTCAGTGAGTCTATGGGTGCTGAAAGGGGCCACCATCAGAAGCAATTCCCTAATTATAACCTTTTCTTCAGCCAGCAGAGTTTATGCACTCACTGCCTGATGCTTCCCACTCAGATGCAGCTGCTTTCATTTGTTTTACTTATGATTATGAAGAATTCGGAGTGTTTCAAATTTTAGTAGGATTTTGAAATGGATTTGTGAAAGGAAAAGCAAAGAAAGCATTGTGGCAATGCACTTACAAGTAAATACATGCTAGTTCTGGTTTTCAGGAAGGTTTTTCTTCTGTCACCATGCTGAAGATACATGATTGATTCTCAATCTTCAAATTAGCCTTAAAGGTATTCTCAGTATTAGCTTTAAGAAATGCTCAGTATCAGTTAGAAAAGCTAAAAACTAAATGATAATAATGGTAATCATAGCAGGTTAATCAATACTGAGATTATTAGTATTTTGCCTCTTTGTCAAACCTGCAAAAAAAGGGGAAATAATACAGAATGTAGGAATATTTTTTCTTCAATTTGTGGTTTATAAGGGTTGCTAGAAATGTGGCCTCATTTTAGAAGGCACACCTGACATTTCCTAAAGGCAAAATTAAATGGGTCAGAGAAAAATCATCTTGAAACGTTTTGATGCCACAAGGATTTAAAATTATTGCTAAAGTCTGCGTCCTATCTATGACAAGAACAAGAGCCTGGAAATTGGTCATTCTGGCAATATTCAGGGCCTCAACTTGTAAGGTTACTGCCTGAACAGCAAAAGAATAGAAAATCTGAAAATAAAAAAGCCTTTCATCTTTCCCCTTATGGACCGCTGTGACTTTCTTCCCTCTTGCACTCCAGGAATTCAAGTTATGGAAACTGCTGGTTCTCCTGTGTCTGAAGTACATTTCAGGGACAGTGTTACTGTGCAATCCCCTCTAAGACCTCTTACAATACTGTGCCATCACCCAAGTTTTTTGTTGCAGCTTGAATTTGCCAAGCTGGTGATTTTTTTAAGAAAGAAAAAACCCTATTCTATTGAATGATTATTTAAGACAAGATGACTTTTCCCCCCAGTTTTTCAAAGTTACCTTTTCTTTTAAAACATTCTGAAAATTATCCTTCAAAAACGTTTCACATGCCTTCCCTCTGAAGTGTCCTGCTTTCTGCAGTGTGTATTGAGGAGCTCTACAGCTCCAAGCCTCTTCTGGCCTGGGTATACAAGCCAATAGTGAAGAAAATGTCACATATGGTAGCACTTCAAAGTGTTCAAACAAAATCTTTACTGGCTGGTAAGAAGAGTGCATGTTTAACAGTTTGAATCATTCAGTAAGTAAATGTTTGAATGAAGATTAATGAATCTGTATAGAGTTGAAACAATAAGTGCAAATGTTAGCACTTTCCTTTGTTTCTAGTTAAACTGAGGGTTTAATAGAACTACGCAAAGTCCCAAATTAATTTATTTTCCAAATTAGTGTTTAAAATATTTACACCTTTCTCCCTTCCTGCTCTCCTCCTTATAACAAGCAGGCTGGATGACAGTATCAGGTAGTGCCTGATCACTGCTGACCCAATGGTATTTCCTTGGGCAGGAAATGTACCCACGTTCAGAAATTTTAACTTTTTAAAATTAATTATTTTCATATTGAGCTACTCACTAGTCAGCTACCACAATGTAACCTGAAAAAGAGCAAGGCAAGAAGTCCCAGTGCTTCTTACAGACCACTGAGAGGGAAAGAAAGAGAGAAAAAGTGATGGAAAGGTGTGGGGAACTACAGAAAATGAGTGGAGATTTTGTTAAGGAACCAAGCATAGGATTACAGTTGGATTAAAGCTGATTTTCTACCCTATCCTGCAAGCAAATAAAAAGCCCTAAACATATGGAATACTTCAGTCTGAAGGAACTTTTCTATCCACTGATTAGTACCTGTAGCACTCATACCAGTAATGCCAGCAGCGTTGGTACCAATACACCAATAATTTTGTGCTTTGGTAAAAAGAGATCTTCAGACACACACCTTGTACACACGTGGTGGTCCATCAAAAGCCTGGTGGAGCCCCTTAAAGTGGAGCATCATGTGCTTCAGTACAGCAGAGGGAAAAAAAACCTATGAAAACTTCCCCTCTATCTTTAAAAATGTGCTTTAGGAAACAGTGAGAAGTTTTCTGAATCTGAATGTTTTTTTGATTCCTAGTTGACTTGATAAAAAAATACTCTGAGGAAAAATAAAATAGTAATTTTACTTCCCACATCAAGATGTGCTTGGATTTGCTGTTTATTTTGCTTTCAAATAGTTTGAATAAAATTATTTCTTTATCTTGTTTTTTTTTGGTTTGGCATTTTTTGTTGTTTTGTTTTTTTTCTTTGGTTGGTTGTTTTTTTTTAACATAGGGAGGATTTAATTATTTTTTGAGGAAGGACTAAATGCAAACTGAAAAACAGACCAGAATTTTGTATCTGTCAGTCAGCTCTGAGTGCTACCACTTAGAAAGGATAGTTTGTCTCAGAAGAAAAGTGAGCTATCAAAATTAAAGTATTTGTTTATTAATTAATTAATTATTTAAATAATTTATTTACATTTATTTAATAACTTATTGTTTATTTTTAAAAACTGGTTCAGCCAACTTATTTGTAAGCATATTATAAACAAAGTGGCTGTGAACATATACAATGGAATATGATATTATAATGAAAAAGAATTCTTGATGTTTTCCTGCTTGTATTGTGATCAGTGAAAGTTTGTTCTCTAGCAAAGAAGTCCTGTCACGAGGCAATCTTTTCCTCATTGTGCAGAGGAAATAAAAGATAAGTAAAAGTAAAAAAAAAGTAAAAAAAAAAGGTGATAAAACAGAAAAGCAGCTTATATTAATACTTTTATATATAGAATTGTTAGTGGGTTTTGTAGCTACGATAATGGGACTGAGAAAAAGATCAGCAAATT
This sequence comes from Luscinia megarhynchos, assembly GCA_034336665.1. NCBI lineage: Eukaryota > Metazoa > Chordata > Aves > Passeriformes > Muscicapidae > Luscinia > Luscinia megarhynchos. Next base: position 37,886,639 of record CM067566.1, on the reverse strand, counting down.
AATTTTAATTAATGAGAATTAACCTCAAGGCATTCACAGAAATAAGAGATTGATTGCTTTCTTGCATCACCTATAGTATCTCACAGTTAAAGCACATATCATGTAGAAATCTAGTTCAGGGCCAGAGGAAAGAAACACAGCATGGGCTTGTCACAACACATAGAGAAATGCAAGTAGAAAAGAGAAACAGATGTAATTACCATTTTAATAGGTATTAAATATTATTACTAGTAGGGAAAGAGTTTGAGGCTATCAGCTTTTAATTGGCTCTATCCTAAATTCACCAAAGTCAATGAAAATCTTTCCAGCTATTTCAGTGGGATTTGGAGTAGTTTTCAGTATCTTACAACAAAGATGCAGTTGCCAAAACAATTATTTCTTCATTCCTACTAGTAAGAGTTTTCTGAATAACCTTTAGTGGCAGTTAGTGCTTCTTAAGTTTTAGAGTTATTACTGAGGCAACAAATACTTTCTGAATGTACTTCCTCAGAATATGGTCACTGAACAAATAACAAGAACAGAAGGACTTGTAAAAAATAACAAAGTAAGCATCACAGATGCAGTTCTAATTACTGCAAGAATCGTCATTGCAATCTTTATAATCCATTTTATTTATAAAATGTGGGCAAGGATGCATTATTTTAAAAGACACTGTACACAAGGATATCCCCAGAGATAACCACTTTTTTTTTATTAGTATTAAATCCTTGCTCATGAAAAAAGACCTTTTTATTATATGCTTTGTGTAGGTATTGCACAGAGAAGCTGTAAAGAGACATAGTAAGCACGTTTCTAGCCTCGAAACAATCTCCACATTTCAAACTATTTGTATCTGAGCATCAGTTCTCCTTTGAGAGAGATTTTCTCCATCACTGTTCTGAAGGCATGTGTTACTTAAATGTTGCAAAATGGAAACATATGGAGAAGCAAGATGAGGAAGTACTTAGAAAAGCCTCAGTAATAAAGTAGAGGAAATAATAGCACAGTATTAGCAGTAGCACTGCTGTTCTTGCTTTCATGAGGTATTTGTTCAAATATATATATGGGTGTATTATATCATGACATCTCTACTGTCTGTCATTTTGCACATGCAAAATCATGCTCAGTTCTTGAAAAAACAATTGCATGTAAATCTGCTTCTGTGGGGAAAAAAAACCCCACACCAGTATCTATTTCAAAATAACATCTGAGTGGAGAAAAGTGAATCCTCAATAATAAATGAAACCAATTAATTTCTTTTAGCATCTCAAAAGAATGTCCCAAATTCAAGGTCTTCTTGCTACTACTTTCTGATTTTTGTCCTCATATTAGGAAAAAAGGAATCCTTTGCCCTCCATTAGTTTCAACCATCTTTTAAATCTCTCCTCTGAGCAACAAGGCTTTCCAATTATTTGTAAAGTTCTTTATTGTTTATTGTTCAAGAGAAAACACAGAAACCTGAGTAGAGGACAGTGTAATTTTGGCTAATGAATCTTTTATTTCAGAGCTCTGGAGCACCCACAGGGTGACAAAGCCATGCTGGAGAGAATAATTTAAAACTGAAAAATTTCCACATACAAAAATGAATGAGATCCGCACCTGAAACCTAATAAATAAGTATAATACTTATATTATAAAAATGTAATGTTGTTGGGCTGGCCTGCCCTATGGTAGAAGTATAAATATTTAAAGGCATAGAAGTGCTCTGGATATAAAGCAGAGAAAAGAACGTATACAGGTCCACATCATGATATGTCTGGCATAAAATCTAACTAAAGGTCACTTTTCTTATATAGGTTCAACTTTTCTTATATCTGTTGAGACACTCAAAGGAAAGCCTGAAGAGAAGTTCTGAATGGACCACCTATATAGTTCATAGGAAGCAAGAAAAAGGATGGTCTAAACAACATGACATTTTATAGATTGCTTTCAAAGAATACCACTGGTAATTCCTAGCTCTTAAATCAGAATGGCAAAAAATCATTTCCCTAACTTTGGAAACACAACACTCACTGATATGGAATCTTCATTTTTTCTTAATTTTTACATTTTATATATGATTCAGTGGAAAGTTTTGCATTATCCCCTGGTTATGGATCTGGTTCTGGCAATATCTCACTGTCTCACACTATATTAATTAAAGATTTAATTTCATGAGCTTGTTCTTTCTCTCTCTGCATTCTTTGTTCTACATATGGGTAAGGATTAATAACAACAAGGGCACCATCAATTGCTGTGCCATGCTCCAAGCATGGGAGAACAGGCTGTGTGATGCTATGTTTTCTGATCTGAGAGCATTATCTTACTCAACAGGTGGATAGCTAGTGAGCTTTATTGGATGAATTGAATCCTAGGAATTGTATGTGTGCGTATGTATATATATATACATATATATACATTTATATATACATGAATATACATATATATACACAGTTTCTGTTTATGTCTAAAACAAGCCTTCTGCTGTAGGATGGGAATGTAGCATCTCAACGGGACAGGGGAGCAAATGCAGAGAGGTTCCCTCCTTGCTCTGTCAAGTTGGAAAGGCAAGAGATGAAAGGCAGAGTAAACAAGAATTGACAGAGCTAGGAGCAAGAAAGACATATGTATATAAACAGCTACACAGAAGTGTATGTCAGCACCTGACTGTAGACATACAGATTTAGAAACTATGCAGTTCAGTTGTCTGGAAAACAGTTACTATGCAGAAAAAAAAGAGTTCAGAATATGAACAGAGAAGGGATAAATCTGGCAATGTCTTGTACAAAGGTTCTGTTCAAGGCCTAATTTTGCTGGTTGTCTAAACTAGTAACTACTTTTCCTACATAAGAAAACTCTTCTTTTCAGGAATAAAGAATTATGTAACATTTTTGAAGGAACATGATATTATTCTTCACTGTCACTGACTTGTCACTATTTGGCCAGATCACCGAATGCCCTACCTACTGTTAATGGATATCTTTGATTTCCTTCTAAAGAACCTGAAATGGGTATTAGCCTGCTGAGAACAGCTAGAGCAGCTTTACAGAAAAGTAATCTTTCTTCAATAAAGACACATGTTATCCAGCATTAGTCACATCAACAGGTGTATCAGATACTGTCATTCAGGATGTTCAGTTCCTAAGATTTGAACCTACCTCATCGGAAAGTTTTGGAAATGTTAGGGCAGAAAATAGCTTCCTTTGAGAAAGATTTTATTTTGCTACCTGCAGCAGCTTGAAAAGCTTTTAATTCAGCAAACATTTCTGGAGGCAGGACCAATGCTTTTTTCCTGTGTTTTGAACCCTGTATGTGATACTTAAACATATCAAATAAGATGCTGTCCCCAAGAGCATTTATGTTGGCTTTGTCACACTGAGTAATCAGGTCTTGTTGATTTTTGGAAGCTGTCTGTTGTCTCAGGAAAAATCTGCAGGTTTATCTTACAGTGACAGATGGTTTGGTTAATAAATGTGGCAACAACTCTGATGGTGTCACAGTCCTGGTGGCTGGTACTCCAGGGCACACTACACAGCAGCAGTGACTGAGTCCATGCACTGATCCGTGTATCTATAATCACCTCTCCTTCATCCTTTCTGAGCTGTTAAAGCAACAACTTGCCACCATTTCAAATGTCCACGGTATGTGAAGACTCCCTAGCCAGAGGAAAGTTTCCTCCTCTTCAGTAACACAAGAGGAACAGTGACTCACTGAAAAGGCTTCTTTTGAAAACTTGGAGGAAGAGTAGAAGGCACAAGCACATAGCTCTTTCCCCCTCTTCCCTAGTACAATTACAAATACTCTTCAGGGTCTCCTTTCCCACTCCTTGCAAATGCTTCTATCATTTCCTCAGACATACCGCTTCCTCCTTGGACATGTTCACAAAATTAGGAAAGAACAGGAAGAAGATAAAGAGAAGAAAATGGCATGAAGTTATTCCCAAGCATCAGAGCTCTAGCAGAAAATGTTACAGTAAAAGGCTAAAGAGGACTGAATGTGTCAAAAGATGAGTTTAGGGATAAATAGATGGATAATTGCAATGAATTAATTGCCAAACATGAAGTTGAAAGACATGCCATAAGAGCTATCCTTAATAATTTTCAAAAGGTTCCTTTTAAATAGACTTTTCTTAATAGAAGGGAAATGGTATCAGCAATGGAGGAAAAATAGGCCTTCCAGTCTAGTATCTTAAAAGTCAAAATGGATTTTTTTTTCTTTTAGGAAAGCTTTGTTTTATCTTCTGTCTTTTTAAAAGTAGTAATAAAGGGCTCTGTGTCTTGAGTGCAGTATTTAGCAGAAATTTCACCTTTTGAGACTCATGTGTTGATAACCTTGTATTTTTTACATATAAAAATGAGATACACCATGCACACAGTTACATAGCACGAACCAGTTTCCAGGAGACCACATCCATGAACAAATGTAGGCAATAATTCTAAAGGAGCCTTATAAATACTTTTCCAAATATTCTATTCTGTTCCTGTCACACTGAAAGAAGAGAAGTAAAAGAAGTAAAAAAGAAGTAAAAAAGAAATTTCATAGAATAGGACCTAAGTTGTGCAGCAGTAAAGTACCAGAGACTAGCAGGCTTTAAATATTTAAATAGTAGTCTCTGTAAACCAACAGACCAGTTTTAAGATTGAATGGTTACGTTCTCCTTTTCCCCTCTGCTTTCCCCCTTTTTTTTTAATGACATCTTTAATTTTTCTTTTTAAGCCATAACCTCAGTGAACAATAGGCACTTTTGCAAGAAGACTGCAAAAGCCCTTTTAAGAATAGAAATTTAGTCACCACTGCATTTCTGTCCATATTTCCAAAGACTGCCCCATGAGTCTTGATAAGAAAATGGAACAACATAACAAGACACTTGGATAATGCAAAAAAACCCCAACCCAAATAAGTTACACTGTCTAAAAGCAGCTGCTTCTCTTCTACAACCTCCAACTTCCAATTCCATTTTGTAATCCTGCCATTGATAAAGGCATTGATTGAGGCAAGATATTTTTATTCCCTTACCTTTGCTTATGGAATAATTATAAAGCTACTCTGAGCAATACAATGTGTTTCTCCAGGTGTCTTCTGCCTCCACTTCTAATGACAGCTTCCTGCAAGCACCCCCTTCGTGGAGATGGACAGGGTTATTTTCAAGGTGCTTACCATCACTTCTAAACCAGGTGTTTCACTACATCTAGAAAAAATGGCCTGTTTTATGTAATGACACATTTCTTAAGCCTTGGACAAACTTCAGCTAAGTTACCTATCAGCACTAATGAAGTAATGGAAAGAATAATTGCCTTCATTAACATTTCACGTTCTTTTTATATTAATCAACTCCATATTGAGAAACTATTGCTGTGGAGGATAAAAAGATAATCACATATGGAACAGGCTGCTGTTTTATGAAAAGTCACTGTCCTCACCCTGTGTATCTGAAGGAGAAATGGTCACCCAAAAACCACTCCTGCAGCTGAAAGAGACCAAAGTTCAAAATTTGCATATTGCAACACTACAAGGAGATATGTCTATCGCCTTCCAAAATGTAAAAAATTATAAATAGTATGAAGAAAAGTTTGATGCACTAAGACTCACTTAAACCATTTGCTAAGGTGTATTCGGAATTCAAATGTACCTTTGTTTGTGGGAAAATACAGGGAAATATCTCAGAAACCGAGTCCGTACTTCAGATGTTCATGTGATTTAGCACTTATCTTTTTTTAAGATTAGCACAGGTTTGTCGAATTTTGGCCAAGAAGAGATCAGCCTCTAAGTGCACTCTAACTCAACACTACATCTAATTAAATGCCCAACACTTCATATTTCTCCTCTAGCAAATTCACAGGGACTAAACATGTAACACAGGTGCCTGCTCCACCTCGAACAGGTGCTTTCACCTCTATTTTCCTTTTCCAAGACCTGCTGCAAGGTCATCTGCTTTCTCTCCCCTCCTGCGAACAAACTTGTCTTCTCCTTTGCTCTTCAGGATACAAAAATCCCTGAGCTGAAACCTGAAATACCATTTTAAATTACAGGAAAGCCTTTACAACAGATGAAATGGAGAGAGATAAGAGTTCCATCTGAAAGGATTTGGTTAACCTCATCTATTGCTCACCTCACAGACACTGCTTATCTTGATAAAAGAAATGCCAGTAATGCTGCAATGGCTTTTACACAAACATACAAAAGAAACAGGAAATATTTTAACATATTTACAATTCATTTCTTCAGGAGATCACAAGGTCAAATATGCAGGGAGATGGCCTATATTACTTGTTGGTAAACTGCAATTCAAAATGTATTTGCTAGTTTAATTCCTAAAGCTAGCTGGCCAAACATTAAATGCTTATGAGATGAGGACAATCATCTTTGCTTACCATTGTTAAATGACATCAAAGAATCATAGAATGGTCTAGGTTGGAAGGGACCTTAAAGACCATCTGGTTCCAAGCCCCCCCCTGTGGGCAGGGACACCTTCCACCAGACCAGGCTGCAGCCCCAACATGGCCTCAACAGCTTCCAGGGACTGGTAACCTGTTCCAGTGCTTCACCCCACAGTAAAGCATTTCTTCCTGATATCCAGTCCAAACCTACTGCCTTTCAGTTATAAGCCATTCCCCCTTGTCACTACATGCTCTAGTACATAAAACATGCTAAATGATGCTTTGAAGGCTATTGTAATATTTTGCCTCTAATTACAGCCACTGCTGTAGGAATTCACTCAGTGGTCAACAACAGAGGGGCTGGCCCAGGACACTGCCTCTGTACTCTATCTGGGTGTAAAGGTCTGCTGTTCCTCACCCCTCCTACTCCCCACAGCATGGAGTTTTAAGTACCAAGTTGAAGCACGGAGTTGCAAACCCTGAATTTACAATGGCACCTTCCAAAGCATCCAGATTATAATTTTTGGGGAGAATTCTTTAAAAAATGACTATAAATACCCCTACCCCAGGTTCTTTAAATGTTATTATTTAATCTAGGATTATTCCCCCCCCACTGCCCCCCTCAAAGATTGGCTATCTTTAACAAACCATTCATGTTGGAGAGGCTGTCATTTTTGCTATCTCAAAACCAAAATAAATAAGGAACAGATTTTTGCCATTCATTTGTCATTTGATTAACAAAGGGTCACAAAGGGCCTCTGAAATTCTGGACTATTTCTTACCTTAAAAATAAGTGTTTCATCCTCACAGTCTCTTCTTTTTTTCACTCAAAAAAATGAGGAAAATTCTGCTTCAAAGAAAGGCTACAGTTTAAATGCAAGTGCTGGCAGGTGAAGTGTGTGGGCTTCTACTTATCTGTTTGTTAGTCTTGGCAAAGAAATGAAATTACTATCTGAAAAGGATCACAGCAGTGTATTGCACCTTTCACACTCAGCAGAGCCATGAAAATAGTGAGAGAAGAGAGTTGCTATTTTCTTCATAAAACATCTGACTTACTCTGACAAGGATCATGACAGATTAGTGGCTGGAACAAGACTAAAAAAAAAACCAAAACAACTTCTATACATGTTATATTTTTGCTTTTTAACATTCAGCTCTAAATAATGCCTTACTTTTCCTGTGTACAGGTGACAAAGAGCTGCTCAGAGAGGTTTTTTTTTTACTAAATATCTGAAATAAATAGTAAATAATATCATAACATTATGCAGAGTCATGCACAGCAACAATATCACATTTTAATAACCTCTTAGAGAGTTCACTTTCATCTATACTACATGAAAACAAAATCAATTCTCCTTAAAAACAACATAAGTGATCCAGTAATTGAAGCAATCTTTTCACTACAGCTTGTGCAGTGACAAGAGAAAATGCAAAATATTTTTTATTCTCTAGAAAATGGCTCAAAGGCAAAGTGAGCATAGCCCTTTGAGACCTGCAATAACCTACAATGAGGGCAATAGCCATCAAACAAAATATAACAGATGGCAGCATGGTTGCTTTACCCTCAGATACAGGTTACTGAACAGATGCCTTTAGGGCTTAATATTAGATACTTTTTTCCCTTTCTTCTAGACCATGGCATAGCTTTGTGCACATGTCATTTATAAAACAAATGCAAAACAGCATAGGGAAATGAATAAAGTTTCAAATGGCAAAATGTCAGCAGAAATAAAAATTTAGAGAGGATAATGTGATTATCAATGTTGCTGGTATATACTGAAACATAACCTTACCCTTTACAGTACACTGTATCTATCACACATTATTTTGAGCTATCTTACACAGTTCAAAAGTATACACATAAAATCTGCTATAAACCCTTCATTTCTTTGCCAGAAAGGTCAACCACCCAAAAGGCTAAAAGTCAGCTCTCTTGGTAACCAGGTTTAAACACTCAAAAGGAGCAAGACTAGAATAGAGAAAAAAAATGTCACACACAGTGAGCAGGGAGATTTCCACAAATATCTGAAAAGATAAATCACACAGAGATACAGATCACACACTGGTAAAACAGATAAGAGCAAGAAAGATTATTTCTAACTCCTCAGGCACTACATAGTTCACAGCTTGACCAAGTCAAAAATGTATCTTTAAAATGTCTTACTGTGCTTACACAGATCATCCTCCTAACATGTATTCAGTCATGATAAAATGCTGTGATACATTATGAGATCCCTAAGGCCATGCCAGGTTTTCAAGATCCTGAGTCTTTTCTCTATGTGACAAGGCAAAATACCTTTTGTCTTCAATAAGACATGAATTTCATCTTACAAATGCACATGAAAATACACTCGAGTTGTGGGGGTTTGTTTTTTTCCCCCTTGTGTTTTTTTGTTGTTGTTTGTTTTTTTTTAATAAAATTCCTTTAGGACAAATTACTACGGTGCCAGGAAAACAAAAGAAATAAAAGAATCTTCTAAAGATTCTAGGCCAATCTCTCTTAAACAATGGGATATTTCAAAAATATAAATGGTGCATTCTTCAGGGCATTTTAGTAAATATTCCTGGGAATGGTATTTTTTTTACTGAAACTGTAATCCTTAACCAAGGAATATCAGTGTTTAACAAATAAACTGGTCTTCCTTGTTTAAAGAAAAGACACATTGCTTGCAGTAAAGAAACATTCAGGAAAGTATAGTGACAAGTGGGCTTCACTGTCACTTCCACCATTTTGGGGAAGGAAAGGGAAGGAAACTGTATTTTTAATAGTCTGGAGGAAAGTTGGAGGAAATACACATGGATAGTGAAATACCAGAAAACAGATACCGTGTGACAGAGTATTTGCTGCAGCTTATACTGCTTTGCCAGAAATGTGGTATCAGAAACACTACAGGGAGCCATTCCCAAGTTTCATAGAAATTTTGACAGGATGTATTTTCCTAGGGAAAGTAGGATAACCTTAAGCTGAGGATGAATAGACATGGCTTGCTTTCATTTTATTATGAACTTCTTATGACCTTACATACCCTCTTATCTCTGTCTCCATTCTCCTTCAGCATTCAGGCTACTTTCCAACACTGGTATAAAATGTTTGTATAGTGTGGCATTGAAGGTCAGTGGAAATCCAATAGAAAGCCAAATTTCAAAGGCCACCCCAAAAAACTTTAAGCACCCTCAAGGAAATAAAGTAATATAGGGTAAGGAAGATTTTAAAGTCCTCTGGACTGTTGTTTTTCATCATGCTTGAGTCGCCAATACATTAGCTAGTAATCAGAAAACAATTTATTTTCCTGGATGTCAATTATGAGCACATCAAAATCTTTGCCATTTTATTTGAATTATTAAAACAAAATATTAAGAAAATCCATCATAAAAGAAAACTCATCCAACCTACCCTACAGAAAGTAGATACAGAGTATGCTTTCTTCATCCTTTTCTCTTTCAACATTTTGAAGTATTCTCTTTCCATAGTTAACACACTGACATTAGCAGACAACTCATAAAAAAACCCTGATAGATTCATTCACAAGAAAACTTATTCTGTGATAGAGACATAGATACTAAATGCAAATACTGAAAAATAGCTGATAGTTGTTTTAATTTTAGTCTGAAGATGCAAAAGACCCACTCAGATTAGCCAAAAGAAACAAGGTTGTGCCAGCTCTAAGAGAACACAAATGAAGCAAGAACACTGCTTCATTTCCAGGCCTGTAGATACAGGACAAATCTGAGTAAGGAAAGAGAATTGAAAGCTGCATGATTATTAAGTAAGGGTGAGGAGGACAAAACTGGAAAAAACCTGGCACCCACGTTAGGAGGTTTGGTCTTGGCAATTCTCTCAAGGGTGTATAATATGATGTTGTAAATATCAAGGGGTTGCAGTAGACATAGTGATATTCAACTCCTTTTACCCTTGTGAAAGGAGTTGAATTTATCATACAGCTGGTTTTGCTTTAAATGAGAAAATCCCTAATTAGATTGTTCAATTTTCAGACAGTGAAAGCAAAGCTTTTTCCTGCCTCCTTTTCAGTGTGAAATACTCCAAGAGATGTGAACCCTCCCAAATCCCCTTTATTTTTATGTCTGTATACAAAATGTTAAAAATATGAAACTAACATAGGAAACTCTTTGATATGACATTCAGACACCATCCTGCACTGAGTTCAGGATCTATTCACAAACAAGAAGTTCTATGGCTGGCGATATAACCCATCACCAATTACATGCTTCATCTAGTTGCAGAAAGGTAGGCTGACTTAGCCAGGGAAGTGCAGCAACTTGAGCCTGCAGGGACGATTGATTCTGCATGTAAAATATAACAGCAGGCATATTATAAACTGCAACTCAAATTTAAAATGTTAACAAATTATTCTTTTCCTTCTCTCCTCATCACTTCTTACTCAAAGCATGCACTACATTGCAGATTGCAAATAATTTTAGGGGTGGGGGATGAGAACATCTGGGTAAAATGTTTTTTCTGTTTGTGTGTTACCAGAACTGTTTCAGAGCTCTGCTTCTATGAAAAATAGTCTAGCTGTCTTCTGAATCCATTTCAACTTTCCAGAGCTAACTGCCTTTCCCCCCCTACATGTTCATTATTCTGTGCTCTGCAGGTTTTAGTTTACTTCATTTCTCTGGATTTAGGTTGTGTTGACTTAATTTCTTCACTCATATTAGCACAGAGAAGGTAACATTGTTAGCAGTCAGCCCTTTCCAGAACCAATGTATCTGGTATATTATTTTAAAATCCATAAGTTGAATAAAAGTATTTTAGAGAAGCCACATATTTGACAGATCTTTTAAAACGAGTAATAAAGCAGAATTCTAAGCATATAAATTTTGTTTTTCTCCCTCCTTTCTTGTCTTCTCTTATATAAATGTTTTTGTCCCTAAGAGCAGGTAAGCAGACACCTCATTTTTCAGTAGCAGCCCCGCCTTCTATTATTCAGATGCAGTAAAATAATGCCTACTGATATGAAACAATAATCCATACCAACAGAGCATAAACTAGATCAATTTATGCATCCAGAATTCATTTAAGACTACCCTTCTGTTGCATATAAGTAAAACCTTACAATACAAAGGTCTTGAGAGACCATGGCTCAGGCCTGTTACTTCAGCTAAGCAGGAAAGGACTTTGGGAAAGTGACTCAGCTGAATTAGAGGTAGAAAAACAAGTTATATAACCACTGTGCGTCCACATCGTGATGCATGGTGCTTGGTTGAATTATGTTTGTTATGATTTAAAACTATGTAACTGATAAAGGCCTAACTGCTTAAAAAAGCCTGGTTTTTGGAATAAAGCATCTCTCCTTTGCACCTACCTGGGAGCTATGTGTTGCTCTGCTTTGCACACCTTTCTTTTGTAAATCAAACAGCATGAGTTAAAGTGTTCCCTACTGAACTGGTTTAAGTAGAAGTAACACTACAATCTCCAAGAAACCAGAGGAATGATTTCTACCCAAAAAAGTCACAATCCCACCATAGTCCCTCAGAGCTATCAGGACAGAGCACCCCAACATCTCTGAGGTAGGCACAAATGAATTTGACACTTTCTGTGGTAGCTGGTGTTCCTGTATGTGATGCTGTGATGACCACTGTGCAGAGGTCATAGAACACTGCTTATGGGGATCACCATACAGGATATTGCTTGGAGGCCTCTTCTTCCTCCTTCTTCTCTTCATTTTTAATTAGAAACAACAACAACAACAACGACATCTCCATAAGAGCAAATCCAAGAGCCACCTGTCAACCTATAACTTCAAAGGCAGCAACATTGGGATTTGTGACTTATACTTTGTAGGAAAAACATTAAGTATGATAACATAGGTATGGTTGGCCAAAAAAAGTCATTCTGCAACTATGGTACACTAACTATTCTTTACAATTCCAATGCCTAAATAGTTGATATGGGTCCCCAATAGCAAAGAATTAATGAAAGGTAAAATAATAGATACTCAGCATTTTGAATCTCTATCAAATATACTTCAATAATCCCTACCAACTAATTTCTGATTTCATCAGAATTTACAAATGCTTTATTAAAAGATTCATATGTAGCAATGGCATACACTAGCAATCAACATGATTCCTAACATTCCCTCCACAGAAATGAATTATAATGACTAATCCACTTATAATCCTTCTGAAATGTTCGTTCAAAACTTTCTTTTAATAAGATGTTATTAGTTGACTAAAGTTAACAAGTCTGTTTTCTTAAACTTCTGCAAAACAAGTATTATTAATTCATATAGATATTACTGCAATTCTTTTTGAGCAGTGAATATTTTTAAAATATATACTTATTCTCTCAAGGTTCAAGGAAAACAAAATATTTACTATCTTTTATGCAAATTACTTTCTCTGTCTTTGTTTCCACGTGAATATGTTACTGCTTTGGAGTCTTTTTATGCCTGCTACGTTATTTAAAAAAGGGTATGATGAGAAGTTGAGCTGTCCGAAAGTTAGTTCAAAAGTGTTATGGCAACTGCAGTGAAAAAAACAATCTGCTGAATTCACACTCTGAATAACCTCATAGGTCACTTTCACTGATTTTTCTAAAGATGTATCCATGCTGCTGAGAGGAAAAAACCCCAAAAAACAGTAATACATTCTGTGCTTTTGCAAGTTCCATCACTGAAACACACTTCAGGGCAGCAGGTGCACTAACGTGACAGAGGAGAGTTTTGCTCATTAACTTCAGTGGTTTAAGTTAGAATAAGCTTTGACCCTACAGCATTATCTTCTAATCTTTAGATGAAAGCAGGAAAAGCTACTTATGATATACCAGGAAAGAGAAACAGATGTCAGCTGCTGACCACAAATCAAGTCTTTGATATGCCAAAAAAAGGGAGCGCTTTTCAGAAATTCCTATTAACTCTGTTTTGAGCACATCTCTACTTGCATGAGCCCAACCATCTAATAAGTTTTTTTTTCATTCTGGGTTAAATGTAAACTCTAACCTGTTTCAATTCTGCCTTCATACAGATAAATCATTTTCTGCAGTGAAGGATTTTTCAAACTGATCCTATTTAGGAAGTGTTATTGAACTTCAGAAGAAGAAGAATGTATCTTCAGCATCAATAACTTCAACAAACACCCTATTCTGGTGTCACAACTGTCGATTCTTTACAGCTTATGTGTCTGTGCTACCAAATATTTAAAAAAAAGTAACCAAAGGAAAAACATGTTCCTTGTTCAGACTCTCTCTCACTATAAGCCTTTCTTTTGTGTTTTTCTTTCAGGTGAGATCTCATTTCAGGAAGACAGATGGGGAATGAATACCAAAGTCCAGCAACTATTATAAATATTTCACTTATTTTTACAGAAAAATATAAAAACTTCCTGTGCACAGACACTTCAGAAGCTTCTTGAAGGCACTCTGTCAGACAATAGAATAACGTAAGCAGTAGATGAAGTAGATTTATGTTCAGACCTGAAGTACTGCACAAGGACATCCTGTTTGTCCTCAGTTACTGACCTGTGCCCAAAGGCAACAATTGTCCTGAGGCACAAAAGCAGAACTTCTTTTTTGTGAATGCACATAAAAATATGCATTTTAACACTAGGAAATGCCTGGCTGCCATAGTTACCAAATTCAGAGAAACAGTCATTCAGTCTAGTGTATGTTTTATTTCTTGGCTACACTCAAAACTAGATGTGAAAAATCACTGATGTTCTATACTCATCTCAAAAACAAACAAAAAATTGAAAGAAGTATCTGGGCTTCCCATGAACCTGTTTTCTGAATTCCCATATAATAACAGAGACCTTTACCATATTAGAACACTACCAAGAAACAGCAGATGAAACTCTGCTGTGTACAGGCTCAGCACAGGTAGGACTGTTCTGACTTGTGCCACTATTATCTGATTTTGCCATTAGTGTTGGAGGAGGAGTATGTTTGTCCCCATCCTTGGCATGGTTACAGGAGGCTCATCAAGGCTGCTTAGCAAGAGCTTGTTGAGAAGAGCACCTTGTTACACAATCACCAGCCACGGACGAAGGTACTATGAAAATTGGGCTTGAAGGGTTCAGGCATCTTTTATGTTACAGATAGATTTTAATAATCTCTATGTTTTTTCTGCCTTCCTTTAATATTTCTAGAGAAAATAAATAGAAAGGTAATATGATACTGACATAACAGACAGATACTGTCAATGTTTTTCTGTACTTAAGTCAATAAGCTAGTGAAAAAATGTTTCTAGAGGTTCTGTTTTCATCATTCACCCCTCAGCTGGCATCAGTGATAGGTCGCAATGTTAATGCCAGCCTGGCAGTAACTTTGGTGCTTCATTTCTCTACAATATCATCTATATCATCAATAGTAAGTGATACTTGTAAGTAACAAATCAATGACTTAAAATATGGATTCAGGGAAAACAGCTTTTGATTACTAGGACAGAACTCACTTCACAAAATTCACTTCTATCCCCTTCAGCGCCATTCAGAAAGATGCCATCTTTCCTGCTACTAAAGGGATCTATACATTCTTATGACCACTAGCTCTAACAGCTCTTCTGAGAACTCTTTCTCCCAGTACATCACTATAAGTTTGCCTTTAAAATGAGTTATAAGTATCTAACCCTGAAATATGCTAGACTGGCAGTTAAGGAAGTTCAGAGGAAGAGAAAAAGGTGCTAAGACTGTCAGGCTGAGACAGCAGAATGTTATGAATGCAGTTACCTAGCAAATATGTCACAGGAGAAAGTTAAGCAAAAAGCAGCAATCTTTTTGAATTCCACAGTAAATCTGAGTGTGGAGTATTTCCACTAGAAGAAAAGTTGGGAAGCTTTTTATTGAGACCAATTGAGAAATTATTACATGGTAAGCCCAAAAAATGTCAAGGTCAGGTAATTATTTAGAAAAAAATTTCCAATAAAATTGTCCCTCCATGTTTATAAAGGCGCCAAAAGAGTACAAAATTTAAAGCTGAACAGTAACTCCACTTTGAAAATTACCTAAGAAGCCAAGGATTGAGGTTCATGTAAAAATTCAGTACCAAAGTTTGAGCCTGAATAACTGAATAAGAATGCATAAATCATCCAGGATTTTTTTTTGCTTCAGCACATGTTTATCTGAATACACAATTTCTTTCAGATAATACACTTTGTCTGACTGGAAACAGAGTAGCTCAGGGTAACAAATGATCATTTATTTATTGTAGGTTTAGTACCTACTTGCCCTGCTTCCAGCCAGGACAGGGTTAATCTTTTGCACTAGCTGGCTGGGAATGTGGCTAGGACAGGATACCACCCCATGTTAATGCCAGGGCCAGGGAATTTGACTCCCTCCTAAGGAGAAGAGGTTCCTCCTGGTCAAGAAAACGTGGCACAGAAAGATGTGTGGTACTGTTTACTGTCATGGGCAGTGAACACTCTTGCATACAAATAATTATCTCTTTTGTACAGTTTTTTATTAATATTTTTGCTATTACTGTCTGTTTTCTTCTCTCATTGCTATTTCCAGTAAATTGTCCTTATCTCAACCCATGCTCTTTGCCTTTTGTTCCTTCAGTTGGAGGGGGGAAGGAGATTGGGGCATGGTGAGAGTACTAAATTGGAGAATACCATTCCTAAACTGTTAAATGTTTCATGCTGAACCAGTGTAAATGGATGATCACAGAAATCTCATTTCAACGAATCACTTTGCTGATGGCCTCAGTAAACTTTTCAAAATCCTCACGAGTATAGAGAATACAAAATCCTTTTCCCCAATGGTGTTTTTTCCAGATAAACACATTGGACATGACACACATTTGGGGAAAACAAGCCTCAGCCATAGATTTAATCCCTTAGTATCTCTGGACTTCAAACTTTCTTCACTATAAAACAATTGGAAGAAAGGCCAGTCAACCTGCTAAGGGGAGATGTCCAGCCCCCCAACAACTGAAGGACTGGCAGATGAGAAAGAAATGTGCACATTTGGGAAAGAGAGTAGATAAGATTTAGATTTCCTAATGGTTTTCATCTAGAGCTAGAAGTGCACAAGCAGGAAAGCATGTCTGGCTTACTACATAACAGCAAGATGCTGGCACTTCTTTGTGGTTAAGTTCTCACTTCACACACCCAGACTCTAAAATCCTACATGGCAATACATTGCTCTCCCACCTTTCTGTAGAATTAATTATGGTAAAATTGAGCATTAGATCCTTTCAAAATTTTCATATCAAAGTGCTTTAAATGAGAGATGAATTAGACCATCTGGTTTAGGGAATTCAAATGACTTCCCACTCACATTGGTATTTAACTATAATTAGACCAATCTATATGAAATTTTTCACTAGACAAACAAAAGTGCCATTACACCCTTGTCCTGCATTTCTGTCCTTGCACATCATGATGCAGTCCTTAAAGTACAGAGATTTTGTTCCCTTGTAATCCATAGAATATTTTCATTAGCAGATATAAGTTGGATATTGGGAACAAAAAGTATTTTCTAAACCTGCTATTGGCTCCAAAGAGGAGTAGGATGAAACTTCTCATTTAATGCAACTTCATCTCCCTGCAGCAGAACAGTCTGGGGGATAAAAAACCCACTGAACTCTGTTAGGTGTTAACAGCTGAGAATGACTGTAGTGCTGATCTATAGCTGAAGGGACACGCATCCCATGGACTCCAAAAGTGGCATGTGGTAACAAACGTGGATCCCACATGCTAATGTCAATTTTTAATTTGATTTTACAGCACAGCCACCTTGTCACAGCAAGAATGAATACAAATCTGCCTGTAATAGATATTCATTGCTTCTCTGTATATGTATTCTAGACACCACATAGAGTCATTTGCCAGTAACTCCATTATAGGGCATTTCCAAATTAAGAGAGGAAGAGTGATTTTATTTTTAGGCCCCTTATTTTTTTTACAGCAATTCAGGTGTAAAAATGTGAGAACTTGCTAATTATTATGTGTTTAGTGGATTAGCTAGACTTCTTTTTTCTTACATTTGACAGCCAAATCAGCTTTGTGAGACTGTGAAGTCTTCAGTGATAAAATGTTCCGCTGCATGTTGTCATTAACTTTTTTTTTTACTGCTAAGCAAGTGAAAGTTTCCTAGACCCATTAAAGACTTTTTTTTTTTCAGGATGGTAAAAGGATTTTGAAATTTTCTTTCTTGCCTGTCCAATGCTGACTCATCAAGATACCATGGGGGAAACTGAGGTTCAAGACTAGCACTAAAAAGTATCTAAGGTGAAGGACCACGACCTGCATCACTTACATTAGAAGGAATTTATTAAATACATCCTACAATATTTAGACAATAAGGCAAGACTTTTACTCAGGACTTTTTCCTCTTGTTTCTCAGACAAAAATACTATTTACTAGACAATGAGGAATTATTTTTCAAATTGTGTAAAGACTTCTGTTTTGCTTCTGAATCACAAGAACTTCTAGAGAATAGGTCAAAAAATATGGTATCACATCAATCATCTTTTTCCATGGAAATAATACAAAAAGAGTTTCTCTTATCCTTAAGCTTCCACATCACATTGTAACTACTCACTTAATCAGAGATCTCACAGCATACTGCCATCCCCAGTCCCTGCTGTCACTAGAAAACATGTCTTTTTCTGCCACAAGTGTGGAGTTACTCAAATCCTGATTCTTTTTACTGCTTAGTCACAAAAACCTTTCTTTCCAGAAGCTAACATACAATAAATATTTAAGCTACTTAATAGAGAGACAGCAGCAAAAAAAAACCAACGAACATTCAAGGATTTCTCTAGTGGTTTCATTTGTACTGGCTGAAAAACTGTTATTGACAGTCCTTGTGTGAAAGAAATGGGGAGAACATTCGTTTCTCCTGTGACTGGACTTCCTAGTGGCATTTCCTTCAATATTTCTGGGTGAAATCCAAATTACTTTTTCAAGTAGTCCAATGAAACTATGGTTATCTATTTCTGAATGGTGAAACTTAATGATGCTTTTAATCCCAGAATTATTTTAAGGTCAGATTTGTAGTGAAATAAATAAAGCAGCAGGAGAAACAAACTGATTGCTAAAGCCATTAGCAGACAGGATGCATAGACAGAAAACGACATGGAAAAACTTTGCAGTAACTTTCACCAATATGGAAATGGTAAAAACTCACAACTTTTTTTTTACATTGTGAGAAGAAAAGCTTCTTCTTTTTCCTTTTTATATGTAAGAAGAAAAAACTAGATCAACAGAAAGTGTCGAGTAAAAAAATCATGAATTAGAATAATGGCCTATAGTAATCCTTGTCAAGGACAAGAGTCTGCTTTTATTCTTGAGTTAAAAATAATAAATGGCATGTGTTATACAGAACAGTCCTATTTTTGGGAGACAGAAGTCATGCTAACTTCTGGCCTATCAATTCAAACTTCTTTCTATAAATCTCATCTTCTCCCTGTATCCTGTCTCCACCAAAACTCCCTTCTCCCAAGAAAAGTAATAAAAAAATACTCTCTGGAATTCACCAAGGGCCAGTAGAAACTCTCATCAAATTGGAACATGTGTCTGCTTTGTGTGTTAAAGAGTTGGTTACTCTGATCTGCATCACATGAACACATGGATGGCTCAGAAAGAGCCATCTTGGCTCAATTTCAGTAAGTGCTACTTAAATAATGAGGGCCCTAAATAATGCACACTGCTTTCCAACACTCTCTAATAGGAAAGAGGTGAGGAAGAAGTGTTGACATGTACTATCACACTCTACAATTCCCTGAAAGGTGTTTGTAGTCAGGTGGGGGTGTCTCTTTCACCAGGCAGCAACTGACAGAACCAGAGGATGCAGTCTCAAGCTGCACCACGGGAGATACAGGTTGGATATTAGGAAAAAGTTATTTATGGGAAGAGTGATAAAGTACTGGAATGGTCTGCCTGAGGAGGAGGTGAAGTCACCATCCCTGGATGTGTTTAAAAAAAGTGGATGTGGCACTTGGTGCCACAGTTCAGTTGAGGTGTCAGGGCATAGGTTGGACTCGATGATCTCGAAGGTCTCTTCCAACCTAGTCATTCCATGCTTCTGTAAAACCCATCTAAGATCAATGACAAAGAGTGCATAGAAAATATTTTTCTTATTTCAGTTTCACAGAATTACAGAATGGCTGAAGTTGGAAGGGACCTCTGGACATCACTTTGTCCCAATCTATCCTAAACCATTCAAGCAGTATCACCTTGAACAGGTTGCCCAGGACCATGTCCAGGTGGATTTTGAATGTCTCCAAGGATGGAGATTCTAACACTCATTTTTGTTCATTTCAGAAAAATTATGTTCACCAGAAAAATTATGTCTTTAAAATTATGCAAAAAGGAAAATAAATTGTGCTTTGTTTTTTGGTTGGTTTTTTTTTTTTTTTAAATTTCTAATAAAGACTAAATCTAAATTTTTTTGCCAAAAGGCTTTATTGTGTTTTTAAATTGTTATAAGATTGCTGATGGTTAAGATTTTAAGATTTTTGGTTGACATGATCAGGAGAAGAATTTAAACACAAATAGAACATTGATAAGGTTTTCCAAATTATTGCATAGCACATATATAATACTTAATATGCTTACACTTGTGCAGTACTTTGCACATATTAAAAGCAAAACAGGAAATTATGTAACTAAATTTTACCAAAATCTGGAACATATGCTATATAATAAAAACTTTACTTACTGCAATTATTTCTTTTTATTCAATTCTCTGTTAAGAAACAAGGCCTTCCTGTTTGTGTATTGCAATGGAGGATTTATGATTACCCTTTTGTAAGCAGAAGTTAAAATTTATCTTCTGTGTGGCAAACACATGCATGTAATATTCTGTTAGTTCTGTCATCCAGTGCTCATCCAAGAGTAGCCACTACCACAGCTTTTCTGGAATCGACTGTTCATAGAATGAACTCCATTCTGAAGCAATAACCATAGCAATATACTTTGTCCACTGAAAATTTTCATTAAACACTGTTTTCACAGATAGCATTAATCACATCCCTCGTCCTAACCTTGCAATATCAAATAAAATGAAACTAATTTAATTACATTGGAAAGTTTCAGATGTTATCCTCAAAAATGAAGATGATAAATTTTGGTGTCCCAGAGGTTGCACATTAAAAATATCTAAATCTGTAAAGTGCAGGAAGACACTTAGTGACACTTTTGTGGAATGACACTATCTTTCTAAATATCTACATGCCAAATCACTAATTTCTGATGGACTACTAAGAAAGGACAAATCCTAAGAACAAACTAGTGTAAAACATCACTACCACGTAAAACACCTTTGGCCACTACTCTTCAAGCCATCAAGTAAATGCAAAAAGGAAAGACACAAAAAGGGAAAAAAGCCCAAACAAATATGTTTAAAGGAAATTTAAAAATGATTTCATGGATAGAGTCCTGTAACAAAGGAAACACCTTCCAAAAAATGCATATAAAAGAGCACAGCTGAAGGCAGTACTAATCCTTCTTCTCTTCCACAAATAGACAGATTTGCTGTTATAAGTAATTCCCCAAAGAAAATAAGGAGCCTGAGAGGGCTAAATCAAAATGATTAACTCAGAAACTTTGGGGAAAGATCTGTCTCCTTTCCCTGAAATGTCCCTCTGGAGACATAAATGGGATTTGACCCTAGCTGAACTTGTCCTTGTCCCCAAATACACACTGTGCAGACTGAGGAAATGTATTTAATCTGAAATGAGCAGGTGCCAAATGACAAAAATTCTGAGGATGATAGAATTTTGGCAACTCTTAAAAAAATTTTAGATCTGGAAAATGTATGAGAAGGTTTCCAGGTGAGATTTGCAGTGTTTCCTAGTGTTAGCAGCCTTAACAATAAATTCATGTTAGTTACAACACTGCTAGCATAGTCACTATGGCATTATACTACTTCCATTATGGGATTTGGCAGGTGGTAGCAAGTGCAGTTTTAAATTAAATTAAAGTAACTATGAGATACAGGTTTTG
The DNA here is from genome assembly GCA_034336665.1 of Luscinia megarhynchos. NCBI lineage: Eukaryota > Metazoa > Chordata > Aves > Passeriformes > Muscicapidae > Luscinia > Luscinia megarhynchos. The sequence goes on along the minus strand of CM067566.1, from coordinate 37,865,395 downwards.
TATTTATACATTTCACCCTCTAGGCAAAGAAAGGAATAAAAATAAGAAAAAAAGAGGGAGAAAGAAAAGATTTAAAAAAATCTCTTAAAACTGCTTTAGTTAAAAAGCAGTTTTTACCCAGTAATAAAAAAAAAATAAATAAATGAATTTCAAGTAATTTGAAATTAGCATTTAACCAGGATTGACATAAAAAGGTTCTAACAGGAGTAAAGTATTAAATAATTTCTCATGAAAAAATAAAATTACATTTGAATTGCTCTAAAGGTCTTTTTCTTCACAACAATATTAGAGTAAATTATCAGTGATTCCTTAATGTCAGTCAAATGCTATTAATGTCAAAAACCTTGGTGAATGGAAGCTCACTATTTTTACATCCATTTTTTAAAATACTGCTGGATGAGATTCTTAGGTAGGATAAAGCAAGCAATAGGACAAGAGGCAGTGGGCAGAAACTGATGCACAGAAAGTTCCACCTGAACATGAGGAAGAGCTTTTCCACTGTGCAGGTGAGTGAGCACTGGAACAGATTGTCCAGGGAGTTGTGGAGTCTCTCTCACTGGAGATATTCAAGAATTGTCTGCAGCCAATCCTATGCCATGTGCTCTGGGATGACCCTGCTTGGGCTGGACCAGACCAAACCACTGTGGTCCCTTCCAACCTGGAATCCCGTTCTGGGATTCTATGTAATTCTTTTACACAGAATACCAATTCCAGCCAATAGGTCATGTAATATTTTTCCCCTGAGGATACAGATGTGGGTGGGTTTCCCAGTCTTGTTTGACAAGGGTAATAAGCCCCGCAGGATCTCTTGCCTATCATTAAGTTTCCTTTTGAAGAGTTTACACTGAAAGTCAACAATGGCAAGACATACAACCTGATTATTTGGACTTTTATAATGGATTTGACAAATTTCCACTAGATAAGCCTCCTTTCAAGGAGTATTCCAAAGAAACAAGTCTGATAGCAAAGAGGTAATATAAAGTGGGAAAAGAACAGTGTAAACTTTTCTGAGTCAATTGCTAATTCTCAATAAATGTGAAGTAGGCCATCTGCTGCTGCACAAATCATAGTGAAGAGTCCTCTGCTTAAAGAGATCTATTGAGCATATGAAACACTGAGACCAAGAGCAACCTTTGGAGCCTCCTGACTGCTGCTCTAATTCCTAGAAGAGTGGAATTTAGTGACAAAAAGGATAAAATTAAGGTGTAGAATATATGTAGATGCATGGAGAATTGATTTGTGCAGCAGACATCTATTAGCTGTGATAATTTTCAGTAATTTTCAGTAGCTTAAGAGTAGAACAAGGATCAGGCTCTTCATACAGAAAAAGAAGTCTCACCAATAAAATCACATTTAAAAATGGGAAAAAGATATTGCTGTTTAGCTAAGTAAGAAGATTCAGAATTGAAAGTCATACCTGCTCTTTTTGTAAGCAAGGCAAATTCTTCAGAGCATGTGTTGAATGCTTTGGTCCTGCTAAGAAGATGCCACTTGAAGGCCAACTTGTAGGTCAGCAGGAATGTGTTATAAAAAGTTCTGGTTTGGTTCTTTTCAACAGCTTCAATAAGGATATCAAGATGTGTTTTCATAGTTTGAAAAAGGATTAGACACTTTCTGGAACATTAACCAATAAACCTGAGCAATGCCTGAAGAAATATTTATAGAAATTAATTTTCTCAAAAAAGGGCAGTCTTATAGATGCCATTAATGGCCGTTGATATTTTTGTTTACGTGTGTGTAGTCCATTTGTTGACCTGAATCTATTTTAGGGAAGAAATGACAGTGCATTGTCTAAAATCAGTATCTGCTCTGGTAAGATTCAGAGGGAAGCGCCAGATTAGCAGTACAAATAGATCATACCGTGAGGAACATGTTGTTGTAGGGGACAAAGAGAAACAGTAACTCTTATCATAACCATTAGTCATTTACATTTGTTTCCCTCTTTACTTTTTGCTGGGTAGTGTCTGCTAGACAGTACTGTAATATACCTTTACTAAATCAAAGCTCTGGGATAGTTTTCCATGGCGTAAAGGCAAAGCTCAGTGGTCATCAGTTTCTTTGGTTCAATGCATCACATCTTAGATGCTCTGGTATTCTTACATTGAGTTGATGATTACATTTTGTGGCATGTGAAGTTGGTCCTAGAGAACTCAAGGGAATGGAAGAAATTATACTGCAGCATATTAACATGTGAATTAAACTCTCAAAATAAAAATTCACGTTGAGAGTTACTCATTGCAATCACTGTCTTAAGGGAGAGTGACTGGAATTTCTTCCCATGAGAAAAATGCAGCTTTGGCAATTAACAGATGTTTCCTCCATGAGCTGGTGTAATCCCAGAAGTGTTTAAACTAAATGTTGGCTACAGATTGATGCAGACAAAGATCACAAAGAGCTTTTAGTTGAAATAAGGAGGAGTAAGAGCAGTGTGAGGTTTTCTCACTGTCAATATATTACTCTTTTCCACAATTCTGTGTTAGTAGTTTACTATTTTTTACACTTCTGCCTTGTTTTCTTCTACTGCTAAGAATATTTTTTTTAACAAAAGCTGGACCAAGAACACTTTAGAAAAAAATAGAAACAAATCTCACAAGCACAATATTTATTTCTTTTTGAGATAGATAAAATGGTAGGGAAAAGCAGCTGGCTATTTTGGGCTAGTAAAACAGGAGAAATGAAAAGTTGATACACCTGACAGAGCAAATATTTTTTGTGAAGACAAAGTAGAGACACCAGAGGGGTCAGTGCTGTGGGACTATACAGACTAAACCTCATTATGCCAAAAGAAAAAAATCTTTCCCTTTCTTCTACCACACATGGGCAAGCATGAGCAGCAGCACTACCACAAAGCCCTTCAGCAGGCACTTGCAGTTCCCCTTCAGCAAACACAGTCTGTGCACAGCCAAATCCTCTGCAGGCAGCTCACAGCACGGCTGGGCCATCAGGGAGGGCAACACAGAGAGGAACTGGATAGGCAGCAGAACTTTCCAAAACCCTGCCCTGCTCATGACAGCACCATTCACTCGAAGGACACAGGGGCTGCACTGCAAGATTCCTGTCTGCACGTAGAAAGAAAAGGACCTATCTCCATACAGCAGCAAATAATGCAAATTTTGTGCAATTTTATTCCTGCTATTGAAGATTATTGGGCCTTTTTTTTCCCATTGTTATGCAATGGTATTTAAAAGGCAGTGAAATGGGAGACATCTAATACAAACTGACCTCTAATTAACAGCAACAGACATACTACAGATTTGAAAGAGGAAAAAGAGAGAACTTCTTTTACTCACTCTCACATTATAATTGAATTCTAAGTATTGCCAGACAACAGCTAACCAGGCAGTTAGTGCTTATGGTGAAAGTCAGATCTATGAATCATATGAGTGAATTGTAAATTAGGGGATCTACTCATTACCTTTTTGGCCTTAAGACATCCCTTGTGTCAACACCGGCATTTTTTATCTTTACAAAACTGATATAGGAAATTTACTCAGAAGGCAATACTTTTTCCGCTATTATTGCTGATTCAAATGAAAGTAACTATGCAGAGATATAAAATAGTAAAACCATTTCCCCTACATGCAAATCAAGCTCTCTTAATGGACAAGATATAGAACTGTCAATAGTATTATTCCACTTTCTTGTCAGAATCTGAGTAAATTACAATTTACATAAACAAAAACTCTGGGCACTTCCTTGTACTGAGTCAAACAATCATTTGTAATGGATAAACTAAAGTACATCTGGACAAACACCTGCTATAAAACTCCTTCTGCGAATGACTTAATGTGTCAGGAACACCCTCAGCTTCTGGGCTGCTTAATGGTGCAATTCCTGCAGATTGAAGCTGCTGTGCCTTCAAAAGAGCTTCCTTCCTGTATTCTGGCAGGATTTCTAGGGACAGATCCTAAAGTTCTTACTGCTGAAGGTAGTAGTCCTGCTCAACATGTGATTTCCATCTTTCACTGGAAACTAGACTGTGTTTCCAAACACATGGGGAAATTGAGGGAAACACAAAGAAGAATGAAGAAATGCACATGAAGAAATACAGGCTGGAAGCCTCATCTTGTGCCATTGCAGTGTCATTTCACATTGTGCATCCTCTGAGTTGCACTAAACTATAAACTGGTACCATCCATTGGGTCACAGTTAATCATAGTGATGACACAGCACAGACACACTAGCTTTGCACAAATCTTCATTGTACCAACGTGAAAACTTCCCAAAATAAATATATAAACTTCTTACAGATACATCTGTTTTGTTCAGGTAGCTGCCACAGATATTACAGCATTAAGAATTCTAAAGCCAGTTTTAACCATTTCATACTCAATACTAAAATGCATGCCTCCTATGAACCAAGCATGGTTTTTACAGTAATTTTTTACTTCAGATGAATTGGCTTGGATTTTACTGGTGGCATCTGTAAAACCATCCCTAAGTTTTGTTCATGTCAATAAAGAAAGTTTATTAAAACAAACAAAAACAACCAAAAAAACCCCACAAAAAGTAAAAACTTCACCCAACAGATTTTGAATTAAAGCTTGTTTCAGTTCCTTAACACTAATGCAGCACAACAGAATTAATGTGTATTAATAAAAATTACTACAGAAGTGTAATAAAACTGAACAAGTTTTGAAGACATTTTGCAGAATGCACACAACCAATCAAATGTGACTTACTGTGTATTTTCAAAGAACTGAACTTTTCTTAAGAAACAAGGAAAAATAATCATGGCATTATGACTGTAAAACTGAAATCTTTCTATACATTTTTATTGCCAGGTGTTTTTTAAAACAAATTAAAATCTCAGCAATCTTGGCTAGCTTTCAAACAAAATCAACATATTTTATTAGCAAACAATCTCTTCTTACACCCCAGACTCAAGAAATCTTCTTGTGGCCTCCAGCACCCCCAGGCATACAGAACCATTCAGAAGCATCACATTTACAATTGAAGAGATCAAATCTCCTCTTCTTCACAGAGACCAAAGACCAGCAGATAATCTCCCAGAAACATGTCAGTACGTAAGTCTGTGAAAAAAATAAACTATGAAAAGGGAAAGGAATTGGAGAGTCTTCCCAAAAATGTGTATCTGACATCAATGACAAGTCCTCAGTGCCTTGTGCTGGGTACAGCAGCTCTTTTGAAACTGCACTTGCCTGATGCGCAGAATAATGACCTGACTTGGAAGGTGTGTAATAATTTTTTTTTCTCAATTTAGCAGACTGCTGGATGCTCCACAAGTTTACAAAACAGCTGTGAATGTTATGGGCAGAGAGGGTGAACAGGCGACCTCTCTGTTCACCTTGATTTTAACTGATAAATTTCAACCACCTTGGTAAAAATTATTATGGGCATGAGCACCAGTTTTGTGCAAACCCCTGTCTGAAGTTTTTATCAAATTTTTCGATGGAGTTGTATGGAAAGCTGGTGAAAAAATATAAAATATCTTGCATTATTACTAACACTATGGCATGAAGATTCCTTTTAAATATAAGCACACATATTTCACTTGTAAAACTCACTTTCAAGGAGAATATATATACTCTGCAGAAGTCTCTTTTTCAAGATTTGATTCAATTAGCATCTGAAACACAATGTAAAATTCGAGTGGAGGTGTCATCTTTTAGGCTAGGCAACTCTTGTTTCCCATTTTTACTCCGGTTCCTTAACTTCAGAGAAATTTCGACTGCCAACTGAGATGGATGAATTAGCAAACTGCACCCCTCCTACACAGTGAGTACAGAGACACCGTGTTAACAGAAATCCAATTGTCACAAAAGGTTTAATTCAGCATGTCCAGCATTGTAGTTGCCTTCAGGAGGTGGCTGAGGTTTTTAGAACTTAGTGTTTTAATTACTCACCCAGCAGTACCTGGTTAAGTTAGAGATTCTTCCAATCCTTTGTATCCTTCTTGATGTTAGTACCAATCTCTCTTCACACAGGAGCTTGCTGACAAACTACTTTAGTGTCCACTGCACTCACTGAAATGAAATTGTGAATGATTTGCAACCAATATACATAAATTTGCTGAAAAAACAGTAAAAAGAATTACAGTATTTCAAATAAATTTGTGCTGCCATGGCTTTGTTTAAATACAGTTTTCGAAAGCTTTTAGCAATTAGAAATATGTTAACTGCCCTCATGAAGAATCTGTAAATAGAAAGACTTTTTAATTTCCTATGAAGCATAAAGCTAATCCACATCCTGATAAACTTCTATTATTCTACCTGGGCAGTAGAATTTTTAAGTAAGAATAAAGGAAATTCAGTTATTGTCCACATACACAAAACAGGCAAAAATTTTTCTACTATCATTATGATCCATCCCCCTCAGTCTTGTAAAACAATCAAATTTTCACATCAGCAAACTAATGACACTAATTCATTTCCTTCTAAACTAAGCACATCTGTGCCTTGACCCAAAATACTCCTTTCAAGGACTACATAATATTTTATTGCATTTAGCTTTGTATTACTTTTCAATGAAACTGAAATTTGTAATTCCACACATTCTCAGAAGAGCACAAGGAATAATTACTATGTCTGAAAATCCCCAAATTTGTATCACAATCTTTGCCTGTCTATAAATACATGTGCAGAGCTGTAAGACCAAGAAAAAACAACAAATGACAGCAACACTGTAAAAACAGTCAAGGGCTCCCGACTGCTTTCTGCATGACTGTAGTCATGAGGACACACATCTGTGCAAATTGTTGCAATTTATGGAAAGCAGGAAAAGCCTTCTGAATGCTTCAGGTATTTAGTACATTTACATTACTAGCCTTTGCCTTGCTCCTGATTTCCTGCCTTTCTTTACTGCAGGAAAGAAGTGCACAGTGAAGCAGTTTTCAGTTCCTCTGGTACCATGAATGGTAAGCAATGCCACCATATTAATCCATAGACAGTTGCCTATCTTTTACAAAACAAAAGGATGTTTTCAAAGGAAGACTTACACTGCACCAGCCTCTTCTCTGGCTTTTCCTCAGGAATATGTAAAAATTCAATTTTTTTGTTGCTGTTTTAGATTTGGACCACAAAAATTACCCATATTCCCTACTGTCATTGTTCTTCAGTGAACTTAACTATCTTGATTCCTGAATTTATGCTAAGTAGCTTTAATACTCAGGGACGAAAATGTATCTACTATTCTCCTCTTTCAGTTCAGTGGGGAATTTTCAGGGAATAAAGAATATAAACTTCTTTCAGGCTCTTCTGCATGACAGTTGTTTTCAGAAAGGTCTTCATACTGTAATCCCTTTAGACAAAACACATTATGAATTCTCTTTAATTCTCCTAGTATCACAACTTTTAATGAAATGCATTTTCATTTTGTCACATACAAAAAATTCCCCACAACAGTACTTACTGTATCAGCCAATAATGACAACACTTTTTCTTTAGCTTCTTTATTTAAAATCAGTTTATATATCAGTGAATTTCAGTCATAAGAAACTGTTCTCTGACAAAAATCCCATTATCAGAATGGTAAACTCTTAACTATCTTTATTTAGGAAAATAACACAACTATGCCCCACAAATTATGGCAGAGCTTGAAGTCTCTCTTTCTTTACTATGTAATGAAGACAATGTCATAAAAGTACATAACAAAGCTATAGAAAAATCAGGGAAATTACAGAAAAACAGAAGTTCTGTATGTGTCTTGCCCTATTCAAATATTTTTAAATGGAAATAAAACATTAATGACTTTATTCAAATAAATACATATTTTAGTAGGTAAAATGCATCTGAAACATTAATTCTTCCTGATTCTAAATCTCAGACTATGTAAAAAGTCAAAATGATGGGCTATACTGGCCAAAGGTTGGTTACAAGAATTTTTATTTTGCAAACTATACAGAAACAGTAAAAAAGAAAATGCATTATACTTTTAAATATTACATAAGATAGACATTAGATTTAGTATTTACTGTGTAGAAATTAATTAAAAATAAGAATCTGATTTTCCTATTATTAATGATGGGAAATCAGTGATTCATTTTAAAATTATACAACCCGTAGCAATACATTATACAGGTTATGCCAATTTTATTGTGGGCAGAAAGAAACAGATAGGATATGAATGAAGATGGTGGAGTCCCAAAATGCCTACACAATTAATTAACATGCTAACATAAATACAGTGATTAAAGTAATTTTCCCTACAGTCAAATCTTAAGTGCTACTCTACACAACAAGTATAATCTGGACCAAACGGTAATTCCATAATTATAAGAAAAAAAATTAAAATAATCCATTTTCTTCATTCCAGCAGCAGAACCTATACTGGTATTAATTTGGTAACTGGGTGTGCTTAGCTATTGCCTAACATCCTACACTGGTATGCATGCTAAAACCTCTCTAGTTCTATTTTGCAAGGCACCTTTACGATACGTTCTATAAGTTTCTGCACTAGTAACAGAAAACAACATGGATTAAGAAAAAGAGCAAAACTATTTCCTGAAATAAGAAAATAAAAAGCGTCATTATACATTTATTAAAAACTACCTTGGGGCAAGTGACAATACTCTGAAATACAGTCATGTTTAAAGGTAATACAATTTTAAGCAAACATTTTTCCCAATGTAAATATTTTACACTAGTCTGATTAGAGAGAAATACAGAAAAACCACAAAGGGTGAAGCAATGGTTAAGTAAATAATGATAAAGCTTATATGACCTTGACATGAAACAAAAAAAAAGAAGGGACAAGAACATTTTAGAATTACAGAACTGGTGCTTGTCCATGCTACTGCTTTTGAAAAATTCTTTCAATAATCTAGCCATTTCCTAATAAAAACATAACTACAAATGCAAACTCAAAGGAGGACTTTGCTACACTTTTTCCTCCTGATTTTTCTCCATACCTTTGGTTAATTAAAGGCTGGTTGAGATGCTACTTGTGCACCAATGTTTTTCTACTGCAATACATTTCTGATTCAGTAAATGGACAATTGCAGGGCCTAAAACACTGACAGAACTGAAGTTAAGTCACAGTATGCATTCTGAAGAGGACATGCACAGTTCCAAGTAAGGGCAAATATCTTTTCAGCAGAATTTTGAAAGAGTGGTTGGCTTTCTAGTGTGTTTTGCACATAGATATATTTTCGGTAGCACATAACATTTTTTTCTTCAGGCTAGAATTCCAATGTGTTTTCTTCAGCGCAATGGCATTTAAAAACTCAAAAGCACATGATATAATTATTCTTATTTAAACAAAAAAGTCTATGATTCCAGCTGCAATGTCTGAAATAATTATACAAAATATACATATTTGTTAGAACCCTTTTAATCTTGGAGAGTAAAGGGATTTTATGAAATATCATCTTGTGAAATTTAGAAAGGTACAACATATGGACCTCTATATATAATATTATCAAATATATCCATCATGATCATCGTCATCATCATCATCATCGTCATCCCCTTCATCTTCATCATCTTCAATTTCATCTTCATCATTCATTATTTCATCTTCATCATCTTCATCATCTGTCCATTCATGGAAATCGCCAGAGGCAAAATCACCTGAAGTCTCTAAATCAATAGCTAAAAAGGTATGAGAGTTATAGAAAAGACTCATAAGACACAACATATTTATAGCATATTCTACATAGTCATACAAAAGGCACATCAGAATATTTACTTTCAGGACAACTACATAGTTTTACATAAAAATAAAATATAAATGATAAGAAGATTCTTTTGTCATAAAAAATCCACCTCAATATTGAATTAATTTTTCAATGTTAACAAAAGGAGACAAATGTTATGGATTCGTAGAACTATAATGAGTGCTAGGAACAATTGAAAAATTTAAGTACAACTTATAGATGATAGTAAGGACTCCTGACTATTGTTCACTTCTTACATACTATCTTGAACTGTATCAAACTATTCATTTATCTAGAAATTATCCTAGATCAGATGGACAATAGGCCTCCCCTTGTACCTCAAATACTGTGTACAATTTACTCTCTGCTTCAGGCTATGTTCTTTTGTTGAAGAAGAAGTGAAAAGGAGTCATAAATGAGTTTTTTTGGTTTTTTTTAAGAGGAAAAATACTTTTTTTTATCTTTTATATCTGGGACATCAAATAAAGGTGACATGGGAATTCTTGGAATAAGCTGCACAGTGCTGTAGGGAAGGGAAAAATAAGGGAAGATTTAGTGTGCTAAAAACTTTTGGCAATTTCCTCAAATATAAACTGAAAAAAATGTCAAATCGAATTGCTGATGAACCAAAGGAGTTTCATGAAACATTCTGGGACTTATCTAATGCTGCTGTAGAAAATTAATTTTTCCTGGGTTTATAATACACTATACCAAGCATATGTAAGGGATCTATTAATAGTGGACACAGTGACAGGAGTTTCAAAAAATAATGAAGTAATAACAATAATAAATTATCATTTGTTGGGTTTTGTATAAAAATCCATGTAGTTTAGTCCCACACTTCTTACTGAAGAAATTTAACCTGGCTGGCAATGAAAGGGAATAACCTTAAATAATCTCTAAACCAAACACCACAGAAGGGTCTTAACTTACCACATTCTGCTGCGCCGTTTGTTCTGGATCCTGACACCTCATTGCCATATCTGTCCACACACCAGCACTGCCCTAGGCTTCCATGGCACTGACTTGGTTTGTAATACCCATCCTCATCACAGAAGGGGATGTACTGCCCTGCAACACAAATAGATATAGATATACATGTTGAATAAGTATATTGAAGTCCATGTCTTGGCTAACATCACAATTATAGAAGAAAGCAACTACCTTTTCCTGTTTCATCATTTCAGACTCTGCACTGGCTGCTTTAGCAGTACTAAATTCAGTTGACTCAAAGTGACTGTATCAAATGTGGGAGGGAAAATAACACATACCAGTCTTGGACTGATTTCAAGAAATAAAGCAAGTGATCTTCCTTTAAATTTTTTGTTGATCCTGTAATATGTATTTCTTACTCCCTGAATATCTCAGTCCAGATTTTCACTCTATTCTGGTGAAAAAGGCTCAAATGTGGGACCCATTCCTGAATGGGAAGTTCTATAATCTGTAGAGCACAAACAAGTCTGAATAGTAAGGGCCACACTTTCTGACTAACAAACTATCTGCTACAAGAAGTTGTCTTTACTATGTATTGTACTAAACCACTTATTTACATACTAACATTTAATTACTCCACCACAGAAGAGAATAGCAGAACACACCACAAAAAAACTATAAAAAATTAAGACTAAATTTGCATTTATATGTATAAGAGGAGCTTATTTTGTGAGGCAGTGATTTGCCTACAGCTCAATAATCCACTGAATCTCCAACTAGAGACCACAAGGAACAGAATATTCCTATGAAAGCATTTGAAGTCTATGGCTCTTGTTAGAAACCATCCTTATGAGAAATACAGTATTGACTGCTTCAGGCCAAGCCTTTTATTGTAGCTTTTACACAGTGGCTGGTGGTAAATGAAGACTTTACACTTCAGAAATAGTGATGCAGTATAAACTGATTCACAACAAACATTTCAATTACTTACAGAATATTACAGGTAAAGGATCAGCAGAAATACTACTTCAGGAGCACCTTATGCTGTCCCTTCTGTAACTTTAAAAACGTACCTTCTATCAGAGTAATAACAGATGTAAGAGCTTTTGGTAGGTAACATAATAAAACCAAATTTAATAGCTTTCAAAAATTTCATAAATTTTGTCGCTGAGATTTACTGTAGTCCATCTTCATTGGATTAATATTGATTTTGTGTTGCTGTTTAACTAGGGTTATTTATGTAAGTAATAAAACCTTCAAAAGAATGATCTATGGCTCACCTAGGAGCTTCTTTCCTCCGTGCTGCTTCTGAATGTTGCTGAGTTCTGTCTGGCAAGGTGGGTCTAAAACGAAATAAGAAATGTTAAACAGGTTACCCAGTATCTGGGACAAAAAGCACATTACTATGTTTTCAGTTTGCTATGTTGTAAGGTCACTCTAACTACTGATCTTATGAAAGGCACACATCTGAAACAAAAGAATTACCACACCTTGCTATAGCTTCAGAATCATGAATCTGCACACCACCATGGATTTGTGCAGAACACTACTCCCAGCTTATCTCCAAGTGAGCATTTAGTCACTAGTCTGGAGGATGGAGGAATGCTAGACCAAAATAGTAACTCTATCACGCCCTACTTTACTGGTCTACAAAAACCAGTGCAACTGTGAAGATTGTCTCATGTATTAGCTAAAAAAAGGATGGCTGTCTTGATTTCCTTCCATTTGTCCTTTTTAGAAGTCATGTTCCAATTTTGTATTTCACATACTACAGTAAGAAAATAAGACCTTTTTCTTCACTGAAGTCTGTAAGATTCTGATTCTCTGGCAACAATTTAAGACTGGATCCCATGGGTATGAAGTCCCATGTGCAACAAACTAACTTAAAAAATGGAGGCCAAACTTTAGATGGCTCTAAGAAGCAGAAAATGTGTTAAAAGTCAGTGTTCTGTTCTTCAGCTACAGCTTATTCTAGTTCTGAATAATTTATTTTTTTAACTGTCCATAAAAGAAAGTAGCAGCATGCTACTTACCATGAATGGGAAGAAAAGAAGATGTGGATGTGTTTACATCATGTTCAATAAGTGAAAGAATCAAAGACAGCAAAGCACTAATTAATCTCTGAACACTGTCTCTGCATACCACATTAGACCATTATTAGCACCAGGATATTTCTCATCCTGGACCAGCAACAGAATTACTGAGTTTACTCACAGGTGTCTTTAGCTTGCACCGTTCCCAGACAAAATCTTACATGCCATGAATATTAAGTGCATGTTTCATTTTAGAAGACTCTGATCATTTATAATACATTTTTGCCACGTACTTAACTCAAGGATATCTTTTTCTCCATGCAAATAGAAAAAGGTGTTCTGAGCAGGTTTAAAGATGAGTAAGATTTTGATGCAGAACACACAAAAGACCAGTACCCAGTCAGTATGGAGAGCACTCTGGTGACAAATGCCTAGGTGAAGTGGGGATCATAAATATACCTCTGGTGAACACAGAGCCTTTTGGCTGGCAGAGCCTAGTTATTCCACAGGCCTTTGGTATTATCTAAGAGAGTAAATAAAAACTAGCAGACAATAATAACCTCTTATTGGCTGAAGGCTGTTCATTTCTCTTGGGTTTATATTTTAAATAACATTTACATCTGTAATACATTTAAAGAAGCTTATAAATGTTTCCAGTGGCCTCAACTCTGATGGGCCTGGCTTTTCACACTAAATCTATAATGATTCTTTCTAGAGCGAAGGCCCTAACAGTAGGTGTCACTTTCAAAATACTGTCATTGCCAGAAGAAATTTTCAGCTGTCTTTCCAGACAACGAACTGATTTCTCTGTGTGGTCTTGAAAAATCACTGAGATTTGACATCACTGGGTGGGTATTGGATTTTAATAATTCAGCCTTTGAGTATTTGTTAAGGCTACACGAAGTTTTACTTTTTTCATTGTAAGAAGTATTTTGAGGATGATCATGCTATTTCATTACCTTTCAAAACAAAGATTTCTTTCTTTCCCAATATTTGATGATTTAAACTCTTAATGCCACAACATTGTGAGGATTTCTTAAACTAAAGGTATTTTCTACTAGTATTAATCTAACAAATGACAGTCATTTATCATACAAATATCACAGGTTGTAAGAGCCTAGGAATGGGGTGGACTTGGCAGGGTTAGGTTAACGGTTAGGTTATGTCACAGAACGTTTCTGTTTCTATTCTATTCTATTCTATTCTATTCTATTCTATTCTATTCTATTCTATTCTATTCTATTCTATTCTATTCTATTCTATTCTATTCTATTCTATTCTATTCTATTCTATTCTATTCTATTCTATTCTATTCTATTCTCCCTTCTCCTCTCTTCACCTCCAAAAGAGGTGGGAAATATGCTGATGAAGAAGAACTAGTCAAATAAGAAGAATATATGATCTTTTTCTATGTAAAATAATCCTAAATTAGAAACAGATATGTTGATATGAGCACTAATGTGGAAATGCAAAAATTGTGAATGATGCCTAAAGAAAAAGTCTTCTTTTATAGCTATAAATCTTTTGTGGCATAATTACAAAAAGGAATACCCCTACCAAGAGGTAACAAGGCAACGTGAGGTAGTTACTTACCCAAAACACTCTTCTTCTCAGAAGTTAGGTCTTCAAGATTCACACTTAAGCTTTGCTTCTCAGGATAAAAGCAGCAAAAACTCTTAACAATACTTAATCACTCTGGTGCTTAAAACTGTCAAAGAGAATGGCAGGCTAGAAGTTCAACCAATTCCTTTTGGCTCACAGCACATTCTTTTTCCTCGCTTTCCAAATCATAATACTGCCTTCTTTATTTCCAGGTTAGTTCCTAAGTCTGAAAAGCTTTTTTTTTTTAGATTTCTGAAACTATTTCAATTAAAAAAGCAGTCACTGGACAACTTAAGGCAGTCTTGAGCCAAGGAGAAAAAAACAATCCTTTACAAAAATCAGGGTAGTAGCTTCTCTTGAAATAACAATTAATCTGACATCAGTCAGTCTGAAAATCTGAATACAAATGTAAGGTACAGACAGATTAATTAGATGCAAGGTATCTAATCATCTTCATCCTTAATCTACTTTCACAGATGTGGCAGGAATTGTCCTTCTGATAATATCAGTGCCAGGAGTGAATCCTGAACCACACAAGACCAGCCATTCACAATTTGTCAGTGCTCAAAGTACTGGTACACACCAGAGTATCCAACACTGGCCCTTGAGGCATCAATATCCAGTCATGTCAAGAAGTGCTTCAAGGCTAGCACAATTAAGTTTTGATTTACCAAAATAGCACATTAACAGATCAACTGGAGTCAAACTGGTAGGTCTGACAGAGAATGCCTATGATTTTTAAAAGATGGGTCTCAAGGAGCTGTTACCCACACAGTGAGCCTCCAACTTTCAGAGACTCTCCTCCTTATTCAAGAATGAAACAGTGATTTTTCACCTATCAAATAGATAATATTTGGCAAACCTCCTAAGTTCTAGAATATGGTCCACTGCAGATAAGGCTGCAGCAACGTCGTTCCTATACTTGGGGTCAAGCATTATAATTGCTGGACATCCAAGGTTTGTATTTCAGGGATCTGAAGCATCAATACTACACTTCAAGAAGTCTGACGGGGATCTCATTTATGATCATCATTTATCTTGATAAAAGCACGTTACATCTTTCTTTGTAACTACCTCTAAAAATAATTGAAGTCCCTGCAATCTTCAGACTGGTAAATACAAATCATGATAATTATCATCCCTCTGTAAGCGAGACTGTTTTTAAAGTCATGAAGATGTCTTCCAGGTGTGACAGACAGAAGAGCCTCTAAGAAAATCATCTAGAGAAGTGCTGGACTAATAGATCCATGAAGAGAAGAGGCCTGTAGTAAAGAAATACTCTTCTGCTAAGCATCAATACTCCCAGCAAAATTGGCTACTCTCCTACTCTGAATCAGTGATGAAACAAAAGAAGGCTGCAGTAATCAATTACTGGCAGAAAAAAAAAATCAGCCTATAAAAAGACCAACATTGCAAAGGCCTCAGCATTTCAGTAAGCACTAGAGTGTCACATCAGTATTGAAACTAAGAAACTAAGAAAGTAAGTTCTGAAAATAGGTGCTGAAACACTTGCATGGATTTTTGAAACTAGAATGCCATAGTGGCGAAAGTGTACAGAGAAGACTTGCATAAAGCACTATCACAGTGCAGATTTTGATGTATTGCAGAAATGCATTTAAATGCCTTGGATATACCCCAGAAATAGTAAACTACACTTAAAACAGAGTAAGAGCAAAAAAAAAATGCAATAAGCATCACTGGACTGTACCTAAGTGTTTAACCGTTAGTCAAGGTGGGACAACTACTACAGAAGGATCTTCTCCACAAGAAAGATCTGACTTCAGGATTCATAAAAAAGTTGCCTATATTGACTAGAAGTTGTTAGCAATGTGCAATAATAGGTCCAGTGTAGTGTAATCAAGCAGAAAGAAAGAATGAAGAAGAGTTTCGAGTACTTGTCTAATCCTGAGAGTCTTGCACAGTAAAACTAAGATCAAAGAGCATGAGGGCTTCTCAGATAATGACTCAAGCAAATACTGTGTACTTTTAAAAAGCACAATGAAATTGCTATCCCAGTATGGTTGACTAAATTTTGTATTCCCTTTAGAACAACATTAATCAAGAACAGTGCTCTAAAACCACTGATCTGCCCAGAAAGCACTACTAAGCTCAGTGAACAGAGAACTGCTCTACATGGCTTGAAGCATTCTGTTAATACCAACTTATTTTAATAAACATCAGAAAGAAGCTGCTGAATTTCTCAGCTTTTCCATCTCTTTGCTATTAATAGTAAGGGCATAGTTAAAGGCCTTATTTAGATCATTCCATCAAGTAAAACATAACCAGACATGAACATATTCCACGGTTCAGCATAACAATGCAAATTACAAACAGATAATTCAATGAGTCACTAACACAGTAGGGAAATAGAGCCCAGACAGTTGTGCAACAGCTACTAATAAGACATGGCAAAAGAAGACTGTAAGACTTTTTTCTCCTTACACCAGAAAATGGAGAATATAGATTTTGATGACATTGTTAATTTTGAAGGATGAAGTCCATATTTAATCTGCAAGGGTTGCTGAATCTGAGATTTCACTTCATACACAATGTCGAGGAGACATATTTTTAACTATATATTCAACCACACTGTGGTATTGAAGAATATCTAATTTGTTTGAAATCAGAGATTCAACTAGATTCAAGAGATTCAATAAAAACCACTGGTTTTAGGTCTAAATGACTGGAAATAACTTTATCCATAATGTTCGTTTAGCTATTTTATTAGGCTCACTGAACATTTAGATACCCTAAATTAGCAATAAAAAAGTTTATTTTATAATGTAGGCAAATTAGACTGGGAAATAAATAATTTAAGAAATTTTGTTATTTATTTTCATCTCTTTTCCTCTACATACATACTAAATTTTGGCATGAGGAACAATACAGCTGTAAAAGCATTAGTGGCAGTGTTGCATTTTATTTAAGATCCTTGAATTTCTAGCAAGCCTTTCCATTTAGCTTGAGCAGTTTATCTCTTTTTTTCTTCTTCTTTTGTTTGGCCTTTTTTTAGTTCATTTTGGGTATTCACCATATGTCACAAACCTTAACACAAATTAATGACACAGCATTTAAGAGCTTGTAGTTCACTGTTTCTTCTTAATATGTTACAAAAAAGATAAAGCCCAAAAAAAAAGTCAGTCATATACATATGCAGGTTGATCTCATCTTTTACCTTGCTGTCTTTGGAAGCAGTAGCACCACTCATTGTTAGATATCAAACTGTCTTTGTATGTGTCACAAGAATTGAAGAACGCCCTGGTGCACGGCTCGTTCTTGTCAAGGTAAATGCTTCCAAGTTCTGACTGGTCCAACAACAGGTCATAGTTTGTATCAAGCCTATTAAACATCCAGCCAAGGGAGTCTTTGCAAATTGGCAAAATGCTGGTATCAAATCCTAAGAGGCAAAACAAAACAAAAACAATAAAAATTATATAGAAGGAAAGCTGGAGCAGCTGCTGATCCCAGCCACCACAAAAGAATGCTGCATCATTGAAATAGCTCTGGTGGTACATAGATACCATAAATAAACAGTGTATGCAATTGAAATCACATAGAAATTGTATGTCAGATTCACCTTAAAAGTCATTAAATTAACCTGCTAAAAATCAATTCTACAGTCAGCCTCAAAACATTTAGAAGTAAAAGTTTTTTTGTCAAATGTTATACATATACCACATACATTATGTACAGTAATAAATGATATATAATGATTTCCTGCAAAGAAATACTGATGAGGAATTTAAGTGATACTATAAATCAGGAGAATGAAACTTAAGGATTTTGCAAAGTTTACAGAATTAAGAAGAGAATAAATTCCAGAGAACTTGTAGGAGTCCATGCTTGGACGTTTTGGGTCTCTCTTTTTTTTGTTCCGATAACATACATTTAAATCTATAAAAAAGGAACATGATAATCTCAGCAATGATTTGAAAATTGTATTTTATCTTTACTGTTGTACTTTCTATCTTGGAGGAGGCCATGTGGAAGATGATTGTACCTACCTATATGGCTTGCAGCTTCCTAAATCAGCGCTTGAAAAAATTAACAGATGCAACAGGCTGAGCTAATTATTCCTGTAGCCAGACCTCACACCTCCTATTTATGTTTCCTGCATGAACTTTAAAGTACATGCAGACTTGCCTATGGACATGAAAGGGAAATGCAGAAACCAGCAGGCCTCGTCTCTGTTGAAGCTGTGAGTCGCAGACGATACAAACACTCTTTTTCTGGTTCATGTGCTGTGGGTCATGCCACAGGCTGATGTGGCCAGACAGGTGAGTACACACTCTAATACAGAACAAGATTTAGTGCTACTAAACATTATTCTTCTCAAAAAATTTTAAGTTATAACTGAGCACTGAACAAATGAGATTGGTAGATATGGCTACAGAAAAGCTGATATGAGAGCACACAGGAATTCCCAATTTCTATTGCTGTTGAAAATCAGGCCTGCCTGCCTTTGCTGTTGTTCTGACAACAGCAAAGAAATCTGAAAAGTGTTTCTATACTGCTAAACAGGATTAATCCAGTAATTGTATTTAGAAGTCATTAGATGTCCTTTTAGAGATATGTATATATATGGAAATACCTACTCTGTGGTAGAATGACCATTTCAGAAAGGACAAGAAAGCTGATAGCATCAAAACTCCCTGTGCAAGTCAGACCAACACATAAAATCCCTTTCCCCAGAAATTCTAAATTAACTGTGACTTTTCACCATGGTCATAGTTAATGATCTCACTTTTTCTAGTTCCCTGGTGGTCTGTTGCAGTAATTATTATTTTTGTTTGATACAAAGAAGACCAAAAAAAAGCAAAAAAAATTTATGCCAACTGTTTCATATTTATGAAGTTTTCATGTGCTTATTACAATTTAAAAACATACCCAGCATTGAGCCAATGATCTCTTTCCTTTCCTCTTCAGCCCCTGATAAAACATCAGGACAAAACTTATTTTCTGTGGATTACGAAGAGCAGTAAGATACAGGACCCAACTGAATGACTAAGGATACAAAATAAATGTCTTATACAACTTTATCTGTAAAAGGTATCAGAATTATTCAACAGGTGTTTCTGATGAGAAAAAATCGGGAAAGTTCCTCCATCTGAAAACATTCCTGAAGGCCTATTAACACTTTCTCTCTTAATTCTGTTTTTAGTTAGAGATCTCCCCATGACCTTGGATACCAAAAGAGGTCAACATGAAACATACTGTTACTTATCCTGCCTTTTGTGTACCTGCATGACAGGAGAAATTGTTCTTGTACTCACAATTTTTTTCTGAATTTAGCACTGTGGCTAGCTCTGAACTCTAAGAGACAGGGCAGAAATAGAGCAACCATGATTTGAATTAATAAGATGTTAACTAGAAGGGAATTTAAGGTAAAAGCCACTTAAAAGGTGTATTTAAGGATTGACCTTGTGGGACAAAGTAATTGAAGATGATACCTCTGCATGTAGAAATTCCAGCTTAAGTTTATTGAAAGAGGCATCACTTTCAAATTTGGGACAAAGTATTTTTAAATTAGCATTTGTGGTTCATGCCAGCAAAGGTCAAATCATAAAGTATTTGTATTTTAGGATACTAGAAGACAGTTTTATGTTTTTAATAAACTATATGAAGGAAAAGCAGAAACCCGCCCCCCAAACATCTGCCTATTTTACAGAATCAGCTGAGTTGGAAGGGACCCACAAGGATCATCAAGTCCAAATTCCTCAGTTTCAAATTATACTATAAAAAGAAATAAATTTATCTGAAGAATAGTGGAAAAAACCTGAACATTTCAAAGGTGTACACACCACTAAATTAAGGTTGGAACAATATTATACAACTATTTAAGATTTTATCCGTATTTTTTTCATTATTTCCTTAACCAGCATTACCCTGTGACTGGAGTTAATTCTCTATTCCTGTTCCTCGAATTTTTTTCACACTTCTTTCTATATAGTTTTTAGATTTTTTTAAAAAGTGATGTCTCACCAGTATCTTCTCTACTACATTTTTCATAATTAAGAACAATGCTTGAAATTAAAAAAAAATTGCACTGGAGTTCAGCAATATAATTGAAAGGCAGATCATTTTATTACAGATCACTGATACCAACAGGATAGGCCCAGAAAAATGTTATTATGTTCTAATATTTTCAATAAATCCTGTCAAAGTTCAACATGACTATAGCTGAATATTTAAATATAGAGTATGAAGTCTGATATTCATGACATACTCTTTCTAGAAGATAGGAATATATTATTGTGGTACATCAGAACTAATAAACCTACTTCAAAAAGTAACATTTCATATAAGAAAAGCTTAAATTTATTAAAACTGTCATAACCTATCTGTTAAATAGTATCAGATAGTGGAGGAAAAAAGTACATGGATCATGGGGTCTAACTTTCTACTAAATAACTGTTCGATTTAATAATTTCTGAAACTGATCATGCTTTACCTTGAAAGTAATTTATGTTTCTTTTTTCAAAGTTCAACTCTGAAGTAGTTCGTATTTTCATTTAGAATCCAGGTATATTTTCTGTTTGTACTAGTTTTTTGTTCCTCCTCTTGTTTAGCATATACAATTATAGTGTTGTAAATAGAGAAAAATCACGTTTCTTCTTAGTTTTCCTTGGTGTTGTTTCACCAAGCCAATGTCTTTCACAACCATCAGACACTGCAATATAGAAATGTCTGAAATCTAGGTAAAATTTTAGTTTTGCTCAAATAAATAAAAAAATGAAAATGGCTCAAGTGTTTCAGAGGTAAACCAGGCAGGTGTTGACAGAGATATGTTTGATACAAAATGGAGCACTACACCTCTTCCAAAACTGCTATACCACAAAAAGATCGTCACTTCAGGTCTAGATATACATTACCAACTCTTTTAGAGATTACTATGGTAAAATCTTTGGTTCATTTTAAAAGAAACTTTACTGAACTGTCCAAACTCAAAATTATCTTAAGTACTTTCTCTCAACAATTTCTGCTAACATAGTTTGACACATGAAGGTGTCAGCTGATACAGAACTATGAATCAAAAAATCACCAGGTGACCTAGACCTAGGAAATTATTGCCCAAACTACATACTATGTATATTATCACTTGGAATGACAACTAGAATGCTGGTTTTACACGTTTTTCACAGTTGTAACACAAAGCAATAAGCAGAAACTAAGGAATAATTAGTATAATTGAATGACAGTAATTTGTTCTTTATGATTAAGTACAGGACATTATGCTGAGAAGAGCAAAAACTGCTGCTCAGATGACTAAATTATGAAAAATGTTCTTATCTTTCATTTTAACCACTTATTCAAAATCTATTTCCATTTACTATACTGAAGTGAACTTTTATGCAGCTATTTCTGAATACTACCTAATAAATATGAAGTACCAGCTCATGCTCTTTTCCTGGTCAAAACAATCCTAAGGGAAAAATTATAAAGAAATATAACCATCCTCCATGGCTTACACACTGGGCATTCAAAACATCTGCTCAAAAGGAACCAACAGAAATACTCCTCTTTCTGGTTATTTCTCTGGGGAGAATTTCAACTCTCATCTGCTTTCCAAGGTAAAACTATCATTTGCCTGCTTACTAAGCACATAAGTAATGTGGACATTGAGAAAGCTTTTGAAACCATGTGGAAATCAAAACAGCATGCGTACACATGGCTCACATATTGTATTATATACGTATTTTTTATCTAATATGCCAAGAAGTGCATAATTTTTTCCAATATCAGTGTGCTGTCTGAAGCAATAAAGATGCTCATAAATCACACATGTGAATAAACACACATGCACTCTTCACCAGACTCCTGGCTGACGTCTAGACCATGTAATTTACCTGTTCAGTGTGCAAGCTGCACAGCAAGAAGGTTTTGAAATGGATTTCTGTAATATTCTGGTTAGCAGAAAACCTTCAGTGAAAAGCATCTCATACCTGAGGCCTACTGTGCACAAGTTGGGAAAATGTTTCCCTTCCTAATGCAATCAGGGAGAAGCAGAGCAGGAAAGGCTGAAATAAAGAGACCTAAGCAGAGGTGAATGCTTCTGTACTTGATCACAAAAGTGGTGATCTTGGTGAGCCTCATCTGGCTCCACAGGAGCTGGGAGACAGATTTAGGCATACATAACACTCTCTGTCCCCTGTCTGAGGCTGTAATACATTCCTGCTCACTATGATTACACAGACACAGCAGAGCCCAGGTTAGGGCAAGACACAGAATCACAGAACATCCTGAGCTGGACGAGACCCGTAAGAATCATCAAAGACCAACTCCCGGCCCTGGGGAACATGCAAAAAATACCAAAGATATTTTAGTAAACCTAGGAAAACTGACTCTCATGTCACAACAAAAGGTACAAGAGAAAGAAATAAAGCACAACTGCAATGTCCCTGTGAAAGTCTGCATTCTGAAGTCTCTTCTAGAAAGTGTTTTAAAGAATTTTATATGGAAGGAGGTGGGGGAAGCAACATGAATCCTATTCTTAGAACCTATCAGTTTCCTAATAGATTGACAGATCAGATTAAATTTGTTATTTGGGACACCACATTTACCATTTTATTAACAGGAGTGACTATTAGAGGAAAGCAGGTAAAAGAGGATAAAAAAATAAATAATAAAATAAAACAAAACAAAATAAAATAATAAAGACTCACATGTTCCATTGTGTAAAAGAATAATTCTATACAAAAGATCAAGTCAAAACCAATTTCAGTCAACAACGGTGATGTGGTTCATTTAGAGACTTAATTTCAAGTAGAGATGGCTTCATTAAAATACCTGTGCAGAATTAATTCTAGGCTGGATTTCTTCTTCCAGACTCTTCATTCAGGATGCCTTTGCATAAGATAACCTGACACATTCAAAAATTCATTGGAAGAACATTTCCTTTCTACAAACTAGAACTGTAGTTCAGTAGTCAGCCTATTCAATTTTGCAGTTCAGTTTTTTGGAACATTTTCTGAAATAATCTCAGGAATTAGACAAATTCACAAGCCATCAGCGTTTTCGGAGACATCAAAAATACTGTTTGTAACTACAATTTTTTTCAGCTCTAGGAGTTCTTTACTTACTCTAGGAGTAAGGAAAACCCTATTCTTCTCAGGAGTTCTGTCTGTACGTCAGGGTTTTCAAATATGCTTTGGCAGTGAAGATCAGTGAAATATAATTTATCACTGCATAATATCAGCTTGTCTATTCATCAATAAGGAATTTAGCATAGTCAGAATGAAATTAAAATCTTCAAGCAAAAATCTGAAGTTGCTTATTTTATTTACTTTTCTTTACAAAATGAGTCTTTTCCTCCCGCAATTTTATATAATGTAATAATATCTTCCTATTTTAGTGCGATAATATCTTCCTATGCTAATTCCAGACAAGCCACTTCTAAGCAATTTTCTTTCATATTTCTTGTATTTTTAGGTTATTTTCAGAATTATTGGTGCATTAAACTCCAAATCATCATATTCTTTCTAAGCCATAAGGAGACTCTGTATTTATTACCTTTGGCTTCTGGTCATTCATCTTCTAACACGGTAAGGTACACAAAGTATTCTTCAGAAATAGACTGCCTGTTAGCAAAAATATTTGTGGGAATATGGTATGTTTTGTGTTTTGCATATGATGCATTAATTTTGTGTTTTATCACACAAAATTAATATAGAAATAGAACAAATATTCTAATAGACTTTAAACAGGTATATAAAATATCACTTAATTTTTTAACTCCACATATTCCGATCCACAAGTGAAAAATAACGGGGGTATTATTGTAGTATGAAGGTCATCTTCCCCTTTGTGTCATCTATTTAGACCATAAATGGCCTGAGGATTTAAGTGTATATGTAGCATCTATACTATTGATACTTTTAGATATATTACATTTGACCACATCTGGACCCCAAAGGGATTTTGGAAATAATACTCTATTATTTTTTAAAAAACCCTACTCTCGATTACTAATAACATTCTGCTTTGAAAAAAAGTGTCAGTAAGACAAATCTACCTTTCTCTTGTAGAAACACAGCAATGCAGGCACCTGACATTTTTATCTTATTAACAGCATATTGACAGTCTAGCAGAACACTATTGTTTGGTTTATTTAAGTATATTAATGATGTATGGAACAAAGTGGACTATTTACTAGCTGGAACAACTCCAAAAAGCATCAGCGAGGCACTATAAACTTGCACCACATCTGCCTTGGTCAGAAGGACTGTGCTCAAGTCTTTTAATATATCCCATCCTAAATGCTATCAGAAAAACCTAAAATATAAAGAGCCAACCAGAGAGGATGCCACAAATTTCTTCTTTAAATGCAAAATAGTTTTTCAGTGAGGAAGGAATTTTATGATAAGAATACTGGAAAGCCTACGGGAAAAGGGTGACAAATCCGATTTTTAACTCCTCAAGGGTAATGAACAACTCCAAGGACCTGTTGGAAGGGACTCTGAAGGTGGAAGTTGCATTCAGGTGGCTTTTTGTGTCAGCTGTTACTCTGCACAGACTACCAAGTCTCATGTGCCCATTGTAAAGTCATTATACATGATAAGAAGTTCTTGGCAAGTTTTATTTGTAGCTGTAGCTTTCTGGCATCTCCAAGATAGGGAATGGACAGCCCTGCTATACTAAGATATCAATATGGATGGATGCCTTGATATACTTAGATATCAATAGGCCTGATGTCTTGGACCTCCTATGACTTTGGAAACAGACATCGAGGGATATGCCACGAGAACTTTGCTCTTAAAGAACAGTTTTAAGAATTTTTTAATGGTATTAGAATGGACATTACCATGATAAATGGTTATAATATTTTATGTTTCTTTATGTGTTTACTGAGATATAGTGACACAATATTTTCTTCTAAACAGACATATTAATTTCTCATAAAATGCAGTATGTATTTTGCTGTCTTAAATGAGAAATTTTGAAGTACAGAAATTTACATGACAGGAAAAACATACAGCACTAGTGAAACCAGTTTTAAAATAATTTGTGCATCCCCAAATCTACAAACAAAAAATATCTTACACTGAACATACACTCATTTGATTGCTTCCTGTCTATAGATGGACTGCCTTTATGCAGTAGCCTATGAAATTATTACAAACGTAAATATTTGCTATTTACAAAATCAAGTAAATACTGCACAAACAAGATGTTTACTACCTAAACTCAGTATTTTTTCACAATTAACTATATGCAATTTGATAACTGACTGCAGTACTGAAACATTACCCACTGAACAGTTATTGTTCAAATGTGGAACACTGTAGGTTTCTGTTGAATACCTCTTTTGTGAAAAGAAAAAGAAAATATAGGACAAACTGAATGTCTCACATGTAACAATTTTGTAAAACTTTATTTGCTTTATTCTAGTAAAAAGAAAATAAACATCCCAAAGCCCATCATCAAATGTTGATCAAATTTAGAACCAGTAATAAATTAATACTTAGTACAACATTCCAAATTCTGGTACCACAATAAAAACCTAAATCAAACATTTATGACAGCATAACATTGACAAGTAATTTAACGTCACTAATATATGGGAACCAGAATTTTCCACAGAGATTGTAATCTTTCACCTGCTGATGAAAAAGAACCTTGCAAAGACTATTCTTAGCCATCCAAATCAACTCTTGATTCTATCTTTCAAAAAATGTTAATTAGCATGTAATTTAAATTGTGCCTTAAATTCCATGTACCTCCTAAAATATGTGCAGATTCTGTACAATGCCAAAGGAGAGAACTTTTTGACTTTGAAGGCTTCCAAAACTGAGTGTCCAAAAACCCACAACATTCTTGCATTTTTAGGCTCACATATAAAGATCTCGGATCTTGAGTCTAAATATAGTCTTTGATTGTTATTATAAAGTATAACTTTGCAAACAAACAAGTGACATAACAAATATGACTGTATTATATCCACATACACATCATGCTACAAATGCCTGTTTCAAGTGGAGATTGTAGGTTTTATCAAAACCCCCTGTGTGCTTAAAAAAAGAAAAAAGCCAAGGGAAAAACCTCACTCTTAAGAGCTTTGTGTTTGCACTACATCTCATGGTATTCAAAGTATTAATTATGAACTTTACTTTCTTGTATTACATGGAATCCAATTTCTTGAAACACTGACTTGATATTTATGCAGGACGTAACGCTTAACAGCTCTACAGCTGCTTCCTTTATCATTGCCCAAATTTCAAAGTAAGCATTCAACAAGAAACAGGACCCTACACAATATTTCAGTTTACCGTCAACTGAGCAATGCACAAACCTACATAATTAGATACAATTTTTTTAAACCATAAAATAAATTCTTACTTAAGGGCTGCAAACTTTTGCTTTCACTATTGCATGAGAAGCATATCACATACCAGTTACAGGCACCAACCAGAATGTAAATTGGAAATATATGGGTTTACATGCCATTTTTTTCAATATCAATAAAATTGGCGTTACTGTATTACCACCTTACCTCAGAAACAATTTTTGTCAATGTTAAGAAAAGTATTCCCAGGTAAGACAGAACCATCTTTAATTCACTCTGTTTTACAGAATTATTCACATTTTCTTAGCATGAAAAAATTGCACAGTAAAATGTCATTTCAAATTAAGTGAAATTAATGAATTTCTTGGAAAAAAAAAAGAAAATGTAAAGCTACAAACTGAAACAAACAAAAGCTAAAAAAAATCTCAAATACTTAAAAAAAAAAGCTAAAAATAAACAGTAACAAGTCAGTGGTGGCCAACTTCTGTGAAACATACTCTGGAAGAATTCATAGTTTGCTCTTCATATTAATGAAAGCTAGGATTTCATAGCATATGAAATCCAATTTGACTCCCCTCACAGTAGGACTTCACTTCTGGAACTATTAATGCACACTTCAACTGCTCTTCTAAATAAGCCCTTTGATGATTACATTTTAAAATGTAACTACTTTCCCCAACAAGAAAAAATCTATTTAAATATTTGAGGGGGTTAAAAACAAATTATGCCACCTACAGTTTTCACTTCATTAGTACTACTGAGTCTTTTCCAATTTCAGTTATAACCTTATAAATTCCTTTTTATTTACAAGCATCTTTTCCATCTGTTTTTGATGGTTAACTGGTACCAGTATCTACAGTGACATCAACTAGCAATGATGGGCCACATATAATTTAAGCTCTTTTATTTTATTTATTTTAATTTGATGGCATTCACAAATTAAAGCATTGTGAATGGTAGCTGTCCTGCCAAATCATATTTGAAGTCTAAAGTGAACATCTTGTATAAGTTCTAAGCCATAAATAGGAAAAACAACTTCAGAAAATCCCAAAGTTCTAGTTTTGTACACATGCGTATTCAAAACACACAAGAATAAGGCAGGTCTTAGCAACTGAAAAACAGAAAAGGATCGAAGAAAACATCAAATAAGACATGCAAAAATCACTTACTGCTTCTTTCAGGCCTTTGAACAATCCTAGTCTTCTTATTCTGAATTCCACTTTCATGAAGTGCCTTAAACCAGTCTCTCAATCTGTTTGCAACTTCCCTGAATTCCAGGTCACTGCACACTGAAAAACAATATGCAGAGTTGTTCAGTGTTTTTCTCCAGGGTGCTAAATAGAACTTTTCAAATTATGCTAAAAAAAATCTCCCAGGCCCCCACAAAAACCAAACCCTATATAATAACACAAAATATATGTTCCGCAGCTTTTAAAATTAATTTAATTCAGTTGCATTGCCTAGGTATGCCTTCAAAACCCAGTGAAATAGATGCCTGCTGTATAAAGGAATTACAAAATTACAGATACTAAGAAATAGAAAACTTCTTTTGCAAACTACTATCAACAGTTGTAGCACGGTATTTTCACATCTTATTGCAGATGAGGCTAAGACACCTATGACAGCCTTTTGTCTTTTCATTTCCATGTCCATTCAGGCAATACAAATCAAAGCCCTACCAAAACAGGTCAGAGGTATGATTTAGGCAGATAATCATGAGGACCCAATCTGCTTTTCTATGCTGAGGCATGAAAAGAGGAAGCAGGATTGACAGCAAAAGTGTTTCAACAGCGTGCTGGAAGTTTATACCATGGAACTGAGTTTCCACAAGCCAAATCTGGGAGCACGTAATGGAAAGCAGGCAACTGTACAGCCACTTGGTGATGGAAAGGCTGGATTCTTTGACCAGAAATAACAAAGGCAGAAAAAGCACAACTGACCAAAGAATAGCATCTGCAGCACCAAGGGCAGCAGATTAGTAGCAGACTGGCTGAAGTGCTACAGAAGCCAGCAAGAGAAGTAGATATCAGAGGGAGATGTGCAGTCAAGAGGCTTATTCACTGAGAAGACAAAGGAAAGGGCATGCTTGAAGCAAGTAAATATCCTTCCCAGAACTCCATCTTCCCATTTGTTTGCTAAAAGCTAAAAGAAGACAAAAGAAATAACAGTATCTGGAGGATGGCAAGAGCAGAAAAGGCACCAGATGTACCCCTGCTCAGGTAACAAAACACCTTGCACTGCCCATTCTCAATAGCTGTCATTTTAACACTGGGATCACTTTCTAGGTATACCAGTAATCAAATAAGCTACAACTTGAAGAGCTCACACCTTAGCTCATACCTAACTCTTGGCAGAGTTTCACAGTGACAATCTTGAAAAGAAATCTTTGGTTTGCTTACTTTTTCTTTATTGTGCAATTCAACACATTTAGTGACATAGCTTTTTTAGCACTTCACTAAATTGAACAACACTATGACTTATTTGTATTTTGGAATAAGATAGAAACATGTAATTATGTCAACAACTATCAATGCCTGTACGACAGCATGCATCTAAGCATGGGATTATTTATTCCTTACTGAAGTCCCTCTTGATACTTTGATTCTATCCATGAAAGACTAAAGTACAATTCATCTATACATATATTTGCATATGTTATGGACTGACATTTTTATAAAAATTGTATTTGTGCTTCTCTTGTGTAACAGAACTATTTATTTTCTAATAATTTATAGGGAACTGGGAAAAAATAATGATAAATAAAAATGTCTACTCAAAAATGCATTACGACAATCAGATGAAAATGGTCTCCTGATCCAAGATTACATATTGTAATTCAAACCGTGGGATTTCTATGTTTGCTATAATGACACCTTCCTATACCAACTCTTGCAATCAGCTGACAGGTCAGCACAAAGAATCAGCTATTAACTCGGGACACTGCTCCTGTATACTGGGTTTGTATGGCCAGGTTTTGGTAGCAGGAGGCTACAGGGGTGGCCTCAGTGAAAGTGGCCAGAAGCTTCCCCCGTGTCCAGCAGAGCCAATGTCAGCTGGCTCCAGGACAGACGACTGCTGGCCAAGGCCGAGCCCACCAGGAATGAGATAGCATATTCATGTTTAACTTCATGCTCTGTAACAGAGATGATCAACCTAAAAATCCATTCACTAGAATGCCACTTGCCATTGAAACATGCTTGCTTGAGGTTATACTGTATGATGAAAAATGACATTAATTAGTTGATACATACAAAAAAATGTTGAGGAACTTTTCATCCCGGTGATGAGCTTGTAAAAATACAGAGTAGTGAAATTACTGTGCAAATTTGTCTGTACTGATTTAAAATAGGTTAAGATGAGGTAATTCAGATCTATTCAGACTATTATTTCACCTGATAGACTGGGAGATGAATCTTTAATGGTGAAAGACAGACAGTAAAGGTTGTAGAAGGTTAGACAGTAATCAAAAAATGCATATTAAATCCCATGAATCTACTTAGGAACCTGCCAAGAAGTACTTCTGTTTTTGCATAATGCCAATGCAAGGCAATCCTGCTATTACAATCAATTTTAGTAGCCATTAAGAGAATTAGTACAAGGTAATAAGAAGTCACTAGCTCAAAAGTTACTGGACTCTACTGTCATTTCAAGCAATGAGACTGTCTTCTAAAACTAACAGCTATGGCTATGCAAAAAAATAAAGGTATCTGAACATTTATAGGTACTTAATCCAAACACATCTTTATGATAAATATTATTTAAATGTTAGGCGGAACCAACTGTTCAATCTGTTTTCACATACAGTAAATGTTATGATTTGTGATGGCATTTGAATATACTTTACAGATTGGAAATAAAATATTTGAAAATGCTGTATCAGCCTGAGTTCTTTTAGTGCCTTTCAACTCAGCTAATTAATGAAGTAAAAATAGTGTTATTGAAAGCTGCAAAGACATGCAGAGCCTGTTTTTGCACTAGCATAATGTACTGAATTCCCTAACATATTTAAACCAGTCTTAGCTTCCTGACATAAGAGAAAGTAAGTTATTTTAACAGCGCTTCCTTTTTACGTAGACACAAAAAATTATCTGTAGTTTAGTAAATATTGAATGGACATGGACATAATGAGTACACTGCAATATTGTATATCAAGAAGTAGCTTCTGCTAAGGGAAGGATCAAAAAATTATTTAGAAAAAAAAAGAAGCAAGAAACACACCATACACTATGCAGATGATCTTCCCCAACACACACAATCTCATTCAATCAGGCAGAACTATACTCACAAATTCATGTATACAATAAAATAACCAGGAAGTAAATATAAAGAGGAGCATATAGAAATAAGAATGGAGTACACATCAACCATGTTTTAGAGTCAACTAGTAATTACTCCATGTGGGATGGGCAACTGATCAGTCAGTGTGTGCTGAAGCAAGACTTGCTATTCAAACTTTTCCAACATATTAGAATCACTGCATATGACTTAGAAAAGTATTGCAATTAAAAAAATTATATTGTTTGATTCAAATAATCAAACAATAATACATGTTGAAAGGCACCTCCAAAAGTAGTTCAGCCTTACTCTCTGCTAAAAGTAGGTCTAATTACATCAGGTTGCTCAGGGCAGGGTCCAGTCCTTCATGTCCTGTGACCATCATGCAATTCATGTGAGGGCTCCTTAGTGTTTGAGAGACAAACCCTTTTGAAAGGAACTACTATCAACTACTTTGTAGCTCTAAACTAATCTCCCTGAAAAGTACAAGAGCATTTCCTCACGCTGTAACTTGAGGACTGCAGCCATCTGTCCAGGATTGCTAGACACCCAGAAACCTGGTTAGAGCCGCAATTCTGAATCAGCTGTGAGCAGGATTATTAGGAGTTGTCTACAGCTGATGCTTATGTAGCCCAATCAAAAAGGTCCTTTCAAAGCCTTACCTATCAATCATGTACTATCATATGGCTGTACAGGAAATGCTCAGAATCTGCTCCAGCATGGGCATGGGGCTTTAAACGTTCTTCTGAAAATACAGTAACCCTAAAACTGCCATCAGAACTCAGTGCTGCCTTTAAAGACATTACCTGCTATAGAAAGCTGGAACATTATAGCACACCTAACTACTCAGTGACAATACTCTGCAAGGCTGCCATTCTGCAGAGGTTTGTGAATTTAGCCCTGAGGAACTGATTACTTGGAGTGAAAATTCCTGGCTCCAGAATAAGGGTTAGTACCCATGTGGCTAACTCTAAATGTCTAAGAATTGTACGCAAGTGACTTACAATTCCTGCAATATAGAGCAGCACTTTTAGCTCTGCATCATCTGTCACAAATGGGAAGAGTAGCATATGGCAAAAAGAAATGTGCCCAATAAATCTGGCAGAAGGACAAAAATCCCTCCAAACCTGTAACTAAAAGATGGGACAGTCATTTCAGTCGTCTTTTTACCGTCCCGGATGTACAATTAGAACTGGTTTGCTTTTTTTAAAAAAAGGGCTGTAAACTGAAAAAAAATTCATGCTTATATTTCTTTTTCCATAAGCTGATATTTATGAGCCATCTGTTACCTCTAGGGCCAGTGATTTTAGGAAGATAATACCTTGAAATTAACAAATAAAAACATTCTGATTTCCTTACTATTTAACTATATAAAATGAATTTTCTACTTCAGTTAGTCTATGTTATAAGATAATTAATACAAATGCTGCAGATACCATATCAGAGAATTTCAGCTGCTTATTCTTACTGCCCCAAATTAATGTTCCATACAGACATTCTGCACATGATAATGCTTCATAAAATGCAAAATGATTTCAATAAATTACATTTTCATAAAATAAATCTGATCTTTTGGTGTCCTCACAGTTTTTAAAAACTCCATATTTCAATATAAAAATAATAATTTCTGAGTGCAGGAAAAATAGTATTAATGACAACACACAGAATTTATGCACCAAATTACTGTCTTCAACTTAAGTTGACTTGAATAAGTGGACTTAAAAAGACATTGCAATTAAGTAAGACAATACTGATTCTTTAGTCTCTCAGAAGTATCAGAGACCTATTGTGGAATTAGCTAATTTATTTTCTGAAGGACAGTGAATGTATATGGCTTCCTTTACTAACTGCTGCTAACCTTTTGACAGAGTTGTGCTCTGTTGCTCCAAACTATTCATTTCTTAGGATGGAAATGTTATTAATCTGTAAATTATGTAGTTATGAACACAGACAGCAAAAGAAGACACCAAAGAGATGTTCCAATGTAATATGCTATATTCCAAGGTAATTTTCAAGTATTTCTGTATATTCAATTGAATCCAGTAATGTAATGTAATAAAAGATATGGGATGTATTAAATAGGAACAGACCAAAAATTGTGTTAGTGTTGAAAGCTTTTAAGGAAACTATAACCCAAAAGTATGGTAGTTTTCAAAATTCAGCTTTCAGGATTCCTGAAAGCTCTACACAGCTCTGGGACAAAGTCTGGACATTTTCTTCCCTTGAAGATCATGACTGACAGAGACCTGAAATGATTTCTTGCATTTGACACCCTTGAATCCCCTGAAACATGGTAGAAGGTAAGTAAAAAGATCACTGAACAATGCTCTTTATAAAGAAAGTTTAAAAATATGCATATATTATTTCACCATTTCAAATTAGGTATTTTTTGAAATCAGAAATGTTCTGTCCTGATAAAAGACTTTAAAAGTGTATTACATCAGGTAATTATGCACAGAATCTAGAAGGGACAGATAGACTTTTCTTTCTGTTGTGAGAGAAAATTATTGCTCCCTCATTATGACTATGTACTTGTTTTCACCTTTTCTCTGGCACAGAAGGGCAGAAGAATTGAACAGTGAATTGAACAACTACCCTTTAACAGAAATTAACTACAATCTGCTCTGCAAGTGTCTGGCATAAAGGAATCTTCCATCATATTGGATTCCACTGAGGTCTAACAAATCCAAGGCTGCATTGAAGCAATTTACTTTTTTTCATATTTAGGATGTGATCTGATGCTTTAAACCATTTTTTATTTAATCTAACCATTTGCTTGTGTGTTTTTCTTGAATGTTTAATCACTAACATTACTGTAAATTTTGTAGAATTGTTCATTAAAGAGCACAGTTGCCCGTAGACTTTTCAAAGAGGACGGAGAGGGCAGAATTACTCCAATTTAGCTAATTATTTGTATTCTTCCCTAAAGGAAGGCCAAAAGAGCTAGACAAGCTCTTTCTCTACTGTTGAAGAAATGTATGATAGCTCATCCATTATATAGTAATGTAACAGCAGGACCCAGCTCCCCTGGACCAGAAATAACAGGCAGTGAGATGCAAACTCTACTACACTACCACCACCTCAGTGAAATCATGATGCTGGTCAAGTAAATGTAATCTGCAGCTGTGTCTCCACACAAATTCACTAATCAGAAGTGTAAGGAGAAATGCAGAAACTAATGACTTAAAAAGATATGATTAGGGCAAAAATATCCAAAATGTTTACAAATGCATACATGAAATATGCTAACAAAGTGTAATTATGCTTTGCTAGTCAATGCATTCAACACTAAATGGATTGTTCATGAATGTCTGATGTAGATCAGGGAATTTTTATGAGCTGTATATGAATGTGCATAGAGATAGGAATTTATTTAGCCTTGGTAATTTCTAATGTGGTTACTCCTATATGTATTTTAAACCCAAAAATCTTGCATTACCAACAGTGATCCTCATATGTGTTAGAGCATACTCCTTGTATTAAAGGTTCTCTATATTCGATATAAATCAACATCAGATCCAAACCAGACACCATGAAGGATCAGTCTTGCTATCACGATAGGTTTCAGAGAATTCTTCTCCAGCCGTAGTGTTTCTGCTGGCTACCTGCATGCAGTGTTGACTGCGTGTCGACTTTGCAAGCACAGAAGCTCTCAAAAGGAGCTGCTTACAGAAGGCACAAATCAGCACCATGTGCATGCAGAACAGAACAAAGCTCTTTTAAAATCCTTACACTGTTGAAATCTGTAATAAAATTCTTGCTGACTTCAGTACAGCCAGAATTTCACCCTCAATTTGCTGCTGTCTAGACCAACTACTTGGTTCTTTGAAGAGGAAAGGAACGCTAACACTGATCAACACAGCAATGACTGTTTAAACAATTCTGTTGACATTTTTCACAATGAAAAATTACATTTAATAAATTGTGCAATCTATCAGAAGTATAACCTTCTTGTATAAAGAAATATGGCATTATATGTTTAAAAAAATCTATACAAGAAAATGTGCTCCATTTTAGACAAAATCTATATAATTAGAATGTACATTGTTTTTCCACATGACCTCTCAAGGCAAAAAGACTATGGGCAATTAGAGATGCCAGGTAGCAATCTATTCAGTTTTAATTTTACTTGTTAATCATAAGCCATGAAAGGCATTTATACTAACTGGTTGTGCTGATTATCAGCACCATTGCCTACAGTTGAAAAGAACTGCCAAGTATCATCAACTGTGAGCCTCCTCACCATTGCATCTGAGACTTCCAAACTACTATCCCTAACAATGGCATCACTGTTTTGCACTGTTTACAAAACCTGCAGAAGTCCTTAAACTGTCAGTGACATCAGCAAGTCTGAAAATAATGCATCAGTACCTGAGACTAAAAGTGAAAAACAAAATCATTACTTTAATTATTTTAAGAAATAATGAAATACCTACTGATAATGATTTTGAAGACATCCTAGAAAGAACAGTAAGCAACATTTATAGTGTGAAATGATGTCTATTTCTCACATAGATCCTTTGGTTCTCTATTAAAAGAATGTCAATATAATTTTCTAGCTGTTATTCCTTTTGTTACTGAAATTCAATTTCATCCATGTTTCTCTTCTGCCCTTAGTATTTTATATTTCTGCAAATACATCAATAACAATAGACAAACATGGAGAAATATATCACAGTGATACCTGAATTTCAGTGGTCACACGGAAGTTGCTCATTTTTTCAACAACAATCACCATTAAATCAACACAGCACTACAGAGTCCTGCCAGGTTATTCTGTTCTATAAGGCCAGCTGCATCACTAGGCTATTCAGGTAGTTTTAAAAGATACAGGCCCTGACAGCCACATGTGAATTCACTGAGGTCAAACCCCACGTTTTGTTACCACTGCACTGAGCTCAGAAAGTTGTTGCTTTCCTGTCTGCATGGCTCATTGCCTCACTTTCAAGATGTTGATATTGCTCCTCAATGACTTTCAAACAGCAAATTCACATTTAGCAAGGTGAAGCTTGTGTGCAGAGATTACTGGACTCAACAGCAGGCACCACTACCAAAAAGATTAACTTTCAGTGTAACAGGTCCAAGTTTAAGAGTTTTGCCACGACTCGTATTTCATTAAACAAACAGAAACCCTGGTTCCATTTAGTGGGAGTTTTGTCACAGATTTCAGTACCAGTTTTGCATCCAATGAAGATAAAAAACACTTACTGCTAATGCACAAAACCTCAAAAACTTCCTCCTGGCTTCACAGTTGTAATTTGAAGGCTATTGCTTGAATACCTGATCAGACTTGGGATTTTATTTCCTTGCTGCTGTCTGCATATATTAATTAATTAATTGAAAGGGCATCATCAACACTTTAAGATGTTTCTACTTTAAGAACCAACACTGTGATTATTTCTTAATATGCAATCAACTTACAGAGAACACTAGTTTAATCTCATTTTATACTGAATTTCCGTTTTAGAAATAAAATTTTCTAAGTTTCTAGGGCTGTTCACAGATTAGTTAGAGTTGGTAATCCTACAACATACTGTACATGGCAGAGAGTATCTTTTTTATAATTTATAGCCACACCTGGAAGTCTAATCAGACTGGATGTACTGTGTAATTTTAAAAGGTCATTAAATGTAGAGAATAATTATATTGTGGGGCTGATACTGTTCAACATCTTTGTCGGTGACATGAACAACAGTGGAATCAAGTGCACCTTCAGCAAGTTTGTTGACACCACCAGGCTGTGTGCTCTAGTCAACGTGCTGGAGGGAAGAGATGGCATCCAGAGGGACCTTGACACACCTGATAGGTGGCCCCACGCAAACCTCATGAAGTTCAACAAAGCCAAGTGCAAGGTCTTGTGTCACAGCAATCCCAGGCACACTAAGCTGAGTGGAGAAGGGACTTAGAGGAGGGCTGTAGAGAAGGAACTCAGAGTGGTGGTTGATGAAAAACTCAGCGTCAGCCATCAGTGTGCAGTCACAGCCCAGACAGCCAAGGGAACCCTGAGCTGCACTAAAAGGAGCATGGCCATCGAACTGAAGATTATCCTCCATCTCCCCTCTGATCTTGTGAGATCCCACCTGAGTATCACATTCAGCTCCAGTGTCCCCAACACGAGAAGGACTTGGAGCAAATTTAGAGGAAGGCCATGAGGTTGAAAAGAGGACTGGAGCAACTCTCCTCTGGCAATGGCTGAGAGACTTGTTGGGGCTGTTCAGCCCCTGGAGAAGAGAGGGTTGTGTGGAGACATCTTAGGAACCTTCCTGTATCTCAAGAAAGGCTACAGGGAAGCCGAGACGGACTTTCCATCAGGAATTGGAGTAATGGGCACTAACGGAAAGAGGGGAAATTTAGGTTAAACATTAGGAATAAATTATTTTCTGTGAGGGTGATGAGATATTTGAACTGGTTGCCTGGGGAGGTTGCGGATACTCCAACCCTGAAAGGTTCAAGGCCAGGTTGGATAAGGCCTTGAGCATCCTGCTCTCTTGTAACTAACCTCCTTTAGATATAGATAAGGTTGCTATAAGCTCTGCCCAGAGACTTCTCTTCTCCAGGCTGAACAACTGCAGGTCTCAGCCCTTCTGAGCACCTTTGTGACCCTCCCCTGGACTCACTCCAGCAGGTCCATGTCCTTCTTATGCTGAGGGTCCCAGAGCTGATGGCCATGACTAAATAAACTTCTGCAAGACATGATGCAGTATGGTCAGAAGTTGCAACTATGGTAATGTAGTTTAACACTCCATATAAAGAAACTTCAGTACAACTTCAACTAATGTTTTTGAAATCAGCCAGTGAGCCATGAAAAAATTTCTTAAAAAAAAAAAAAATTACATTGAACTCTAACGTTTCCAAGTTGACAAGGGAAGTTACAATAAGAACAGGCTTCCCACCAAACCTGAAGGCACTAAATGTGCAATTGAAAATGGTATCAAAACTGTTGTTTAAGCCTCAGAACATAGAAATAAACCAAAAACTCATTAAAGCTTCAAACTTTACATGAAACTGACTTTCTTGTACAGACTGAGAAGAAAGAAATATATAAAAAACATAGAAAATAATTTGTTTTTATTATCTTCCAGATACTAGAAATTAAATGTGTGAAATTTGCTCTTTGTGCCTCAAGGTATCTTATACTGCATTCGGGGTAAATCTATTAAAAAAGCAAGTAAGTGAGCAGGCTCCTAAATAGAATCATAATTTAATAATCAAATTAAAATAATGTCTACTCACTTAGAATAGTATTTCATCTGGAAGGGACCTACAATAGTACAATTGCCTGACCAGTTCAGGGCTGACCGTAACCCAACGTGTTATTAAAGGCACTATCCAAATGCCTCTTAAACTCTGGCAGGATGTTTGACCACCCTCTCAGTAACAAAATGCTTACAAATGTCCAGTCTAACCCTCCTGTGGCACAGCTCTGAAGCATTCCCATGGGTCCTATCACCAGATACCAGGGAGCAGAGCTCAGCACCTCCCTTTCCACCTCCTCCACCAGGGAGCTGTAGAGACCAATGAAGTCACCCTTCGGCCTCCTCTTCACACTTTACAAGCCCAAAATGCTCATCCTCTCCTCACAGTACATTGTTTCTATTCCTGTCACCCTGTCAGCTTTGTTCCCCTCCTCTGGATGCATCCAAGGACCCAGCACCCTCAGATCCCTCTTGGCAAAGCTGCTCTCCAGCCACTCCTCTCTCAGTTTAGACTTGCACTCACCATTACTCAGTAGTACTGTTCATTTCAATAGGAGTCAGCATAAGGGAGCTGTGACCAAATAGTATCAATATGCAACATTCAGTCCACTGAACTCAAAACCACTCCTGCTACAACCATGACACTGCTGTATAAAATATCTGATGTAAACAAACAGCTAACCATAATAAATTAAATTAATGTCTGAATATTTAGTCATTGCCTGAAGTTCAAAAATGCTCAAGTGTTAGGTAAGTCTCTTAGAAGAAATTAATAAACAAGGAAACAGAAACCATGACATTTTCAACACACTGATATTGATCACCTGTGAAGAAGATGCAGGCAACAGTTCCCCTGATTATTCAGTCACCTAATGATAATTAGAAGAAACTTCCTGAGGATATAGGCAGTGACAATAGCCCACAGGGAGCAATTCACACAAACTCTCCAGAATCTCCCTGAAAGGTCTGAAAGGGAGTCAACTAGGTATATCATGTATCTATATTTTACTTGTTTCTCATTTACTATACACACACACACGAAATAGGTCAGCTCTTCAGCAGAAGACAGGAATATACATAAATATATGGATTAATATAGACATAAATAGTGAGTTTCTCTCCTATTCAGACAAGGCAGCCAAGCACCTGCCTGGTGGGCACAAAACCGTGCTCCCAAGCCAAAGATGTAATTAAAGAATCATCACCTCCTTGCTATTCACATTTTCTTTTTCCCCCTTTGCCCCCTTTCTAGGCTGTTTCTTTTTTTATTCCCTCACATTTTGAAGTGTCAAGAGCTAATGAACCACACATTATTTGCATTTCATTGTACAACACATAATCATGGTGTCCTATTTAATCAGTTTGGTGTTGAAAAGTTTCCTGAGAGATGAAGTATTTGTCAGTCAGCACATATTTCTGCAGCAAAATATTTTTTATCATGATCTTACTGTTAATGAATGATTTTTGCCTGGAGAAAACAATAATAATTAATTTTTTGAAAAATACTACAATGTAAAACATTTTTTTGTCAAAATAGGAAGGTGCGGAACATTTTAATCTAAGTTAATTGACTGATATTTATCCAATTGCTACAAAGAAATGCAGATATGCGAAATTTTTGAGTCCATATACAAGCCTTTTCTCTTATAGCACTGAAAGAAGCAAGGAAATTGTCTTCAGGAAAACATCCATTTTTTGCATGGCCTAATATTGCACAGATGAAGTAAACTCAAATTTTTAAAAAATGAAATAATGCAGGCTAACACTGAAACATTGATAGCAAAAAAAAAAAAAAATCAAACCAAAAAAAACCTCTGCAAAGACCACAATAGGCAGACTTTGTTTTCACACTTACTGTTTGGCTTGCACTGCAAAAAAATGTCTCATCACTCAAAGGAACACTAATAAGCTTTTATAATGATTGATAAGGAATTTATATTCCATTTTCATTTATGAATGACTCAATGCCCATGTGGTACACTGGAACAAATTGCTCAATCACATAGGAAAAGAGTTCCCACATTTCAACTTTTTAGAATGCTGTTCTTCATCTACACCAAAATGCTGGAAATCAAAAGGAAATTCAGATTATAACAGAACAAGAGCAGAAGCTCTGACCAGACCATTTCATGCTCAGCTCTTCCAGAAGCGTGCACCATGCAAGTTTCAAGTCATTAAGCTGCAAGCCTCCAGGACATGCCAGACTCACAGCACGAGGTGGGCAATCTGAACATATGGACTGGTGGTTTGCCTGGTGCTCAGCAAACACATGCCAACACTGTCAATCCCTTTGCAAACGCCTTCTGAATGGATATATGCATTTCTATTTCCACTACATAAGTCCTTAAACCAAAAAACGGGCATTCTCCCAGTCTGAAGAAGTCTTGCTTTGAGGTAGAGCAATAGAAGAAAAGAATAGTAGATTGTGCAATTATTCCATGACCTCTATGGTAATGAAATTCAGTACAATTTTATCTTTATGTTGTGTGATTAACTTGCTTCTACATATAAATATATATAGCTAAGAATTTAAAAATTACTTCCAAGGCTCCTTGTGTCCTTTGTCCAAATGTCAAGAATAAATCATTACCCACTAAAATGCTTATATCAGATTGA
The DNA here is from genome assembly GCA_034336665.1 of Luscinia megarhynchos. Lineage (NCBI taxonomy): Eukaryota > Metazoa > Chordata > Aves > Passeriformes > Muscicapidae > Luscinia > Luscinia megarhynchos. The sequence continues at coordinate 37,824,841 of CM067566.1, read as the reverse complement.
ATTGAACATTACATCATTGTGCCTGAACCAGATGAAAGCAAAGGCTGTTTTGCTGGCTTTATAATTTGCAAACACTTTTTATGACTTTGTGTTCTGTAAAATATGTTGGGTTTCTAGACTACTACTACTGGTCATAGTTTTCAGTGTATCTTGTACATGAGTATGTTACCCTACAAAAAACCCACTCAGTTTCACAGAATAATTTCAATTTTTTATGTGCTTCATAAATAAATAAATAAATAAATTTATAAGATATGTTTCATATGTATATATAAAGTATTATAACATCTGCATTTTGTGTGCATGTAGGCAAACAATATTTTTTTCTAAGAGAATTCTCTTAACTAAGTATATAAATCTAGAATCACTGTACGAAAAAAACAACTGCACGAGTTAGCTAGGAAACCTATGGATTTACATCACCACTTTAAAATGACAAAGAATATTTTGTGATAAATACATTTTAAGCTATAAATCATATTTCGTGACTATGTTTCATTCTATATGTTAAGCTACATATTTGTCAACATGAAATCAGACTGTATTTCTTTCTCTATATTTTGGATAAAAAAGGAAAACATGCATTTGCACACAGAAGCAAGTGTAGTACTCCCTAATAGACATGCATGTGCTATAGTTCTCAGATCATTTTAAAAACTTTTTCTATTTCACAGGTCTTCAGTGCAAAAAAATTAGGATGTTCTCTGGAAAGGGAATACTTCAGCTAGAAAGCTGAATTACTATATTTACTCTGTACTGAGTGCTACATTCCTGCCACTGCTGAGAACCTTTTTCAAGAAGCTAAAGAAATCAGTTCCCTGGCATCATTCACTGACATCAATGAAATTCTAACAACCCCTCATGCAATGCAGGAAAAACATCCTGACAGACTGGCATCTTACACGACAAGATTCATGTTGCCCACAAATGAACACTACAGAGGTGCTGGCTGTAACAGGTGCAGGTTGCTAATCCTTACAGTCAGTGAGAGTTCTCACTAATAATTAAAAGACCATCTGGATGAACTAATGACTTGGTAAATCAGTGCTTGCATTACAAAATCTACCTAGTGAATGAAATTCTAGAGACATCAAGAAATAAACATGTGTACACAATAACCTTGTGAATAACTGCATTGATCTCTAGCTTTTTTTTCCTAAGCAAAAAATTGTCACAAATACTCATCTCTACCAATCTTCTGCACCCTTTAGCCTTGACAACTGTATACTGCTGGCTATTGTCAGCTTTTGACTCAGAAAAAAACACTTTTAAGCTATCAACCAGTAATCTTTAAAGCTGATGGAAAACTCTTCTAAATGATTCCAATCTGTAATAATTTTCTTTTAAACTTGCTTTCCTAATGTTATGTACCCTGTTTGCTATGAAGTCTAGTTATGATCCAGTGCTCACTCAGAAACACCCCAACTGACATGGATATACTTGTCCAAACTGTCTTTTATTTCCTCTGTAATAGATTTAAACAGCATGAAACACAAAACCAGAGAGTATTAGTATTTTCTCAGTTTTCTGAGCTGCAGCAGTATTTTGTTCAGTCTGATAAAACTATACACTCTTTTTGTATTCCTTCTCCAAAGCTAAACCTTTAGAAAGAAGGTAACTGTATAATACCAGCAATTTAGTGGCCTCTATCTTCAACGTTTCTTTTACTCCTCTTAAAGTGTATATTCAGAAATACTACAGAGCTTGATCAGCTTCTAGTACTGACCTTAAAAGAAAAGTACACCAAAAAAACCAGATTCCTGCGAGACATAGTAAACTTTCTTAAAACCTGCAACCACATCTGAATTGAAGACAATCCTGCTGAAGACACCAAACAGAACAAAACTTTCTTCATTATTTAATTTCCACTTACACTGGTTTTAAAAAATCTCTTTTGAAATATTTTATCTCTACTACCATTCTCAGTATTCTAAGAAACATCTACTAAAAAAGGATAAATAATGCAAAAAAATTACTACTGAAGATTAGTCAACCCAGGATTTCTTATGACTTGTACTCTTAGAAATGGTAAATAGATTTGTTGGCTGGGTTTTTTTCCCTTCTAAAACATACTTCAGTACTAGTAAATCACAGTATAAAGCCATTTAATTTTAGGGGGTAGTTAAGTTTTAAAGGTGCCACCATGCTAACTAAATGAGCCGAAGCTTAATAATTTGACAAAACTGAATGAATGCTGATGCCTACATCTGTAGCACTTGAAATTGCAGTATCAGCACAACAGTTAAAACAGATACCACAGCTAATATCATGGCTCATGGTATCGTCAGGAAAGAAGTTGGGTTTTTCATTTTCCATGAAGATTTTAATGTTTTATTTAGAGAATTTCTCAACATGCAAAGTAATCTGCATCTCTGATATAAAATAAAGATATCCAGAAAAAATATAGTAAGTATTGTATTTTGTGATGCAGATAAAAAGCAATGAGGCACAAAGGATTGATCTCATAATTTTATTAAAACATGTTTTCATAATGCTGATTCATCAAGAATACAAAATAAATCTGTATTTACAAATACAAAATCTGCCTTCTTGGCAGCAAAAACATTCAAGAAATGAAAAATCTATCCCTTGAAATATATTCTGATCATGCTGACACTAGTACATATTCTTACCAAGACTCTACAGTAAAGCTGTAGTAACCAACATAAAGACTCAAGGCTAGCAGGACTATTTTGAATGCAAAATAAGGATGGGGGGGTTTTTGAAAATACATCTTTCTCTTGCTTAAAGACACTCCGAAGCATGTAAAAATTCTCCTGGAGAGTTATTATTAATTAACTTTCTTCAAATACTGTTAAATTTTTTTGTAACACTGCATCATAATTTCAAACTTTTAGGAAGTATCACAGCTAGAAATGAGTGATGTGAACATGGTCTAGGTGCCATACCTTCAATGCACAGACACACAATTTCAGAGTATCAGTGAACACACACAATCAAATTAAAATGTTCAGTAGTGCCTCAAAACTTTACACCAACCAAGAGAACTATGGTTTTTAACTGTGAAAGTGTTCAAACATTTACGTGAGAAAAGCAAAAGTGAAACAGTAAATCAATACTGTTCTGGCTGTATGCTCAGGAGAGGTGAGAAAGATTTTTTTTTTTACAGAAAACTATTTTTATGTGTAAGAACTGATTATACATCTACTATTGAAAGAAAGAGAATATTGTGATACCAAGTAAACTTTTTTCCTTGCAGAATAAGTCACTGGAATATTTGCTTAAAATTTGTTCGAAGTAGAAACTAGTTACCATGACAGGTCAGCTTTAAAGAACAAATGAGATACAATATGTATGTTAAAAAAAAAAAAAACAAACAAAAAAGGGCTACCATATTACTAGGATATTAACAAATTTCTGTGAATTTCAGTGTAGCAGCTGTAGAAACATCAGCAATAGATGCCAAAACGAGACATTTCAATCCCTGACTTCTAAAGGATTTTGATATTTTAAAGAAAATACTAAAATTCTGGCAGCTATTAGAACAGTAATTTCAGAAAAGTGATACTACAACTGTTCAACAGGGAGCACAGTTGAAGTACTAAAGCAAACAAGATACTGAAGTACTAAAGACTCAATTATTATTATTATTATTGAGAAGTGGTTGCCAAAAGGTCATCACATGTTGTTTAAATATCACTCAGTTTACATCCTACTTGAAGAGGACTCCACGAATCTCACTGATCCACCTTCAGAACACTAATGAACCATCATCAGTCCATTCCTGAGCTTCCTAAGGATCTCAAGTAGCTTCATTGTTCAATAAACTGACATACCTACAGAAAAAATAATTCAGAACTAGGTTATGCAATTAGCACCACAATTTTATCTTCAATAAATAAGAAGGAGGAGCAAATTAAGTAATTTAAAGTAATTACCTGATTTACAAAAAAAATCTGTTTCTAGCAGTTATCTTCCACTGTTGCGTAATGAAAGACATTTAAAAATTACTGCAGATTGATGGTATAAAAATAGTATCAGTAAAAAAATATTACCATCACATCAGTAATTGAGACACAAACTTAAAGGCATCCTTAGCTTATATGTGCATGGCATGAACAGAAAGATAATGCTGATCCAGATATTTACCATTTGATCTGCATCTCTTTGGTTATTTATTCTCAATACAACTACTGTGACACATTTGTAAAGCCTTTAATGTACCATAAGATTGGCAAAGATCCTTCATTTACATAATTAAGGCAATTATAGCCATTATAATCGAATGCAGCACCATTTTAACTTGCTGGACTATATTTAAGCTTCTGCTTTATAATCCATGGAAGCTGGTTGGCAAAGTGCAAAAGAAGATAATGAATATATCCTAAATAAGCATGCTCGCATGACTACCTAAAATAATTGAATGAGTTTGTTGTGCTACACAGACTAAGCTTACAAAATAATTTGCATGTTTTGGGGACTCTAGAACAGAATTTGTTCATGAATTGTTTTAAGATCTAAGTTAAAATTAATGATAACAATGAAAACAACATTAATTATCTTCTTTCATTGTAACAGCTTGCCTAACTCTCTTAAAATTGCAGGAACACATACAAAACCACAGGCTGATACACTGTAGATAACTTTTTCACCTCTAAAGGCATATTCACCATTGGGTTCACTGGGGCTTCTCCTACTAAAACACAAGGGGAAAGGAAGAAATCAATCAAGCTGATCAAAATTTTCATAATAAATCATTTTAAAGCAACCTTCTATAGAACAATCTTTTCCCCTGTGAAAAGTATATGAATACTTTGTAGTAGTCAGAACACAACTCTGAATGACTGATTACTCATCTTGTATATACTGAGTCTTTACCTAAAAAGACCCAGTGCATAAAAGGCTCCAAGTGTTGGAATAATCCCACAGAAATAAAGGATTACAAAAAGAGCAATGCATTCTAAGCATTCATCCTGTGTGTATAAGCTCACTCCCACAAATCATAGTGAGCCAGCTAGCTTTGCTTGTAATGGAGTTTGGGAATTTCACCCTGAATTGCCTCCTACACACAGGAAGGGACAAGGAGTCCCATGCTCTGCCCAGCTCCTCGAACGTGCACTCTTGTTTCCTACGCCACAACTTGCACAGAACATACATGCCCTCAGTGCCCTGTGATAAAAGTACTCACACAGTGAGCAGAGATGCAACACTGACATTATTTTAGAAATCAAGAACTGTATTACATAACTATTTTTAATACACGGCCAGATCTGCCAGTTCAACACACACCTGCTGGTAACAAGAAGCGTAAGAAGCAAATTCTCCAAGTGCAGTCCACCAGGCTAAGACAGAAGTGCTTTCCACAGCACTGAGACCTTAGGAATTTTCCATTTAAAAGTGACTTTGTGGATGTGACATACATACTGGGATTTGACAAAACTCTATAGATTTGAGAACCCCCAAAGCTTCCAAAAGCAGCCATAAAAAATAGAATGACTTTGACACAAAGCAAGAGCAAAGACAAAGTGGTTCTAGAGAAGATTGCTGCTGCAAAGGCGCTTGGAACTTTGAACAAAGAGCTGTTTCCAGCAAAGGGTATGTAATATTCTCATCTTCCCTTTAGTGTCATAGCTCTTTGCGATATTGACAAGCGCTCAGGAAACAATCCTTTCTCAGTGTTACACTTCATCCTGGAAACAATAAAATGTTCTTCAAAGCATTCTCGAGTATGTTCTGCAGTATTATGGGGATTATTTTTCATAAACACAGCATATATACTCTAGCCTTTTTACAGGAACAGCATTATTCCTTACCTTAATCCTTCACTTGTTCCTTGTAACAGTCAAGCTCAATCAAATTTTAATTCATTCTGCAATTATGACTTAATTGCAGAGAATATCAAAAATATAGATCACTGCTCAAGCACATTCTACCTTTATACTCTTCTTGTACTATCAGCTCCACTATGATCTCAATTAATAGTATTCTTTTTACTAGAATGTCTCTGCTTTATTGCTCTACCTGCATTTGTGATATCACTTATTTTCTGAACAACACATACTGCTATACGCTTGCTCTGAAATATTCTAATCCCTGTAAGAACAGAAAGAAAAAGCAAAAAAAATTCAGCCAAAAGGTCATCTACCAGTATACTAACCCATTCTAGTTATCCTTTTCAAACTATAAAGGTGTTTTAAACAAAGTGAACATACACTATTCCATGCAGGAGACATTTGAAGTTATAGGAGAAACAGGCATCTGGAGCAAAATTGAGTCACTTCTAGAGCGTAAAAACAGCTTATACAGCTGCATCTCCATTTCTCCAGTCCTTCAAACACAGTCATAGGCCCCTCATCACTTCTACATCACACATGGACAATACCTGACAAGTAGCCTAGAAAGCTCCTCTCTAACCTTTGCCAGCTTCCAGAGGAAGGAAGTCCAGATATCTGGCTAAGCGCAGGCTAGCTGACGAGGGAACCAGAGATTGTGGGCTCACAGGTCAAATCGCTCTCAACCCAAACACATTCTCTGTTATCCTAAACCACATTAGATTGCTACTAATCACACTGCATTAGATTACTACTAATTATGATGGATAAGTCTCTTTTGAGAAAGTCTTAGCATGGAGTTTGATTAATGAGAAGATACTGCTGACAATTTTACTCGCCTCAGTGTCACTTTGAGAAAAAAAATATTCAGTCAAAAAATTTAAAAGACTTGTGCAAATAGATTATCTTAGCATTGAAGAAACAGCCAAGAAAACTAGCTCCAATGAGTTTTCTGTTATTACACAAACACAGTAATGAATTCTAAATAAATGCCTTTTACAAATACAGTAACAATATTTTTGTGCTAGCAAATCAAACTTTTATCATATATCACGGAAATAATTTACATATACAAATTAATTGTGGCAAAGATTATTAGTCTACTGCCTCAGAAATAACTTACCATTTATAAAATATCTAGTAAAGCTCTAAAATCTGGTAAGTCTAAAAAGTTGGCAAAACAATATTATCTTATTTACTTGATCTCATTAAAGATCAAGTAAAAAATAGTCCATCATTCACCCTATGAACAACAGAGAAAAAAAAAGGACATTCTTAATGAATTAGGATAACAAAATATCAAAGCATAAAAATCCACAATGCATCAATTTCCACTTTATCTTCAAATAGCTTCAAACTGTACATAATGTATACTTACAGCTCACCATTACTGTAAATGTGTGCAAGAAACTAAAATAGGTGAAAAACAGTAGCTTGGATGCTTGGACAAATACAAGTCTAAGATGAACAGCATTAAGATTGAAAAGTAAAAGCTATGTATTCTAGTAGAATATACTACCATATTTGTAAATAGAGCCCAAACAGCACTATAACATAACAGCAATTTTCTTTGGTGGGTTATTTTCTGTTGTATTTCAAGTTTGAAAGTTAAATTTTATCCTTGACCACACAGCATGAACCTCTTCAACTTACAGATGGGAATTTTGCTCACTGTCTCCTACAAATGGTCTCTTCTGGCTACCCCATAACTGGTCACTGATAATATCAGGCCTAATTGGCCAAGTACATGTTGGCTTGAACATGGAGTTTTATTCTATTGATGCCCTACAGTTACTTTTTTCAAAAGAGAAAAAGAGAATTACAAACCAGTAGTATTTCACTGACAGACAGAAGTACAAAATAGAGATCAAGGAGTTAACACAAGTGGTATTCTTGGCCCTCAATCTCTTTATTTGTGAAGTCTGGAAACCAGTCAGTATTCTCTCTGAATGTAAACAAAACAAAAGCTCTTTTTTGGCATCTAAACCTGTACTATATGAAGAGTAGTGGAGGTCATGTATTGAAAAGATGATGCTATGCAAATTAAATCAGAGGATTTGAGAGTGCTGCTTGGTTGTTTGTCCCTCTATTTGTTTTTCAAGCACGGATGCACAGAGAACGAACCAGTATCCAGTGTCTTCAATCCTACTGTTATTCTTCCCCATCTCTACAAAGCAATTAACAATTCGGCAGTATTCAGTATAAAACAGGATGCAGCTGAGAGAGCAGTCATACTCTGTGATTAAAGTCTTTCAGATATGCTAACTGAAAATACTTTGATGCCTGAAATATTGCCTTTTCACCTCCTTCTGGCAAAAGTTTAGAGTCAAAGAGTAGGACATTTGTAAGAGCTTCCTTGTTACCTACAAAGTCCTCCTCCGATGCTGAAAGAAAGAGAAGCCCTTTTTTTCTTCCATGAGTATAAGCCAAAATTTCTTATTTTAGTGAAAAATATCAAGTGAGCTCTTAGCACAGGATTATTAGAAAATCAAAAACTGAGACTGAATTCTTGCATTTCAATAGCTAATAAAAATGCATATTCAGTATTTTACCAACAATTATACAGCTTTTGCCATTTAAACTGCAGGGCCTTCAATTGGCCCTGAGCTTTTGAATGTGACTGTATGTGCCAGCTGAATCTCGACCCTATGTCAGGGCAGAAACATAGCCTTATTTCTATGATGAAGATATCCAAAGACAAAATTGAGAAGGATGCTGTAGTAAACAGCCGAATCTTTGAAACACACTGTTTGCATGACCAGCATTCTGGGCAGGTTTGTCAGAATGTTAGTGCAGCTTGACACAGAAATAAAACAAAGCACTCTGTCAAGATTTTTAGTTTTAAGAATAATTAACCTTCCCAATGTATGCACTCTGGAGTAGAGGAAATTTAAGATAACTGACAATGAATGCTCTTCTTAGATACTGTTGAAGGTATTTAACCATATCAAAGAGCGGTCAGCCATACACTCATCTGCTGACAAAATTTCTGCAGAAATGCCTATGCTCTTCACTGACCACATTTTGCATCACGTGTACTTGTTCTTACTCATCAGACTGAAGAACAGGACAAGTGAGAGACAGGGCTCACTACATCTCAGAGCAAAAGGACCATGATCACTATTTGAAAGAAAAAAATGTGCCAAAACACTGCCAAGGGGACAAAAGATTACTCAGTTTTTTAAAAACCTAAGTGCACAGAATCCTTCCTAGCTTCTGGTTCCACATAACCACTGGAAAAAGCCTCAGAAGTGCTTAGGAAAATAAAGATCTGCAGATGCCAGCTCAAGGAATTCCTTTAATTTACAGCTGTGCAACTCAGTATGACCTGGATACCCGAAATCCTGCTACATACTTGAAAAGGAGACTGGTGCAAAAGCAGGACATGCGGCAATGGCTATGCCTGCAAAACAAGATGCTTCCTCACGTCTCTTATTTAACACCTCTGTCACAAGTGGTGGCGCTTCCCATTCATTCTGCTTTACCTTTTCTCATTGTGCTTCTACACAACTTCCAAATCCCTCCCTCTCTTCTGCACTCCCCATATTAATTAATTTCTAACTTAGTGTTCCCCTAATACTGCCTCTAATGCTCTGCAGATGTCCCTCCTCATTTGTAAACATAAGTTTGTATTTTCTGTCTCTTTTAAAAAATTACTGGAGTATCTATTGTAGTTTATAGTTTATATGATATCCATTGCTTTATCTAAATTACATTCAAGATAAAGATGGTAAATATTTTTATTTTATTGTGGGCTATTCTGTTGGGGGATTTGGGGTTTTCTTTGCTTGTAACTTTTGTTTTTCTTAACAACTGACAAGTCTAGAGTCAAATCAAGTTCTTAGCCCTTTCATTTATAGATTTAAGCCAAGAGACCCTGCACATCAACTGGGTTCAATGTTTCTAAATGTATCATTAAAATGAGACGGCCTTTACAAAAGCCTGGATCATCACCTGCCTCATCAGAGATAAGGATTAGACAAACTTCATAGTTCACTTCCAAATAAAAGGACCCTATGATTTCATTACTAAATTTACATACATTTTAAGAAGAAAATCTGTTTTCCTGAATAGTGGTTTAATTTTGCTTCCCAAAGGAATATAGGGATCCACACCAAGACTATTTTGGGAAAAGTTCATAGACATATTTTGCTCTCCAAATTCACCAAAAAAAACCCAATAAAAATCTGTAATTTCAATCTGAAAAGATGAACAGTTGTCCTAAACAGCCCTGGCAGAGGCTATAGTTTAGGAAACCCTTACTTAAGTTATCCCTCAAAAGGAATAGTAATCTTACTTTGCCTGTTTGGCTTCATCAAATTTGTAAGCAACTGACATATGTATATGCAGCTTAGAATCATAGAAACATTGAGTTTGGAAAAGATCTCCAAGATCATAAAGTTCCACCACCACAACACTTTACAGAGCTCCATTTAAAGACCAAAAATCGTATTCTTTTAACTTCTGTTAGAAGAACTTCTGTTGCAAGAAATTTTGTATTCTGTCACAAGAAAAGCTGAAATTTCACTAATGATACTCAGCTCACTCTCATGTTTCTCAAGTTTTCTGGCTTTTTGCCTTGTAAAGAAAATGTATTAACAAATTTCAGCATTGCAACAAAATACAACATTTGGAAAAGCTCTGTATTTTGCTTGCTCTTACAATCTGTCAGGATAGGATTAGTGCTAATTCCTATACCCAGGAGACCTTTATTCCTTCTCTTTTACATAACCAGGCACAAGTAATCTTGACTCCTTGGCAGCTCAAATAATTAAGAAGAGTTCATTCTTAATTTTAAAAAATTCCAGTTTTTGAAGCAAAAAAAAATTGTCTCTAGATTTTTTTCAGTGTTTTAGCACAGGAGTATGAAAAATTAAATATGCTTGTAAGAATAGACACAAGGACAAAAATAACTGCATCAGGTAAAACAGATGCCAGGAGAGAAAATGCTGATCTTATTTGGTAAATCTAAGGGCAATGATAGCATATTAAAAGACTAACAATGAAGAATGTAGGCCCACTACTCACAGAGAGATGCTCTTCACCTCATTATCTTAATTTTATTTCACGCCCACTGTTAAGCAAATATTCCCACATCCATCCTGGAGACACAGAAACTATTGCTAGGGGATGCTGCAACCACATTAAGGTTACACTCATATTTTATCAAAGGGGCTACATTAGCCAGGCACTGCTGGGTCTTCCAGAACTTTTCATTTTGTTAAACAATGTGAGAAGATGACATATTTATCTATTTACTTTCAAGATACTACATGAAATTGTAAATTACTGCTTTAAAAAACATCAAGACTATCATTTTGCAGAGGGGTTACAGCACAGGGAGTATTTAATTACATATATTCAATTAATATTTAATTACATAATCAATTATATTGACAAAGATGAAAAAAGGGACCTAAAGAAGTGTTTCAGAGCAGTTTTTTAATTGATTTGTATGCCTGCACACAGTTTAATCTTTATAGTGGTCATATTCATTGTGAAAAGAACACTAATTTGTTCCTTAAACTAGGAAAAATCATAGTTTTGGCAGTAGCTTCAGCTTGTAATGGAAAGTAAGACTATCCTGCACAATAAATCTGAAACAGTGCTTCAAACTATAATGAAATAACAACCTTAATGCAGGAACACAACATTTGTTTCATTTCTTGTTATAAGGTTGCTACAGAGGAAAAAAACATCATCTTTAAAATTAATTTTGCTGTATTTTTAATGTATTTTACTCATCAAAAGTGTTACTATACAGAAAGAACAAAACAATGCATGTAACAGAGATCAGTCTGAAGAAGTTTCAAAATTGCAGACTTTAAATCATGTTTTTCTTGACAGATTCAGGTCCATGGTAGCCTAAAACCTCATGACAGCTCTCTCTTCAGAAGCTCCAAAGATGGTATCATGTTTTGTTTAACAATCACCTTTCATAATCACCTGGGAGCCACTGAAATACAAATATGCTTAGCCAACATTTTTTCTGCCCCAGTTTGTTCCAGTTGCACCAATTGCTCAGAAGCACTGCAAAGCAACTTCATTTTCTAGCAGCATAATCTCATTCATGGCCCAAAAGGAAGCTGATTTACTCCTACCAAGCACTTTTCAAATCAACACACTTACATAATACATTCTTCAGCTACATAATAAGTTCTTCAGCTCAACTGCTTGCTCCTATGACCAGCAACAAGGACTTCTAAATTTCCATCCTTTCCATCACACCTTGTTTTCTTGAACATTCAACTGAAAACACTGAGGAGCAAGGAATTAATTTCTTGTCCTAAATACACCTATAAGCATCTCAAGGAGTATTAAGTACCAAATGAAAAAAAGAACAGCAGTAACTCATATTACAACAGCTCATTTGAAAAATACTATGGTATTTTACTATAGGTACAATTTCAGAATCCTTGGCAAAGAAACAACCTTGAACAAAATAAAGCAGGTTTTATTCAAGAATAATGAGTGTTTCTGATAACTGTAATATTCCGTGTGCAAAATCCTCCTTCCTTCTGGAAATGAGTATTAAAAATATTACATGAATTATCATCACTCACCTCTCCTGTCACTTCTGCCTGCATTTGTGGATTTGTCAGAAGGGCAAGGGCAACGTCCTTCACATTTCACTGAAATTTGTTTTCCTGAGACACAGGCTTGATAGTCTAATTTGCACTGCAAGGAGACAGAATGGTTGTTATTAATATAAACATATCTTATTAAAAAAATCTAGTTCTAAGAAATTTGAAGCAATCTTTCATGAAATGTTTAAATCTTTGCATACACATGTGAAGAAAGGTCTTCTGCAGTATATGCTATTTTCATTTAAAAAATCAGAATAAAGAAAGTTTTGGGTTGCTAACCTGGCTACAGTTTCAGACTCAATTCAAGCACGCATGCACTTGTGGTGTGAGACTGATTTGAATATCCACGCTAAATGGAAGTTGACTGCATTGGTTTTATCTGTGTTCTATGAGCAAATAAACACAGCAACAACATTCATTATTGATAGAAAGCAATAAACAGTCAATTTTTATAGAATTTATACTGAATTTCTATCTTTAAGATGACAGTATCCTGGCAAAAAAGCATTAACGAATAAAATGAAAAGCTGTACCTAATGTAATTCTGTATAGTGACTATATTTACTGATACAGAAACAGATTAATTTCTAAGGTTCTGATCTGCATACTTACAGCTCCAATTCAGAAACCACACAGAAGCTAACTATATCTGAGAAACAAAATTGTTGTTTCAAGCATATAAAAATAGCATAGTTAAAAACCACATAAATAATATCATTGCAAACACTGTCACTATTACTGAAAAGCTGAACTTTTCTTCCAATAAAACAGTTCTTTGCATAGAAACCTTTCTCTGGGATGTTTCGTCAATGTATTATCAGGAAAAACAAACAAAAAATCAAGGGGGGAGCATCTACAAAGAGCTTTTTCAAAAAGCAAAAAAAAGAAAGATTGTTATGGAGAACACTTCATATTTAAAAGACACCAAATGTCTCATTAAATAGGTAAAGGACACAGAAGCATATGAGTCAGAAAATCAGTCCAAGTAAAAATATTAAGTTCTTTCTATGTATCACAACACTTCAGAACAATCTCACCGGAATTTGGCTCTTATTCCCTGAGTCATATTTTGCTGGGGTACATAACTTCACTGTAATGCAGTTCCATTGTATGATTCTCAGGATTTCCAGAGAATGCTAAAGCCAAATATGTAAGGAGTGGGAGCACTGTAGTTATGTAAGAATCAAGGAGCCTCCTGAAAGGACTGCACTTGAGGTTTCCACTAGTATGCAGATGTAAGCACTGTGAATTTACAGAACTTTGTCAGCTTTCTAAGCAGACTTCTACTCGTCACATTCTCATGCAGTTCTATGTCTTGCATAACCTGAAGTGCATTACTGTATCAAAACTGCATATTTTTGCACCATTGCCAGTACTAAAAAGAAAATAATACTTTAAATTTTGTGTACTAAAGTCATTATTGTACTTCAGTTTTGAATGTGTCACCTTTTGCCAAAAAGGCATGGTTAAAGGAAAATTACACCAATAGAATCTTTTAATTCTCCCAAGAAAACCCCAACATAACTGAAAGCTATACAGCACTAATATCCCATAAAGGTCTAGAAAATGGAAGCAAAGCACCTGCCCATGCTGATTATGAAACAACTGAATACTTTTTCTATCTCAATTATCCTGGCTTTACAGGACAGTGCTTGCACAACTATGATGCCCACCAGCCCTCTGTCCAGAAAGTACACGACCTAATTCATATTGTAATGCTCAAACAAATATCTGGCGTTTATGGAATGGATTATATCACTCAAATTTAATACTTGTCTCAGTTAAAAAGAGATGTCTTTCCTTTTTTAAGATCTGAGAGTTTTTATCATTCAAACTTAGTAGTTTAAAGATTAAAACCTACAGATAGTTGTGCTTTAGGCTTTGGTTATTCCACTTGGTGAGATCACCACTTAGTATTTGACACAAACCCATTTCAGGTTTGATTTACTGAGAAACAGAGTATGAAGAGTGAAGGAAAAAAAAGAGTAATACTTTTATTTAATGTTTGAAGATGTCTTTAATCTTTTATTGAGAGATTATTTTTTATAGACTCCAATGCTCCTAACTTTGATTCACTCAAATGTTGCTGAAGACACTAGTAAATACTTCATAGGTGCTTCAGCTAGCATCATGAGTTGCAGGTTTAGTCTTTTTGATTTATTTTTCTTTGAAGTTGTCTACTCAGTCCTATCTGCAAATAACACTATCCTTTTAAATGCTAAAAAAACCTTAACGTTCAACACCTGACATAGGCAAAGATACATAAAATACTGAGTGCAAGGTCAGCACACAACACTTCCAAATCAGTACTCCCAGTCACAGGTATGATAAAATTTTACTCTTGCTGAACTCATTTTAAGGACAGGCAGACAGCAGATATATATTCATTGTTTTCAGAAACACAGTAACATCATGGGGCTTGCATAAGCTGGTAATGAATCAAGACAGATCTGACAATATCCTGTTTGCAGCTAACGACACCAGGAACAGAATTCTGATTCAAACCCCTGACATCATTCCCCAAATTAAAAGTGCACTAGGATACTGTAAAGGTAGCTCAGTTAAATAAAGGCGGGTCAAACTTCCTTCAGTATTAATCTTGAACTAGTAAAAGAGCAAGCAACATACCTGAAAAATTCCACAGAAAAAGAAATCAATGACATGCATGCTAGGAGGACATAATGAGAAATAGTGGATCGAAAGGAGAGGTGGTGTGAGGAGATTCATGCCAGGGCAGTACTTAAAAAGCTTCCTGATTTCCTAACCAGATCTCTCTCCATGACCTTTCAACTGTTTTGGGAATCTGGAGAATTAACAGGAAGCTGGCAAATGCTGACCCAGTCCCATTTCCATGCCTTGGAAAATATCAGAGAAGATTATTCTGGGAGTTACAGGAAGATATATGAAGGACAATGCAATTAATGAGGATGAAGTCTAACTTGACAATTTCCTTTTACAACAAAGTTACCCACCTAGCTGACCAAGGGAAACCAGTTAATATAATCGTTTTGGATTTCAGTCATGCTTCCAATACTGTCTCTCAGAGGGCTCTTCTGGATAAAATGTCCAGCAGACAGCAGGATAAACCCATCGTGCGATGGGTGAGCATCTGGCTCATGAGCTGGACACAAAGCACTGTGGGGTACACCAGGCTGGTAACCAGCTACTACTGGGGTTCCACACAGCTCCACTGCAGGGCCAGTGCTCTTCAAGCTCCTCATAAACAATTGGATGCAGGAC
Source organism: Luscinia megarhynchos (assembly GCA_034336665.1). NCBI lineage: Eukaryota > Metazoa > Chordata > Aves > Passeriformes > Muscicapidae > Luscinia > Luscinia megarhynchos. Next base: position 37,809,222 of record CM067566.1, on the reverse strand, counting down.
TCAAAAGCATATGAAATAAGTCTGCCAATGATATTCAATTGGGAGGAGCTGTTGACTCCCACCAAGGCAGAAAAGTCCTGCAGAGAGACCTGGACAAATAAGAGGTGTGGGCAATCACCAACTGTATGAAGATCAAAAAAGAAAAGTACCAGATTCTGCACCTAGAATGGAAGAAGCAACCCTGGATGTACAGATGAACTGGGGAATGAAATGCTGGAAGGCAGTGCCATGGCAAGGAAACTGGGGGTCCTGGCTGATGGCAAGCTGAATTTGAGTCTTTGTGTCCTGTCAGCCACGAGGGCCAACAGTGCCTTGGCAGGCATCAGGCACAGCATCACCAGCCAGGCAAGGAGGGGACTGTCCCACTCTGCTCTGCACTGGGGCAGCCTCACTCGAGTGCTGGGGGCAGTTTTGGGTGCCACAACATAAAAAAGATATTAAGCTATTAGAGAGCCTCTCAAAGGAGAGTCACAAAGACGGTGAAGGGCCTTGAGGTGAAGCCATATGAGGAGTGGCTGAAGTCACTTGGTCTGTTTAGCCTGGAGAAGACTGAGGGGAGACCTCACTGCAGCTGGCAGCTTCCTTGTGAGGGAAAACAGATGGGCAGGCACTGTTCTCTCCTCTGTGGTGACCAGTGACAGGATGCACGGGAATGGTCTGTGTTGTGTTAGGGGAGGTTTAGGTTGGATACTAGGACAAGGTTCTTCAATCAAAGGCTGGTTGGACACTGGAACAGGCATCCCAGAGAAGTGGTCACAGCACCAGCCTGACAGAGCTCAAGAAGGCTCTCAGGTACATGGTATGTCTCTTGGGGATGTCTTGTGCAGGCCAGGAATTGGACATGAGGATTCTTCTGGGTCCCTTACAACTCCAAATATTCTATGATTCTAGGGGGGTGGAAGATGAGCTAAAGGATATTCTATTAAACATGGAAGAGTTTTAGAAGATAGAAATGTAATAAAAATAGTCATAATATTAAAATAGGCTAAAATATAATGTAATTCAAAACAGAAAACTGCTACGCTATGTAGAGAAAATAAGACATTAACAATGATCTGGAGCAATTGGCTAGACATCCATTCTAAAGGAAAAATAGAAGCCTAGTGATCATTAACAACAATTGAGTGGTGTTTATAAATGTTATATAAATGCTAACGCAACCTACAAAACATGTAAGATAATTTCACATAGCTCTGGCAGCACTGCACAGCTTGTGACAAGGTTTCAAACGAGACAGAAATTAAATGAAAAAGGAATAACAGGAGTAAGAAATCTAGGAAATAGTCACCAAAAAGAGGCTGAAGGATTGGGTCTTCAGAAAAGATGACTCACATAACAGCTGTCAAATAATCAAAAGACATCTGAAAAGTACCTGAAAAGAATACCACGATCAATGTTACAAGAAGTAATTGTCTAAAATTGCTCCAGAGAAGTAATAAGTTAGATACTAGGCAGACTTTTTAAGAAGGGTAGTGACATCTTAAATCATTGGAGAAGCTTTTTGAATCTGAATACTTGTCTTTACAACCAGGCTTAGACAAATCCATCAGGAATTACACCTGTTAGCTTATCTTGCTTTGAGAACATGGGTGGATCAGATGGCATCAAGCTTATTCATTTGGGAAGTACATTACAGACCTGCTCCAGGAAGGAACCAGTGTCTAGAGATTATTGCTTTCATAAACCTTGTTCATGTACTGAAGAGTTTGAAAGATGTGTAATGAATGAGCTAGGGAGATTGCATGAAAGGAAAGGAAAGTAATGCTTGTACTGGTTTATTGACCTTAGATAATTTCAGCGAAGTTTTGTTTCGTACTGGGTGTATTTGTGCTCTTCTGAGCTTCTGAAAACCTGATATATGATTTGGGACCATGGTAAATATTTTTAGATAAACTAAAACAAAAATTAGTTAAATATATAAATGCTTTGCAATTTGAAATATGAACAAAACAATCCTTGAATTGAATATCTACGTCCCACATATAATTTATTCACTTTCATCTGCAGAACAATCATCTATCTGTAGAAAGACATAACTCACAGAGGGACAATGTGTGAGACAGCTGTAAATTAGTTGCTATTTGCAGACTTCTCAAAATGTACAGGGAATAAAGACATATTAAAGTAGATGAGAAATTTAGTTTAACTGTCTGGCTACCATAAAATAAAAGATGTAAGAGTGCACTGACGACAATTTCCTGATTAGATAAAAAGGAGGTACATCCATTCTGTGTATTATGTGAGTGAAGAGCCCCCTGGAAGAAAGCAACAGAATTAGGATTGCATTGTAAGTCTACCCAAAAAGAAAGATAAAGTCCTTGTATAGCATTGACTCTGGCATTCCCTACAATTTTATCCATCTGGTTTTTCTCATAGACTTAATTCTGTTTCTTTTTGAGAATGCTACAACCTCAGTGCAAGATAACATTTTCTCACAACAGTACTGTCTTGCAAGGAATATCTAGTAGCTTTTAAACAAAACTAACTCAAACTAAGTAATGAGTGACTTCTCTGTGACTTCTCTGGCAAGTAATGAACAGAAGCCTTGAGGTACAATCTGCAGACACTCCCCTCCAAATCCTCTTCTCCATCTGTATACATCCTGGGCAGCTGGAAGCAGATCTGGTACACCCCTACAACACACAAGTCAGCAGAAATTAGCTGACAGGATATCCATCTAGATATCTGTTGAATACTGTGTCCATTTTGTGCTTCAAGCCCTTCACACTGAAAGACTGAAGTTTGGCCAGATACATCAACACACCCTTTTCTAAACAGAAGCGTGTCTGTAACATTGGATAAAGTGTGAATTCAGTGTTAAAGAGTATTTCAGATATTTTCATTTGCTGAGGTACTGACACTTACAGAAATGCTTTCTAGAACACCATCATATTTAATACTGAGCATTTAGTAAATTACTTTTTTAGACAAAGGTGGTTCCTGTCACAAACATAGGTGGCCAGGGAGGGTAGGGTGAGTGTTGATCAGGTGTGTTCCAGGCCCAGTTCAACACAGACCATTACCTGATACAGAACATGGAAGAGAGGTAAAGGACTGCTTCATGCAATCATTTTAGGCCGGCTTCAAATAAAGGCAAAAATATGGCCAAAGTTAGTGATGTGGTAAAGTTAATTTTGAAAATTTTATGTAATTTTGAATTTCTTTACAAAAAACAGCCAAGAAGGTATAGGATTTCAAGCCAAATGCAGTTAGGCATAATGCCAAGAAACCACATTTTCAATTAACTCAAGCTTAAGAAAGGAAAAATTAATGTGCACATCTATCCATGAAGCATCAACCAGACCTACAGATGCCTTTTTATCTCATCAGTAACCTGCTAAGCATGTGTATTACCTAAAAAGCAGGAGTCTAGATAAAAAGCTTTTCAGCAAACAAGTACTACTATTTAAAATGAAAACAACTGTTGAATATATTAACCATAAAGACACACAACTAGCATTTTGATCAGAGAAAAACAGGAAATGTGTCTATTGAACCAAAACTCTGAGCAAAGAAAATCTTTTGTGCTTAAAAGACAGCTGATGATACATTACTTATGAAGCTATGAATTAGAGAATGCTATTTTCATGACAAAATGAAAACCTAAATGCAGAGATTTCTTCCCATCCACCTTAACAGCTCTTACCTATTTTCTTCAGCGCTCTACAGTGCAATAGTATAAAATTAAAAGCCTAAAATAATTGAAATCAAGTTAACTAGATATTCAATCCTTCTCAGACACTCTAGAACACATATTGAGTCACAGAAACATGCCAAAAGATGCCTACTGGGATTATTTAAATTAGGCACCTACTTATCTTTGCTTTCCTGCTTAGAGGCTCTTAAAGACACATGATGCTTAGGAGCTTTTGCAAATCCTTCGAAGAACTTATCTGCTTTTAAAATCAGCTGTCTGAATTTTTAGTCACCTACCCAGTTAGGAAAATATATACCTCACTATCTTATTCAATACATAATGCAAAAAGGCTAACTAGTATTTTATACCATCAAGTAAGAAAACAAAGCTTACTTAATGGTAAATCCCTACTTGAAATACACTATTTCTAGTAAAATAAGAATAATTAATAATAATGTTTTTAGCATTTGTGTAAAAAACATAATATATTTCCTCACATCCAAATTAATATTTCAATATTCCTTCAATACAATAAGTAGTGCAAAAAGGCATTTCAAATAAAAAATAAAATTGTTTTAAAAAACTTATTCACAAAAGAGTTAATGTGTTACATATTATATTGTGCTCTTGACTTATTCCAAAAATGTAAACATTGATGCAGTCTGAAAATTTACTAAAAGCTTCTTGTAAGCATGCTTAACACACAAAAAAAAATCTTTTTTCTGACATATACAAGCATATACTTAAATCCATAAATTCTGGCTCTTATTCAGAGCTCTTGCCTGTATAGTCCAAATCTCAGCACTTCATCAGGCTCCTTGTTTCAAACTTCTCCATTATATTTATCCCACGCAAGCCAGAGATGCTCAGAATGTGACTCAACACTGTGTGTATGTGAGATCCTTGGTGTACCCACTGCTGGCATTCAGTATTTTGCAATTTGGATAAATTTTCTTGAGAGACAGAGAAATAAACATTGCTTATATAAAACTAACTTTACATTTTAAAGTTCCTACTACAAACTTGAAATTGTATTAACATTCAAAGAAAAATTTTAAAGGTGAAAAAACCCATTTCATTCTCCTACACAAACATCTTAAAAATAGCTGACTATATTGGTTCAAAAATCAGCTAGTAAAGCTCTCCACTGATTTTCATCTGGCATACAAATATCTGAATAATGGCAATAGTAAAACAGAAGTAATGGCAAAACTGTAATACCTTATAACAAGACACAAATGGCTTACAAAACTATGGATTTTTTTTGTTAAAACTATTTGCTTATTCCTAATTAAAATGCATTATCACTATATTTTTAATGTGATATGACTTCCTATATCATGCTGGCTGATAGCATTGCTAATTAAATAAGTGCAATTTATCCAATTATATCTAAGTTGAAATATTTATAAAGTTGTATCTGACCTAAAATAGCATCTAAAGGGCATGCTCATTTCAAGTACAGGAAAAATAATAAAAATACTAAAAGCAACCTGCTCAGACGTCGACAGTCCTTACTGGGTTATCCCATAAAAGTTTCAAAGACATTTAAACTATTCTTTATGAACTATAGTAAAAAAAAAGGGTGGGGGGGAGGAAAAAAAAATTAAAAAAAAAAAAAAAAAAGGAAAAATAAATTCTAAGTAGGAGAAACACCTAGGCACTTTTCAGTTTTCTTATCAGCATACTGCCTGTACAGCTATCTGCTTTTTTGCTCACCTAAAAATGTATGCTAATTCATTTGAACTCTAGGTGGTAGATTTAATTTATTAAAAAGTCCAAAATACAAGGTCCTGTGTGCTATTAGTGACAAAAATATTTAAGAAATTCCACATTCATATTAGTTTTCACTCTGTCAGGAAAGAAACCCGGTGTTGTACAAGTGTGAATTAACATTCCAAATCATGACTGTTTTTCACTAGATCACATATCTCTTCTTGAGCTTAAAGAGATATGTCTTGTGTAGAGGCACACAGAACTATGCCTAAATTTTTCCCTTTGGGGCTGTTAGTACTTTATTTCTAAAACATGCAAATTTTTCCCTTGTTCTGTGATAAATCCATATGGATTAAAACCAGGACAACAAAAAGCCAAATTTTCATATGTCCTGTTTTGAATGAAGAGCCAGAGTGACAAATTTTGCTACTAAGTGCTTATTTTTCTTTTCTGGTAGACCCATGGTGGCCTAAGATGTTATTTTTTTTGCTGTTGACACATTGCTATGCTGCAGAGGACCTACCTCTGATAGTCACATGTCTGAATTTGTTTTCCATTAAATATTTATGCAGCAAATGGTTCAAATTTATAATATTTCATTGTGATCTTGCAGGAATCACAAATTTAAAAAAAAACAAACCAAAAACATGTGACTTGGAAGATGATTCTTTAATGTTAGAGACATTTTTCCTCATTGGAATCTGACAAAAAAAAAAAAGAAAAAAATTAAGTTTCTCTTTTTCTCCAGGCCAACATGACCAGTTTATAGCACTGCAGCATTACTGGTCTAAATCTCTATTATGGTGTCTGAAACATAAATTTCACAGTATTTCAGCTTCTTTCTAAATGCAAACGTTACTAAACTTAATTACATGTTTTAAAAATTTTAATTTGAATAATTACGTTTCTAGAAATTTTTACTTTATTTGCAGTTCTGTAGCTAATTGCTACAGAACGCTTTCACTGGGGCAAGATCTGAGCCAGTTCTCATTTGCCATTTGCTTGTTTCCATCTCGACTTCTTTAACCCCATTCTTCTTATAAACTCTCAAAATCTGTTCCCTAGGATGACGTTATTTCACTTCATAACATCTTTAACCATTCTCTTTCCCTATTAAAAGCTTCTTTTCCATTTTTCAGATATAAATGCCTGAACAGTAGCCTCCCAATACCATAAAAATCCTCTAAACCCACCTAACTGTTGAATTATTACCATCCTTATCTTCTACTCTACTGAAACCATGTTTGAATGAGCTTCCACTCAGTAAATCTGAGACAATTGTGTCTCCTGATCTCCTTGCAACTGACACAGCTCGTTTCTAGTTTCTACACTATTTTCTCAGTGCCTTAATGCTTCAAGCAACTACAAATATAAGAACATTATTAATTGTCTCAACACCCAGACCCTTCTCTCTGTTGGTTTCTTTACAGAACTGTTTCTGCTCCACAAGGCTAACTACACAAATTCCTGTGTTCAGTTCCTGTGCATTTCTGCCTGCATATGATGTGGATACATTTTTCTGGAAAATAATTGCTGTGCGCTAATTTAGTTGCAATTCCAGTTACAATATTTTGAATAATATTTTCAAAATATTAACTTCTGATGATTAAACCTCTCAGAGAAAGACTGTTCTCCACCTAAGTATGCACGTCTCTAATGCAATCTAAAGTTTAAGAAACCTGAATATTTAGCTATAATCTCCACTTTCAGGTTGTCCCATCTGACACTCAACACACAAATCTGCATTTGGAATTCTCTTTTCGTATCCTACTGCTGTGACAGGAGAGTTCTTTAATAAACACTGATACTTCTTTCGCTTACCTGTTTGTCCTATCTTTTTATTAACTTTTCCTTACAGCCTAGATGCTTTCTATTTTAGAAAAAACATAAAACTATTTTAAAAAAACCACACACAGAATCCCAGTATGACTCCATGTTTGAAGGCTGGAAGGCACCTTAGAGATCATCTAGTTCAGACCCTACTCCCATGGGCAAATAAATCTACTTTCCTCAAAGCCCTTTCCAAGCTGGCCTTGAACACTTCCAGGGATGGGGCATCTACAGGATCTCCGGGCGACCTGTGCTAGCAACCTATCACCTATATAGCAAAGAATTTCTTCCTAATACATAACTTCAATTTACTCATGGTCTGTTTAAAACTGTTCTCCCTTATCCTATCACTACATGCACTTGCAGAAAGTCTCTCTCCAGCTGCCTTTTAGGTTCCCTTTCTTGGCTTCTCTATCACCTTGGAGACTGAATTTCTCATTAACACATTCCAGGAACCCCATAGAATGCTTCTGCTCTGCTGTATTGTCCCTCCAAGAACACATCTGAAGTCCCCCATGAGGACCAGGGCTTGTGAAAGTGAGGCTACTCCTATCTGTCCATAGAAACCCTCATTCATTTGTTTTTTCATGACAGGGTGGGGTGGCCTGTACCAGTTCCCCACTTTAATGTCACCTGACCCTGTTTCCCTTTAATCCTGACCCTTAAGCTCTTGGTCAGCATCTCATCCACTCTGAGGTGGACCTCCATTTAATGGAATTACATAGATGAAGCCTTTGTAAAATATTTTCCAGTCCCTGAAGTTGTTTTGGTTTTTTTTTTTCCTTTATTGAAATATTAAACTTTAGGTATCTCTTAATGTAAATTCAATCTATAATTTTATATTAAACAAATATGATATTCTGGAAATGAAAAAGAGAAGCAAATTCAATGCTCATATAAATATATCAACCTAGTCTAAGAAATACTGAATTGCTCAGAATTTCTAAATATTTAAGTTTCTGTAAAGCATTTTATTATCTAACATATTTTCTTCTTTCTCTGTAGCTTTAGCAGCTATTTATTTGTAGCACACTAGATAAAGAGGAGATCAGCTATGTATAATTTGATATAATCTGGACTTTTTAATACATCAGCCTATTTGAAAATCTGGATTAAGTTAGTCACCCTTATGATATGTCTCTGTTGTTTTTTTTTTTTTTTTTTTAATACCACATGCTAGCAATATAAAGGTTCCAGAACATAAAATTTCAAGCCTTACTGGCAAAACCCATCCATGTCTGACTTTCCAGCTTCGGCCAATCTAATTTCCTTTTATTATTTTTTTTCCCTTTCTTAAGCATTTAAACAATCAGTTGCTACTATTTCTGTAAAGACACAAAGTATACTCCAGGATCAATCAAGCATGATACATTTCGTTTTTATCACTGTCTATTCATCAGTCTCATTCAAGAAAAGTTTGTTACAGGGTTTCCTTTGTGAGGTTTAAGGGGAGAGAAGGGGACAGAAGGGCTGGCCATTGTTTGTTGGCTTTTTTGGGGGGGGGATTTGTTGCTTTTTTTGTCCCTTTACCAACAACTTTTTTCTATTTGTCAGTGTACCTCAGCAACAAGTTCATTGTAACAGTAAATGATTTGGTCTGTAGAAAGTTTTAAATTTTTCCACTTAGAATTGGGTGATTTTGGCTAGGTGTTTCTTGGGCTAGAGACACAAATCTTAATTTTGAGATGCCCCTTTGGACACAATCTACTTTTAGTAGAAAAACAAATCAGTGCTGGTAGAGCACCTGGAAGTTGCGAAAGTATGCTGTATGCTGTCAAATAATTTATTTCAGAAGGATTACATTATTTCATTACTAAGGGTGGCAGGCAATGATTTAACCTTACTCTTTTTGGCTACATTTCAACTGACAGCAGATTGCTCAGTAACAAGGCGGTAAAAAATGGAAAGTCATAGTAGATTAGTCCAATGTAAGAAGTAAGACTGACATACATTGAATCAGGCTTGTGAAAAATACTTTTATTTACTATTACAAAATATCTATTTTGTAATGGCAATTCTGTTTCTAGCAATCTCTCCTGAAGTAGAAAAGAATTTTCAACAGCTCAGGCATGTGACCTGAAAGCTCACAATACACTAATAAATTTAAATCAATGTAAATGATATAAAATCATAATCCTTAAAATAACAATAAAGATTAAAAATGTCAAAACATATTTTTTATGTTTCTTCCCAACAAGCTGTCTTATACCAAATACACTGATAAGAGATGCATATTAAGTTAAAATTTTAAAAATACCCAAAATGAATAAAATACCAACGATTTTTAAAAGAAAAATGTTGAACATGGGATACCCTGAGAATAAAACACTCTTTCAGATACATGAAAAATGATAAACAAAACCTGAATGGAGCATTAAACTCACTCCTTCACACAGTGCAATTTTATCCCTAACTCTTTCAAACTTCCTCAGAGAAAGGAATTGTAATTTGGCAGACTGAAGCAAGTATTTGAATATTAAAAAGATCTAAATCCACATACCTGTCTATCTGTGGAGTCTTTCAATATTTTTATCCTTTTTTGACTATTTTTCTACACAGTTTGCATCTTAGTCTGCGAAGCTAGTTTAGACCCACTACTTTTGAGAAACATAATTTCTATTGCTATTTATACATGCAGGGTAGTCATCAATAACATGAAGCTTTCATAGGTAGGAGAATATATATTTCACAAAAATTCACTATCAATATGAAGCCATCTTGAGGAATTTGTTGCTAACAACAGAACTGCCAAAGCAATTCTTGCAAAAAACTGTAGGGCAATGGGCATAATTTAAAGATGAAGTTATTTCTGCTGTGTTTTCAAAATGCTGCAAGCACTGTTCATTCATCTTATTTAAGGTTAGATTTTGTTAAAGTGGGACTGTCAACTGCATTGAACTTAAAAGAGAAAAACTTCAGCTTATAATTTGGTATTATATCAAACACCAGAGCTGAAATCAAAATATGCAAAACCCACTCAAAGGAAAAGTCATCTGCATGACTTATTTTTTTTCCCTCTTGGCCATTTTTCTCAACGTCCAGTTACAATGTAGTGCAATATGGGAGAATTGTTCCAGCAGAAGCAGCAAAGCCTGAGCATCACCATCTTATCCCAGCTACACCAGCTTTACTTCACGTGCTGCACAGCAGTGAGTTGCCTCTCTGGGTGAAAGAATGGCAGCAGCTGGGTTGCTGCCTCAAAACAACCCATCTGAGCTGCACTTCATGCCCTTTTATTTCCCTATTAATCCCAGGAAAGATGAAGCTACAAACAGGCTGTGTATTTCATGGAGAGTGTCAAGTATATAGGGACACTAAAGCCTTATGAGATAGCACTGCTTGAGAATTCCTAGTGTAAAAATGCATAATGCACTTACAAGTGCCAAAGTTTAGAGAAACACAGAAGGTAAAAACAGATGAAGTGTAGAACACATGCCATATTATTTAAAGGCCATTAAGTAAAAATTGTACCACCACTATGCCAAAAAATGGCAGGATCCCTTTATACTGACTTTCTTCTCACACAATGATTCACGCCCACTTTGAATACTTTTGTTTCAACATTCTTGCAATGCCAGTAACAAATATCTTACACCTGCTTTTCTTTCACACTGACTTCATGAGACTAATTGTGAGCTGAGAAAACAGTAAACCTAACCTGGACTGCAAAAATGAGCAGGAAACAGAATATTCTTACCTGACTCTGAGAAAGTTCACTTTAGGAGATAACTTTTCTTTTTAGATAGTCCACCTACTGTATCATCTTTTTTTGCTTGTTTACTTTCCAAAGCAAAAAACTTGTATGAAATACCTATAGTTACATAACTTAATTCAAGCATTTCATGAGCTTGTTCTGAAAAGCAAGGATATACTCCCAAAAGAGCATCCATCTGACAAATGTCAACTGCCTGGCTGTGTTCTACAATACTATTACTATTTAATGACTTACTTTCAGAAAACGTATTATACAATTTTCCAGAGTTATTGATGAACGCTTCCTAAATACAAAAAAAGTGCTGTAAAAACTCCTACTGGAGCTTGATGACACAATGAAACAAAGTTTGCCTGGAGTACAGGAACACAAATATTTGTCTTTAGTCGATTTTTAAAAATAATGCTCTTGAAACAACCTGGCTAGGACCTCTGCTTTGGTGCAACTGGCAGCAAAGAATATGAAATCCTCACATCACTGAAAAGAAATGAAAGTAAGTATTTACAGGATAATATAGATATTTCTGTGGCAATAAACATTTTTAGCATTTTTCTTCCATAAACTGAGATTTGAAATATACTATTTCAAGGTAGTGGAAGTGGAATCCTGCAGAATATCCTTGATGGCAGATTACTTCTGCATTGTGCATGCAAGGGATATTGAGGTGGGATAACGTACTGGTGCACTGACTGCAGCACTGACAATGCACTGGAATGGGAGCACAACGTGTCTATTTAATCCACTCGTTTCTCATAATTCCCTTTGAACAGCTGCACTTTTAGCATATGAACTGATTTAAAAATATCTGCATCTCATCAATATTTATAGACTTTTGTACACCTACTCCAGACCAGACCATGAGAGGCCAGAAAGGTCACTTCTACCTATGGAGCTATTTAGAACACAGCATTCCTATATGGTAAAATAGGGAACAAGCAATGAGATTACATTGGGGTGAACTTTGTACTGCATTAGGAAGAACAGGGAGAGATTGCAATAAGTGAGGTATATAGTATTTAAAAAATAAAAAAGTTGTTCATCCAGTATTAGCTATATTAACTTTTCTTCATTGATTTAAATTGTAGAGACTATCGTCTGTATTGTATCTGTGTGCAGCCTGGGCTTGACACTTAAAGACTGCCTGAACCCCTGAAAGGCAAGGCAAAGTAAATACTAAATGACAGCATCACCTAATGTCTTGTAAGATGCCAGCACACTTTTAGCTCATAAAAAAACATCGGCAAGAGATTACAGCTAATAAAAATCAGAATACTTTTCAAATTCCTAAATTAAAGTCAGAGTGTCAATGTAAGGAAGTATTTTTTAGCTATGCCAGAGTCCAGAATTCATTTTTAGGGCCTCAGATAACGTGGTGTAAGCATTAGAAATTTTTAATTGCTTTCTCTTAAGAAAAACTAGGGCTCTAGACGAAATCCCTATAGTTAAATATTCAAGTTAGTAGAAAAAATGTTTTTTAATGCCTAAGTATTGTCAGGGTTTAAAAAGCACTAGTTGAAGATGATGTTTTTATTTTACCAAGAATAAAATATCCTTGGAGAAGATATTTGGTATTCAATTCAACACCCAGTCTCTCCGGGAAACTAATTCTTTTTTGTAAACTTCGTGTGACTACAGATGGGTAAACTTCAGATATGATTAATTTGTGATTAAGTAAAAACAAACAAAAAATTATGGAAACTAAAAATCTTTAGATACTGGGAAATATCATTAAAGTATTTTGTTTAAAATGTAATATGGGGTTTTTTTCTTCATAAGTAACAAACACAGAGCTTTTTCATCTCCATTAATTTAATCTGTTATACTTCTCTTGAAGCACTGGATATTATCTACTAATGAAACAATTTGTTAGTGTAAGGACACAGTGTCAGTAAGACAAAATACAGTAGCTCCTTTCACACTACCGAATTACATGTTGTTTTTGAGAAAAATGGGTTTATCAAGAGCCCATACTTTTTTCCATTAAAGAAGACTCAGTTGTTAGCATTGCCTGATCATTCTTATGCTCAAAGTTTTAATGAAGGATGCTAAACAAATTAATCTGTTTTCAGCATTATGAAGTCCTTCCATCTCACAATTTCACCTTTGCCCTGTATTAATGCAGTCCCAGGATTTTTGGACTTCAGCAGGAGCAGTACAAAATATTTCATCCAAACGAGACTGGGTTAACTGACAGTAACATTTTAAAATTATTATTTTATCTCCAAATATGTATGACAGAAAACACAGGAGGGTTAAGGACTAGAAAGGAAGATTTTATTTTGATCTTAAAACTCATAATACACTGTTGCAAGTAAAGATATGCAACAATCACTTACATTATTAATTTTTTTCCTGTATGTTACATCTGTGTCTAAGTGCCTGTAATTTGAAGCACACCTTCAATGCTCAACTGGAAAATCTGACTTAAAAATGCCTATTCTACCCCCAGCTGAGGACACCCAACACTTTCTTGCTTACTCAAAACCCCACCATGGTGTCTTGTCACACTGCAGAGCACTCAGTGTGCTCGGTTACATTGTGGAGCACCCTTACACTCTGCTGCTATGGGTATTACTGCCTTATGATGCTTAGGGTTTTGCTACCATTTTGCTTTTACACCATGCAAAACTCTAAAATTAAGGTTGTATTCTGTAATACATATTTTACACAAAACAAATAAATAATGGTTTGTGTTACAATACATTACTTTATTTTCCAACAGCTGGAATTGACTGGAACAATGAAAGATTAATTTAGATCTTTATTCAATTCTTACCTGAGAAGAATATGTGTGACCATCTGATCCACAAACAGGATTGGTATAAACTACTGGACACTGCTTGCAGTTTGATGAAATGGGACCACCCCTCCACTGTTTATGGCCTAAACCAGCCTCTTTCATACTGTAAGTAAACAAAAAGTATGTAATTCTGGTAAGCAGCAGTAAAAATAGAACATTTTCAGGGTATTTTAATGAGCCTTTACAAACAGTAAGCCATACAGAATTTGAACCATAAAGTTTTCTTCTATGTGAAGGGCTGCCAATGTCTTTGGCATAAACTTTGTTACCTTTGTACTTTACTCACTGTAGTGATACTTCATGCCTGCATATTATTTCACTCTCTAAAACATCAGTAGAAGAAGATGATTAAGATGATGCTTTGGACACTATTACACTAATTGATCAGTGAAAGATATTGGAATTACGTGGTACTTACTCTTTTTGTTATTAAACAGTATGAATAGAACTGTTGTATCACTACCAGTATTTTATGAGGCAACATTAAGGTTTTAGAGAACTGTATCATAAATACTTCTAGAGAAACAGGGAGGTGGTCTGTTTGCCCCACTCTGAACACTGTCTTTCACTGTTTACCATTTGCAAAATTCAGTCAACACTCAACATAAAGTTAAAAGGGAAAAAACATGTTAATCCACTGGAGCACAGAATCAATCTACAAGCATAAATGTGTATCCCCATATAAACATATACAGAGCTAGATTGATTATTTCAATTTAGAAAAAGACTAAAAGTCTAAAATATGTTACTGATGCTTCTTAAGAATACTTTTATAGCTTTCAGTTTGTGGTATACGGCATCTTGAGACAGGCATGCTTTTTCCTCTGTAGCTTTCAATTAATTCCCATTCATTAATTTTTCCAATTTTTTTTCAACCATGAAAGCATTTAGCAGCCACTGCATCCTGAAACAGCTCCATTGTGATCTAAAAATATACAAAGAAGTTACTTCTTGCATATAAATTAAAAAATAAACAATAACACGTTTTTATGCCCGGTTTTTGATTCTTGGGATCTTAATGAGGAACCTAAAATTAACTACACTTAGAATACAGCAATGGCTTATCAGGACACACACAAATGTTCAAACTTATAAACTATCAAATCAAGTATTCTTTAATGGAGCAGAACTCTCTCAGAACTCTTTCACCTACAGATAATCAATCATTATTTTTGCCAGTAACAAATCACTGTTTGAGAAGAACTCGTCCAGAGAAGGGAAAAGAAATATGAGAAAAGAAACTCCTCATCCTCTGGTTTAATAATGAGCAGAGTAAATGGCTAAAAGCACTCACCTAACAGTAAACTGGTGATGACAAAAAACAAAAGCCCCATTTCCAAGTCATGCTAATGTTTACATGCTGTGAATAATTTTACCTGTAAATGTGGCTTTTTAGAAAAAAAAAAAAAAATCACAGGAATCACAGAAGTTTACATTCAGGTTCTGCTGTATAATGAAATTTTGAACTGCATGAATTTTTTTACAGTGTAAACAGAAATCAGATTCTGTACACAGAAGCTGTCAGTTACTACTGAAAATTCCAGAAATAGCTTTAGTTATATGTAGGAGAATGAGTAATAAAATATCAATAAAGGATGTTTTTATGTCCACGAGGAAGTACTACAAAGAAAACAATTCAAACATACCACCTCAATTAACAAGTAAAAATCCTTTCTGATGAGTTGCATAATTTGAAGACAAAATAATAAACATCTAATTTCTATTATAGTAAAAAAAAAGCTGAACTGTACCTTTGCTTATGTACAATATATAGGTATAATCAGATTATTGCTGCTCCTTTCACTTCACAGAGTTTTCCAATCATTCACATGAGTTCCAGCATCATTAGATTATATAGATGGCTGCATCTTTCTCTAACTTCTTGTTACTTTTATAGCTCACAATTATCCAGAAGTGCCCCAGTAGCCTGAAGCTACTGACAGGACCAGCATCCCAACTATGAACTTGATGCAATTTCTGATTATCAGAAATACAGTAACTTTAAAATGCCGTAAAAATCAATTGCAGAAGTTCCAGACTTCAACAGAGAGAAGCTCATCGGCATCAGTAAAAACCAGATTGGAAGCAGAATTTGTGAGACACACAGGGGGACTTGGTGTAGAAGCCAAAAAACATATCGAAGAAAGGACTAGTTGTGCTTAGTATTTTAGTATATATACACCCTTGTGCACGTCCTTGATCAAGACAAGAAAGGGAAAAAAACCCTCCTTTTAGATGAAGTGAAGGAAAAAAAGAGGTGTCTCAGAAAGGATTGCAAGGAAGATGGAAACTTAGAACAAGCTGAGAAGGTAGAAATTGCAGTTCTGTGATGAGTGGAGAGGTATGAAGAAAACAGAAAATTATATAGTCAGATAAATTACCTTCCTCAACTAACCTCTGCTTTGTTAGGCTTTTAAATGCAAACTGTCTCAGAGTAGTCTTTTAAACTGAAGAGTGTCAAATTTCCCCTTTTACACAGAACTCCTCTGAGACCTTCAGCAGATCACTGTTACCAAAACTGTCTTCTATATAACTAACAATTTTTTGGTGAAAACCAGATAGATCTGTATTTTACCAAAATTGTAATGAAAGGCACAAGAATGAAGAAATTGTTTTAAAAAATATATTTTTAGGGTATCGATCCAGGTCATGGGAATGGTTTGTATGGGTATCTATTCAGAAGCTTTATTACAATGATGTTGAAAGTGGACTGTATTATCCAAGCTGCTGAACAGCTTTTTTTCACTGTCAGCCACTGACAGGCAAATACGAAAATTCAATTAAAAATATTTTTAATGCTAGTTATGGTAGATACGTGCATTTCGAAAATATCGGAATAACGCATTTTACTTATGCATTCAAATTTTCCTTTCGCCATTATTTCAACTGCATTGAATTTGTTTCTGTTGATTTCTTTGTAACCAGGTGTTGGATTTATGTTTTTACAGCTAGGCAATTATCACACATACAAACTATTGACATGGAAATAACTGAGAAACTACTATGATGATAAAAATTATCTTGAGATATGATCATTGATGCATGTCAACAATATCCTGAAATAGGCACAAAACTGTAACATACATAATTAGTTATTACTTATGTGAGCTATGTAGCTAAAGCAATATATATTTACATTTTAAAATGTTAAGAAATGAAAAAAATAGCAAACAAGGCAGTTATTTCACTTTAATAAATCACTTGTTTCTTCCTTGTACTTATTATAATTCAATATGCAAGAAGACCCAGACCACTGCACTTCCAGCTAATTTAATTTTGACATTTAATTTTGAAATTCTACTGCAATCACTATAAATGTTCTTGCACTTGTTAGTATATTGTCACATTAAATATGATGTCATAAGAAAGTCAACCTCTTCCACTAAAAATTTCCTGAAAAGACTTTGGTACCTGTCTTGTAATAAAGTAACTATTACTCAATGAAAGCTCTGACTTATCTGATATAGTTGACACCTAAAGGGTAAAATTAAATATATGGGCTTAATTTACCAGCAATGCTTCTGATTGCATTAATTTGCATACACCAAACTGTGCATGCCTGCCTAGAAACATAATTAGCCAATCTACCCAATTACTCTAGCCTATGTACCTGTTTGCATACATAAACTTACCTTCCTGTATACACAGTGATTGTGCCTGCAAATACTTTCAGAATACTTAATGCAACCCGTTTAAATTTAGCTTTGAGCAACTCTTTGGCAACATGACTTATTTAATGATATCTATAAAATGCATGAGTGCCCAATTCAATTGAAAACCAGTATTTTATAGCTAGATTTGATCATCTTCAAACATATTTTTTCAAATACAAACTGGTCGAAAAAAGTCTGAGTTACTAAAAATTAATCTTTGAAAGAATTCTTGCAACTCTTCTCTGATAACTACTTTGCATCCTTAGGAGATTTTAGAGTTATTCCAATTTAGAGAGTCTGCCTGATTATGTTTTGCTATGGCCTTTGGGGGACACAATCAGGCTGTGCCAGATTAACATAATCAGAAAAACCACTTGTATCATAAAATCTAAATTGCTTTCTTTAGAGTTGCTTGAATTTCCTTCAAAGTTGCCTTTCACGTAGAAGCCTCTTGGAAGAAAACTATAGTTGTCGATTTACTACTAAGATCTTTCTTTCAAATGTCAAAAACTTCTCAATTCATCACTGCCAGCCTTTTTGAGTACTTTCACTTGTTTCTTTACTTGCACTATTTCTAAGAAATAGAAGAAAAATCCATCAGAATAGTAGCAACTGAATTAAACTGAGATAAATAGAAGAAAAATTAGTAAGATTGATATGGGAATCAAAATAAAATGTATCTTAGCAACTTAAGAATTAACATTGTTGGTAAGACATTTGTATTCTTGATAATCAATCTTAATGTAGATTGAATGAGTTAGCAAGTGTACCATTTTAATAAGGCAGAAAAACAAAGACTACATCCCAACACAGAAATCATAGGATCATAAAATGCTTTAGGTTTGAAGGAACCTTAAAGATCATTTCCTTCCAATTCCCCTGCCATGGGCAGGGACACCTTACCTTACACCAGGTTGCTCAGAGCCTCATCCAGCCTGGCCTTGAACATTGCCAGGGATGGGGCATCAAAAACTGCTCTAGGCAACTGTTCCAGTGCCTCATTACCGTCACAGTGATTAATTCTTTGCTAGAATCTAATCTAAACCTCTTATTTTTCAGTCCTATCACTAAATGCCATTGTAAAAAGTCCCTCTCCAGATGTGATTTCTTGCAGGCCCCCTTTAAGGGGTACTACAAGGTCTCTGCAGGGCCTTCTCTTCTCTGGGCTGAACAATCCCCATCTCTCTCTGAGTATCTTTGCAGCCCTCCTCTGAATCTGCTCTGTCCCATCCACATCCTTCTTATGTTGGAGGCCCCACAGCTGGAAGCAGCACTCCATGTCAGGTCTAACAAGAATGGAGTGGAGGTGGAGAATTACCTCCCTCAGCTAGTGGCTATGCTGCTTTGATCAGCCCAGGATACAGCTGGATTCCTGGGCTGAGAGTGCACATCGCCAGCTCATGCCCAGCATCCCCAAGTCCTTCTGGGCAGGGCTGCTCTCGATCTGTCCATCCCTCAGCCTGTGTTGATGTCAGCAGTTGCCCTGACCCAAGAGCAGCACCTTGCACTTGGTCTTGTTAAACCTCATGAGATTCCCATGGACCCACTTCCGGAGCTTGTCCAGGACCTTCTGGATTGGCATCCTGTCCTTCAGGAGTGTCAACAGCACCACACAGCTTGGTGTCATCTGCACGTTTACTGAGACCCATTCAGGTGGAACTTCCTGTCCAACACTTTTTATGGATATGCCTACTACAGATCTGCCATAGTTCCATGCATTTCCTATATATTTAACTAGAAATGGACACATACATATAGCTGAAGCAGATTTTGCTTAGCAAATGCCAGAGATGTGGAAAGCAATCCTGTTTATAACAAGATCTCATTTTCTGTCACAGAAACCATGCACTCAGACTTTTCTAAAGACAGATGCAAGCTGACCCTTAACATCTGTAACAACTCTATCAAAATATCTGCTTAAATTAGCAGATTGATAAAAATACTTCAAGAGAAACAAGTGAAGCACATTTGCACAAACAATACTTAGATAATGAGACTATTAAACAAATTAGTATTTACCCTTTTACGCCTTTTTACACTTTCATTTGCTATATGACTTCTGTGAATGTTTTGCCTTTTATTCCTACTTACTCTACAAATCCCACTTGGAAGTCCTGAGCTACAGACTCTGCCAAAACTTTAGACTCACCCACTAAAGGTAATAGTTGAGCATAAACTATATTCTCACTGTCTCTAGGAAATCTTGGCATGCTGGTCAATGAAGCAGCAAAGTACACTCCATCATCCCACAAGCATCTGCAGTTCAGACCATGAGAATAGGGAAGAATGGAATATATTTCCCAGTTTACTCACAGCTAGGTACCTAGCCTTCCTCCTAAGGACTGAGGTTTTAATATGAAATGGATGAATAACCTCGGCACACACTACTGAGGAAACTACTAAATTATGAGGAAGAACTATCAGAAATTAGGTAGTGTGGAAGGAACCATGTAATGTAAGAAAGGTAAAACCGCAGACAGAACAAAGATTGTTGAACAAGGTCAGTCTGGAGTGGAGGTAAAAGTAAAAGACAGAAGTTTAAACAGCACTGAGAATCAGTCAATTTCAATGAGCCACGGAACTCAATATGTTATACTCTGAACTTTCTGGCCAGCAAAGACCCACTGAGTATCTGGAAAGAGGTGGAGAGCATCATCAGTACAGTCTAACAGCAAATTAGTCTCAGCTAAATGTTGTGTCCATTGGGCAACAAATGATTTTATACTTTTTGGTGGCATGCATTCTGCCTACAGGGCCTTTGTGCCCTGTAAAAACTATTTGAATGAAGTGGTCCTGAGAGCAAAGATTATGATAGTTTCACAAGTTAAGCATAAGCTGGAAGGAAGCCTTGGATGAAGCACGTGTTTGTTTCCATATGGCAGAATGATCCACCTATCACAAGATGTTTAATTTGGCTCTTCAGCATAGTTATTTTGGCCTCCAATATTGGAGCTGGAGAACAGTAAAGTTAGAAAAAAAGGTATTTCAATTATTTTGGAACTGTATGAAAATGTATCCTAATTTACATGATAAAGATGTTTCCTTTACTATGTATTGTTTTCACATATTAGAGATCATACAAAATTACCACTGATTTCATAATTTTTAAGCTTATCAACTCACCTACTGTTTTTCCTAATTCAAGTTTTTAAAGGACTTCCTGTAAGAAGTCCTTCTTCATATAAGAACTGACTTAAACATGACTTCCTTTCAGTGGATATATGCATTTTTACTCATTCAACAGACTGTAAGAAACTAAGGATCTCCTAATTTACAAAAGTTACTTAAGTGTTACTAAAAGAAAAAAAAAAGGCTAATAATCAATAGCCAATTTTTTCACAACATAAACAGATAGAAATAAAAGTTCAAAGATTTGAATAGCTTCAGGGACTACATGGATGCTCATAATTTTTAATCATTCCAGAATTGAAGCCTCAAAAAATTCAATACACATTTTAGTTGATATAACATATACACAATATTACAAAAGAAACTGAGATTCATATACACACATACCCCACTTTGGTAAAGCAATTATGTATTATTTTTAAAAGATTTTTAATAGTATATATTAACTTATGAACTGAAACTTCACCTTTTGATCACCAAGATATGCAAATGTGTTTCATAACCACTTTTTAATGCTAATCTAAGTGCTTGACCTTGTCATAAGGCAGTTTTAATAATTTCTTAGAGATATTTATTACCTGTTCTTAGAACTATTTTCATTTTTTAAAGCCAAAAGAATTACTAAGCACATTTTAAACCTATAATTTTCTACTCTGCAAAGACAGAACATTATATAGATTTTGTGTTTACTCAGTTTAGAGAGTTTACCTCTTTGAATATAAATATATTCACTATGTATTAGTTCTATTGGAAAAAGAAATCAATTTGTGTTCCAAAGGAAAGCAGACATTTTTCAACGTTTTCTAAAGCAGATAACACAGACACAAATTAATCACTTTTTTTTCTCTTGCACATTATTTAATAAAGTAGAAACGTTTTCTTTTAAGACAGCAAATAGTTATCTTCAGTCAACAGACATAATTTTAAGAAATAAATCTAATAGCCAGAGTATTGTGTCACATCTTAAATTCTTCGTAGTTTTCTGAACAGGAATCCAAAATTCCCTAATGGTAAGAAAAGCACAACAATTTCATTTGATTATCATCCCTTAAATGGGAGTCTTATGTATCAGCATGTTTAGCAATTGCAAAACTGCAAGGTAGGGTAATGGTTTACATTTTTCAACGATTATATATCTACTATTGAGAGAGAATTCAAAGTTATTAATTTAGAATCTGTTTTGCATAATATGATGCTTTCTGTAACCTGTATTTGGTTGTCCAATTAAAGGCACAGTTTTCAGTAGAGAGCATCTTAATGCTTCTGATTTATAAAAACTGAGTGAATAAAAATAAACACAAAAGAAACAAATTAAAACAAATGACACAGTCAAATAACTAATAATCACTTCTACAATCCACAGTAGACAAATAGTAATAACTAATAACTAAAATAACTAATATTACTATGAGGATGTCTATTCCTACAACACTTACTATTTTATGTTGACATAATTACAGAATAATTTTCACTAGAAAATAGTTACTTTTCCTATTGCCTCAAAACACTGGCTGCCACAAAAATGTTCTTTCACCACTATAAGAATAAAATTATATTCCACTCATCAGATTCAGAACCCTGCAGAATGATTCTCATGCAATCTATCTTTCTCATTGTCTGACAAGATCGAGTTGCACCCTTACTGCCCACACTCGCAGCTCTTTCTTCCCTCATGCAGGATCAGTCACAGTGTCTGCTTAAAAATAAAAACAGAAAAGAAGGAAGAAAAATCCATTTACAAGCATTACAGTAATCAATATCTGAAAGAAGGATTTCCATTTTCTTCCATTAATATTATCAAAGTATGTCCACCCCATCAATTACTAAAATTTTTCTTCTCTATACTCAACTCTTTAGGTAGGATTACAAGTAGAAAATATCAGTTATTGATCAATTTCAAAAGAACATGTGTGGGGTTTTTTCTTCCCAAATAGTAAGTATAGAAGGTATCTAAAGTAATATACTTTGAAGCAAGACTGAAAAACTTAAGGAGAGACATAAGGAACTGTATGTCTCTCCAGACTGTATTTAACAATTCTGAGTTCCTCATTACACCTGTGAGGAATAATAAGATGCTTCTATAAAGAATACATTCAAAGTATTCATGTTCAGGGATCTGAATATCCCTTAATTGCATAAGTTACTCAGGGCTGCTTCAGAGTCCCTTTATGGCACAAAATCTTGCAGCCATCCATTTTAACAAATGTTCTTTGCTCTTTAGCACAGCTTTAGAGTGAATGATATCTTCCCTGCTCCCCAATCCCTGTTTCACCTTTTATTGTACAGTACTTAACTCCATTCATCAGTGTGTCCATCTGTGTGGTTGATGCTGCACTCACCACCTACAGCTTAGCTTCTTAAACCTGCCAGGTTTAATTTATTGCTCTCTCCTCCTCCAGAAGTACCACAACACATTTGCATAAACAGTAAAAGTGGGATTTTTTACTTTAAACTGCTATATTACATGAACTGCATAAGATAATTCTACCTACCCTGGACACCTATTTACATTAAACAACTTTAAACTGGACTCATACTCTATCTAAATCAAGAATAATTCTGCTAAACAAGAAAACCACATAACAGACCTCTTTATGTATTATCTACTGCCTGGTGCTGAGTAGCAATACAGAGGCGTGGAGGAATAGGACAGGGGGTAATGTGTTTACACTGAAAGAAGTTAGGTTTAGATCAGATATAGAAAGAAATTCCTCACTACTAGAGTGGTGAGGAACTGGAATAGGCTGCCCAGAGAAGTTGTGGATGGCCTGTCCCTGGAAGTGTTCAAGGCTGGATGGGGCTTTAAGAAACCTGGTCTAGTAGAAGGTGTTCCTGTCCATTGCAGAGGGGCTGTACTACATGATTTTAAGGTTCCTTCCAACCCAAACCATTCTATGAACAAAGCTTGAAAGAGGCTAGCTGTCTTGATAATTCTAGTGCTAGTATTATTTGCTCTTAATTCTACAGCAAAAATAATTTCAAAAGCATAAAGATAATAACTTGTCTGTGGTTACAGATTCTAAGACATAGCACACAGACAGAAAACTGTTATGCAATGGTGCTCAGGATTACAAGTACCATCTATATGGTATTTAAATTAAAATTAAAGAACTACTATCTCAAACTAGTTTTGATATTGTGTTTACTCTAGGTCACTTCTGACAAAGGCTGTGATGTTTTTAGATGATGTTGTTAATCAGGTGCTAAAAAAACACTGCTTTACAGTTCATGAGTTTTTAACAGAATTATCTGTGTCTATGAATCAGTACCTCATAAAAGTTCTGTCTTCTGGCACTTGTTAATAGCTATAGCATGTCTGTGAAAGAGAAAATTCCTTTAGATCATGGAGACAACTGTCAGCTTATTGTACTGTAATCTTCTAAGTGCTCCTTAGATGGAAGAGCACCTATCAGCACTGATTTTCTCACTCCTGCAAAGGGAGAGGAAGAGGAGAAAAAACAAACGAAATCGAGACAGGAAGGCTGTTCAGCTTGATATCATCTTTTCTGCCAGTATGATGTCTTCTGAGTTCATAAATTATGCCTGCTCGACAAAACATATAGCAACAAGTGTATAGTAAGATGGTAAACGAGCAAAAACGGGTTGTCAAACAATTAGCCAGGGAGGATCAACTGTTGCAACGTACTAACATATTCTATTGATATCCTTTTATATTGAAAAAACTTTTCCTTTTTCTTTCTTCTCCTTGCTTACTACTGAAGGCTAAGTTTGTCATAGGTCGGTAGTTTCTCCTCAGATCTCACCCAGCTCTCAGAGCAGAGCCTGCTCAGGCAATGACATCCATGCATGCCACGATAAGCCCAAACCATCAGCAAGTTTCTATTACACACTCACTGTGCAACACACCTGTACACTGTGGTCACCCATATTGGCAATATGCAGAAATTCACTAAACGAGTATCAACATCTGTTTAGATAAACTTCATGGGAGAACAGGGCAAAACTCTGATAAAATACAAAACCCAGTTCAACAAAGCATTGCACCAGCTAAATGTACTAAAAGAAAGAACAACACCTGCACAGCCTCCATTCTGGCTGCATATTGCTTGTGTTTGCCCTTATTCTTCAAAATTTGGCCATATTTTGCAATATCATTTGTTGTTCCCTAAATGCTAGTTTAGATTTGTAATACCCTTTAACCTCTGATCAAATCCAAGGATGGTCAACAGTGACTCACTGGGGGTAAAAGTTCCCTTCACAATTAGGAAGCAATTTAGCTTTTTTATATATTGCAAGTGATAATTTTTACAGCTTGAAAATATTCAAAATTTAGATAATATACAGTCTGTTTTACTAATTAATCTGCTTTTGTCATAGACATATTAAACCCACAAAGATAGATACAATTATTGCTGCATTGGAAATAAAACAGTTTAAAACAAAACTTTGCTACTTTCATTGCCATCTATGAATGAAGGTACTTTTAAAACATAAAAGATTATTTGTGCTATTGCTCAGGGCAAGAAAATCAAAGATTTAAAATGTGAGGTTTTCTAGTCTGATAATTCACACTTACAAATAGATCATTTTGGAGATAAAAATTTAATACAAAACAGACATCTCCATGATGATATATATATGTGTGTCAGAGTATCACTGAAAAACAAATTGTCAATAGCACTGCCAAAAGTAGTTTTACTAACTACTGTAATTTATTTCATATTATTTAGCCTAGCATGACAGAAGTTCTCTTTTATTATTTATGTTGGCCCTATATTTTCCCTTATGTCTATAACAAAAAACAAACTCAACTTGATTCCATAAAATAATCTGATAGGCAAACAAGCGGACATAACTTCTTTTTCTGCCATTAAGTAGTCAGTAATGTTCCAATTTTAATACCTTTTCCTTTTCTTTTAATGGCCATCAACAGTATAGACTCTTACTTTTTCTTTCTTCCTTCCCCGATTACTCTAATGTGGGTCCCATAAAACGGTACCTACAGGATAATATACAATCTATTTCTTCTGCATTCAAGCCACCATAAAGCATCTCTTACTGGATAGGACTGCATAAAAAATAAGCCATCCTGAGTAAAAACACCAAGTACTGTGATGAAGTAATATAGAAAAATGGAGAAGAGTTATTGAAAGAGAGAAAAAAAGTAAACAAAACAACAACAAAAACACTAGAAGAAATTCTTAAATAAACAAAAGCATGTTACAAAAGGTAAAACAGCAATGATCAGTATTTCTGGGATGGTAACACAAAGGCAACTGGTTCAGCTTTTAGGGCTCTGTACTTTGACGTCTTCATTCTGCAGCACACAAAATTTGGAAAATTCTCTAAGTAATTAAAAAATCATTTCCAATTTTTCAGAAAAACTGAAAAATCAGATACCTAAGGCTTCACCTCTTCCTCCACTTAATTACTCCTAGAGGGTCTACATTTTCATACAACCGGGGTCCTTGCTGGTGCCTCAGCTGGACACCCCTGGTATTCTACATACCATAAGACAATATTGATCCTGATTTAGCTTCCTAATTTCATCTTCAAAGTCATGACTCTGCAAAACAAAAAAGTCACCACTCAGCCTCATGGCTGAACACATTTCCAAATACTTTGCTTTAGAAGACCAATCACAATTTCAGCTTTGAAGTCACAAAATCACAAGGCAGTAAGAGTGATAAAAATGCTACGGTTACACGGTAAAAGAAAAAAATAATCTATAGAGAGATGACAAATGGAAATAGATACTTTCTGCTCTCACTGTGGGGCAAAAAAACTACATTTTATAATTTGCTTGGGAAAGCATCTGTTTGCACAAAAGGTGGTTTTTTTATTTGAAAAATCTTGAGAGTAGACAGTGCTACTTTTTCCAGTGACATTTTTCCTTCTCTACTTCATAATTTAACTCAACTTTTATTTTTATTGCAGTCTTTATATGGATTCAGGCATACATAAGTAACTGTATCTTTTGATATCTAAATTACATTAGTAAAGACAGTAAATTGTGGTCTCTAATTGGACTAGCATCCAGTCTGCAAATGAAATAGAGAACCTCCTTGTAGAAATCAGCTGAAAAGCTGGAAAGAACAAGTAAATGGAACAGCTAAAAGGAACTTAGAAGTAACGTGACCAGAGGCAAAACTTACAACTCTATTGCAAAGAACAGGTTTGTCACATGCCAGAAAAATCAGTTGTCTTACCTGCATGCTAGCTTAGAGGATGGCTCTAGCTCTTCACAGAAACATTTTCCAACCTTCCTTTTAACCACAATGCACAAGAGCTCTGTGGCAGTGGCGTCTTTCAAAATTAAAAGTTGTTTGGAATCTGCTGCCTCATGTATTCTCCCTTTCCCTTCATTATGAGAGCAAATTAAAGTAACTGTGCAATGATTACAGAAATAAAATCTCATCATAGTCATTATTACTAAGTTAGCTCTAAGTTAAGTGCCCATTTTCCAGTGTCTTCATCCAGACATCTCTTTAGGTCTTTGATCCTATTTTCAGCAGCTCAGAAGTGTTTCTGTTTCTGGCATGTGTCATTTATCAAGGTGGCCATAGATAACAGGGTTATTAAATAAATTGTGAGACCTCACTCAAAACTATTTCTTCACATTTACAGACTATTCTCTTTACCATTCTTTACAAATTTCCATTGCTTTGTTTGCTTTTTAACCACTGCATCTGCATAAGTTATCCAAGGTCTTCATAATGACCCTTTGCATTTGCTTCTCAGTTGAACAATTTTCTACAAGCAATTACCGATTCTATCAAAAATTATCTTGGTTTACAATTCGAAGACAGAAGAGATGAATTAGAGCATGGCAAAAATACTGCAGTGTAGGTAAAAGACCTCCAGCATTTTTTACTTTGAAGCAAAGTTATATGATGTCATATAACTTCTAGATACCAGTACACATCTAGAATATGAAAGAAATTCAGTTTTCTAGACAACTTAAAAGTGTACAAAAAAAGCACTGAAATTACTTTAGAAATGATACTATTGTGAGTTCTCTGTGAAAGGGCTGTATGGGTAGCCCTCACCTCCTACTTCCTAGCATGTATGTTTGTTTTATATCTAAGATCATCCAGAGGATCTTGGCTTTGCCTTCATACCTTTCAGAGACGAGAGTAGCATACTCCAAATATGCAAAATCAATCACTGATAACCTCAAGATATCACTTTCCTGGAGTCTTATGTTTATCACCCTACTCCCCAGCTTAAATCTCCTCTCAGAGACAATCATTCCTCTTATCTGCTTCTACCTTGCACCAATGAGTTTGGGGTTGAAGAGATGATGTCTGGGGTTATCTTTAACATGAAGGCCCAACAGAAAAAGAAACATAACTTGTGTTGAATTTAGGAAACAAAACTTCACATCAGCTTTTGTAAGTATGCAAATCTTAGTACTACAAATATTCATCGGCAATTAATGTGCAAATGGTGAAGGTAAAGGCAACGTGAATGCATTCACGTGTGCAAATGTTTTCAGAAACATTTAGGTGCCCAGATCTTCAGCTGATCAAGAAATTAAGTAATCCCTAAATTACAATAATTATCTTAAATGTTGACACATATGAAACTCTCTGACAAAAAAACGCCCACATGGGTATATTTCTCTGTGAAATATTTTTCCCAGAGGCATTATTTCTAAGATTCAAAAGGTTGTACTTTATAACAGTTGTTATTTTGGACTCTGAACTAAAATAATCTACAGTTAAGGGAGAAAGAATAGTAATTAGAAAGCAGAATAGAAAAATTATGTCCCATACACAGTCACGCTCAAAAACACAAATAATTAAATAATTTTAAATCACAGTGAAAAAATTAAGCATTGATGAATATGTATCCTCCAAGATGATAATTTTGGATGGCTTGATCCATAGGTGCTATGAACTAGTTCAGCAGTCTCTTGATCTTTCTACCCCATTAGTTAGTGAAGAAAAGCAGTCCTGAACACAGGAGAAAATTGATGCCATTTTTCTGTGTAATTTTCTTAGTTTGATTTGGGGAGGTTTTGTTTGTTTGCTTTTTATTGCTGTATGGGACAGTCTAGGAATTGCAAGTCTTTGTCTTTTAGGAAAGTGATACACTCTAAGCATTGTTGCTATTGCACCTGCAACTTCAGGCAACAGTCTATAAAACTAGGACACATCCTGAATGTTTTGTACTTCTGCAATCTTGGAAAAAACCACACTCTATTATTATAAAATGATTATATAAATTTTACCCCCAAAGTGTACCAGCACTTGAATGTTCAAATGTATCATTGAAGGTCTGTATTTGAAAGAAGTATACCTCAAAGGAATTGAACCAGAACACACTGGAGTCACAGCTACTCTGAGTTCAGGTTTCCTCAGGCGTAACCTCTTCTTTGTCTCCCTCAGGAGTTCTGTTTAGACAGAATTTGAGTATTTCTCAGAGATTTCTGGATACAGAATCTACAGTGCCATACATCATGTGGGTAGTCTGTGCATGCACAATAAACCCAAAACAACTCTTGAAGCTACTGGACAGATACTGCCTGAATTAAGGCAGTGGTTCCCACACATTTAGGAAGCTTTAAATCCAGCCTTAACTGTCCTGTGATTATAAGACTTTTTCATCATCATTATTATTATTATTATCACTACTAATACAGAAGATGCATAGGTGTTTCAGGAAAAGTATTTGCATGGTATAAGTGTTCCAGTATGTAGATTTTGACACAAAATGAAAAAAAAAATACACTTGTTTTTTAGGTAATAAGAATCTAATATAAAAGATATAGTAGTCTGTAGCAAAAGCTACACACCTAAGAAAAATATTTCTGTTCTGCTGTAGCAGACTACAGCATTTTGTAAAGCAAACCTACCTTAGACAATATGGACACATTAATAGGGTTTTTAGCATTTGATTTTCAACAAAATATAAAAATACTACCAGACAGAAAATCCCCTTATATAATTCACCATGTAACAAACATGAACATGAGAGACTCCTGACACACCTGACTCCTGATACACCTTTAGCATCCTGAGTACACTGATTTCGAAAAGCAAATTCTGTAAATTTTACTGTAAAGTAGCAATATATGCACATACTTCATTTGCTGATAACAAACACCTCCAGCTACTACACTTAACCTATTTCTCAGCATTGGAAACCTTAAATGCATTGTTTTACATAAATAGAAATTAGTACAATGCTTTCTATTCCCTGAACAGCACTCCTACTCAGTTTCATACACTATCCTTTTTCCACCACTGGTACATAAGCAAAACAACAGATGTATTCAGAGCCTATAAAAACAACTTATGAACCACAACTTTCACATAAAATGAAATGCATAAGAACTGATGCTAGGTAGTAATAAAGGCACCCCATTATAACCAAAATCAAATTTTAAAACCTGTGAAAGAACCCTTCATATACAAGCATCCTGAAGTTCTATTGTGTTCCATTACCTAGTACTACAGTATTTCAGTAATACTGAAAGAAGAAAAAAACCAAAACCAAACCCCTGAAAACACAACCCACAAAGAAACTCCAAATAAAGCATTAACTGATTACATATGCTTGCATCAGCTACTTTAGAATTGTTAATATTTTCTAATAAAGTACACCGATAACTGATTCTGACAGCTAATTTTTAAAGTCCCATAAAAACATATCACAGGCTTAACAGGCATTTTTAGGAAGGGGCAGTGAACCATTTCTGAATTCACTTTGCCTATCTTTTCTAATAAAGGAATATTAAAAGATTTTTTTCTTTTAATTTTGCATTATTTCAATGTTTACAGTTGTACACAGTGAGTCTTATTGTTGTGGACTGCAATCACAACTTCACAGATAAGGGCAGAGAAGTAATTTAGAAGAGCTGTCTTCATCATTCTTCCTAATCTTTTTAACAAAAAAACCCATCTTTTAAAGTAGATTCTCAGGAATACTGTAAGGAAAAAGACCATTTTTAAGCAACGCAACAAAAGCTGACACACCATTTTTCACAAACACATATTAACATGCCCCAGGATTAGTCAAATTGTACACTCTACCAGCAGGGCTCTCCTATATAGTCACATTTCCTAGTCACATTCTTTCCTGTTATCTAGTTTATGAACAGAAATCTCCTAACTCACTGCTTCTTAGGAGATGGTATAACTGAGTGTGCCTTCAGCCACCAAAAGCAAGACAGAAATACAGCAATCTGAAATCCGTATTCCTGTAAAAAATTACAATTCTAATTTATAATATCATTGCAGAATTTCTAAGTAGACTTCTCATGATCACAAAAAAAAAAAACAAAAACATCATGCACACTGATTATACAGTGCACCCTCTCTCTCCTACAGGCAACTGAGAAGCTGAACAAACTTCTTGCTGGAGCAGGTAGAAAATGAGTAGGTCCAGGACTTACTAAATTAACTGAAGTCCATATGATTTAGTCTAGCATAGGGCTCCACATTTTCCTTAAAAAAGGCATATCACACATTTTTGAATGGGGAAGTATAGTGGACAACACCTGTTCTGCTAACAAATAAAATACAAAGGCTCTGTTTAGGTCTCTTTTGTTTAAAGTCTGCTTTACATACTTAAAAAAAACCCAACAACACTAAACATTAATACATTAATATTTTCAATTTTTACAGACACAGTTTGAGGAGGACAGGGCTTGGATAAGTTGTGGTGGTTTTTTTTTTCCATAAGGACAGCAATTTTTGAGTTTTGAAGCTGGACATCAAGAAGTATAAATACTGTATGGCTAGGAACAACCTCAATAAATAGTAAGGCTGATAGGGACAGCACGTATACGGTAATATACAATGCAACTGACACAGGTGTGTCCTTCACTAGTCAGCAAAAGCTCCACATTGAGAGAGAAGGAATTCCATGAGAGGATCCTGTTTTCCTCTAGCTGTGTACCCATAAACCCTACTAACATGGATGGAGGAAACACAAGCTCACCAAGGAATTAGCAGGTCTTCACACCACATGCAGAATATAGAACACACAGTGCTAGTCACCTTTTTTCCTCCCCAATGCAATGAAATGGAGTAAAAAAAGAAGCTTTTCTCATTTTAATAAATCAAATTTCATAGCATATAAAAACTTCCAACATATTCAAATTTTCACATCTTTTAAGCACATAAAAGGCCAAATTATTTCCCAGCAAGTTTAACTAAGCTACAGCTAAGCAAATTTCCTTTTCAGTACTTTATAGAGTGCAAGTATGATCACAATAGCATAGTTACACAATAATTGGTCTAATCAAAGCTATATAATGTTAATATTGTGAATGAAGTAGTGTTGCTCATTAGCTTATTACAGAAGAATTACTGTAAATTCAGCCTACGTGCAGTATCACTTCCTGTGCAAACAAACATAGATAATGCAACAAGCTTGAAACACAGCCAAACTGGCAGACTGGCAGCACAAATTATGCAAAGAACCAGAAAGCCTTCAGTAGATTCAATAGAGCTTGGAGGATAACAATGATTAAGTGTTTCTGTGTACAACTACAAATCACAGTAATGAATCAGACTAAAATTTCCAATAAGGGACTTAACTGCACCAGCTGGCCTTCTTCAGCAGCATTATAATGTGAAATGATGACATCCTAAATAGTGGTGTTTGCAACTTTCAAACAATCTCACCAAAGCAAGCCCTTTGTTTTCCTTCAGTTTTTTGAAACTTGTTTGTTTAGCTGGGGTTTTCTTTAGATAATAAAACACTGCATCACCTAAAATTACAGGAAAGCTACAAAGCTATACTGTTCCTTCTTCTCTGCTTCTTTTCCTTTTTTTCTAACCAAATGAGAAAATCTTCTATATCAGCTCAAATAGATTTATTTTCAAAACTGCTCAGACTACTTTAGTACAACTACAAATTTTCAATTACATCCTTTTTCTTTTTCTAATCAGAAATTTAGTGGTAACAAATCTAAATTAAAACCCCTCTTTCCTTTGTTGCAAAGGAGTGGAGATAACAAAGTAAATACCTCAGGTTCAAAAGTATGATGTTTTGGATATCTGGGATACAGGTATCCATACAATATAAACAAAAATAATACATATGCATGTGTACATATACATTCATATATATGTATGTGCACTTACATATCTACACATATGCATTATATATGTGTGTGAATTTTTCTCATATATAGACACAAATAAGCCTCTCACATATTTTGACTTCTTCACCTTTTCTGCTTGGGAGCATAATCTCAGCCATGCACAAATAGAAACAGAAGAGGTTTTGGCTTTCTTTCACAATGTTACTCTGAGCTCCTGTGACATTATCCAGGCTAATCCACATCGTGTTCCGTCCAAGGCCCAACATTCATCACTTCCAAGCTCAGAGTGGAACATTTTCCTCAAGTTAAAATACTAAGGTGTCCAAACACAGAAAAATTTCAGATAACCTATCTCATATAAAATGTACTTAGACTGATTTTTGACATTCTTCACAAAACTGGAACAGGACAGAGTCCAAGGCAAGATAATGGTCTAGATGACCAATTACTTGAACCAAATGAGCACTTCCTGAGGGAAGCTGTAACAAGAATAAATGCCATCTGTGCTGGTTTCACGTGGTAAGGGGGAGGGGTGGATTCACCTCAGGCAGGCCCCATGAGGCTGGGGAGTGGGAGGCACTCTCCCGTCTCCATGAGGCTGGGGAGTGGGAGGCACTCTCCCGTCTCTGGGAGCTTCCCCTGTGAGCTGCTGGCACCAATCAGAGAGCTGATTTGGTGATGGACAGCTTGGGAAACCAATGAAAAAGTTTTTTCGCCTTCACAAATCACAGTTGCATCGAGTTAACTCTCTCTTTTGGTTTCCGGTCTCCGGAGGCGTGGGGGTCCCTGGCTGGGGGCTCCGGGCTCGGTCTGGGGCCCGGCCCGGCACCGGCTCTGCAGGGAGCCCCTGGCTTGGGGGGCCCCCGGGCTCCGCACGGCCCCAGCACCGGCTCCGCACGGCCCCAGCACCAGCCACATGGTCCCGGCCCTGCCAGCTCAGCTCTGCTCGCCTTTCCACCTGGCAGAGGAGGACTCCAGCTGCCCACCTTTGTTTCTTCTCAATCTGGATACAATTGTAACTTCTTTATGCCTGGATGGAATCCTGGATCTCCTAAGTTCCCCTGAATGAGAAGAAATGAAGCATGGAGACTACAGAAATCAGCGGAATGAAGATAAACTTCCTGGAGGGAAGAGATTGAAAAGATGCAAGTAGCTGAAAAACTTTTTTGTGGGCTAAGGGGATTGTGACTTCACTAAAGTTCCTTTAAACTATAAAAAACACATGGGGGGTTGAAATATTTGAGAAAAGGATCCTTTGCCCCGAGGGAATGGGGGTCTCTGTTCTGGAACTGGAATATGAACAGAGACATTTGATAAAGAAGCAGATGAAGATAATTCTGGTTTTTTTTTTAGTAGCCTGCCTTTAGAGGTGGTACCCCATGTGTGCATCGTAACCCATAACACGGCTCTGGAAGGACTGTGTAAATGGGAGGAAAGTTCATAGTTCTGTGGGTCTCGGGTGGACGCAGACTGTGAAGGTGAAGACATCCCCTAAGCCATAACCAGAAAAGGGACTTTTCTCTCTGAAGAAAACTGAACTGATTATTTGAGTGTATAGCTGGCTGAACTGTTCTCTCTGTAAGTTGTTGGTAAGAAATGTGGAATAAAGGGGAGGAGGGAACAAGCTAGGAATTTTATCTTGAATTCTAATACTTTTTTTTTTTTTTGTATTATTAATGAATTTCTTCTTGTACCTTTTTAAGCTTTGAGCCTGCCTTGTCTCTACTCCTGGGTCCTGTCTCAAAAAGAAATTAAATATATTGAGGTTGGCAAACCCAAGTCACACCATGACACCATCACAAAATCTATGAAGCTATCCAACTCCTCTACCTTAATAAACTGGATTAGGTGACACAACATCTTTACCACTATCAGCTTCTGTGAGTCTGTAATAAAGTGACACTCTTTAATACACTTCAATAGTGAAACTGTTGTAACTTGCTGACTGCACCCATAGGCAGAAATACTAATTTTTATTAATCCCTAAATTCAGGTCCTACTCCACATAGTCTTGGGGCAGGGAATCATTGTCACTAAATCTAACTTCATTTCACAGAACTGTGAGGTCACTTATTCTTAGAGAGTGAATTCATTACCCAGCTGTGCACCTTTCAGGTGTCCAGTCTGGACAGTTCTCTGGAACCTGCCTTGTGGAGCTCTAATAGAAAAAGAGCTGCTATGATTTTTTATTTCTTACTTTAAACTTAGAGAAATGCTTTCTTACTGTGACTCTCTATTCATGACTGGTGAACACTCATTATTTTCCAGGTGATCAACATCCATAACTGAAATGTTTTTACCATGAAAAGGTCACCACTCCTACCTTAACCTTTACTTTAATAAAATGGGGTGAAGTTCTTTTTAGAATTGCTAGTATCACCTAAATCTGTGACTTAGTTAATATTTACTGGGAGCCAGTTACTACTGCTTTCTGCTCTGAAAATTAAGGATACATGATTGGAGAAGGTAAAAAATCCAAAGAAATAGGGAGCTTGATAACATTACACAGGGTAAGTGCAGTCAGGTCTTTAAACACTGTTATTCCATCTTAACATGCTATGGCAGAGACAAATGTAAGCTATTTCGGCCATAGCAGGGAGCCATTGTGCTGATCTGCACAATTCACATAAACAAACTATGAGATTATAGCAGGACCTTCACAGTGGAGGCAGTGGGCATTATGTCTTGTGGGGAATTCATAAAAGAGACAGATCTACATCTGCCTAGAAAACTGCACACACCTTCGATGCACTGAATAATTCAATGTCTCCAAGCATTGATTGATTAAATGTATCCAATCAATTTTAGACAGTACTTTTCTCCTACTTACAGAAGAAGAAAAAGAGACTGGTTTTTATCAGATTTCACTAGGATCAATGAGTAAGTACAAGATTAGTCACTAGGTTCTAATATATCAAAGACACTGGGATTTACTTGAAACATGATTTTTGGCCCAAAACTATTTTGCAATTTCCTAATTTTCTGAACTTTTAGACAAATCATGTTGAGACAGTCTTCAACAGTTTCCAGGAATGGGCTGTACAATAACTCAGTCTCAACCGAATTCATCTCTACTTTATAAAGTGTCTCCTGCAGCTGATTTGAGATAAAAGCAAAGAAAACACTTGAAGAAGACAGAGCCCACATCTCCTCATTTTCCTTTCACTTTTAAGTGTTAGGCTTAAATATTTCTGACAAACATGGAGTACAAAAAGGATTCAAATAAAAGTAAATTCACCTGAAACCATAGGCACATGTTTACTGTTATGCTTAAATTAAAATTCCCTGCTGGGTAGACACCCTTTCCCATTTTTTCAAGTTTTTCTGCTCTTCATCTGCACCTTACCTACTGGCTTAGAACTTCACTTATACACTGCTTAGTACTGCAGCCCATTATTCACAGAATGTCAGTCTTAGTGAAAATTACTGTAAGTGCCAATATCGTAATTGTATGCTTCAAATCTAAAAGAAAGTTAACACATTATCATCAGGACCTGTAAATCTAGGAGAGGTCACCACTGGACTAACTTTTCCAGTTCTCTGAGCCTGGTTAGTTACCAGCTTGCATGGCCTTAGTGAGCTCCTGCATGTCATGGTGTCTGCACATATCCTTTCTTTTCTTGCTCAAAAGTGGCAACAAGAAGTACTTGGAGATTTAAGAATTTATCTCTACCACCTGCTGCGCTAAATACACAAGAAGCACACATTCCACTGCGGACATTATGACACGTCCATTACCACCTACAGCCCTCTCCCCTCTGACTCATCCCTTTTAACTTCTGTCCAACTATCTTCTGGCAGAACACTCACATAACTTCCTTCCTCTTCCCAAGCTCACAGGGGTGAACTCATAGTTGCCACAGATTCTTAGTTCTGCAGATACTAATAACTAAATCTCCTGAAAGTGAAGAGATTGGAAACTAAGATGAGCAGATGATTTCTCTTAGTGTGATGAATATTCTGCCTGTTCACCATAACACATCAACACATCCCAGCATAAGCAATATTGCAAGTTGTATTTGTAAAAGTATTTCATTAATTCATGTAAAGACCCTTTACAAGTTTTTTCCCCATAAAACCTTTTCACTTAACCAGATAAACTGGAAAGCACAATGGGATGGCAAAACACCATTCAGCCAAAATTACAACTTCCCAAATTTTAAAGAATCAATGAAAATTTTACACCAGAGTTTGAATTACCCATTTGTGATGCATTCTAGTGCCAGCAGATACTCCCTTTTCACAGTAATCCAAACGGAAATGTGAGAACAACATTCATGTAAATATCCTGCATGTTTTCCCCTCAAGTACGTTATCTTTCTTTCACAGCACAGAGATAAGTGTGTAGCACACCGCACAGCTTCCAACACAGTTAAAGCCAGCAGAGATGCAAATGCTGTTACCTGCTACCAACAAAAACCTTGCACCTTTAAGCATGTCCCTGTGTCTTCAGAGTCCTGGTAGTTCCAACTATTCTCATGACTAATGATCTACAACACCTATTTCATCTTTTTGCCAAATGCTATTCAGTCTTTCCAGGCCAGCACATAAAGGAAGCTCTTGTGCTGTGGCCCTGCAGGAGCATGCTAGAAGAGGACTTGCCATCTTGGCAATCTACCAGAAAAGGAAACGAGCCTTGAGAGGGAACAGAGGGGAGACCATGATCTCAGCTGCCATGGAAACTAAGGAAAGAGCAAAACCATAGGCTTGCCTGACCCACAACTCCATGAAAAGAACAGTGAGACACAGTAGCTGGTTTTGAAACCATACAAATGCAAGCACACTGCAGCATTAATCACAGTGCTGAGATCCCCCAGCTAATAGAAATTTTAATACTTCTGAAAGCACAGGTGGAATCATCACTAAAGTGTGCTGTCACATTAATTAATCCTGTTAGGACCTTGTCATATCACATCACTACAAGCCTTGCAGGTGGCTGGGATATCCACCTATGCTCCACTGTGTGGTACTGAGGGGCCCTCAGTAATCCAAACTGGGCTACAATAGTTTGGAGATTGTACTGTACAGAGAAGAACACCTAGGACAGCACGGACTGAATAACAATGTCTATGCCTATGTGTTTTTCCTGCACGTTGATTTCTTACAAACAACAAAAGAAATTAATAAATTGAGTCCTCCATTTGATACAATTATCAGTCTTCACTGGTTAGCAACTTCTCTGTTTATGCTATTACTTAAAGAAAGTAACAGAATTTATAAACAGAAAATTATGGACTAGGTAATAGGGCTGCTTGGGAATGCTGTTTCTAGTCATAGAGGATTCAACTATAAATCAGGGCATTTAATCTCGATGACGCTACAGAAAAATCTATTCAGCTGTAACTGTATTTCACGCCTCTTTCCCCAGGAGTAGACCAAAGGTGCCCATAAACTTTTTATTTATCTTGGAAGTGTGCAAGTCTCCTCTCCCCTGATGGTCTCTTGGAAATTATCTTTGCCACTGTATCAATTCACACGCTTTAAACTACTTTTCCTGTGCAAAGAGAAAATTTTGAGAAAATATCTAGAACTTCTATGGATTTATACAGCAGTAATGTTCAAATTAAAATATATGGACAAGTTGTTTATGAAGAGTTCCTAGTAATTCATAAAAAAAGTCTCAACTATTTTTTCAGAAAATATCCCCAACTGCCTTTTCTTAATTATTCATATTATCTGATCCTAGAAGAACTCCACATGTGCACACACACAGGAAGGATTACTAGGATGAAATATTGTGAATGTTGATTCACAACAGATTATACACAAATGATATATTAGAAATGGATAGTGGTAGATAGGTTCTATTACCAACAGTCAAGTTATGCTTTCTGATCTGCTTTTTACCAAGACTCATACAGAGTGGACTAGTCCTTTGAGAACTCTGAAAAACAGATGGCCCTACTGATAATCAGAACGCAAACTGCAGATACAACTGAAGGAATAACATGTTGGGCAAAGAAAATTAGCAGTGGTAAAGAGACCCAGCAGACATGACTGCTTGTGTTTATGATATTCATATTTTAATCCCACCATGTCACAAAAAGGTCAGAAACTACATGAAGAAAAAACATTTTAGAAAGAAAGGACAAAGCAAATGATTGATCTTTGTATGTTGCAATCTGGGGGAACAGGGAGATCTAAGCTTAGGAAAACTCTGCCTGGGCTCAGCTCAGGTAGGTAGAAAACTGCTTCATCTACCTTACAGGACTAGATTTACAACGCCTTTTAGAATCACCAAGTTGCTGCAATTCCAAAGTTTCCCATTATTGACTGCACTATATTCAGGCAAGTTTCATCTTTTAAAGTACTAGCTTTCTAAAAGAGTACTAAGAACTGTGAGAGGAATAATACAGGGATGAAGGCTGATGTCAAAAACTTTCTTAGTTCAACAGGAGTATGCATGTTCATCTAATCTAAAAGAGTTTTCAGTCACTTATTGCATGTATACTTAACTAGGAAATGTCATTATTTTCATTGCTTTCCATGACATGTAATACCTCAATCTTTTGAATAATTATGTTGTCTCTTCACAGTTAACTTTCATATATTCCTGACACTTCAGTTGAAATCAGGTTACCTACCTTTGTCTGATAATAAGTCTTGCACCATATATAGTACCTTATCAAACTGTCTAGCTCTACACTGAAATTGCTTATTGTACACAGTGTAACTCCACAAATACAGGGGTTTTTTTGTTAATTAAATACAACTGCAGATCTAAAACATTTTAAACTTTTCCTTTCACTCTGTACTATCCTGTTTGTTTGAAAAGCTCCAGATGAATGTATTTAGCTTAACTAGACACTCAGAAAAACATTCTTTGTATCATTCATTAAACTGTACTTGAAATGATGCTCTTCCAACAAGCAAGGAAGTCTTATTTTCCTCAGCTTTTTTCAGCCCCTACTGAGCAAAGCACT
This sequence comes from Luscinia megarhynchos, assembly GCA_034336665.1. NCBI lineage: Eukaryota > Metazoa > Chordata > Aves > Passeriformes > Muscicapidae > Luscinia > Luscinia megarhynchos. Next base: position 37,769,800 of record CM067566.1, on the reverse strand, counting down.
AACAGATACTTATTTAAATCAATTTATGGAAATTTAGCCATTCTATTGTGTCCTGCTTCTCACAATGAAGTGTGGAAAAAAAGAACAATCTCAAGTCGAAAATGCAATTTGAGTCCATCTCCTTAGGACACCACAGTCATGACTCAACTAAGTGTATGATTCAGGTCCTTCATATTCATATTTCTGCCTCACATAAAGCCATAAAAATACATTAATTTGTTATATATTTCCTTCTTACATTTAACCAGTCCAGCATGCAAAGAAAATCAGAATGCACAGAAGAGAAAAAGAAGAGAGGAAAAAAAAACCCACTAATCTCAAAAAACTTACACTGCATCAAGCTGTTACCTTCACTTCAGCAGGCAGTTTTGAGTTCTCTAGCTTCATGTAAGAAGTGATGATGTCAAAATAATGTACAGCAGTAGGATAGTATCACAATACTTTTATTCATTTGGTACTTGCACAGTGGGTATTTCCCTAATATATTTGTACCAGCAGCTTGCAATATTTAAATATGCATACCTTCTAGTTCCAAAAAATCAAATCGTAAACATTATAATCAAATTATGTATACATAATGACTTCTAAAGTCCACTTCCACCCTGGCTCATATGTAGTCAAGTAATTAAATTGAGTATAAAGGATTTATGGTTTAGAAGTCAGACATGAACACTACAAAAACATCTGTAGGATTAATTTTTGAAGTATTTACCTGTGCGTAAGCCTTCGGTGACTAATGCAAACTGCGGTTTGTTGATCCTGTGCAACACAGACTTTATGGCGACTACATTTCATCTTCAAACATGGATCTTTAGCTGGATCTAAAGCTGAAAATAGTTTTAGAAAGTCGTTAACAGTTATCTAGAATTTGAAATTAAGGCAAGAAACACCACACGTAAAACCCCATATGTGGAGGGGCTTGTACAGTGTTGGACTGAAAGGAACTGGGAAAAAATACAGCTGTTGTATTACTTAGGCGTGGAAGGTGTTACTTCCCCCAAACAGGGCCCCTGGGACCTGATTCCTTAGAGATAAAGAAACCCCTTAAAGAATGCTCCCCCCCTTCTTATCAAAACTTCTGTTATCTCTTAGGATTTCTATTGGTTTTTAAAGTTGTTAAGTGATTGGTCTTTTCTTACTTAGAATTTTAAGGTAATTGGTTAGTTTGGAATTGGTAGTTCTTATTGGTTAGAATTCCAATCCTCTAGAAAGCTATAAAAATCCTTTGTTATATCATATAATCGGACTTTTGTGAGCAGACCCCTTTGGAGAAATAGTTACCTTCGGAACATCTGCAGCAAGGTTTCAAAGCCTTTGTCTGCTAGTGCGTAGCTGTGGCTCTGCCTCGAGAGTTCTCTGAGCTATCTAAACTCTCCTAGCAGCCTGGAGTTGGCAAGAATCTAACACATGGCAGCTACACTGAAGTAACTAAGTACTTCCTGCTATATTCTTTTAACAACTTCCACTCTCTGACTGCAATCCCCAAATAAAGGTATTTCCACCTTGAAAGCAGTTTCCCTTAAGTGCTTACTAAGACACACAACTCGGTTCTTCCTAATCAACATTAAGTGGTGAACAATGACACTGAATTTACTGAGAAATTATTATTCAGATGAGATTTCAGTAGAAGAAAAAGTAAACTAAAATATGCAGATGAGTGATTTGTGTGACTCCATCTTTAAACATAAATTCTACCTCCTTCTAGATTTCTATTTCTGCTTTGTGATTTGTTTTTTTGTTTGTCTGTTTTTGGGGGTTTTTTGGGTTTTTTTTTAGCTAGTCCTTTAGTCATTATCCATACCCGTTTTTGAAGTACAATTCCAACTACAAACAGTGATTTCTGGCTATAATACCAGAAGATCCAAATAATATTGTTTGTTGCTTACTACTAAATTTTTATATTTTAGAATTGCTCTTTCCCCATTTCTTGCATCTGCTTATAAACATCACAGAATCACAGAATATTCTGATTTGCAAGGGACCACAAGTACCATCAAGTCCAACTCTCGGCCCTGCAAAGGACATTCTCAACAATCACACCATGTGCCTGAGAGCACATATTTGCATGTATATTTCCTGAAGGAAAATTTATGTTTCTTCTGTTTTTCACAATCAAAATTAATCTTTTAACCACATCTCTGTGTGACCAGACAGAATATATTAACCTAAACCTGCTAACCATGCCTGCACCCAGAAAGCAAGAACTGAACTGATAATTAGTTGCAGTTTTTGACACACGATGTTATAGTGCTAAGTGAGATTAAATATAATCTGAGCAATGACTTTTTCAGTTTTTTTAAATAATACATTTAGCTGTGTAAAACAAATACATCATATTATCAAAGCAGAAAAGTGGCGGAAATCATTAATGTAATAATAATTCAATGCAGAATGAAAATAAGTATTTTGTTAGTTGCAGCAAAAGACATATGAAAAGATGTATTCTTCTTCCACACATTTTTACCTCTATAGCAAACTACCATAAAACCACCACAAGTAATCCAGAATAAATTTAATTATAACAATTCTATATGAATGGGAAGAAATGACAGCTAAAAAAAAAAAAAAAATTTGAACTAAGGTTAGAGAGTCAGAGTCAAAATTAAGGAGAGCATATCCTCCAATTTACTTTAGATGCTAGACTCCATTTAAAATACTTTCTCTGCTTTAAGTCAGGCAGAATGTAATGCCAGCCACAAGTAATCATTTAAGGTACTGGTCTAAGTACCTCTTCCCAGAATGTTCCCTGATGGAGACACTAAGGTAGCAATACTGGAATATGGCCTATCTTCAGACAACTCTTCTGTAAAACAGAATAGGTTAATGAAATTAAAAAAGAAACATGAGTAACAGAAATCTGGAATCATATAAGGAAGCTGAGTTTAATACCAAGAAGAAAACAGGTTTCAGGAAAAAGGATGAACAAGGGAGACCATGTAACTATTCCCACTGAAATGGTTACTTCATTTCTAAACTTCTTAGGACTCTGAAGGTGTATTTTGACAATTCCATCAAATTTAGCTAGCCACAAAATACAGTTTTGGCAATATGTTACATTTTGGCAAAACATTACAGGCAGAACCCAACTCTGCAAACAAGAGGTAGTAATTTCCCACTTTGTCTTTATGACAATATGAAGATGGGTATGAAATGGAAACCAGGCCTTCCAGTATTTTCTGATATAAATAATATAATCTTTTACTATTTGCAGACTCAGTGGTTATCACACCCTGTATGCAAACTTTGATCCCCTCAGGTGAGGTATATACTCACTAAGAAGGTGAGTAAGCCAGCAGAGTGATAGTTGCCAAAATCACAAGACCATTCTTATATTCAAAAGCACGCTCAGCACTCACAGGCTTGCCGCTGACACTAACTCACATCATCACTCCATGACCTGCTGAATGTGCTCTCTGTCAGCTATGAGCTTTCTGTACGAGTGTTTTTGCCTCACCTTATGTGTGACACGACCTCCCTTTTCCTAGTACCTTTCCATGAAACTTTCTCAAGCTACCAAACTAAGTTTTACTGATGCAGAAGTGAGAGGAGGATGTATATCCTTGGAAACATTTTTATTAAACAGCAAGGGAGAGCTCAGATAAATAACTGAGTAAAAAATGCATATTTTTGGAACACGAGAAAGTGAACTAACTGAAGGATAAACGTCTGCCTGGACTAACAACATGTCAGAGGATAAAACAAGAAAGAACACAGAAAGAAATGTTGCTAGAAACCATGAAAACCACTGTAAGTCTTCATCTTTTTGCTCTTTGAATATCAGATGCTCTAGTCAATCCTACACTATAAAGTACAGAGCATCCACATCAGATTGCATTAGTGATTTTGCCAGCTTTAAAAGGACTAAAAAAAATCTGATATTTACAAAAGCACAGAAATGGCTTGCCTTTCTTGTGAGCCTGTTTTATTTGATACTTGGAACTGACATATGAATAATTTTCATGAAAAAAAAGGCTGAACCACAAGAAAAACAGTTGTCAAAACCAGGGTCTGAAGTTCTTCATGCTGGGGAAGAAATGTACTCTCCTTACAATGCAGGGACACATCTGACTATGTATCTGGTCTTATAAGGAGTCATCCTAATATCTTAAAATACTATGAAAATGCATAAAGTTATTCCAGGAAAAATATAATAGATTTTTGCTAAGCATGTAACTCATTTATATCAAGAAATACATGGCACTAAGTCTTTACTTCTTCAGTCCATCTCGTAGCTACCCCTAACAAAACATTCCTGGTATTCCCCCACTTCATTCAGACTTGCATAGATGACACTGCATGTTTCTTTCCACTTCTGACAAAATATGCAGCTTTGAAAAAGTACAATTATCACACCAAAATCATCACAAGCGTCAAAATTCCCCAGCAGGACCAATGTACTCCTCACAGCTATTGTCTTCAACATGAAACAGGTATCAATCCCAGTTTTTATCAAATTAACATTTACTAAAATATCACATTTATGGAAATTAGAGGCTTTTGTTCCCCATAATAGAAGTGAAAACATCAATTGTACAGCACAATCGCACTACTATTGAAAACAGGTAAAGGTTTGCACTACAGAGAGGAGACTAGATGCAAGAAATGTATTTATGCCAGCCTTGTCAGAAATCATCTCTTTACTACTGTATCAGCTGACTTCCTACAATGTCACCTACAACCAGCTTCTAAAGATGCAGGTCTGATCTTAGCTTTAACAACTTGATAATGTTCAGCTTTATACAGTTTCTAGTATTCAGAAAAGTGTACTTCCTACAGGTTATTTGCATGCCTACTTTACATTTTCCTATGTATCTGGCTACAATACCATGAAATGTCACGTTAACTAAATTTCAACAAGTAGAAAAATATCACTGTCACAAAAAGCATATCAAAAGTATAAAATGTTTTTTAACAACTACTGTTTCTCTAAGAACTTACACTGTAAATGGCAAGTAAGTTGCTCTGCCAAAAAATTATAGAATACAATTAGAAACTTCTGCTGACTTTTATAGATTAGTATGGATTTGTTCTACTCACATGGTAAAGAAGCAATTAATATTTGAAAACTCGATTCCATAATTACAAAAGGATCTATTTATTTATAATTCAAATTTAGTAAAGCAAGTAAGAAAAGCTTCCCATCATACCTTTTGTAAGCTAATTTATAGCTAGCACTCCTGAAAACCGACATTAGTCAGAATGTCATTTTTATAGGGAATATAATAGAAAATGAAGACTAGCAAGCCATAACACAGGAATATTCGTATTGCTAGCACTGTGGCAGAAAACTAGAGTAAATTGTCATTGTTCCACAATCTTCTGAGCGCATGCTAACATGGTCCTTACTTTCCACTCCAAGCAAAATGAAAGGCGGAAAAAGGTTAAGGACAAAGTTTTCAGACTTAAACTTTATCTTCTTCCTCCAATGTTCTGATTCACTTCTGATGGGCAAAATAAGAAGCAACTTCATATTTTGACTTCATTTACCAAAACTTCAGGTATGCTTTGTGCACACCATGAGTCATTTAGTTTCACTACTTTAAAAGGCAAGTAAACTTTGCCCATAAAGTTTTCATATTTGCCAAGGTAGGGAAAAAAACCTAAATTATCTGAAAGTTTTAACTAAAATACTAACAATCAGGTCAAATGCCTTGGTTATAATCCCAGGCAGACAGAGCCATAGAAGGAAATGACTCATACTGCCTCCTTAGATATTTCACACAATCCCTGAAGGTACCTAAAGACCATGAGTATCTTTACTTCTCTATTTTGAAAGCTGACAATTTCTCACCTGCTGCAGCAGGACTTCTCACTGACAAGTGTTATGGGTCTAGATAATTGCATAATTCCAGCACCACTGCTTCCAGTAACAGTAGGGAGGACAGTAAGGTAAAGCACATAAACACTCAGTTGATATTGTCAGCTAACATGGAGCCCAGATAAATATTTAATTAAATCAATAGTGGTAATGGTTGTCTTTTGCCTAAATTGTACAGTGATCAACATTTAAAATTTGCATGCACACACACAGACCCTCCTCAGTCACAGATGGTTTGAATCCACACTGCTGTGTATTCATAACAAGAAAAGCTGATGCATCTTACTATGCAACATATCTACTGAAAATAAACATCTTTTAACTTCAACATGAAAATGAAATACTGTGCAGCTAGAAATCTGAAAATAATAAATAAAAAAGAGAGAATAAACAAGAAATAGCCCACCTCAGTAACTTGATGGGAATGTTCTCAAAAAGGAGAATCTCATATTTTTTATTTCTTTTCCCAGGGACCATATTTGCATGTAAGATTCACTATACAGCATAAAAAGCAGAATGGGTAACAACGGCTAGATGTTCACAAGAGGAATCTTCCTGAACACTAGTTCCATCTGGACACATGAATCTACAACTTCAGTAAAAGGCCAGAAGGAGGTTTTTCTGTAGGTGGCCAAAGAAGTAATTAAAAGTTTAGATTCAAATCCCTGAACATCATTGGTTGTCTAGTCTGGTTTCTGACTTGCGAACAAGTGCTTCAATAATTAAGATGGTTATGTGTATGGAGGTAGTTTCTACTCAAGAAATTCTTCTCTCACAGGTGCTCAGAAGTCTTCATACCAGTAACTCAAGGACAATTGTAAAGCCTCTTTTTTCAGGCTTCTGTAAAAAAGCACTACTGTTCCTAATGTACTATATTACAAAGCTGTCAGCACTGAGTTTCTAACTGCCCAGCAATGGTTGTAGTTATGCTACACAAAAGTTCTGATAAAGAAACATCTAATACCAATTTATAACTAATTTATAACTGGTTACAATTATCTGACAAAAGGTACTGCATATTTCCATTTTGCTCATGGCTGCAAATAAAGTTTTTTCTAAAAAGGACATGAAAAATGCCATTAGACTCATTCATAACATAGTACCTGGTATTCTAGGTACTGATAAGTTAAAATAAGTGCTAAAAAAATAAAATTTAATCTACCAGTCTCTGTTCTTCCTCTGGAACAAACCTACTAAAGCTTGATCTCTTTTTCACAATTTCAAATACTTCACTCATTCTTTCTCCATTCCCTTTAAAACAATCATCTTCACTGAGTCACACTTTTTAAGCCATTTGTGCAGTGACTAAATTATAAGAAATTATTCCCCTCGCAAATACCTATGATCTCTGCTTCAAAAACATTCCTGCTATTTTGGGTTTTGTCTTCTGGGTACTTCTTGAAAGTTTACAAGAGAATAGATTCCACATAGCTCAAAAACAGATGTAAATGAGTAATTCCACATAGACATTGCCCTTTATCATTATCTGTGACAATTCAGAAATGATCCTGTTTACTTAAATTGCTGAAAAACATAGTTATTTTGGGCTCAGACTGATGGAAGCAACAACAAAATTAAGACAATTATATTGACTTTCTTCTATATATAAGGAACTCTGAAATATTTAGCAAAGATATCCAAACCCACTAAGACAAGGAGAAATTCAATTGCACACTTTCCTGGCATAATTTTTTAGGTTTTCAACATCTTTAGTAAAGCACTTTTTTAGAAAGAATTTATAACAAAATGTTCACTTCCTTGATTTGGCAGAAATTAAATAACTCCTCAACACTACTTGAACATTCACAATAGTGATATATCACTAGCAAACAGTTATGTATTATATAGATTATCCTTTCCTAAATACACTGAATCATAATTTAGAGACATGCTGGCTGTGTTGGAACTGACTTCTGAACTCTTCAAATTGGGCAACGAGGGCAAAAGAAAACTGTGCTGACCTGTAAGACCAGAAATGCATCTTCCTGAAAATTCTCCCACCTATTGTCCCACTTGCCAAGATGATTATTCTTGCAAAACAACATGCTATATAAGATACAGCGCTGGTGAAGCTGCATCTCAAATCCTGTGTTTAGTTTTGGGCCCCCCTCTACACTGAGGTGCTGGAGTAGGTCCAGAGAAGGGCAAAAGAGCCGGGAAGGATCTGGATCACAGATCTGATGAGGAACATCTGAGGGAGCTGGGGTTGTTTAGCCTGGAGAAAAGGAAGCTCAGGGGAGACCTTATCACACTTCACAACTCCCTGAAAGGTGGGAGCTGGTCTTTTCTCCCAGCTAACAAGTGAGAGGACAAAAAAGTAAATGGCCTCAAGTTCCATCAGGGAAGTTTAGATTGGATAGCATGTAATTTCTTTCCCCTGAAAGGGTTGCCAAGCATTGGAAGAGGCTGCCCAGGTAAGCGTTTGAGCCACTGTCCCTGCAGGTAGTTAAATGATGTGTAGATGTGGCACTCAGCAACATGGTTTAGTGGTGGGCTTGGAAGTGATGGAACTCCATGATCTTAGAGGTGTTTTCCAACTTTAATGATTCTATTTTTGTCTCTTGGAGAACTCTAATTTCTGTATTTCATTATGTATTCTTAAGTTACATAGGGAATTTTAATCATAATTTCATTTTACTGTAATCAACTTCAGCACTTAAATGTTTTAAACCAACTAAACCAGAATGCAGAAGACTGTGTGTATGAAGTATCTAATGTATCAGAAATATAAATAAATCTGCATTTTGAAGAAGCCTGGAATAACAAAAATGACCAGGAAATGTACTTGTGATAACCTTCACATAAAATAAATTCCGTAAAGAGTACGTCTTAACATTCTTTGTATTTGTCATTTTAAAGATTAACAGGTTTTTAAATACAAGAAATTAAGTAGGTCGAAAAGGCAACTTCTAATATTTCAGGTTTCATTCTTGTATTCAAGTAAATATGTACAGTTCTTCTTCTATACAGTTGTTTTGGTTTGAAAGATAACTGTTTGTTAAGGAAGGTAGGACCTTTTTTTGAAATGGAGAATGTAAACCCCCTCTCCCTAAATTATTATAATTTTGAAATTAAGGAGCTCTCAGGTAAAGACATGTGAATAGGAATAATAGTTCTTTACTAGGAAAATTAAATTTAAAATACAGTAACACAAAAAACCCCAAAATACTGAGAGTCAATACAACCTGACACCCCGTCACTCAGGGTGTTGGTAGCAGTCTGATTAAATGGTGACTACAGTCCTCCTGGAGTGACAGATGTGGCTCTGTTGAAGCAATGATTCTGGAGAAGGGTGTAGTTTTCTTTTGAAGGTTCAGTTGGTGGTGAAGATGGGCCTGGTCTTCTGGGAATTTAGTAGAAAAAGGCCGCTCTGATGTTCTAAATTTTGGATTTTATTTAGGTAGGAAATGCTTGGTTCTTCCTTCTGGGTGGAGCATTTATATTTAGTTATATAGATATATAATATTATTATGGGATGATGTAATTTCATTAGTTATGTAGTCAGATTCATAAAAAAAAAAAATCTTTCTGGATAAAAGATGGGTCATGGGAGAGATAAAGAAAACTGCTCTACCTGGCTTTAACAGCTGGCCCATTGACAGAGGATATATCCCCCAGAGTTATGAGGGATGAGTTATGGAAGAGATAAGGAACTTGGTTTTAACAGATGGTGATAGAATACATACCTCTGGTTACATCTTGTATTGCAACCTAAGATAACACTCTTGCTTATTGTTTGATTCTTTTAAAGAAATTTATTAAACTATTTCTTTTTCCCTCATCATTAAACTGTAATGTTATTTCCAATTTCATATTCTTAAAGCATATCTTTATTAGCTGGTTTACATGCCTTCATATTAAATTTCTGTGGCAAACATAAGCAAAGTGAACCTGTGAAGAAGAAGCAGTCCTAGTACACACCAAAATATTTTCAGGCACACAATGCTTATGGACTTGACCATTATCTGGAACATGCCAGCACAGTAGAGAGAAACTGGACTTCTAAAGTGAAAGATTTGCAGGACTAAACTTTAGCAGGTTAGTAACTGCAAAGAAACAGTTCCACACACCCTTTTCTCAGCACGCTGCCAGCTCGAGGAGCTCTCATGCTGTACCTCTGGCCAGTCACCACCACCCTGCAATGCACTTCCATTTTTCTGACATAACTATTTGGGGGTCTGAACAGCCACCTGAATCCAGGATTGACCATGTTAAAAACCTAACGAAAAACCACTTCTTACTTTATCTTACAATAATCCTCGATATGGTGACTCTAGACCTAACATCAGGGCATCAAGCAAAGATGTCACGACAGCGGAAATAAGGGCTTGGACTGCTGCTGAAGGCAAGCAAAATCTCTTATTATGGGCTCAGTGTAGCCTTCAATAAAAATCCTTTCTACAGCCTCTTTTAAAAATAGGTATAAAATTTAGAATCCATTTGATGATCTCACAGAAATAAATACAGAAACAATTTGCAAGCTGTAACTAGAAAAGTAGATGTGTATTATCCAGTGAACCTGAGTTAGGAGCCAAGTCTGAATTGTACAGGACAAGGCACTTTTGTGATGTTAGCACAATAGACAGACTCATAAAAGAGAAATAAAAAAAGAATAATTTAAACACAGCATCAGATAATTAAGAAAAAGCCATTAAAATACTCCTTAGAAATCTATAAGAGATCTTTCCAGGCATGGGCTAGCTGAAAAGTAGTGGGAATCTGTTTAACACAGGATTTAGTGTACTTCATTAGTGAGCAAGATTCCTGAACATACCTAAATACCTGAAACTGGAAACTGTTGACCAGATTAAATATAGCTTCATCTTAATAGTAAATAAGCATGAAATATTTTAAAAAGCTTTTCAGTTCTGCTCTTTTTGAAATTCATAGTGTCCTGCTACAAAGACACCATTATTTCTTTATCTGAGACAACATTTTAAAGTGCTATGTGATACATTTTAATTGCAAATCACTGCAACTTATCTTGAAAGTGATGGATATATATTTCTAGTTTAAAAACATCAACAGTTCTACTCTAAAAACTAGATCATGAGAGCACACACCAAATGCAGCAAAGTTAATTCTACATGACTGTTTTCAGTCTTCAACTAATGGATCTTCATTAAACTCCGTTATGACTTCCCAGGACTTGTAAATGAGTGAATCAAATTATTTTATTGAATATGACTAAATTATTTCAGTTCACAGTACAGAAATGTATTTGCAAATTATAGCTATGTGTTTGCATATATTTGGGTATCCTTAGTTACCCAAATTATTACAGAACTAGGTAGATGAAACACACAGAGCTAAAAGGCAAACATTCAAACTAATAAGTGAAATAGTTTCAAAATCTGGATTTGTTGTACAACACTATCTACAAAATTCCTGCTATAAATAGACATCTAATATAACCTGATACTACAAAAGCCAAAAATAATTCAGTAGAATGGTCTACAAGAAATGTTATAAAAACATCTACAAACCAACTATACCTTCAGGGTGTTCAACCTCCACAGAAATGTCATGCTGCATTTTTTCAATTACATGAATATACTCCACTTTTCCTCCAAGGTATTTCTATTGAGCAAAGGAAAACATCCTTTCCACTTCACAAAATTACACCAGTGTCTTTGTGTAGGCAATTTCATTCAATACTTACAACCCCCAAGTTCTGCTACCATCTGTAGTCTAAAAATAAAATGCACCAGAAGTATTCTGTATATTATCACCTGACGTAAAACTGGTGTATGAAGAAAATGTGTCAGAAAATACTGTGTGTCTATGAGGAGGTTAATTTGAGTAAGTATTGATAAAACGTTGATAAAACTACTAAGTAGTCAACTATGAATAGTCCTAGACACAAAACATTCTACTTGCTTATTTGTAAAACCAATGAAAGAGCAAAATCTGCCTTTTAGCAGTAACTAAATGCGCTAATAGAACACTCAGATTTGTTCCAACAGTAATACCTGCCCCACACAATTGTTTATTAACAAGTTACATTGTGGTACTTATAGACATAGAAAAAACATTTAGGGGTGTATACACATATATACATATATAAAGTATACCCCCAAAAATTTAAATATGTTTTTTCTATCTTACAAGGATATAAGCAAACAAGAGTTCAATGGGAATCAGTTCCTCTCTTTCAAACAAATGTCAGATGCTGCTTTAAGAAATGATGTTGGTAGATTGCAATGTAAATCATAGTATCTTTCCATCTTTTAAAATGGATTTTGCAGCCCAGGAATAAATACCATTACATATTTTCACAGTAAGGGCTACCCTCCTAGTATGCTTGGACATATATATTTCCATATAGAAACTCTTAGTAATACAAATCAAATTCCACAGATACAACTATGTGAGCAATTCCGACATACTTTAACAAGATAAAAAGGCCTGTCAAAATGTGGAAGTATGGAAGTATGAATTTAAACACTACTGACAGAATCATGAAATAATTAAGGTTGGAAGGAATCTTAAATATCATCTAGCTCCAATGCCCCTGTTCAGCTGGCAGAGAACCTTCCACTAGTTATTCAGAACCCCATCCAGCCTAGTCTTCAACACCTCCAGGTGTTCAACACCACAGTCTCTTTGGGCAACTTGCTCCAGTGCTTCATCCCATTTCTTAGTAAGGAATTTATTCCTAATATCTAATTTAAACTTAGCTTCCTCCGCTTACGGCTATTGCCTCTTTTCCTATCCCACATCCTTGTAAAAAGTCCCTTCCCACCAGCTTTCATGCAGACCTCTTCAGGGACTGGAAAGCTTAAATTTAAGACACTTGTTTTTATAATATGCACAACTACCAATTCCTTGAACCACAGATTTTTCTAATATTAACACAAAATAATATCCCTCACAAGTCAATATCCATTATGGAGAAAGTTCCTGAAATTGAATAAACACTATATTCACAACGTATTTTTATCTTGGTCTCTTGTTTACAAGCCCCTGCACCATTTCTTCATTGCATTTATGGTACTGGTACTATTAGAAAAGGTAATGTCCCTGAAGCATTTCTCAGAGCAATTAAAAAAAGTATTAAGACTCTTAGCAGTTTTAAAATGGCAGCAATACACTTTGAAACAACATACATGAGGGGGATTATATTGACAGTAAATATTATGCTTCAAGCCTGGGGAGGGAATGTGAAATGGGAATATTTGATGCATTTACTCATAGTATTCTTAGCCTAAAACTGTTGTACTGCAGCATTCCCAAAGTTTCAGCTGTATTTTGCCTCAAGATAGATTACTTGAACATGACAGACTCCCAAAATTGGTTTTCCAGATCATCTTTTATCCAATGGATATAAAGAGAGATTCAAAATCTTAATAATCTTTTTTCTTGACAACAAAAGACAAGTATTGGACTGCATGCCTGTTTTTCATCAAATGTCCTACTGAAGAGGCATGAGTTCCTAACTTAAATACACAAATAAAACAAAATCTTCCAAACCTCATGTTTTTCCAAGAGAAACATTAAGCCACTTTGTAGGTTTCTAATGCTCACATCTCTTTGCATAATCAATAAATGTTTGAAAATATCACAGACATAAAATGATGATTAGGCTGAATTTCTGGTCCTCTTTAAATTAATTATTTGAAGACAGAGAAAAATCACACAAATTAACAAAATTCCGTTAGTATTCTAGAACAGGAGCACAAATGTAATTACTTAAATTTTATCTCACACAAGTACCTAGGAGGGGAATCTTACCTTGATCAAATTGTTTACTCGGACTCCACGTACGAAAATAATCATCCTAGAGGGGGAGAAAAAAATCCAAATTTAGTAAAACATAAGGAATCCATGAAAAGCTCACAGTATCATAAAAGACAGAAGAAGCATACCAACCTCTACTTCCTAGAAAAGGCAAGCAGCAAAATAAAAAAAGGAGAGAAAAAGATTACAGTTATCATAATGGGACAAATTACTTATACAGAATAAAACAGTGTAATTCAGAGGCCATTTGCATCACTCATAAAGTAAAAATGCTATTAAAAAATGTTACTTACTAGCATTTGAAATAGAAATATGTCTTACAGTACTCACACAGGTTATGTTTTTAAATGTTACGATAGTTTTTCTGCACTTTAACTTCAAAGATAGTGAAAAACTTAATTATATTTTCAATGCATGATTTCTCAAAAAAAGAGAAATTTGATAATAAATTACAAATTCATAGCCAATACAATAGATTGATCTGCACATCTCAAATAACAGGTGTCACAGAAAAACGGCTGGGATTGTTTTTTATTATGTCTTAATCCAACTATTCTCCAGAACAAAATATTTAAAAGACTACCAAACATTTTAAAGTCTGCATAAATTAAATTTAACAAAACGCAGTGGGTGTACTGTCAAATCCAGCTGTTCCATCCCACTTGCTAAAAGATCACCATAAAAAACATCCATTTATACAAATTTTAACTACTGAGAATATGTAAATCTCATACAGTTGTCAAAGCCACACAGTCAAAAGTTAAAAATGATCAAGCATCAAATACCTCTTTGCAAGTACAGAACATTCATTGGGTTTTTACCTCAAAAGAAAAGAAAAAAAAAAGTGTTTGCAGCCTAAAATGTATTTGACTGATCATGTTCTATTAGTCAAAATGTTGTTACAAAAACTCATGCTTTGAAAGAGAAAGAAAGAAATTAGCAGAATCTGGAAGTGGAAAACAGAACTGTATTTCTGCACAAATACTTACACATTCCTTTAATCTGGTGCTGCACAGATCAACAATCTACAAATTAGTATATGTGATTTGCCTTTTTCATTACTATATTTTTAAAGTAATAAAATACACACAGGCTTGTCATTTTTTTTAATCATACAAAAGCAAGCAGAAATTACAATTATGATACTATTTTTCAAATAATCATCCTAATAGTCACTATAGTTATTCCTACAGTGGTGTTCTGAACAAGTTTGAACCAGCTGTAAGGCAATGCTGCTCCAGGAGTCACACCACAGTGGCAAAACTTAACATGCTTGAAGAAAAAAAAAATCGAATTGGTAGATTCTCTTTCCATGTCTACTAAATCAACCATGTTCATCCACAATAAGCCCATGCAGAAAATTGGATTGTTATTATTAAAATTCTGAAAAAACAGAATATCTAGAACATAAAGCTATTCAAATAAAAGAGAAGTCATCCTGAATGTGACAAATACGCCCTCAAAGGCAAAGCATCCTGCATTTTGCTTAAGGAAGAATGTACAAGTGGGGCTTGTATATATTACATGTTCTCAAGTTGGCCTCAAACCATCCAGAAGATAAATCAATTCTTGTTCATCTCTATACTGCAGACAACTTCACAGATCCAAATTATAATATCCCTCAGGCATTGCTAGAAATCTCGCTGACTTACTTCTTTCTACAAAGCAACTCTGTACCTTTCTTGTTACTCTTCTGTGAATCTCTTCCAAGTCTGTTTTCTTGGCAACTAGAATTGTGCAGAGCATTCAAGATGAAGCAGCATTATGGATCTATACACAACACAACACTATTTTGTTCTGTACTCTTCTCCCCAACATGCCTACCCCTCTATTGTCTTTGTAGGTTGTGTCTGTGGTTTGATTCTTTTTAATTGTATGATATGAATGGTTTGTGTGGAATTTTCTATCTTAAATCCAAAATATAAATACCCATAAACCATATATAAATATGATGATTTTCCTAAAAAATTAATTTTTATTTTTTTTGCTACTTGAATAAAATTCACTATTGGATATCTTAACCAAGATCCCTAAGTGCCTCTACAAACAAATAAACTTCTTAATCAATTGTCAGATTAAGTAAAGAAATTGCTTCAATAAATTGTAGCTTCACAATTTTACAAATATTCCTGAAGCTCTTTAATCTTCTGCATAAGAACCCGGCTTCCTCTTTCAGATCTTTCCTGATCTACAGTCAGTAAGTCTGATTATAATAATGTTCAATATCATCTGCAGAATGTAATCAAGATCATTACATAATGTGCAGAGCTTCATTTTCATAATTTAATATAAGAACAGATTAAAGGAATACACAGCTTGCAGTGAAGGCTGGGTAGCATCACACCATCTCTAGGCAAAGTATCCTTTAACAATCTATAAATTCAAAAGTCAATGTCTCAGGATCTCAGGACAGAGCCTAAGTCTTCTGTATTTCTTTGTCCTGAGCATGCTAAAGGACAAGTTGTAAAAGTACACAGAAAAAAAGTCACAGATTTGTGACAGCAGCCATCCCACTTTTTCAACATTTTCCAGCTAAAGGTATTCATACATTTTAAACAGAAAATTCATCCTTACTGTTCTACTTGAAACGATGTGAAATGTCAGGTTTTCTTTCAAGTGTCTTTTTGAAAGACACAAAGCACTTCTAATAGGCACAGATGATGGATTTCAATGAGCTTAATATCCATGTCTCAAAATTATGCATTTTTAAGTGTTACGCTCATTCGTGGTCATAGTGATGAAGTGTTTCCAAGAACTTAAGCTCATGCTACAATTATAAACACACTTTAAGACTAATTTTTTTTCCTGAAAAGATCTTGCTATAGAAAAGATCTATGTCATCTGAAAATCTGACAACCCCACAAAAAGAACCAAAACAGCAGCTAAATTAGAAAGGATATTAAAAAATAAGGGGAAAAAACCCTCTGCCTTGCACATTTTTATTGCTTTTTTTGGACTTCAATATTCTTCTATATGTATTCTTTCATTCTTAAAAAGAAGTTATAAGTGTTAAAAAATCGCATTTAAGTATGATAAGACAAATAAGCTCAATGAAAAAAAAACTTAACTCTACATGGCAATGTAGTTATGCAGCAGAGGTTTTCATCTTTCAATAGACATAGAACCTACAATCCTATTCCTTGTCTTTCCTCTGTAGCCCCTTGGTTACATTATTTAACTGATCTCTCTTCTACAACGTTGTCTGTAGATGCTGCCATCACTTGAACAGAAATCCATATTTCCATTCATCGCTTGATGAGTGACTCAGAGAACAGCAAGTGTCCATGCGAAAGGAAGGAAGTTTTCTCAAATATTTTCAGACCAAAGCCGACCTGAAAAACTGGATAAAGAAAACTCAGCCCCTGTTTTGTATTCAACATTTTAGCTCCAGCATGGCCTATAAAATAAACACTGATATATTAAAATAAAAGCTGATTTGTAACAGAGAGTTTGTAACAGAAAATTGAAGCTGTTTTCTGAACTTATAATTATCTTTGTATTTTACCAAAGTACAATTTCACTGCTGCAGCACAGGGTTATTGTTATTTATGTGACTTACAAACTACCTATTTTAGAAGAAGTCTAATAGGCAACTGCACAATGTCAGGCTTCATTTATAATAACTTTTCAATAAACCAATACTTCTAACAGTTACCAAAGCAGGAAATACAAGATTTCCTGAACACTGTTCAACAGCAAACTTCATTCTGCCTATATAAAATTCCACTCAGATTTTACATGACTTACCATAATGCAAAGAATACATTTGCGTGTATTTGTACACATACAAAATCCTCGCCCTATTCCTACAGAGGCGTTGGTTTATTCTTAACAAAGTGTTACATACTTCAATATGTAGAGGGACATGGAATTGCATTTGACAATTTAGAAGCAAAAGTTTTTCTGACTGCACATGCTCCCTAAAAACTTAAAACCTACAGTCTTAGACTCAGGTTTTTTTACTCACTGCCATTAACTGTTTTCCTATTGAGTATTTCACTCTTTGTAATTTCAAGGAGTTCTTAACAGGCTTTCCATTCCAATTCTTCTATTTGCATCTCAAGTACACACATCTGCTTCTCATCCAACATGAAAGCTCTTTACCTCTTTTAGGCTAGGTCTTTGCTATTTGTTAGCTATGCTATTTTCAGACTTCAATGAGTCAACTCAGTTCAGCCAACTGTCCCACATCACAGCTCTCACTTTGCCTCAACCTCACTTCTGCAGCAAACAAGCTCACCAAGTATCTACTCTTCACAACTTTGCACCAGTCCAATAGCAAGCAGAGGATTTGACTCATCTACCTCAAACCTCCCCAGTGACTCTGTAGCAGATACTTGCATCCTAAGTCTCACTGAAAGAGCTGGGGTAGGGTTGTCATCTGATATCACTGCACCACCCTCTTTGCACTGCTGGAAAAAGAAAGCACAAAATGTGTGCAGGAATCTTTTTCCACTTGTATTTTGCTCCAGGAACTTCAGTCTAATGTCAGTGAGATTGTCATTATCCCATGAAGCATTAAATTGATGGTCTCATGGAGAACTGTTACAAGAATAAAAGGATGAGACAACAACAAAGCTGCCATCATATGGGAAATCCACCAGTCTTAAATACTGTTGTTTCCTTGAATAAACGAGGGCCACAGACAGCATGCACAGAGTAACTAAGAAACACGCATTTAATGAGAGGACTATCCGAAAACATAAACCATAACTGAGGAACTATAAGCTGCACCAGAAAAACACATTACGGTTATGTACTGGAAAATTCCTCAACCTGAAACCTGAGCCAGTCTGGAATTCTCATCCAGGATGCAGACAAGCTGTTCAGCAGCCGTGGATACTCACTTGCCTATCAGATGCTGGTTTTCATCTCTGCTGACGTGCACAGGCATCTGATCTATCATAAGCCACGTGAGAACTCTGCTGTACAAATGTGGAGTGTTAGCTCAGCCCGTTAAATGCAGGATCGTGTACACATGAGAATTAAGGCAGATACCACACTCTCCAGAACACTATTTACTATCACAGCATCTCACGTATCTCAGAACATCTGTGAAGGCAAGAAGCCAGGATGGACCATGTGCTCCTTAGCACATTTTTTACTAATTGTCCCAGATGCATTTAATAGGTGGATTGATCTGTCAGACCTTACATGATGTCATATAGCTACAGGTCTGCAGTAGAACTAGGAACAGAACTAGTCTCAGGAAGGCAGCGACTGTTGTACCTAGCACATTTTTTGACTTAATACTCTCTAATCAACAGGATCTCCCATTTCTCAGCAGCTGAAATACCTGCAATGCTTCCCATAAAGCCACATTTATGAACTGCACAGAGCAGGAACCCTTCTTCAGTGAATCAGTTAAAAAATAAAATAAAAATCACATTCATTACAGGTAGGAAATTAGAAAAAAAGTTCAGAAGATATTTACAGGTGTCCTGGGGTGACGTTGCAGTGCTCTGTATTCCCAAATCGTGTTGCTCATGCCTGGAGGGTTTGTTTCGTCTAGCCCGGCAAGCCCCTGCCGCTTGCTGCTGCTGCTGCTCGCTGCCACTGCTAGCTTGCTGCTCAGCTTGCATGCTTGCATTTTTCACCCCCTGCTGCTTCTGCGCTTTTTCTGCTACTTTTGCTTTACTTTTCCTTCCCTTATTAGCTAAAAACACCTAGTCCTGGGCAGCCTAAACATCAAAAACCCCGAACGCTGCGCCATCATGAGAAAGAATGCAGCGTTTCTGAAATTGTACACCTACTCAGACGGGTAACAAATTCTTTTGGCATCCATGTTTGTTTTTTTCCTTGTGTTGGAGGGTGGGGATTTTTTGTGTGTTTGTTAAAATAAACAAGTTTTTTCCACTTTTTTCCCTCAGAAAAAGTTCTTCCCAAAGCTGGTAGTGGGAGGGGAGAGGAGTTCTGAGAGTTTGTTTCCTAGGGGGACTCCTTTAAGAGATATCTCCCATAATTTTGTCCAAAACCAAGACAAATCTTGGCACCCAACATGGGGCACGAAGAAGTAGAAAAAACTTTTATAACTTTGTAACTGTGTATTGGTATAGATTTATAATGTCTTTTGAGATGGAGGCTGGTATGTGGTTTTTTGAAGTTTTAATACCTCTCTGGTCTCTGGGGTTATTTTCCTACCCAGAAATAGCTCAGTACTGTTCCTTATTTGTAGTTTTTATACTAAAGGAATAATGACCAAAATATTTATCAAACTGAGCTTAGTTGCAATGGCTTGTAAAAGGTTTATAAAGATGTTGGAATCGGTTCCAGGAATATCTTCTGGATCCTAGTTATGGATATGCACTCAGTTTGTTAGAGGAAAAGCAGGGGAAGAGGCTTTTCAGCCTCTGCTTTCCTTTGTTTCCTCTGAATTTTTTACATTTTTATTAGAAAATGTGCAGGTTTCCCTGAATACTAAAGAAATTATCTTTCTGATGTTTAATTTAGTAAGCTTCTTTTACATGGTTTACAGTTTATATAAAATGAGGGCTGAAATTTCTAGAGGGGCTGGCGTAACTCCTGATTTAGGAGCAAAGCAAAATGTGAGGAGTCCTGAATGGTGTGGCAAATGGCAGGACCTGAGCCAAATGTTAAAGGAATTTTCTAATCCTATAGTTTAGGACTTTTCACACGAGCAAATTGAGAACCCAGCCAAGGTGGTAAAATATTTAAAAGAGTAGTGCCACAATAACCCTAGGAAAAAAAAAAATACTGGAGTGAGTTGGGCCCTGGCATATGCTTATCGTACCCGGTTAGATAGTGTAGGATCACAGACAAAAGACAGAGAACAGGGAGATAAATTAGTTACCATCCCAGTGACTCAAGCTGTAGTCAACACCCCAGGCCTCGAGGACAGGGGCAAAATTAAATAGTAAGCTTCAACCAATGGCTGTAGCTACTAGCACCAAAAGCAGAAAGCGTACAGCTAAGACTGATCAACCAGTGGAGAATAATGATGATGATAATGCAAGAAAAAGACCATCAACGCCTCCTGAAATGAAACCCGGAGTTAAGGTGACCAGTGCAAGATCAAAGAGCAATATTAAGTCCTTTTCCTTAAAGAAGCTCCATGGTCTAAGGAAGGATTATACAAGACGACCTGAGGAATCCATAATTAGTTAGCTGGTCCAGCTTTGGAATGCAGCAGGCGAGGCTAGCATCCTGGACGGCACTGAAGCGAGACACCTGGGATCCCTGTCACATAATCCTGTCATCGATCAAGGGATAATGAGGGGGACTAATCCTCACAGCCTCTGGGCACGGGTATTGGATAGTGTGGCACAAAGATACCTATGTGCAGATAAACTGTATATGCAGCAGACCCAATGGAAGACCATAGAACAAGGGATCCAACGCCTAAGAAAGATGGCAGTGGCGGAAATAATTTTTTCAGATAATATAACAACTAAGAATCCAAACCTAGTACCATGTACACCTGTAATGTGGAGAAAACTCGTTCAACTTGAGCCACCTGAATATGCATCCGCTCTAGCGATAATGAAGCGGGATGAGGTGTATGAGACGGTAGTCAACATGGCAAAGAAGCTTCGAGCCTATGCGGACACTGTACATGGCCCAACCCATGCCAGAATTGCAGCTGTGGAAACACGCTTGCAGAACTTAGAGGATAAGATAGAGGAGAATCATTGGAAACTCAAAGAGGAAATTAAGGAGGACCTCCTCCAAATTTCAGCCGTGCAAATTAGAAACCCTGGCACACAACGTAGACGTTCCCCCGATGGGGAGAGGAGGTACACTCCCCGGGCCGAGTTATGGGGTTTTTTTTGCGAAACTGTGGAAAGAACATGAGGAAGTGGGATGAAATATCTATGGCTGCTCTGGCACAACAGGTGCGTGATCTGAAGGAAGGCAAGATTGAAAGAGGAAGTTCCACCAAAAGGAGAGCCGCTCCTGTTTCCCGTAGCCAAAATGCCAAACATGATAATAATAATGCTATGTCTGACCCTCTTGAGGGAACCTCTAAAACATATGCCCCAAAAAAGAAAAATAACCAAGCTTAGAGGGGCCCTGCCTCTAGCCAGGGTGAGGCGAGGGAGAACCGTGTTTTTCAGACCATGTAAATTCAGTGGCCTGGCACATAAAAACCACAGAAGTATAAAGCTTTAGTAGATGCAGGAGCATAGTGTACAAGAATTCCATCAAGATATGTGGGAGAAGAATCCGTTTCTATTGCTGGTCTGACAGGTAAATCACAGGACTTTTACCATGGTGGAAGCTGAAGGAAAGAATTAGAAGAAACATCTTATTGTAACTGGTCCAAAGACCCCATGCATTTTGGACATAGATTACCTTTGGAGCGGGTATTTTAAGGACCCAAAAGGACTCAGGTAGGCATTTGGAATAGCAGCTGTGATGGCAGAGCACATCCAGCAATTAAACACCTTGCCTGGACTGTCCGAAAATGCAATTACAGTAGGACTTCTAAAAAGAAAAGAGCAACGGGTACCAATTGCCACTTCAACAGACATTCGCCAGCAATATAGGACAACTCAAAATGCTGTAATCCCCATTCACAAAATAATCTGTGAGCTAGAGAGCCAAGGGGTGGTTAGCAAAACCCACTCACCCTTCAACAGCCCCATCCAGCCCGTGCAAAAATCTGATGAAGAATGGAAATTGACTGTGGACTACCGTGCATTGAATGAAGTGACTCCACCGCTGAGCACTGCCGTGCTGAAGATGCTGGAACTGCAGTATGAGTTAAAGTCCAAGGCAGCAAGGTGGTATGCCACCATTGACATTGCCAATGCGTTTTTCTCCATTCCTCTGGCAGCAAAGTGCAGGCCTCAGTTTGCTTTCACCTAGAGGAGCGTGCAGTATACCTGGAACCGACTGCCCCAGGAGTAGAAGCACAGTCCCACCATCTGCCACGGACTGATCCAGGCTGCACTGGAAAAGGGTGAGGGCTCCAGAACATCTACAGTACATCGATGACATCATCATGTGGGGAAACACAGCAGCGAAAGTGTTAAAGAAAGGAGAAAAAATTATCCAAATCCTCCTGGAAGCCGGCTTCGCCATCAAGAAGAGTAAAGTTAAGAAACCTGCTCGGGAAATCCAGTTCCTGGGAGTGAAGTGGCAGGATGGACAACGTCAGATTCCTACTGATGTTATTAACAAGATTACAGCTATGTCCCCACCTACTAACAAGAAGGAGACACAAGCTTTTCTAGGTGCCATAGGCTTTTAGAAAATGTACATTCCTAAATACAGCCAAATTGTAAGTCCTCTCTACCAGGTCACTCGCAAGAAAAACAATTTCCACTGGGGTCCTAAACAACAACAAGCCTTTGCCCAGATCAAACAGGAAATTGCCCATGCAGTAGCTCTTGGCCCAGTTAGAACAGGACCAAATGTAAAGATCGTACTGTACTCTGCAGCCGAAAACCATGGTCTGTCCTAAAGCCTTTAGCAAAAGGTGCCTGGTGAGACCCAAGGCCAACCCCTAAAATTTTAAAGCAAAAGTTACAAAAAATCTAGAAGTAACTATACCCCTACGGAGAAGGAAATCTTAGCCGCCTATGAAGGAGTCCAAGCCGCTTCAGAAGTGATTGGCACAGAAGAACAATTCCTCTTGGCACCCCGACTACCAGTGCTGGGGTGGATGTTCAGCAGAAAAGTTCCCTCCACCCACCATGCCACCAGTGCCACATGAAGCAAGTTGATTGTCCTTATCACTCAGCGCACCCAAATTAAAAAACTAAATTGCCCTGGAATTTTAAAAATAATTACAAACTGGCCAAAAGGTAAAAGTTTCAGTGTCACAAATGAAGAACAAGAACCAGTGACCCGGGCTGAAGAAGCTCCACCGTACAACCAGCTACCGGCAGAGGAAGCATGTTACGCTTTATTCACCAATGGTTCCTGTCGCATTGTAGAAACAAATCAGAAGTGAAAAACAGCTGTATAGAGCCTCACACAATGGGTCGCAGAGGCCACTAAAAGAGAAGGCGGATCAAGTCAGTTTGCTGAACTTAAAGCTATTCAACTGGCCCTAAACATCGCAGAAAGAGAAAAGTGGCCAAAGCTCTATTTGTACGCTAATTCCTGGATGGTAGCCAATGCTCTGTGCGGATAGTTAAAAAGATGGAAAAAGGTGAACTGGCAGCACAGAAGAAAACCAATTTGGGCGGCTAAAGAATGAAAAGACATCGCTACTCAGCTAAAGAAATTACCTGTAAAAGTTCGGCATGTAAACGCCCACGTCCCCAAAAGTAAAGCAAATAAAAAGCAGCAAAACAATCAGCAGGTAAATCAAGCTGCATAAATAAGGGTGTCAAAGATAAACCTTAACTGAGAGCACAAAGGAAAGTTGTTCCTAGCGCAATGGGCCCATAATGCCTCAAGTCACCAAGGCAGAGATGCCACCTGTAAGTGGGCACGAAACCGAGAGGTAAATCTAACCATAGACAGTATTTCCCAAGTTATCGACAACTGTGAGACGTGCGCTGCCATTAAGCAAACCAAGCAGGTAAAACCCCTCTGGTATAAGGAGCAGTAGTCTAAGTATAAAGAGGCCTAGCAATTACATCACACTGCCTCAAACCCGCCAAGGCAAGCGCTACGTGCTGACCATGGTGGAAGCCACAACCGAATGGTTAGAAACTTATCCAGTGTCTCATGCTACAGCCCGCAACACCATCCTAAGCCTTAAAAAGCAAGTCCTTTAAAAGCATGGTACCCCTGAAAAAATTAAATCAGATAATAGGACTCACTTCAGGAATAACCTCATTAACACTTAGGCTAGAGAACATGGCATAGAGTGAGTGTACCACATCCCTTACCATGCACCAGCTGCAAGTAAAGTGAAAAAGTACAATAAATCACTGAAAACTGCCTTAAAAGCATTGAGTAGGGAGTCTTTTAAAAACTAAAAACAACATCTAGCAAAGGCTACTTAGTTAACACCAAAAGTTCCATCAACCAAGCAGGTCCTGCCCAGTCTGACTCCCTTAATATAGTAAATGGAAATAAAGTCCCAGTAGTCCAAGTTAAAAGTTTGTTAAAAGAGGCAGTATGGGTTAATCCCGCCTTGAGTACAGGCAAACCCATTCGTGAAATCGTGCCCAAGAACCAAGATATACGTGGTGAATAATGCAAAAAGAGAGAACAACACAATGTGTACCTCAGGGAAATCTGATTGTGGGGTGAGACAGAAGGAAATATACAAGTGTTGAAGGACTGAGTAAGTAAAATGAGAGGAAAAGTGTTGATGGACTGAGTAAGTGAAATAAAGTTTGGTTTTTTTTGGTTTTTTTTTCAATTAAGTTCTTAAGCCTGTTCACGATATGGAGATAAGGAGTGAAATGTCCGAATGTCCTGGGGTGACGTTGCAGTGCTCTGTATTCCCAAATCGTGTTGCTCATGCCTGAAGGGTTTGTTTCGTCTAGCCCGGCAAGCCCCGCCGCTTGCTGCTGCTGCTGCTCGCTGCCGCTGCTAGCTTGCTGCTTAGCTTGCATGCTTGCATTTTTCACCCCCTGCTGCTTCTGTGCTTTTTCTGCTACTTTTGCTTTACTTTTCCTTCCCTTATTAGCTAAAAACACCTAATCCTGGGCAGCCTAAACATCAAAAAACCCGAACACTGCGCCATCGTGACAAAGAATACGCGTTTCGCCCCCCCCAGCATCAAAAACAATCTGAGATTGTACACCTACTCAGACGAGTAACAAATTCTTTTGGCATCCGTGTTTTTTTCCTTGTGTTGGAGAGTGCCTTTTTGTGTGTGTTTGTTAAAATAAACAAGTTTTTTCCACTTTTTTCCCTCAGAAAAAGTTCTTCCCAAACCCGGTAGTGGGAGGGGAAAGGAGTTCTGAGAGTTTGTTTCCTAGGGGAATTCCTTTAAAAGATCTCCCGTAATTTTGTCCAAAACCAAGACAACAGGCTAGCAAAATGGTGACTTCTGCCACGTTTGACTCCAGATTAAGTCTCCAGTTAGAAACATAATTAGTTTAGCCAAAATCACCAGGAGTTTAGTGCACAAAGTACTCAGATGCAGATAAAGGTAGCGGCCCTTCACATCAATACTTCTGAGAATCAAAAATCAAGGTAATAATCAGATTAGTAACTCAAAGAATCAGAATGAGAAAAACTCAAAAATAATAAATCACCCCAGAGGTAAAATAACATTGCTCCTCTGTCAGAGAAAGACCTAAACACCTGCAGGCAAGACAGAGGCTTGCTGCAAAACTCCTTTCCTGCTTGTCTGGCAGCCAGCCCCCACAAGCGGGGTGCAGGACTGACAGGTGAAAGGACACTGTTCTTGGTTTGCTGATCAGTGCCAGACTCCAGGGAGGCTGATGTCAGCTTCCTCCACGGCTCCAGCTCCTGGGCTGTGCCACCCCTGGGACCTGCATTCATGGGGCTGGCAAAGCATAATCAGAATCAATAGCTGCTTCCAGTGACTCTGGCACTCAGCTCCCCACATTTAATGTTTGTCCTGCTCCCTTCCTTTGCCTCGTGTTTCTAGTACCATTGATGACACTGGGCTAGGAGCCACCACTTCAGCTCTCTCTGTTACACAGCTTCATTCAGTAAGATTTCTGTGGATGCTGTCTATTTGGTACTAGCAGTACTCCTAACAGCAAGTTTGAAAAGCACATTTGAAATGACTTACCAAGAAATACCAAATGCTCACTAAAGCATATATTCACAAATACAGAGAAAATACTGAAAAACATTTTGAAAAGGAAGGAATTAATATCAAATCATAAGCACTATAGCCTTCCAAATCCCAGTAAAATTTAAAACATTGTTTCTTTAAAAGTGCATCTCATATTTCTCATAATGAATAAAAGAAATAATGAACCATCTTTTCACTACAAATACAAAAAGCTCTGGTCATGCTCATCCTATTATGCTTTCAAGATTCAACTTGTGAAGAAGGCCTTAAAATACATTTGCTAGACAGCAGGAGGAAAAAAAATTAAAATAGGTGACCTGTGTGAGGTAAAATACTATCCACAGGACTTTCATACTCCTGCTCAGGCATTTCATCGACCTGTTGCTGCTCCATGTCAAAGGTACAACTTCCCTAAAGCACCAGCCCAAGGCAACAAGGGAAAAATCCTCTGCACACAGCTCCACAGATAGCCAAGAGTGGCAAAACAGCAATGGACTATACAAGGAGCTCAGATCACATACGTGGGGCTGGAGGGAATTTACCTTGCTATGTTGAAAGAGAATGACAATATGATTGTGACACTATGGTTTGAGTCTATAAAAAAAATGGTGTACTGTAAAAAGGAGACCCTTGAAAACTGGAATAAACAGTTAACATCTTAAAAAATAAAAGCTAAGAAAGAAATACTCAGTGCAGAGACCGACCAAGGGAGCTTGACCAGCCAGAGAGCCTTGTACAATGAAGTAACAGTTTTGTGCACAAGGAGACAATGGGGTCTGTGGTGCACCTTCTGTATCAAATGTTGCACTACTCCACAAATGACAGGAGCTCATGCAATTTGTCTTTTCTAACTTCTCTCTCTCACTCCCTCCACCCACCTTTTTTTGTAAAATCCAGCAATAAAAACTTGCATTATATTCAGGACAGAAGTTCTATAAGATGCAAAGGACACACAGAGGGCATAAGGACAGTAATACTAGGTTTTAAAGGTCTACTAAATGTCTAGGAAGGGATTTGAAACGGCTTTGCCTCTTATGCAGTTTTTGGAAAACATTTTTTCAACAATATCTGACCATACCAAGAGGGGGAAAAAAGTGTTACTCATCAATTTTCATTCAGGAAAGTGAAAATTTATGTCTTTTTAGCATGTCAGGGATAAAGACTTACACAACAATAACTTACAAAATAACTTACAAATATATAATATATAAATATAATAACTTAAGAACAAATATAACTTAAAAAACAGATATTATACTTACATAATACTTATACAGATAGTATACTATACTTTTGTTGACATTGCTTTTGTTTGTTTGTTTCATTTTTCAGCCTACAGAAAGTTAATTAAAAAGATAATAATGAGATCTACCATATCATGCCAGTTGCATGGACAGAATTTTGGTATGTTTCTCCCAGTAGAGGAGAGAAAAAAAAAAATCTCTCAGCTGAGCTAAGGCTTAGAACAATGTTCTAGTCTACCTCTCATTGCCGTGGAGACAAAGAACAATCTAGTGAGAATACAGTCCAAAACGGAAGAAATTAAGGAATACAAAGTATTGTGAGAGAGGAGTTACAGTGTTCTTGTCATTACAAAGCAAACAAGAACAGATGTCTCAACAAAAAATGGGATGGAAGGAAAACCACACATATACAACATGTTTGCAACTTTTTAGAGGTAGTTAAAATTACTGGTCTCAGTTCAAAAGAGTGCTACACAGATATTAAGAAAATAATTGGTATTTACAAACAAGGAATTTAAATACGATGTCACGTAAGAAAAAATAAGAAAAAAAAGATTGTTAGGCTAAAAAGAAATTACCACACTTCTTGCCAGCATTAGAAAATTAAAAATTCAGCAAATTGAAGAACAAGACAAAAGAACATACGGATTTCAGGGTGATAGGTGATTTAGTACAGCAATGGTATATCATGTGATTTGGGAAAATACGTATTTCAGCAAGCAATGTACTTTTGAATTGGGCTTAATTATTAGATACATTTGGAAAATATAAGTTGTGTCACTGAAAAGAAATAATTATTCTATAGAAGAAAGGGATTTCACTGGCATATCTTTGTTTAATCAGAACCAAGTCAGGGTTTATTTCTTAGAAAATTATTTGCAAGCCAAACATCTCATGTGCTTAAGAAGAAATTTAGGCTTCAGTTTATCTCCTTTATGTACTTCACAACTACAACTTCTTTCCAAAAACATGCCAGCCTTTGTAGGAAGAAATGTTAAGATTTGTGTTCATTCAACCTATACTTAAGGCAAAATTTAAGACTAGAATTTACAATATTGCTGTATTACTTACCTATTCTGAACTTTGCTTAATCAGATACCTCCAAGAAAAACTCTGTTTATATTAGTGGAGATTAATATAAGACTACAATATTGCTCAGATAAATCGAGAGAGGCTGCTGTCTCAAGAAGCCTTCTAATGTTCCAATTTTTCAAAGACTAGTTCTAGCATGTCCACAATTTAAGTAAGAAACACCTGTCCTGTGACATTTTTATTACTGTATCTGCAAACAATAATAGCAAAAATGTTGACAACACTACACATTCCAATTATTTCTTCCCTCGAAAAAAGCTATGTTAAGGCAAGAAAGTTGCAACAGTTTCAAATAAAATGCATGATGGTGATACCAGGTGGATAGGCAAGGCAAGAAGTTTAGGCTGAATCCTACTGAGAGTGAAGTTTAAGAATCCCAAATAAAAGTAAATTAATTTTATAGAATTCATGATTTTTTTTGTTTCCTAACTCCAGCCACTATGCCTATGTTATGGAGAGTTAAGGTTGATTCAATATCTTAACCATGTGTAGTGAAAAATATGTAAGAAACTCCCACATGAAGTAAATACCACCAAGGATACTCTATATCCTAATTCGTTAACATGTATTAAAACTATTCTATCACATATTAACTTTCCTAAAATACCAAGAAAATCAGGATATGTTACAGAGAAACATGAGTCAAAACACCCTACTTACTGTACATCTACAGAAACCATAAAATAGCTGAGAAACAGTGGCCTTCCTCTGTTCTTTCAAACTGCAGCTCTAGGCTTGTCAACTGCAGGGGCAGCAGCAGCAAAAACGGTTCAGACTGGTTCAGCTTCCTCTATTAATACTCCCAGATATAGCAAGAAATCTGTGCATGTGACACATTTGCTTTGTCCTCCTGATCCTTCACTTGTCACAGAAGCTGATCCAGCCCTAGTTTTAGTCCAAATGTTTGGGAATAGTTCTAAGGAAGTTTCTCTAATTCAGCTCCTACACTGGTCTTCTCTTAGGGATGTAAATGTACCAGGCACCATCTGTTTATTTACTCATATCTTAGCTCAGCAAGCGAGGAAAAGAAAATGAGTTTGTCTTTCTTCTAAATACATACAGAGATTCTACTTAACGTTATCCTTAACATCTTTATTGAGCAGAAGTGACAATATACACAAAACCACACTTTGTTACCGTGTGTTTTCTATGATGGTTTTTGATCACTATAAGTTATCTATCAAATCTGCTGCATCAGAATAGCCTTCCTCAGGGAAATTACTGAAGAACAGTTCTTCCCCAAGATGGCCATCTTCCATTGGTTCTAAAGAAAATAAAGCCATTTAGTCATTTTTGTTAATAGCAAAGACTGGCTTCATTCTCTTTGTGAATAACAGCAGCTATTCAGAAAAAGAACAATTTAATATGCAGGGCTCCATAAAACAACATTATTTTTCAGACCCTAAAGCAGTAACTTTTACTGATGAACTCTCAAGAATAAAGAAAAGCATTCAAAAGATCAGTAAAGGAATCTACAGGATTTTAAGAACAAAGGGAAGTTTAGAAATACTAGCATTATTATTTTAATAAATTCACACAGAATAATGAACAAGTATATCACCAAGTGCTGAATTTCTCGAAGGAATTATTCTTACATACCACCCAAATTTAACTCAGAGTAATCGACCCATTTCTTGTAGATTACTAAGATCTCTTAGTGATGCATTATTCTGAAATATATTTTCATATACACTATACTATGAAGTTCCTGCTTTATACAAAAACCTCCAACCAATTTCAGTGCATGGTGCTGTAAGATGCCCTGCAATGAATCCCTTATAGAAGAGCAGAACATGGATCAAGAAGCAATCCATTCATAAACAGTTCCCAGAACATTTGTACAGATCCTCTGATAGCAGACATCCTGAACGTGAAACAGGACAGAACAAAGTTCTGTGATAAGAAATATCAGCCAAGACCAAGCACAAGTAAAGAAAGTCTCATTATCTGTGTTAGGAACTGAAGAAGGAAAAAACCCTCAATTTAAGACTAGAAACTTTTGAAAGAAAAAAGTCTATTGGCTGGTATCTCTGCTGCAGCAGCATCTTACAATTTGCACTAATGACTCTACCATAGACTCCAAATTTCATTAACTAATCACCTACTCTTTAATCTTAGTGTTTATCTTTTAAAATTTTTTCTTAAAATTTTTCACTTTTTTTTCTTAAAAAGTCACATTTTGCTTACTTCAGTCTTTAGGGCTTCTCCAGATCTCAAAGATATCGGCAGAAATATTTTCAGACAAGGCAAATGTTTGAATGCTAACTCCTGTCCAGTGATCCAACTAAAGGACCAGTTTACACACAACAAAATTAAAAAGCTATGCTTATCACAATGTTTGGATCTTAACTGCAAACTGCCAATACCAAATATCTGTGAACTATTATAATAAAAAACCATGACCAAGACAAATCGTTATTTAACAGTCAAAGTTACACCATGCTACTTTCACAACCTTACTGCACCCCTAGCATCATCCTCCTTTCCCATCTACAAAAGCATTCTGTTATCTCAGTCCCTCAGGTCTCATGTCAGGTTATTATGGACTTCAATCTCAAACCCAGCAGATTCAGAACTTCCCAGGATGAGTGACAAAGGATAATCCCACTGGCTGCAAGAAATCCTGCTGATGCTTCAGTATGTGACACACCAAGTCCATGCTGAACTCACAGAGGAGCAGTGTATTAGAAAGGACTGTGCTGTTTGAAACGTTTTTATTTCTGAGGGACTTAACACCAAAGACTTGACTATTTGACTTGGGCTGAATTCTTAGCAGCTGCACTTACAACTGACGCAACTCTTCACACATGCGAGGGCACGCACACACACACCCCCCTGAAAGGGAAGATTAGCCTTTTTGGTATCCAATTAGGAAATTGAATTCTGCATTCTTGAGTTTTCCCTGTGCTTCAAGAACAGTGAGAGTCTTCAATTTGCCTTAAAATAGAATTTTATTGCTGAGCACTAAAAATCTGCTGTATCCTGCCCCAGAATGAGATTAATTTCAATGTTGCCAAATGTTAATCATTTGTACAAAATATAGTGCAATTTATTTTGGGATCTTTCCAAATAGAAGACAATTTGTGAACTTCAGCCTCTTCCTAATCTTTCTTTCTCTCTTTGTTTCTGAGTTAAGCCCTGATGCAGTGCTCTATACTAAGGATGACAAAACACAGAACTCTCTACTCCTTCTCACAAAAAGCTATTATTTTTTCTGTAGTACTTTAATGAGACTTATCTTTGTTAAAAGCCTAAACTGAGTCAAAATTATAAAAGATCAAATTAAATGTTCTTTTTAAAGTACCTTTAAACCCCAGTCCACATTCCTGTAAGAACCTCCATAGCCTTATACTGCCAAAAAAAAAAAAGTCCGTTGCAAATCACCTCACCTCATTTTTCATTTTACTATATCAAGTTTCTAGGCCTAGATTTTGGGAATATTTCCCCATAGACTTGACCCAAAATCCGCATAAGCCCATTAAGGCTTTTCCAAATATTTTTCTCACCTTGGGACCAGACTACAACATTATTTTAATCGTTATATGAAGAAGAAAAAAAAATAAATAAAAATAAAAAAGGCACACCTACAGTACACAGAAAAAGGGACTTTGATATACAACAAATTATAACGATCTGTTGAGCATATCCAGCCTGCCTGTTGTTGAATTTTTCATAATATCCTAAACTCCAACACAAAAAATAATTACTGATCTTTTAGTAGCTGGAAGAGGATGGAATTACTTACCACTACTTTTTTTGTAACACAGAGGATCTGTATTCAGAGCTTACTTCACGAGGAAATACCAAGCAGCATGACCTGCCTTATTAAAAGACCAACATTAAAATAATACTTCTATCACTAATTAAACACATTCTCTTCTTTCCATATTACAGGAATGTTGCCATAGAAATGAAGTATTTTTCTAAACCCAGTTTATTGAATATGGCATGTCAAATTCAGCAAGGCACTACATGTGTCTGTCAGAAGATCCCTGCCCAAGTAAAGCTTGGCACAGAGACTGATCTTGTAAAAAACAACGGAGACCTCCCATTTCCAAACAGGGAAATGAGATTACCAAAGAAAACAGCATGGATAACTATTCTGTTAATTTAATTCCATGCTGATTCTGAAAGAAGTACACTATATAACTGGAAGGAGAATCAGACTGTCTGTCTGCATGTCCTCTTTGCCTGACATTTCCTTGAAATGTTGACGTTAATATTTGATTCCAATTTGTTGTGTAAAGAGCACAGGTTTTGCAGCTATCAAGTAGACAGAAGAATACAGCAACTAAAACCAGAAGCACTTTGGAAGCAAAAACAGCTATACTTACAGAGAATGACAGCTCATTGCAGCTGATACACTCCTAATGACAATGTAGAAAATCCTGATCTACCATAAAACTAATCTCTAATATACTTCACATACTGCCTTTCTCTGTCATGTAAGTTTTACAATAAAAAAGTTGCAAACCAAGAAAGGATCAAACCCTTAGTGCCCTTACTGCGTGTTTACCTACAAACTCTGTACGTCAAGTTGTCCTAGTTACGGTGACAAACAAGCAGCAGCAGAATGCCACGGCTGTCAATGTGCTAGCTACAAAAAAATAAAGCAACATACCAAATCTTTGCAGTGAATTCAACAATAACAAGAACTACAGCTAACATTTAAGACTAGATGCCAACTCTCTTCCTCAGTCTGTGGAAATGTTCAGTAACAACACACTTTATATATAAATCACAATCATAGCTGAAGACCATCTTTCATTATTTCTAATGGGCTACATGTGCCACCTTCCTTTTGCTGAAAAGAAAAACAACATCCTGAAAGGGCACTTGAGTACATTACCATTTCAGTTCATTTCTTTTCAGTGATACTTTAAAGACAGATTGAGTTCTCATCCTCAACTAGTTATATTTTGTCAGGATCAGACGTAGATTCGCTTTGGTGATAGAAGCAAAAAAAGCAAAATGTTTTCCAGGTCAACAGCTATGACCTACCGCATTGGAACAACAATCTTCCCTCTTAAATACTTGAGAGAAGCTGTCTGCTTTGGATTGTGGGGTCAGTTGGGATCTGAATCCTTCTGCCAAGCCTCTGCATCCAGACTCCAGTTTTCTATGGACCTTGAAACACTTCAGGAAAATCATGGTGCCTTAGAACAAATTACATTTTTGTCCTAAATCCTGTGCTAGAGCATCTCTCTCAGATTTTAGGAGAAATGCTACAACAACCACTGTTAGATCCAAAAGTGGATAACACTGCATCACCCTCACTGGCCTGAGATTGTGCTTTCCTCCATCCCCTCCTCTTATCACTCTAAACAGAATGAAATTTAAAACAATTAAAAAAATAAAGTGTTGCCTCAGTAGCATCAGTGCCAAAACATTTAAAAGGCTCAGGGGAGAAATATGTCTCTAAGCTGTCCTGCTGAACAATTCTAACGAAAACCTACTGATAAAATAAAGGAAGTAGAATTAGTCTACTCTTAGTTATTATGATCAACGTAGAAACAGATGCATTTACTCTTATGAGGTAGGGAAATTACTACACCAAAACCACTGTGAACACAGATAAAGGGAGACAGTAAGACAATCACAACAGAAAAGGAGACTACTTTTGTAAGATATAAAAAAAATGTCCATCCGCCATTCTATATTCTTTTTCACTAGACTAGAAAGCAAGTTTGCTAGTCTGGTAGTGGTACTTAGCAACAATTTCTAAATTTGTAAACCAGTGCACAGATCTATGTGTTTGTGGTAAAATACACATAAATACACATAATTTCTCTCAAACATAATCTGTAATTTAACTTATGCAACTATGTATTATTTGTGTTACATCTAAAAAGAAAATTATTTATTTATTGTATCATTCTCCCTCAGGTATTTCCTGTATCCTGCTGATTAAATAAGCTGCAAATAATGGATAGTTGCACATTCTAACCTAGGAAAGAAGTGAACATCTTGTAAACTTCCTCAGCAGAACAGTACCAGATCTAATACTTAAAGCTTGCAATTTACATTCACAAATTACACAAAATATTATCACAAACTATTTAGTGAACAAGGTTTTAATAACTCCCTTGTAGTTCTTAAGAGTAGGAAAGTATCTTACTTAATATTAATTTTCCATATAATCATAAAATAAATCTAGGTTGTAAATAACCTCTGGCAGCCATCAAGCTTTAACCATCACTTAAAGCACGTCCAATTATAAAAGTTTGCACAGTCATGCCCAGTCAAACTTTGAGTATCTCTAAGAACAGATTCCAGCTCCTGGTCCGGGCAACCCATTCCACTGTTTGTCTACTCTCATAATAAATTGCTTTTATTTCACTTAATTAGGGATTTCATATTGTAACATGTCCTTTACCTCTGATCCCATCCCTGCTTATCAGCACGGAGAACAGTCTGTCTCTACCTTCTCTAAACTACCACAAAGGGCAGTTTAAAACAGCAACAAAATTTGTCTTAAGTCTTCACTACTGAAGATTATTTTCACATCCTTCTCTCATGCAAACACTTTCCAAGGATGTTCTAAACATTTCTTGAGAGATAATAGCAAAGTTAAGTAAGTCCATGCTTTCTTATTCTAGTGCCATAGATATTCACTATTATAACAAATTTCCAAGTCTGGGATTAAAAAAATATCTGTAGCACATAAATGAGGATCACAATCTAAAAAAAATTAATCTTTTATCCTCTACGTATAGCTAAAAAACCAAACCAAACCAAAACCAAAAAACGCTGCAAAAAACCCCCACAGATCTATTTTCTGCCTGTTAGGCCCTAAAATATAGTCAAGTCAGCTCTTCTACAGCACAGGTTGAATATTGGAGCTGAGCCTATGAATATCCTGCCAATTTCCAAGTTGTTACAGTATATTAGCTTCGACAACCTTTATTTTCAGCCACACACAACATTTCCAAGAAGATTACAGCCCAACAATTTCTTCTAATAAAGTATTTCATGTGTGATATTTTGTATGATAGCTGACATGCTTAGATAGTAATAAAAAAATGACATATAAGAACAGAAGCCCAACAAATACATCTGTAGTGAAAAGACAAGGGTTAATGGTTTTCAACTGATAAGAACACAAATACAGACTAGATATAAGGTATACATAGATATTTTTTCAATGAGGGTAGTGAAACCCTGGAACAGGTGGCCCAGAGAGGTGGCAGATGCCCTGTCTGAAAACATTCAAAGCTAGGTTGGATGGGACTCTGAGCAACCTGGTCTAGTTGAAGACATTCCTACTTATGGCAGGAGGTTTGGACTAAAGACCCTTTAAAAGTCTCTTGAAACCTAAACTATTCTATGAGTTTATGAAATACACAGAAAACCTTTTCTTATTTTAAGAACTATATACTACTATACAATATACTACACTTAAGTGTGATAATCCTTAATCAAAAGACCAAAACTATGAGGAGAACTGTTCTATGATGCTAACCATCTTTATTTCAAATCTCTACTCAGTACATGGCGGGGTTTTGATTGTCTTTTATGCTGAAATCTGTTCAGTGAAGAAAAGCATGTATTCCCAAAATCTTTCTGGCTTGACAGTACTGCTTGCTGCTACATCAGGACCAATGGGTGCAAGCCCATTTGCAAACTTGAGCTCTCTTGTCACCTTCCAGATCCCAATTCTGTGCATCCTCTAAAAATGGCAAACAACATATTTGAACTTAAATCATAATATCCTGTTGAAGAGACTCCCATACTGTTAAAACTCCTTGGGCTTTTTACCCCAAATCCCTTTACACTAAGTCATCTTTTGGTTTTCTACACAGAGAATGAGAGACTGGACCATATTTGCTTCGCATTACAGTGAAGAAGGAGGAGGAAGAAACAATACTGACCTTTCAATTTGGATGCATACCTGTATGTAGATTTACTATCTGAATAGCTTTGGCTGGTATTAAGGAATTTATTATCTCAGAGTCAGAGCTCAGTTCCAAATTTTAAAGCAGGCAAAGTGCTTTTCAATACTTGTCTTCCAACTACACGTATCATTAGACTCACTGCAGCTTTCCTACTTATACAGAAATATTAAGACTACTCCTGAAATATTTACAGACATCTGATTGTGGATAAGCACTTTTGAGAGAGTTTTCACACATAAAAGTCAAATACAATGAATTCCACAGTCATGAACAAGAAAGAAATTTTCACTAAAGCACTGAAGTACTTGCATTATAAATAAGCAAGACATTTTTGGAAAAAAATATCAATCTTATAATAGTATGCTTTGTTTTGGTTTTCACTAGAAAGTAGAGACTGTGTCTAAAGTGGCCAGTGAAAACTACTGATTTACTAAACAGTTTGATGGCTTACCATGTACATGCACACAAATCCAAGAAAGTGCTCTTATAAACCTGCTTATAAGATATCAAGCCAGTTATTTTCCAGAAATCTACTGAAACCACATAAATCCATAGTTTCAGAACTATGTAGCAAAGTCCATACACACATTCATTACACTTAAACAAATAAACTTTTCTACAGTAAAATAAGACAAATTATACTGTTTTGTTATGAGGTACATAGATACTCACATACACGTATAAGCAACATTTCTAACAGGAATATGTGCCTCTACATAGATCATGGTTTGTTTTTTTTTTTAATAATCAGAATTTTAAGCTTGTAAGTGTTATGTTTAACTAGAAAATATCTTTTCCTTACAAACTGAGGAATATGAAAACGAAGCAGAATAAACAAGTTAAGGTGCGCACTTAGGCAACTGCACCCATTAAACTATAAAATACAGAAACATAATTGCTGATAGAAACGCACAAAGAAACTCAATATTCAGGCCTGCAAGAAGGAAACACTGACAGAATCCAAAAGTCTACTTTCTTACTCTTTACAAACAAAAGCTATTTAGGACAATACAAAACAACTTTAAGAGCTGGATCATTTACTTTTTAATATTTCTGTGTGTACTTGTAGCACATACTTGCACTTCTGTCATTTGAGTTGCAACAGAATTTATCAAAAAGCTGTGCTAGGCTCTTAAACTGGGACAAATCAAAATGCCTTAAAAAGCATAACAGCAAAAATAAAACAAAACAAACAAACAAACAAAAAACCACACTCAAAAACTACCAAACCCTCGAAATACAGAAAACACAGAAGACATTCCAGAGTTTACCAAAAGCCTACTTTAAGACATGAAAACAATGACTAACAGCATCATCTGTTAATTCAGAAACTATCAGCATCCGCATTTTGCAGGATCAGAAAAAGAGAAGTCCAAATTGGCAACTGAGTACTTTTAATTTTACCCATGCTTCAAAGCAGAGTCAAAAGAGCAGGTCACTCAGGGCAATGGTCACTTTCAATTTTAATTCTTTAATTTACTATGACAGATTGCATGAAAGAAACTTCATTGAATCTTTACATGTAATATCTGCAACAAAACATTACAGATTAAGCAGCTTATATTTTGAAGTAGAATCAAGTTTAAGTTCTTAAACTAATTTACTGTATTGCTCACTCTGGGGAATACACAACCTTTCTCTGAGCTTCACTGACAGAAAACCTAAGTGGGACCTCACTTGAAGAAGTCTTTGAATAAGAGTAGTCAGGCTTCTAAGTGTAACATTCTCTTCACGTATTCTCTTCCGTGTATGTTCCATTAGACATTGCTACTACTACTAGAGTATTGATTCATCACTTCTATTTCATTAAATATTTAATAGCTGATTCTGTGCAGAAAATTTAATACCTTTTTTTATGTAGCACTCAGAATACTATTACTTTCTTCAAGTTAGAAAGCTTGAATATTTAAAATAAACACAGAAATAAGAGATTCCATTTTGTTACACAATACTTGAAGTATAAGCTAACTTTACCTTCCTTTGTCTTCCTGCAGTTTTGTGCCCTCACTAACTATTCTTTGAAACATGACTGACACAAAAGTATACTGACTCTAAGTCCTTTGTCCATGGTTCATAGAAAATCCCTTCCACTTAATAGGTGCAAGATACAAACATGCAGATACAAGGCTGCATCATACTGTGTAGCAACAGCAGGACCAGTAACTTGATTTCATAACTATCGTATTTTAGGGACCAGCCCAATATCTGTACATCAGATTGAGAGTATTAAGGAATCTGGGTTTTTTCCAGAGCTTGGTGGTGAAATTACTATGCCTATGTAACACACAGGACATTAGGGTAAGTAAATATTGCTTTCTTTTCTGGCCTTAAATTTATCAATCAAGAATCTTTGCTTATGTGATTCTACTTACCACGTTGCAAGCACAGTTTGTGGAAAACTAGACACTGTAAAGTTTAAAAAAAAAGTTGGCATTATTAGAAATACCTGACAAAAGAAAATTTGGACAGATGTTCCAAAGTCACTGGTTGCCTATATTCACTGCAAAGAACAATTAAGAAAATAAGTACTAGCAGAGTTAGGCATATTTCTGGGTGAAAACACTCAGTTACATTTAACTAGATTTTTTAAAACCAACAGTATCAATCTTTGTACTCCCAAGTTGTCAAACTAACATTGCTAAGGTTGCTACTAATACAGAGCTCACTATAAAATCCCTTTATATCACACCAAGTTCCTGCCATACTAGCCAGTCATATCCTCGCTAAATACATGCATTTTTTTGTTCAGTTTCAATAGGAAAGGCTGATTTGCCATATTTCTTTTATGCCAATATATAATTCGCTACATGGAAGAAGACATCCTGTTCCACCACCTAAAATCTCCTTACTTCTGGTAGGTAGTTTGTTTTTTTTATTAATCAGCTTTTTCTTAACCCTAGGCACATCAATGGTATCTTCAACATGTTACTGCTACCTTAGATTTTCGTAATTTTCTCTTCTTTTTCCCCCCCTAACGTATGGCACGTTATAAACAACATGCATGGCACTACGCAATTTTAGAAGAAAATATAACCTTATAAACATAATGCTGCTTATTTACACAGCGTTTTAGGGGCATTATCTTTGCTCTTACCATAAAAATGCAGACTGAAAACTCCACTATCCAACTCAGACCTGCTTTACCAGAGAAGGATCAGAATAATTCAATAACAATACTTTTACAGTTGGACTTGATGATCTTAAGGATCATTTCCAATCTTTTCCTATCCCTGATTCTAAATAAGTCATTCACCAGTCTTAAATGCTCCACACTCACATCATCTCCATTATAAGGAGGCAACTTTAAGCATCAGCTCTCTCACATACACCACCATGCAGACATGAATAAACATGACAAAATAATACAAGATTCGCAGCCTATTTTTTCCACAAAACCCTCCAAGAGGATTTGAGAAAGAAAGAAGAAATTATGGCCACACGTGGTCCAAGTTCATTCTAACTACAAGGAACAAGTCAAAAGCGGAAAAAAATTAATTTAAAAAATGGTATCACTGAAATTACTCCAAAACAAAGCAATTTTACACTTCACATGCTCAGCTCCTTTCTGCCAGCCGACTTCTCTTCTGCCAATTCAGTTCACTGTAAATCTGAAAGTTTCAAGCATCTTAGGCTTGGGTGAAATTTCCTTTGAATATTTTGTACAAAAATGTGCATGCTTTGACTGACAAAGCCAATTACTCATTCTGTAACTGCATCTATTTCCAATAAGTATACCAGGAAGAAATTAATTCTTTAGGCAACTTATACAATTTATGCCAAGTCCAGTCCTTCCATCCCTCTGCAATGAGCTTCAATGCTCATTGCTCAGGCTGAGTTTTTGATGGTACACAATGTACCCTAGAAGACTATTACTCCAGGTTATTTCTGTTTTAGTCTTTCTTTATCTTGTAAAATCAGTAAAAGCAACAGAATTTTAAAGGCACTGCTGCTTGCCTTTCTAAAATGCACTATCCACTGTCTGGCCATACCTTACCAGAAAAGAAGAACATAATAATCAGAAACTACAAAAAATAAGTACTGCAAAAACAAAGTTTAAAATCACACTTAGTGAAATAAAAAAATAATCACATGTCAAGCCCTTCTTACGCCATATTATGAAATTCCTGAATGACGCTGAGATCTTAATGATAAGGACAAAGCAACCTGCAATCATAGAAAAAATCCTCCTTATCTATACCAGTCACCAGCTGGCAGTTTGTCAGCAGTTCCTCAAAGAAAAGTGTTGCAGCAGTGATATTCCATACTTATGGCTCCAGTCTACCTCAATTAATAAAACTTACCACAATAATTCTATTCATAGAATGCACAGTAATAAATATGGGAGACTGGAACTACAGGCTGATAATCCCAGTTCATTAACAGAGGTGCTGGTTGTGCTCACTGATCTGCAGATCTTTTTTTTTAAACTCAGACAAAAGAAGGAAAATCAGAATGAGTGGAAGTGAACACAATAAAAGGCAAAGAAAAAGCCATGACAGATTTGGTTTATTCCTTAGTTTTGTTTCTTTTTTTTTTTGCTGTGATGAATTTTGGTTTTTAATTGCCATCTTGATTTCCATCTAGTAGCAAGGACATAGTGAACTATACATGAATTGTGTCTTTAATGCACTGGAAGCAAATCATGTGCCCACAGACCATGACTGTTATTATAAAATAATAGTTTTAGCAATATATTTTGAAAACATGATCTCACCACCTGTTTTTCAGAGCTCTTTTCGGTCACTAGTGTTGGTTTTGGAGGTGGATTAAATAAAAGATTCACCCAGCTTGTATCTTTGCTAGGACTTACATAAGCTGTGGAAAATAAATCTTTCTGTTTCCTTGTGACCCTAGCTGTTCCTCCTGTGAAGCTGAAATTCAACAAGAAGTACCTCTTTTCTGCTCTCAAAATTCATGGTCACCCACAAGACTGAGAACCCTCCAACATTTCCATTATTTATGGTACACAGACTTCAATTTTCTTTATTAAAACTCTTCTACTGTCTTTTACTTTAAATTTCAAGTGACTCCATCTTGTATTCATTCCACTAGAGTTCCTGTGCATTTAAATACTTCCATTGACATTAATGTTTCTGGTTTTAGAATGTATGCCACTGAATGTAGGCAACTAACCCTGCCACACAGAACCAGCTACCCCAATTTCCATCTCCAGCTGGAGCCAAGAACAGACAGCCGTAGCAGTAGTAGTAGTCTGTCATTGAAGAGATACTGACTGATCCATAAACAAAGACAGAAGTCCTTAGAGAAAGAAAGCAAAGCAACATCCTCTCATACCACCCCTTCTCCCTATCAGAGTCCTCAAATATTAAGAAGTTTTTAATTAAAAATCCACTTTTTCATACCCTTGATCACTTATTTTGCTCTTTTTAATATTTTTTCTAATTCTATATCATATCTTGAGGGGTAAGAAGAGGGGGATTGAAAATGTGCCCCTCAGAATATACAGGAACTTAACCACATCTTCCAATTTGTTTTTTATTATTTTCTAATACTTGGTAACATATGATTTGACTTTCTTTTTGGTCAGCTGGTTCCTATTAGTAATCTTAATGTCCTGTAACTCACCATCTGAATTCTGAATGTGTACTAACTGGACTACTTGCAGAAGACACACTACTCAAAACTAATTAGAAGTTTCCAGTGTTTTGTGCTTTGCCCTTTATTCCATGGAACTATCCCACAAGGTTACAAGCCAGTGAAAAGAGAGAGAAAATGCAAAAGAATGCTTAAATATAATTTCAACAGCATTGTATTGTAATGAATATTATAAACAAAAGTCTTAGGTCTCCAGTGTTTTCAGTTTACTGACAAACACTAACTAAAATCCAAATTAATCAATAGTGACACAAGAAACACAGCTAACAATGCAAAAAGGATAAAGCCTTCAATACTGCAATTTTAACAGGATCCTTGGCAAAGAACCAGGGTACATAGCAGCCTTTGTACATAAATACCTGGAAAGTATAAATTCTTGAAGCTGTTCACCTGAACTCTGCAACATGTTGTAAATCACAGCAGAAGTTTTAAAATACAATTTCTGTAACATCAAAGTTTATGTAAAGCAAAAATCTGCCAAGTGCACCAAAAACAAAAGTCCCCTCCAATACTCCTGATGTGCAATGAGTGTGAACATCTGATAGTATTCATGCTGCACGCAGAATATATGTATCTTACTTAAAAAAAAAACAAACTCGTTACAACCTAAAGTATTCATGCATAGTTTACCCAAGACCATAATTTTAAAATCCCATGAAAAGTTAAGCTAACCATTCTCAAGTGAACAATTTCAACTATTCAGCACCTTTCCATTAAGAAATACCATAGCTCATAGCATTTCTTTGACAGTTGGTCTCATTAGGATTCTTAAATGAGTCATCCTTTGTTTTGTCTGTTAGCCAAATCAAGTACTGATTTTGAATCAGGGAAAGGACAATAATAATTTTTAAAAATTAAACCATAATAAGTTCATAAAAAACCAAATTTGACACAGATATTTACACATGCATTAAATACATATAGAATTTATCTGCCTTGACTATGGCTGTTTCGGTTTAAAAGATATAAAACAGATTAAAAGAAGAAAAAAGGAAAAAAAAGGTAATGCAAACTGAGTGGGAAAGAAGAGTAAGTACTCAACTCAGTCTACACTGATGAAGTGTGTAATTGTCCTGAAGAGAGGCATACATGTGGGAGAGTACTTCAGCACTAATTCATCATGTAATGCTTCTAAATTAGAAGCAAAATGGGAGTCTGGGAGAAGCAGCTACCTCTGAATTCCACAATTCATGAGCAGTGTATGATTACAGTAGCAAATCAAAGTTTGAAAAGTGCTCTTATAGATAGAATAATGACAAATTTTGTGAATGTCTTGTCTCTTGTGAGAAACAGCCTACATAGCAGGATAACAGTGAAAGCATGGGAGAAGCAGGAACGAGGCAGAACTCCAGCGAGACAGAACAGAAGTACTCAAAGATAGAAGCCATGCAAATAGGAACTCGCAGCTGTACTGAGTCTGGCTGGGATGGAGTTCATTCTCATATAGCAGCATGTACTGCTCCATTCGTCAAGTCCATGCTTGGAAGCTGCAAGTCTAAAGTATCCATGTACTGCTATCAGTGCACTTCATCAGCCTGCCCATTAAAACACAGGTAATTATTTCATGGGTAAGCACAATGTGCATTTTCTTCTTAACAATTCTTATGAAGATGATTTATTCTGTTCAAACCTAAACCATAGGTTTCTTTAACGTACAGACTGCATCAAAATAAAAATATCTGTAATCCCAAATCTAGAATACGTCTTAAATAAAAAAAACCTGATCAGATGACAAACTAACTTTTTCCTGTTTTAAGTATTTTTTGATGCTACAGTGATATCATGCACCAGTTATTATCTACATAGTCTGTATGGTACACAAGTTCAGTTACCTGGGATGAAGAAAAAGATGATTCATGTATGAAAAATTTGTTCTACAATCATTTGCCTCCTATATAAAGAAAGATAGAAGTAGGGAGGGGAACTTTTTTTTTTTAGACACCACAATCAAACAGATTTTTTGAAGGTTACGAATAATGGCACTTAGAATTGAGAGAAAATCCAATGATCTCCAGTCTATAGTCACATGAAACTTCGAAATTGAAAGATTGAATTTGTGCATAGCTATTTGCAGCATGCAAACAGTCAAGAGAGAAAACTGGCTCTTCCTGAACTTCTGGCAGCGTAAGGTTCAAGTAAAGAACCTTGATGCTTCCTTTAAAGATCACATACTGGCAAGAGACCCACGTAAACTCTGAAGGCCTCAATGAAAGTTCATAATATTAGAGATGACACAATTGCCCTACTCCGCTATCCAAGTAAACAAGTAGCAGTTTACTTCAATGACTAAACTTTGAGATTACCTCGCTCATTTCTATAAATGTAGCATTCTGCATTTAAATATACTGACAACGCAAACACTTTTTCAGTAGATGATAAAAATGTATCAGAAT
Organism: Luscinia megarhynchos; assembly: GCA_034336665.1. Classification (NCBI taxonomy): domain Eukaryota; kingdom Metazoa; phylum Chordata; class Aves; order Passeriformes; family Muscicapidae; genus Luscinia; species Luscinia megarhynchos. The sequence continues at coordinate 37,725,359 of CM067566.1, read as the reverse complement.
ATGATTAACCTGAAAACATCCATATGCTCACTGAAGCACGTGCCTACACATTCCATTTTGCTGCCATCATCTGCCAAATTGTATCTGCACTTTAGATCAGTCTATAAGACAGTTCCATAACATCAGCATAAATTATGTCCACATTAAACCTAAACAAGATATAAATCCAGAATTATTGATCATATTCCACAAATATATTTCACATCCTCATACTCTGAATAACATGTGAGTTACTGAAAACTGTGTGCCATTTGTTTCATTTATATAAATCCTCCTAAAGAGATAAAATAACTAAAGAGTAAAAGTGTAGAATATTAATTTTCCAACCCTTCAGGTGATCCCCACAATCTTAAAATTTTCTTGTATCCTATTGGAAGCCTGTGTATTCCAAAACACAAGGCACCATTAAGATTTCTACCCACAGTTTTTCCACATTTCATAAACTCACTATTGTACCCTATGATCACTGAGGGCCTATAATATCTACTAAGGTGTTTTCAATGGCCTCAGTATTGTAGATTCCTCTAAAATGAATTTAGTAAGTCCTTTAACAATCACTTTCGTAGCTTATTTTTTCTCCTTCCCCTCTATATTGACTGTTGCCTAAATTTTCAGAAAATTGCATCTTCATTAATGTTAATTTTTTGAAGATCAGTGATTTATGAAGAAAACAAGTAATACTTAGCTGCTTAAAAATGTAGCTCACTGTATAAAATTATTCTATCTCAAATACTTGTGATGAAAGCGTACAATTTGCCTTTGAATAAAATGGACCAGCCCACGTCAGAACATGTTTCTGGAGATACTAATTTGTCTTTCTAACCTGAATTGCTCTATGTCTCTCCTGTTTTTTGCAGCAAGAATACATCAGTTCATTCTAGTTAAATCTGATGCCAAGTACAAAAGGCACCTTAAAAAAATGCCTAAATATAGCCCACAAACTCTAAATTCAGTCGTGACTATCACAATCCATTTTTTTGCTTAATATAGCTTTCCACACAAAACAAGGTGGCAAGTAAAGTACCATGATAGTACCTAATGACTGCTAAATTCATTGTGACTATCAAGTTCACTCTAAAAATAGGCACCATAACATTATTCTTTAGCAAAGGCCAAAGATTAGAGGACAGAATACCACAAGAATTATATGAAGGTAGAATATGAAGAGCTAAGTATTCAGTTAACAAGCTCCCTGGTAAATTGCTGTTTTATCCTTTTCCTTATCTGTTAATCTGATGAGGAAACAGCAATGATAAGATTCAAACATCTTCAGGGATTGTAAGTACTGCAGTATCTCCTAATTTGTAAGCACTGCATCTAACAAACTGAAACAGTGGTTAATCTGAGGGAAAAATGGGGAAAAAAAAATTAAAAAAAAAAAAACCACACTAAAACAACTGCAGGATTTATTGTAGCTTGATCAGAAATGTTAGAATTATTTTATTGGTACACAACAAAACCCAAACAAGCAAAAAGTGACAACTGAGATTTCTTAAGAATATCACTGTTTTCCAAATAGCAGCGACTCCACAGCCACTTATAATAGCTAAAAATCCCTTTAATGTTAGAGGAAAAGAAGACTAATCTTTTCTTAAGTTTTCAGAAGTAGAAAAAGGGATCACTGACAGACACAGGTACAAATCCAGTGCTAGGAAATCCAAAAATAACTGATTAAGAAGGAAAAAAAAAATGGAAAGCAGGAGTAGCTTTCTATTAAGACCAAAATACAAACCTAAATATGTTTATCTAAATATGTTTTTCCTTCCACCCTTTATTGGATGCAAATATTGGCTGGTTAACTGTTGAAAATCAAAGTCAAAAATATCCAAGATGATTTTTGTTCCTCATTAAAATAGAAGCCAAATGATGTAGTCATAGCTGGTGAAATCCTTTCAACTCAGAAGTATATATTTTAAGATCTATTTTAACCAGAAGGCCAAGTCAGCTCCCGGTTAAATTCTATGGAAATACAGATTATATATGGCTTATGTCATTCAGTTAAATAGAATGTTCCTCTCATTTTTAAATATCCACATAGGACAAGGTCTGGAATACAAAATAAAACCATTATCCCACCAGAAGGACAGTAATTTGCATTCAAAGCTGCAACTACAGCTGTGAATGGCAAAACAGAACACAAAAAAGGGGAGCAGCTATAGCACACTACAGAAATACATTCAGATACCGTAGCACTACAGATTTTCAGAATTTTTTTTTTTTTTTTTTTTAAAGAGGAAGCATCTATAACTACCTTGATGCTTTTATCTGCTACTTTGGTTGCTTGTTCTTGCCAACTATCAGACATAGGCTGCTGGACTAGAAACACTGAACTCAACTTGTTTTATTTTCCCTCACATATTTCGTATAAAGAAATCATTACTACAGATGTATGGGACTTTCATTTTAGGATCATTAGGTTGCTGATCATGTACAATTTTTCATTTTCTCCATATTTTTATGCCAAAGAAACAAAAGAAGACTATAGACAAAACAAGAGCAAGAAAAAACACAAAGGGCAAGCCAATGGCTAGCTTAACATCTCTTCAGCTGTGCATCACTGGCTTCCCTTCTGCAAGCAAACAGTGTATGTTTCAAACACCTTTCATACAAAGCTATAAATATATGAGCAAGACATACAGTTCAAATCCAAGAGGATAGCTATCTTCAAATCAATGCCATATATGCCATACACTTCAGCTCTTCCTTAAAACTTATTTTATTATGAGAGAAATACTAAAAGAGAGAACTAAAATATAGAAATTTGCATGCAGTCCTATCAGAATCTAAACATTACAGGTATATCTAATGTTTGATATATGCCTGAACATACTGGTCCCAAATAGCCTTAATCTTCTATAAATTAAAGAAAAATTGATCTTATTTCTTCTGTCATCTCTGGTACATTTACAGAAAATATTCCAGAGACAGTTACTTGAGTTACTTACTATTTTTCAGGAAGATAAAGTCCAAATAAGTTTTATTAGAAGCCAAGATCATAAACTGCTCCTGAAAAACTCCAGATTCAATTCAAATGTGGAAGAACTACAAAGCAGACTGCTAATAGCCAGCATCTCAAAAAGCAACAGGTATCTGTGGATCTGTCTATCAATGAAGGCATTGGGGTTTGTTTCCTCCAAAATACCTTGAACTTTAAATCCCCACAGGTTGTACAATATCAGATAGACCAACTGGTTTATTTTTAGAACAATCCACTTAAAAGACCCTAGAGAAGAGACACGAAAAGCTGAATGAGGATGACTACAAATCTGATTGCATTACCCAGCAAAAGACAATCATACAGTGGATGCAGACTGTTCTTCCCTCAATAATTACTTCATTAAGGTGCACTCTATAATTCACTAAGTGCACATTACAAAACAATAATAATAAAAAGAACATTGAAAGTAAGACAGCTTGTTAAACAAACAAGCAAAATTGTCCTCAAAAAGGCAGGATCACATAGTTAAATATACAACATATGTCCATAATGGTAGAAGAACAAGATTAGTTGAAAACACCAGGTTTTTAAAAGAAAGCAAAGCAACCATGCATTCTATGTCATTAAGATTCAAGTTGTCAAAAAATTATCTGAGCCAGTTTTGAAGAAGTCATAAGGAATACAATTATTGAAAAGACGTTTTTTCTTCCCTTGAACTGCCACCAATCTCATGCAGAGGCAGCAATAACTTCTATTTGGAACAGAAAAGGCAGAGCAAGAAAAGCCATCTATATATCAGACATCTCTGATGTATCTGGAAAATCCTCTGTGAACACATCATTTCCAGGGAATTCAGTTGTTTCGATAATTCAGTTGATGTGTCATGAATGACCTCCTTTAGAGTTGTTCACTATACCCTGTCTGAGAAACGTAAGTAATACACTAATCAAGTTCCTACTTTTACAGTCACTTTAAAAAAAAACTTTTCCTCTCCAGGAGTCATTTGGAGTAGACATCCCTGCATTTATTCAAGACCATGAGCAGGTAGGTCAAGTCTGATGGAGAAGAGAGGGAAAATAAATGTTTATTAATAATACAGATAGGAGTCCAAACTGGACAGGAGATGGTAGAAATGCCATAAAAACAATTTCTAATCTAATTCAAAAAACATGTTTCAATATTCAGTCAGGAAAGAATCTTGTGTAAGATCACAGGTATGCCTCCTTCAGTTGTATATGCCAGAAGTACCATTTGAGTTTTAAATATGAAATTTTGCTACGACAGGACTTGATTTTTTTCTTTTTTTGCTTGAAATAACCAAATTTGTATTAAGGTATTATAAAATTATCCCCCCACATTATTATTATTATTATTATGATGTTATGAAAATCAATGCAGACTATTGTTCCAGTTGTAATGTCATCAATTCTCTTCTATAATGAAAGGCTGCCTGGTGCAGGGGAACTTCAAAGCCTTAAGATATTCTAAAAGAACATTCCCAAAAATTATTTTTTTTAAACTTCAAACACCTTATTTTAATAAAAAGCATATACTGAATACAGAGTATTTTGAAAAAAGAAACAAAATATACATTATTACACACCCAGATTTATCAAAATAACAGAGAGGATTTTGACTCTTTACATGCCATGTTTTAATTGAAAAGAAAAGCATAAAATGTATCAAATGAGTCCTTAAGCTTTTTGATCCACCACAGAGCACAAGCAAGTATTCGACGTTTGCCACTTTCCTGCTTATAGAGAGTTTGTAATTTTTTTTGTGTTTTCTTGGATTTTTTAATGGCTCAGGGACATATTCAATCTTTCAAGAGAAAACCTTTGTGAAACACAATAGCTATGTTCAAGATGTTGTGGAAAATATATAAAATATATATCAAAATATATCAAACTGCCACTAATGAAAATGGTCTTTTACTACAACTCATGTTAGTAGGTATATGCATACAGATGTAGAGGTTCAAGATCTTCCTCTGCCAGACATTACAGAAATATTATATTGTAAATATAATATATTTCAAATTATATTACAACATATCATCTACAAAGCAGACCCATTGAAAACTTGTCAAATACTTAATTTACTCTGTCAGGATCATTTTCTACATATGATGTTCTCTAATTATAAAATGACCAATTCTATATGAATCAAATCCAAAATTTCTACAAAGTCACATGAATCCCAAAGAAAAAGCTCAACAAACATAAATGCTCAGAAAGAATGACAGAAAAATTTTATGATAAACATACAGTCCATGTTAATAATTGTCTTGCACATGAGGGGTATTAAATCCACAATTTCTATAAATCAAAGTTACTCAATATAGAACCTGTCAGAGCATTTCTTTCTATCCTGTAATATCTCATCTAGCTTCACAGTGGTTTGACATAGGCCATACTGAAACTTTTACAAAATAAAATTTTGAGATTTTGGCCCAAATTTAAACAGGAACACATCACACCATAGCTTGGTACTGACAAATACCAGGAAGAAAATGCATCACCTACATTCTAAAATCAGCATGAAAACTAACACCAAATTAAGTCATTTTACCATTCCCTTCCAAAGGGATACACATTTCATTATAGATACTGTTTCATCTGACAGCATGTCAAATAGGAAAGATACTCTTCAAGGGAAAGACAAATTAAAATAAAGATGTATCTATCAGTACACAATGACACAAGATAATATCCATTTAAGCTACTAAATTTGATGACTGTAATCAATTTCCTGCTTGTTAAGCAGTTGAGAGATTTAGAGTAGATGGTTTTATTTATCCTTACTATATTTTTATTTTGCACATAATTCTCCGAAGAAATCTACCTTGTTTCTATTTCTACTTACTTAAAAACATATTAACATTGAGATCCGTCATCTTTCATACCTAAGCTGAGAGCAAATTCAGCACCTGCCTCAGCAAAACTTTTATGCAATTTTGTCTAGAAAAGTGGTTTGCTTTAAGGGAAATGTAAATAACTAAATTCTATGCAGGTGTAAAAGGAAGCTCCTAGAACTACTCTGAATTACAGAACAAAATTTTATCTCATTTCAAACATACAGGAAGAATGTCAGTATTTGCAGTGTCAAGGAAATGGACTTTAGAATAGTTATTCCCAAACTTACATTACTAAAGACTTCCTATTGTAAACAAAAGAGTTTCTTTGATAGTCTAATTCTGATTAATGCTCTTTCAGATCATGAAAAGAAGCAAAATACTCACAGACAATCTTCTGCTTGCACATGCCATCAAAAGCCATCCAGCAGTAAGATGTAAAACTAGACTGGTGATGTTTTACATCATTCCTATGAAACATACTGTTTCAAAGTTTGTCTTTCAGGTTATTGTTGCTACACAATGAGCCAAGACAAGATGATCTCTTCCGTGAAAAATAATTTTCTTTAAAAAAAATTTACCATGAATGTAAAGAGACAAACAAATATAATTACATTGACATGAAGAACTGCAGCTGATTTTCAAGAACATATAGAAATGGAGAGCTTGCACATTTAATTTGCCCTCTGGTGGCCAATTCCTACACTGGCTACGTTTAGACAAGGATGCACTTTGGGATCAGTGTCATTGAATGGCTGTAGGTACGCTACAATTACTTTTACAATTCTTCATCTAACCCCTCATATTTTAGCACACAACTGCAGCTGTTAACTTGGTATTCCTTCTACAGTTTCGAGCTACAGACCTTTGAGTGTCTACCAAACCAGATCCAGTACAGATCCAGTCATTGGCAGGTTTAAGATATTCTAAAGACTAACGGAATGTAATTTTTTAATCTCCTGTAAAGGTAAAAAGGTGCAAATGGAGGATAGAGTTTTGAAAGACAGAATAACAAACTGATTTATGCCACTAGAATTCAGTGACTAGACTAGAGGATAAAACAGAACTCCAGAGAAAATTACTAGAGTTTCTCAAAAGCACTTGTGAATTTGTCTGTATAGGTAAAGGATAACTACCAGTCAAAAGCAAATTGTTACCACTATGCACTTGTAAGTGCAGATAATTTGATTCAGTAAAATCTTTGAGAACATTTCTTGCAAGAGATTGATGAAAAATCTCATAACAGAACAGAAAAAATTGAAATAACCTGTAGCTTCTAAGTTGTCAAATGAGATAAGAAGCTGCATCAGATTCTGTAGAAGATCAGGGCTGACTGCTGAAATAGAAATATTGCATTAAAAGTTTCACAATTTTCAGTTCTAGACAGACACTTAGTTTGATATGCATTATTTGAGAATATGCAATTCTCTGAGATTCTGAGCAGCAACACATCAAATTGACCAGTATACAAAATGAAACCAAGCTACTTATAAAAATATTCCTTTTAATTTTCTTCTCCCCAAATTGCAATGGTCTGAAACAATCATATGACTCAACCCCACACTTCTCATCAAATCCAAGACTAATATCATCCTTCTTTGCAAGCAATTATCCTGGTAGATTCTCACAGAGGCTTCCTTTTGCACAAAGAGTTTCAAGTATATAAAAAATTTAAAGAATTCAAGAATTCAAGAGTTTGCTGAAAATACAGGCTTTATTTGCCAACAGCACTGACATTACCAGTTTATTCCAATGAATATTTCAGGCGATCTTGCAGCCCCATTAATGCAACATCCAACAAAAGTATTCTGATTGCAAACATTCAAAAAGCTGCCAATTCTGCCTCACGCGCTAAATAAATGTGCAAAGACAGCTGCCCGAGGATTTGGAAACACCAAAAGGGAGATGAGAATATATTACCCTCTAGTGACTGCCTACCAGCTAAAGCAAAAATTGTTTGTGTGTTCTGTGTAATACAGCCAAGTAAAAAGGGAACTTCTATGTGTAACTAAGTAGGGGGAAAAAAATCCTGACAAATCCCCCAAAAAATTACAGTGACTTGGGTAGTAACATATATTATTGCATCTGGGCCAACTACATAGTTTAAAATAGCCTACAATGAGCATGGCCTCAACATTACGAAGTCTTTCTCAATAATTGCTTTTCTAGATGAACTGGGGAACTGTAGATGGAATGATGAAATAATTACTTTCCTTAGTCGCACTCATTTTAACTGTACTGGAGATTCGTAACTTCTTTTCCTTTACATCACTTTTGTTAAACATCTGACTATTTGATTTGTGTGGCGAAAGACTTATGGAGGAATGCACTGATGCAATGCTGATAAATCCTGTAATACTATTGGCTGCTCTGAAGTGCCTCTGTATCACTTTGAAATGACAGCATTACGCCTTTGTGGCTTTTGCTTTTAGATCTTAAGTAGTTTTGATACTTATATACATGGTGGAGTAAATGGACAGATTTTTTGTTATAAAAGAACAGATTTGGGAATACACAAGTTAGACAAAGCCTTCCCTTTCCAGGTGGAAGGGAAAATGCAAAAAGGATTACAAGCTAGACACTTGCCAGCAATATAAGCTGCTGTAAAAAATTCAGGGGAGGGGAGGAGCAGGGAATGCCCCAGAATATCTGCCTGGCTTTTCTTCACACAATTCTGTAATACAACTACCTAACCAGTATCCAGGGAAGAGCCATTTTAGAGTCCTGATCAAAGGTTTCTTCACCAGTCACATTAATTGTAGCGTCAAAATATCTCTCTTTTTAATATGTAACTTTTTGAAACTGTCCATTTCTTTCCTTTCAGAAGAAATGTGGCATTGTTTCCCATCCATTCTATAGGACTTCCTGATGTTCTTCAAATATAAAGTAGAAAAAAAATACCATTTTCTTTCTGAACATACACACACTTTACAAGAAAAACATACTCACACACACAGTCAAAAACAATCCTTTGTTTAGAACTCAGATTAGAATCTAGATCTATAATAACCTAGAATAAGAAACTGGCCACTGACAGAAGATACAAAAGTAAAACTGAAGAACTGGAGCTCATCTTAGCAATACTGATTAAGTAAGCTTTCTTTCCAGGATACTGTTAGACAATAGGAGCATTCTACCCAGATAAAAAGTATTGCCAGGCTCTGCAGAACAGTTATTTACTCTCAATGGGATTAGAGAATATTTACGGTCGCTAGGGAAAAGTACACTTCCAGAAGGAAAAATAAGACAACTACCACCAGATGGTCACAGCTCTGTATGACAAAAACTCTGAAAAAAGAGCTTATGACTTGCCAAGAACAAGAAAGCTCATCTTCAGGCTACCCTAATATAGAAGTCACAAATCTAAAGCCTGAGGGTACATTCAATTTGAATTAAAAAGTAGTCAGACTTCAGAATAAAAGACTACTTTGCTGTGAAACTACTTTGCCATGTGGCATTAGTGTATAAACTATTCTTCGTAAGAACAACTATGATCTATTAATATAAAATTACTACAATTAAATGGCACTAGAGGTTTTAAACAAAATGCAATTTCTGACTGCATACAAATACCATGTTTTTTTCTAGTTTCACTAGAAAAAATAGGAAGATGGGACTAAACCTACTAGTAACTTCCTCCACACTTATTCAAAAAAGTGACATTTCAAGAGTGTCAAAAAGCAAATTGGCAAGACTATCAAAGTTAAATGAACCTCATACCGACTGAGGCATCAGGATCTACAGTTAACACTTCCTATCCCAGTCATATTTTTGAAAAGGTTGCTGAAACACTCAAAAAAATAGAAGGTATCATAGAAGCATAGAATGTTTTGGGACACAAGAGATCTTAAAGATCATCTGGGTCTAACTCTCCAGCCATGGATGGGGAACCTTTATATAGACCAGGTTACTCAAAGCGCTGTCCAGCATAGCATTCAACACTTCCAGGGATGAGACATCCACAGCAGCATTTTCCAGTGTCTCACCACCCTCACAGTAAAGGATTTATTCTTAACATCTCATCTAAATCTCCTCCCTTCCACTTTGAAAACAAAGTTCTCCTATCACTATATGGCCCTTGTAATAAGTCCCTCTCCAGCTCTTTTGCATCTCCCTTTAGGCACTAGAAGGTTTCTCTAAGCTCTCACCAGAGTCTTCTGTTCTTCAAACTAAACAACCCCAACCCTCTCAGCTTGTCTTCACAGGAGAGGCACTTTAGGCCCCTGGCCATTTTCATAACTCTTCTCCAGAACTGCTCCCTCATCCATGTCCTTCTTATGCCGGGGGCCCAGACATGGATGCAACATTCCAGGTGGAGCATCATGAGAATAGAATAGAGTAGAGTAGGAGAATCACCTTCCTCAATCCGCTGGCCATGCTTCCTGTGATGCAGTCTAGGATTTGGTTGGCTTTCTGGGCAGAAAGTGCACATTGACGGGTCATGTTCAGCTTCTCATCCACCAACACACTGAGTCCTCCTGAGGGTGCTCTCAGTCCATTCTCCACCCAGCCTGTATTTGTGCTTGGGGCTGCCCCAACACAGGTGCAGGACCTTGCACGTGGCCTTGCTGAACTTCATGAGGTTCACACAAGCCTATCTCTCAAGCCTGGTCCCTCTGGATGCCATCCCTTCCCTCCAGCATTACAATCACACCACAGAGCTCAGTGTTGCTGGCAAACTTACTGAGGGTGTCCTCGATCCAGCTATCCATGTCAACAACAACAACGTTAAACAGCACCAGTGCCAACACCAACCCCTGAGGAATGCCAGTCATCTCCATTTGCACACCAAGATCTTGACCACAACCCTTTCAGTGCAGCCATCCAGCTAATTCCTGATCCCCTGAATGATCCACCCACAAACTCACTTCTCTCCAGTTTAGAGATTACGATGTTATGCAGGACAGTGTCATATGCTCTTCACAGTTCCCAGAAGATTATATCAGTTGCTCTTACTGTATCCACCAACATTGTAACCCCATCACAGAAGGCCATTTGGGCCGTCACCAATCACTTAGAGTTTCCAGAAGGAACTTCACCAAACTGCCACAACTTCTCCAAATATAATGGGCAGTGGCTTTGCCACTTCCTTGGATGGTTCACACGGGACCCAGTGTTGTATCTCATCAGGTCTCATGGACCCTCAGCTTCCTTAAATTATCTCATAACTGATCTTCTACAGTGGGTGGTTCTTAATTCTTCCATTCTCTGCCTTTGCATCCTGCAACTCAGGCCAGTGCAACTGCACACTTGCCAGTGAAGACTGAGGCATGAAAGTAGTGATGTCAGCCTTCTTCATATCCTGTGTGATCTGGTTCCCTGCTTCCTTCCTGAAAGAATCCACACTTCCTCTAGTCTTTTATCAGTGACAGATTTTCCTGTTGCCCTTGATGTCTCTAGACAGATTTAAATTTATCAGGACTTCAGCTTTCCTCACCTGATCTCTGACTCTTCAGACAATTTCTGCTTTCCTGCCAGGCTACTTATCCCTGCATCGATCCTCTGCAGGCTTCCTTTTTGTGCTTGAGTTTACCAAGGAACAATCTATTTATCTATGCAGGCCTCTCAGTGATTTTGCCCAAATTCTTCTTCGTTGAGATGCATCGCTCCAGAGCTTGCATGATGTTATCCTTGAATAACAACCAGCTTTTTTGGGCTCCTCTTCCCTCCAGTGCTTTATCCCAAGGTACTCTGCCAACCACATCCCTGAAAAGAGCCAGCTCTGCTCTCCTCAATTCCAGGGTAGCGAGCTTGCTCTGCATCTTCCTCACTGCCCTAAGGATCTTGACCACTTTATGGTCACTGCAGCCAACACCTCCCTTCAGATTCACACTCCTCATCAGCTCCTTGCAGTTGAGAACAAGGTTTAGCAGAGCACCTCTCCTCATTGGCTCCTCTATCACTTGGAAAAGGAAACTGTCATCAAAACATTCCAGGGACCTCCTGGTATGCTTATGCCCTGCTGTGTTGTGCTTCCAACAGGTATTGGGTTGTTTGAAGTCCTGTGTGGGAACCAGGGTTTGTTAAAATGAGGCCACCCTGTCCACTCTGACTCGTGTCAGGAGCCCTGTAGCAGCCCCTCACTACAATGTTATCTGTCTCTGTCCTCCCTTTAATCCTGACCCATAAACCCTCATTCAACTCCTCATCTGTTCCCAAGTGGAGCTCCATGCACTCCAGACAGTCATGGACACAGAAAGAGACACCCCTTCCCCATCTCTCCTCCCTATCTTCCTAAAGTCTGTATCTTTCCATTCCAACACTCCAGTCACAGAATCCACCAAAAACATCTCTGTGAAGCCAAGAAGATCACAGGCCTGCAGGTGTGCACACATTTAACTCTTTGTTTAATTCTATGCTGCGTGCACTAGCATAGAGGCATTTAAGCTGGGCCCCTATGAATTTGACTTACTGACTGGAATTCTTTTGTACTGCCCTTAAGGTCCTCTCCTGTTGCTCTGCATACCCTCCCCAAGCCTCTGGCTTCTCCTCTAGTTCTGGTATCAAAATGTTAAGATGGGGATAGATTGCATTCCCCTTTCCCAGCAACTTTAGCTCAAAAGCTCTCTTCACCAGCTTAGCAAGCCTGTGAACAAAGGTACCCTTCCATATCTAAGTTCATCTGAAAGAAACACTAAAGAAATAAAAAGTAAACTCTTAGATTTTCCTGCAGTGTACAGTACCAATTATTCTTTGCTTTTAAACACAAAATCATTGATGATCATATCAACATCTTAATTCCTCTGAACAATACAGAGGACCAATTTTAATTCACATGAATGTATAAAAGTATTACTTTGTATTTAAAACAGCACTTACTCCCAGCTGTTCAAAATTTCTTTGCTCACTTTACTCCATTAAGCAAAGCTTCCATTTAATGCACTCAAATTACTTTTTAAAATTATTTTACATTTTACAAATAATGTAGTCGACTCCGGATTTTTCTTTCCAGAATAACTTCCTGAGTGTACCTGGTTGCCCAAAATCACTTTAATTTTATAAGCTAGAGCATTCTTATGGTCCAAAGTAAAAGACCTTTTGACTAGCTAGAAAAACAAATTCAAATCACTGAATATTTGCTAAAAGAACTACTCACACACCCCTCTTCTATTTTGGCTGAAGGAGAAAGAATGCTTTTAATCAAGATGTTTCAAGTGTTATTAAGCCACCAAAATCCAACCTTTGCCTGATGCCTCTACCTCCACTCCCATCCCCCTTTCTAAAACAATGTCCCTTACTTAACACTCTACATTCAGAAAACTCATACTTTGAACTCTCCTTGCCTCTCAGGCTAAAGCTGTGTAGGACAAGAAAGAAAATATCTGCAGTGAAAGCTGCTTTGTATCAGAAAATATGGTGAAATAGTCACAACACCTATTTTTTTTCAATGTTTGGGGCAATTGGGGCTAAAATCTCAAGCTTTTATCTTTGCATAGGTAGATTAATGCACTGTGCAATTCTTTTTTCTTTTTTACTTAAACAGTTGTAGTGCAAAGCCTATTTTTTTTGTAGGTACAGTAGGAACTTCATAAACACTATATAATGCATCCTCAACTGAGGTATGGCAGGTAGTACACACAAAGCTGTTTACTTCGCTTTTTGTTTTCAGTTTTTTCTCCTTTTTCTCATTTCTGGCTTTCCTATGCATGGATATATCTGTATATTTTACCTTATATTTGTGTTGTTTTCACATGATCCAAGAACTTAAAGGTTTTATTTAAACTCTGGCCTTATCTATTCTGATTTCCTCTTTAAAATTTACTACCAATCCTTCAATTCATTACTGTGATCAGTAGCTTTTGAAGGTTCTCCCTGAACTACAGAATATAAATGGATGTGGTTAGTTGAGTGACAGGAGAGCAATCCAAGCTACAAAGCTACACTTCCTTACAAACTACAGCTCACCTAAGAATGTTCTTGCTGTAGCTCCCTGGAGAAACCAACACCCACGCCGCAGACTGCAGCACTACTGCAAAAACAGAATTTTTGACAAAATATACATGCCTATGCCTCCTGCAGAGAAAGTACTGTAACACAGCTCATGTGGGGCAAGGGAAAGAGTGTTCTGAGACATTCATATCCAGAGTGCATTAATCAGCATGGTCTTCAAGGACCAACCCACAGCACACTTAAGTACTCTAAATATTTCCAACAATTTCAGGCCATGCCCTTTATCAGTTCTCCACCATACAGAAAACATACTGCAATATCTCATGTTTAAACAAGCTAATTTGAAGATCAGACACTTCTCTGGAAAAAAAATTAGAAACAATTGATTGAAAGAATATAATGTATCTTCTCTAACATAAGTGTGGTCATTAAAAGGTATTAAATGTTTGTAAGTACATCAATTCATCAACAACTTCACTGAACATCTAAGAATAGGGAAAAAAAATCTATAAAAGTTCCTATTGGTGATAACTATTTTACTCTTCAGGAATAACCTCAAACCTGATTTTAAGTAGAAGAATGTTGAAACAAAATAATTAATTTTTTATTAACTACATACCAGCTATACATATCAGGGTTAAAGGTTTATAACTTCTTTTAGCACTATAATGCCACATTGTAAAAATAAAATAATCTACACATAAAACACCTCTTTTACATATAGCAGGTTCAATACTTATTCTTCACATGCAGAATGTACAGAATAACAAAGAACTGTCTTTCCATCAACTTGTACAAAACACCTAAAATTAGAAATTAGTTGTACCTAATTTTAGTAATTCAAAATCAGCTTTTCCATCTGAACAAAGCACCTAGGACAATTAGCCTCCCTGACAGAAAAAGGTGACCACTTTGAAAGGATGATATGCCACACGTAAAATCACAACAAAAAAACTGTTTAAAGCAGACATCTGTCTCCACTTACCATATAAAGTAAGTCTGCAGAGAACATGCTTCTGCTAAGCTTCTACACTAGTGCACTTAGGCAAGAGGAGTCCCAGCTTCACCTTCTGAATAACCATTTCACTTCTCAGTAGTTATTTGGCCAAGCACAGAAACCTTGATTATCACCTGACACACAAACCCAGCAGTGCTTCACCTGGACAACGTACAAGAAAAAAGTTTTCCTTGTTTTGCACAATTTACCCAAAAAAACCAAGATTACTTTTCCAAAAGTGGTTATTTCAGAAGAAATAGAAAAGGGAAAATGCTTTTTGCTAGCACCTTTTTTTTCCTTTACATTTGCAGTACCGTGGCATTTGAAATCTAGGTAGCAGTTATAGGCTGGAAAATTAAGCAACTCCAAGAAACAAAAAATTACTATCACAGTTGATTCAATCTCCATCAGAATTGGATTTCTGCAAGCTAGCAAAAATAGTTCATTTACATCTGGGGTTTTTTCTCTGAAAAAAAAGGTTGAAAAATCTTTAATGTTGGTATTTTTCTAGGCAAAACAATTCATTATCTCCACGTGTAACATAGTAATACCTAATTTATATTACATTTCTAGGGAAAGACAAATTAATATCTAACCTCAGATGCTGGTGAAAATAATTTTCAAGTCTTGTAAATTATGAGTAAGAGAAATAATTGAAATGCAAGGATAGAAATCAGGTAAGGAAAATAAGGGGGAAGAAGTTCCTGGCTGTTTAAGGAACCAAGGTAAGTGTCATGGCACTGAGTAGTCCTTATTGTTCAACAAAAGCCATGGAAGTTATAGCCTAACTTTATGTCTTGTCTAGTAATAATTTTAACAGAAAAATAAATACATAAAGACATGTCAATTATACAAAGAAGATTATCAAAATCTTTCCAGTATTAGGGTGATATATGTAGCTATCCATGAAGAACTGCAAAATATCCTGACATCTTTGAGATGTAGCATTTTTTTTACCAAAACTTTTCTTGAACTGGCTCTTTTCATTTTCTCAGCTTCCAAGCATTTGTATCCTAAAGGCCAAAATATAAGGTCATGATGGGCTATAGAAAAGAATAGCTTTTTTCCTTCACTTTTATTTCTTCTGCCAAAACTTTTCTGGAATAAAAATTAAAATCTCTCCTCTTGCCTTATCACAGGACTCTTTCTTCCACCCTAGCACAAAGAAATGCAGGAAGCTTTCAGGCAACTGACATTCAGATTAAAGCAAAACTCCTCCGTGACTACATTCATACCTATGAAGAAAGACAACAAATTATTGTAGAGTAATAATAATCTACAGTGGAAATTATCTAGGGCAATACTAGCAAAAATCATTCAGCATTGGAAAATTTGACACGACATATTTCTGCCAACTGGCCATTGCCATATGTGATCATATAAATGACAAAAAAAAAAATCAACATGTAAGAGATGGGGACAGAAACAGGAAAGAAATACAAGAGCAGGAAATACAGAAGCTTTGGTCAAATCTTCGTATCTTGGCATAGCAAAAGTAAGTCAAGTATTTACTATTTGCAGCTGTATGATGTGCACACTTTGAGGCAAGATACTGGGGTTAAAGATGTGCAGGTACAGAGCACAGACCTTGCACATACCACAAGATCTGATTTAAGGCACAGATGGTAACAGCCAGTCAGTAAAAAATAAACATGGTCATCTAGAGCTTGAAGTCTTTTCATTCCTCTGATGATAATGTTAGGAATTTACTCCTGCCTGAACTGTATTCTTAGTGATTCAGATGGAGACATAAAGAAATTCAGTTATAGTTTTAAAAGGAGGAAGAGTGAAGAAATATCTCTTGAGAAAGAAACTCAAGCACTTGGGAAGCAGAATTTTTACCCACAGCAGATTTGCCCTTTCAAACAAGTGTAGTATCCATTAAGCTCATTCCCCTTTCAAACAACCCTTCCTTTTAATTACAGCTCAAATTATGTGGAAAAGGGATGACCTTTCAGGAGATAAAGCTTTAGCAAAATTTCTCCCTCTCCAACTGTCACACTAATCAATGCTGAAAGGCTTAAAAGCCTTAAAAATGTCTTACTAATTCCTCCATTTCCAGATAGTTCACAATGAAAAACAGAAAACAGAGTCTAATGTACAGGAACACAGTTAACAAAGTAGAAAGGCTAATGTAATATTAACTTATACCTCCTATTTTAACATAAATTATATCAAGACTATTATATACACACTTGAGGAGTCTTAAGCTTGTCTTAAATGCTCTTATAATCATAAAGTATCATGGAATAGAGATAACAATACCCAATCTCAATCATGTACTTTTTCCTAATGGTGATCTTTTATTTTGGTACTTTGGGGTCGAGCTCCTCATCTATCCTTACAGGAAAAGGGGAGATGCAATAGCCTTAAGCAAATTAAATTACACCTCTAATAGCATTTGAACACGTCTCTTTTCCCTTAGGCTGCTTTATCTTTGAGAACCTTGAAGAAACACATCAATAGGAAGAGGTTGCTCCCATTTTGATACTCAACAGGAAAATTACTTAAATATTATGTGCGTACATAGCAGAGGATATAAAACATCTCAAACAATGCTTTCACTCAGTTTGAAGTTTTCACTCTCTCCAATCACTGTCAGAAACAGACAAGGAAAAAACTCATCTCTCCCTTCTATTTTAAAGTTTTTGGGATATGCACACTTATTTTCCTCTCTCAGTTTAATCCTTCTCTTTGCTCTTCCTTTTTTACCTCAGAAGTGAGGTTAACCATAGCCAAAAAATACCTAATTATATTTTCCTCCACAGATTAAGGACTCTTTTCTTCTCTCATGCCTACTTCAGTTGCTAGAATAAAATGAGTCAAAGAAAATGTGTACTCTGAAAATCATAAAATAGTCACTTCTAACTTTTAGGGGGTCTTGAATTAAGTCCTAGCTGAAATATCAAAATCTCTGTAGCAGAATAGCTGTTTTATAAATAGCGTTAGTAAACAGAGCCCCTGATTTGCATGGGCTCTTTGATACTCATAAGCATTTGGTGCGCTCTGCAGCATTACTGAAAGAAAAAAAAATCTGAAATGTGTCAAATACATTCTTTAAAAAAGACTACCTTTTCTTTTTCAATTGAATTAAAATTTAGTTACCAAGTCAAGAAAATTAGGACAACAACAATTGAAATATTTTTTCAAGTTTCAAGTTTAAAAATGAATAAGCTAAATGTATTTGCAGCTGTTTTGATAATAGCAGTGATTTTCAGTCTTTTACAACTTTCTTTTACAACATTGCCACTGAACATTTTTTAGTTTTGGAAAGCAGCAGTAATACACATCCTGCTAGCCACAATATATACAATTGTTTAGTGGCTGTTGTTCAAAAATAAGCTCAATGGACCAACTGCTGCCAACCAAGCTGGCTAACTGTTCTGCATTAAGTTTTCACTTGGAGGTGGTAAAAGTGAGGTTTATATTAAGCTACTTCATGCAAAGGCACTTAAGCACTTTTATACAAAATGTGTAAAACTACCACACAGATTCATTCAAATCACCTCTGCACATCAAATTCAAATGCCAAAAATCATTGAAAGTATGAGCATATATTGCTCTTTTAGGCATTGCTCAGAAACAGGATAAACTTGCTTGCCTAATGCCCTGCATTACTAGAGCTATGCTATTTCTATGTTATTATTACTTCCAGAGCCTCACTCGTTACACATATCTCTTGAGAGCATACTGTCACAAAGATGCACCTTTAGTCTCTCCACAGGGAGATATCAGAAGGAACAGCTAAAGCATTTGCTCTCTATACCTACTTATTTTACATTAATCATTATATACATGTATCAGCTGTTGATAGCAATTTTGTAATCAGGACTCAATTCACAAGATTGCTCCTGCTTCAGAAAAATACTACCTGTTTCTCTAGCTCTTCAACAAGAAACTCAAAGACGTATTTCCATCACTGAGAGAAAAAGTGCTCAGAGGAAATGAATACCCAGAGGAGCAACAGATAGATGCCTTGATGCCAAATACTAAAACTCTTTATTATTTGGTTAAAAAAGCAAGATCTTCCATCTTCATTTGGAGAGAAGAGTTATTGCAAGATTCCCTCTTTATTTGCTATAATCGATACAGCAAGGATAATATGCTGTTGATTTATCACAAACTGATTTAGGTCTTCCTAACATTCCCAACTTAAATGAAGTATTTCTATATGAGACAAAAGGTTTAATTGTACACGTGACAAACTTATAAGTCAGTATTTTTGCAAGAGTCCTTTTAAAGCAAAATAATGCAAACTTATAATTTTTGACTGCAAGAGAAAGAAAAAACCCAACAAAACCAAAACCAAATAAAAAAGCTTTTAATTTTCCTACTAACTTATTTATGCCACATCATATATGGCAAGGTACACAACACAAAGAACCTATACCACCCTTTCCTCAAGCCTAGCTCTGCAATCAGAATTACCAAAGATGTAAAACGACCATCCAGCCTTTTTCCTGCACTCTAAAAAATGAGATTAATATTAACGTCTCAGTCCTATAGTTAACAGTCAAAGGAATTGTATACCAAAAAATTCCACCATGAGAATATGTAGGCACACACTAAAAAAAAAACCTGCTCCTCCTGCAAACAGCCACATATTTGCCCTGCTGTTTTGTGCCTAAATAAATCTAGAATACCTA
The DNA here is from genome assembly GCA_034336665.1 of Luscinia megarhynchos. NCBI lineage: Eukaryota > Metazoa > Chordata > Aves > Passeriformes > Muscicapidae > Luscinia > Luscinia megarhynchos. The sequence continues at coordinate 37,706,034 of CM067566.1, read as the reverse complement.
ACACTGGCTTTAAAAATCCAGCTATGAAGAGATTTACCATACTGTTGCTATAATTTTTACATCAGTGAAAATTTCCTTCTAGTGCTTGTTGTATATATATCAACATTTTATTTTCCTGCTTTCCCTAGAGAAGCATTCAGCTTCTTTTGTTCCATTAGTTATCTAATAAAGCAACATGAAAGTAAATACAAGACACAAAGATATGAAAAACACTGTTGTAGACCAATAAAAACAAACAGGAAAATACATGAAGATGTAAAGTGTATGAAATTACTCCTTAAAACCAGAAAGAAAATATTAAGCATATTTACTTTGTCCTTTTAAATAGACTATGTATGCTAAAGATAAAGAATTATTCACCAAGCAACCAAATCTAAATGGTAACTTAAAAACAAGAAAACTTAATTACACGAAGCAAGTTGCTGCTTCTTTGGTTGCTTAGTCATTTGGGTTCATTTGGGCATTTTTAAAATACAAGCTAAGAATCACATATATCTCTGCATATAATCAATTGCCAAAATCCATCAAAAATTACGATGCCTATTGTGAAACCACACTGCAGGATCATACTTCGGTTCCAAATCAACGATACTGGGGCAGCAAGGAACTGACAGAAACTACCAAGAAACACACTGACCACAAATAAATTGTAGGACTCTGAAACAACTGTATGAATTCGAAGTGCCTAACAGCAGTCATACATAGCAATGTACCACACATTTAGAGGGAAGCTTTTTTCTATAGTCTGATAGAATACACCATTTTTGTTCTCAGGTCAGAGCTCTATCTTGAATTCACTAACACCCATGAGAACCTTTCTCATATAAGTAGTACTTCTGGTGATTTTTTTCCTCCCCAGATACTCCTGTGTAACAACTAATACTACAAGTCTATGAGCATGTAACTAACTTTCAAGACCACGTTTCTCTAACTTCACTTCCTACAAAAGAAAGACTGAATGAAAACAAAGTGACTGCTTACAGTTTCAAACATTTCAGAGAAAATCATCAGATCTGCTGAAAATAACTTTAAATCAAAAAGTGCTTTTTCCACGTTCAATTTAATAGCTACTTTCATCTCCTGCTAAATTCATCAATAGCCCTAAAGAACCTGAAACAATTTCCTATCAACACAAAATCTTCCCAAGATACTCAATAAACATACAAATCTATTTCAGGAGAGTGTTTTCAGAGTAGCAGCTCTAGCTGAATGCAAGCACATAAACTACAGGAGTTGGCTGCTAAAAGACACCTGGCCCATAGTTCATGATATTCAAGTTACATTTCATATAGTAACTGCTCCCCTAGGACATAAAAAATTGAGGTCATGCTCCTGATTTCTGCTGTTCTTGATTAGTTATTGCTTATTCTTCAGCAAGTTATTGTGAAAGATCTACAAGAAAAACACATCTGCAGAAGAACAAGTTTACAAACAAGGCAAGTTTCTACAATTCATGTACTGAAAGCCAGTGTCCAAAATAAACTGTTGATTTGTGTGTTACAGAAATGCTTAACTTTAAAAGAGCTACATCACAGGAAGGGGTAAGTGGCTTGTGTCCAGTTATAAAGGAAATGTAGAATTTTTAGGCACAGAAGAGTACACTAAAAAGATGGGATACATAGCTGAAACTGCAGAACAGAGTAACATCTTTAATTCAAACACAATCTTACTTTTAGCTTTACTGTTTAACATAAAATTTTGAAACGTGACCAAATAAGATAAACTATGTTAACTACTGAAAATATTTTGGGTTTCTTGATATATATTCCTCTTGAATAAACTTTAAAATATTAAAAAGGATAGTGTTTTCTCAGGATAGTTATATTTGCAAATAACAATCTAGAAATTAATCTAATGTTTTTACACACCTGATTTGATATGTACTGGCAATAACATTATTTGCTACTGCACAGCAGATCCCTCCACAAATTCTTTGCTTGGATACTTATACTACATTAGTAATGAGAAACTTAATTTAAAAGAAGGTTGCAAGTCTCAGTGGTCAAAAAACCCAGTGGCTTTAACATTTTCTTAAAAAAGAACCAAATAATTTCAGACAGTACAGTAGTTTGACAGTTTATCATATTTCCTTTTTTTGTGTGTGTATTAGGCTGTCAAAGTAACTGGTGCTACAATTAATCTTTCCAATGTGGCAGAGCTTAACTTTCTGAAATGTCCAAGTAATACTGTCATATCAAACCCACCAGTAAGGCATCACCTATGCCAGAACCAAACAATTCAACCATTTCATCTACTAAAAAACTGAATGAACTATTGGAATGAACAGAAAAAAATTAAACTGGCCAGGTAGTAATGACCTTAACAGAAATTAATAATCTTACTTAATGGAATCACAACAAGTGATTTCACAGGAAGCTTGTTCACACGCTTACACTAGCCAGAGGCCTAACTCTTTGCTGGATAGAACAGAGAGCACTCAAGATGTGAGAAATCCCAAATTCAGTATACAAAAATCAGTCCCAGTAGTGATTAACTAGGATGACTACGCTGTCAGTTTGGTTCAACTGAGAAATCCAGTGTCAGATCCCCTCTAAGACTAGTATCAACCTATCCAAGTACTGGTCAAAGGTAGTGGACTAAAATTGAATCTTCATAGTTAAATGCTATATTAACAAATCATTATACCTGACCATTTCATCACTGATATTTCAGGATACACTTGACATGTTCAAACATCAATGGTTGTGAAAATTAAGATTTGGTGCTCAGTCTTTTCATCATGTTACTAAGTGATTTAAGGAAATAAGCAAGCTATTTTTAGTGTAGTAAAATACAGACTCCTAGAAATTAACTAGGAATCTGATCTAGTAAAAGAATCAGATAAATCCCACTTCTCCAAACAAACACATAGAGTAGGTTGCCTATAGACGGTAACTAGACATTTATGAGGTAAGAACTCTGGGTACTTAAATGCCTTGGACGAACATTTGCTCACAAATTGTGCTGCTCTATTTTCAAAAGAAATCATGAAACAATACTCATGTGATTTATAAACTAGCGATTTTTCTTTAGAAACCCTCTAAATTGCTCTTAAGCTTTCTCCCAAGACTGCTGATTTAATTGCTCTGTGTAAGAAACTATTTACAAATAGAGAGAAAACAATATAAATTGAGCAGTGACAAAGAGCTAGGTGAGAAACAGTAAATCAAAGGACAATATGGAATAATTATTTCATATTTGTGGGTTTTTTTAACTTTAAAGCAGAAGTTATTGGGGTGGTGCAATTCTACTCCATCTTTAGCAAAAGGCTTAAGTATTCTGATGATTCACAAGACTTCACATACCTTCCTGAAACTTCTCAGAAAGCTAATACATAGTGTTTGAAGATTTCAGGATTCTTCCCTGTCCTACAAATCTACTTGGCAGCCAGTCATTAAAAATACCTGTTTTTAACACCTCAAGTCAAAAATGGCTCAGAACAGCAATACCCAGCTAAATAACAGTATCAAGTCCTTAAGTAATTTTATGTTCTTGGAGTGAAGCCCTTAACCTCCTTTTAATCCCCTTTAACTCGATTACTTCTTAAACCTTTTCCACGTGAACAATCTACACTTTTTACAGGACATTTTTGTGCCAAACTACCCTGGTTTTTAACAAAAATTAGGTACATAAAAATTCCTTCTATATTAAAAATAAAACCAAAAAAAACCCACCAAATGACAAAAATATGAAAGTACCTGTATTTTGAAAAGCAAGAAGGCATTATCTTAGAGTCACAGACAAATTTCACAGAATACACACACAAGTGTAGCAGATTCTTGTTATAGATATTTAACTTCAGCAAGCATACACTCATATCCTTCTTTAAGAAAGTTAAAGTTGCAGGAGGAAAGCAGGAAAACTTCCAGACTTACACAGCCTACTTGTCAGAAAGAACAAAAATAGAATTAGAAAAGTTCTTCTAAATTCATGACCTAAGTGGTAAGATCTGGAATTTTGATCTGAATTGATATTCAAGTTTTTTAGGTAAGATGTTCTATTTATGATACAATGCAACTGTACTGCCCAGCTTTCCACTAATCTAGGTTCAGGGAGGGCAGGGAGTTTACATGCACACTAACTCCTACCCCCCAAGGATGGCTGGTACTGCTGACCTTCAGTTTCAGAGTTTATGGTCTCATGCATTTAACTGTTTAAAACAGGAGTGATCTTGATTTAAATCCAGGTTGAAAAAGGAGGAAATTCTTTCTTCACCCATTTTTCCAGTTCTGTCATACCAAATATGTAAAAATAAACTGGTATAGAGAAGGCATAAAACCACAGGTTCTTGCCTGGAGAGTCCAAGCAACACTAACACTTGAGATGTTTATGGGATTGACCAGGGACTTGAACCTGGTGTAAAGGTTAAATAGAAAGGGATATTTACCACTGTGACCAGTGTCAAAGAAATATCCACATGGATAAAGCACTTGCTGCAAATCCCTACAGCTGACATAACAGCAATAAATTTTTGACTTTCATTTCATCCTATCTTCATTTCTAATGTTCTGGTCAATGTCATAAAAGGAAAGGGACATAAAATATTTTGATTTTAGTGAAAATATTTAAACATGAACAAACCATTGTGTTGCCTAATCAAGGGAAGTATTTCTGAAAAAAGATGAGGAAAAAATGCAAATGTTATGAACATCAAATCATTGAGCAACTTCTTAAGAAAATAAATCTGAGACAGGTATAACAGAATTCCACTTAAGATGAGTGAAATAAGCAGGATATACCATAATATAAACAGAGATTAAATATGGACTTTAAAAAATTTAGTTATAATTATACAATGGTGTATCTTACCCAAACCTGGTTTTGACTTGCTCTGCCTACACATTTGTACCTTACTTGGGACATCTAAGAATTAACAATGCCAGATGATCAATCTACCCTAGCACCAGATGAAAGAAACAACTACTGTATAAATCCATCCCAGTACTTCATTTTGCCACCAATCCTGTGATTTCCCACAGAATTAAGCCATGCAACTGATGCTTTAATACCTCTGACAAAATAGGTTACTCAGCTTCAGTTTTTAACAATATTATTATCTATATAAATGGCCTTTCTGATACAGGAGGAAAGTCTTGCCTCACAAATACTGCCTTCCTACACACTGTGCAGCTTTTTCAATGCTTGTCTGACTTTATTTATTTCTACTTCATAGTTTCCACCCTCCAATTTACTTGACTTTCTGTACTGTTTTGCACAGTGCAACATGTGATTCAGCAAAAGGGGAAAGCAGAGTGCTCACACAATCTGCAATTCTCTGTAGGAGCTGGGCATGTCAAGGAAGCACAGAGGCACCTACCTACAACTCCATGAAGCAACACAGCAAATGAATCAGACACAGACTTTGCATACACAAACAGAAATCCTTGAAGATGAATTAGCCAAAATTAAATACTTTGATTCAGGTCAGTGAAACTGAAAGATTGTTTTGGACCCTCACCTCAGAATAGCTGAAGAGGGGAGGAAGGGGGGAAAGAGCTGCAGAATAACAACTTAGTCAGGAAAATAATGTCTTGAAAACAGAAATAAAATCCCCAATCAAATACAGTAACTTAACAAAATAAAGAAACCATGTTTTCCATTGTACTCCATAAGCTGCAACAAACTTGTAATTCTTCTATACCTGATAAAGCAAAAAGAAAAATAAAAGAAAAAACACACAATCTTGGTATTTACACTACTTTGGACCACTAGAGAGTTTTTTCTAACCAAAAAAGAGGTACTGGATGGATGACTTAGCTTGTTCTCCAGTTCAAGTTTGCTTTCTTTCCACCTTTCAAAGATGTAAAATATATATCCAGAAGTCTGTTTTGTAGACTTAACAGTCAAATAATGATTTAAAATAAACACACTGGCATAATTCCACCTCTCACAAACATCAGTGAATATATCCTCAGTGACCTCAATTAGACAAGACTCCCTGCAAAGCAGGTTCAGATCCACTCTATTACAGCATCATCCCAGAAAAAACCCACAGTGAAGATTTGATAAAATGGAAAAACAATTCTAAATCTTCAAGCAGAAATGCTTCACTTCCTGAAAAACTTAAAAATACACTATTTGAAAAACTTCCTTTAACAATTCAGATATTATAGGGTTGACTGACTACACATCACTTTGAAATTATAATTAATTCAGCATTATGAAGATTATTTTCTTCTTTTTCCTTCAATCAACCACTCCTCTTGATCAACACAGGACATAAAATAATACATTACCACATCTTTTGTTTCATCCCTATGTTTGATTACTCTTGGCAGAGTTTTTTGGTCTAATGAGCAAGCTGTTTGGCTACAGCCACCTAAGTTAAAAACAACAGAAAAACTAATTTGTCAAATCTGAAAATACGTCTACTTCATTTTCAAGCTTAAATTTGCTTTATTGCAGTATAAATGAATGATGCACATTGACATATTTTAACTCAGTTGTATAAATACTGTGAAGAATTTTACAGCTCTAGAAATTTCAGCTTCAACTAGTACCTTTCCCAGTAATTAAAGAAACCATCTTTCTGATATAACTAAGCAAGAATATGATCTGTGTATGTGGGAATTAAGCATGTACAAATTAATAACCTTTATCTGTATTAGAATAAAAAGCATAGATATCTGTAGAAGAAGCAGCACTAAACAGATAAAAATATTTTAGGGAAAAAAATTCCTAACGTTTATGGTGTTGAATAGTCCAACAACACTCAAACTTGGCTGGAAAGCCACAACCCAGTTGTAAAAAAATTCAAGATCCCCTTACTTTCCAGCTAAAGGAGTACCTGTTTGACAAGAAAGATCTTTGTAAAACCTAAACTAGGTTAGATGCCATCAAATTTTACAACCATATAAGATAAGCAGTGTTAGAATCAAACATCAGCTTTACTTCACAGAATAACTTCTCATGTTTTCTTTAAGTATTATTTTTATAACTTCTCCCACCTTTCTTGGACAAGCTGGAGTTCAAACAAACGTTTTCTTGACAATCTCTACATGTTTGTAGCAATACATGCCTTGTTCTTATGTGATATTTATAGAAATGTAAAAAAATACATAGTTCTTCAATACGTAAAAAATATGTAGTCAGTGAGCTGAAACCATCGCATATAACTGCCTCACAAATCTGAGACATGAACTCAGAATTATTATTTCACTCTGCAGACCCCAAACATTGTTAAACCCATGTCACCTTCAGTATATATCCAAAAATGATCTGCAATCAATGGGATATCAAATGGTAAGATAAAACTGCTGACATCGTGAGGCTGAATCTATAAAATACTTCTAATATTCTGTGAGGCATTTTGCTCCTCAGAATGAGGGATAGATATTTACATTTTTATTTTACATTTTTATTGATCTGAGGTACCAGTTAGCAGAAGCATGTGTATGCCCTCATGCACGTGGCCTCATTCTCTTATTATTAAAAAAAAAAAACCAACAGAAAAAAAAACCACAACTTTTCCATGTGCTGGATAACAAATACTCTATAATATTAGTACTTTCAAACCTTCTGAGGGAAAAATATTATTGTCTTACAATGAGTTATGGTACTCAAAAATGTCTTCTATTTACAGAAGCTGTGCTACAATCCAAATCTAGGAAAAAAGAGATAGTTTCATACACCCTAAGAAACTATAATTTTTACATAGGAATGAAAAAAGGAAAGAGAGGAATTGTAAACATTCAGCATATGTAAAAAGCATGCAAAGACAGAAGGGTATAGTAGCTTTTGTTGAAACCAAGTTCTACCACTGTGTAGAACCCAGTTTGTAAACCCACAATCAGTCTAGAAAAGAACATTGGAATGTTTTGAGGTTTTACATGTCTATATTATTCACTCAGTACAAACCTACACAGTTAATTCTACTTCTGCATATCCCTCCCTCTCCATCTTAATGAGACTACACCCGCAGATCTCAGAGAGAAATCTCATGATTCATAATCATGTTACACTTAATTTGGCTAACACATTACTAACAGTAACTACAAGGCAGTTTTGGGCATATATCCCTGCATGCTTTGAGAGGATATTTACTTTTGAGAAGCCAATGAATATCAGTGGATATCACAGGTGGAATCAATTCTCTCTTTCTATAACATGAGTTTTTTTCTTAACAGTGTAAAGAAATTCTGTCCACTCATGCCCCAAGTACAGGAGTTCATCAAAACCAGACCTTGTAACTGCCTACCAAGAAGTCCTGCCTAAATTTAAATATATACACCTGTAAAAATAAGCACATGTATGAAAAATTGAACAGTTTAGCAGTTTAGGACAGAAATGCTAGACTAAGTAAGATTTAGAAAAATAGTTATGCACTTAGTGGGCTTTAATACCGTTCACATATGAAATACTGTGCCCTAATACAGTGAGCAATCTGCCAGCACTTTGCTGGCTTTGTAAAGTAGGAGCTCTTCACATTCATGTTTTTTTGTTCCTGAATGCTGGAAACAAGACTGCCTATCTTATTTCTTAATATGCTTAAAGACTTGAATACTAGATTAAGACAACAATATGTATCCTGGTGATTATCTTAATGAAAATACTGAAGCCAATCTCTAACTTCCTTCAGAATTTGAATTGGCTTGCATTCTAACATCAACTGTGATTTTTTCATATAAAAGCAATTGGCTTTTATTGACAATGCACACAAGAAAATTCTATGAAGATAGCAGAACAGAAATGCTTTTTAAACAGCAAATTAGAATAAGAAAAATCAAGCACTCATTCCAGCCATTTCATATTTGGACCAAAGAAGGAAATACCTCCAGATCAGACCAATGTGAATTTAAATTGTATTCTTCTTTATTCATCTGCAAAATAGCATAAATCTAGATCAGCTGGGAATATTGCAGCTAATTAATTCCCTCACAGTGCAGGCCTTAGAGAGCAAACCTTAATCTGTGCCAGTAGCACACAAAGATTCCTGAAACCTGAAATGCTTCTGCCAAAATAGAATTTTTGGGTGCAATATAATCTATCAGGATATAAATAAATAAGCCACTATACATACGCAAGCATGTTATCAAATCCAACTACTGACCCTAAACTTTATGAATACGAAGAGCTTGACAAGGACTTTTTAAATCCGACCAAAGTGGTTAACTTTGTTGCAAAAGGCTGGAAGGCCACTTTCTACAATGGATACTGGTCACTGCTCCTTTACATACCAACCAATCATTTTCACTTCCAAGAATCACTGGTTGGGTTTTCTCCTAAAGCAATGTTCCAGTCACCAACACAAGCCCTGCCAAATTCTCAAACAAACATATATGCATCATTAAATATAGATCCCCACACTCTTCATATTAATGGCTTCCCTCAGCTTTAATGAATGGCTGGTGAAACACAGATCATTTTTCATAAGCAATAAGGAGTAAGATCTGTACTTCTCGCTGCTATGCTACAAAGATTTAACAATTGGAAAGAAACTCATCACCAAGATCAGGCTCAAAAATGTCAAAGAGGGTTGTTTTCAGTTGCATGTAGACCTCAGTGTAAGTGCACTACATAAAACTGATGACTTGCAGACTTTTTTAGAGAGATATTAGACAAGATGCAAACTGACAATCTCTTCTGAATCAATAATTATCACATGAGAAAATAAAAAATTAGTTCATAAGAATTTTCTGCAGCAAAATGTCAAGCACTGGATAGTCTGCAAAAATAAATACATTAACAATTACAATATTAAGATAGTACTTTCTGGAAGTGGTAAAATACCAAAAAGTTTGAGTTATTTCAATCCATTAAACCCATTCTCTTATTCTGTTCTATTAAAGCAGCCACTTGCAAAGATAGTAACAGAACAGTGAAATCACATCTTCATCATAATGTGAATGCTTTGTCATGGGTTATAATTTCATTCTATCTCTCCTTGTGTCCAAGATTGCTACCTTAAACTTCATCATCTTTTTTAGGCACATCATTAATTCCTACATAATTTTCCCTACTGTCATCCATCAGTGTGAAATAGGAAAGTAGAAGTGAAAAATCATTTAAAAAAAAAGATCAAACATAACTAAAGATTGTTCAAATTAGGTAAGAATGCCCAGTGAAGTGATCACTGATATAACTAGCCACTAACTTTTCTCTTTCAGACATAAAATTTCAAGAAATATGAAAATTACAAAAACTTTTAATGCAATCTCCTATGCTGGCATTTACTAGCATTGCCTCCATAGTATTTGTTTCTAAAGCAAACAGGGAAGATTTTTAGCATTAAGCATAGTGGGACTTACAGATGCAGAAAAATAAATGCTCTATGGTTACTAAGACATTAAAATATGTCGAGTTAAGACAAATAGGATAATAGAAAAAGAAGCAATAGAAGAAACACCATTCCAAAATCAATATAAAAAATTTTAAAAAGGTCTACATTAGAAACATCAACATGAAACAAAACTACAGCTATTTTAATAAAGTACTTTTTCAATACTGATAGAAAAGTGATACAAATACCTTGGTTAGAATAAAAGCTTCCTTATGCTTGAACGCATGGGAGTTGCTCTAAAGTTTGGTTCCAAAAAAAGTAACCAGCTACTGAAAGATTTTCTTATTTCCTTTAGCACATCTTGCAGGGAAGGGAGGGGGTGCAGGGACAACGCAGACACACCAGGAGTCATGACAACACGGACGTGACACAGAAACACACGACTGCTTCAACTCAGTCGAAGGAGTCACACTCAGAAACTGGTCAACACTTGCAAGCGTACTAATCCAAGCTATTATTTCTCTTTTCAGCAGATAGTTACATCAAATGCTTCAATTATCACGAATTAATAGAAGCAGAAGAGATAGGAAGAAAGGATTAATGGTGTCAGTGTAAAAATATTCTAATTCTGCTCAATCCACTGCTTTCTACATTCTGCCACCCTTTGCAAAACCTCTTAGGCATATTTCCCTTCTGATTGTAAAGCCAAGATAGTCTATGCAGTTTCTGTTACTGTTACCATCTATTTGTGTATTACAAAGCTATTTATACTACACTGTAATAAGCACAGATGGCTAGAGTCAATCCCAATAAGATTTAATGGAAAGACAAGAGAGGACTGGGTATCCGTAGCCACTAAATAACCTACACCATATAAAATAAAGATTATTCTTCAGAGAAAGGAGATAAAGATAAGATGAAACAATGTTATCAGCTTTACTTTAGATTATGAGGGCAATCTAAGGAAAAGCACATTACCATTTACTTAACTTCTAAACATTAGCTATATAAAGAGCTTCCAAGTTAATGCCTTCCAAGAGACATTCAAGAGTTCAGTGTTAACAATACTTTGAGATTAGTAGACTCTGTCTCTTCAGAGAAAAAAGTATTTGGCACTAGAAACAGGCAGCAAAAACAGAGCATAGGAGAAATAATCATGTGAAAGAAAAAAGGAATCCATACTTGAGAATTAATTAAAAGCAAATATAAAAATTAGAAGCCTTTGTCTATAATACAGAAGACAGGAAAAAACTAAGATTTACATTACTCTTTCCCGTTATAATTTGTTACATTCAATCTAGAAGTTATGAACAATCCAACAGCTTCGTAAATTTCCTTAATTAATTAAAATTAATACAAATTTCTAACACTTCCCCATATTTTACAGTTTTAAAAAGAGCAGTCAAGTCCTCATTAGTTTCATTTCAAAGGCAGTAATTACAAGTGAAGGTACAAAATACTTATTCTTTCTGTCCGACCTCCTAGGCTTCAAAATTCTTTCTACTTCACCATATTAATAAAACTCAGATCATACAAAATAAGTCATGGAAAAAAAGTGACTGACACTACTCTAGAAGTAAGTACCAGCTAACAACCTGGCAAAGAAAAGATTCAAAGTCCTATCTGCAAAAGCAACTTTATGTTATTATAAGACCTTGGTTTAATTGAGGCTTAAGGCAACATAAAGAAGCAGCTCATCTTTCATGTTTTGCTATTCCATTTTCTCCTGATGTCATGAGCATGACATAGGATGTTGGAGAAGAGCTGCCATACCCAATAATAATGCTCCTTTCCCTGAGCCATAAACTGATTCAGGGAAACCTAAGTGCTGCACTATCCAACCCTAAATACTGACTTCCTCTAAAGCACATTTAGGATCCTCCATAAACAAGGAGGGCTTCTTGTTCATTGCAAAAATCTTGTTGAATAGAAGTACTCCTCCTCCTCCAGCAAAGTTACTGGTACTCCACTCTGGAAGCATGAAAACCTTCCAAATATTTAGATGGTAATCCCACAATGAACTGCAAAGAACTTGTAATGAATCCCTTTTAAAAGATCCTTTGGCTTGCTCAATTGTACAAAGATGTAGCTATGATCCACACAGAGATGTTCTGCTCGTAACAGTAATGCACAGCTGGCATGGAGCTTAACTGAGGGGCAGTATTTGTTTTTGAGAAGCCTTAAAACTCCAGAACAGACAAGGGAATAATTAATGCTGGCTATTACTGAATTGGTATGGAGACCTAATACTCAATTTATCTCCTTTCCAAACACAGATGTTTAGTTTTCACTAACATTGAAAAAACATGCTCTAAATACTGCCAAAGGACTCCTCTGGGAAGCCAACAGAAGCTGCTCAAGTTTGCCACATCTTGTAGAAGGCCATACATTTGATGGTCAATCTGAGAACACCTCACAGGAAAGCAGAGTAAAAAGGAGTGCACTACCAGCGCAAACTTCCTCTTCATAATTGATTGGTTTTATGGTCTGTTCAATTTCCTTCTACCTTCTTTACCCTTGATAACAGTATTAACATGGTGGGATGATAGTTAACACTGTAGTATGATGCAGCTGATTACAATGATCAACCAACCCTATTATTTCATAGTAATACTATGACACAGATGAGTTGTGAAGTTCATTCATCAAATTAAATTTGAAAATACCACAATCACTTAAATTATGACCTCTGAAAAGAAAAAGTATGTACAAGCAAGTTAGAACCCAAAATCTCTCTTCCAGCAGCGAGTAAAATTTACCATATAAAATGTAGTCTTTTTTATGAACACAAATGCACAAGACACTTTAAAAATATTGATTACTAAAATTAGTTACTCTATAGAATCTTGCTTCATTGTATTTTAAATAAATTAAAATTAAAATTTTGGAAAAGAAAGTCTGAAAGGTTTTCAGATAGTGATACAGCAGACAACCACGGTTCTACACAATTTTTTCCAACTGACTGTAAAGATGATATAAAAAGACAAAATTATTTTAAATTACAAAGCCATTGTGTTTTGCTCCAGGATTAAAAACACCACCACTATTTGGAAAGTAATCAGAAAGAGAAAAAATAATTCCTTTATTCTGATACTCTCTTTTTCTCCATAGATTTACAGCATTATGAGTAATGAAGGTTTGCTAGAGCAGATTTAGGATGTTCAAAGTAGGAGAGTATAAATGTAATGCCATTTCTCAATCACATTTTTCAAAAATAATAATCTTTATTTCAGACAAGCTGCAGTATATGCATATATATTTATCAAATGTCTAGTGCCATCATCATAGACAAAACCATTACCACGAAGCATTATCAATATAACAAAATTTGAATGAAGAAGATACCCCTAACAGCATCTACTGAAAAGCCTCAGCTCCCAAGCTGAAATAAACAGAGGATACATTCCCATGGGCTAGAACCTCCCAGCATCGTGGCACCACTGGCTGCTGAAGCAGCCATAACTAGGTAACTTGGAAAACCTTAACAAACACATCAACCCCGAGACTTATTTTAGTGACAGATGTGAATAGTTGCAGCTACTCAGCAACTGCTGCAGCACTAAGACGGGGCTGAAAACTCTTCCTGCCATACATCTTCAGGAAAAAAATAAACATACCCTGGTATAGAACCCAAAATGTTTGACTTGCACATTCAACTTAAGGGACTTGATATTTGCAATATCCCATCTCCCCCATCTTTAAGATGGAAAGTCTCCTATTTAAAAAGAGAACCATTCTCAATATCTGCACAAGAAAAGTAAGTGGGAAGGTAGGTAGCCTCAAACACACATCTAGTTTCATGTGTTTCTAGTTTCACTGTTGCATGTTAAGGCACAGTTCTTGCCCAGACCTACTGCATTATTTTCAACAGATTTGTCAGAATGATCAAGACCTTTCAAAAGAATTGAAGAGTCAGTTACAGTTCTTCCTGTACAAAGCACTGAAAAGATCTTAGCCAATAATCTCAAATTAGCAACAATTACTGACAAAACTGACATTTTAGAGGATCTTAAGAGAGGCATTTCTGGGGGTTGGCTTGGTTTTTGGTTTGTTTTTTTTTAAAATAAAGTATCATATCCTAGTTTATCAGGTTCTAAAGGGCTCCCTTTCTGAATGACTGTGTTCTTTCTCTCTGTGATCTAAAACTCTTAAGAAACTGAGCCAATGAGCCAGAAGTCAGGGTCATTATCTTTCACATTAATCAGTCCTGTCAGTGAAGTCTTAAGCTAAGCCTTTAAATGCTTCTTTTCACACCAGAATTCCATCTCACCCCTACATCTGTAGGGTATTTAAGCCTGCAAAAAATATCCTACTCTGACCAGAAAATTAAATTACAAACTCAGGCCTTGCATACCTTGATTTTAACTCTGCAAGACAGCTACCCCTTTATATGTTTCAAATGCTGCTGTCCTGTTACTTAAAAGGAGGCCATATATGAATCACTGATCACATTGCTAATCACAGTTTCAAAACCAACAAATTACAGTCACACAAGTAAATTTACTAATCATATAAAAAAACGTAGGATGGTAAAACTTCTCCACCATGTTATATTTAAGTATGATAATTGATAAGTTTTCTTACAAGGTATTTTTCTAATGTGTTCTTGTAGAGCTAGATTAACACAATTTTAGGGGGTCCTTACAGTTAAACTACCTATGCTTTAAAAGGAGAGCCTTGTAAAATTAAATAAATATTCCAGACCAGGCACCAATTAATAGCACACAAGCATTCTGCACAAGAAATAAAAACATACTCTTCACAGAAGCACCAGCCTTATAAAACTTACACAGTGTAAAAACAAGCCAGCATATTTGCAAATTGCCTCAGAAGAATCAGTATGCAGTACTTCCTCAAAGCAGTCACTCTTAAAAGCCCTGGGGACACCTACTTGTCACAGAATAAATTATCTGGCTAATATCCAATATTACAGTACATGTCAGTGGGCACCCAGGAGACAGGCATTAGAGAGCACTTAGCTTCCTCAGCCTTGCAGGTTAGTCCTTACATAAATGACTTTGCCCAATTACAAAGCATAACTGATGAACGTATTTTAGAGTTTTCTAGCAGCAGCCCTTAATCCTAGAACATTTCTATAGCACCAGATTTTCACTTGTTTTTCTTTCCAAACTCACAGGTCCCAAAGCACAGCATACTGAACAGGTATTTTTTACATGAACCTAAGCTCTTTCTTTTAAGATATTCAAGGCAAAAAAAACATCTGACTACTGATCGGAAACGCTCCC
The DNA here is from genome assembly GCA_034336665.1 of Luscinia megarhynchos. Lineage (NCBI taxonomy): Eukaryota > Metazoa > Chordata > Aves > Passeriformes > Muscicapidae > Luscinia > Luscinia megarhynchos. The sequence continues at coordinate 37,690,569 of CM067566.1, read as the reverse complement.
GAACACCAGAATTACGCTGTTTAATAAAAACTATTGGGAAAATAAGTTCTCCCACATCTCTAGTAGTTCTTTCCTAGTTGCTTAAGATAAATAGCCAAGTTTGAATCCCACATGCAACACAAAGCTAGAAACTACGTGCATCGCAACACACTGCACGTCTCAGAAAAATAACAGACTTCTTGGAGACATTTACTTCAGTTTGCTACAGCAAACTGCATTCACCAGCAGGCTGTAGAACAAGAAGAAACCTGTTGCCCCTGAAGTTGCAAACCAAATCAATGCTTTACACCAAATCAAAGAAATCCAGTAGGTTAAACAGTAGAAAACAGAAAATTATTTTGCATGTTTGGAAATCGGATTTAAACAAGTGACACCAAGGGATGCAGGATACTGGATGATTAAATAAAATCTTTTCCACGGAGAGAAATGTGAACGGCTTTTGAAAATAGGCTGCGTTTCACCCAACTTGCAGCAAACACAGCCCGAACTAGGCGCACAGGCGAAGCACGCTGAGGACAGAGCCACCTTAGAGCGGCAGGTTTCGTAACTGATGAGATTCGGGTCAGGCTGGGGCTGCTGCTCCCGGGCTGCGAGCACGGCGCTCCGGACACCGCGCACCGCCGCGCCGGAGCCCCGCGCCGCGCCACACCGCAGCGCCGGCCGTGAGCGCTGCCCTCCCTGCCCGCACCCCTGGCAGGGCGCGGCGAGACGCGGCCGTGCCGCCCGCCGCCGCTGCCAGGTGCCCGGGCACGGACGGAGGAAGGAGGGGGCTCTGTCCCGGGCGGCACGGCCTCGCGCCCCCACAGCATCCCTCACGCAGCGGGGCGGGAAACGGGAGGAGGGAGGACAAACGCGGCGCTCCCTCCTGCGCCTGGCGCCCCGCAGCGCGGGAAGCGGCTCCCGCGGCCCGGCCCGCCGGGCTCGGAAGGTGCGGGCCGGGCTCGGAAGGTGCGGGCCGGGCCCCCCACGCCGGGCGGTCCTGGCCGCTCGCGGCGGCAGCGCACCGGGAGATGCCCGGCGGGACCCCCATCCTTCTCGCTGAGGCGCCGCAGGCAATTAATTAATAATTAAAATTCGGGCAGAAGGAGGAAAGTTGAGGCTGTAGCCCAGTCCCCGCTCCCCAAGTGATGCCCTACACCTTGCAGGAACAGAACCAGCGGGAGCGGGCTGGGCGCGGCTGCCGGCTGGCAGGGTCGAAGGGCTGAACTTACATCTCGGAATTTGTTCCACTGCCCGACCTCCTTGTCGTACTGGGAGACGGTCGTGAGCCATTGTTTATCGTCCAGAAAATTGCCGCTGTCCGGTCTGCCCCCGGCCGCCGCCGCCGCCGCCGGGCTGCACCAGGCTGCCGCACACACGCACACCAAGGCTGCCGCTGCCGCGAGCATCTGGGCGAGAGGAGACACGGGCAGGGGGGTTACCCGCAGCGGAGCCGAGCCCCGGCCGGGGGCTGTCGGCGGGGCACGGGACAGCCGCCCGCGGCGGGGGAAAGGGGAAGGGGAGGCAGCCCGGCCCGTCACCTTGCTGCGAGCCCCGCACCCGCGCTCCTCGCCGCGGCCGGAAAGGCGGCCCCGCGCCCGCTCGCTCCCCGCACGCGCCGCCGTCTGCGGCCGCCCGTCCGTCCGCCCCGCTCCCGCGCCGCGCGCGCCGCCCGCCCCTCGCCCCGCCCCGCCCCCGCCCCGCGCCGCGCCGCGCGCCGCACCGGGAGAGGCGCGCGCCCGCCGCTCCCGCCCGGAGCCGGGCGCCCCGGGAGCCGCGCGGGGCCGGGAGCACCGGCACAGCCCCGGCACGGCCCCGGCACGGCCCCGGCACGGCCCCGGCACAGCCCCGGCACGGCCCCGCCGAGCCGCCGCCTCCTCCAGGCGGGCGCGGATGCCGCTGGAACTTCGCCGCAGCTGCGTCGGCGCCTCGCAGCCCGGGTTAGATCGGCGGAAAGCCCTAGGCGGACACGGTCCTTCAGAACCCACGGTCATGCCGAGATAGAACTTCCCGCGCCTCGGGACACGGAGGGACGCGAGCTCGCGGATCGCCCCGAGTGCTGATGGAGGCACGGTGTGATGCCGCCTGCCCGCGTTATCCCTTTTGTCCTTACCGGGCACTCTTCCCTCTCTTTCTGGCTGCTGTCTTTTAAACTGTAACAGTGTGTTAACTCAAAGTCTGCGAAGACATTTGGTCGCTTTCTCGAATTAGTTTGATTTAATTTAGAATTGAGCAAGGTGCAGAAATAGTTCAATTACCTTTCCAGCACAGCTGCCTCCATATTTAAGTTCCATGTGCCATCCTGTTGACCTAATTAATCTAATTTTTAATGTTAGCTTTATTCCCTAGAGTAACACTCCGCTTGTTAGGTTCGTGTTAGCTGCGTGTTGCAAGGTTTCGGTGGAGGGAGCTGGAGAGGGACTGCGGGGTGGCCTCTCTGGGAAGAGGTGTGGGACTCTCCCGTTCTGGGAACAGCTGGCTCCAAACAGCTCCACAGCGGAGACTTCGCGGCCACAGCCGGCGGTGCCTCTGTGAAAGCGCAGCTAAGGAAGGGTAGAAAACGCTGTGTGAGAGAGGAAATGGGAACAGAAACGCTGAGAAACAACAGGGAACGCCCGGGACAGAGAGATGAGAAGGTGCCTTCAATGGGAGAGACTGCAGACCCTGGGACACTTCTTATGCCAGAGCAAGGGCATGTACCCAGAGAAACCGTGGCAAGCCCAGACCAGGGCTCATTTTCCTGAAGAACTCCAGCTAATGGGAAAGCCATGCCAGAGCACAGGAAAAGTGTGAGAAGCAGCGAACAGTGAAGAGAAATTGTTACATGCTGACTGTGCCCTCAATTCTCCCTATGCTGGTCAGGGAGACTCGAGCCTGGAATAAAGCTGAGCCTGACAAAAGAAGGGAGAACAGATGTTTTAACGCATGTCTTCTTTACAACTACTCAAACTAGTTACTGCATTTTAATTTTAATTGGCAATAAATCTTCTCCCAGTCAAGTTTGTTTTGTCTGCAACAGTAAACAGTAAACAGTATTCCTGATTTTATCTTGACCCATGATCGTGCTCTCTCACTCCAGTTCTTCCTATACTTGTCCTGCTGGGGAGAGGGGCTGAGAGCTGGGTGAACATTTGGCTGTTAGCCAAGACTAACCCACCACGAGGTAGCCGAATATGTCAAGTGCACAACACTCTCAGTGTAGTCGCTGAAAGTATTTTCTGTGGTAAAATATGAGTTACTTTCAGACTTGAAACTATGCTCAAGTCCATCAAGAGATTCTCTGATGGCAGAAAAATGCCACTTTATGCAAAAAGAGAAGTGATTATGAGATTGCCACTGATTTTAGCAAGTTTTGATTTTGGTCATAAACTCTAACTACAGACAGTGAGAAAAGTATTAATTAAATCAAATAACCTACATCATACAGCACATAATACATGTCATTTTGTTCCTAAACTCGTATCACTAAAATCAATGAAAATCCCGTCATTCGTATGAAAGAGAGGATGATTGCCAGATTAGGATTTATGTGCCTGACTCTAAAAATGCTACCTATACAGAATGATACTATATTCTGTAATAAATGAATCATAAAATTCAAAGCAAAGTGATAGAGGGACTGCACAGAGGCTAAATAAGAATCAATAAAACAGTCATGTTATTCTCAGGGTGGGTTATAGAGTCAGTGCTTTATAGAATCTTTCTCTGACAATCCAGTTTGTATTTGTCAGTCTTAATGTTAATTTCCTACAAATTGCTTTGCCCTTTGGCAAAGAAGAAATTTCTCTATAGAGCTAATGTGTTGGGGTTTTGGTTTTTTGGGTTTTTTTTAAGAATTGCTTACTTGAACTTTTTTTAACAGCATCCCTATTCCTGTATTTGTGTTTTTACTTTCCCAGCATCAAAGATGATCTATTTTTGTTTTGGTTTGCTACATCTGTGTTTGAAAATTTCATCCAGATAATATTAGTTAGTACTTTTAAGTTATTGTTCATCTTTCCATACTTAAAGAAGAGCAATAAAGGTGGCTAAGATTTACATTCTGTAAAATTCCTTAGAAAGGGGAAATCTCTTATGGTTTGAGTTTTGCAAAATTTTCACTGCAATTTGTCTAAAAAGTGATCTTCAACACCTATGACTGCAGTTTCTACTGACAACACATACTAATGATCAATTATATGTAATTTTGCCTGAACCAAGCTATTTGAAGCCTTTAATAATTCTAAATGTATTCCTTATAATTTTAAGCACTCTGATCTCCACATAATTGGTTTAAGAGCCTCATTCTGATGAAGGACTTTACACAAGTTGGTAATTCCATTTATTCAAGCACACAATGATACTTGATTGAAATGGTATTTTGAAGATATAAAACTAAGAAGTTTTCTCTTTTTTTCTCAATAATTTCCCTTCTCTTCAAAGATTAAACTTATGTACCTTAAGAAATACTCTTTATTTTAAATGTACACACATTTCTTTCAGAAAATGTAACTGCATTGTTGCATACTGATGTTTTTAACAATAGCATTCTTAAGATGTGGCAGGGAATCTGTTACTGCAGCAGAGGTAAGAGAATAATACCAATGGTAACAGGAACATAATTTTTTACTGAGAGTTTAGAAATTCTGACTCATAGCCCTTTATCGCTGTCCAGTCAAGAAGCATTGTTGTTGTTAACAAAAAAAATTCTTCTCAATTCCATAACATGATCTATTTTGCAAATTTTTGTTAACAAATATTTCAATATTAAGACTTCCTTATTTAGAATAACAACTGTACAGGCATCTTCTCCTCTGATTAGCTGATGCATCCTACAGAGAGGTAGCAATGAAGATGGTGTAGCTGGTATTGTACTTACAAGTTACAATACTGGCATGAATAATATGGTTGTTGCACAAGGAATAGGATGGAAAGAGAGGAAAAGAGGGAGCATACACTTAAATATGTATTTTGTGTACACATCTGTGTGTTATATGAAGGAGCATTGGAATTACGTAACGTATGTAAGGAGATATATATTGGAAGAAAAGTTTGTGTGCATAGGTTACTGATGGAACAGAAGGGATGTGCTGAGAAATTATTAGGACATGCAAGGAAATTTATGCCCTGAACACTGCCACAAAAGTGCCTCACTCACTTCCTGCAAATGAAAAATACATTCACTTAAGGCAATTAAGTATGAAGTTCATATTTTAAAACTGTTTTAACTGCAAGAGCAGTGTTATTATATTTGAATAAACTTGTGTTGAAGGGAATCCCAAGGGAATATCAAGGTATCCCACTGCCCACAGGCAAAGCCAGATATACCTTGTCACTGCTGGCAGATGTTGATCCAAATCTACTTCTAGAATCACCATTGGTGGAGTCGTTCAGTGGTAGAAACTCCACACTGATCTGTGTCAGTGGGTTTACTAGACTAATTTTAGAAGAGATTTCCAATACCTGAAACAAGTTGATCTTGCTGCAATTAAGGCTTATAAATTATGGTGGATCCCATTCATGAAAAACATGAATAGCATGAACAAATAACTCTTTTCTTCTGATCAGCAGTCTTTCCCATATTGGAAACTATTGTAACCCCACTCTGTATTTCATCCCAGTGATATGTTTATTACCATATTTTTACTCTGTTCTTTTAACCTTATACCATGATTTTGAGATCTCTGATAACTTTATTATTCCACTGAATTGGGCTATGAGCTTTTTCCATTGTCAATGTCTAGAACACTAAAACACCATTGAAGAAAACATAGGATTTACTTCATGAATATAAATGATTTTGGTTTGATAGGATTAGCATCCTCTTTAGTATCTTCCAGACATTTAGATATAGTGTACTGAATTACCTGTCCTGGTATTTTCCAGAAATTGAAGGTAGAATGACAAGTGTTTCTTTTTCTGACCCTTTTTCACCCACTTTTTTTAAAGTCCCTTTTTAAAAGAAACCGTTTAATTTGCTTTGGTTTTTTACAGTCATCTGGTACCTGCTTGTTTTCTACAGTTTCTCAAAAGCAATGACTAACAATTCTGAGACCCTTTCAAACAATTCTGTTAATATTCAGGGCAGAGTTCATAAGATTATTACAACAATCTCATTTTTACAAAAATTACAAAATAGATTCTTTACAGACAAAGCTTATCTAAGCCCTTTTTTCCTTGTCATTGCTGTGATGACTAACTTAACGAGCTACATGCCATTAATGATTGATGCATAGGTTTTAAATTACTTTTTCTTAATTTTGTCTCCTTACTGCATTCTTCCTCCACAATGGGACTCATCCTTTCCTTTCATCTTCTTTATAGTAATACTATGTTTGCACTTATTTCTTATTAACCTTGATGTGTTTTGCTAGCTGCGTCTCACCTTCTCCTTGACTTTTGCTACTTGTGTCTCGAACTGCTTTGAAGCATTCATCTTTCATTCTTCTTTGACTTTCATCTTCTACTTTAGGCCACTGCAGACTTCAATATTTAATGTATTTGTCTTCTATGGCTTTCTCTATTCTTCTGCTATTACTGCAATTTAATCCTTAATATTTTTCCTGTAGGGTGCTCCAAGGTGCTCATATTTCTCATTCCTCATGAATTTTATTAGATTGCTAAACACCTGTGGATCTCTGCTAACACAAGTACTGTCAAAAAGGTAGAAACCACAAAGATCCAAAGAGCATGGTAGCTCAGATGGTCAGCATTAAGGACACATCCATCTCTTTTTATGGACAGCATACATACACTTCAGAATAAGGCATTGTTATGTGGACCTGTCCAAGATCAGAGGCAGAAGACCATCTCAAGACAGGCCTAAGCAAAGACCTCTCAAGCTTACAACTGAAACAGAAAACATCTTAATGGTGTGGCATCTCTGCCTGACACTGCATCTAATCTTTCTGATGTTCTATATAGTCCCAACAACCACAGCAGATGCAACAGGAATTCACAAAGATAAATGCTGGAACTCAGGCCTTCAAAGATAAGAGAATTTCTTCATCATCCAAATTTGTTAAGCACAGAAAGAGCTGGCTTATTATATAATACAAAGTGAAGAACTTCCCCAACCAAACCCAGGAACACAGGTTTCATCATGCATATTCAAGAAAAGTACCTTGTCTAGAGATAAAATCTTAATTTATCTCTTTTGACTATGGAATATTTTAAGTTGACATTTTTAAAATTAAGTTTATGTCTCTAGAAAGCATGCAATGAATGTTTATATTTGCTGATGTTCAAAAATTCGAAACTCAGTTTTTTGTCCAGTGAACAATTTAAACTATAAGGTAAAATTTGCAACACAATAATAAGCAGTGCCTTGATTCCAAGGGCAATCTTCTATCTCTACATATCAATTATTTTATATGCAGTTTATTAATTATAAATTGGAAACTCTTCTCATCTGACTGTTCTCAGTAGACATAAAAAATCTGAAACTTTTCCTATCCCACAGTTTTATCTGGCACACATCACAGCTTCCAGAAAAAGGCAAATTTCTCCTTGTGTCCTAGTCACAGACACACCCTTTAAAATCAAACACTATATACAGTAGATTTTCTGTGAACAAAACAGTCATAAAATCATAAGATTGATGGAGCTTCTAAAGCAATGTCTGTTAAGACCTTCCTGTGTTATTCACAATCTCCTTGAGAAGATGTTTTCCTAGTTTAAGCATCTCTGTTTCCCACGTTCTTTATACAGCTCCAAGAGCTGTGGCTGAATTTTCATATCTGGCTTTATTTAAGCACCAAAAAATGTTGGGCATCAAGTTGACATTTTTGTATTGGGTGGTGATGTGTTTTAACCATCTCACACCATAAAATCTCAATAGAAGCAATTTAGCAGTTGGATAGGACATAGGTACCCTTTGTGAGCTTAGATTTCTCTAAATTTCTTTCTTGCCTTTCTCGGCGATTTCTGTAATTAAGTATTCCAGAAGTTTATGGAGTAGGTCAGCAGTTTTCCAGTTCATACCCTCTATAACTTACATTTTCCAAAGTATGTGACTGAAGAAGGTCTTCCACATGATTTTTGTTCTCAAAAATGAGAAATAAGGATAAGCAAAGAGGATGTGATAATGTATCTATTTTTACCCACTGAAATTTTCCCATTTGCTCAAATATGTTGGTCATAAATATAGATGTACAATTTGAGTTATGCTCAACAAAAGGTACTGTGGGTGATAATATTATATGAAAGGTATATTTGGTTTGGGTGACCTTATAGCATTGTTATGTGGACCTGTCCAAGATCAGAGGCTTGAAGTAAATTTCAAGCTTGAAGTAAATTATAGGAAAAATTTTGCTAATCCACCTGTATAACTTACCTGGGCAAGTAATTCTAGTGCAGACAAAACTAGAAGGTGAAATATGTAATTAAACTTTCAGCTCTTCATTCTTTTGAAGAAGAATGAAAATAACAAGAAAAAAAAGCATATTACATAGCAGAAGCATTTGAACTTTTTAAAATTTTGTCTCTGAAACACACTCTCCTGTTTTTTCTTTTCTATGTAGATCACCAGCATCTTTTAAGAAATGTCTCTGCAACACAGTTTGAAAAAACATTAATTATTCTAATCATTGCGGTTGATTAAACAGGTAGGGGACTCTCTTTGATTCCTCATTTACCACTTTCTCCTCCTTCCTGAGAGTTCTGCACAGCTGGAGATTTTCAGCCCCATTGTAGCCTCCTCATCTTAGTAGAGTTCTTTTGGCATGCTAATTAATCTCCTTCCCAATATTTACTCTCCCTGACCACAAGCCATTGTCTGCTCTTACATCTTATTTTGAAGAGACAGGGTCCTCGAAATTCTTGAATGCTTCTCTTAACAATAGCTCTAGCCTATACATAATGTAGCAGGCAAGAAAATTATTTAATGATAAATTTCTAACCTTGATTCTGGTTTCATGGGTTTTTTTTTAACACGTTAGAAGACTTCACTTTTCTTTGTTTGCACAAAACAAAAAAACTTTGGTTTTTTTGTGCAAAACTGGGGTTAATTTTTTTCTGTTTTACCAGAACACTGATCAAAATGGCAAGGTCTGCTCAAATACTTAAACCAATTAAATCCAATTTGTCCAATATGGAAACATTCTGCTTTATATTAGTTCCTATTTCATACTTTTTTGAATCTTATTTATTAAAAAACCAATGTTTTCCCAAAAATGTTTTATTCATGATGTCCAAAGCAATTGGATACAGTATAACATATTTTGCTAAAATATACTGGACATATATTGGTTATTAGATATCAATTATCCTATCAAGCTTTACATTCTTAATAGAGCACATATTATGAGACACTTCTAATGTATTCATTGCCATTGAGACTGTTACAGAGGATTTAATTAAATCTAAACAATTCTAAAAATGTCTGAAAATGTTCACAAGAAGGTGTCATTTATGAAGAAAGCTATCCTTTATCAAAATGTTTTATGTGAGAAATAAAAGAACTAATGCCCATGTTTTCAGACATTAACAATGGGTATCTACAAATTCAGCCTAATGTCATGTCTCCGAAAGACGTAAGTCTTTTCAACTTAAAAGGGGACCAAAGTCTTCACAAAAGTCTGCACAAAAGCAAAAGCTAAGCTAGATCAAATAAAACCATCTTGCCTCTTTCTTCTGTCAGTAATTGAGCAAAGGCATTCCCCACTTGTATCCTGTATTTTATAGTGATGACAGGTTGGCATGCAATATTTTATTGACTAACTGTAGGTTGATGAATTAACCTGTGGAACTAGCTAGAGACAGTTATATTACTTAGAGTTTAGCTGAACTCACCATGCCACCTCCACCTGAAACATCTCTTTACTATAGAATCATAGAATCATTTAGGATAGAAAAAAACATTTAAGATCATCAAGTCCAACCATTAACCAGCACTGCCAAGCCCATCCCATGGCTGTAAGTGCCACATCTACATGTCTTAAATACCTCCAGGGATGGTGACTCAACACTTCCCTAGGCAGCCTGTTCCAGTACTTGACAACCCTTTCCATGAAGAATTTTTTTCTAATATCCAGTCTAAACCTCCCCTGGTGCAGCTTGAAGCTGTTTCTTCTTGTCACTTGGGTGAGCAACCCACACCTGGCTACAGCCTCCTTACAGATAGCTGTAGAGAGCAATAAGGTCTCTCCTGAGCCTCCTCTTCTCCAGGCTCAGTAACCTCTGCTGCTCCTTGTAAGATTTGTGCTCAAGACTCTTCACCAGCACTGTTGCCCTTCTCTGGACCTGCTCCAGCATCCAGTCTTCTTTCTGCATGAGTGGCCCAGAACTGGACACAGGATCCAAGGTGTGGCATCACCAGTGCCGTGTACAGGGGAACAATCACTGCCATGGTCCTGTTGATACACTCTGATGCCATTATTTCTGATACAAGCCAGGATGGCCTTCTTGGCCACCTGGGCACACTGCTGGTCAACCAGCACCCCAGGTCCTTTTCCAACAGGCAGCTTTCCAGCTGCTCTTCCCCAAACCTGCAGTGCTGCATGGGGTTGTGGCTGCAGTGCAGGACCCAGTACTTGGCCTTGTTGAGCCTCAGACAATTGGCCTCATCTCATTGATCCAGCCAGTCCAGATCCCTCTATAGAGCTTACAGCCCTCCAGCAGATTAACACTCCTGCCCAACTTGATGTTAATCTGGAGGACTGCACATTTTTAAAATAATTTTGCTATAAATGTCAAGCCCTGCTTAGTTAATATGATAGATTTTGGAGTAGTGTAAGCACGAAAGAAATCCATAATACAGAAGAGGAATCTTAGTTTTACACTTCAATCACAAACCATATCTGTTCTTTGGCTCTGTTTTATACCTGCGTAAGACATTTCAGAATTACAAGGGTTAACTGGCTTATTTTTCTTCTGCAAAACCACGTGTACAGTTGAAGCCAAGTCCATTCCTAATCAAATACATAATTTGACAGGAGTACACATTTGTGACCATTACATTAATTTGTTTTGGGCCTGTAGGCACTATCACACATGCTGTTTGTCTTACCTTGTTACCAATTCACTCAGAAGTGAGAGGAGGCTATGCAATTAAGTACAATTTCTTTACAAATAACCTCCATATAAAGTTGAGGTCTCTGAAATGACTTTTTTTTTTCTTACGAGTGTGCTGTAATCATTAAACCCTCTGTATAATTTAAAAGTAAGTTAAATTGATCATAAATCTTGCAAAAAAACAAGATAGGATTTCTAGGATATAACTCAGAAGAGCCTCTGTGCATTTCTACCCAACATTTAAATACGAATATATCAAATTTATTGCAGGGAAAAATACTCAAAATGACACAATTCTTCATTTTATTTAAAAATATTTATTTCATTTAATATTATTTATTTATTTTATTACTCATTACAATTCTTCAATTTACATCTTCACGCAAATTTCATTTATTAAAACCAGCAATACCTTTCTCATCTTTCTGTCACTTCCTGTCTTTCAAAATCACTTGTTTTCAATTAATTTTCTTTTCTGTGGTTTTCAGAAAAGAGATACATAGTTTCTTTTCTGCCTATTCCTTTTCATCTTTTTTCATCTCTCCCTTGTTCTCTCACTTTCTTCAGTTATATATATGGCATATTTCAGAAGTGGAAAATTGATGTGGAACAAGAAGACCATAACAACAAACACCAGTGCTCTAGAGTAGAGTTGGTCTTCCAGATTACCAGGACTGATGAAGCTATTGGGAGTAGATTGGTACTGATTTATAGATTATTGCATTTTCCAGCCTAATCTCTCTGTATTGACCCGGACATTTTGAATTGGCAGCAGTGTTTCACAATTGGCAGCTTGTCTCAATCAGGACATCTAGGAACTACATATTTTTCCACATGATCATTCTTGTAACTATTTTGATTTTTCATCACCTTTAATACATTAAAAATCAGGAAAAAAGGTTCTAAAGCAAGCAAACAAACAAAAATCTCACAAAAAAATAAACCACACATCACCAGAAAATAACCCAAGGAACACAGGAAAGGAACTCCAGTTCCATGGCATTCCAATTAACAAATAATCCAGGTAAACAGTTAAAATGTGTTAGTGCAAAATAACTTCTTCCTGTAGAAAGCTAATTCTGCTTATTTTGTGGGCATTTTCACACAGCAAAATTTAACACTTTATCTAACCAAATGGAAAGATTTAATTTTGTCAAAATTTAGGTGACCTACTGAAAAGCCATTTCCATCATAATTAATTGGCTGCACTTTGTAGTTTCTGTATTTCAAAGAGTAAATTTCTGAGTCCTAGAGTCTGTGGGCAAGATATATCTAAACCTCAAAGGAGACTATAACAAGTTGTAGACAATGTAGTTTTGTCACAGAGCCTGGCCAAAGACCTGGAAATTTCTAACCATCTGTCTTTTTAGGTATACCATAGGAGAGAATAAGAACATCGTGTTTAGACAATAAAGAAGTAATTTAGAGATACCAGTAGATGCAATTTGACATTCAATTTAAATTAATTTTTCAATTCAAGGCAATTAAAACACTGAAACTAAATAAAATAATCCTTTTAAAAGTTAGGGTTCTACAAATGGTTTTAGGACATTGATGTTTCATCTCAACTTGACACGGAGGGAAATGTGAAAGGAATGAAATATTGTACACATTGTGAGGAGTCTGGAAAGCAATTTATAAATCTATTGGAAACTTGCATGCCCCTTACTTTAAGATGATTTTCCATTAGGATGATCTGTTTCTAAGGGCACAAGACTACATGGGGAGAATTACCATAATTCCAATATCAAATCTAAATCCCTCTGAGATGGCAGTTTTTCTGCATCCATTGCAAACATTTTCTCCCTAGCATAGACACATAGTATGCCAAATGTCTGTGCATACAGAGAAAAGTGGGGAGAACACATTGCTTAACCTCCTCCACTTACCTTGACAAGTATAGGGCTTTAAATGACTGTATTTTATCCAGGATTTAATCCAGCTAGGTTTAAATAGATTTATCAGGTTGCGGGTTTACGATTGCTACTGAAATTTCCTGGTCTTGAATAGAGATCACATGCTTTTCTACAGTGTAATTTGTTATCCTTCATGTGGTGCCTTTCTGGAGAGCAGTGAAGATGCTGTCAGTATGATGGTAATCCACTGAGCTATCCCCTAGATTCAGCAGTACCCCACCAGTAGACCTCAGTTCCTCCAGAGACTCCTATAGAGCTCTACAGAAATGCAGAAATGTATTGGCACAGCTGATGAAACTTCTTCTTCTTCCCTTTCTCTCACCTTGCATGTGTATATTAGACCATAAGTTGACCTTCAATTAATAGCTCTTCAAAGTATAATTGTTGGAATATTTTGTTAGCTTAAAACTTTATGTGTCCAATAGTTTCCCACTTTATTAGAGTAAAATAATGGTTTGTAAATACATAACATAATACTTTGCATTAAAAGAAAAAAAATCTATGTCACTATAATAAATTATTATGATTTATACTTTTATTACATGAACATATATCACACCCATCCCAACTATACCAACACAGGAGAGTACAACAGCAAGCAATTCTGATCTTTCACTGCTATTTGTTTTGGGATTTTCTTTGTTGGATTTGCTTTTATATTTTTTCATAGTTCTCCTCTCCTTCGTATCATCAAGGTAAACACAAAGGATTCCAAATTTCCTTTTACCTTCAAACATTGTATAAGTGACATAATTTCCCTATATTACAGATAATAACCTAGAGTGCTCCTTCCTTGCTCCAGGATTCATTTGAAGGAGGCTGCTTATGTTTCAGAGAAACCCCTAATACCTGTAAGTATAGGGTTTTCAGAGAAACCCCTAATTCTATAAGTGATGACATAGTCTCCCAAGTACCAAATATAAGTCATCACTCAAATTGTAAGAGAAAAAAGAAGGCTAGTCCTTTCAAGATTTTTTCACTCTTTTGTACAAGTGCAGTTCTGGATTCTATACAGAAATTGAATTTTCATATATCACTCTGAATGATACACTTAGTAGCAAAAAGGAGACTCAAGGACATAGGAAATGAAATTTGCCAGCATCTTAGAGAATCCAAACGCCAAACTGTTAACACCTTTGAAGTAGGGATTGCATTGCATTCAATAAGGGATGCAAATCCAGACTAATTGTAGGAAATCAATGTCCGAGTTTTTCCAAAATCCTTCACAGCATCCAGCCTCATGTTTATCAGAACAATATCAAAGAATCTAATTCTAATAACAGGGTCTCTCTCAGATTCAGAGTTACAGAACAGGAACAGTTTTAGCCACATGATAGAGGACTTCCTTTTAATCAAGGTGGAGGAATGTCCCCACTCTGTAACTTTTGTATTGGTGACATGTCAGAGTCATAACGCTGGGGTTTCTCTTTGAGAGAGACTCACAATAATCAATTACATTTTCACCTAAAGTAGCCCTGGAAGAGGAAGAGAATCATGCACCAAGAAAAGTTTAAAAACCAGCAATGAGTGAATGACATAGAGCTTTCTGATTTTTGACATCAACCTGTAACTCTCTCAGTACTATGAAAATTAGCTCCAAGATAGACCATAGCTCTCAGACCAAAACAGAAGCTATGGCGATAGGTAATACTTTGAGACATGGCACAGACATTTTTAGACAGTGTCATAAGACTTGTGCCTAGGAAATCATCTTGATACCTCCTCTCAGAGATGGTTTTGAAAATGGTGCATAGAAATAGAACAACAGAAGAAATTAGATCTTTCACATTAATTGAATAGCCTGCATTGATCAATATACACCGAGTCTTATTACGAACGCGAGAAGTCTGAACTAATTGCTGAAGACTTGAAATTGTGTTTGAACTTGATTATGTCCAATCCTAGGCCATGTACACAGATAATATAAAAAGACAGAGAGTCGTAAAGCATGCAATGAATTATTTTCTCTTAATAATAAACAGTGTATTTAAAATATAATTGTCCTTTCCATAAATTGTTCAAAGTGTTTTTACCAGTCTGAAAAAGTATATGCATATATAGATTAAAACGCCCATTTTTCTAATCCCTTATTAGGTTTTTGGAGTGAGGTTTTTAAGAGGTCACAGTAAATTAAACTGAAAGGTAAATGGCAAAATCTTTGGGGTTCTGATTTATAACAAATTTGTGTTTTGTAGTGCTATTACTCCCTTTTTATTTTTATTTTTTTAACTTTTTGAATGGCAGGTATTTCCCTTTTCTTTTCATTTCTCCATTTCGCTGATCTTATTCAGATATACTCACTAGTCAACTGCTTTATGCAGCTGGAGATGAAGTTGTTTCGTCCTGTATACGATGCCAATGCACTCATAGGGAATGAAATACACATTTGGGTTAAAGGTCTGAAGAATAGCAGTGGTTAACAATATATATATATACTCTGAACATTTGGAAGGCTTTTATCTTTTGTTTCTTTAAGTCAAAGAGTAGTAAATTACAAATTTCTTCAAAAGTATATGGATAATAAATAGGGAAGTATTAACCAATGTTAGGTTAATGGTTACAAACTGACAATGAAGATTAAGAACATGACAGACTTCTGAGAGTATCTTTGAGCTCTAAGCAGGAATAAGATATTTAATAATAATCTTCATTAACTGAAAGCAAGGAGAATACATTAAACATTCCAGTTCCTTAAAACACAGTAATTTCTAAATTAATTTTTAAGTTGAATTTAGTCAAAGATTCAAGAATTCTAGGAATGTGACTAAAAGTTGGCTGTTAAAATATTCTTACCTTTTAAAATTTACTTCTAAAAACCTCTTTAAATAGACCCATGCTCATGCTGACATCCCACCGGGATAGCCCAGAATGTGAAATTTGTGCCTCTTTCCCGAAGTACTTGGGAGAGGATCGCCCCCCCGTGGCGGCGGGGAACCGCATTTATTCCATTGAACCTCAGTCGAGATGGGCATAAAAGCTGAGTAATTACAACTCTGCTACTTGCTCGCAGTCCTAACAATATTTCTTTCCATTCCTCGTTTTAAAAATACAATATTTAATTTAATTCCTAATTATTTATTTAGAGAAACCGGATATTATTTGTGTTTATGGGTGTTTCTGTTTCTCTCCTATGCCTTATAAAAATTGTTGATCCTGGAAGCCTTGCTTGCAGATACCAGAACCTGTGCCTTTACAATTATCCTAAGGTTTTCTGGCACCCCACTGTGACTGCAGACGTGTTTCAGGACTGCTGTTCTTTGAAAAGCTAATGCAAGAGCATCAGTAAGAGCCATGTAGCAGATTCTTGTAATCACCAGCATTTCAATGTCCATAGAAGTCCACTTTGTAGATCTGTCTTTAGAATCCTCTGTGCTTCCTCTCAGCGTGACATTTTCCTGTACAGCAGGCAAGCAGTGCTCACCCTGCAGTAACATGATGACAGACCCAAGTCCAATAGTCTTCCCTGTGCTTCCTTAGAAGACAACAGAAGCTGGAATTAAAGGACTGTGATAGCAGCTTATCTTCTTAAGGTTCTTGAAAAGCATCTGCAATTGCACTATGGACACCAAAGAAATACAGCATTTTTTCAAAGTGCAAGCCTGTCACAAGTTAATAGATCTATGCAGGTGTGTGTAGTAAACCAGATTATAGGGCAAGAGGAAGGCTGCCTCTTCTACATGAAGAAAATATACAGGTCATATAATAAGATGCTATGTTAATGTTGCTGGCAGTTTTATGGAAAATGACTGAACATTTTTTAATGCTATTTCTTACAGACAATACTTTGTGGGAAAGATTTAAGGAAAGCAAATTCATTGTTAATAATAAATCCACTTTCAGGAAATACAAAAGGAAAATTTATGTACAGGTCATAATTCTAACATAGCAAAGGAGGCAAGATCAAAAGAAATGATTCCTGGAGAAAGCAGCCTAGCCCAGAGATGTAATGAGAAGTGCAACAGGATGGTTTGTCATTTTCAGGCAGCAAAGAAATTCTGAAAAGACACCCACAGAACTTCCACATCTGTGGAAATGTTTACACTTGATCTGCCTAGAAAATATATTTCAAAGCAGCAAAGCCATCCACCCAAACCAAGACAACATTCAGATCACTAGCTCTGCCACTTAGAAAGCAGGGCTGAGTTCAAATATAGTATAAGGTTAAGCAAAAAGCTCACAGTCAAAATTTTTAAAATACAAAATTTATGTACGACTACTTTTCATAAGCTTTGACTGTTATTCTTAATGTGTCTGGGCAATGTTATTGGTTTTGTCTAATGATATACTGCATCAGAACTTTAATTTAAAATGGGCTTTTGCAAATCATTTACTATGCATGCTTGAGCCACGTACAGCAAACTATTACAATGATTACTCATTTTTGACTCTGCTAGAGCTGCATCACAGTACATGAGGGATGCCTGGCACTCTAAGGCATATTCTTTTACGTCACTCTCAGTCAAACACACTAAACGAAAGGCTTCTGTAACTTCTCTCTAGCTGTTGAAGGAGCAGTTTGCTGTCAGCTTTATATTTAATCTTTCCACTTGACCATTTTAATCTTTTTTCTTTCTAACAATGTCATATTCCCCATTAGTGGAACAGCAGACAAGGTCCATAAAGACAGTATTACCATCAGCCAGATCTCCCAGTGCTTCACTTGTACTCTCAAAAATACTTTGTACACACAAATGGTATGTTGATACATGATACATGTTGAATGTATCCATAAACACAGGTCCTGTACCTTGGGATGCTCTTGTTTTCTAGCATTTTCTGTGTTGTTTAGAAACACCTTTCTGTAGGACTCAGTACCTTCATCTGCGCAACTATCATCCCAGTCGAAACCACTCAGGCACTGACACATACCAGTACAGAGTTTTCCCTTATACCTTTTAATGTTTCCATCCTTAAGAGTCTCAGATGAGGCAAGCTCTTGAAAGGTTTGTACATATACAGTTAATTATATTGTTAATACTTCCTAATACTGCCAAGCTGTTTTTTGAAAATTTAGAAGAGCCAGTTCATAGTGTGCAGAATGAGTAGCCAAGTGTCTGGTAGAGCCTAAAACAGTTGCATTCTTACCCCTGTTTTTCTATCTTGCCAGTAAAAAACACCAAACAAGCCAAACCCAAGAGTTCAAATTGGCACTGCTAAATTTAGCTTCTGCATATTCTGAATGCAGTATTAAGCACTTAAATAAGAAGCTCCATCCTCTCAGAACACAATACAGGAAACAGTGCGCAGCAGACTCAGCTTACCTTGTAGAAATCCACTTGTAATGCAATCAGGTTTAGTGGACCTGTGTTTTTCCACTGAGGCACATTTCCAAAATGTTGGCCTCTTGTTGAACTTCTGTCCACAGCTATTGGTCTCAAACATCTTCTGGAGAGTGGAAAAAGTAGATCAGCACTACTAAGCTGCTTTTTTCGTCCCAGATAATCTGTGCTATACATACTTCTCTCTGTCCCCTAATCCCTTCAGTGTCTCACCTAATGCAGTCTTCATTGATTGAGCTTCACAAACACTCTTTACAAATGAACATTAACAAAAGTCTGAAGGGCATTATCATTTGTGAACAATAAGACCTTGTTCTCAGACAGTTTTCTGTCTGAGAGAAATAGATGAATTAAAGACTTTTGAAGAAATATTAAACTATGTTTGTGCTAAAGTACAAGATCATCAAAACTTTCCATTAATCAATACTCATGTTTTAACTGATGGTTCCAGCTTTGACCTAGCAGAACTGAAAAGCAGTAAATCTCCAAAATTACTCATCCACCACAGGATTTTTTAGCTTTCTTTCCATTAGCCTCTCAGTAAGGTCATTTTCAGCACTCAAAGACTTGGCCTCCAAGGAGTTTCTTGCTTCTGACTGTCAAATATGGTGTGCCCTATTGAAACAGTTAAACAGGGAAAAAAGATACTGTGCAATCTTAGAGGAAGTTACACTGTTCCATTTTTAAGGATTACTCATCATTTCATCTCGTCATTCTCTCTATGTCTTCTTTGCCATTGGTTTGATTACTTTTTCTTTCCTCTGAAAAGCTGTCATTTTAAGAATTCCAATTCCACCATCCAGTTAAAGAGGAGTGGTTCCTCCTTTCATAGATAGCCTCATGCATATCATTGCTTGAGACAATGAAGTCATCTGTAAGCCAAGGACTTTGCAAGTCTTCTTAAGAGACTGCCACAGAGATGGAAGAGGAGAAGACTGTCAGCAGAAATAAGACATTTGATTATTTTAGTTACTCTAACTGGAGAAATTAACTCTCAGCTGGTAAGAGAGAGTTAAATACCATTAAACTCTACAATGACTATTATTTAAATGTAATGACAATGTTCATTTTACACCATTTGGAAATGGCTTAAACCTAACATAAACATGGTTAACCAGTTCTATTTCCTAATTCAGTCAAATTTCCTCTTTCAATGTCAGTATTTAATGTTTCAAAACTCATTATGACATCTATATTAACAGTGTAAATTTATCCCATAGTCAGAGTCCAAAATAGATTTAGATGTTTCAAATTTGTAACTCAATCTGAAGTCAATAATGCCCATACAAAACATGCTTATTTATTATTGAAAAGATGCTCAGGTTTTCCACACAACATTACTAAAATCCCTGCTGCATGCTTTTCCCTGTCAAAATAGATTTTTAAAAAATAAAACAATTTTCAGCATAAAATCAGTGGGATCTTATAATATAAAAATTATTCTTTTCCATATTTTTCATAGTACCCTAATACTTCTTGATATTTTTTAATCTATTATTTATATATCTGTTTCCCAGAGAAGTTTATCACATAAAGTAGAACCAAAAATAACAATATATAGTTGAGAACTATGTAAACATTTCCTTATTCACAGTTTGGTAAGCACAGTATATGGTAAAATCTGGAAATATAATTATATGGTTTTGCCCTCCCTCCAGCCTGTTGTACATTAAAGAAGACTTCCACATAGGCTGCTAGGTCAGTAACACTCTTTGGGGTTTTCTTGTTGTTCCATGTCTAGTGGGTTGTTTATGTGAGTAGTTACTTTTAGATGCATAGCAGCTGGAAAACTTGAGTTCATCTCTGTAGTATCATGCTTTCACTGGAAATGCCATTTACTTTGAAGACTTTCCACATTCATGTAATTAAGATGGAGGTAGAAAGCATGAAGTAGTGTTTTATTAGAATGTAGGGTGATATTAAAGTGCTGTGGAATTAATATACAATGGTATTTTGAAAGACAACTGGTAGGCAAGACTAGAAGTAATTTAAATCTAAGTCCTAGTACCAAGGCTATTTAATTTCTAACTAAATAAGATCATTATTACTAAAGGAGGTTTTCATGGCAACAGTCTGTGATTATTTCTTCTAAAAAGACTAGCTCATTACACTATTAAGTACTGGAAAAATGGGTAAAATATTTCTACAATTTCTGGACATATTGATGGAAAATCAGTAGAGAAACTATCATAACAGTGTATTTTATTTGCTCATTTATTTAGTTTCTTTAGAATCTAGGTTTCAAAATTAAAAATCCTTATAAAATACTTTAAAGACTGTGTAAATTTTCAAATGTATATTAAGCCTGGCACAAGGGTTCTTGTAGAACATTCTATTTTTTTTTCGTTTAATACCATATTTTCTAATGAACCACAGTATTTCACTTCCTTCTCTCTCGTTTTATCTGAAATTTTACACAGGAAAGAGCTGATATTGGGATACACAATGTCCCTTCCTGGAAAGGCAGACAAAGTAAAATTAATTCATTAATTCCATTTCTGCATCCACTCTGTACACATCTATTTAAGATTAGACTTTTCATTGTGTCTTTAGTGGGCATAATTTGTGAACTGATTTACTACCAGTTAAAGAATGTTCTTCCAAGGTACATAATTTCTTCAGCTGATTCTTTAAATCACATTCAGTACTTTTATTTTATATTCTGCTATTCAAGTCTTGCTGTTTTTCAGTAATAATAAAACAAGTTAGAGTTGTCAACAACCTCCTGCACTTCATATACTTTATAAATCCTATAATTTTTAGAAGTATACTTGAAAAGCAAAATTTAATTTTCAAATGTCTTTTAGACTATAGTTTGATAAAAGCAGTTTAATGTTTAAAAAATAATAAATAATTTTTCCTTTAAAACAGTGTAGAAAAAAATACTAGTCCCTGAGTGACAGTGTTTTCTACTGACTTCAGTAATCTCTGGCTATGACGTTACATTCATAAAAAAGATACTTTTAAGACTAAATTTATCATTAATTTCACCTGTACTTTTTCCATAAGATACATGTCTTGTTATACTCTATGTATTCATATACTCCACATGTACACATGACAAAAGGGACTTACTAAAGCTTGTGAAATCCAAGATACAAATTATTCAAGGAACCTGTATCAACTCAGAAGAGAAAATGAAGGAAAAAGGGAAGCCATAATTCAGAATTAAAACATATTTCAGTCATTAAAATAAAAGAAACCCAATTAGAATGACAAAACCCAGCCAACAGCATAAGACTGACTGAAGGGGCTCCAAGCATTCACAAGATCTACTAAGAGAATATGAGTACTTTGTCAGTCTTAAATATTTCTTAGCAAAAGGGAATCTGTGAAACAACACTGCAAGAGAATCACAAAGTAAGCAGAAAATGCATTATTCAGAATTTAAGAGGAAATAAACAGAAGCTTAATCAATATTTTTTTTAGTGCATGTTGAGTATTTGAAGTACCTAATGAAGCACTCAGAACATGCACAATGTCATAGGAAGAAGCCTTCCCTGAATTTCTGGGTAAATGAACTCTTAAAATGAAGAATGAGACAGTTGAGTAAATAAATAGCACCACTTTGGAAAGAATCAAAATATTCTGAGAAACTTATTATTTAAAGTTTCAGTGTATTGTCTCACAGTCAGATTGTACAGCTTCGGATTTTTTCTCCCAAGTTGTGGTGAATGTAGGTCAAATTTTAAGTCATGCTGCTTCTTGAACATTTTGGTTTATTGTTATGCAGGTTGTGATGATATCCCATGGTCCAATCAATTCTAACATTGCTCTGTGCTGAATTTCTTTTCACAGCTGAATGGCCATTAGCTCAATTCAAAATGGATTTTTCAGAGAAGAGGCTGTGCATGGCAAGCAACAAATACTGTTATCTGATACACAACTGGAAAACTCATTTTGAGATAGTTCTTGGAATACCTGGTGAGTAGGTTATAGTCCCTGAAAAAGGAGAAAGAATGTGGAATTTTTCACCAGGGCAAGCAAGCATTATGTTTAGTCAAAGAGAACAAACTAGTAAACAAATCAGTAAATCAGTCTGAATTGGCCCACTCAAGACACTGAGGCAGGCTGGATCCAAAGCGATTTACTTTCCTTCCAGGAACTGGAAGGCAGCTAGGGAAACAACTATGATTAGCAGAGTAAATACTCCCATCTTTCTTCATTCATTTTAAAATTAAAGCTAAAAATTTGATCATAAAGGTTTTGTTTAATAAATAGCTGTGGAATGATGTTCTGTACAGGGATGTAAATCACAAAGTTTGGAAATACAGTAACTGAAAAGACATGTTGTGTAGCACTTTCCAATGTGGAAAGTTACCTATCTGCACCAGCTCTTTATAAGCCATAATATTCTGACTTTATTTTTCTTCCTTCTTTTTAACAGCTTAGTTTTCTTTACTTTAGTTCCTTTCTTACAACAGAACAATGAAAAAATAATAGTGTATACTGTTTAATACAATTTTATATTTAATTTATACCTTCTTGTTAATTGTTTTTTGGTATACTTGTGACTTATTTTACTTCCATCTCTAAAAAAAAAAAAAAGCTCTCCCAAGAGTGTAAAAGATATTTTACTCCTGATTCTAGTTCTGTACACTACTGTACATCTAAGTGGAACTGTCTAACTGAGCCAGTGAATCTACATGTGCTTTAAACTGATCTATTTGAAAGGCAAGTGACACCTCTTATTGTATCTCATTCTCATGCCTCTCCACTTTAAGCATCTGAGATTAGCAAATGCCTCTTTTAACCCAGGATCTAGCAGCATCTAACACAGAGCACCAATGATGACAGCCAATCATAATTTGCTCATACACAGTTAATACCTATTTTTAAGCTATCTTGTTCTAAAAATCTTTAAAGGAAGGCTGCACTGAGGTGGGGGAGAAGGGGAGGGGAAGGTTACTCTAAGAAAGAAAAAAAAAAATCTATATTCAAGACTGTGAAATTAAGCTTCTAAATAACTATTCATAAGCTCTAGCATAGCCAATTAAACAAACCTGAGAATTTATTGCATTTTTTATTTTTAACAGTTCTTAAGACACTGCTATTTCTAAAATATAAATTCATATAGCTTTTATATAAAGTCTCTAGATTCCTTCTCTAACCTTAGGAGACAGCTGCATAGAAATAAACTTCTTCTGAACACCAGGAGCTCTTCCTGTGAAGTGCTGATATTTCCCTGGTCTGATGTCTGATCTGATTCCTTGATGGACTGGTTTCTACCTCCTCCTTCTATGGCAAAACTGACCTCTTCTCTGCTGTTTCTGTGACTCACTGGTGTTAACTGAGCCTTTGCAGAGAAGAGAGTGTGCCTAAGATACCAACAATCTGATTTAGTTTTCTACTCCAAGTGAATAATTTCTCGCTATTGTGCATGCTAGGAGGAGATGCGGGACTCTTAGATGATATGGAGACAAGGTACAGAAGGTTTTACTGTTGTTAGATGCTTCTGGAGGTAGCAAGGGAATCCTGAGAAAAGAGGAAGAGGTTTAAAGTTATAATTTATACCTGAACAATTCCGGAGTAAATGCCATAAATTCAATTAAAAGGTATCTCAAAGGGGAAAAAAGTGTTTTGCCCATTAGACTATGTCATGACTAAGAAAAAATATCCAATTTGAAACCTGAAGCCTGTGACTTAAGTAGCATCATTATTCTATGAATCCAAACTAAAGTAAAAAGGACAAGGATGCATATGAAGTTACACATAATTCCTGCTAGCTCACAGATTTTAAAATGGTGTTGTCACCTGGGGCATTAGCACTGATCACCATCACAGTAATGTCAGAAATTTAGTCCTGACTTATGAAACCCTCTGTCTGAAATAAAAACATAAGGAGTTTGTGTGCAGCCAATAGTAATTGATAGCTTTTAAAATAAAAGAGCTTATCTATTCCCATCTAAATTTTCAGGCTGGAGCACGGTGCTAGGGACGGTGTATATGTATGTACTCAGTACCACAGGAACCAGCAGTGCAGTGCTGTCATTTTAGAGATACATCTAATTCTCCATAAATACTGAACAACTGCTGAAAAGGCAAGTTGTTAGAGCAGAAAAAAAAACCAAAACTACAACATGAACAGAAAGTTCACTTTGAAAATATAATTCTAAATTTTAATTTATGCTATTCTTAGACTATCATGTTGGAGGACGTAAGGCTGAAAAAGATTTCTACTCTATGGCAAAAAATTTTAAAGCACCACAGTTTGAGCACAGAAGCATTTTGCAGAGCAGAGCATACTTTACTGAATAGTTTGAGAAGCTTCAGAGACATTAAATCAGAACAGCAGATTATCTGAAAAATGCCTTCCAAGAGGAAATCGTTCACAATGCTTTCTTTATTTGAGGGATTTCTTATTTTGTATTTCCTTTAGCAAGGCTGTTGTGCAGCAAAGGGATTGGAGATGAGGGAGAGAATGCCATGCAATTGCACTGGTTTTTGACTGTGAAAAGGCAGATTAATCCATAAACCTACAAGTTTTCTACTAATTTTAGAGAATTTCTTAGAAAGAAAACTATGGCTTTGGTAGTGAATGAAAACTGAAAATCTAACATGTTCAAAGATGAGTTCAGAATGAACAGGTAACACATTCTTCTTCAAGTTCTTTGAAGATGTAACTGTTAATAAAGATAAGAGAAACTAAGAAAAATAGCTCTCTGAAATAATCAGATAGCCTTTTACCACTTCCTCCTACATCAAAAGGAAAAATAGTTGAAGTAGAGAGTTACTGTGAATAATGTGTAAAAGTAATTCAAAAGAAAGATGAGTGAAAGTTAAAAAACTGAATTTCTGGTAGCTCCACACTTGAACACTGAAATATTTCTGTACTTATCCAAGCACCAAACAAAATCAATCTATCTTTCTTTCTTTCCTTCTTTCTTTCTTTCTTTCTTTCTTTCTTTCTTTCTTTCTTTCTTTCTTTCTTTCTTTCTTTCTTTCTTTCTTTCTTTCTTTCTTTCTTTCTTTCTTTCTTTCTTTCTTTCTTTCCTTCTTTCCTTCTTTCCTTCTTTCCTTCTTTCCTTCTTTCCTTCTTTCTTTCCTTCTTTCTTCATGTAAGTTAGGATCAATCAAAATATGACGTGAAGTTTTTAAATAAGAGATTTTGTTTTCTCACGATAGCTGAGCTGGGAGACAATGGTATTGGTTTTCTGTGTTGTGAAGAGAGGAGTATGTCATTAGACTATATCCCATTAGCAAATGGTCCATCAGCATGGAACAATCCACTGTCACCTGGACATCAGCTTTAAACTGTCCTGGATCAATGCAGACCTAAGAGCTCTGCTTTGCTTTTCAAATACAATCAACATTTCACACAGTTCTGATATCAAAAATTTTCACAGCTCTACTCAGAAGATCCTGTTCAGAGTCAGTGTCTGATATCACCAGCCACTTATCATTACAGCATGTTAGCATTGCAATGTTGTGCACTGCTTCTGTCCTACTCTGTTGAGGTAGGTGGCTCATCCCAGCATTAAACACCTAATTAAAATTGCACAGGGCTCTTCTTCATCTGGGTTTATCTGATTTGCAAAGAAATCATCCCAGAGATTGCCATAAAATTTGCTTTATCCTCCTTGCAGCTTTCCGTCACTGAAAGGACATGTTGAAACCACAATCCTGAAAAATAAGTTTTCTCTCATTTCTTCAGGGATTTTGTTTGTTATTTAATTCTCCAATTATTTAAAATTTTATTTCAAAGTTCTTTAATACTTTATCCAATAAATATTTATTCTACCAAAATGATTTGTACATCTTTGATTAATTTTTACATAGTTGGAAAGGGATTTGGTCTTTACTACATTAATTAATAATATAAATTAAGAGATTCTTCTCTTTCATCAGAGCTGATCAGGCAATTAAGGACAGGTGAAAGTCTTAATACTAAATTGGATTAGATTCAGTTCTGAATTTCTAAATTGAACAAGAATATTTGGACCTTGGGCTTTATTCTAAACATCTGTAATTTAAAGACATCAAAGGTTATCCATGACATATGCAGGCTACAATGTTTCTTTAAGTACATTCACCATCTCCCAGATGCTGCAGGGAAAACTGAGACCAGAGCCCTGTCTTCCCTACCTGCCTGCATACACACATGGCTGATGGCTGACCTTACACACATCTCTCTCTTGCTTAAAATTCCCACCTTGCTTTTTCCCCCAGCTTTCTTTGAACGATATTTATTTAATGGAGGGGAAAACATAGTGTATTTTTATTTGTCAAGAAAGCTAAATAAACACCATTGGCCCTCATACACAAAGCCAACCAGCTTCAAGTCTCCTTGCTCACTTCTCTGGTTCCATATGCCAATTGTTCCTGTCAAGCACTGCATTCCTTTCACCTACTTCAATTCCCTGGGGAGTTGTTCACACTCCTCTGCAGCAGTATGCTGATCTCCAGGGAAAGATCCCTTTTCTTTTATTCCAGTCCACCTACGAAAGAGGCTGGAAAACACTGTGTAAGTAACCCCTGTGGAGGTTATACAGTGGAAAGACACACTGTTTAATGGAACACTATCCTTAAGTACTGTTGCAACTAAGAAGTAATAGGAGGAAGGAATACAAATGCATGGAAAACACATGAAACTCTCCCTTATCTACTTCCAACAGGCATTAGAAATGGAAAAAAGTTGTTTCACTTTTTATTGCTGAATTTGGAATATGTGGGTCTAAATTAGATGCTCTTGCTCCCTGTTGCTTTATGTAATTGATAGAAAAATTTTAATGGACTTACTGATGTCCCAAATTAATTTAGTTTCCTAGTGATCCAGTTAAATGTATTTTCAAACTGTCGAGATAGCTTAAAAATCAATTTTGATACCTCCCTAAGCTCTAGCAGTTCTTATTTGCTCTCCCAAACCACCTGGGAAACAGGTGGAACGGCAAGCTTTTCCTCATTTTGGTATGGAAGGAGAAATTTCTAATAGAAATTCTTTCATTTGTGTATTTCTTTGTATTCTGTACCAGCTGGCTAGAAATCAGTGTCACTATTGAAAATGCACAGGGCATGGTTCAGGGTGCAAATGATGCATTTATAAATCACACACACACACACTTCTTAACTTCCTTTCACTCATAAAGCGTTATTACACCCTCGGTGTCTACACCCAACATGACAGAAGATGAACGCTGCCAATGCTGTGATAACATCAGAGGCATCACTTGCAAGTAGTTCAGGAGCGACTAACAGAAGCAAAAATAATGAAAGAAAAAGTAATAGCCATGTGACAAAGTAAAAGTTAGTGGTATCTTAAATGCTGGATATAATGATGAAAAATAGATCACAGAGCACTGTGGACTTCTCTGAAAAATGAGGTCATAGCAATAAAGCTCAAGAACCTAAAACATGATAAAATGGCAAAAGCTTAATCTTTATACCCACTTGCTATGCACTTTTGCGTGGCTGAAGGAGGTTTCACTTTGCCTTAATTTAAAACTACATTGTAATATAACTTCTGCAACACTGTGAAATTTATTGCTGATAAATCAGATTGCCTATGTTTTACAGGAGATACTGTTCTCTAGGTGCATGCTCCTCAAATTCAATAGTAAATACAGCTACATATAAATACAGAGGAAAATTATGAAAATATTTTCTCTTAGCTCACATATTTATAATCCTAAATCTGTAGCTGACTTGTTTTATGAATTGCCTTACTAATATACTGTGAGAACCCATAGAGAGAAAAATTACAGAACTGTCAAGCTCTTCTGATGATTAGTACTTGTACAGAGCTCAAAACTCTTAGATTACATCTCCAGAGGTCTTGCTTCATGAGATTGCAATATAAATAGCTGGTTTCTTCAGAATTATTTGCTGGATCCTTTAGGGATATATTAGCATATCAACTCTAAGTCACTGTATACTGCTTGTGACCTTCTTTCTGAAGCAGGAAACTTTGTTCTTAGAAAAGTTCTCTTGAAATACAAACTATGGTGGGTTACTATGGTCATACCAACACTCAAATTCATCAATTTGTAGAATGGTTTTCATGTACAATTGTTCATATTTTCTATCTAACAATAAAAATGAAAGTATATTTAAAAAATCCCCTTCAGAATCTTCTGTAGCTTTTTAGTGTTGAACAAAACTAAGAATTTATAGCAGAGTATGGCAAGACACAGCCTACAAACCATTATTTTTTCTTTACACATTAGCAAGTATTGAGTACAAAGAATCACCTGCCAGAATTATTGTATTGCACTATTGATAATTTTCCTAGCTGGGCAAAGAAATCTCTATCAGTCTTGATGAAAAGTATATAATCATTATTCTGAACTGCATTTATAGTCATCTTCATTTTAAACTTCCTGCTTTTCTTTGCCATGGCCTGTTTTCATTAAAGATTGTTGTTGCTGTTTGCTTCCACACTCTGCTCCAGAACTTCATTTCTAGGCAGGGAACATCACAATCATAAAAACTTCAAGAGACTGTTAAATTTCTAAGTTTCCCCTTCTGCAGGACAAATCAATAGGTATAAAGCAAAGTAGGCAGAGTCTCAGTTCCAAGCCACATAGACTACCTCTATTACTCATTGACCAAATTCAAGAAAATCATTACAGGGCAAAAAGACATATTCATTTTCTTTGTACTTCTGAGAAGAACACTATGATAAACAACTTACTGACTCTTCTCCTATATTTAGTTTGGATTGTGCAATGGGAGCACAGCTTTGCAGGACACTGACAAAAAACAAACCAAACCAAAAAAATACACACGCACACACACAAGTCCAAATGAGCACAAACCCTCATCTTGACTGTGTTCTTCAAAGGCTGGATAGATATCTGAGTAATGACTGTACTTTCACCCATTCTTTCCAAAGTTTTTAGACACATCTCAAGTGAATCAGCCTCTCCTTCTGCTAACCAAGATGCCTCCAGCAAAAAGGGATCCCACAGGTTATCAAAATAGCACCAGAAGATGGCAAATGACAAAGACATTCACAGGGAGGAGCTGACATGCAAATCAAGGCTCAGAGCTAAGACACTGTGCCTGACCCTAGCTGGAACTCTAGCTAGGCTTCTGTAGGGTGACCAAGCACAGGAGCTCTCTGCTCTTCCCTCCAGCCAGCTCACACATCTAAAGTCTGTCTCTGAAGATCCATCTTCATTCTGGTTATGAGGTTCTCCAAGCAACACAGTAAGAACACAACTTGGTTGGTATGAAAACATAATTAAAAATGTGAAAATGAAAAAATCTTTTGTTAATAACTTTTGGATCGATTAGCTGAGTTTTACTGGATGATTGGTTTTGTTGAGTTTGTGATCTGGGGTTTTTTGTTCTTTGCTTTAAGAGCAATGGGCTGATACTGTTAAAAAGTAATATTATTGTTGTAATTGTAAAGCAGAACTTAAAATTACAGTGGATTTTAGCATATGAGATCTGGCCCAGATTCAAACTTCACTTATATGACTATCAATATGGAACAAATCTGATGTAACATATTAGTTCAGTTACACTAATGACAACTAGATCTCACACTTCACAACTGAAATGTTATTAGGTATGCTACATTATAATTGCTCCCAGCAGCACTGCCAAAATTTTAAAAGAAAAATCTTAAAATTTTAAATTAGATCCAAGTAAGTATATTATACAAGTATTAAATATAATTACTTTTTTCCAACTTCTCATACGGTGCTTTTATTGTTGTAGTCTCAGGTATGTTTCTGTTGGCAGGAAACACCAACACATTTGAAAAGCTTTGCATTAAATTGCCTTTCTATGCCATTCTGCATTCTTGGCCTAAACAGAATAATTTTTTCCCCTTAACTACTCTAAACCACATGGAAAGAAAGAAATTGAATAAAATATGATTTCCCATATGAATTATCGCATTTCTTGTGATTAAATTTCAGGCAGTTATAATGTTATCTGCTTCTTTTGACAAGTACAATTATTGTTGGCATATGCACCCAAATTGTATTTCACTTTCTGAAAAAAGAGCCCATTACAACCAGGAAAGTCACTAGTAAAAGGAAGGCATAGGAAAAAGTATTTTATAAATATTGATTTACCCTTAGTACCTGTCAACAAAAATGCAAATGGTCACAAATCACAGCTATAAAGGAAATACAATAAAACCCAGGAACAGTATTATACACTGGCAAGACTAAAGAGATTTCCAGATTCCCATTTGCCCAAACTGAAAACAGTCTAAACAAAACAAAGATGGATGTTTTGTTTCATAATATATATATACACATACATACATACATACATATATATATGTATGTATGTATATTCTGTATCATTATAGAGTAGAATATTTTATATCAATGTTGGTTTTGCAAGGTAGTTCAGAAGCAGCTTATGGCTTGTAGTTGTCCTGTTCTGTTCCTTGCCTGGTATATCTGACCATAGACATTGGGTTTTTAAATCACCCATGACTTAAGGATGCAGCCTGATTTCTGATCTGAGCCCTTCTGCTGCTGCTCATTGTCAAGAAGCAAAAACTTTACAGGCATGACACTGAGCAGCTAGATAGCAAGTGGATCCTTCCTTCTTGGAGAAATGGTGTTCCCAGACCTCCAGAGAACCTCCATACCAGATATCATGTTTCCTGATGCCTTAGAAATGAACTTACTGTTCCAGCAATAAGATTGGGAAGATGTAATAAAATTTCTGAGGCCACGAGGGAAATAATTCTTTCTAAAATCAGGATTTAAGTTTATTTAGAAGTACAGTACCTGTATGGTCACCTACAAAAGACAGTTTGGGGAGAAAGAGAGGGGTGTGGTGCAGGGTGGAAAGAGTAGGAATATATATTCACTGCTGCATTCCCTCTCTACACAGTAAATTAACTGCTTGAAAGTTTATTGCTATCACTGTGTGTCACTATCTGCAGTGGCTTAGTACAGTTCACATCAATCTTCCCCACTCTCAGCTCCAAACTTGCAACCAGGACAACTAGGAATGTCTCCTGACTCCTCAGGTGAGACCTGAGGTCTGCTGAGATCTGTTAAAGTTTAGCACTTCACTAGGATCAGAACTCTTCTGTCCCCATTGAGCCTCTACTTGAAACATCTTGCACTGGTGTAGCTGATCAGCCAAAGCGAGCTAGAGGAAGATACATCCTGCACAATGGCTTTTCCAAGTATACACACTGGCAATTTCTGCAGAAATCTCTGAATTAATTTATGATTCAAGTCTCAAGTTGGCTCATTTTTTGTGGTCTTTTTTTTTTTTAAATCCCACACAGATACAGAATTAAGTAGCTCATAGACATGTCATGTAGAAAATAATTCAAAATATTACTTTATTCTTTTGCCTTCTGCCTTCCAGTCTTTTTTTCTTCTGAACATAGACGCCAACTTCACATAAATTGCTGACACAAAACAATTTTAAGTTTCTTTTTCCCAGAAACTGCTTTCTGTTACAGGACAGAAAAAGAAATGATTCAATTTTATATTTGTTTTATTCATAGGAGTTCCAGGCTTTTACTGACATTATCATTGCAGAAACATGGCCATTTAAACAGACTTCAGAGATTTTACTTAGTGAAGTCACCTGTGCTTTAGCTACAGGTATAAGCCTTGATATTCAAGTGTTACACAGACAGCAAGGGCTGGCTTCCTTTTTACCTACATGAAGGCATTTAGAAAACACTGATTACTTAAAGAAAAAAGAAAGAAAAAACCCCACACATGCTCTTTTCTCCACATGTTCTACTCACTCTAATATAACAAAGGCTGCCTGAAGAACAAACATTGTATGGAACAAAAAATACAAGAATGCACATTTTGTCAAATGTATAGAGAAAAGCAGGGCAGGAAGAAGGGCAGTTGGAAAGGTAAAGAATGAAGGTAAGAAATACAGGGAAGTCACCCTGTTCATTTGGCCTGTTAGATGAATGATGTATACTGCTAAATGTCTGCAGAAAGGTTTCATGAGACCTGTGAAAAATGCAAGGGTATTGTTTGGGAGAAGAACTGCACATTTGGAACTCGGGAGACATTTCTAGGGATATTTACAAGAAGCCTCACTTTTCCCCTTAGATAAATCAGAAGGATTTCTGCCACTGGTTTTAAAAAGGAGTGAGATTGATCCTTTTGGTTTCCTGACAAGATAATGTGGAAAAAGCTGTCCATGAACTCATATGCCAAATGGGAAAAAAGGAAAGCAGGTGAATTTAATATTACAGAATATGTCCATAAAGAACTGTCATTCAATATAACATCCAAGAAAGAAAAAACTACCCAAAAAATCCACTATAAAAAAAAAGCTATTTTTTTAATATAAGTCTCTTTTAAAAATGTAAAATAATCTAAAAAAATAGGATCAAAATTTGCAAGGAGAACAAGAATAGAAGATAACTGAAATTCATCCAAGGTGAAATGAAAAGAAAATAGAGCAACAAAGAGCAATTTTATCAAGTATAACTGAATAATCAAGAACAATAGAAGCAATGAGAATAATTTTAAATATGGAATATTCTGAAAAATTGGAAGGAATTTAACATTCCTAGGTGAATCAGAAGCAGACTGAAGAATAAGAAAGAAGTTGCCTCTCCGTTATAGGAGGGGAGAAAAGAGATATTCACACACACAGAGCAATCTCACTGCAGGAAGATCTTTGGTTATAGTATGCATATGTAGTTCTTTAAAAGTCAGAAAATTAACTGGATGTGGCTATCCCACCTTTAAGCAGGAATTCTATCATGAGTCCGGATTAAGTGTTCTTGTAACTACCTTTTAAGATCTGCACTCTGTCTTTGCTCCATATAAAACACAGTTCTGGCTCTTGCTGTGCTCATTTGCCAGCATTAAAATATTTTCTTTTAAAGTTTAAGATAGTCTCAAATTTTAATTTGAGATGTGTTGGACCATATGTCACATGAAGCCTGATTCATCTCACATACTTCCTATTTGGTCCATTCTGTGTCTGAAAAAAAATTACACTAGAAGGTTCCATGAAGAAATATTTGTTCAGCTTAACTATGAGAGTTTTTCTCTTTTTATTTTTCCCATTTTATTTAAAATATAAACATTAAAGCAGTAATTCTTCCACTGTATACTCCCTTATGTACCTCTACTCCCCCAGAAATAAAATCTCCTTTGTTCCCTGAAGCATAAAGCCAGAGCTGTGTGTCATGTTATTGTACTTAACTTATTTCAAAATCGCTTATTCCTCTTGCTTTGGCACTCACTTCAAAATAAATGAAGGAATTAATATTGCTCCTGAATGTTGATGTAGGTTATAATAACAGCAAGCAGCAATACATTTTGGCAGTTCTATGGAAATCCTCCAAAAGTTGCGTTTAATACTTCCTGGGTATTTATTTAGGCAAAATAACTAAATATCAGCCATGTGTTTCCATTTATTAACAGTCCCTCAGAAGCACAGGCAATCAATGTCTTGACTTAGTGACTTCCCCAATTTGTTTTTAAAAATTTGTTTTGGGGATTTTTTTCTTCATTTCTATCTATTGTTATGTATTTATTCTAGCAAGGGCATAGTTTAAAGAGAAGAGACACGAGACTTACATTTTTCAAAATTCCCCGTTTGGTCCATAGTCTCAAGCACAGCCTTTAAGCGTTTCACTATCATCAGAAGTAAAATTTAATCCTAATTAGGACAGTGCGTAATATCAGTTTTCCAAAACGGGTTTTATGCTGCAATTTCTTAAATTAAAAAATTAGATATCTGAAGATTTATTTTATGGAGTTCCCTCAGGATGAAGATGAGATCTTGAACTTGCTTTCACTTTCTGAAGAATCTGAGGGATGAAATGGGTCAAAGATGTTTACAAAATGCTGTTTTGCTGATGAGATATGCTATATGAGTGTGCAGAAGTTCATGCTTCCTAAACGCTGAAAATTTTCACCATCAAATCAGAAGGTTTGCACAACAAAAGCTCCTGTTCAGAAATGGCAAGAAGTACATATATAAGCAACACCAGTGATAAATGCCTCCTTGCACATCCTCCCTATCACACAGCTCAAAGTTCAGAAGGCAAACAATTAATAGAAAATTAAACTTCAGTTAGGGAATGGAGTGTTCTTAAATTTCAGTGCAGCACAGAATGAGGTGTAAAACATGAGTGTGGTTAATATACTAACTGAAAGCTTTGTGTTTTTCCTTTTGTTTTTCTTAGCTAGAGATTTTAGATTTCTTCATGGCAAACAATTCTTGTCAATTCATAGATAACTATATACATAAAAATCCTGAAATCATTAATAGTTTCAACTAATATGATATCCCTGATACTGTAGCAGAAAAATAAGACCACCAATCACACCTGGTGAACCTGTCACTGCTCAGCAAGAAACATAAAAGAATTCCTTGTAACAATAACGTGCCACTATTTTCATTAAAAATGCGGTAATCCTCTTGAAAAGAATAGTTGCTAAGAATCCAGGAAAAGCTGACCTTGCTGGAATTCAGCCCTGAATTTGTTGTCAAATTATTTGTGCAGGAAGCTTCTTTGCGTTGCAAGCCTGAGGCAAATAAAGAGAATATTATCCATTGCAGGTACCCAAGACAAGTTCTGCAGAGGTTGGAGCTATGCATGACATTAACTATTCCATCAAGATTTAGTATCTGTTATTAATAAAAAAAAATATTAATTCACCATAGAATCCTATTGCTTTCTGTACTATAAAAGTTAGCTATCATCCTGTCTTGGTTAGATGACCAGCCAGCCCTAAAGATAAAAGTACTAAAAATGCAAATGGGGAATTGGGAAACTGAGATAAAGGAATGGCAGATTTATTAAGCAATTACAATATATTTTCTGCCTTTGGATGAAGAAAGAGAATTGATGGACTGCTGCACACCATATTGAATAGTATAATACAGTTAGCAATTGTAGTGCACAGATAGTAATGGAAATGGGTCTGAAAAGATTAGTCATGTATTAAAATAGACAAAGTACTCTGTATAGCGATACATCGCTAAGAGACTGGAAGGAAATGAAGATGGAAATGAAGAAAGTTTTTTTGTCACACTAATCAAAAGCCTGAAAAATATTAGAACATTGCAACTACTCAGAAAACAGCCATAGAAGAGACTCTGGTGGCTTTATCCAGTCTGAAACAAACCCAGCATGACACCTTCTTAATTCGCAGCCAGGAAGAAGAAAAACTTTCTGGAGAATGAGCCTTCTAGCACTGCCTGAAATACCACAATAGATGTGCACTTGTAATCTCCCTGACAGCAGAGTGCAAAAACCAGTAGCCTCCTGTGCTGTCATGGCATAAGCTTAACTTACCCTGGTGCTCCAGAAGGTTTTGGTGCACCCACCGATCTGTAGATTATAGCAACAGAACTTCTGATTTCTGGAAGTCCAATGACTGCAGAACAGATACGTACAAACCATAGTCTGTTTTGAACAAAAGCAGAGTGAGAAAATCTTGGTAGCTAGATTTTCTTGCCTTGTACCTTGAGTATTGATTTCTCAATACTATTACTTTGGCAGAGAAGGAAATGGAGGTTTGAGGCATTTAATAGTACAAGCTCACATCCCCTATGTTAAGATTCTGTTTGTATAAAATGTAATGCCATTCTCCCATAAAAATGACAAAAAAATATAGTCTTAAGAAAGTGTTCTCAGAAGGATATTGCTATATTTACAGTACAAAATCAGGTTCAGTGTAATTATAAAGTAGCCGAGCACTACTGAAGGAGGAATGA
The DNA here is from genome assembly GCA_034336665.1 of Luscinia megarhynchos. Lineage (NCBI taxonomy): Eukaryota > Metazoa > Chordata > Aves > Passeriformes > Muscicapidae > Luscinia > Luscinia megarhynchos. The sequence continues at coordinate 37,654,760 of CM067566.1, read as the reverse complement.
ACAGTTATAGATATATATATATATCAGATTTAGTATAAAGGATATATTCCACAGTGAATGAAAAACATGCTCTGATGGAGATCAAAGATAAATTAAAGAGCTAAATGTCATAAGTGACCTGCAGTAAATTTTTTTGGATCATACCATTACAGCAGGCATGTGGAAATATTGCATACTTTAGTTTTTCAGAAGCATCTGATAAGAGCATACCCTGAATATCACCTAACAAAACATAAGGAAAGAAGGAGGCATTACAAAAGATCCCAGCACTACCTCGTGGGGTAAGAGCAGAGCTGAAGCAGACAGAAGCTGGTGACTGGGCTGCAGGCCATGGTTGCACATGTCCTCATGAGGAAGCAAAGGAGTTTTTCTGCTGATCTCCTGTGAGTGGGAATGCCAGGCACTTTGTATGTGAGCCAGAGGAATTTTGCAACAGACAGTATCATTTTTGCTCCCAGACAGGGAGGTGAAGCTGACATAAAATTAAGGGGAAGGGAGATGCAAGATACTCCCACAAGTAAGAGAATGGGAGCATTTACTTCCCCTCTGATGCTAAGCAATAAGTGAGTTGTGATTCAGTCCTCATCTGATCCCTGCTGTTTGCCAGGAATGTGCACTGGCCTCCTAGTGTTTGATGAGTTGTCAGAATCCTGAACAGAGCTGCACCAGAATTGCCAAAGGTGGGCTTATAGGATCAAATAAATGTATTGGAATGAAAACAAAACCAAACAAAGTGTAACAAATAAACCCAACCACCAAACACAAAACCAAAACAGAGCTTGATGCTAGTGCTATAATTATTTTAAAAGCGTGGTACTTTAAATTAAAATTATTGTCAAAGTAGGGAAATTGGTATTTTAAAATGCCAATTGGAAAGATCTACCATTTTGCATCCATTTAGAGAAATTGATTTGTTGTAGTCTGTTAGAAAGTGGGGGCAGCTGATTGAAAAAAGACAGGATCACATAAGATTCATACAAAGAGAAAACAATGTGAACAAGCTGGCATTGCCAGAGTAGGCAACAGAGCAAATACATTTTTGTAAGAAGAAGATGAGAATATGGAATAAATCAGGCACGTGGTATCAGAATTCCCTGGGAATTCCCTTTTTCCTAGAAACCACACTGAATAAAGTGAAGCTTTTCAAACCAAGAACCACAGACAAATGAATAAAAGTAAAATCTTCCAAGACCTCATTTTGCACTAGTTTTCTCCACGTGGCTTTAAATAAACAGGTGGACCTGTTTTCTACCAGCTATTACATGGTTTCAGAGATTTAGGAAATGTGTAGTGAATAAAGACAAGGGCTTTCCCAGAGGCAGAAGCTGCTCCTGTGAACAAGGACACAAACAGCACAATGCCGTGCTGGATGCTACTGCTCCATCTGACAGAGTCTATGTACACAGCACAGCACTGTGCTTGGCTCCACTGAGGATAAACAGAGCAGACAAAGTGGGAATGCCATGCTAATGCAGATCTCCTGAGCTCTGCATGTAAGCAGAGAGACATAATTGTGCAGCAACACACTAACGTGAACTGTGATAGAATCACAGAGCCATAGGATTATTTAGGTTGAAAAACACCTCTAAGATCATCTAGTCCGACCATCAACCCAGTACTCCCAAAGGCCACCACAAAACCATGCCCCTAAATGCCATATATACATATCTCTTAAACACCTCCAGGGATGGTGACTCTACCACTTGGCAGCCTGTTCCAATGTTTGACAACTCTTTTCAGTGAAGAAATGTTTCCTAAGATCCAGTCTAAACCTCCTCTCACACATCTTGAGGCCCTTTTCTCTTCTCCTGTCACTTGTTAGCTGTGAAAAGAGACCAACCCCTCTGCAACATTCCTTCCTTTCAGGCAGCTGTAGAGAGCACAAGATCTCTCCCAAACCTCCTGTTTTTCTCCAGGCTAAACAGCCCCAGCTGCCTCAGCTGCTCCTCACAGGACTTCACCAGCTCCATTGCCCTTCTCTGGACACGCTCCAGGACCTCAATGTGTTTCCTGCAGTGAGGGGCCAGAATTGAACACAGCACTCAAGGTGTGGAAAATGACAGGGGGACAATCACTGCCCTGGTCCTGCTGGCCACACTATCACAGGTTCAAGCTGACCTGATGCTTGCACAGTCATTGATATAAAGCTTCATGGCTGGATATAAATATATTTTCTACTTATATACACACATCTTGAGACTCTGGGGTTTGAGTCACTGAATAGCCACAACTGTGTCTAAAGCTGATCAGAACTGTGCTTTCAAGGCATGAAGTTTGTAATGCAAGCTCTTCCAAAGAAAGTCAAAATCTGTTCCAGTATTGATGTTTCTTCATGTCCCAGGTCCTCTATCTGGGAAATGGAACTAATGGAATAATATCCCCTTTCTCAGTATCATGAAAATTAGTTTATGCATTTGGATAGGATAATGAAGATTTACAGAAAAGCATATGGGTAAAATAATTTTGTATCTCTAGGATGGTTAGAATAACAAACAGTAGATAAATTTGAGTGCCATATACTGAGCAATAAGATTAAAAGGTTAACTAATGGTTCCTACCTTTTAATTGCAAAGCACATATTGCACATTGAATAAGTCTAGGGACCTAGAGGGGTTAAGAGAGCAGTATGTGACCACATTAAAGTCATTGCCACTCTCATGCTCAAAATGACAATATTGAAATTATCCTGGCAATAACCATTTTGAGGTATTTGACTTTGCAATTCTAGAAAAAAATGTTAAATTCTTTTAAAAGGCTACAAGTTAGGCCATAACTAAGGCAGAGAAGTCAGTCTGCCTCCTAATACACTTTTATGATCCTCTTCTCATCCTCTACCCTTGCATTTTCCCAAAGGGCAGAGATTTCCCCTTGAATCCAAAATATATAAATAAACCAAATGCAACACTATTACCTTCCAGACATACAAAGACCTAAAAAAATGTTTCACAGAGCGAGCACAGTAGCAGACCTATGGCTGACAGGAAAGAAAAATGAAGCTTATATCAGGATAAAATAGATGTCCAGATTATGTTATTTCAGGGTCTCTTTTTTCCCCTTGTCTCCATCCAATCTCAATGCAAAAAAAAAAATAAAAATCTATGACTGTTCAAGGTGATAACAACATATCCTAAATATACTGCTCTTTGTCCCTCACACCACTGCTATTGGGCTCCCACTTGTAATCAAAACCATGAAGAAAAAGGCTCTGTTGTTATATCAGACCTAGCTTCCATGGACAATCCCTGAGAAGATTTTACCACAATTGCCTGGAAATGTAGGCATGTTAATGCAACCAGAATTTGTATCTGCTTGGCAGCAGATTAAAGAGAAAAATCAATTGCTATCGAACTTGAAGTCCAATAGGTTCTTATTGCAAACAGATAACCAACAACTACACGACAATGAGTTTATGGCCATCACTCAATTACAGCATCAAGTTAACCACACCCACTAACAGATGCCACTACTTTTCCAATCAGTTTAATCACAAGGAAATTGTAATCTCATCACCCACCAGTATCAATTGTGTCAGATCAGTTTGAAGAAATAATTAGTTTCCTGGAATTCCCCAGGTCGAGTATTTTAGCACACGCATACATAGTTTTTATTTGAACATAAGCCATGTAAAACAATAAATGTATGGGTGCAGAAGTGCAGTGCACAAAATCCAGAAATAATTGAGCAGATCTTTCCATTATCCTCCTGGCAGCCTATCACAGAAAACAAATATTTTATCCTCATTATTTCACAGGAAGTTTACTGAAGAGAAAAACACAAGCATTATTTTCATTCAGTTTTACAGGGAAAGTGTCTGTATTACTTACTAAACATTATTTCAGGATATGAAATCTTTGTAGGTTTGTGTGTGCACTGAGAGAACACAGGCAAAGCTGCAAGTTAGGCTCCTAAGCATGGCTGCAGGTATGCATGGAAGCTATCTTTTACCATTGCAGGATGTTGATAGTCTTTCTAGTCCTCTATTTAAAAGCTCGAAATGATGCTTTAGCAGATAAACAGCTTTTCAGGACCCCAATACACTGGTTTGACCCCTTACATGTAGGATTTAGATGTGCTGCTAGAGTGCCTCTATTTATCCCTAAATACTTTATATCTCACTGCAATGTTAAAGAGATGAGGCATTTAAGACCACCAAAAAAATCTAAGTTCAGAATCAAGTCCATAGAGAAGTGAGATTGATGCAAATAAATTATTTTTCAGCTTTTTGTTTTGTTTCATTATGCTTTTTTCTGCGGGAGTAGTTCTATATTGTGAACTGACACAAAATAATAGACTAAATTTACAACATTTCCTTTTTTTGGATTCTTTTTTTAAAAATAGTTGAGGGAGACCTGGAGGACTTGTAGAATGCAGATTGGAAGCCACTCTTTTAGCAGCCTCCCATTGCACTTTCATCATTGAAGCCACAGAAGGCATCTGGAGCTCGCACCCTGAGGTGCTCTCCCAAAGGCAGCTAAGCTGTCTGACAGGGAAAAGAAAAAAAGAAAGGAAAAAAAAAAAATCAACAAAAAAAGGCTGCTATGCCTAGCCCATGTTTCAGGCCTAGTTATGGGGTACCCGTAGAGCAGAAGTGCCAAAAAAGTCCTCCAAAGGACTAAAGCATCATTTGCCATAATTTCTAGATCTTTGCAAATCTTAGGTATGAGTCAGGGGGTCAGACTGGGGAAGCTGCTACACCAAACAAGAGGTTGTGCAAATGCCAGATCAGATAAGGAGGAGGTATTGAGTTTTAGGGGAAGGTGACTGCTAAATGGGACTTTTTTACAGAAGTATGGCTTGAAGTCTGTTTAAATTCTTTTTTAATGTTCAATGTCTTTCTGTATGACTCAGTAAGACTTGTAGACGCCTGTGTATTATTGAAAGTCAATGAGAAGGAAGTCCTGAGTCACCAAAGTACTTTTTTCTTTATTGTTATTCCCATTAGACAGTGTGATGCAATTATTTAAGTCAAATACTACAGCAAGATTTTTACAGCAGAGAGATACAAGAACTTCATATTGAAATTAGGTGAGTAAAAAGACAATATTACATGAGTTTTATAATCCTAATAGAAAGAGAAGTTAAGTAGTCTTCTGGATTATTGCAACTATTCAAGATAAATGAAAACAATAAATTCAATTATTAGTCTGCAATGTCACTTCTTTTTTTTTCTGTGTACATAATTACTTTTTGAAAGGAACAGAAGTGATTTTTAAATTATTTTTCCTACACATTTTTTCGTTCATTATTATTTGGCTGCGCTTAGGAAAAAAGGATTTGTAAACCACAATTGTTCTTTGAAGTACATCCAAGCTAACTACACAAAAAACCTCAATATAAACCAAATATAAACCAAACATAATTCAAGCAACTTTTAGCACATACTCATTTTTTGCTTATAGAACTTCCCAGTCTGTATTCTGAGATTGTGCATTATGAAATAGCAGTCCTTTTCTCCAGCAGACTTAAACTTAAAAGGTATGCAAGCATTGGTGGTACACACTTTGGAATGCAAACCAAGTTCTACACATAGCAACTGACAGCTCACAGAGCGACTCCTGTTCTGTGATCTCCACTGATTGGAAATTCCACTGCAATGCTACAAGCCTGGTATTGCTACCTGCAGGAGAGCAGATCAAGAAGTTTAGATATACTACATTTCAATTTTGTTTTTCTTTCTTACTGGAGTTTGTTACTGGAGAAGAACCGCAGCTTTGAATTGTGAACTCTGAAACAAACGGGAAAAGTAAAACACACCTTGAGGGAAGTATCAAACATGTTCTGGCTTGGCAGCTAACACTACAACTTCTGGAACAAAAGGAGAACTTTTAGATCCTAATCCAGAAATTGAGTCTACAACAGAAGGCAAACTTTTCTCTGCAGTCGTCTGAGAGTCAGCTAGCAAGAGGTTCAGCCACAGATTCAGGAAGAACAAGAGATCCAGAACAGTGATTTTTTTAGCATGGTGCAGAAACAGAATTTGGTCTGCTCACAAAAATTTAGTAAATATAAAAGACTACATGGGCAAGGACAATAGGAAAGGGAGAAAGACAAAGAGGCCAAGTTACTTACCCAATTGAATATCTCAATCTGTCTCTATTACCAGCCAGTGCATGTACAGTTTACCATTTATTTTCCATTCTGCATAGAAATCAAATATTCTGCTTTTCTACTACAAGTGCTTCACAACCCATAAACTCAGTTGCATCAGAAAACATGAGCCAGCTGTGCCCAGGTGGCAAACAAGGCCGATGGCATCCTGGCCTATATCAGCAATAGTGCCAACAGCAGGACCAGGGCAGGGATTTTCCCTGCATTTTTTTCACCTGGCACTGGTGAGGCTGCACCTCAAATACTATGGCCAGTTCTGGGCCTCTCAGCACAGGAAACACATTGAGCTGCTGGAGTGACAAAGATGCTGGAGAAGGCTCTGGAGCACAAGTCCTGTGAGGAGCAGCTGAAGAAGCTGGGGATGTTTAGCTCTGGGGAGACCTCATTGCTCTCCACAGCTGCCTGAAACAAAGATGTAGCCAGGTAGGGCTTGGCTTCTTTTCCCAGATAAGAAGTGACAGAAGAGGAAAGGGCCTCTAGCCAGGGTAGGTTTAGATCAGATAATTAGGAAAGATTTTGTTCACTGAAAGGGTAATCAAGTATTGGAACAGACTGCCACATGGTATAGCCACCATTCCTGCTGTGTTTAAATGACATATAGACAAGGCACTTAGGGCCATGGATTGGGGTGGGTGTGGCAGTGCTGGGTAATGGTTGGACTTGATATTCTTAGAGGTCTTTTCCAACCTAAGGGATTCTATGATTCTATCATCCATTAGTGCATGAAATGTGTCCCAAGGCTTAGTTCATTCAAATTGGAGACTCCTGCCAGGTGATCACAGAAATTGCCTGGCAGTTTTTCTACCCCAAATGTGCTAGATGTCAACAGGGAAAGTTTCCATTTCTTCAGCTTCTTCATTTCTTCAAGAAAAATCCACTTAAACTTTGAAATAAGGATGCAATTTCGATTTCCAATTGCAGGACAAAATTTAAATGCATCTCTATCACTGATAAAAAATTATCTTAAGAAGTGGGTCATTATTTTTATTCTGTTTATAATTGCTTAGTTTTAGTTTTAATTTTTCAGCTTTTGTTTTATGTATTCTGTGGAAGATTCTTGTTCGTGTCCGGTTGTTTTTTTTGTGCCCCTACTGTCCTTGTTACATAATCTACATTCTTCAGTAACATAAATAGCCTGAAACCAGAAAACAAAGCCCTTTGAAACAGAACACCTTCATTACTTCCCTGTGTGCCATAGTTACACATTCAAATCCATAGACTAGCACATCCAGTTAAGCATTTAATTATGCTGATCAATGCCCTTGTCCATTTAAATGCCTCAATGAGGCTAGTTTCTCTTTCTGTAGTCGCTTATTCAGGTACACACTGATTTTTAAAAAATAACTTTGGTAAGCATGAGCTCTATGAGATATTTTTTCCACTTCCCTATTTTCTTAAGTATCTCCATTATTATTACTGCTTTCCCAAGCATCAGGTATTGATATACAGAGAATAAAATTCAGAAAATAATTGAGTGCTCAGTTAAGTGCAAATATGCAGTTCCAGATATGCTCTAAAAATTGTATTTCTAAGTGACATGTAGTATGTTTATAAATTACTGGCCTGATAAAATTACTTTGCTGGTACACATCTAGCTCTGTTTTCAGTCATTTCTAGCAGGGTCTTGGGAAGAAACAGATGACTAACACATAACAAATTCCAAAGTGCATAGATGTATAGAAATCAGGAAGAAAACAAAACCACCAATATTGCATTTTAATTTTGCAAAAGGATAGAAAATTACAGCAAGAAACTTTTACTCTGATGAGATTCTGTATTTATGTGGAAGGCTTTGGGATTTTTTTATCTGAATCTAGACAATTCTTCAAGAAGTGTTATTTGTTGAATATAAAGCTCAAAGCAGCATTCTGTTTTATTCATTTGAAAGAATAAAAATCTGCTAATCATCATTATTTCTAAATATTTAGATATCCTGAAGTGAGTCATCTTACATATAAGGGATAACACTCTGTTATATGAATTTGCACACATCTAAATTACTGCCTTTACTGCAACTTCAACACTTGCAGAAGGCATCCATTCTGTCTTGCATGTAAAAATTAATCCTGAGGAGAAATCTGTGTCATGAAATTCTGACAAGAAACATGTATACTTATACAAAATGGAATCCACATATGCATGTTGGATCCTAACCCTATGGAACACCATCCATCTGTGCCAGTTGGGTGATTTGCAGCAGGCCAATGATGAGAAGCAATGCTAGTCATTCATTTAAAAGGAAATAACTCAACACAGCTTTCTCTTGTGACACATTAAATACCATAGCCAGAAGTGGCAGGGTGCTAATTACTCCAGTGATGTGATCCATTTTCTAAATAGTGAGAACATCAATAATTCAGTGGAAGTGGCTGTTAAAAAATTTAATGTCTGACAATCCGAGCCTGGCAAATAGAAAGATAATCTTTTGTGTGTACTAGTTGGCATTCAGAGGCTTTCTTTTCATTAGAAAATATAAATGCATTGCTCCTGCTTGAGGCAGTCTAGATTATGAAAGATGACAGATGTATAATGTGTCTACTTTTGATTGTTTCAGGTAGGAAGGCAGAACCCAGCAGACAAAAATGCAGATGTTACATATTTAATGAAAATTAGGTTTACAAATATGTTTAATAAAGGTTGGATGGTTTCTGCTAATAGTAGCAGCCAAATTACATGGAAATGAGTATGTCTACATAAACATAAAGATATTAATTAATCAAGGTAGCTCTGCTGGCTGAATATTGTACTTCCAGTTAAGAAAAATCCCCTGCTTATTCACAAGAGCTTCATTTAGCTGTTGACATCAACATCTCAGAGAGAGAGCATTAACAACTACAAAGTCAAAGCATATTGAAGAAATGGACTGACAAAGCATTCTTTGCTTACATAAATTTCTAGCTTCTATATTTCTGCAACAATGTAGATAAAAATAAGTGATAAAAGTCTTCCTGTTTAACTGTGTCAGACTGTAATTTGTGGGTACATATGATTTGAATAGAAAAGGTTAGAAAGGTATTGCCGAGTTTGACCAAAAATTAGAACATAGGTACCTGCATAAACTACAGCTCTGAAGAAAAAAGTTACTGATCAGCTATTCCAAGGTAATTTTAGGCACTTAACTCCCCTTCTGGCAAGTCCAGTCTCTCAAAATCAGTGACAATTAGGTGGTCAAATAAGAATTAGGTTCTCAAATATCTTTGTGGATATGGGCCTATGTCCCAGACCTAAACAGGTTAAATGCTTCAATTAGAATTTAAGTGGATGATAATATAATAGTCCTACTACAAGAAAATGGGTTTAGCAATGCTATTTCTCTCCTTTAGCTGTTCAAGCAGAATTTTAATGAAGGCCTTATAAAACAATCTCAGCCTAGACAAACTGCTTAAACACCCAAATCCTTGAATCATCAATATTTCAGCCCTCATGATTTTTCTCACCATAGACCAACAGACAGAGCTTTATATTGTTTTCAAAGTCCCAAATGTAATCCCTCATTAAAATTTAGATTGATCCCTAAAGAAGATACTTCACACATTCTTGCTTCTGATAACTGATAATTGAATTTTATTAGTTTTATGATTAAGGTAGAAGCTGAGAGCACGCTTCAATTATTTGCCACATAATGTGATGCACTTGAAATTTTTACTTTCTAAAATTCCTCTGACATTAGCTGCAACGCTTCATTTCTGGCAACTCAGAGTAACACATTTCATCTTAACCTCAAAGTCTTCTCACAAGCACCAGCTACCCATAAGCAAAGAGTGTCTCTGCTCTGGAGACTGGATTAACCAATACCTACAGACAGTAGTGACCTTAAATTATTTCACTTTAGGCTCTTGAAATGAAACTTTTCTCTTATTTACCTACCCAGACCACTTCAATGGTAACTCAAGCTGAAATTCAAATATCATACAAATAGTCACTTCTCAAAACTCTGGAAAAAGAGGAAGCTATTTCTTTTCTGAGAAGGGGTCCATGAAAATCCAGAAATTATCTCTCAAAACTTAGGACAGCTTATGTAAGAAGATGGGTGATCTTGTAGCATGTATTCCCTGTAGAGCCAAGACTTAAATGGGCTGCATGCATATCAGAAAAACTTTATCCATGAACTCAGTTGAAAGAACAGTTCTCAAGGAACTGTAAACTGGTAAAAACTCATGGCAGGAAAACTGTAGACAAGATCATTTAAACTCAGCTTGAATTATGAGATAAGAAAAACCTCAAAAAAAACCTTATAAAAACTCCACTAACATTAATCTACCTACAATGAGTCTAAGCAAACCATTGTCAAAATCTTAAGCATACCCGATATATTAAAAGAAAAAATTTGTATAGAGATGATATTTTGCATGAACTCCTACCAGAAATGCCCAGCCTCTATAATTAAAGGCTGAGTTTAATGCTTTATCTTCTGTCTGGATCATTTAAGGTTTATTAAATCCTGCAGTTAACAGTTAACCAACTTTGATAATTGCTTTTCTCTGAAAAAAAAAATCAAATTTACCTCTTTTCCAGCCACTCAAATAAATGTCTGGGTAAAATAAAGATATGTTTTCATCCCTTTAGATTTTTATTTCTTTTTATTGTCGATAATTACAGGGATTCTCCCCACATACTGTTGTGTTCAGAATATAGTCCCTCAAGTATTGAAGATTACTTTGTGAAAGTCAAATCTATATGCTAATGGGGAAAAATCCAACCAAATTAGAAAACATCACAGATTCTTTAGAGATTGTTACATCTCTTCACTAGGAACCAGTCCCATCTGGATGGGAAATAAGCAGGAGGAAAAACCCAAACACACAACACCAAAAAAAAACCCAACCAAACAACAACAACAACAACAACAAACCAACAAAATCAGAAACCAAAATAAACAGAAAAAACCCACCAAAAAAAAAAAAAAAACCCACAAAAAACCCCATAAAATTCAAGAAGCAAAGATAGCCATTGAGTCATGTTCTGTGACTCAGTCTCTTCTGACAGCATAAGCAAGGACATGAAGGGAGAGATTTCCCAATAATGCTAGTAGCTCAACATGTAGTAACTTGAAGCTTTACTTATGGCTCATCTTGTTTTCAAGGCCAAATTAATCAATGTCCCCACTAATGTTGGAAAAAATGCATTTCTGGGGGTACAAACTTTTCACGGAACAAAAAAATTTCTGACTGCAGCTGTGTGGAACACTGGATTTAGGCAAAATAATTAAAATGTAATGGAAAATTGGAATTAAATCTCACAATAAAGTGAATAATTTGTGGGCTTTTTTCCTGCATTTTGTGTAAATATATTTTTCAAGGTCAGGTTGGATAAGGCCTTGAGCAACCTGGTATAGTGGGAGGTGTCCCTGCCCATTGGAGAGGGAGTTGGGAGTAGATGACCTTAAAGGTCCCTTCCAACCCATTGTGTTTTATGAATATTACGTGGAATTATGTTGATATGTCAGCATAATGTTGCCTATGTGCAACTGGACTTTAGTTAAAATCTGTATGAACTTAAAATTAAATCTTTTAGAATTTTTTCTCCTTGAAAAAATGATACTCATATACTCAAAGCATATTGATCCACAGTTCTGAATATTAGAAATGTCATATTCTATTCTGCACTGTGTTTTATGGAAGTTTTCTGTAAACTCTGCTTTGCATTTCAACTTAACCCAGGAAATTTTTCAGAAGGCATTTGCTAGTTTGCATCAGCCCATATCACCATCACTTAGTGTACTTCCAGCTGCTACCCTGGAGCTACTCTGGCACAGGTTCCTTTAGTCCATACTGCAGCCATTATTTTGCACAGCTTCCCAAAGTCTTGGTAACTTTAAATTTAATATTTAATATTTTTTAATATTGTTCTCTCCCAATTTGCAGATAAAATACAGTGTGTGCCTATTCAAAATCCTATGTATTTGGTACTTTTTGAGTTATTCCTTTGTGGTGTTATAACCTACTAAACACGAACACAAACTGTAACAATTTAACTTTGGAGAAATTCCTAGTGCCCGATTTGCAACTATTATATCATTTGATGACTTACCTAAATAATTTTTTGGATATTTTTCCCAGCAGTTGTTAAAATATTTACCATGCAAATATCTGCCTTCTATTCCTCTGCAGGTGGTTAAAGCATTGCTTTTGTGATAACTCGAAAGGTCATCTCCATCAGGCAGCATTAAAGGAAATCATCTTTCACAGATGTTTGTTTCCAAAGCAGACTACAGAGAAGTCATCAGAATGTTACCGTGATTTTTTTACCTTTGGGGAAAGTTTATTATTGAGCTGTCATCATTAAAAATTCAAAGCAGTACATTGACAAAGCAAGATGAAATGAGATTCTCCTACTATCCACATTTATGGCAAAACAACTGGGGAAAGATGGATTTAAAAAAAAAAAAAAGTGAAGAGAGAATAGGTTGCCCTTAGAAACAGTAACTTTAGGCACTCTGAAAGCTGCAAAATTTGACTTAAAAATCCACAGATTTACAGTGATTTTTTTTTCAGAAACTTTACCCAACATAGGTAATTATAAGAAATAGCAAAGAGGCAGTGATTTGAACAGCATATTGATTTGAAGCAGCACTTGAGATTTGGACATAACCAAGCCCTTTTGGGTTTTTTTTTAACCCTAAAAGCAAGAGCTCAGTATTGTGCACCATTAAGCCAGAAACAAATTTTTTGCACTGGTGTTTCTCTTCGATGTGGTATCAAGCAACATATTTGGTATCACCAAACCCTTTATTTTGGCACTTTTAGTCCTACAGGAAGGGAATAAGGACCTCAAATTACTTCATTGATTTGAAACTGAAACCATGCTCTGGAGATACACAGGATATAACCTGCCACATCTCTCTTTCTGCCAATATCCACAGCTGCTCAAAGAAACTGAGAGGTGGGAGAGTAAGGCAGCTCAGAACTGTTCTTCCATCATTGCCACATTGCCAAAAGGGATGCTACAGTCCTGGGCAAGAGCTCAGTGTAAATTCTCTTTTTTTCCTCTTCTTTTTTACTCAAAACTAAATTTATGGTTGATTTCCTACATCGTACAAATTTTTTCCAGGAAGCTGCCCACAAAGGAAGCTAGAAAGAGGAATGTACCTGAAATGTTACCCTTTCCCAACTGTAGACATTGATTTATAGGATGTAGAAGGAGCCCCTCTATACGAACAGGCTTGTCAGCACATATCTTTTTAATTAGAGAAAAAAATCAGGAAAACAAAACAAAATTGAAAATAAGTAGTTCAATTCACCTACCTCATTATTTTGTCTGTGCTAGATAAAGAATTCACAGAAAAACAAAAACAACCACAAAACAAACAAACAAACAAACAAACAAAAAAACCCCAAACAAAAAAACAGCAGAAGCAAAAAATATTAATTCAGCCAGAGGGGCTGAAAGCTGCTATCAGGGTCCTCAGTCCAAACTACCAGCTTTCCTAGGCCAAGGCCACTCCTCCTAGTGAAACCATGACATGACACAGCAAGGAGTTTAAGGCCTGTAAATTTAAATTAGTCATCCCTATCAACCAATTATCATTTAGCTAATATTTTCCAACCCACATCTAATTAAGTCCCTTGAGCTGAGTGTAGCTACCCAGGCTCTGTCATCAAAGGACCACCAACATCACCTGCTTCTATGGGAGTCACTTCCTGATGGCCTCTTGCTGCATCACTAAAGTGCACAGAAAGAGTAGAGAAAATTTTCTTTCTCAACTTAAACATCCTGGTCAGAATCTTAAAGTTCATAGGGATGAAACTAAGCTATAGAGTCAGTAGGCATAGAGAAAGATAAAGGTTTTACTGGGTTGGCTAAGCCAAAACCACAGTATGTCTCATGTTATAGAGAAATGTAGTATAGAAGACTGAATAAGGCCCCTTCCTGAGGACTGTGGTCTAAGTGGATTTCCATGACAGAAAATTAATTTATTCAGATATCTCATGAAAACTAGTGAATTACCTAATAGCTATGTCTATGACATAAGTCTTTTGTTGACTTATTTTTGTAGAGCACTTACCAGTCATGTACTGTGTATTATAAAACCCAGACATCCTAAAAACAAATATCTGTTCTCTATGTGAACAGGAAAGGACACCACCACAATCTATATCTGTTTCAGGGTTTATAAAAAAATATTAAACATATAAAAACTTGTTGCCTAAATTTGAGGTTAGAATAAGTTCCCTAGTTATTGATAAAGAAATTAAAGTATTTTACATATTCCAAGGAGAAGTGTGATATTTGAAGGCTGGAGGTTATTTTTCTCTTCTCTCTCTAGACACAAAGGCTAGAGTAACTCCTAATTTAGGCAGCCCAGCCAAGTGCCTAACATTACCTCTGAAACAATCAGTCACATAAATTTTCCTCTTTTCAAGTTCTTATGATCTATAACCATACACATTTGCTGAGAGAACAGTGTGGTCATGCCTGACAGACTGCCCTCATGTCCAAAGTGATGGCTCTACAGAGCACAGCAATTTGTGATAATTGTGTTGTTTAATTTTGGTAATGACATTTTAAAATAAATACCGAGGCTCTGATTGAAAAGTATCTGCATTTTTCTGTTCCTTCTTCTTGTCCGTATTGTTGTAGCTATTGTCTGGTAATATCTTCAAATACAGAACACTGGAAAAATTAACTATTATTGTCTGTCAAGTTCTGATACAACAAAAGCCACCCTTTAATAGAAACCTACTTTCTGACTTCATATACAAAATATGCAGAAGAGAATAACTCAGATAAAATCTGCCTTGTTAACTCCTCTGTTATGGCAAAAAATTCTCCTGAGAAATACTGCCAAATACATGAAGCTCAAGAAACTGATTTGGAATAGCCACCTTGGATTCAGGAAGAGGAAATCCCACTTGACCAACCTGACAGCCTTCTACAGTGGGGAGGCTGTGCTGGTGGATAAGAGGAGAGCTGTGGATGCTGCTTAGCACAGTTTTACTGGGGCCTTGGTCCAGCTGAAGGCGAGTCCTGCGTGCTGCATCTCAGGGCTCACTAATGGGCCCAGGGCTGTTCAATATCCTCACTGATGAGTGGGGCAGAGAGCTCCAGCAAGTTCACAGAGGATACAAAACAGGGAGCAGTAGCTGGTGCACCAGAGAGCTGTGCCATCTTTCAGAGGACAAGCCAGAGAGTGGCAGAGGGGAAATCCATGCGGTCCAAGAAGAAATGCAGGGCTCTGCACACAAGGAAGAACATCCTCAAGCACCTATATGTCCTGGGGGCTCACCAGCTGGAAAGCAGCTTTCCTAAGAAGGGTCTCAGTGTCCTGGGGAACAACAATAGAAGCCAGCAGTACACCCTTGAAGCAAAAAGTATCCCTAGCTGCATACGGTTCCTTCCTGTCAGGTGATTCTTCCTCTCTTCTTGGTAAAGATGAGTCCATATCTCAAGTGCTGAGTCCAGTTCTGGGCTTCTGAGTAGAAGCAAGGCATGGATTTGTTTGTGTGAGTGCAACACAGGACTGCAAAGATCTCTCAGCATCTCCTGTATGGGCTGGTACCATTCAGCCCAGAAAAGAGAAGGCTCATGGGGGATCTCAGTGTGCACAAGCACCTGATGAGAAAAAATTGCGAAGAGGAGCTAGGCTGCCTGTGCAGGGAGATGGGACTAGAAGATATCCAGGTGTCCCTTCCCAACTTACCATTTTGTGATCCTGTGATTCTATGAACTAAATATTAATATTGTATGTATTTTTTTAACCCAAAGATCTTAAGTAAAGCATATATCTCCAGACAAAATTCAAGTGTAAAAACCTTAAAAATGCCCTAAGCAGATAGATTGAGGTTGAGGAGGGAGAAGGAGTCAGCATGGTGAAAATAATTCAGATTAGCTAAGGATCTCCTGCCTTACCTGAAACCATTTAAAGTCTGCTTTGGTGGATATGTGCAAAAGAGCTACTACAGTTCTTGTAGGCAAAGAGGAAAAGGGTAAAGTAAAATTTTTAGCCAAATTATATCATCAAATGGTGAAAAACATTTTGTGGAGCACCAAAACTCTCTGGAGCCAGTAAATGCAGGGTCACTACTCGGATTTGTCCTAGTGTAGCTCAAAAGGAGAAAGATGAAAATAGGAGGAATTTACAGTTGATAAATAGCACACATTGCCATTAGTCAGAATGCATTTTCAAGACACGTGGAAAATTAATTTGTTTCTCAAAATCTTGCATTGAAAATATATAATCCCTGCTGCCTCCAGACATTCTCTAAAACAAATAATTCTTTACTTGATATTCTCCTCCTTGTAAGAGTATACATAATCCATTCTCTACCAGCCTCAGTGTTGTATCTGTAACTGACAAAATTTTTGTTCTTCTGTAAGGTTGCCCCTTTCTCTGCCTTAGTTTCTCATTTGTTACATGGCAAAATCACATTTTCAAGCTTGACAGGAATGTAAGTACTACAGTATATTAAAGGCTGAGGGGTTCAGATATTATATTGGTACATACTGTATAGATGATAAGTAGTTCTATCATCTGTATTTATAAACACATTAATGGAGATAATCATAGAATTATCTCTGAATTCCAATTTTGGAAAATCATGGTGGTGTTGATAATTTGTTTACTTGATTCTCATAGAAAAAATGGGATCTGTAAAACAAACTACTAGAAAGTAGACTAAAATATTACCTTTTCTGTAACACTCTCATTTCTCTCCTCTTTCATATGCCATATTTTCAAATTCCATTAATTCTATTTGCAGTCTTTCAAAATCATCCTATCAGGTTCTTCAGTTCCATTTTTTTATGTTTAAATAAATAATGTGAAATGAAGTGTTTTGGGGTTGGGGAGACTGAGGGGTTCTGCCTGCTGACTGGTATCATTGCTCTGTATTAGCATATGTTCTCAAAAATGTGGAGGCATATCCAAAGAACTCAAAAAAGAACTCCTAAAAACTGTTACAAACCTAAAGCTGTAGCCATCTGGAGCAAGTGCAATGCCTGCCATGAACATACATACCTCAGACTCTGAAGGGTTTTCAAGCTGAGTGAATTCACATGTGTCAGTGAAACAGGCAGAATTTCATGCAATGGAATGCAACATGGCACCTAGATGCAATTCATATTATAATGAGAGAGCCTTATCTAGGGTGCTCACAGTATTCTGGGATCTTTTCTTTTTTTTTTGGTAGAGACAGAAAGGAAGGCCCAGTCTAGACCTGAATGATCTAGTGGCTGCTCATCTGTTGTCCCTTACTCAGGGATGGCTCCTTTCTCTTGGAACGACCCCAGGCACAGCCAGCTGCTTCTGTTTCCATAAAGATATTTATGTTTTTGAAGCCCAAGAGGAACTGTTTCAGATTCATATCTTTACCAAATAAGGTTACCTGATTTCCTAATTTCCAACATAAATTGCCTCTTAATACAGGTTACGTAAGAAGTAAGATGCATGCTGTTTATTAATGCTGATACCCACTGGAAATCTAAGCCAGCCATGTACTGCCTGCCTGTTTTGTTTGATTCAGAGAATCAAAACTTCAGTCTGTGGGTCTGAGTCCTCACATGAGCAGGACAAAGCTGCCCACTCCATTCATATTCAGCATGTGGACAGATTTGTCGTGGGAGAGGTGTAGAGTAAAGTGGATTCTGGTCTCCCCCCAGCTGAGCACTCAGCAATAAGATGGGTCCCTGCATGGCCATCACTGTTATAGGGAATGCCTATACACTGGCTCCATGCCCAAACATCCCTAATGAACAATTACATTGTTTTTAGTATACTGGTCATCTATGATCATCTTTTCCTCAGAATTCTGACTTGTGTTAAATCTCTAGATTCAACATAAATATGAAAATGAATTTGGTATGAAATTCAAAGACTAAAAAGCAGCTGAACGGGCATATTTTACCTTTTGTCATTTCACAGAATGGACAACTGACATTTACTTACTATGCTGTTCTAAAATAAACAAGTAACAAACTCTGTTTTCTTTAGGAGCTCTTAGAAGTTACAATTGTGTTTCTAGAATTTACTTATGTAATTAAGGAGTGATTTTAAATATTATGAAGAACATGATAAAATTTCTCTACCTTCAAGAGACTTATCTTTCTGAAATCTTTGGCTTCAAAAATAAGAATGCCATTATAGAAGAGCAGGGCACAGCCTTACTCATCTTGACAAGCTCAAGGCAATGATGAATGATTTCTAAGAGAAAAATCTGTCATTATCGTTTGTAGTACTCAAGGGAGGGGACAGTAAATAAGCCAGTGAGTAATTATTCAGAAACACAGTGCTATATTTTGCAGGTTTTGTATAAAATAATTTTTAATAACTGTCATCAAAGAGCACTAAGTTAATCAGTTGTCATAATAAAATGACAATGTATTTTGAACAAAGTTGTAGCCTTATAAATTTAAAGCTGAGTATTCAGTATGAGAAAAATCAGGAAATTAAAAGTAAACAGTTCTTCTGAATTCCCATTTATTTTTTCCCCAAGCAGGCCTGCGTGAGATAACTGCATGAAAATACAACATACATAACACCCATAACATCTTAGGAAGAAACCAATTCATTTCACTAGATTTAGGTTTTTTTAGTGTAAGGGGCAAATTTCTGTGATCTACTGCTTTAATTATCTGACTAGGAAGACTGGGGTTCTCTTGTGGAAGAATCTGAGGAAGTAGAGTCTGAACAAAAAGAGTATTTCCTGACAATGGTCTTTTATGTTTACAGCAGGCAGCCAGAATGGTCCACTATCATGAGAAAATGTTCCCAAGCTGAGTGGTCGGTCTGTGCCCCTGAGCTTCTCCCCCAGCTGTCAAACTGCAAAGCTGAGACTTCCTTAACCTGAATTTCAGATAGCCTGCTTCACTCTGCAGCTGAGACAGCTGAAGAAGATTCATGCTGCCTGTTCCTGTCGCCCAAACGAGACAAGATCTTGTCAGGCAGCAGTAACACAGCTGAGATCGACCATGGGTTTGAACCCTGCATCATGCTTAGGTTTGCTGTTAGCTGCTTTTTGACTGTCACCTACAGTCAGGGTCCCTAAACTTCACCTCTGGCTAGTGAGCATTAGCAGGTGACAATTGTGTCCTTTGGCTGGGGTCACAGACAGTTGCAGCTCACTTTAAAACCCTTATTTTTTCATTCAAAAATCTCTTGTACAATATGAAAGCAGTTTATTCTTTTTTAATGAACACATGGCACATCAAGGAGTTCAGAATAGTTATTTTTTAATGAAAAATATGCTTGAGTGCATTGCTGTTATACTACAGACATAATGAAGAAGAGCAGGACCTTCAAAAGCATCTTTGGAAGTGACTCTGTTAAGAACATGTGATGCTTTTAAGCCATTAGCTCCTGACTTCTTATGTGAATTCCTGACTGCTTGAAGCTAGTGGTAGAAATTCCAGGCATTACAGACAGGCCACAGTTTCACTCCTGATGTAAGTTTTTCCAGTTACAATAAAAATACAAATATTTAGTATTTACATGCCTTATTTTTCAGCATTTCTTTCCTTGTGTCATCACTAAGCTTAAAGAAATTATTATACGGTTGATGTGGATTTTACACCTCTCTCTATTTTAAGAATATCATCTTTCAGCTAAGCATGTTGCTCACAGCAAAGAACTTACTGCCAACATGAATTACATATATTCAAATGTAAAGAGAATGATCTTAAAACTGGAAGAGATATTGAAAAGCTGAAAATACATTGAAAAAATACATTGACTTAGTAATAAATACAATTCGCCACACAATGCTTTTTCAAAAGTCAAAAATACCAGTGCCATGTTGTTTCACTAAATTATGCTAGAGGAGTGGCTGAGGCACAACCCTTTCAGAACTCTGGAAGACAAATTTGGAGATACCCCTTCTCTATTGCTTGATTGAATATCACTGCATGCTCTTCTAATCCATACTAATGGCTATGACATCTTCCACAAACATGATAGAAAAAAATTAACTATTACTCTTAGGAAAAATTATTAGGAAAAAAATCACTAAGAAGCATTTATGGGTTTCCATATCTAGTTCAAAGTTTGTCTTCAGTGTAAGAAAGGGGATAATTTGACCAACAGCTGTAAAACCTCATATAGAAACAATAAAAGCATGAATATCTATATGAAGTGTTTGTTATGTTTCTGGACATGGAGAATGTTCTATCAGCTGAACAAAAAATAATAATCCAAGAGGGATCAGAAAATTGCATGGGAAACTAATATTGTAAGAAAAGAACCTACATTTAACCGACTTTTTGAAAACAGTTTGCAGATTCACTTTAAATATATAATATTTTTTTATACAATGATCATTTTCAAAATACAAGCATGAAAAGAGTGCAAACATACTAAAATCAGGTCAGTAGGGTATCTGCCTTTCATTGAACCCCTATCTCAGTAAATACTCCTGCTTCCACCAATGAGTCTATATGTCCAGAGCAGCCACCAGGTCCTTGCCTTCTTGGCCTGTGTGGCAAATCAGGAATGCAAGCTGAGAGTCTTAAGCAAAAATCAACAAGCCTTCCAAAACAGAGTGTTTGAAGGTTGCAAAAATCAGTGAGATTAAGTGCTTTAAAGACAAGCTTATCTTCTCTGCTGGAATCAGTGTATCTCGTTGACGCACAAGAGTATAAGACAAAATATTTCTGTATATTTGGCTTTCATAAATATAAAGTAACAAAGACTTTCAGAAGCAGGTGCTTGCCAGGAAAGAAGACCAGACTACATTTTTCAGCTGCTGATCCACAGATCTTCTATCTCCAGCTGACACATTCCAGGCATTCACAAATATAGGACAGGAGCTGGTTCCAAAACATATCCAGCATGCCATGTGTGCATTTTATGGAGAATGTCAAAACCATGAGACCCTTAAAGTCAGCTCGTTTCCTTTGCCCTTTCTCAGTCCAAACATCATTGGATTGACCTTTTTTTTTTCTTCAGAAAGCAAGTGTGCTGGTGTTTGGCAAAGCATTGAGCAGATTCTTAGCCCATTTTGATGATGAGTAGAATTTTTCACCTGCATAGTCTAGTACTCTGGTTCTTGTTTTAGTAATGGACACAGACATGATGTTAATCAGAAAATTTGAGGTGATTATGAGTTGGAGATAATAATCTAAGGCTTTATCTTTGAAAGGTAGAATGGCAGACACATTTAAACATAACTGTTGTTTTCAGTTCTTTTAAAGATGATGCTTCCCTGGGGAAATGCACAGACTGCAAAGTGAAAAAAACTGAGCATGATTTTACTTAATTAAAATATAAGAGAAAAATATTAATTGGAGTGGAAGTTATATTGTAATTATTTGGAGGATTTCAATTAAAAAAGGAGTACTTCTTGGAATCTAATTTCTGTGTTTTTGTGTGCTCAATAAAGATGTCACATATTAAGCTAGAAATCCAGTGATCAATTTACATTTTAATAGCTCGGAAGCAGGTTTCTGTGGAGTGCTGTGGAGGAACACAGTAGATTATCCAGGCATTTATTATATGCACTAGTCATCCGAATTTTTTCAGGATGCAAGTTTTTCCAACAGAGTTTAAGCTTCAACAGATCCACAAAAGACAGCCATTCAAATAATTATTAAAACAGAACATATGACTAATTAGATAAGAACATGTCTTGAATTACTTTTTTATCCATCTGAGCCAATTTTCACAATCCTTTTCCTTTTAAAATAATTGTATTATTACCATTCCCCAGTGATTCTTTTGCAACAGATTGATTTGGAGATGAAAAGGATATGTTTGAGAAATTTACAAAAAATGCACCTTTTTTTAGGAACTAACTTTCACCATAGTTTCAGTACATCCCTTAACCTTTTCTTTATGACCTTGAAAGAGGAAAAGTTTTGACTAGCTTCAGAAAGCCCTATGGTTCAACACACCTCCAGAACAGAGGTCCATGACCCATTCCCAAAATTACCCAGACATTGCAGTGAGATGAACTTGCACAGTGAATGAAACCTGGACATGAAGAAGCTGTGCTTTAACCACAGCTCTGTTTTTTGGCTCTGCCAGCATTACCAGCTAACATAGCTTGATGGAAACAGAAATGCAGGAATGACTGCTCCTGTACTTACTTAAGCTCTGCTTGTTAGACACCAGACACTCTAATTCCTGAGTTCCTTTTCTAATTGTTCCTTTTCTAATGAAGTTGTTCTCAAGTGTCTGAAAAGTGGTGTCCCTGAGACTGCAGATTCAGTGGAAACAAGTGAATCACGCAGATTTTTCAACAGTCATTGAGTCTGCCTTTCAAGGAACAGTATAGAATTACTGCATAAGCTTTGTCACTGCTTTGTATACGTTTGGATGATATATTTCCCATTTCCTCAAACACTGGAAGCAATATTTTCTTTGTGTTTTGTACTGTGTGTGCCTATCACAAGATCAGGGTTATTTTAGCTATTCAACAGCATTATGAACAACATTTTTAATAGGCTTTCAGTTACCTTCACAATATACCATCAAGGAAGTTAAAAGGACTATTGTATTTCTTTGAGAAAAAAAACCCAAAAAACAATAGCTTAAGTTCAATCCTTGAAGAAAGCAGGGGATTTTTAAATTCAATGATACTTTTATACAATAAAAATAATGTACAAGAGTATTTCAATGGTTATTTTATTTCCCATGTTCCTAAGTTGCAATTCCTTTTTATTACAAAGTTGTTATTGCCAGAAATCAATTGAATCAACTCTTTCAGTACAGGAAATCTGTAGCCTTTTATGTTTTGAGGGAAACACTAATAGCTCCTGAAGAAAATAATAAACAGTATTTGTATTATTGTAGATTATTACTGCCATTTTCAGTGGATAGATGGGTCTTACTATGCCAACTTTTCTAGTAAAAATACTAGTAGGAAGTAGCTGCTTCAGTGGAAAGTTTATACAAAATATACAATGGTTTTGAAGAGAAAAATAAGAGATTCTTATAATATTTCACATATATAAAGCATATTGTTGGTTATCATCAAAATTAAATGCAACTAAAATGTGAGAAAAGCAGTATAACTAAAAAAAGTTAGAAAATAATATCAGTATCAATAGAAAAATGATATATGCACTAAGCAAGCTGAAGAGGTACCCCATAGCTTGTGTCAGCACCATGAAATATTGCTGGACTAGCAGCTTTCTTTTTACAGATGTTTTACTTTGACCTTATTAGTTTGGCTTTTGCAAAGACATAGCTGTCAAATTTACAGCAAAAGTGGAAAAAGTGTTGATCCTACTATTCAGTAGTGCAGAGACATCCTTTCTTATTTTTCCCCATCAGCACTATTTTCTATCAAATTAATGATTTGGTATGATTTGCAGAACAACAAAAGAATTACCACAGGGGGCAAAATTGATACATTAATGTAACTTAGCATGAACACTTTTATTGGAACTCACACTTCTAGTTCAATATTGAGCTAAAGAATACCATTTTCCTCATTCCAATTGTCTTACAAGATTTCCTACAAGATATAGGTTAATTTCACTTTTCTGTAAAATTTATGTTTTAATGCTATTATCAATAGTCATGACACTTCTTCAAATAGTTTTACTTGAACTTATCCAAATGAATACTAACACTTGTTATTAATAGTAATTATGAAGTGAATTATAATCCATAGATAGATAACAGGAATCACTAAATATTGCACTTGAAAGGTGACTCAAAACTGACTCACGGAGGAATGGGGAGGAGGGGGGGGGAGAGGGGAGAAGAGGAGCAAGGGGAGAAGGGGGGGCAGGGCATAAGGGCATATTTAATCTGCTCTCCCAAATTTAATGCTTTTTCCTTTTCCCTACCCAATTTGATGTCTCTGAATTAGCATGCTTACTGAGTCTTTACTGTTTACCATCAGCTATTGCTCTAAATGGATACTTCTGAATCATTGTCCTTAAGACCACTTCAGGACTAAATTTTAAATGTGATGGTCTTGTCCATCTCTAGTGCAGACATTTTGATTATTATTTAGCTATATATTCTTTTCTTATACATCCTTGGGGGCCAATGACCCATACAGAGTAAGTAAATAGGGCAGGGGAGATCTGCACTACTTTGCAGTGGTGACTAGAGAGGAGGCAGGATGCTTTAATATATCTAAACTATTACTAGATGCCAATGTTTATGGGAAGCCAAATTTCACCCTTAGAAATGAAAGCAAAGATGGAAGAATAAAGGAACTTGACCTGCTCACTCACCTTTTGAAATTATCTTTTCCAAATGAAGTTAAGGAAGCCAGAGTATTGATTCCCTACTATGGCAAATAGAACCCTTGGCTGTGAATCTCTGGCAATAGCTGATGATTGGTAGGAAGACCCTGTGAGTATCTAGAGGAGGATGTGCAACACAGTATGAAAAAAATTTTGTATGATGCACCAAATATTATTAAGAAAGGAAAGAGTCAAAAACCACATTATAAAAGCTTTCCTGGCTCATAAAAATCTAGTTGCCAATTAGCCTTTCAAATGCTATTTCTCTTTACTTCCTACTGCTTGAGACTCCTGAGCAAACAAAACAAGGATTTATTTTTAAGACATGTTTTATGAAGAAAAATCCTGCACTAGAAGAACAGAGACCTCCCAACCCACTAGATATTTTCTGATCCCTACTGTCTGTGTTACATACAAGAATATCCACAGACAGACGTTTTTTAACACCTTATGCCATTAAAAACATGATTCATTTTCATCCTCTGTTTAAGCTGTCTCGAGTTTTGTTCAGTTATCAAGATCCATGGGGTGTACATACAGAGATGCTACTTTTCAGGGGGTAAGAGTCAGGGGAGGAAAGCAACAAAAACACATTCATACTGTTCAATTGCTAATGTGGTCCATCAGACAGTTTGGCTTCTTCAGTGTAAGGCTCATTGGAGTAATGCTCAGGCGGGTAACAAGGGCTCCCTCCTGGCAGAGCAGGCAATAGCCTCTCACTTTGGAGGAAAGGCAGGTGACCCACAACAGCGCAGGCCATGCTGTCCTGCTTCCCCCCCCAGCTACCCTTGTCACCTAACACATGTAGCCAACATGACAGAGAGGAGCTGAAGAGACGCTGAAGTCGTGTCTCAGTCTTCTGGAGTCCAGTTGTGACGTTTTGGTGTCTTCCACTTGAAATACTAGAGGATGGCATGGTGCTCTGTCATTGCAAGTGATTCACTGGCTCAAAGCATGAGAGCCCATCCTCAGTAACAGTAAACCTTGACTAGCAAGGTTAAGACATTCAATTAGGGGAGTCTGTGATTTAGATATGCAAAAAGACTAAAACTGAAAAGCAGAAGCTTATCTCTAACCCTGGTAATTTAGCAGTAATTTCTTCTGCTGTGACCTTCCTGTGAAGTGCTTCCAATAGATACAAGGTCTCCATTCAGAGCGTGACAATCACCTCATAGAAACTATCTTCTCCAGCGGAACTAATTAGCATAAAAATCAATACATGGATTCTGCTTAATTATCATAAATAACTTCAATGAGTCATTAATGGCAAAAGACCATTATTTTTTGGGCACTGGTGAGTTTTTCTTAGTTTAAAATACCTACAATTTATTTTGGGTATTTGCTTTTGCATTTGTATAACATTCTATTTGGTATAACTTCACTGTATAGTAAAAAATAGAAACTTCTAAAAATATTAGAATGCAAAAAAAACCAAAAAACATTCACCACAACAATTCAAGAAAAAACAAGCAGAATGGGTAAAAGAAAAAGAAAACTACAGGCATAGATAACAGAATTTTATGAGTGAGGACAGATGAATGTAATTTCATGCAAACTGACAGTTCTACATGTATCTCATGGCTATTCTCTCAACTCCTGCCCAGTTTTACTCTAACACAATGGGTGTGGTAAGGCCTCATGTTTGCTGAGAACAGCACCAAATCAACTTTGATTCAATGAACGCGTTGTCCTGTAAATTTAAGGGATACGCTTGAATAAATATTTGGTCAAAGTGAACAACAACTGTGTGTGAGCAAGTAGATGAGAATATATAGACAAATGTGAACAAATATTACCAAGATGCAGTTATATCAGATTTTGATAATCCTCTAAAGCAGATGTTAATTGGGATAGTGTATTACAACTGAATGCTCTTTATGCTTCCAAGAATTATATATTATATTTGAGACTTATAATATACACTGTGTGCTGCCTACATGAAAGGCAATTTAACTCTGCCTGCAAGAACAAGAAAAATCATGAAAAACTATAAAGAAATGTATTTCTTAAAATATATCTACATGTTTAGTCTTATGCATTTATTTTACCATATATAAATACAAATTCAGTTGTGAATTAGAAAGTCTGTTCTGAATTTTTAGAATGAAACAAATTGACTGACTACATAATATTTTCTTTTCATGTAAAATCTCATCATGATTAGAATAAATATTTTCACTGCTGAAGAAATTCCAGATCTTTCAAACATATATTAAAAATGTTAGCAACGTGGATAATGACAGCCCATTAGACTAATTATCTTATGGATATAAATGTGCGTGAGTCTCAGAAAAACGTTTATTTTTTTAATCTGAAAATCATTATTTTTGTTTAGAAGGACACTTCAGTCTGCTGGCATGAAGAAAGAGTAACATATTCAGCACTCATCATAGAAAGTTGATAGGAGTTGCTGAGTTACTAGAAATACTTCTCAAACAGTATGTTTTATTTTAGAAGGAATTTGTATTAAAATGTTTCTTATCATAGCAGTAATCTCCTCCAATAGGAAAACAGAATGGCAATATGAATAGGTTACAGATAGATAAACATTCCTGGGAAAGCTCTGAGTCATATAATCTAAACAAATGCACTTCATTCTTGTAAGTAATGGTAAAAGCCATAGTACTAGTAGTAGTAGTAGTCGTAGTCATAGTCTTAGCAGCAGTATCACAACTTTCTTTCTCCTATTAACACTAGTTTAGGGTGAAACATCTCAGAATCTCAGCCCTGGGACCCAAATAAAATGGGGCTGCCACTTGCAGAAATTTGACTGAAGCATGGGAATAATACAGTTTTTATGAACAAATTTTCTAAGTTTGCAGGTTTGTGTCTGAGGTTTGAACTTGATCCTACCTTAGAGTGTACATAAGCAATTGGAGCAGCGTGCAACTGAAAGAAAAACTAGCCTTTCACCATCTGAGTGTTGTAACTTAAGGGCTTCACAGTAATTTTTACAGGACATTACAGCATTGCCAAGATTATTGCTGAACTTTGCAGAGCAGTACTGAATCTGCTGCTTTGGGACTAAACGCTATTATAAACCAAATACGGAAGGATAATTGCCTTTATGTACAAAGTCATATTCCTTTCCTCTGAAGCCTTAGTGCCGGCCTGAACAACTGGTTGGTCATCTCTTTCCAGTTCAGGTATTTACTTTTCCAAAAGTACATTTTCCAAATTAATGCTCTTGATACCATTTCAGCTGGCGTCCGCTGTGCAGTTTAACCATGACTTAAAACTGAGTTTAATCCAAATATATGATATGACACTTGTGTAGCAGACAACCTTTAAATGGCTTACTATAATAATAAAAACACTTGCTGTACAGTTAGGTAACTAATTCTATGAAAAAAATGAGCAATTTTTTCGCTATAGTTTAATTTCTGAAAAAATGTAAATCACCTATGTTGATAGCCCATATGCAAATATTGTTTGTGTACTGTAAATTTTCAATTTCCCTGTCTTAATTTGCATCCTTTTTACTTGTCTCATCAAAATGCACATTTTTTCATTAAAATGGTTTGAGTAATGATATAGGGATGATATTCTTCAGGGCCTGTTTATTTTCAATTCTAGACACCTGTGAATTATATATTCTTTAATACTTGAGTGAAGACGTCCCATTAGCAAGATCATAATAAATATGACTTGTTATCAGAATACAAATGGAAAATGAAACTATACTCTAAAAATTACGAGCCCCCTGGGATGAGTTAGCTCTTGATTTATACTAGGCCCCTGAAGACTATAAGGCTATGACAAACCATTCTCATTACCTATGCTCTGTCTGCATTTATCTATTACATACTTCAGGGCAGACAGTTACACATTTACAATATGCTCATTACAAAAAAACAAAGGTAGATAGAATTCCAATAGATTTTTACACAGAATCATCCATACTCTAATAAGAACTGGAGTGGTCAGATTTCTTATAAAAATTATTGTTAAGTTAATCTAGAAAATTACTGGCAATATTTCGGCTAGAAAAGTAAAAAAACCATTGCAGACATCATTCTTGTAAAACAGGGTCTCTTCAAAACACCTCTGATTTGGGGTGAAGATGAGGGAAATGACTGTATCTAAGAATTTTTCCTGTGTGGAAGGAACTTCAGAGCAGATCATCATTCACCCCAAAAGCTCATCCTCTTCTGAGGCCCTTTCCCAGTCGGTGAGGAAGCAGAGTGGTTTGCAAAGCCTTGAATGTACCATGCTCTTTTAGGCAGACATTTTTTTTCTCTCTGCGTAAAAAGAGATGGTATCTTTGGGGAATTTTCCTGTGCTGTATAATAAACTCTCCTCATGTGGCTCTTTTTTCTTTTTATTCCCTGCTATATTTTCTAATATTTTGCAATCTAGTATAGAATAAGAACAGAAAGGTAGAAATTAAGGAAAATTCTGCCAATTCTCACCCCATAAAGTGCCTAGCAAAGTGAGTGTGCGACTTGAAAGCTGCTCTTTAATTCAACACATGGTGCCAGTTGCTAATCTGAAATATCTTACAAAAGGAATACTGAATGTCTGAGCAACATGAATCATGGGAATTTTCATGAGATCTATGTGCAGATTATACAGAATATATCTGCACAAAAAAAGAAAGAAACTAAGAGCTTGGGGGGAGGGTTGTGTAAACAAGTGATGTGTATTTTTCTTTCTAAAAAATAATAACTGTAAGCAAGAATTTTGTTATCTCCCTTCCAC
This sequence comes from Luscinia megarhynchos, assembly GCA_034336665.1. NCBI lineage: Eukaryota > Metazoa > Chordata > Aves > Passeriformes > Muscicapidae > Luscinia > Luscinia megarhynchos. Next base: position 37,625,816 of record CM067566.1, on the reverse strand, counting down.
CTTTATCAGAATTCTGCATCATAGCCTGTCCAGAAAACACTTCCTTGCCTCAAATCAGGTTTTCTTGCTTTTTCAAGAGAAGTTGGTTCTCGTGGGACCATTTTACTCTCACTGAGCTACACGTTAATCAACAGACAATTCACTGAATAGACTCAGCTTGAATTCTTGTTTCATCTGGTCACAGTCAATTGAGCATAGATGTTGGTGATCATTAAAGGCCATGGCCTTCTTCTGGTAGTTTTGTGGAAAGTGTCCAAAGTCCACACTGTGACTGAATTTTATATTTCCCTGAAATGAGAGCTGTGCACTGTGCAAAGAGATGACCTTCTCTTGCTCTCACCCCAGTACACTCACACGTGCCATTCTCACACTTCCAGCAGAAACAGTCAGGAAAACTGAGTGCTACAAACTTTAGGTTGAGTAGTCCTACCAGCTGTTATCTCAGCTTGCTGGGAGTTTAAGAGACAGTTGAAATGCATGGACCCACTAACTCAAAGGCTGCGATCTCCACAGTGGGCGACAGGTAAATTTCCTGTTTTCCACTCAGAGAGTTTTCACCAGTTTTAATGATAATCCAATCCAGGATGAAAGGTATGTATGCTTGCATACCTGGGACTTATTAATATAAATGTCTCCGTTGTTTCTTGGTATATTCTCAAAAGGTTTCAACCACTTCTCTCATCCATAACTTTAAGACAGCTTTATAATATTTGCATCAATGCAAAGACAAGTTGTCTTGAATAAATGAATGTCACTATATAAAGGTCCAACTTATTTCACAATCTCATCTTTAAAATGGATATTAAAAAAGGCAGGGGGGCGCAAAACTCATTTACATGTAAAAAAATATTCAGACACTGCCTTCTGATCTCACTTCAGCAAAAACGGTATTGACTGAATCAGAGCAGAACAGAAAAAAAAAAGTCCAAATATAATGGAAATTAAGTAAAACAATTTCTATAATAGAATGACATAAAAGTATTGGATTTTGGCTGGTTTTATGTTGACCTCAGAGAAGAACCTAGCTATGCTTTAACCAAAAATATAGAAGCAAAATTACTAAGAAGTAAGTTCTGTTCTTCTTAGTGATTGCAACAAAAGTAGTTCTCAGTTACTAGGAAGAGAATATACACTAGGTCATGTATTCCATTTCCTTACTGGGCCAAGACATTCTGGCTAATGTACAAGTCATTTGGAAAAAAATCACATTTTTTGTGCATAATGGTATAACTTGTTTAAATAGCTTTGAAGTAAGAGTAATATTGGAACATAAGGTAATTAAACTCATACTTCGATTATTCTGCTGTTTGGCTCACAAAGATTTTCCACAAAGGCAGTTTATCAAGAAAGTGGTACATCAGTTCACATTATGAATGCTGGTTTTGCAGTGCAGGCAGCCTGCTTATTTATTTATAAGTGACAGTTTAGATTCTATCAGCTGCAGTATTGTCAGGCAGCAACAACCAGCTGACTCTCAGACTCTGGGGCCAGAGCACATCCTGGCAGAAAATCCTGCCCACACAATGGCCAAGACAGAAATGAGGTTAAATCCAACCATTATGGTGTCAGATGAAGTTGTACAATGCATTTTTTTTGGTAAAGACTTCTCCCAGAATTGCTAGTCTTAAAACATTTCTGTACATAGTTACAGTTTTCTTCCTTTCAGTATTTTGCTCCAGATTTCACTGATCTCTGAGGCTTTTACTGAGGATTTTACCCTCAGACAATGGTTACTGATATTTAATGTAAACAGCTAAGCCCAATAATAGGACTTATCCTAGTGTACAGTGAGATAATAAGGTGCCAGTTCACAGTGCATTACACAGGAAAAGAGCATGTCTCTTTTGCTCCCTCTTTGCTGTTGGCTGTTAAGGGAGGTAAAATCCCAACATCACAAACAAGTGATAGAACAAACTGAAGTCATTAGATAAAGTGTTCTGTGTACTTTCAGACTGCAGACACAACCATTACGGCAGACAGCATATTTTCATATTTGTGGATATTGGGCAGATATTTAAATTCACAAAAAATAGAACTAATAAGCAGGAATTTCAGGAAGTAAACAAGTAGGTTATTAAATCTGCTTATGACAGTAGCTAATAATCCTCATATAGGTAAGGCACCCTGATATTGTTACTGCAACCAATTATCATTTGCTTTCCTATTTTTTCCACATGGTCTTGTTAGATTTTCCGGCCAATGCACCAATAAATGTTATAGTTTAGGTTTGCCAATTTCAATATACTCATTTCCTGTTGTGAGATTGAGTTAGGAGCAAAAGCAAGGCAGACCTAAAACTTAAAAGGGTGTACAGAAAATCTTCATAAACAACACAAAGAAAATAATAAATTCAGAATAAGACCTTCAGACCACCTCCTTCTCCTCCCTCCCACATATTCTTAACAACAACATGCAGAAAAACACTTCAGTCATCATCATCCTCAGTTCACTTTAGGGAGAGGAGTCTCTTCTTGTTCGGCTACAGGGATTTTTTCCACAAGAAGGAAAAAAACCCCAGTTCTCTCGTGGATTTATTTTCCACTAACTCCTCCCATCTTCACGGCTCTCCCAAACTGTGTTTATGGGCCATGTTAAACTCATGGGGTGTTTACTTTTAAGAATGAACTGTTCAAAAGCAAAAGTTTTCTTCACCTCTTTTTTTCTGTTCATACTTCATTCCCAGGAACAGAGATCCCCTTTTTCCCTCGGGGTAAAGGATCAACCGAACACTTCAACCTCCCCATGTCTTTTCCATGGTTTATAGAATTTTTAGCGTAGCACAGTCCACCCCAATAGCTTACAAAAAGATTTTTCAGCCAACCTTCACCTGGTGTTCCCCTCATTCTCCTGCTATCTAGAACTTGGCTCCTGCTTCCACTGCCTTTGGTGTATCCTCTCTGCTCTTTTCCCTCTCACTCAAGGGAGGATTGAAGGTCTGCAAGCCTTCTCTGAGCATTGGAAGGGTTAAAATCTCACACAGAAGATGCAGGGGCCAGGCCATGCTGGAGCTGTGTTAGGATCTCAGGCCATCCAGGCCGCACTGGGGAGGCGGCGGACGAAAACTGCAAAGTCCAGCCAGGGGGAAAAAAATGGTGACAAGCCTCTGGCTCCATGGGTGCTCTCCAGCACGGACTTCACCCAGCTCCAGCCGCGGGCCGGGGGTTCTCCTTCTGCCTTGCCCAGCGAGCACGGGTGTGGAGGGGCTCTGTGAGAACGGGGCCCAGCTGCCTCCCCCAGGCTGCGTGGGCAGCTGGGCGGGCTCGGCCGCCCCACGGCCGCTCTGAGCCGGTGGCAGGGGAGAGTTTTGCCAAGCCGTGGCCAGGCCGGGGTGGGGATGGGGGATGGATCTTTAGCAAAGCGACTCTCCTCCCCCCGGCCATCGGGGCCCCTGGTTGTAAAACAGAGCCCCGAGCCCACCCCTGCCCGGCCCGGGCCGCACTGGAAAAGGCCCGGGCCGGGCAGTGTTACCTTGTGAAAGGCTGGAAATGAAAGAAGGTTTTTCCCTCGGTTTACTGGCTTCAAAATGTGGATCACGGAGCAAACTAACTTCACCAATTGGTTTCTCAGGCTAAATAACCAAACCAGCCTCCAACTGTTCCATCAATTCACAGGGGAAGTTCTCATGGAGAAAAAGCTTCTGAGTGTGCCCTCCCCCAGGTGCCTTCAATGCATACCCAGCACACACATACACTTAATAACATTTACTAAGCAAATAAAAAATGCATGAAGCCCTAAAATCACAGAATAAATGCTAATATGTCACATTTGTTGTAGGATTATAGGGCACATGAAAAATATTTCTAATCCTTCATATAATGTTCAAATGGGGTAATCTGTATGGATTCAGACTGTGGACTTGTACAGAATACGCCACCTCTAGCTATTCTATTCACAGATTATTTATACAGTACACAGAGAAGAATTTGAAGTGATTGAAGAGGCTGCCAAACACCATACTCTGCCTTCAGGATATAGATGATACCTTTAAAATGGGTGAAAGGCTAATTAATCTTGAACTGTTCATGGATGATACATAAGATAATATGCCCTAGCCTGACGGCATTTTGGGAAGGCAGACAATTAAAAACAGAGCCATGGTTTTCTTCGCAAGACAGCACACATACAAAAATCAGACAAGAGAGTTTAATATACAGATGCATGAGAATTTGAATGCCACTTGAAATACAACTTGAAACTCAATCTTCCCTGGGAATATTATAGATAGCTACAGGGCAGACTGGTTGAGTTTGACAGAATCCACCCCTTCCCGCATTGAACAGGTATTTTACTGGGGAAAAGGCTGCTACATGCATTTTACTGTACTATCACTTTCTAGCAATAAATCTGCTGCTTTCTAACAGATGCAGCTTTCATGGCAAATTACAACTGCATTCTTCAATTTTCTCAAAGAGAGCCATCAAGATATATTCATCCCATAACGAGGCAAGTCTTCTTTACCATGACATTTATACTTGTTCAGTATATGTACACAACCATCATTATTGTTCTTATTCCTTATCATGTCTAAAATGATGTGACAAGCTTCCTAAACAATGACTATATCGACACAGAAGTCATGATGTTATCCTGAATGGAAAAGAATTTAAAGATTTCATGTCAAATACGTCCAAACTTAGAAAAAATGGAGCAGTAAAAAATCTTGCTAGATGAATTTTGCAGCTTGCACTGTACTTAATGGCTAGATTTCTTCCTGTACTTGAAGTTTGATTGACAATAATCAAGCTATTGTGTTCTACAGATATACCTGGCAACTTTTGAAATTATATGAATAATGGATAGAACGGTTGAGGTTTTTGGATCTTTTTGTGCTTAGTGGTAGGCTATCCTCTTTAGGTACTGAGCTATAAGAAATACATGGGACATAAAAAATTAATGATATAAGCATCTTTTTCCAATTGCCTCGATGGACAGACATAATATCTGAGTATACCAAAACTAATCTGCATGAAATTTTACTATAACATCCTTCCTGGATGGTGGGAGAGGTCAAGGCAGAGATTATGTGGTTTTATCACCCAAGCAAACAGCCTTGCTTAATCTATAAATACAAAAAATTCACCTCTTTCACATATTTTTTCATCACATTCCCTGGCTTGCACTATATCACGCTGTACATGACACAACTTTAAGTGCAATCAAAAGCAAGATTGTATTTGCATTGACATTTGAAAGAAACATTTTCACTTTTGTAAACGGTATCAAGAATGGTGCCTACCTCTTATTTAACCCACTGGAACTCTGATTACTTGCAACTATCCAGATGGGTCATTGCAGGTAGTAGGTGCCCCCTGTGGCTCACACATTTTTAGCATAAGTCTGCAATGTAAGTCTTCACCCTTGATTATGTTTCCCACAGTACCTTTTTCTATGGTTTGTTTAATTGATTTGAAATGGCTTAGCACAACACTTGCTTGCAAACTAGAAAAAGACCTACTTTCAAAAGTCATGGTTTTGATCTCAAATTTCTGTGTTTTCTTTGGGCTTGATTAGTTTTTTTTACAATCCAAACTTATATCAATCACCATGACATCATGTCCCCATTATCTCATTTTCAGCCACTCAGCATGACACCACATAGCAAGGGCACATGCCTCTACCAGACAAAAATAACTTATTCATCATTCACAACTCTCCAGAGTTTCAATACCACTCAGGTTAACATAATTCTTATACAACTTATGTAACACTTCACTGTTTGAAGAATTGACAATGAAAGAAGACACTGCATACTTTTCTAGACAATCCCCCACTTTTGCACTTTTACCATTTTTTGTACTTATTTGTCTAGATACTGGGATGTATGAGAGATGCTTGTACCACCAATATTTCTGGGACATGAACCGTAATTTAGCAGTGTTTAGCTCTGGAAATGTCAGCTTAGGAAAAATTAACTATGTCAACACCCAATAATGCAAAGAGATAAATGATGCAACATTGTTCTTTCATTACTGCTAGCCTTTAAAAAGTCTCTCTTTTTATTTTATAACATTTTTTTCAGCCGAGTAGCATATTCTAAGGATAATCAATAACTCTAAAACAGAGATAAAGATATCAGGAGTGAACTTTTTTCAAAAAATTAAGCTTGTGTAAATCTCTCATTCTTGCATCATGAGGTAGTATTTCTCCTATAGTATGATGTAAAGCTATATCTATATTTTTTTCCCAGAACCTTACTGTATACAATAGTTTAACATATAGTAAAATACAGTAAAAATAGGTCTATGTTGTTACCTTCTAGTGAGTGGAAACAAATTTACTAACTTGTAGAATTAGAGAAATACTCTTTTTGGAGCTCTGATATTGACTCTATAGCTATCACTGCACGAGGTCAACAGGTCACTGAACTCTTGTTGGTTTAATTACCCTGGTAAAATACTTAGCAGCTTCTGAACAGAAAAAACACTGTAACTTTCTAAGTGCTCGGGTTAACTCACCCTGGGAGGGACATACAAATAGCATATAGTCCCATATTTAATCAAGTAGTTTTTGCTGCAATATAAAGTTAATAAAAGTCTTTATTAACTCAGAGGAAAGTCTGTGTCAGTGTTAAGAAAACTGAATGTTGCTTTCCAAATTGGAACTTGGAAAAGGTAAGTTTAAAAATTGGTGTCTGGCAAAGAAAAAAAATTGATTTTGTAAACAGAAAAAATTAAAAGGCTAAAAACTGGAAACTCCTTCAAGGTCATCAAGCTCAATCTCCTGCTATGGCAAAAAATATACATAACTAATCCCATTTTAAACTAATCAAAGACCAATTAATTTTGAGGGCTTCCTTCTCCACTGCTCCTGTTTCAAAGATGTTCCAGAATCTTGTTTATATTCCTTTTTCCTTAGAATAGAAAATACATTTATTCAGGCCCATTACTGCTATTGTTAGTTTTCTTTACCTTTTAACTTAAGTAGTAGCTTTTAAGTAGTAGCTTTCTGTCTCAATCTACTTACCCAACTGGAGGCATCAACAGGACTTTGAGGGAAAGCAATCCTACCCTCCTGTGTGACTGCCAGAGGGCTCATGAATGGTCAGACTCCAAAGTTTCTTTAACATTAGCTAAGCAGGCATCTTTCAGTTTTGCCCCAAAGGTATGTCCTCTGTCGTCCCAATCATCCCCCATGCTCTTTCTGTAAAACTTTCAGTTTAAAAGTTCACTACATTGAAACCCATTTCCTGCAACTATTTTCAAGTACAAGCACATTTAAAATAACAAGTGACTTGAATCAGATGGGAACTGGATCAGGAGTAGTAGTCTGTAGCTGTAAAGGGCTGTGGCTATTTAGGAGAGAGACGTCTGCCGTAAGAAAGAACACTGAAGTGGTCAGGCTGTCATTTAATTTTCTCTTATAAGAACAAACATATAATATGTGCTTGTGAATTAAGACACAGGGATTTATTTTTGCTGGGTTTTGTGTTTTCTTTGACTAGATAATTCTTGAATTATATGCATGAAAGTATGCTAGTAGTTTGAAATATGACCATGATTTCACCAAAACCTTTTACAAAAGCACAAATACTTTCTCTATCTCTGAACTTACATTCTAGGAAGGCTTTTGTCTTTTTCAAAGCTCTATTACATTGAGATTCTATTATTAACTGCATCTCTGTCTTTATCACTCATTTTTAATTTACAGTAGACTTTTTATTAGCAGTTCTTAAGCACCTGACCTTGTACTAGAACATTTCATTCCATTTCTATTAATGCTGTTTTAAGGTCACACTGATCTTCCTATGTATTATTCTCATATTCCTGTGAATTTTCAGTGCCTCTCAACTTTGACTGATTACCAGATTTTTCTATCTGGCCCCTGACATTTCAGTAGTACTTTATTGTTTCACATCATTTAGGATGATGTGGAGGACTGAGAAACAGTGGTGAGGAACAGGTGGATGCAATATATGGTGCTGGTGAGAAACACTGACTTCACTGACCCCCACAAAATTAGGCACAAAGAAGAACAGCTGGAATGCCACTGCTCCATATGGGCTCCAGATTCACATCAACATTTTCAGCATTTAAATGAAATCTATTATTATTTCTTATACTATCAATGACTTTCAAGTAAAACCACTTTCAAACATTATTCAGCCCACTGAATATCTAACTTACCATTAGAAGTCAACTTTCTAATTTAGAATTCTAATTTAGGCATGACAGCCAGGTGCCTATTCTTACATGGAATTATCCTGGATTTTTTTGCTAGTTTCTAAGTAATAGAATCAACCTAATCCAAAATTTTCTCCACAGAGTGGCACTTTAAAAGATGAAAAAAAAATTAAATGTATTCATCAGCACTTTGGAATTTTTCCTATGGATTATTCTATGGACTCCTTTCTAGCAGATTTGGTCCTCTTACTTAGAAATTGACCATCTATAAAAGCATTATTAAAATTCAAGTACCACATATGTGAGCAAGTGTATGATGCGTGCCAAATAGAACACATACAAATCCCCTATGTGCATTTTGTACTCACAATACAAACATGGCATTTATTTTGCTACTTTACATACTTCAGTATTTAAAAATGATAAAAATTAATTTTATTTCGATTTATCAATTTTACATCTATTTATCTATTTATTTACATACAAATGCCATCCCAGTTACAGATTAGGACCCTTCTCTCTTGGATTCAACTAAGAAATATTTTCTAAATCAGTCTTAATTAGTGCAATTTTATCTACAACAGCATATTTTCTCTCTTAAAAGGATAATTTTTTTATTGCCTATTCTGTCAAGGACATTTTTTCTTAAAAATCTTGTTGATTGCTTTGGGTCCAGATGCACATGTTCTGTTTTTATAAACAAATGTAAGTGGATGAACAGAATGATCTTCTGGGTTTTTTTTTTAAATTAATTACCTTAAAAAAACCAAACCAACCAAACAAAAAACCCCCAACAGCTTGCATCAGTCAATACAGGGCCTTAGAACAAATACAAATCCAAATGGGTAGGACAGAAAAGTGCTGTGGCTCTTCTCCCATGCACCTGCATAGACATCCCTGACTTCTGCTCTCAATTCTTCAAAGGCAGAAAGGATACGTTTCTTTCAGGATTACGAATCTTTCTGTTTCTCTAGAAGATGCTGGAGTGATGCACTTGCCCCATCTCTGCGTCATAATTTTCTGCTACCACCCTGCTGCAAAACTGTGGTCCTGAAGTTGGACTGTAGTAAAGAATAAAGTAGGCAGAAAATGTTTCCTTTTGTTAAACCACCCAAGCAGGTACCAAATGTGCATGATGGATATTGCAGCCCAAATTCTATCTCTGTTCTACATTCTACTTTAGAATCACAAAGGCTTTCATAAATTTTCTGAGACTGAGTAGTACTTAAGGAAGGGAAAGTGATGTGAGGCTTAAAAGGAAATGCACTCTTAAAATTTGTGGGAATATGAGAAGGATACACAGCACCTCACAGGGATGGGGCATTGGGACAGAACATAAGCATATTGCAAATCAGCCAGGGAAAAGAGCAGTGGGAGGTGGATATTCCTTGTATCAGGGGAGTCAAAGACAGACCTTCAGGATGAGAAATACAGCTTTTACATGCAACCAGAGAAAGGAGAGATTTGCCTTTCTGAAAACCCTTCCCCTCCTCTTTCAAGCAGATAGGCATCCTGGAAGGCTGTAGGCACTTCGTATTGTGCCAGGCACTCTGTTTCTCCATCTGCATTTGTCATACGCTGTTTCTTCAGTGCATCCGTTTTTTCAAGGCAAATCCAGCATTGTTCAATACATATATATTTCTGTGTTTAGCATCTCTATGTGCAAAGGAAATGAACAACATCCTTCAAGAAAAAATCCTAAAGAAGACTTTTACAGGCAATAGATTTGAATAAGATATATAGCATTTTCTTTTCATGAGAAAATGAAAGTAACTACTCTTCCACAGAACACCCACAGAATCAGCTGAAACATTAATGAGCAAAAGGGAACACATACCAGTTCCTTTGCCTGCTTTATTGGCCCTGCTTTTCCAGGAACTGCAGAAGATATAAATATTATTGTTAGCCTTGGGGCTTTCTCCAAAAATGCTTGTCTGTATCAACTCATATTGTGAAAAAGTGTCAGTAACTGTGTTAAACCACTGCAGGCTGAAACTGAAAAATGGCACAATAATTTTTTCAACCATTGCATGCAAGATCAAAGCTGTTAAGAGGGGATGACAGGTGGCATAAACGTCCCAAGGCCCTGACTCACTAGACACATAACAGCATCCACTATAACTCTAATAGGAAAAGTCCCAGTAAAAACATCATAAAAAGCAGCAAGTAGCCTGTTATATCTTTGACCTTGGGGTCATTCTACCAAGAGATCATCTGGTAGCCCAGTGAGAAATCTGTAATTGTATTTTATTCTCACACACTAGGCCAAAAGTGTCAGATATAAAAATATCAGAAAGACATTGTAATAGACATATTTATATTAATTGCAACAATAAAATCAATGCCAAAGTATTATCTCCTTATGTAAATCCATTTTCAAAGAAATTGTATGGTTTTACCTGACTCTGTTCTGGTTTCAGACTTGTAGCTCTTACTTCAGTTAAAATAATGATTTAGTTATAGTTAGTAGTTAATGAAGATTAATACATAATCTATGTGATGATTAATAATATTTTGCAGCAGGTAATAGTCATACTCACATTGGAAACAAACCTGTCAAAACTAACAGTTTTTATTTGGACTACTTGCAGCATCTTGAAATAGATATCAAAGCAGATAGATAAGTGGTAGTTAGGTATCTACTTTGGAAAAGAAATAGAATCATGGTATGAATTAATAGAAGAAAGGATTTCAAGTATCAGTACTACACAGACTAGATTTTAGGTTGAAGGAAAACAACCTGTCTTTTCCAATACAGTACATAAGATGTAGTGATATTCACTGTGATAATAAGCCAAAGGCCCTAGGAGACACACAAAAATGCAAAGTTTACACAGGAGAAAAATAAGGCTAAAGCATTATTTATAGGGATGTGCTTAGGCCCTTAACCTGTAAATAAATCATACTGAGATTTTTTCATGTGAATGAAGCCTCAGATTTATTCCTCCAGAGAAGCACATGAAAGCCTGCACTGCTTTGTGAAGAAGCCCTGGTACAACAGTAGCTTGGAGGCGGAATGGAGTTTATTTGAATGTTGTTTAAGGACCAGCTCTGCAGTGTTTAAAGTGGTCCTACGTCAGCCTAGCTGACCTTTGAGGAAGAGATACAAGCAGAGCTGAAGGAAAAGGGGCTTTGCTCTGCAGCAAATAAGGGCACATGCCACCAAACCAGGCTGTGAAATCCTACTTGTTCATAAGAGGAAGGTAAACTGGCACTGATTAATGGTCTGTTTATTGAGCATGACCAGCTGGACATTCTGATCTTGAGTTATTTTGCACTACACTACAGCTCAGGTTTACCACTATTCTTTGCAAGTCAAGGAGAGCCACTGCCAAGTCCCAGCAAAGAGCTCGTGCTGGAGCTGCTGTGTCACCTGCACATCCCTGTGAGGGCAGAGGCACATCCAGAGCCCCTTGCCCTGCTGGTGTCACCCAGCTGGCAAACAGTGCTCTGTTCCACCCATGCTCCCAGCTGAAAAGGTGAGTCTTGCTCAGATCTGCAGAGACAGGCACCTCACTGCTATGCAGACAAACCAGTGACTCCCAGTCTGCAGGTGCAGTCTGGGCATGCAGATTACCCAGGCACCTTTCTCTTAAAATTTCAGTGTCAGTGTGCTCAGTGTAAAGAATTATTTTCTCACATGCTCCTTATACCTGGTAAAATAGGAAAATTGGTTCTATCACTTAAAAACACAAGTGTTTTATGAAGTCAAACACTCCAACTCTTCCACATGATAATTTTGGATGGACACATGTTTTTCTGGTGCCTAAGTGAGAAAGGTAAAGATAGTATTTTTATGAGAGGAAAAAAAAAAACAACAAAAAATACCAAACCAGTTCTCAGATATTTCCCAATCCAATCGTTTTGAGAATCTTAGTGTTGACTGAATAAAACAGTGAGCCTCAAGTACTACATTAAACCATGCCTAAGCCTCAACATCAGGCAGTTACTGCACTCAAGCTGAATTGACAAATGCTTCCAGTGCCTTAAAATGGATGTCTCCGTCTTCAGTTAGTGTCTGCTTCATAATCCCAAACAACAAATAAAAGGACAAGAGACTGAAAATCAAAGCCCAAAAGAGAAATAGTACTCGGCCAATTTCAGTTTACAATATTTTTTTAATTGCCAGTTATACACACTGGTTTTCCATCAAACAAGCCATAGTCAGAGAATGACAAATGTGAGTGTTTCTATGGAGGAGACATTGCTCTTCTTTCTCCTTTCCTCTTACAGTTAAGATTATGAAGTTAAAAGAACAGACAAGGAGAGGCAGCAAATCTTCTTTCCTTAAGTGAACAATTGTTCGGGACTGTCAATGTGATAGTTTATGTAAGGCAAGTAGGACTTGCCCTTAAAATAGTTTGCTGGTAGAGACTGTATGGTACTACAGAAGCATATAGCTCCTAACATTTAAAGAAAAGCAAATCATAAGTTTAAAACCAAATCAGGCATACTATGTGTCCTACAGAATTGCTGTTGTAATTTTGCTCAGAGCTGTGAGAACATGCCCTACCTGCTGTGTACAATATCTGCTGATCAGGTTTTCCAAGAGCAGGTGTAACTTCAGTAGCTGATTTCTAAGAATTACCTGTTTATCACAGACACTACTATAATTTTCTCTCTCTTGAGAGATATGATTATTTTTTGCTTTCTACCCTTTTATGTAATACAGCTACTTGTCCTGTATCAAATGCCTGCTTGAAAAGGTAAATGCTAATGCCAAATAATTTACATAAAGGAAAAACAAAGCAATTTTTTTCCTAATTGTTGGCATAAAGCAATTTGCCTTTTGAAGCAGTAAAGATAATTGGTGACAATATTGTTACAACATATTTAAATGAGTAAAGCATTGATCCTACAGGGGAGCATAATTAGCACAGCAGAAGTCATGTGGGGAGGGACTTAAAAAATTATTGGAAAGTGACTTGAATTTTAAGTAAGTTATATTGCTATTTTTACTACACTATACTGTGCATAGAGTTGCCCAGATACCAAGACACTGAGTTGTGATGGAATAAAGAAGAGCATGAGCTGCAATGATTTCTTTCCTTAATAAATACTTTAATAGGTATTTTCCCCTGCTACATGGACTAAGCCTCTCTGTGGCCCAACCTGAAGGTGGCAGAGAGAGGCAAGGACAGCACAGGAACTGCAGCCCAAGGGGTGAAAACGCAGGGAAGTGGGACCCAGCGGGAAGCAGCAGCTGATAGTGGCAGAGGGAGGAGGAGCAGGCTCATGATTGAGTGGAGTTGCATCATCCTGAGCTGATGCCTGTGATCCCATCACGTCAAGGTGAGGAAGAGAGGCTAACACCCTCTGCCCAGGTGGAGCATGTTCAAGACGAAGGAAGAAAAGAGGAAGGCAAGGTATAATTTTTCATTTAAAAAACTTAGATTTAAGCCAGATGATGCAACGCTTCTATTATACTTATTACAGCTTAAATCGAAGAAGCCAAAAAGTAGATGGGCTATTGCTAAGATATAAAGTAAACTGGGAGGCCCTGCAGACCAGGCTCTGTGGGTTTGGAAAAGCCTCCTAGCAAGGCAGCAGAGAGGGGATCCCAAAGCCCCACACAGCCGTGTGCCAATAGAGCACAGCTGCTGTGGTCCATGGGCAGAGCGGGGCAGCCAGGTGTGCTGGAGATGTGCACAGGGAGGGCTGGCAGAGCTCAGAAGCATCAGGGATGGGCCCCACACTCTACAGATGAGGGATGTGATGACACACTAGCATTCCAGGGGCGGAGGCGACCAGAAACTGCTACATCACCCTTGAATGTTTATGGGTTCCCCATTCATGAGTGGGGAATTATGGAAGCTCTTTTGACTCCAACTCTTTAAAGAAAAGAAATGTTAGTACAGCTGTATCAACTCTTTGACTCTATTTTAGTTAAATAAATATGAGCCACCTATGCAGGTTTGGACATTGTAGTATGAAGGGCAGGACTCATTCTCTGACTATGGCAGCATCTCAAGCTCAGATTTTCACATTAAAGAAATGTTGCCTCCTGTCTGAGTCTCTGCTGAAGTAAAACTGTGGCTCTTTTAATGACAAGTAACCATGATCATGTGTTGGATAGATTCTGTCCAATTTCATTCTACACTGACAACTGACACAGCTTTCCTGTGATGTAATAATGATTAATAATTTATAAATAATTAATAAGTAATTGTTCTTTTCTTAATTTTAAGTAATCATTGTGAAAAAAACATCTAACTGAAATCAGCACTAGAATAACACTCAAGATTCCTTGGCAGAAAGTTTAGATTAATATGAAAAACATATTCTGGGTTGCTATACTTGATCATTAGGAAATGATGGTTAATTACCATAAAGTGATTATGACACAGGTTGAAGTATAAACTGAAATGAATCCTGTGATCATCTATGTGCTCAGGAAGTCTGGTAACTAGGCTTGTCATATCTAGAAATTACACTTTGTGAGACCTCTAACCAGAGCTGGCAGCACATCAGAGAGGAGATGTAATACTGAAAGGACAAAAAAAGAAAAAAAGAGTAGAAATATCTCATAGCTGTCATCGCTGGTTCTCCAGACAGCCATCTTTATCCCTAGGACCCTGCAGCTCACACAGGTGTTTGTTTTGCTACTACAAATACTGGGGCTCTCCTAAGTGTAACTAATTTTGTTCTCAATTATTCAGCTGCCAAACTTCAAAACTTAGCCTTGTGCTACATAAGAAATAGAGAAGTTGCAATCTATCATGCCAATTTGCAATGATGATAGAGGAAAATAGCCCAAGATAATAAAAGAAATCAAGTTCAATAAAGGCTTTTTTTCCTTCACTCACTGTTTGCATAAGAGCACTCATATCAGTGAAGTGGCAGGGAAAGTGGATGGAGATACTCTTAAGAAGAAATCTCAGGACAAAGTGGGTAGTCATTGTTCTCAATTGGATGAAACTACTGTGCAGTATATTAATCATTATGAGAGAAAAAGTAAAATAGTATTAAGCCTTCAGATAAAAATTCAGACTATTCCTACATGCTATTGCTCACTGAATGAGCTTGGAGGCTAGGAAAAAGTTACATTTCGGAACTAAAAAAGCTGTTTGGAATGAACCAAGACTATCTTCCTTTTTCTTACCTTTATTCAGTGTTTCTTCAGTGTTTATTGTTTTAGTGCTTCTGCTCAGTTTCTGCAGACATTGTTGAACAAAACTCATGCATGGGGGCTCCCCTAATGCCAGTGAAACTAATCACAATTCACATGTTTACAGCAAAATGCAAGCTTAAATTTAGCTGTTTACTGAACCACTTTGATGGATTTTATTTTGTAAAAGATGGTTGAGCTTATGCAAACACAACATATTCTTGCAGCACCTACTTACAAAAAGCTTCTATTGAAATCTACATGACAAATCCAATTTAAAGGGGGAGCAGAGTATCCCTAGGTCTGCAATTTTTTAATTATCCTCTTAAAAATAATATTAACGACACATTATTAAATGAGCATGCACTTCACCGATGAGAGCAATTTCTGTTCACACAAAGCTTTCCACTTTCATTCACTAACTTATTACATACTACACATCAAACTTTAAATCTATAGTCTCAGGCTTGAAGAGGTGTTTTCCTCTAAAGACCAGAGTATTTTGTCTGGTTATCCATTCTTTGTTAACCATCTGGATAGCCAATTCCTTCCTTTGGGCTTAATGCTACTCCTAGCAGCTCACAGGCACTATTGCTAAGGTTGCCACAGAATCATTGGGAGATAAGGGAAAGTACTTTTAGACACCTTGGGCAATCTTCCTTTCTGCACACATTCAGATTTTATGTCAGAGCACAGCAGCTCCCTTTCCTTCTCTTCTTTCCCTCTCAAATTAGGTCAAGTAGCTGGGATCAAATATGAGACTCCCTCACATCTCATTGCTAGAGAAGTGGCTTCTCAGTCTGGTGTGTGTCCCTCTCTCATCCACCTGCTTAAGGTTTCATTGGAATCGCTGTACTTCTCCAAGTCATACTTTTATGGCCAAAAAAAAAAAAAGAAAAGAGAAAGCCACAGCACTAGAAAAACTCACAGGTTTGCTCTGTGGCCATTTGAGATGCAGACAAACCAGCTTGCCTGAAGTGAGAGGTATTAGAGTTACCCACTGGCTACCAGTGGGAAAACAGCATTGCTGGCACATTTAATGAGTGGTTTAAACTTACTTCCATCTTTAAATTAAAGCTGCACATAAGCATAATGTTTCACAAGTTGCTTGAGAGAGTAGTACGGGAATTAGAGGCTTAATGTCATTACTGCAAAGAGTGCCTTTCTCTGCCCCACTTGCAAATGCAAATATATAGGAGCTTTTTTCAGTTTATGAGGAGACTGTGAAAAACAAATTTACAGAGAAGAACTTCATCACACACTGAATTCTGTTGCCTCTAGAGCTTTAATGTTAGCATCAGATGCTTTTCAAAACTTAATAGATTAAATATTCCCTTCCCTGACCAATTTGCATCTTTGAAATTTCATGCAATTAAATTTCATCTAACTTCTTGCTCTTCCATGATGATGAGTTATGAACTGCAGAATTTAGAGACGTGGATTAAAAAAAAAATGCCTTCAGAGCAACATCACTATGTGAATGAGTTTACATCTTAGTTCCATTACTCTTTTCCTGGTGGCAAACAGAATTTTCAAAGAAAAATTGCTAGTGGATAATAAATGTGATGCCTGGTGGTCCTACAACAACACTACATTATATACCAAGCTCAATTAAGGTCACCTTGATATAAAATTGATATGGGAAGGGATGGAGAAAGGAAAGTAAAAGGAACGCTGAATGATGCATAAATCTGGGGAATAGAGTTATACAATGAAACTAGGCTTCTTTTTAAAAATGAAGAGACAGGAAAAGTAAGACATAGAAAACCATGAAGACAATAGGAAATATAAGCATAACTTCAGGTACCTACTTCATACAATATGACTGAGATGTCCATTTAATGAATCCCTGTCTTGAAGTTACTTAATAATAAGATGCACAAACTGAGGTAATTACAAAAAGACATCTCTATACTATTACAGATAAACTGTAGTTTAATAACCAGAATGCACACTCTTAATCTTTGCTTTGAGAATGTCACTAAGAAAGAGCAAAACAAAAACCAAATCAAATAAGAATTTCCTTGACAACTGTGAAAAGCTCTCTCCTAATCATGCAGCTGATGAATAATAAGAAAGCTAATCCAAAAATAAATCTGTGGGAAAAAAAAATGTTGTAGAAGTTGATAACTATGAACAAACACAATTAACCAAAATTAAATAACCCCACTAATTTAATTTAATTTTATTTAATCACTAGGTTCCCACTGAGACACAGCCCAGCTCAGCAAATGGCAGCAGGACAGTATGAGACCCAAAACATACTGTTTCCCCATCCCAAACCCTCAGCCTCAGCAGCAAAGCTGGCTCTGGGGTCACCTGGAGGACAAGGGGAGCCAAGGTGGCCGAGCTGCTCTCTGACACCACGGCTGCACATGTGCCAGCACTGCCTGAGCAGCACAGGCAGCTTCAGCAGAGCAAAACAAGGCAGGGCTAAGCTGCCTAGAAAAGGCATTACTGGAAAAGCTGACATTGCAGAGAGCTCCCTGGAAAACCTTTGCCTCATTTTCCTCCTCTGCAAAATCAGTCTCATATCCTTTTTGCACCCTTCTGTGTCATTCCTTGTGCTGACCCAGAGTTATTTACCACTTTGTTAGAGGAATAGAGGAAAAAGTAAATCAGAATTTCTTCTTTGTGTTCAGTCTCTGTTAAGTAATGACTATAAAGTTACAAAAGAGTGGAACAGAAAAGTATGTACATAAAAGTTTCACATCCTGGAATTTTCTGTCTCCCTTAAAATTTTTCATGAGGTTGTATTTTCAGCATTTACTTGGTCACGATGATATGGAATAAGAGCAGCTGCAATTTCATAGTGTAATATTTAAATTAATGAAAAAATTACATATGAAAATATATATCTCCATCTGAATTCCAATTTGGCAAAAAATTTCATTTAGAAATAAAATGGTGCTTATGTTTGTCCATAGAACTTTAGAACTTCAAGGAGATGTGGGTATTTTCAAAGTTTTTGTTTGTTTGCTAGTTTGTTTGGGGTTTTTAAACTTTTTTTTTCTTCTTTTCTTACCACGGGTGGGGTGGCATGATATGCTTTCTTGTTGATGTCAAGTTTAAGATTTTAAACATTCATGGTTAACAGATTAAATATGCTACATCTTATGTTCAGGAAAGGCATTCCAAAATACTTCTTTTCTGTGCTGCACGAGCAGCTAACTGTTCCTAATCTGTGATTATTTTTGTGGACCATGTAAACAGAAATTAAAAAAAAGAAAAAAAAAGGATGTACAAGAAGACAGAAAAAGGCTTATGCTTTGTTATATCAAATGGCTAACAGAGTACTGTTAATCTGAAGCTTTTTATACCAGGATGTTTCCTTTGAGATAACAGTTCTCTTTGCAGGTTCAGTCTTCAGTGCCTAGAAACCATCACCTTATTATGAATAAGAACATGGAATAACAGTTGTCTAATGTGTTTGTATAAAACTGATTATATATAGCAGCAGATGATGAACAGTGCAGACAGAATATATTATATTCTGCCATGCTGACAACATGGTTCAGCCAAGTTTCATTTTAGAAGTCCAGCATAATGAATAAAAACCTGTGGACAGTTTTTGTAGTTTTGTTATGAGTTGTCAGAGCAAGGATCTAACATAATATCATCTTTAAAAATTTAATCTAAAAATCCTAACTTTAATCCTTAAGCAGGATTTTTCCTTGCTGCAGCCCAGGCCAGCCTGGATGTGTTGTTTCTTCCTTACCTCTGTCTCAGCAGGATGGTGAGTGAGCAGCTGAGTATGGTTGCAAGAGATGCCAATGTCCAGTCCACAAACACACCTATGTGGTGTGTACTCTGGTGGATTTAGGAAATGCCAAATAAAATACTTGTATAAGGAATCCTCTGCAATCCACTCTTGCCAGGAGCTCATAGATCATGAGTAATTGAGGCATAATTGATAAAATAATGTATTTCATGGGTTTTACTTTTACTACATGCTAACATAATTCTGTTAAAGCTGCTGTTAAGTAACCTCTCACAGCCTTAGTGGTTTGTCCTCTCAGAGCCTGTGTCAGATTTGTCACCCCTTAAGTTCCTCAAAAGGAAAGAAAAGTGCTTCACTTCTAGCTTGCAAAGTACCACACAAATTTCACGTCTGCTGGAATACATAGCGCAACATCTTACAGAGGAGTTGCACTGCGCTCTCACGTGCAAATTTTTGTTCTTTTTTCTTTTTGTTTCTCCTTAAAATGCAAAGTAAGAGCTGTTTATATGAGAAGTGCATTGTTTCTATTTTTGCAGGGCAGACAACAGTAACAACACTAATATCTTATGCTTTACTTTTCTGCCATTTGAAAATTGAAAAAATTTGAGAATTGAAAAATGTTCTCCATTCATTCTTCTTGGTGTGATTTACAGACTTTTGCCCTCAGAATCTCACAGTGATTTAGTATATCTATCCATGCAACCCCCTGTGAGATAGGAAAGCATTGCAATTATGTTATGAATGTGAAGTTGCATCACAGAGAGATTATCAGCTAAAACTATGCAAGTGCCTAGGTATCCTCCACAGTGCATTGAAAACAACAGGCTTCTCAAGAGGGACACACACAAAAAATCTCCAAGCCATAACTATTACATTCTTAGCTATTAATAAGGAGAAAATGTTAGGGACAGTAACCTCCCACAGATTGGTTTTCTAATATACACAGACCAAAACTCCTTCTAGAAAATTTGTGCTTTAAAAGTTTCTCATTAACATTGAAAAGATTCTCTTGCCATTGAAAAATACCATGGTTGTTTTATCTAATGAAACATACCTTCATTTGTTGTTTCCTCCCATCTGAAAACAGTGGAGGAAAGAGCTGAAACTGCACTTCCAAGGTAAGACACCCAGAAGAATGCTGTCATATATAAATCTGGTGGTAGGTGGGGAGTAAAAAATGTCATGGCCTCGATACTGCCAATGCAAGTTCTGTCTTCCTAGACATTGCATCAATGCTATTGCATGGAGCCTTCCAGGGAAATCAGGTGTGAGATGTTGTATTTCTAGACCCTGGCTGGAACCAAAGCTACAATAATCCAGATCAGACTTTCAGAAAGGAGACAGACAAAACAGCCACTTTACCTTTGATCTCTCACTCCTAAACCTTACGGGAGACATACAAAACATCTTCAAAATGTAACTCTTTGCAATGCACTCCGAGGCCAAATATCAGACATCCAATATAGGTTCGGGGCTTGTGACAAATAACTCTCTCTCTCCCCACGATGTTTCAAAGCCTGGAAACAAAATTACATACCCTGCAATGAAAATATCATCACCTTAAAACGTCTTGTCCCTGGTCATGTCCAGTCTATCCCACAGGCTCTATGCCAATTCTCTCAGTCAGTCTAATCAATGGGTGTCTCGTGATTTGTACCTATCTCAGTCTGTCCATAGCTTTGAAGTTTGCTGCTTCTATTTCATACTGGAAGAAAGGCACTTGCACAGAAGCTTTTTGGTGTCCAAAAACTCTATCAAGACTGCAACAACACTTCTGCAGAGACCTTTGTATCTAGCTCTGTCAAATACATGCCATATTAAGGTAACATCTAAAAAGAGCAGAGTTGGAGAAACAACCACCAACATAACCTTTATCTTTTATAGACAGAGAGTTTTGTATTACTTTTGGGATGAGTTTCAGGTTTGAAGTGAGTGGGAGCACATGAAAGAGTATTCTAGGAACCCTTACTACATGAGATATCTACCATATGGTTCTTGGTGAAGTGAGTGAATGATTCAGGCTTTCTCTGCCAGTTCTCTGTTAGCAGTCTATGTCAAGTCACAAAAAAATCCCTAGTGAAATTAAGAACTCAGTTTAAGTCTCCTCAATTAGTACTTCAACTGCCATTCCTTCCCTTCTCTTTAGTGATATAATTAAATATTTAAAGTGATTAACTTAACCATATCTCTTCAACTAAGAAATTACATTTATTTTGGGGGGACATTTATTGGGAAAGATCGTAAGTTTAATTAAATTTGTTGACTTTATATATACACTTGTTAAAAGGGGCTTATTTGAATTTCTTTTTATGGCTCTTTTAAAAGTGTACAAACTTTTAGTTTGAAAAATTAAAAAAAATCCAGAAAATGATGAATTTGAAAAGACTATGTCAGTGATTCTTGAAGATGCTTTTAAGACAGGTCTGAGATCATAAAAAATGTGATAACTCTGTCAACCACACAGGTCAACTCTTATTACAGTGGTGTTTCAGATGCTGTACTGGTAAAACACATGGCTTTTCCAAATCTCAAATACTGGCTTGCCCATTCCATTTCCAGGTAATAAAAAAATTGGCAGGATACTCCAGGTGGTTTTGTTAGCAATGAGAGGGACCTATACAGGCTGGAGAATTGGGCTAACAGGAGTCTCCTGAAGTTAAGCAAAGAGAAATGCAAATTCCTGTACCTGAGGGTAACTCCATGCACCAAGTCTGTTCTGGGAGCTGACCAGCTGAAAATCACGTAGGCAGGAAAGATTCTGAGGTCAGCTCCATTTAAATAAAAGAAAAAATATTTTACATTGCAGGTGATCAAACACTGAAATAGGCTGCCCAGAGAGGTGTGGAGTCTCCCATCTTGCAGATATTCAAAACACAACTAGGCATAGTCCTGAGCAACCTGCTCTAGATAACCCTGCTCTGAGCAGGAAGGTTGGACTAGAAAAGCTCCATAAATTGTTTCCAGGCTCATCTATTTGGAGGGACACAGTTTGAAAGCCCAGAAAAAAACTATTTGAGGCTTTACTGAAGTTCTGAATTCTGTAAAAATGGCCTCTAGATTCTCATTCTTCTAGACACTGCATGCAACCTCAGATGAGCAAAGACCCAAATTAAATATAAATCATTTAGTCACTTTAAGACTGTGGGAGAAGGAGTTACCCAGACCAAAGGATAAAGTGAGTTGTAGTTAAATATAAAATATCAAAACTCAGAGAATGATCTCTTCATCATAGAACTAAATAATGTAAACAGATAACAGGTGATATATATTTACAAAGTATTTGTTCTTTTTGTCCATTTCTCCTTCAGCAAATTTGGCTAGATTCACTGTATTTCCTTGCTGTAAGTGTACACCTCCTGTGTTGGATTGGTGTGGCAGGGTTTTGATACAAGGGGGGCTGCAGGGGCAGTTTCTGTGAGAAGCTGCCAGAAGCTTCCTCTATGGGTGTGGTCCAGTGCCAGCTAGATCCAAACCAGCCCCATCACTGGCCAAGGCTGAGCCCACCAGCCACAGTAGTGCCTCTGTGGGAACAGATCTAAGAAGGGGAAAAGTTATTGCAGAGAAGAAATTGCAGCCAGAGAAGAGAGGAGTGACAATGTGTGAGAGCAACAGCCCATCAGGCACTGAAGTCAGTAAGGAGAGAGGGACAGGAGGAGCTCCAGGTACCAGGAGCTGAGATTCCCCTGCAGCCCCTGGGGAGGACAATTGTCCTCCTGCAGCCACAGATGCAGAGATCCACCTGTGGCCTATGGAGGACTCCACAT
The DNA here is from genome assembly GCA_034336665.1 of Luscinia megarhynchos. Classification (NCBI taxonomy): domain Eukaryota; kingdom Metazoa; phylum Chordata; class Aves; order Passeriformes; family Muscicapidae; genus Luscinia; species Luscinia megarhynchos. The sequence continues at coordinate 37,603,103 of CM067566.1, read as the reverse complement.
CAGAGCAGGAGGATGCCTGAAGGAGCATCTTACCCTGTGGGAAGACCATTCTAGGATGCAGAGCTTCATAGATGCAGAGCATCTTTCATCAAAATTAGACTGTATCACTTTGCAGAATAGGCTCAAAAGTATATCTTAAGGCAGTAGAATGTTTGTAAAGAAACTCCTATTTCTTTTGACTCAGAGCACTGCTTTCTTGGATTTTTCCCCCTCACAACCCATCTGAGAAGTGAGGAAAGTGACTATGACAGAGATACTTGGCATGAAGTAGGGTGAAGAGCAGCACAGTTTATACCACTCATAGCTTTTTTCTCAGAGTTACAGTACCTCTGATTCAGGAGAGAAACATATCTGATTATAGAGTAAACCTGTGTAGAATTAACTCGAATAAAAAATAATAGAAGCTTCAATTTCCTGACCATATTTACTCCCTCTTGTATTATTTTTGAGCTGAAAATGTGCTTGGTTGAGAATACAAGAGTGAATTGGACAGCAGGTTCACCTTAACAGGACAGCTGCTTCCCTAGCTGCAAACACATGAAGTGAGGCACTTTCTACAATGTCTTAAATTAAATGCATATCATTCCATTTCATTCCCTACTTCTCCCTACTTAATTAAACGTATTTTTCATATAATTCCCAGAGCTCCTTTCATTTCTAAGCACAGAAATACTTATGCTGTCTCCAAGCAATTGGCCCTTGATGCTATTAATTTGCAGGACATAAAACAACAGACCATGTCACACAGAAGTAAGAATGCTAATAAAGCACTTCAGCAATTAATTTTAGTTTTTGAGCTTACATCAACACAGGCAAGCAAAAAACAAAACCCCAACAGATGTCTTCTAAGTAGCTTTTTGAAAAAGATATTGTGAATGAATTTACATATCACTATGAAGGAAAGCAGGTCAAAGCCTTCAGTGAATATCATTAACTTCTAACTGATATATCTGAAAGACTTTATTTACTGTTGGGTTTACATCCATTATTTGAATATTTTTAGTCTGCAGCAGAGGTATAAAGTCACCATTTACTCATCATTCATTTAGTTGTTTGAGCACACACAACTCCACACACAATTTATTTTAGAAATAATATTTGATAACTACTTGGAGATAGAATAAGAAAGTAAATTAGTGTGTACAAGTCTGCACAAGCCGCTACAAAAGCAGTCTAAATCCTTAGTTTTGCATAGGTGACTAGGAAGTTAGACAATGGAAAAGTCAGAGATCCTAGAGACAGGTGGTTCTGTCTTTTTTACAGGCAAAAATCAGGCAAATAAGTTTGCACATAAAGTAGCCTTAAATCTAAAATAATATGGATTAAAATGCTACCATATTGGATTACCTCATGTAAATTAAGATAATTTTACCATTGATGCCTTGGGTTTTAGCTTTTCTACTTTTCAGATTCTCTGCTGCTTGATGTGTAACTCTGAAACTTCGTATTGGTGTTAGTGAGTTCTCTTCCCGCGGTAGTTAGACAAAACAATCCCTTCCCAGCTGGAGAATCAAGGACACCGTTACTCAAAAGGCAGAAGTAACAGAGAGGGAAAGGGGCAAACCAGGCGACTGAGACTTCATAACCCTAGGCTGTGGTTGAGTAATTGATCCCAATATGTAAATGAACCAAAACTTATAAGAGTATATAAACTCATGACCGGGATCCCTCTTGGATTTGATCTGTGTGTAGCCCCAGCTGGGCTCTTGCAAAGTGTATCCTTTCAATAAATACCTATTTTATTCCTTTTGCTCCATCTAATCTCTGTTCCAGGCCAGCCTTTCCAGGCATCATCATTATAAAAGACAGCTAAATCAGAATTCAGCACCAGGATGCTGTCCCCAGGTGCTGAGTGTGCATCCATGCAGGGGATTCTGTATGCAGTGTCCAAAAGCTCCTTTAAGCACAGATTAAATGCAGTTTTTTTATGCTCTAAAAATTTAACTATTTATTACTGGTCTTCAAAATGGGCTTAACTATTGTATTTAAACAAAAATATTTACTATTTCGTTATTTATATGTGCATCTACTGTATATATTATACATTAATACATCATACAGATGTCATGTTTTGTGTCATATCTGAATTGCTTCTCTTCCATTACTCATGTTATAGACCATTAAACTTTTCAAGTCAAATTTTTTCTGATTAATTTTTGTGAGAACTTGGTCCATTTGAGCTCTTTAGTATTCTGCTATAAATGTTGAGTAATCTACAGAGAGCTACAGATCACAAAACCACAGAATAATCTGGGTTGTGGAAGGGACCCAGAAGAATCATCAAGTCCAACTCTTAAGTGAATTGAATCCACGACCTTGGCATTATTAGCACTGTGCTCTAATATATGGCCTTATATCAATAAATTTTATTTCTAGATCAAGTTCTATTTGTAGAATACATACCTACCCTAGATAACGCAAAAATAGATCTAAGAATGGAAAATGCCTGGACCTGTTCTCTCCATCAATGGCCCACTCTCCATTATTCTTTAAGTTGTCAGTGTTTAGATGTCAGAATAAAATATATTTCCCTCTAAAAAATGTGGCAAAACCCCTGAGAGACTCAACAGAATCTCTTATCTTCATTTCACACATCAACTGCTTCTCCATGCTGACATATGGAGCACCATAGCTTCCTAAAGAAAAAAATATAGTTATTAAATATACAGTTGCTGGCCCTAATCTCATTCCCCAGGCTGGGATGATGGGGTTGGGTAGAAAATAAAATTTTAAAGTCCTATGGCAGATTTTAGTAGAAAAGTTTAAAATTTTATAGGGTTGTTAGGTGCTGAAAATATCCAGAGATAAAATGAAAGGATAAAATCAATTGTCTTTTAAACAATAACACAAAATTGAAATAATATCAGACCTCTTCTTTTAATCACATTTCTGCCACCCACACCCTCAGCTACTGAGTGCCCTTGTAAGGCTCTTTGGAAAAAATCCCAAGCAGTGTGTTTGATTAATTAAGGTTACATCACAGCACCACCTGTCACAAGAGCATTGTGCTCTTTTGTTTGCAGACTGCTTTATCTGCATGAAAGCACTGCCTGGAAGAAGTGCCTTGAGAATGTGCAGGACAGAGATTTACCAATTCCAGAAACAGAGCATGCTGGAAACTAGATAGCACAGGTGACAGATAACTCATGGTTATAAAGTGACTTAAAATGAGGAGTCAGTTGTGTACAAGGTTAGCACATATAAATTTAACAACACAGATTCACAGATTTTAGGGCTGGAAAGAGCAATTTGTTTGATATTGTTTAGCTCGACCTGGTGTGTATCACAGTTCCCCTGTACTAGGTAGCACCTGTAATTTGTGCTTAGCTAGACTACAAGTTCCAGGAGAGCATTCTGTCCTGATCTGGGGATACCAAGAGATGAAAAAAAATCATGACTTTCCATGAAAGCTTGTGCCAAAGATTAATAATCCCCAGCATTAAATAAATAAATAAATAAATAAATAAATAAATAAATAAATAGTCTGTAGGCTATTTAAATTTGTCTATCTTCCAACAATTATTTTACAACATATCTTTTGCCAAGTCTGTTAAAAAAACTTCTTAGTCCATAATAATCTTGAAGATTCTGAGTTGCAATACTAAAAGTTTTTAGAATACGAATCAAAGAAAAAACCCACCACTTTGCAGATCCAGATGGCTATCTCTTCTGTGGATACTAGAACTGTATGCAATATGGCCATAAACACACCCACACCCATTTGCAAAATAATGTATTATCCTACAGAGTGCCTCACACACCAGCTCTGTTTGCTATCAGGTCACTCAGAGAGCTGTCATTCAGCTGCATGCCCACACTGCACCCTTTTCTGGTAGGCATTACTTTTGACTCTTTCCAGGCTGGTCTCAGACTGAATGTTTCTCAATGGCATTATTGGGAAACTGATTTCAAAAGCATGTTCTTCATCTGCACTAAGGTATCAATACAGGCTCTTTACAAAACCTAAGTGGTTTTGAAGTCACTGCTTTCATGGACAGTGTCTCTCAACTTGTGGGCTATATTCCTTGTCCTTAAATATAGCTTGTCTTTGGTTCCAGTAAAACACAAATTCACATTAACCATCTGCTTCTTTTAATTACTGCTTCTGGGTTTTTTGTATCTTTCATGAGTTTTATCAAGGAGAACATGTTGCATTTTATACTGCTGCAGTCTGCCTGTCTCCATCCAGCCAGCTGCAGGAACAGCCTTGAGAGACCTCATATAAGACCAACCTAGTATGACAGAGGAGTGGGGTGGCAGGATCATCAGGGAGTTAATTATAATCATCACAAGTAAAGAAATCCTGAGTTGCCTCAAGACAGAACCATTTCAGCTGGCAGGGGACTCTGAGGGATTTGTCACTCAGGGGAAGTGGCAGACCTTTGCTTTGGCCACTTATCCTCGGGCTGCCCACATTAAAGGGCAGGGAGAAAGAGTGACAGAAGAATGGTCATTATTGAGGAACAAATGTTGCAAAAAAAAAAGTCTTTTCTATTACTAAAACTCAGTAAGGCAAAGAAGTCCTTTCTTCACATTTGCATTATGAAGGCCATTTAAAGAATAGACAATTTATTCAGATAAACATATTTATTCTTTCAAAGAATAAAGAATGGATAATTTATCTTCATACCTTATGAAACAATCAGATTTCCATGAGCAGCTCCAAACTCTTTGAAAAATAAAGGTAAGAGTATCATATCAAATTAGTTCTATGTATGTTCATAGCTTGGACCTTAACCTATGAATATCAGATGTAGGGTGTGTTTCTCATGAGCCATGCAAATAAATACTCCATTCCTCCCATAAGATCCAACCAGCACCCCTTTCCACTCAGGATCAAAGGCTTTTATGTCAAACAGCTAATCTGCTGGATTTTGTCAGCAGGAATAAAGATCTGTGACCAGCCCTTGTGAGATGAGGACAACTGAAAAGAACACGAGGCAGGAGCAAATGTGTGCAGTAAACAGCTCTGTGAGAAAACAGCAGCAGGAGGATGAAACAGTGGCAGCCAAAATAGGAGTTCAAAGGAAGGAGTTACAGGAATGTCAATGGTACCAAAATGCTTTTCTACATCAGAAAGTAAGGCAATTTTCTTAAAAAAATCAAGAGACAGTACAGACTCAAAATCCAAAAACTTTTGGGCTTTCTGGCTTCCTTCCTGTACTTTTCCAACATACAGAAAATATTAATTTATTTTACACATCATCGTCCATTTCTCACAACTATACTTCTGTGTATTATGGGGCCATCTTGCCGAGATATATTCCACATCATAAAGCAATTTTTTAAGGAAATGGCACTTATAAAAGACAAAAAGTAATTTATATTGATAAATAGCAGTGAGAGTTTAAAAGCTCTGAAAAAAGGTAGTACCTTTAAAGCTACTTCTCATCAACTGGCAAGAAAGAAATTTGAATTTCACAGGAGTTTCTTCCACTGCCACTGCTAGAAAGGAAAAGTAAATACTCCAAGTATTTTGCACTTAGTGAAATAGCATGCAAGTTATGGCACAAGACTAAGACTATAATGTATAACAGCAATTCTTTATTTAGATTTTCTAATTACTTGTACATTAACTATTATCTGACCATTGTGACGATGGATTACCAGAATATGTTGATCCAATTTTCCGCCAGAGGTGGGCTCTACAAATCAGCTATCCTGGTAAACACTCAAACTTCATCCACAAAATAAATATATTTGGTATGGCCCTATTTGTCTCTAACTCAATTTTATTTAAAATTTAACTTAGTTCAATTGTTTACAAATGTACTCAAAAAGCAGACAGGAGTATTTTCAAAAAAATGTAAAAGGATAGGACATGTAGTTCTTGTTTACACAGCCTCCTGTTTAACAGGGGATGTGCATCTAAAACACTGCTTTTTACCTCCCTTTTCTTAGCTTTGCTTCACCTCTTCATGGAGCCTATAGTTTGTAAATTATTGCTTTGCCTTTATTTAAAATAATAAAGTTTGTTTATCAGGTAAAAGCAGATGCTAAAACTAGATTCTCTAATTATCACATTAAATGGATCCATACATATTTATGACTTTATCAGGTAATAACAGGTACTGAATATTTATCCCTCCAGTCACAATGGCTACACATTACAAATTTATGACTGCACAGTATCTACTGTGCAGTCTTTTTCCACTAGGCTCAAATGAACAAATCTCACTTATCTCTCCTGGGGCAGTGATGTTTCTGGATTTGTTTTGATTACATTCAGTTTTTATAATCACACCTGTTATGCCATTGTGGTGCCCTCAAAAAAACACATATAGATTAATACTGAACAAATTTCAGATTTTGCTGCCAAGGACCTCTGTATGTCAGGATGTTATTAACACACAAATTAAAATTATTAAACAGACAAGTGATACTTCCAAATCAAATGAAGACATTTTTCAGGTGACCTTGAGATACAGCACTTGAAGCATCTCATAAATTTTCCATGATGATGACCTAAGATGAAATCCCTATAGCAAACAATAAAATCTGAAGCTTTCCATCCCAGGATAAGTACAGGATTATTTATGTTTCAGTGAATATAAAAATAGTCTTTTCCCTCCTTACTGAAAGGAGAAGCTTCACAATATGAGGCTGGGTAAGTGTCTGAGCCAAGCTCATCACTGCATAAAGAACAGGAAGCACAGCACGCACAAACTTTCTCAATGCATCATAATCACAGAGTACAGAACCTTTATAGTACAGAACAGTTCTTCTGTTACACACTCTTGCTAGCACAGTGTATGTGAGGTTATGGAAAAATCCAGTAACAAAATTCCAAGTCAGAAAATTGCTTAACTAGGAGGCTGACAGGGCAAAGTAGACAGCAAGTATTAAGGTAAAGTATCTAACATTGTTATCCTGCTCTCAGCACCTCCATAGTATCACTGCCTCTCAACCCAAACCCAGAGCAAGGACTATTTCAGCCTTGTATCACAGCCGGATAAATTGTGTTGAGTATAGTGATTGCAATAAAACCTAGCTCCCTATAGCTTTGTGCCCTTTGATCCTTTATTTCTTACCTTCAGCTTCCTTTTTCCCTCCCTCTACCTTCTTGTGTCACTTCAGTGAGGAAGAATCAACACATTCTGCAGCTGAGAGCTCTAAAACTACTAAGTGAGCAGCCAACACATCTATGCTGATTAATCAGCTGGTTGCCACCAAATAACACACAACTCTGTGTGCCTGCCTTTTGTAGCAATGCTTCTGTTTCCATTTGTTCCCAGTAGCTTCCTGTTATACTAAAGCAGTGCTCAAGCTGAAATTTTCTGTGCTTCTGCCTCAATGGGTCCCTGCACAGCTCCACCTGAAGGTACAGGAGTGGGGTTTTGGCTTTTCCTAAAAAATTTAGTACAAAGAAAATGGAGCCTAGTCCCACATTTGTTTAGCTGTTCAGCCATAATTTTGATATACTCTTCTGACTGAAAAAGGCAAAATATCATGGCCCTTAGTTCACAAAATGTTATATAAATAAATTTTTTTTAGGGGAAAGGACAGTCTGGTGACAGAAGCAGTGAGAAATTCCTGGTCCTGACTTCAAAACATAGTTTGAACAAGACTCATAAATCAGGAAATACATTGTATATTTCATTCACAGAGGTATGAGACTAGAAACTGATCTTTAAATAAGTGTCATGTATTTATTTACTTTTAAGCCAGCAGGCTTTGGAAATATAATGCATGATGAAATAATTAAAGAAAAAAATTACAGTTAGCACAGACTATTTGTTTTTTGTTCCTAATGGGAACATTTTCCACATAATTTCAGCAAAGGCTGGCAATATTTGAAAGCAGGCAAGACAAAATTGGCAGACAATTAATAGCCTTAGCATCAGAGAGAAGAAAAGGAAGTCATTTACACTTGCAGTCACCAGTACTGTTTTAATATATTCATTTTCACTTGACACTATGAACCATGAGCTTTCTTTCCCATTGCAAAGAAAAGGTGAGTCATACACAGAGTAAAAAACTCACTGAGAATTGAAGGTGAATGACAGCTTTCTATCCCTATATCCCAATTGCAAAATTAAAGTACTCTGTAGCTGTTTTTAGGTTGGGCTTTCCAACCCCAGGGTTGCTACCTTGAGTCCAGATAGCCCTGAACTCAAGCTGGAGAGCCCACAGATACTCACTAGTGAAGTACAAAGGCTGAGACCGTGTTGCAAAAGTTCCGAAGATAACTTCATTTCTCTGAAGGGAATTGCTAACAACAGTCTAATTACATCAGATAACAAAGGGTTTATATAGGTTTCCAGAGGATTGAACTTCTAACCAATTAAAACTACAAATTACAATCTAACCAATTACCTTAAAATTCTAAGTAAGAAAAGAACCAAATAACTTGTAACTTTAAGAACCAATAGAAATCTTAAGAGATAACAGGGTTTTCGATAAGGGAGAGGAGTCCTGTTTCAAGGAATTCCTTTGTTCATGGGATAGAATCCCAGGAGCACATTTTGGGGGAAGTAACATCTTCTACAGTCCTCAATTAATTAAATATCTGTACCCACAGGAAGTGTTTTTGCATGGTATCCATTTCTCTAAAACATAGATTTTTTTTTTCTTCTAGAAAGTGAGCAAAAAATAAAAGCTAAATCAGCTTTAAAGTGCCTAGGAATACCTAGACATATGCTCAAAATGCAGTGATAAATGCAGTCATTTCTGTCTCAGGGCTTTCAGTTATTCTCCTTCAGTCTAGAAGAGCTATTCCAGTTTTTCTAAATCAGGATTTATCAGTAATGGATCATGATTTTTTTCCTCAGAAATCAAAAGGGAATTCTGGTCCAAAGACTGTTGAATCTCTGCCATTATCCTAATCTCTGTTCAAAATATATTCTCTTGTGTTATGCTACAGCACAGAAAACCTTGGGTTTCCCTCAAGAATGTAGCATGTCAGCTTTTGGAAGAGTCTTAAAGTGATTATGTGTGCATATTTAAATTTGAAGCGTGAGATCATCAGTGCTGCAGAGATCACTGGGATTAACAAGGCATCTTTTTTAATTGAACAAGGCAACCCTGTGAATGAACTCAGCATCTTTTTTGCAGTCTACCACCTTCAAAATGCCATACCATCTGCTTCTTTTATATTTTTTAATTGTTTTTACAAAGTGATATGTGACTTTTTGCAGTGCATAGAATATTATGAAAAGGAGATTACAATAGACTTTTTAATTCTTCAGGATACAAGTATTTTTGAATATGGGTATAGCGAGAGAGGTATTTCAGATGAGAACTTGTCTGTGAAAAGAGCATTATAAAACTGGGAAGAAAAATGTCAAAGCCAGTTTTCATCCTTACTCAATGGGTAATGATGGCTTTTCCCCTTGGCTAAATCTGATTGCAGTTTTCTTGATTTTAAAAGAGAATGAGTTATAGGAAACACATTACTGTCCCACCACCAGATGTGTGCAATTCTTTTTTATTTCACCTGGCTATTCCTATCCTGTACTACAAAACTCTGTGCAGGAAAAGAGGAGAAAGTTTGTATTTAAACAACAGAATTCTAAACTTCAAAGTGAAATTGAGAGATTGACCTTTTGTTGCTGAATGTCAAAGTTATTTGCTCAAATCAAAGCTGATACATAAATGCCATCTCCATAATATGACTGTAATAAACAAGCAGATATAATAAATTAAACTAGCATTGTCTTATTATCAGTCAATAACAATGGTCATTTTACTCAAGCCAGTTTAACACTGCTATAAAAATTTTCTAAAAATTTATTCAATATAAAAGGGAATGAGACTTGTTTCAGGCAATGGGTGCTCAATCTTTTTGTTAGAATGAGAATTGAGGGAGCTTACTATTTCCACTTTATGCACAATAACCTTCCATCAGAGCATGCAGAAAGTCACAGACTTGCATGTGACTCTCATCTCCGCTTTAAACCTGCAGATGCAGGGGGAAACCTCCCCAAAGCCAAACACTAATTTTCAGGAAGTCAGATCATCAGGGCCACAGATGATAGGACAGTTTTACCCTCTACTGCATAAAGCACGTTCTAAGGAGTACACTCACTTTCACAGACTGCAAATTTTTCAAGAAGTCATTTAGTAAAATAGATACTGACATGATAGTAAGGGTGACAGTGAGGAAGAGCTTTATGATTTGCACACCCAGGTCCGATGCTCGATATTTGGAATTTTGCAACACATAAAAGTGTACTATCATGTCAGGTGCCTCAGAAAACTATGCAGTAATACTTTTCCATTTTATGTGCATAACTCAGGAGTTTTATTAATAATGGTCATGTTGAAATGCTAGTAAATAAAGCTTAGTAATGAAATACACATTGGAACAAGAAGATATCATTAAAACCAGTTCACTTACAATATGCCATAAAATTAATGGGCTTGAATTTTATACCAGATCTTGGCAGAGTAATTAAAGAATTGTCAAGCCTTTATCAATAATTAACATTGTGTCCTGGTTTGAAGGACAGGTGTCTGCCAACAAAGGCAGAAGTTTTCCTTTGAAGTAGAGACCCCAACTCTACTCTCCCCCAAGTATTATAAATGTTTGGAATCCAAGACACTCTGAGGCAGAGATAAGGGGGTGGGAATAACAGCTCCTTTACTAATATATCTAACCGTACAAGCAGAAACAACAGCAGTTGTTAAAACTACCAACAGCACAGAACAGATAACGCGGTCCCAGTCCTTTCTTTAGCTGTGGGCACCCTCTCTCTGCCCTCGGTCCCGGTGCTCCAGATGAACAAAGCCCGGTGGCCGCAGAGAGGCGGGAGCGCGGGCGGGAGGGGCGGCAGCGGCCACGCCGGTCTCGGGTGGGAGCGGCTGGAGCGGCAGCTCCTCGCTCACCGCTGTGTCCGGGTGATCAGCTGTGTCCGCAGGGGCAGGAGCTGCAGCGGGGAAATGCAGGGCAGGTGGTCACAGAGGGTCTGGCTCTCCTGCCTTCGGCCGTGTGGCTGCAGACGGGGCGTCCTCCTCCGAGCTCCCAGAAACACGAGTCCCTCCGGAAGCACGAGAGCCCCTCCGCCAGCCCAGCTCCCACCTACCCCTTTTGTCCAGAGTCGTCAAAGGTCCTGGGTGTGACCCGGCCAGCTCCATTGGCATGACAATGGGAAAAATTCTTTAAATTGACACAGTAATAGAAAAACACTCAACCCCCAACACGTTGTTAGTGAGTCTGTATGATATGAAAAATATATGAACATCAGATGAGAATTTTCAGCATTTTGGATGATTGGTGGGTTTTCCCTCTCTTGGAAGGAATTTAATAAAGAAACATGAAAGCAGGAGCATTATTATACTTACTGGAAATCAAAGAAAGATAATGAATGGAATAAGAGGTCAGAAACCAAGAGGTATCAATTTATCTTCCTCATTATGCTCCATTAAGTGAATCCATGCTATCAAATAAAAATAATTTTGTGCATTGATGTAAAATTTTTCTTTTCAGGTTGAAATTATGAACTCTAAACATTTACATGTGCTCCTTAGCTCCAATATTTTTATGACAATAGCCTGGATTTTCATGTCTTTTTAACTCAACTTGGACTGAAGCCCAAAAAGTATTTAGTGTGGATTAAGTTTCTCTACTGAAGACATTTGAGAATTTTCCAGTAAAAGATTTTTTTTTCCATAAAATTAAGGTATATCAGCAATGACTCTTTGATGGGGACATAAAGTTTTTGCAAATTTTTTCTAAGTCACAAGCATGTGTCTATCTTAAGTTTTTATTATCCTGCTGTGCACTGTTCAGGTTCCCAGACTGAGTCTGTTGTTTTAAAATAACTTCAGCATGCAGATTAATCCATTCTTGGGTACTTACAGGGTTTTGAGTTGCCTTCCTCCAAAGAGGAACAGATAAAGGGAAGCAAATACCATCATGGATCCCAAGGCTACCAGCAGCTGTAAGATTTTCTTATCTTTGGGATCCTGGCTTTTTAGCACAGCATCAGGTCTACATCCTGAGTATTTCAGATCCAAGCAGCAGAGCTTCATTTCCAGCTTTTCAGAAATATCTGAAACATTCCAAACCCTTAAGATCAGACCCCAAGCCAGGAATTCCTTGAACAAAAGAAGTAAGTAATCTATTCAGGAAGAAAACAGAGAAGTCTGTGATACTCAACAGCTAAATTTAAGCAGATTATCATTATAAATGTGATATCACAATAATATCTTCATTTTTGTTGCAGTGAAAGACTTTAAGCACTTTTTGTTCAGCCAGATCTGTCCTGTAGAGCCCATACTGAAGAAACTCTACATGTCATATTCCAAACTTTATTGTTTGGGCATGTGAATCATGACTGGACAGCCCAAAGCATGTATCTATGCATTTTTAGGAGGAGCTAGGCTGGCTCCAAGAAAAAAGGACACTTTTGTGGCAGTGTAGATGTTTATACTAAACTCTGTCAGATAGACTAAAAGTAAAAACAAAACCCCCAATGGTTAATAAACAATCCTAGAAAGAAAGATAAGCTTGTAAACACAAACTGAGTATGAAGGGGCAGTAGCCTGTCAGATGCCCACCTGTTGGTTATATGACTTCCCTTCAGGAATGCATGAATATAAAAAATGCTTCCAGCAGCTACAGGTTCTATGACATATTTTATTTCAGCTTCCAGCACAAAGAGAAGTATAAACACTGTTCTTTCCTCACATCACCAGAGAATGAATTCTGCCATTTGGGAAAGGAGAAAACAGAAACCCATGATCCCTTTTTACCCACAGTATGAGAACTAAAATGACACTGAATATATGCATCTCATCTAAAGGAACAAACAGTATCTACATCACTGTCACCAGACATTTTTGAGAACTACTGTATTTCAGCTTTTTTTTTGTAAGAAGAAAATCTTGTGTGTGAATGGTGAAACTCAACATTTTGCCACACTTTGGACTTGAGTATGCCCCACAGATAAAGCAGGTCAATAATTTTAATGGCAGTACACTGTGACATCTTAAATAATACGAGTCTCAAAATATTTAGCAGTTTGCCATTATGAGGACAGCTTTATTCTTTACATTCTCCCCTTTTATTCTATTTAGCTATGAGAAAAGGATTCATGCTCTTTATTTATTCTTCCCTGTGGTTTTCATTATTATTTTCTACATCTATAATGCTTTTATTTTCATGGTCTAGAGCCTTTTTGCAGTTTCTTCTTTCAGTGTACTTTGCAGACAAGCCACTGGAATAGTTCTATGGTTCTTTTCTCCCCTGTCAATTACTGATAGTACAATGATTGTACTATTTTTGAAGAGAAGTAACTGCTTTTTCATGATTAAATATTTTTCTTTAGCACAGATACCAAACAACCATAAAACCAAGTCTCCACTGGGGTTACAATTTTGTTTTGCACAAGAAGGTATACTATAGCTTTTCTTCTATATTTGGTTTACACAAACAACCTGTTTCGAGCAATGCAAGTGAGTTATAATGGTAATTATATCTTTCTAACAACTGTTAGACTCTGAAATAATATTACGTAAGCATAGATATACAGAATGTAGTGGATCTCCTGAACAACATTCTAGAATTTGTAGTGTTGAATTCGGGTTTTAGTGTCTGGAATTTTTGCTTGCCCTTTTCTAAAGGAACATATACAGTACTCTTCTCTCAAGATGATGAACAGCTAATCAACAAGCTAAATGACAAATGGATGCTACAGCAGTATCAGAAGTAGTTCTGCTAAAATTATAATGTGATGATAGTCATAAATTATCTCTCAAAGTGGCAGATATGTCTCAGTGTAGGACCTATAGCCAATTCACCAAACTCAGAAGTGTTTCTTAGGGAGTAAAATTGGAAAGAACTGCACTGAAAGTTTCTGTTGTAAGTTTAATGCACCGAATATCTACAAGGAAAATAAAAAAAAGGTCATATGAGAAATGAAGTTGATGTAACGTGGAAACTCTTGAGTGTCTTCAGTCCAGCACATCTAAACTGCTGGGGACTTTCATATATATTTCATGAGAGACAGTTCTTGTCTTCCTTTGCTTCAGTGTGGAATGCCTGAGGCTGGTGTTGCAAGAACCAATACAAACCTTTCTATTCCCCTGTGCTAGACTATCCAGAATATTAAAAAGCAAAGGAAAGCCTGACAATTGGTCATGTTTCAATATGGAATATTACCAATAGGTAAATAGGGTCTCACTTCTCAGAGATCTAAAGGAGTGTGGGGGATTCATGGTGTACTGCATTGCTACTGTGTGCACTTGATGAGAAGAGTTTTGGTTTTGTAGGATTTGTTCTTCCAGTTGGCAAACAAGACCAAATTTGCACGCCTATCAAAACTTTGATTATGTCCAAATAAATACTCAGCATAGAAAATTCTGAAACTCATGAAGTCTTGTTAATTTAAAATAAACTAAGAACGTGACAAAGCAGTAGGATGGAATGTGGAAAGTTACTGACATATTTCTGGAAGGATAGTATCAAGCCTATGATGCACACATCCAAAAAAGTTGAGGCTGGATAATGTGCAGGGAATGAGAAATGAAGCTTCGTGGAGAAAAGATTATCTATAAAGAACTGAGAAGATGTCTTTGCAAATGCATTTTATCTAACTTTCAGTCTAAGCAAGGCAAGAGTCTTTTGACAGATAAAAGCAAATTGCTAAGCCTTTACCAGCAAACACGTGTCAATTCATTTTAGATCCCTGATGACCCAACTAATCTATGGCAACACTTCACTGTGACACACAGGGAGGAAAATCATTTACTCTGGGGTTTCTTTTCATACTGCTAATCTGTGTTAACTATTAATTTGTACTTAAATTGTTAGTGTCCTGTGTTCCATTTGTAGACAAATCTTATGATACCCCCCCTTTGATACTATATTCAGTTTCCTTACTATTCTACATTCATTTCCATTCAATTTTCTGGAAAAATTTTAATCTTGGAGACAGGCAACATCCCCACTACCCAAAGATGCAAATAGTAATAGCTGCCAAAAAAGCAGCAACACTTACCTGCCAATCAAAAATCTGGCATCAGGATTGGTAGTTACTAATTTGCAAGAACATCTAGAAGCCTTTATTTTCTTCCTAGAAAACAATAAAGCCTTGAAAAAGAATTGTTGTTTATGTATCCAAAAACTTGACAAGTTTGAAATCTGAACATAGCATTTCTTTCCATAGCTGGATGACATGATAAACAGAATTTTTCCTACTCACCATAATTGTATATACAAATGCAAGAACTGCAAAGGAGTACTTCAAACAGAAAAATAAAACATCTCAATGAAATCTCTTATGCTAAGAACTTATGGCATTGATTTAATTGTCTGTATTCCACAAAAAGAGTAGGTACTACTGGATTCTCTGCTTTAAATCAACATAGCAAATCATCTAAGCATCTAAATCATCTAATTATCTAAACACTGAAGGGGGTTTACTTTTTCATTATGAAAAACTCAGAAATGTGGGCAGTTTAATTATGTCAGTAAAAACACTGTGCCTTTTCAAGCATAAAGAGAATAACTTATATCATATATTTTTGTCATATTTATTTCTTATTGTTTCAGAAATGTTTCTAAATGCCAAATGTAAGCCTGTATTATTCTACTCAGGTTGCTTTAAGATGATTAAATGGTCAAATATTACCTACTTAAATGAGATAATGACTAAGAGATTAATCTAAGATGAGGCGATATACCATAGATCAGAAAGGAAAGGGCTGTGAGATGATTGCATGTTACCAGTGCAATAAAATCAAGAGGAAAAACGTACATTCCACTGGAGGTTTGCCAATTGGAGTGGAAGTTAAATTAGAGATAATTTAATGAAATATTTATTACTGACTGCAAGATATGGCTTTTGCATTTTCCCAAATGGGGCTCCTTTGAAAGGTGTATTGATTAAACCATGTGCATTATCATGCTCATGTTCATAGCAAACTCAAATACCTTATCAAAGTTTTTATGTAATTATAAAACCCCTATATCTTTTAGTAGTTATGATACACTCTTGAATGTGTGTTAGTTATAAACGTCAACTTTCAATGTCTTACAAGTAAAAAATGTCAACATGGAAAGGAAAATATACTAATGTATATTGTCAGCATTTACAATAGAACTTCGTTTAGTAGCAATAAAGTATTTTGGAAGTAGTATTTGATGTGTATTTTGAGTCTAATAAGAAGAATATTGACTCAGTTGCTGGTGTAACTGCATCATATTTTAGCAAAGCTCATATTCATTTTTCTAGGATCCCCACAGACTGTTTTACACCATAGACAGAGTTAGCTTCTGACACTCTTTCCCTGAAATGTGAACAGGGGTGGATTTGCTGAAGGATGTGAGAAGGCCACAGCTGTATTGAGACTCCCATTTCTATATTATCTGAGTATCACACTAGATGAATGCATCTATGTTCCCCAGTCCTGTGCACTGCTCTTCAGCATTTCAATGTGACCTGAGCCACAGTAAGCCAGACAACCACCAGTTTCAGTTTTGCATCTTTGCTATGCATTTATGCTGTAGGAAAAAATGTATTAGACATTTAATGGAATCCATAAATTTTTGGTACCTGAAGTGAAAAACCCTCTGTGTTTATGATGAACCCCAGAAAGTGGTATAACCTGGGCTGTGACCAGAATAGGTCCTCAGTCGTAATCACTTTCACCTGTGACACTGCACTACATAATCTCTAGAGCTGCTTGCAGTTAAAGTGATTCAATCTGTAAATGGGTATGAATCCATACTCTTTGATCTTACTGGCACTACCTGTATGTTCATTTCAATTATCCTAAAATCTGATCATAATGGGCACTGAACAAACATGTAATCTGTGTGTAAGACAGTAAGAAAGAAAGAACTGGAAACAAAAGGCTTCAGCTGAGCTCAGCCTAAGGGTGTAGTAAGATAGAGGACACTGAAGGGACATATATAGATGGTTATGAGAAATCTTCAGGAAGCTCCTCCAAAGCAGGAAAGCAGTGCAAAAAAACTGCCACAATGCTTGTTTCAAAACTTGGCAAGTGGATGATGAATGAGCAATAAAGAGAAAACTCGTCCCACACAGAAGAGAAAGCAAGGCCTAGGATGCAGAAGAGCTGCAGAAGAGCTGCAGAATTCAATCAACTTTTGTTTGAGATAACAAAGAACTAGAAAAGGAAACGGGGTTAAAGGTCAGAGGTTTGGAGGAGAACAAAAACAGTCTAGTGGAAGGTTCAAGTAGGCATGTAGCAGAATCCTTTGTGAATATTGCTGTGACAAAACCACATTTGCCAACAAGAAAAGCCACGAGTGATGAGGTGCAGGAATTTAAATTTTGTGGATATGTTGGAGGGTAGATAACTAATGACACTATTCTATGAAATTGTGTGGGCAGATAAGAAAAATCCATGCTAGTTATCAATGTGATGCAGCATAGAGAATACTTTAGTAAACTGGACATGGAAATGCATGGGTCCTGATGGGATGCCTGTTAAGGAAATCGATATTCTTGCATTGTTGATTGTCTAGTAATAAGGAACACAGCTGGGAGAGATGTTTGAGGACTAGACTGTCTTCAAAAAGGTTAAGAAGCAGGACCCAGAGAACTACAGGTTGGCCAGCCTGACCTTGATCTCTGGCAAGGTGACAGAGCAACTAATTCTGGAAACCATTTCTAACCACATGAAAGACAAGGAAATGATTAGGAGCAGTCAGCATGGATTCATGAAGGGTATGTCACACTTGACCAGTCTGATAAACTTCTATAATGAAATGTTTGGTAGATGAGAGGAGAGCAGTGGTTATTCCTTTCCTAGACCTCAGTAAGCTTTTTTGGCAGGGTGTCCAAAAACAACCCCACACAATAACCCTGCTTGAGTTTGGAGGCTGGACCAAGTGACATCCAAAGGTCTCTTTCAACCTCAAAAATCTGTGAAGTCAAAAGACTGATGAAAGACAGGATATAATGTCTGAGGCATAGTACTAAACATCTTTTGAGATGACATTTGATTTGTATAGAAGTGAAACCACAGCTGTCTGAAAAGTGCTAAATAGATCACACGCACACAAAAAAAGGTGAGATTAAATATAACCTCAGTCTCAAAAATCTACCATCTATATATTTGAATTTGAAAAACTTTATCTGACAGTATTATAAATAAATAAATATAATATTTGTGCAAAAAAAGCACATTTTCTGTATTTTTTCTTCTTTTTTCTAGCTTATTTAGAAGTGTGTTCCTTGAAAACATTACAAAAATCAAACTGAATTCATTGCCTTCTGAATAACTGTATAAAGTAATACAATGATTAAATGCAACCTTCGTACGAATCCTGAATGAATTCCACTACATACCTTGTTTCATCAGGTTTGAAAGGCTTTAGTCTAGAACACTGAATAATATTCACAAAGGTGAAATTTTCATTTTTATCCATGTAAGCCCATTTATCCAGCCTAGACTCACAACTGTGCTAATTATTACTCCAAGGCAAAAATGGGGGTTTTGTATCCCACAAAAATATCTGAGCTGATGAAAAAGTTTCTCAAAATCAAATCTGTTAATTTTCTTCTACGATATTTCAAATCCCTTAAAAATATTCAGCTCTAACAAAAAGTATGATTTTAATTAATTTTGCTGAAACTGTACAGTATTTCTAAATAGCCCCAAAGTTTCAGCAAATAATAATAAGCACAAATACATATTTGAATCTTAACATCTTTGCTCACATTTCTGCTATTTCATTGGCATTTCAGGGCATTAATGAACAAATTTTCTCATTTAAAATATCTGTCACATTTCTTCCTCTCACGTTGTTGTCCTTTCTGTCCATGTAGTTGTCCCATTCTTTGCATAACACTGAATGATTTTTGATGCACTCCAATATAAGATCAAAGTCTGCATTCTTTAACAGAATGTAGTTTTATTATATTTATATTTCTCAGTGAATGACTGCAAAGCAATGAGTTTAGGTTAAAGATGCAACTCTGCTCATGTTCTTAAGGCAGCCATTGGCTTTTGGTTCTTTGTTCAGAGAGGTGTACAAACCCGAGGTTCTTTGCAAAGATGGGAAGACTTCAAGCATATGAACTAGCATTGAGTGATGAAACTGAAACAGATTTATAATGTAATTGTATTAAAAGTTGTAGTTCAGCGATGTGGATCTGTGTGGCACTCATCTTCAAAACCTCTCTGCTATTTCTTACGTGCACTGTCTTCCAAAAGCTGTTTCACAGATATACTGTCTCTGTTACTTTGTGACACGGAACTACACTCTCCTGTAAAACTTCCATTTATCTGTAAAGGGTTAACACATTATTTTATAGAGCCCAACAGGTGAACAGCTGTGACTCAGAGTTTATATCCTCTAGTGCTGGATACATAACATTTTAAAACACAACCTGTTCATATCTGTAATATGTTCATAGTAATTTTCGTACTAAAGCTTATTACCTATTGACCACCATCATTTTTTCCCAGATTGAGGATGTGATAATTTGGCTATAGCTATCTGTTTTCTCTCTTCTGAAATATGCTGCCATTTACACACTTGCTGCTTCTTAGGCTGGAGATGTTTCATTTAATTTCTTAGGTATTATTTTTCTTTTCTCTGGTGTTCCTCACTGTGTAAAGCCTGCATATTTAGCAGAAGAGCCCTGAATATCATTTGGCTTGCAAATGGTTTATGTTAGAGCAGAATTAGTCAGTACAGACTGAATAGATCAGACAACAAGAACCATTCAGCTTCCTGGCATGTACAGGGTAATTAGTAGGCCATGGGGCAAAACAGAGGTATCTACTGATTTACACTCAGCTAGTGGGAATAAGACTAAGCACTTGAGAAAGAGTCAGGGCTCTGCTTCCACCATTGTATTCTTATTGGTAGCATGTGCAGAGGCATATATAGAGCGATTACAAGATTCACAGGAAAAGTTAAAATTCAGAGTTAATGTCTTTGAGACATGATGTCTCTTCAGGATACTTATAGATTTTCCTTTTTAAATATGACCTCTTACTCATGTCAATGTTTAAAATTTGAAGCTACTCCTAAATATTATGTATTGTTCTTGCACACCTGGTATTTTAACCTTTGACAACTTCAGATGTGGTTTGATGTGGAGGAACAAAAGATCAGAATACAATCTACCTACCTCCTTGTATTTGAAAATTTCTTTGCCTCACATATTTATTGATAGAAGAACTAAATCAGGATCAGGTGTTTGCTGCTTACTCCATTATCATCCAGGAGACTACCTGTGAGATGGTTCTTCTATCCCAGAGTACACCTTCAAACTGGCAAGATGCCATATCATTATACCACTCTTTTAAGTGATGACAGTGTAATTGTAGCAAGATAATACTCCATTACTCAGGTTTTCAGAACGGTATCAGTGAAACTGCTGCCTTCCTTCACACAAATGCCCCAGGGGAATCTCTTTAAACCAGTTAAACTCATCATCTCAGGACTGATTTAGCTATTGGTTTTAGCCTTTTTCAAGCAAGGAAATATATTACGTCCAGCATAGCAGCCAAGACAGAGATTATGACAATCAGTTCCAAAACTGAATAGCTGGGAGTTTCTAATTACATGACCACTGGCATTAACAAAAGCACCAAGAATGCTGGTCCCATGTAATGTCCAGTATGTAGTTTAGAAGCCTATAAAAGACAAACTCCTCAGACATTTCTCCTTCTAGTTGGTGTCCCTGCCCATGCCAAGGCTCTTCCCAACCCAAACCATTCTATGATTCTGTGACACTTGAGGGCCACTGTCTAATGCCATTTGAGCCAGTGTCTGTATCAGCAGTATTCATGGCTGCTGGGTGACCAGCACCAAGGCATTCTTGTTGGGTCATAGTCACATATCAGCATTGCTGTTGCAATCCCCTAACAATGGGATGGCTGAGGTTGAGAAATCTGAACAGACCTTCCATAACCATCCGCACAGATACAAGCTGTCACACTTTGGGCTAAAGCAGCAGCCTAAAAGATTAATATTTTCTACTCAGGGTCACCCCATCCCAAATCAGAAACTCACACCCAGATACTGCTACTGCCTATTACTGCTGACACACGCTGGTGTTACTCAGCTTATGAGGACTTTTCAATTAACAGCATTGAGAGAGGTTGTCTTCTTTTCCCCCTAACAAGTCTGCATCTGACCTCCTTAGCAACCCTACTCACAGATCAGATTTTTCCAGACAGCTTTCTTCCCCTCCTAGTCATCTGCCAGTACTTTTTTCTGCAGATGGGTCTCTATAGCTTTACATCCCTAATTGCTGCTTGAGTTAATTCCTTCCCTGCTACATAGTGCTTATTGATCCATCACTCCACAAAATGGTAATTTTTACTCTAGACTGTATTAATCTACTTTGCTTATGAAGATGTCAAGATCCATAATATCTATTATTTTTCTCTCTTTTAGTAGCCAAATTATTATGTCAAATAAGAAAATCAGATAGATTTTTTTAGAACAAATCAATGCTTGATTTTACTTATTTTCCATACATTTGTAGGTTGTTTAGCAATTTGTTCAAGTATCTCTTAAATGAACAAAACAAAATAGATGGGTTTGCAATTTCTAGAGACCTCTAACATTCCCTCCCATCTAACCCCCCAAATTGGGGAGAAGTTCTAAACTACAGTTACTTCAGTTTTCAAGGATCTCACCAATTTTCCACTAGCTCCCCCAAAAGTCACTAAAAGTTTTAGCAAGATTAAGTATTCTGGAGTAAATGTCATCAATGCTTTGCTAACTTGAAATTATTTAATGACCATATTGTTTATGTATAAATTACTGATCCAGTTGCATATATCATAGGGTATATCACTTTGAGATTAATGGAAAGATGAATTCCTTTTGAAGGTGAGTAAAAGCTTTAGAGCTGTCCTTTGACTACACTGCCTTCTACAACTACCCCAGATCCCTCTGTGTTAACTTCCTCAAGGAAAAGGGACTCTACTGAGAATTATTAGATAAACATTAGATAAACTCTGAAGGAGTTTATCCTTGTAAAGTGTTTGATATTGTTGATTTTAAAAAATTGATTATTTTTATAGCTGATTTACCCTGCATTCCTGAGCTGCTTACCCGGTAATAAAGCATGATATTGCATCCTTTAGGAATTTATGGCACTTGGCTTTTTAGAGAAAAAAAAAAAGCACAGTAGTGCATCAAATGTTTATTGTAGAGACCTATGTAGTACTATAAATATTCTAATAACACTGTTGGAAAACAATTTCTAATAAAAAGGAATTTTCCACCTTTAGAGAGGTTCCTTCAAGAATTCTTACCCATCTATCCATTTCTGTCTTTGAAGATCATTACATCTTTAAAATATCAAAAGTCTAATATTTCCATTAAAGAAAATGGGGAAATATAAAGATCTTTTACATTTGTAAATTTTAATATTGTTGAAGTTTTCCACTGCTACAGTGCAGGAATTTTTTGAAATACATGTACCTGAAAGCACACAGTTCTCACAAGGTATCTTTTACTATAAGACCATCCTAGATATATTTTTTGATCATAAAGACCTGTTTCTATCTGTTTCTCTGGTTTTAAATGTTCTTCTAGTTTCCTTCCAATGTTATAAATATCAAAAAGATCTTCACCATAGTATTAGATTATGCCGCAGGGTTGATGAACATTGTGACTCACAGAGGTTTGTGTGCATTAGGATTTTCCCTTCTTTGCCACTAAGTTTTTCATTACTCGATTCTCTGAAAATTTTGACAAAATCATAATTTGATACATTTTACTCCAAGAAATAACTTGGAACACTTTCTCATGGTGTATGTAGTTTTGTTTTAGTGAAATCTACAACTTTCACAGGCATCACAGACTTCTGGGTTTTATTTACTGGCAAGTTTTAGCAGATGGTATTTTCAAAGGAACATTTGAAATTCATTTGAGGTTACAGGATCAAGTGATGTTCCTTTATAGAAACAGATCTTTATGATCAACAAATATACCTGGGATGGTCTTAACATAGTAAAAGACATCTTGTGAGATCTGTGTGCTTTCACTTACATGTATTTAAAACAATTCTTGCATTGTAACAGTAGAAAACTTCTACTAATTAGAAGCACATCTTATTTTGGCACAGCATCAATGAATGTCTTCTCTTGGCTAAAGAACAATTTAATTATCCTTGGCAGTGAAAGTTGCATTTGCTTGATTAGTACTACTGAAGGTACCTTTGAGGAAAACAGAAGTAATTTGGCACTGACTGCGTTTGGAGTAGAACAATAGATGGAACTTCTTTCAGCATAAATATCCTTTTTTCAACTTTCTTTCTATTGTTGTCACAAAAAAATAAGCCAAATTTGGGCTGAGCAAAGGAGTTAACACTGATTTGTTAAAACTTCAGACAATCTTTTGTTGGAGTTATTAAATTAGGAAAATTTCAGAGAAGACATTAATGTAGTCTTTGGTCTGCCTAGGAGAAAAAAATCTCCATTTCTTAATCAGTGCTTTTTATTACAAGATCTTGTACTCTGGACAACAACTTCAGTATTAAATCATCAGAGTAAGAGTTTGTAGGTGCTTTAGGTACTAAAATTGTTATGTTAATTAGCATCTTTACTAGTAATATTACTGAGAATGGGAGGAAAGCTAATGTCTTTACATACAATTTGATGGGTGAAGGCAAGGGTGGTAACATCTTTGAAATGGGTCTTAATGCCTCTACCAACTCTGGGCAGCAGGTTTGTTGCAGACCCCAGACAGTTCGACTACTGAAACAGATAAGGGTCTGCACAAGCCTGAGTTTCTGAGTTTTGGAGTAAAATAATAGGTTCAAGGGGGAATATGTGCTAAGCAGTTCTGGAAGGTTGTACCTTCTAGGTGCCTCAGACAATGGGGAAAGGAAGAGGGCAACTTGCAGCTGGGAGTTTAGGATAAAAGGAGGATGCACCATCTGAAACCTCGGGAGAGGAAACCCCATGGGCGTGTGCCCCAGTGGATTCTCTCCCTTTATTCAAATAAGGTTGCAAGACTCCTCTGCCTCTTTTTTGGACACTAACCTCTGTCATTTATGTATTTTCCTGACAAGAACATCTGAAGTAAGCATTGATAACATTGCTTCCAGCACAGACCCAGATGACTGAAGGCATGAACATACCTCCTTAATTTAAGACATGGTCCCAACCCTTGATGGTGTGCCACCTACAGTACCCTTTTTTTGTTAATATGACAAAATACAGAAAGTCCCAGAATATAGGCTACTCTTTGGGATGTTTAAAAAAAAAAACCAGGACACATACACTGTGAGTTTCCACTTACTTGAACTGAAAAACTTTAACAGAAGGTATATGAATTCTCATGGGCTAGACCATGCTAGTCTACAAAGAAAGGGAAGAACGAGAAAGTAGAGTAAAAGCAAACAGAAATCTACTAGACTAAAGCCATAAATATTTAATTCTATCTCTCTGCTATCTTTTTTTTTTTTTAGTATTTTTTTCTGTAAAAGCTGACTATTTTGGACTTTCTCAAGCAAGGAAAACTGCAGCACACCTCAGCATTTAAACTGACTGTGCAGCTTTGCTGTGTGTACTAAGTTGTATCTTCTCTCACAGACCCATCAAGCTGGCAAAGGAGTATGTGAGTATAGTAGCTTAGCTATTATTCCAGATGAAATAACATGCTAAATGACTCATAAAATGTTTCTGAAGCAAGAATAAAAATAAATGTGTTGTCAATATCATAGCATATATCTGAATTTATTCATGTGCAGAAACATTTTTGCTCTGAGAACTTGTTCCTATAATGTGTAGGATACCTTAGTCAAAATCCACCAATGGGTTGGTACTGGAAATTCCAGCTGGTTGTACTATTGGATAATTTCTGTTAAACTGCAAGACTTTATGTTTTCATATAGTTGCTATGCTACACAGCCTTAGTAGATTGAGATCTTTGGTTTAAGGAAGAAAACATGGGGAAAAAAGTTCACCATGTAAACTGTTAATTTAAAGTCTCGTTCCTGACTCATCTGATTCAGACCTTAATGAATCTATCAGGCTGATAGATTTTGCTGAACTGACCAGGCTCCAGCTGTGTCTGTGTGGCTGCAAGGAGCTGGACACGAGGTGGAGGGTGCACAGCCTGCACTGACAGCTCGTGGGGCTGCAGGGATGGGGTCTGGGCAGAGCCCACCCCACGCTGTCCACTGAGCCTCTCATTCACACTGACATGCCCCTGAAAAGCTGTTTGGTTGTGCTTCAGGCAGTTGGTGCTTTTATAAGATGTGGGCAGACTACAGGTCCTGACTATAACCCTAACTGAAATATTTCAATTGAAATATTTGAAATATAGATATGAATGTCTTTTTTGACAGAATTGTAAAACACTATCCATTGTAGGACTAAGACCCTATCTCAGGATATTGGTTTTCAAACAGATTTTGCACATCCTGAAATATCCAGTAATACTAATATGCTATGGTAGTGACACCAGATGTATATAATTCATTATTTCTCTTTCAAACCTATTTCATAAAAACACATTTATGAAAGTCATTCTTCTAACCCCACAATTACAAGTCATATTTAATGTCTTCACTGCTGTGAAAAAGAAAAAAATTGGTTTATGATCTGAAGAAATATCAGTTTTATAAAGTTATACAGGAATATTTCTTAACAAATTTGCTTTTAAAGGTCCACTGAAATGAATCAAGTATCCAGATTCATGCCAATTATGTCAATGAGTATATTTAGAGCTGCTCAGTTTAAAGAAGATAAATTATCTCCTTCAGCCTACAAAAGTTGCATATTTATCTAGCAATTATTACTGTAATAAAACACTAATTTAATTCAATTTGCAGGGATGGTAGGATGACTTCATAGTGTAATTATCCAAGACAAACAAAGGATTTTTGAATTATTATTATTATTATTATTATTATTATTATTATTATTATTATTATTATTATTATTATTATTATTATTATTATTATTATTATTATTATTATTGTTATTACTTTCCTGTTAAAAATGCATAGCTTTTCAGACCAAAGCATGTTATGTTTTGAGATCAAAAGTAGCAGTGGACTTAGTCTTTATGGTTTAATCCCCATCTAACCAGTATCCCAAAACTACATGACAATCAGTTTCCTATGTGACAACTATAAAACAGAGAACAGTATTCTTTTTTTTTTTTCCCTTGGGAAGGAAATGCATCAGTGAAGAGCCTACAGCTATATACATAACATGCATTATGAATAAACAACTTCCATATTGTCTAAGCCCATAGAGAAACATGGGCTAATTCATTAACTCTGTAAGTTAATAAGCATATGTCTCCACTGGTTGTGAAGATGAGAAACACACACAGACCAATTTCTATATATATATAAAATTAACGTCAGCATGAGAGGGATAAAGAAGGGGATATTTTTAAGCAGGAAAATGAAAGTAGCTCATTGTTCCATATATAATAAATAATGATCACACATAGAGATAACCATATTTTACAGAAACTGAAGTCTTAATTTCAGTATTAATGTCCTAGAAAAACAAATCTATATTTATAAAATGTCTAACACTTTTTATCCAAAGGGCCATTAATCTTTTTTAGAGAGGAAATATATCCTCTATCTCTGTTTGGGAAATAAAATACATTTGTTTTATTGTTTTCATTCTAACTTTTTGTAATAAGGACCACTATAGTTTGAATTGTAAGTGGTGTAATACGAAATACAAAAACCCCTAGAATAATAAAACATAGAAATAGCTTTTGTGTCATTGCTTTTCTTAAAGAGCATGCTTTCTAGTTAAATGGTACATTTATAAGCAAGTGAGCACTTAGCCATCCTAATCCATTTGCATTCTGTTGAGATAAGTTATCAGTAGCTCAGTAATTGAATTTTTTTCTAATTCATATGGAGCCTGCCTGCAGGGGACACATTAACTGCTAGGCCCAAAATTACATAAACTTTACAATGCTTTGCTAGAAATCAAACAACAGAAGGGCAAAACAAACACACAACAAAGCTTTGAAACAACTGAATTTTAAAGTGTTTTCAGGGTGAGGGAGGGGTGAGAGTCACAAGTTTATTCTTGAAATTCAACTTACCCAGTTTACCAAACTGGGTTAAAAGCTGCTTAAAATACATATCAGCATCAGTATACACACAATGCTGACAGTATTCTAAACCACAGGTAATTATTCTGTAGGCCTGAAAACCAGAAATACTTAAATGGAGCAATGAGTCTGGAATACCATCCTTTCCTGCGTGGTTTGCCCTCCTAATGGCCAATAAAAGTGAGTCATTGAACATCTTGTGTGAGGAGCAGATATATAAAAGGATATGTGCCTACACAGACACAGTTCTACAGAAAATGCATATTTCTACAGTATTAAGCCTAAGGTTGTTATTTTTAAGTGTAGCTATGTAAAACTTCTTTGGCAGATAATAAAGCATAGACAAACCACGTTAGATTCTCATTTATACTGAATGCTGCTGACATGTCTCTCACCACTACTTTGGCATCAGTTAATGCTATTTGTGGATCCTGCCATTGAGCAATCAATCAGTGGAAGTGTAAAAGAAACATGAGTCCAGCTCCTACTTTTTTGCTCCTCTCTACACCCACACCCAGGACTCCATCAGCAGCATGCTGCACCAAGCAGAATCCATAATATTAAGGTGAGCACCCAAAAGCTACTACTGCCACTTTAATTGTGTTATTATCTCTTATCCTCATAGGTTCATAGAATGATTTGGGTTGGAAGGGACCTTAAAGATCATCTGTTTCCAAACCACACTGCCATGGGCAGGGACACCTACCACCACACCAGGTTGCTCAAAGCCCCATCCAAGCTGGCTTTCTATACTTTCAGCAATGGGGTAACCACAACCTCTCTGGGCAGCCTGTTCCTGTACCTCACCAAATTCACAGAAAATAATTTCTTTCTAATAGTTTATCTAAACCTACCATCTTTCAGTTTGAAGCCATTGCCCTTTGTTCTTGTATGCTTTTGTATATAGTGTCTCCATCTTTCTTGTAGGCTCCCTTCAGGTATTGAAAGACTGCAATTATGTCACTCAAAACCTTCTATTTTCCAAGCAGAACAAACCAAACCCTCTCAGCCTTTCCCCATAGGAGAGGTGCTCCAGCTCTGTGATCATCTTGGTGTCCCTCTGCTGAACTTGCTCCAACAAGTTGGTGTCCTTCCTGTGCTGGGGCCCCAGAGCTGGATGCAGCATTGCAGGTGGGGTCTCACTAGAGTGGGGCAGAGGGGAGAATCCCCTCCCTGGCCCTGCTGCCCACGCTGCTTTGGATGCAGCCCAGGACATGTTTGGCTTTCTGGGATGTGAGTGCACATCGCCAGATCACGTCCAGCCTCTCATCCATCAGCACCCCCCAGTTCATCTCCCCTGGGCTGCTCCTAACCTGTTCACCCACTAGCCTTTGTGCCCCAACCCAGGCACAGAGCCTCACACTTGGCTTTGTTAAACCTCACAAGATTCCCACGGGCTCACTTCTGGAGCTTGTCCAGGTCCCTCTGGATGGCACCCTGTCCTTCAGGAGTCAAAAGCACCACTTACCTTGGTGTCATCTGCAAATTTGGTGAGAGCACACTCAATCCCTTTGTCTCTGTGTTTAATGACTATGTTAAATAACACTGGTCCCAGTTTGGACTCCTGAGGGTCATCACTTATCACTGGTGTCCATCATGACTCTGCACTGTTGACCACTACTCTCTGGATGCAAAGATCCACCTAACAGTCCATGCATCAAATCTATCTCTGTCCAATTTAGAGAGAGGGATCTTATGGGGGACAGTGTCAAAGGCATTACAAAGTCCAGATAAATGACATCTGTAGCCCTTCCCTTGTCTACTGATGGAGTCATTCCATCATAGAAGGCCACTGGGTTGGTCAGATAGGACCTGCTCTTGGTAAAGCTGTGCTGGCTGTCTCAAATCACTGCCCTGTCCTTCATGTGCCTAAGCACAGCTTCTGGGAGGATCTTTTCCACGACCTTCCAAGGCACAGAGGTGAGGCTGGCAGGCCAGTAGATCCCAGGGTCTTCCTTTCTACCCTTTTTGAAGACGGGTAAAATGTTCTCCTTTTTCCAGTAGCTTGGGACTTCACCTGACTGCCGTGACTTTTCAAGTAACATGGAGAGTGGCTCAGCAACCACATCAGCAATTTGGTTCAGGATTCTAAGACCCATCTCATTGGGTCTCATAGATTTATGCACATTCATGTTCTTCAGATGGTCATAAACTTGATCTTCACTTAAGAGTAAAGACTCCACATGGGTCTCAGCATTCTCCTGCAGTTTTTCTGGATCTAGAAATTTGTGCTGCTCACTATGATCCCCTGCTCTGCTGCAGAACACACCTGAATACTGGAATGCTCAGAAAATACCAGAGCTGATCACCTCAGTGAGTGAAGGCTCATCTGTGCACTACAAGGGATTCAACTGGCTTTATCCCTCCAGTGATGGCAATTCAGCTTGTTTGAGACTGAGCACAAGGTGCTACTGCTGCTGATTTCAAACCCAGGACATTGCACATGGATGGTTGTTGTCTTTGAACGTGATCATACTCAGATGGCTTCCTATGGTTTACAAATCTTACTTGGACCCACATTGTAATTAGCTTATTCCTGGTATTTCCTGGGTTTTTTTAAGATTTAGTGACAAAATGCCACATTAGTGTTCACCAACCTAAAACTGGGAGTGACTACTGAGAAAATTTAGAAGCTACATTAATGAAAGTGTTCTCCAACATTAAGAGTCAGAAGAGAAGGCAGAGGGGCTATTTCTTGGCTTTGATAGTTCTTTTAAGCCCATTGAGCACCAGGAAGAAGAGATGGAGAGACTGTCTTAACACATTTCCCAGATGAAATTTGACTGGGCTCGATCAATAGTTTCACATCAGTAAGCTGTATTGCTTCCAGCAGAACAAAGCAACTTCCCTTAAATATATGGTACTGTCAACATTTAAATGTTATGGATCAGAGATGTGGCCATACCACTCTAAGATACATCATGACCACCTGTCAACTTCAATTTTCTCATTAGCAGTTATCTACAGTTAACAGCAGTTAAAAATTGTGGAGGCCCACTACTGCTATTCTCTGCAAATTCCTGGCTGAGGTAGCTGGAAGTAATTCTCAGCCTGTTCTGCAATTGAATAGCACTGTGATACGGACAATGTACACATCCCTGCACCAACTGCAAAAGGGCTTAGAGATTTAGAGCCACGGATCTTTTAATAACATCTTCTTTCTCCCTACTTCCTCTGCTATCTCAAGCACTTTGCCATATATAACAAAAGCAAATCTCATTATATTTTGTAATACGTGTACCAAAAAGTCATGGTCTTTCAAGAGTCCTAATGTATGACACCTGTATTTATTTTTTTTAACTCCAGTAAATATTTGCAAATGGGAATATGTGTGATCAGATTCTATTTTTTTTTTCCTAATTAACACACTTGGTAAGCACAGATTTTTTTAGATGTCAAATGCTGGGTTTACTAAAGGGCTGCTAGCACCCCTTGCACTGTCTCCAACAAATATTGTTCAGTGGATAAGTCACAGATTTAGTGAGAATAAACTGCAAAGGGAGGTACAGGGGGTATGGAAAGTTCCAACACTAATGATTATAATCTGTTAAAGAAAAATGCTTTTGAAACTTTAGGTGCATGGTTCCTGTGAATATCTTTTCTTGAATGTAACTTTAGGTTTTCTGCTTCTGTTGAAAAACAGAGCAGGAGAACACTGAACCTCAAGTTTCTAAGACACCAGTGTTGCCTGTCTGTGAACCTAGACTGAAAAGAAATGCTTCTATAAGATTCTATTTCCGTGGCCTCTACAGAGTAAATAGGCTGATCCATTGACCCTTCTGCAATGTTTTAACTCTATATGTGATGTTTGTGATTTTATTTTCCCGGTTCACTGTAACCCAAAATAACCATTAAGAAATGAAAGATGAAGAGTACCCTTTAGAGCAGCAAAGAGCCTTGGTACTAATCACTATTGCAGGAGAAATGGGAGATAAATGCGAATTGGTATAAAGGATAGAGAAGCCTACAGAGATCTAAAACATCAGTAAACAAAATTAAAGCTGTTATCTCTATATTGATGAGCTGGTTTGTCAGTTATTCTTGAAGCATTGTGGATGAAGAATCACTGAATGAGTTTCTATATCTGAGAATTGGAAAATGAAGCTTGTGGATTTTTATTGCCAGTGATACTAATTTAGTGGTTTAAAATTTATAAATTACACTGCCTTTTCTTTATAATTTCTTTAGTGGCAAAGTGCACAGCTCAGGCTGATCCATTTTAATGAGTGGATTCTACATGACTACAAAGACCCTAGTTTTTTTTTAGACTGATCATCTGAGCATTACTCATTATACTTGTTTGTTCAGTGTGGCTTTGTTTTTCACATCATTTGAATTACCCTTCACTAATATTGCTGCTAGAGTTAATCTACTGCATCTAACAGGTTGCAGATCCATTTGAAATTAATACCCACCTATTTCTAGCCTTACAATTTTCCTCTGAATTTTTAGAGGGAGTAAAAAAGAGATTTGGGAAGGGTGAGAGAAAGAGAGATCATATTTTCAGGTCAACTGTTTTAGTCTGAATAAAGCTGGAGACTAAAAGATTGGGATCAATATGACCTTATTAGAGTATTAGTACTGATCCTTTTCTCCTTTACATCAACAAAAGCAATAAAGACTGGCAAAAACTACAAGAGAAAAGCCTGAAAATCTTAACTTTATCAAGGATTTTAGAATATTTCTAGGGGAATTAAAGGACAGGGATTGACCAAAGGGAACAATGAAGGCCTGGCATAACATCATCCATAAGAAAGCATAGCTGGCAAAGATTGTCAAACCATGCTGGGTGGGAAACTATAAACATCACTACAGCAGCCTTTCTAGTTTGAAGCTCAGGTGCTCCTATTAGGGTTGTGGGTCACCCAAAACAGAACTACATGCACAGTGCAGCTTTGTGAGAAATTATACAGAAAGGTCTCTCCAGTTTTAAATATCTTTGCAATTCTGTGGTGGAGATTAAATAGCACAGCAGAAATTGGAAAAATTATGCAGTTGTCAGGCTTTGGCTTGGAAGCCATTGATGAATTATTAGAAAAAGATACTATGAAAAAGCTGTTCATATCTATGCCTAAGGTTTCAATGAGGAAAAGATGTATTTTCCACAGAACTTGAAAATGAGCTTTTTCAAATTTAAATTCCAAATACATGCCATGGAAGTTGCTTTTATGGACTTAAGTGATGACAGATTAAAGGAAGATGTAGGGAAATGAACAATAGGCAGTGAATCCTTTCATAGTGTAATAAGCAACAGTAAAATTAGATTAATTAATTTTGTCATCTATAAAAACTCTACAAAGAGCACCACATATTTTCATAACAATATAAACAGGCATAACTGGATACTTATATCCAAATTCACCAATCAGCTCAGCCCAATGCTCATTAGTTCAAGACACATGACTAATGTCCAAAATTATCCCCAGTCAGAATCTAAGAAGACTTAATTATGGTTAGGATTAATATCCTGTGAAAGCAGCAGTATGTGGATCTGTTTCTCTAAGTCCTGTTGTAATATACAATAGACTGAAACAGAAAAAAGAAAGCCAGAATTGAGAATTTCTGAGGAAATCAAAATCTAATCAGAAAAAATAGTAAATAGAAATTGATTTGCCAGTGTAGAAAATAGTTATTCGATGCTTATGGATAAAGGTAATATCAAGATGGATGATTAGAGACATGGCAAAGGTGAGATAATTTTAATAGCTCAGAGTGTAAACAAATGGATAGTTCTTGTTTGTAAGAAAACATACGACTCGACTTGCAAAGGGACAATGCACTTTACACACCAAGCATTTTGATGCAGAACAATATTGTGAATAAATCCAAAACTCCGCCTCAACACTCAGGATATGAAAGCAGGTGTTGAAAATCAGGGAATTATTAAAAGGGGGAGAAATAAATAGAGTAAAATAAAACCTTTTAAAAAAATTACCATAATATCTAGCTTCAGAAAAATTTCCTGAGGCCATGGTATGAGGAAGTCCTACTACTTCTTTGGAGAAAAGTGAAATGCAACTATTGTGGAATGTCCCATCTCTTTATATTCACTTCTGTAGAATATAAGTGTTTCAACCTTACCCTTTTTCAAGACACTTCTTGCATAGCTAGCTTGGGAAAGTATCAGTTGGATTGCACACACACAGCTGACCTAGGATCAAGTGTTTCAGTTCCCCAAGAACCTGATAGATGTGAAGCTATGTAAAACATATTTTCTCAAAACTTTTTAAAAAAAGCTTATGTTTACAGATTGTAAAATGCTCTATAGGTTGAAATGGCATAATTTTAGAGCATAGTAAAATTAATAGCAAGAATTGTATGTCAATATAGAAAAAAATCTCTTCCATTTCCTCTTAAAGTAATTTTGGATTAAGCACATTGTCTCTACTTTTCTTAGTACACCCTCACACAGAAATGTAAGACTACTGATATCAGCTTCTTAGGCAGTCAAAATTCTAAAAGATTGTGGTTTTTTGTAACAATTTGATATGAGAACAAAGAAACTTATGAATATAAATTATTTTTAACTTATTTTGAAAGTAAAAGTTATTTTCCATTGAGATTATTTTTTATCTGGAATGCCTGAAAAAAGAAGAACTTCAATTATTTTTAAAAAAATCTGTTTTATGTTGGCATGAGAAAGGGCAAGTAAATAAAAGGTAAGAAAAGCTCCTGAAACAGTTATGAAAATGACATATTAGGAGAATTTTATAATAAGGAAAGAATTATAGGTGGAGATGAAAGGCATAGTATAAATACAAATAAGAGAATTTAAGTGGGAGAGGTATGTATTTAGAGACTTATAGGAGAAACACACATTGCAGATGTGTTGCTTCAGAGACCTGGTTAATGGCTGGTCTGATGATCTTGGAAGTATTTTCCTGCTTTAATCAGTCTCTGATTCCATGATTTTATGCAGAACAGTATCTAATAGCTCTGAATATGCACTAGTGCAAACAACTGTGAAAATCATATTGTAATAGGTTATGGCAAGCTAGCCATGGTATTTTCTGTTAAGATTACCAACCTGAATCAGGTACAATGGTGGCAGACATTCCTCCAGATAGACAGGTTACACCTGCATTAACACATCTCCCTGGTCATTAAAACTAAATAATTTCACCAAAAAATACTAAAAGTAGACTAACAATAACTTATTCCAGTATCCAAAAACACACTGTAAACAAATAATGAATCTTTATAAAGGTCTTTCTTTTAAGGCAACATTATCATTTTTAGACAGATGTTACAGCACTTAGTTAAGGTAATAATGTACACATACACACCAAGGAAGTAATTTCTGTGTCAAGTGAACTACCAGTGACCTTAAAATAAGTGTGCAGAGTACTGATTGCAGAATGCCAGGAGCCTTGGAAGCACAAAGCATAAGCACAGGTTGAAACCTGAAGGGCTAAGACTACAAGCACAGATGGTCATGTCTTGATCAATCTGAGCACAACCTGGGCAGGGACTGGGTTTAGAGCAGAGCAGAAGTAATGCCCATGGCTCAGTTGTGCTCATGATGTCATTAGCAGATTCTCAGAAGGGTGTGTATCCTGAACAGCAGGGAGAGAAAACAGGAATCTCCAGCTCAAGGAGACTACATGGATTGCAGAATGGTGAGGGAAACAGGAACTTTCTTTTAAATTCTTTGTGACTGACTGTTCAGACTGTCCAGGGATCACATGATCTGCATGATCACACCTAGAGATGTGTATCAGGCTATGAAAACTGTCCATGACTGGTCATCGGTGACACTGCTTGTGCTGGGTCCAAACATTATAATCAGATATCCTAAGCAGATCTCTCTGCTAACCTGTACTATACTACTATATATGCAAGTGTTATCTTACTATTATTGAAAGGAAATTCAGTTTCACTTTTGGTTTAAGATCTTGATTGTATTTGACCTGCCTGGTCGTTCACTCTTGAGGACTGGCTGTAAAACACAGATACAACAGTTAGGTTGTAATTTTCCTTTCTATTTTTGAGATACTAGCTTTCAGTGCTCCAGTAATCCGAAGGTATTGAAGACTGAAAATTCAAGCCTGTTATTTTACTGGAAATAAGTAATTACTGTCTAATGCTGTTTGGTAAAAATGATATTGAGACAATATAGGAATAGTTTCCTGATCCAATGTTGAAGTATATATTGTATTATAAGCTCAAATATACCTTCTCCTTAAAACTCTCCTGAAAAAGTTAATTCCTACTTCAGATACTGCCTCCTTGAACTGTGACAGCAAAATCCATTTTGCCAAAATTTAAGGTTATTTCGAAAAGCTATTTTTGACACAGAGAGCTCAAGAAAAGGTGCTGCTCATCTTGTTCAAAATTTCCTCCAAAATTCCTTTAACCTGGTGGAAAAATAAGGTCATTTGAAATATGTGTTGATGTTTAGCATATAGGGGCATTCTTCAGAGGAAAGAAAATTTGCATAAGTTACCAAGTAGTAAAGCAGAAATATCAGTTATCAGACACCAATATAGCATATCAGTATTTGAACTTCCAAGCTCAAGCAGAGAGGCTATGTGTCAGAGCAATGCCTCATCTCTCACTGTGAGCTGTGTGTAATCCCTCTGGCACTTTAAAAACCTGACTTATTTGATTACCTAGATTACTAGATACATGTTTTGTACAGGAAATGATCGTTCATTTAAGCACCATTAAGAAAGGAACTCACATGCTGGAGGAAAGCATCCCTTAAAATGCTATTTACTGGAGCTAAAACTATAAAGAAAGAGGTTATATAGACAATGCTAAGTGCATTCACATGCTGGAAACCCTGAGGTGCCCAGCACTGAACAGATATCCAGCGAGGGCATGGCATGCTGTGCAGACCTCATCCATACTGAGGCAATCTCCTTTTGGTCTTTTGTGTTCTTACAGAATTTTCTTTAGAGAAAAAAAATTCTAGTTGTCATTTCTACTAGCAAAAAAATAGCATTTCACTTGATAACTTGTTGCTGCATAATGACCAGCACTGGCTGGGAGCTGCCTACAGACCAAGTTCATCCTGTGGCCAGGGGACATGCAACCCCAGCACTGGCTTGGTGTGCACACAGCACCTTTGGCAGAGCACAGCACGGGTCTGCACCTACACAGACTCATTGGTACAGCTCCTCAAGGAACAAAGGCCTCCAGCCAGGATCACAGCAATGAGAATTATTGATTTTGAATGAAAATAGAAAGGAGGAATAAGCTTTTTGGACATGTGGTCTTCACTGACTTCACCAAAGCCTTTGGAAAGTCCAAGTCTAGGAAATGAGTTCCTTGATTTGCATTTTACAAGAATATAGCAGAAATAAAATTTTTGCACTTATTTGAACAACAGAGTTGTTTCACATTTAACTTGAGTAAAATTATATACTTACAGGTGTGTAGAAAAAAACCAAACTATAATCAAAGAAACAAACCAACCTAAAATAAACAACAAAAAATGCCCCAAAACCAAACCAAACCAAACCAAACCAAAAAACAAAACAAACAAAAAAACCCCCTTTGCCTTAGAAAGCAAGCTCCAGAGTACTTAGTCCATTTTTATCATGTTACCTTAGTCAACTTGATTAATGCTTAGTTAGCTGGACTTTAATAGGAACAGAAACTATACTTTAGGCACGTACTAGCAGAGTATTTATCTTTTATTCCACTATGTTCTGTTAATTTAAAAAAAAAATCATAGAAGGAGTTTGAATTCAACTTTATACTTCGCATGAAAACTTATATTCAGGCTATATTTTGTGACACATTATCTGCTTGGGAAGGTGAAAAATTTATGGTTCTGTTCTCATTTTCTCAGTTCTTTAAGTCAAAAAGTACTGAATAATTTTATATACTCTGGGATGGCTCAAATCATTGACTTAAGAGAGGTCCTCTTTAGCTGTGCAACACTGGCATGAAAAGTGTCTTCATGATTTTCTTGCTGAAACATATTTGTGGTAAAGAGACCTTATACAGCTCTACAGTTTATGAATTACTGCACTGTTTCCATGGATACTTCTCAATGCAGGCACAAGTAGTATTATTAAAGTGAAAGTTGAAATTCTCCAATAACATCATAACTAGACGTTTTCATACTCTGACACCCCTATGATTAAATTTGAATAAACTACTTGAAATTGAAAGGAAGTTTCCAGAATGTTAAATTAAAGCAGATAAAAAAAGCTATATTTCTCCCCATCTTCAAGCAATTAATTTGCTTTAACATATGGTCTGTACTATCTTTAAATAATGGTTATAGATAGGAAAGATAATTCACTAAGGTAGAACTCTGTTATTGTACCTCTGTGATTTTTTTTTTAAATATATTTACCTGGTAAATGTACTCTGTTTTATTTGGCATTAGTTATGTAACTGCATACACACTGAGCAGCTGAGCTGAATATTTCCCTAGTTCAGAGTAATTCTTTGCTGCTATGAAATTTTCCTCATCACTTCTCTGTAAAGCTGTCAGTGGTGGGAAGGAGCGCAGCCAGCAGAGCTTTTAAGAGCGTGATGCAATGTGCTGACCTCTGACATGGGAGAACTGCTCTGACTGGTGCCATCCAGGGTGGCTCTTCCAGCCATTGAGAGTATAAATATCCCAGCCTCTCCTCTGTCTTCCTGCTTGCTAAAAGAAGCTATTCACAAATGAGAAGTGTGTCCCGTGTGTATGGGAAGGGAGTTGGTTTCTTCTTCCAGCTTCCAGTCCTGGACACCCACCCCATACTCCAAAAGCCAGCTTAAAGTTTTTACCTCTTCCACTGTCCCCTTCTTGCAGTCCATGTTTTGCACCCAGACACACGTACACAAACCCTGTATTGTCATGGTATCTGAATACTTTTGTAGTCAGAAGTCAGCTTTCTGGAGGAGGAAAAAGGCTGGAGAACAATAAGGAATTGTGACTGAACTTTAAGGCAACAGTGAGCTGACCTGAAAAATATAAAGCATTGCAAATGAAGGGATGGGTGCTTAAGATGATGATTGACAAACTGCTAGATAATAGACTAATGAGCAACATGTGTATTATCTGGCAGTGAATTGCCATGGACCCACATAAAAACACCAGTCATATTGCATAATGAAGATGTGCATGATGGAAAGCACTCTTTATACATCATGCAGATGTCTCATGTGAACAGAAGGCCAAAGTGCTTCTCTAACACCTAAAGCCTGAATATCTCTTTGACCCTTGACTAAACCAGTTAATAAGTCAATAAAAGTATGAATGTTTTATAGCAGGCAACAACTTTCAGGAAATAAATGGTGCAAGATAGAAAGACCTGTTAAAATTAACTGATTAAAGATGCTTAGGCACAAGGAACCATGGGTTTCTTTCTTGGAGCTTGGTCTGCTGGAGGGCTGAGCTTTACCAAATGTTCGTTTGACATTGGTATGTAGTGTTTTTCTTTTATTTTCCATTATTGCTGAATAAAGCAGCTTACATATAAAATTCAGTCTTCAGCTGTAATCCGTACAATACTCAGCTATCATTATGAATTTGGGGAGAGACAAGGACTGTTTAGAGTAATGCACCACATCCCAGAGGAAAATATAGAATACTTTTCAAAGAAAAACTTGTACAAGCTAAAAAATTTTTGTGTTTTTAATCAGGAGTTCATCTTTGCTTTTCTGTCTTTTTGGTTTTCTTTCTTTTTTTCCTCTTCCTTATCAAACAAATTTGATAATGACTCCAAACCTCTTTTTGGACTGTCGATACAAACATTTATCTTCACTACTGACTTGATACATCAGCCTCCATTCTGTTTTTTAGATAGTAGACTGGCTGCCTGTTCTCTGAGCATGAGGTAATGTGTGAGGAGCAGTCTCGGGGCACTTAGCCCTGCATATGCTGGTCAGGCATCCTTCAAACTGCCTGGTCATACTGACTGCCAGAGCACCATAATGACTTACCTTAACTACTTATATGGTCTTACAGCATCACTGGAGATAAGTGTATAAAATTCATGCTCCAACAGGTCAGCTGAAGCTGTGATTTAAATTTTTTGTTTCTGCTTTTCCAGCAAGCACATGATTGATATTCTACCTGACACGTCTGTGACCATTATCTTTAATTTCCTGTGGTACATCCCCTCACTAAAAGTAATAGAACTTGCTAGCTTGGGTAGTACCAATTGCAAGACACAATCAAAACATGGCTGCAGCATTCTGGAATAAATAAGATCTATATGAATCATGCTCAGTATTTGATAGGTGAGTGCTTTCCTCGAGAAAGAAATCAGTATAAAAAACCTCTAAAGGGGAAAAAACCAGCAAACAATACCATGCTGTCCAATGCTACTCTTCCCCTTCTCAATAACAAATTAAAGCCTAAGTTATTTCTTTAAAAGTTCTGCCAGTTCACCCTCCACATTATTTCCAGTAACTTGTAACACAATTTTGAATGTTTCTTTCTCTTCTATGCTTTTTTCGCCTTTCAGTTACTTGGTCACTTTCTGAGATCCTCAGTATCTTGTGCAAAAATTTGATCAAGTATCTGTTGAACATCTACTCCCTTCCACAAAGAGCTGAAGCTGTTCTGTTTTCAGGTGTTTTCAACGTCCAGAAATTATCAGTTATAAATTTGAAGAAAAGCTATTCAATGAGTTAGTGCAAAAAAAGGAACCTGATACACAGCTAGAAGCTCTGATATCTTTTTCTATTATACTTCTGCTGTTTTCTTGAGAGAAAATTAAAGCTTTGAAGAAGCAAATTTGAAACTAAATAGTAGAAGAAGTAATTATAGATTAATTTAATATAAAATGCCATTGGCATTTATTTCTTTCTTTCTTAATTTTTTATATAATACTTATTTCACCAATATCATGACAGTATACTGAGATTTCACCTGACAATCCCAATTGATCTATTGATTTTCACCCAAACATGTCACATCCCTAGCCAGTGTATCTCTATACATGAGGGCTCTTAAAGGTTTCATTTGTTAAGATTTACAAATATAGAAAACTGGATGTTCTCCTGCAGTCATTGTGGTACTGGGTTTAACAGACTCTCCATGACAAGGCATCAGCATTTACAGTCAGATGACTCTGAAAAGTTAAGTTTACCTATTACACCTTTTAGGAACTATAAATAGTATATGATGCAACATAAAATCAAATCTCTCAGAGTGTGCTAAAAAATAGAGATTGCATTACGTCCTGAAGTGGAGGTAAATAAATAAACAACAGTCAACAGCCTCACTGATGGTAGAACAATCCTGCTTTTTGCAAACCATCTTCCTGTCACTGCTAGGATAGCAATGGACCATACAATCTTGCCTTTGGGCCAGTCCCATCTGGCGAATCTCCCTTTCAAGAGAAACAACCCATATGTAGCTCTCATAACCATACAGATTTCAGAGTGCCAAAATGTTGAATGAGGACTATGATTTTTCAGGGGATCCTGTGTAGGTTTGGATCCTGAGTAGATATGAAGTACAATGTAGATTCAAGTGCCCTTTGAGAGCTTAGAATATTCCATCCTGCAGACTCTAGGAAGCCTTTGAAAAGCTTCACTTGATTACGATAACACTCTCCACATCAGAGTTCATGCAAAACAGGGCAAGTGTCAATGACACCTCCCAGAAATTTAAAGGAACAGTAGTTAATAGCAATAATGCTTCCATGATTTTAATAATTTCAAAAGGCTGAATTTGCAGTGTTTACTCCAGTTGTGCTGTAATCATTATGTCTGTAAATAATAATTAGGCACTGAGCTTAGAACTGAATATTGCATCTTTTTTTACAACTTAACAACATAATTATATTCTAATATATGTACTATGTTCAAACTGCACTCTACTTTAGATAATACAGTTGATAAAGCCAAGATCATTAATACAATTCTCTCCTGTAAGCCACCATTTGGTCTTTAAAAACAGAGGTTGGGAAGCATCAAGTATTTTCAACTTCAGACACTCCAAACCAAGATTTCACTCTCTTTTCCAAACTTTATCTTAGAGGTCAGGCTCTGGATCCAGCTAAACTGAATGTTTTTCTACTGCTATCAGCAGCATCATTTTTCCAGATATTATCAATGGGCGCAAAAAAAGGTTCCATGCATTCTTATTCTTTTAGAATATGGTGTTTCCAAGGTAACAGTACCCAGGAGATCTACTAATAGCAAAAAGTGGAAAATAATGTAACTTCTATTTTAAAATCACTTTTCTAAAGGGAAGAGGAATTGTATTCCCACAAACTTTTTCCTTTGTAACTCTGTCACTCTCCTTAACAAAATCAAAGAATTCAAAATTCAATGATGAGGCTTTATATGGAATCATGTTGGCAACAGATAGAGAGGATGTATGGGGGTGTACTGTATTACAGTGTTAAGAGTTAGCTCTGAAGAAGAAAATTGGGTAAAATTCAATTACATTTTATGGATGGTCAAAATGCTTCAGATAAAATCAGATCCAGCACTAACTTCTGTCCAACTGTCAAACTAAACTGCCACACATCTCTTTTTTTTAAATAAAGCTTAGTTTTTAATTTTGATTAGAAATTGTTTTAAAAGTGCTGGAGAGTATTTCAGTAAAACGTTTCAAACCAAGATGGAAAATAGAATATGTTTAGAAGTCTGAGACTCAACCTTCTGAAGTTTATGTTAGACTGTCTCATGAGAGCTTAAGACCATCACATCATGCAACATTTCCAGCAGGATTAATTCTCCTATGATACCCAAAGGCACATACAAACTAAACAAATTGCAAATCCAATTACCTACACAAACATTTACTCAATACCTTTAGGAAAACATGACTTTTTATGCACACAGTCACAGTGTTCAGTGTTCTACTACAAGACTTTAAATACAGCCTAATACAAATACTTAGGTTTTGTTAAAATGGCAGAGGTCCTCAGATCTGAGTTTTTTGGAGAACCCATGCTAGTAAGCAACTTATTGGTACAAAAAATGATCACAGTTCTTAGTGAAATGCTAATAGAGGATTAAAATGAAGTATGCACTGCAAATATTTTTAGCAACTTCTATGACAATGTCTGACCACAATAAACAAAGAAAGAAAGAAAAAAGAAAAATAACTACTACTATTTGCAAAAGTAAAGCAGAAGAAATCCAAAAGCAGAAATCTCAGAAGTACACTGGATTACCTTTTTTTTGCACATAAGGGCTACTGGAACTAAATTAATTTTAGCAAAAAGAAGAAAAATGTCTACTGCTCTTATATTACACAATTCATCTGAATCTCTAATCCACAAATAATTTAAGTATATTAAAATGGGATACTTTACTTGCTAGATATTCCCACAATTGTTGTCTGAAATATCTATCTAAAGCTGATAATAAAATAATTCGGAATTAGATGTTTATTTCAGCAAGAAACATGAAAAACATAGCCCTAGGTCTATAAAAGTTATGTGTACCTATTATGTAACAAGAAGTAGCATTAAGTTGTTGAAGGAAATACTTAACAGCAAAAACAACAATATGTTTTAATTTTATTCATTCCCTCTTCACAATGATCAACTGCTACTTAATGTTTGCCTAAAATGAAACTTTCAAACCTGAGCTCATCATGGCAGGCAGAGTTCTTTGTCACACAGAGGGGGAAACAAGCCCATTTTGAAGGGCTTTGCCATGTATCTGTACCATGACACAATGCTGTGCCCACTCACCCAGCACTGCTGCATTGAGGGCAGAGCAGTAGGCTTGTCATTTAAACACATGGACAAACTGCTTAGTCTAAGCCACTGTGCAATGAGAATTCTTGCCAAGGCATTACACTGAGCAGCCTAAACAGAAACTATCCCCAAGCTAGACAGAAAATGAGGCATTTCATATGAAAGGAGTTGAAAGGCACACTGTGTTTGACTCATAAAGATCCTTCTTGACAGACTAAATTTTACTACTTTTACACTGTTTCCCTGGAGTCTGACTATGGATGATCCAGGTCTTTCCAAGAATATGGAATAAAAG
The DNA here is from genome assembly GCA_034336665.1 of Luscinia megarhynchos. Classification (NCBI taxonomy): domain Eukaryota; kingdom Metazoa; phylum Chordata; class Aves; order Passeriformes; family Muscicapidae; genus Luscinia; species Luscinia megarhynchos. Next base: position 37,560,199 of record CM067566.1, on the reverse strand, counting down.
TAGTCCAGCAAAAGTTAAAGAAAATGATGCAGTATTCCACTTTTGAACTATAGGGACTTTCACTGTAAATATCCTAAGAAAATAACAAATTCAGTCAGACATGATGAGAAAAATTTATTTGTGCACAAGCTAGAGGGCTAACTGTTCATATCACAGATTCTTATGAAAACAATGGTGTTGGAAAAGCAATGTGCAAGGGCATATGATCAGAGCAGCAGTGAATAGGAGGGTTAGAATGTTATCTGCTCTTTGTTGTGGTCTAAAGAGACAATAATATGATTTATACTAACATCACAGGCTAGCAGGAGAATTAAACCCATTTTTAAAAAACCAAAGGGCATGAATAAATAAATTCATTTAAAAGGCAGTTAAAAATAATTGATTAATTGGTAGTCTGCAATTTTAAGCATAAGTAAAAAATGAGTTAAAAGACAGATGGCAAAACAGTAAAAGGAAGTGGGAGAGAAAGAATGCAGAAAGAAGAACTAACTGACTTCAGGTGGAGCTGGAACTTTACATACTTATCCAGCAAACTGAGATGTCCACACATATCCCAAGAGGTGATGTGTGCCAAATAAAGACCAGAAAGTAATGTACAGCAATTCCTCAGGCCATGTCTCATCAGGGATGCTGGGTCTCTGTGACCAGCATGCTCCATGATCAGGATGTGACCACTGTAGCTGGCAATCAACTCCACAGGTAACTGACACATCATAAAAGGTCCTTCACTACTCTTGAGCTTGCAGTCATTCTCCTTGCTCTCAGACTAGGGGAAAATGGAGCTCTTGCTAAACAGCTATAAGCCATACATGGTTTCACTCATTCTATGGCGTTCCCTGTTTTCTCTCTCCTCCCTTCAAAGCCTGGCTCCAAAACAGAACAATCTCTCAACAAGTCCCCTCAGGATTTCACTGCCAAACTATGATGCCCTTGTGCATAATTTCACTGGAAGAGTAAGAACTGTTTGAGATTAATGTACCAGCAATTCACATGGGGCTGTAATACCACATTATTACGTTATTTAAACATCATGATATCTAGCTTTCTTCTCATTGTAACTCAAAGGAATAAAACTCATAATCCTTTACCCATATGGACTCTTACATTTTTTACCCAAGTTGCTACTTTTAATCTTGAGCCTAGAAGTGTTCCTAATTCTGACCACTCTTTTAAAACCTACCCTAAAATCCTCTACCACTTGTTCATTTTGCTGCCTCTATCCCACCTGAAATTCTTCATGGTCTTCTCTAATCCAAACAATTAGCTATCCATTACCAACTCTTTCATCAGAGATAATGCACTTTCCAGGTAACAATACACAATACTAACTCCTTAAAATCCATCAAGATCTAACAAGGTTGTGTGCAAATAACTTGAATTACTGCAGCCATCAAATTGCCTTAACATAAGCTAGAAATAGGATCTGTTGGAAATTACATTTTATCTTTTATGAAAGTAGCAGAATTTTGCAAACTAGATATCAATCCAAGAATTAAAATCCAAATCTTTGAAGAGTAACCCTGAAAGTGTACATGTGAGCATAAGTACATGCTATTAAAACCAAACTCATGTAATTCTATTTGTACTAAAAACCTGCAAAGAACAAAGATCCTCTGCAGAGATTTTGTCCAGACTCATCATAAACAGAGCAAACAGGGTCCCTGAGAGGCCACCTAGATCGTTCTGCTGCTTCTTGTGTTTTTGCAACTGTTTTTTGCATGCTACAAACCCATCCCTGGTGTTTCCTCATTCTCTTTTTTCCCCCTTGGTTAAATCACTCCAGACAGTCTGCCCAGTGTTCATTCTCTCTGCTCTTCCCCACACATTCTGTGGTGTGTTTCCTCAAACTGGCTCCACTCTTATTGATATCTATCTCTATCTCCCTCAGCTTGATAGAGAAGAAAACAATTTTTTGTCACAACCATTCCTTTAGTTGTGCCCATTACTTATTACAGTAGAATGATGCTGTTGACTTAGTCAGACTGGCAAGAAACTTCATGTCCTTCCCTATAAAACTTGCCACTTGTGCTCCAAAAAGAACCTCTGTAGTCGATTACCACTGCTTAAATGGGAGATTGCATATATCCATAACACGCAATCCAGTGTCATCAATTTTTTTCTTACGACTTTCCAAGAATATTTCAAATTAAAGTCCTCTCTTCTAATGTGTTTCCACCTTTAGCAAGCATAATCTTTATTCTATTATTTATGTCTTTCTTATGGGCCTAAAAATGATGCCCCAAGAATGCACTGGGTATATTATTTTCTTTCAGTAAATACCAATTCTTTTCAGTACAGTCAAGCAATGAGTTTTACATTTCCCTTCTAAAAGTTTAACCTAGAATATGTTTCCCTAGCTTATTTATGAAGCTGTCAAAAGAGACAGACATCTCTTACTACACTGAAAATGTATGACTTCTATGGTTTTGTAACTCACAACAAGTCCTGTTAATCTGTCAAAAGGGAAATAAGCTGGTTTTTGACAAATCCATGTTGCCTGGTGCTGGTTTCTTTGCAATCTCCTGGTGCTTGCAAATACTCTAACTTTTTTTAGACATTAAAGTTGAGTGGTTTGATCTGGGATTTCTGACCTTGGCTGTCCCTTCCATTCCTGTGTTTCCCTCCTCAAGTACTGGAATACTTGCACATCCCATCTGTGGTAGATAAAACCCTCAAAGACAACAGCTGAGAGTTTTGAAAAGACATCAGTCATTCCTTTCAGCTGATCATGCCCAATGTATGTTATCAGCCTTCACATTATGTGTTGTCACATCTCATATTTTGCTAATAGCCACTGCCATAAAAACTAAATCTATTTTTTAGGTTATGCACGTTTTGAACTCCGAATCTATGAATATCTATTCCTAATGGATTTTTGATTTAGAGAAATAAAACTAAGTAATGTACTTTGCGATTAATGACGCTCTTTTCATTTAACGTTAATTAATCCCTTTATTGTCTTCCTGCATATGCGATAAAACAAGAACTCAGAATAAGACAAAGGAAGCTGAATTTTCTAATCTTTAGATCAATTTAGGGCCATGAAAAATATTTGAGGGGTTTTTTTTATTCTGAAAAGAATTACTGAAGTAGTTTCTCCCTTTGTTAGGGTAGAAGGCTGGAGTAAAAAGGTCAGTAGCATCTCAGGGGTGAAGCACAGACAGTCAGAAGAACCATCCCAACAGAGCCATTATGCCCGATATGCTGAGACATAATTTTGGGGTTGACAGGGAACTTATGTTTATTCACACCTTCCTTATCTCCTGAACAGGAGATCAGCCCATGCACTTTCCACCAACTTCCTGATAATCACAAACTCACATTCTTTGCTTTTCCCCAGTAATGATTCCCACAGACATTGAAAGGAAGCCATTTGTGGCATGACTGGATGCTTAGTAATGCAGAACTGTGGGAGGATGTACCACGAAGATTCTTGCACTGCAGCCTAAACCTAGACTCTTGGCCCTTAAAGCCAGTGACATTTAGATTTACTTCAAGAAAAATTAAGAGGTATAGAAAACTCATTAACAAGGAAAAGGGTGATGCTGCACTGCAATATCAGAAAATTCTTTTAAAAATAATTTGGTATCCATGCAAAAGTCAAAGGTCAAGCTTATAATTTAGGGTTTGTTTTATGTGAATACAGAATTTGAGGCAGTGTGAAAAGTAATGGCTGAATCTATGGAAATCATTATGCAAAAAACTACAACAGCCATTCTTTCATTGGTATTTATGATCATAGACTTGTAGAATGGGTTGGGCTGGAAGGGACCATAATGATAATCAGATTTTAACCCCTCTGCCATGAGCAGGGACACCTTCCACTAGACCAGGTTGCTCAGAGTCCTATCCAACCTAGGCTTTAACATTTCCAGGGATGGAACACCCACAGCTTCACTGGACAACCTTTTCCAGTGCCTCATCACACCCATGGTAAAGAAATTCTTTCCCATATCTACTCTGAGCCCGCTCTTGGTGGTTTACAGCCATTCTACCTTGCCCACATAAAAAGGCCTTCACCAGCTTTCTTGTGGGCCCTCCCTAAGTATTGGAAGCCTGCTATGATAACTCTGAATGCATTCATTATATCCAAATATTCACTTTCTAGTTTACTCAAAGAGTTAGTTACGCTCACTTTTGATATTTAATGCTTTTTGATTATGGTGTGGAAGTGGTCCTTTAAGCCATATGGATTTTCATCCCTGACTGGATGACTGAAAAATGTAAACAGAATCTTCTAATCTTTAAACAAAACAGAAGCTTTTAAAATTAAAAAAAAAAAATTTAAAAAAGACAAAAAATCCCTAGACGACTGACACAAATATAGATTATTCTGAGATTTTTTGACAGTGCTGAAACATAGCTGATCTGCATTAACATGAATAAGCAAGAGCTGGAGCAAACCCTGTTTTCTGGAATACTGATTAGTTTTTTTTAAAAAAACACCCTATGTCTCATAAAGAGTTACCTGCCTAGTACTAATAGCAGTCTTACACTCCTGAGACATGCAAGAGATGAAGGAATATGTATTTTGGCATATCACGTATGTAAAATTTATGAACATCATTTGGGATTCCAGAAAGCTAATTTCAAAAGCAGAAGGATGAATAATCAAGATTTTCAAAGTACAATCCGTGCTTCTTGCACTTTGGATTGTGTCCTGATTTATGTAATGACAGAGCATCTAAGTGACAGGAGAAATTCACCCTGCCAGAGGACCTCAAACATTTCATTGTTCTTTAGAATTTTACAGAAGTGTAGATACCTTCTAACTTTCTCATGTTTAAAATAGTATACAAAATACATTTTCAAAGGAGTATTTTTAATAAAACCAGAGGCAAAAAACCTATTGAGTCTTCTACATTACACTTATATCTACCTGCCCTTTATAGCTACTTTTGATACCATATAAACTAGGAGTCCTGTAATTTCAACATTTCTTTCTGTAGATAGAAATTTCAACTTTAATACATATTTTTGTTTGGATATTCAGCCCCAGTGAAATCAGAATGATTAAGTCCTACCAAGATTCTTTTTTAATGCATCATTAAGCCCATAATGTAAAATCAAACACACATAATGTAATTGTTGGAGGGACTGAAGGAAGCATCCTGTCAGAAATTATAAAAAGGGTTGAGTGTGACAGTGTGACAGTATCAGAGCAATAGAGAAAAAAGACTGAAAAGGGAAAATGAACTTTATTATTACTGAAGACCTGAAGAGTACTGTGAGGTTTAGAAGGTTTCTGTGACCTGTTAAATCTTTTCAATAAAAAGAAAGTGAGGAGGGCATACTTGTTAACCTGTTAGCTACACGTATTATTGTGATGCAGAAGTGTGAAATAACAAGAAATGAAATTTGTATGTATTATTCTTTCAGGTTCCACTGAGGAACAAACAGCCACAGAGGTAATACAGAGTATGGTAAAGATGGTTTACAGCAGTATATTGCAGTTACAGATCATGCTACTGTCACTTAAAATTAAAGTCTTAAAAGTCTATACTTTAAAATGCCACACTACCTGTAAAATACATGAATTGCCTTTTCTGCAGACAGCACAGATATTTTTCACTCTTTCATAATACATAGCTCTGGCCTCACACGGGTTAATTACAACTTCTAAGGCCAGATAGGAAACACTTCTTTAAAAATATTACTGTAATCTTTTTGGCTTGCCATAGAACTTACCCATCAGCTGAAAAGCTGCTTTATTTTTTTAGGAATTACTTCAACCCATGTTGAAGTCAAAAGTCAGACTATCAATGGGAACTAGCTTGGGATCTTAATAATATTTTAATGCTTGGCACCATCACAGTTGATGATGTGCTTCAAGGCTCTAGACTTAACACTGATTTCATTTTCCACTCCTTTGTAAGAAGTGAGCAGGTAAAAGGTATCTTCTGACGTGTTTGTCTAAAGTGTAGGGACTTAGGCTGACAGCTTCACTCCTGAAGCACAATAGAATGTCTTGACTGCAGGAATAAAGCCCACCTGTGCATGACTTATTTGGAGTGAGCCTGAGGCTAAGGAGCAAACTTCTACAAGCACCAAGAAATGGCTCTAATCTTACTAGCCTCCATCTTCCAAAATAAAGACCTTCTGCTAAAACCTTGCCTCTGGGAACATTTCAGAAATGCATACATTAAAAAAAACAGGACACTGTCAAAACAAATACTTAATCTAAAATTGAGGCCGTCCAAACTATCACATTATCTGGGTAAAGACAGAAGAGAACGTGAAATTAGTAGAAAGCATTGGATTCATCATTCATTTCACCTAAATTACACTTACCTTCTTGAAAGGTAGAAGTTTGGAAGTGGGAGGGAAGAGCAAAATAAGCAGTTGAGGAACAGACAACAATGAGAAATAGACACACGAGTGCTATGCCTTGTTTGGGAGGCATGGGATGAGTAGGTGTGAAGGGTGGGAGGAAAGATCCACAGAGCTGAGAAAGAGTGAAGGAGGTGGGTAAAATGGATGAAAAATTATTTGTATGGTAAATTAGATCTGCCCTCATAAGTCCAAGATAAGCATTGCCCAATTAGACTGCCTGCCCTTATGTGATGCCCTGAGACTTTGCTTTAGGTAGTGAAAGATGTCCGTGAGTTCACTTTAAAAATATCACCCCAAAGTATTGTTGAATCCTGAAGTGTTTCTTTTATGGTAAATTACTATTAAGCATAACAGCCTCTAATGAAAAAAAATTAACAGTGCATAAATAGTGCCCTCAAAAAGCTATTGCAGAATGCCACAGCTGAGGAGTTATGCAGTATCACTAAAGGTTTCTTTAGATGAGTGCAGTGTGACTTTGGAACAGGGTTGCTCTAAAAATACTAAAAGGCAAATTATCTGCAACTAGTATTTGGTGATTTTCATTTCAGAAAATAATCACATTGTATGTACGACGTGCAGGCTATTGCTAAACTGTCTATAACAACAGACAAATTGATAAAGTAACTGAAAAGATCTGGAAAGAACAAGAAACCATAATTGAACTTCAAGTACTTTAAATGCTCAAAACCTGCAAGCTCCCAAATTCCCTTAACTCCTTAGCTAAGTGATACCATAGCCAAATGTCTCATCAATCTGCAAGTGCTGTATTTATCACAATGAACAGGCTTAAGAGCTCACACAGTATGCAAAATGTCTGACAGACCTAAGAAGTCTGCCCTTCCTTTGTACATCAAACCACAGGAGAGGAAAGGTCTAAGACTTTGTAAGAGATAATGAAAGGATTCAAAGATGATGAAATCATACACAAGTATTTTTTTAGAAATGCTCTGACAGTGATTCAAAACATACCAAAGAACCAGTCCAAATTAAACATTCCTCAGACTAGAAATCTGAACAGCTTGTGAAGAATGAGAAAGTAAAGCTTTAAATCCTTATCAATATCAGAATTTAAAAGCAGCTATAATGTTCTTTCCTCTTTGCAAATAAGTTGTTGCAGTCAGGGTTAATGCATGCTGAGTAGAGAATATCTTATTGCATGATTTTTGAAAGATGTTTAATTTTCATTCACAAGAATGTAACTTCTACAAAATGAAGAAAGAGACATTTGCTTCTTGAATGGAGGGACATTTCTTCCAAAAATGGAAATTACTTTAATATAATTTACTCATTTTCTTTTTCCAAAATTTAAGCTGGAAAAGCTATTGCATAAACTAAATGTGTAAATATAAAGTAGTTTAAAAGGTTAGTTCATACCCATTCATATCAGTCTGAAATAATATGATTCTCTTACTGCTGCTTTCTGCAAAGAAAAATAAAGTCTTTTTTCTCCCAATTAAAAGATCTACAGGAGGATTGAAAGACTTAGGTGTGGAAGAAGAGTTTTTTAATCTTTTTCTTTTAACTAGAATTAAATAAAACAAGTTTTCTTATCTGAGATATTCAAAGATGCAAAAAAGTGCTGCACAAATTATTAGTACTATCATCTCACTCTCAAGTGTAATTTCTACACACTAGCCAAAATACTCCATGCAACCCAGTGGGATGTATCACAGAATTGGAGAAGTTTCCTCTAACTGCAAGCTGGATAAGCCTAGCACAAAGACCCATGAGCTTAGCTTAACACAGCAATACATTTGCATAATTGTCCAAAGACTGTCCAAATTTATTGAGACACTGGTCTTCTATTCACTGCAAGAGGATACCAAAAGCACATACATCCAGACACTAAAACAGAATATATGTAGCCTGTATTCCAGCAGCAACACAATTAATATCTGTATGTCAGTAACTATAGGTAGGACCTTGACTCAAAAAATCCAAGTATATATGTCATAGAATCACAGAATCATTTAGGTTGGAAAAGACCCTTAAGATCAACAAGTCCAGCCATTAACCCAGCACCATCAAGTCCAACATTAAACCACGTTGCTAAGTGCCATTTAAATACCTCAAGAGATGGTGAGGTGACTCGACCACTTCTCTGGGCAGCCTGTTCCAATGCTTTGAAAATGTTTCAGCGAAGAAATTGTTTTGAATATCCAGTATAAATCTCCCCTGTCCCAATTTAAGGATATTTTCCCTTATCCTATCACTTGTTACTTGGGAAAAGGTACCAACAAGCACCTCACTACAACCACATTTCAGGCAGTTGTAGAGAGTGATAAGGTCACTTCTGAGACAGCTTTTCTCCAGGCTAAACAACCCCAGTTACTAGAGCCACTCCTCACATGACCTGTGCTCTGGACAGTAAGCACCATATATGATTTTCATTTGCTTCTACACAGACAGTCTGAGGGACAGGAGAAGAGAAGCAAGGGGTGAATCAGGAAGAATTAATGATAAATAAAGATAAGTTAATGATAATGATAATATAAAGAAACCTAAGGTAAGCAGCAACAGGTCCGCATGCAAAAGAGGAGTCATGCAAGCAGAAGAAATCAGAGACAAAAAGAGCTTTTTAATATGCAACACTGAATTGCTTAGGGCAATAATCTCAGTGTGCATTATTAACAATAACTATTTTTTTTCTCATATACCTTATTTTGTAGACAACTATTAGTATTTTCCATCTCTAAATAAGAACTAGGATAGTAATGAGCCTGATCCAAATCTTGCTAAAGTAAGTAAAGTTCTCTGTGAAGATGGAGGTAATCTATGTGATTTGTAGGATGCTGACACTCTCAACTGGGTCTCCAGATGGGGAAAAAGAAGTTGCCTCTCTAAATATCATAGATGTAATTTTTATACTTAAAAAGGAGGAATTTATCAGGCCTTATTTCAGATAAAATAGTGTCTGTGCAACAGACTGGTCAGGCCACCACTTCTCTTAATAACAGTTCCATGAAGACCTACTAGACTTCACCTATTTTTAAAAATAAAATGTAAAAAAAAAAATTACAAACCAACCAAAATATATTGTCTTTCCATCTAATCCCAATGCAGCCAGTTTTAGCAGAAAAATTATGAAAGCATCAATTCAAGATCTCTAATCTATTAAGAGCTGTTCAGTTAAATCTTAAGCAATACAATTCCACCATTATACCACAAAAAATTTGCTCCTGAATTTTCTTCAGACAGCAATCTGATGTGACACAGTGAGTTCAGATTTTATTCTTACACACCAATATGACTCTGGGGGAGTTTACCAGAGACCTATATGAATAATCTGAAATGCAGGGCATGACAAGGAATAACCTATACAGTTTAGTCAGAAAAAAGCCAAGCTCATCAGTAGCAGCGAGTCCCTGTCAGTCATTCTTGTCTGCAGCTCCTGCAGGAGAGAGGATATTTGCTCAGATTTGGGCGTTTATTTGCCTGCTGTGCTTGCTTTGATATCCACCTGACAAAGTGCGCAGAGCGAGACAGGCGGGCAGATGCTGAGGAGCGTCAGCACTGGGACGAGATGAGGGCTGCCTGTATTACCGTGGTAAATGGCCTGCCTGCCGAGAGCTGTGATTTGGCTCCTGCCGTCCCTGTCACGCTCCATTAACCGCTGTGCTGCCGGGAGCCGCGCTCGTTCCTGGCTCTGGAGCAGCTGCGGCCGCCTCCTGCCGCTCCTCCCGCCGCGGCGGACCCGCGCTGTGCCCAGGGCTCCACACTGTGCCCCGGGCTCCGCGCTGTGCCCCGGGCTCCACGCTGTGCCCAGGGCTCCGCGCTGTGCCCCGGGCTCCGTGCTGTGCCCCGGGCTCCACGCTGTGCCAGGGCTCCGTGCTGTACCCCGGGCTCCGCGCTGTGCCCTGGGCTCCACACTGTGCCCAGGGCTCCACGCTGTGCCCAGGGCTCCGCGCTGTGCCCGGGCTCCACACTGTGCCCAGGGCTCCGCGCTGTGCCAGGGCTCCGTGCTGTGCCCCGGGCTCCGCGCTGTGCCCCGGGCTCCACGCTGTGCCCAGGGCTCCGCGCTGTGCCCCGGGCTCCGTGCTGTGCCCAGGGCTCCGCGCTGTGCCAGGGCTCCGTGCTGTACCCGGGCTCCGCGCTGTACCCCGGGCTCCGCGCTGTACCCGGGCTCCACGCTGTGCTCAGGGCTCCGCGCTGCACCCATGGCTCCGCGCTGTGCCCCGGGCTCCGCGCTGTACCCGGGCTCCACGCTGTGCTCAGGGCTCCGCGCTGTGCCCCGGGCTCCACGCTGTGCCCCGGGCTCCGCGCTGTGCCAGGGCCTGCACTGTGCCCAGGGCTCCGCTCTGTGCCCAAAGCTCCGCGCTGTGCCAGGGCTCTGCACTGTGCCCAGGGCTCGGCTCTGTGCCCAGGGCTCCGCTCTGTGCCCAGGGCTCCCTGCTGTGCCCATGGCTCCGCGCTGTGCCTAGGGCTCTACGTTGTGCCCAGGGCTCTGCACTGTGCCCATGGCTCTGCTCTGTGCCCAGGGCTCCACACTGTGCCCTGAGCTCCACTCTGTGCCCATGGCTCCGTGCTGTGCCCATGGCTCTGCACTGTGCCCATGGCTCTGCTCTGTGCCCAGGGCTCTGCTCTGTGCCCATGGCTCCGCTCTGTGCCCAGGGCTCTGCTCTGTGCCCAGGGCTCCGCTCTGTGCCCATGGCTCTGCACTGTGCCCAGGGCTCTGCTCTGTGCCCAGGGCTCCGCTCTGTGCCCAGGGCTCCGCTCTGTGCCCATGGCTCTGCACTGTGCCCAGGGCTCTGCTCTGTGCCCAGGGCTCCGCTCTGTGCCCATGGCTCTGCACTGTGCCCAGGGCTCTGCTCTGTGCCCAGGGCTCGCTCTGTCTGCACTGTGCCCAGGGCTCTGCTCTGTGCCCAGGGCTCCTCTGTGCCCATGGCTCTGCACTGTGCCCAGGGCTCTGCTCTGTGCCCAGGGCTCCACACTGAGCCCAGGGCTCTGCTCTGTGCCAGGGCTCCGCTCTGTGCCCAGGGCTCTGCTCTGTGCCCAGGGCTCCACTCTGTGCCCAGGGCTCTGCTCTGTGCCAAGGGCTCCGCGCTGTGCCCATGGCTCTGCACTGTGCCCAGGGCTCCACACTGTGCCCAGGACTCCACACTGTACCCAGGGCTCCGCTCTGTGCCCAGGGCTCCGCGCTGTACCCAGGGCTCCGCTCTGTGCCCAGGGCTCCACACTGTGCCCAGGGCTCCGCTCTGTGCCCAGGGCTCTGCTCTGTGCCCAGGGCTCCACACTGTGCCCAGGGCTCCGCTCTGTGCCCAGGGCTCCGCTCTGTGCCCAGGGCTCCGCTCTGTACCCAGGGCTCCGCTCTGTGCCCAGGGCTCCACACTGTGCCCAGGGCTCCGCTCTGTGCCCAGGGCTCCACACTGTGCCCAGGACTCCACACTGTACTCAGGGCTCCGCTCTGTGCCCAGGGCTCCGCTCTGTGCCCAGGGCTCCGCGCTGTGCCCAGGGCTCCGCGCTGTGCCGGGAGATGCCCGCGTGTGCGAGGCACCGGCATCCACAGCGCGAGCACAGCGACCACGCCCGGGGCTCTTCCAGCCGCTCCTGGGCTGGGGCTCAGCGCAGAAATCCCTTGTTCCACGAGGGAACCGAATGGCTGTAGCACACCCAGCCTGCGAATCCCATTAGGGCTTTGTCAACAAGCCCGTGGGAGCAAAACACCACCAGCAGACAAAGCAAAGAAGTTCCCTCTCTTTACATTTATGATTTATATAACCACAGAAAAAATTAACGGTATGATCAAACCGGTAATAGAAAAACTGATAATTTAGATAACAGTGGTATAACAACTTCTTCCTTCCAGTTTAACATTCAGTAATTGGATTAGCCTTTCCAAAATGTAACCAATGCTCTGAGATGAGAGAAAATCCCTGTTCTCAAATGATGCCTCTTTGGAGAAAAGCCATTTCTAGACGAATATTCACAAATATTTCATCTAACTCTTTGCATAAAATAAGCCTGATTCTACACTGTACTGAGTGTACAGTTTTTAGTCAGTTTTCCTGGTCTTGTGTGCCTTAGTCTTTTGAGCTATGAGAACTTACTTGATTCAAATCAGCTGGACGTTTGTCAAAGAGTAGACAGGAGCAGTGAGGTAATGATTTCTGAGTCACCCTCTCTTCCCAAATTTAATGTCAATAATTAAGAGCAAATTCAGTGGATAAATGTAGTTTTACAGTATACTTGTTTGGAATCCTTTTCATTGCAACCGACAAAATATTACAGTGTATTTTTAAGAACAAATTTATCAGTCCTTTAAATTATTTGGATGCTTTCTTTCCCCCGAGTAGTGGAGGGAGTAAAGATTTAAGGTTTTCCTTCCTTCCTTCCTTCCTGGAATCCTTCCCTCCCTCCTTCCCTCCTTTCCCTCCTTCCTGGAATCCTTCCTTCCTTCCTGGAATCTTTCCTTCCTTCCTTCATATACTGGACAGTTACAGAATATTTAATCAGCAAGGAAAGTTTCCTCGCTTTTCTCTCAGTTATTAACAATTTTTTGAAATGTGAAAATCTTGATGCTTGTATGCTATGTAAAGATGGATTTATATCTAATGTATCTTTGTTCTTTGGTTTAACTGATGTTATTTTTCTTGTATGCAGAAAAAGTATATCAGAAAGAGTTCCTATAGAATCAGGCAAATCAGATAAGATGTATGGTTTGATAAACTGACTTTTAGAAGGTAGCCTTGGTTCTCCTTGAGATTAAACACATGAGCAAAGTTGCCAATGCAAGGTCAGGTGGAGGAGGGAGAGCTCTTACTTGTGGCCTTTCCTTGCTGGACCAGGTTACTGGAGGGTTTAGGGTATTGAACAGCTATTTCAGTAAAGGAGCTGCCTTAAAAAGCATGCATTGGCTTCTTCATTTGCCTTCCTGTGACACAGTTCCCCAGGCCCCTACATGAGAATAAGGTTTCCAGAAAAATGTCATGGAATTGTAGAATGGTTTTGGTTGGGAGGGATCTTAAATATCCTCTAGTTGCTTCCCCACTCCCATAGGCTGGGATCCCTTCTAGTAGACCAGGTTGATCAAAGGCCCATCCAGCATGGCTTTAAACACTTCCAAGGATGGGGGAACCATAATTTCTCTGGGCAACCTGTTTCAACGCCTCATTACTTACATAGTAAAGAATTTCTTCCTAATATCTGATCTAAATATCTACCCCCTTTCAGTTTTCCAGCAATTACCCCCTGTCCTGTCACTCACTGCATGGCCTTGTAAAAAGTTCTTCTCCAATATTAATGTAATTATCGCAATGTAATTTATACTTATTAATTCAGTTTTTCTGAATGATAAACAGCATCACAAAACCTGGTGATTCCTAAACCTATGAGGAACCTGTACTTGCTCTGTGTGGTCAGCTTTGTAACACCTTCATGCTAATAATCAGTAGGAAAAGCACCACTGGAAAAGCATTTCGAATAAGCAGTGGTCATTAATTTGTACTTTCCTAATAAGGAGCTAAAAAGTTCCCACAGCACTAGAACATTGCTCTGATATGAATCCAACTTATAAGATGGTACAGAAAATGTTACAAAATAAATTCCAAAAAGCAACAGGTTCATTTTAACAACAACTCAAGCAGCCTTTATTCCTTCATTCCTTCACTGCAGCCATGTATATTTATGCAACAATACAGTCTTTCACAGGAAGTTGATTTAAATTGTTGGAAAAGTGGAATGCAATGAAAAGATACAGGTACTTCATTCAGGCTCGTGGAGTTGATAAAAAATTCAGAGATACTGCTGGATACAGTGCCATGAATATCCACTGTAATGGTTCTACATAATTATGGTGCCTTCGATAAATATGAGATGCACTATAACATTTACACCATAAAGGATGTCTTAGCCCTTGCCTTTCTATAGTTTATAAGCACCATCCTTTCAGATCAAATAGCAACTACTGACTCTGGGTGGATTAAAGCTGAAGTGATTTTTTCAATATGAATGATAAAAGACTCATTTTCTTTTTCTTTCACATTGAAATGTTAAAATGCTAGTAAAGCATAAAGTGTATTAAAATAGAGCATTCTATGAATAACAGAATCACAGCATTTTAAAAAGGCAAGAAAATAATGCATTCATTTTCCACATTTTCTTATAAAATCTATAAACTATAGGGCTCTTCAGGGAGTGTTAGATATCATTTACAGTATGAAAAGCACGTCTTTCAGATAAGGAAATTAATCAGCATGAGTCCTGTGGATCTGCTAACTACAGATAAGAGTTACTGAATGTGTTTAGGACTCAAAAACAATAAACTGAAGCTTCTTTCCCTTTGCCACCTCTCCAGACTTTGCAAGACATAGCAGGAATCTCTTGAATTATTACTTTGGTCATTGTAAAAAGTGACACTCCAAAGAGCTGTTCAAATTGAAAAGTTTAAATTTAAACTTTACCAATTTAAATCAATTGTAATTAGCCTATATATTTAAAAGCTCCACTCCTCACCAAAACAAAACCACCACCTCTGTGAACTTCTAGTGCCTACTCAATCAAATACCTTCTATTCAATCAAATATCTATCTGTCTGTCTGTCTGTCTGTCCATCGGTCTAGCTATCACCATTAGCCATGACAACAGAATACCAACTTTACTGGACAGCTTTCAGACACTGATACAGTTCCCAGGTTTGTGCTGGCTTTCCTTGCCCATTCAAGCTGGAGCAGGCCATCCCAAACCCATCAGGATCTCTGTGTGGGTGCACTGCAGAGGTCCCCATGTCCTTGTCACTAGGATGCTCATGCCACTTACATCCTTCAATTTCCCAGGTCTCTGGCTCTGGAACACACAGCTGACAGCCCAGAAAGTGAAAATGGGATACCAGAGTTTTTATCATCTTACTTCAGGGCCAGATCCAAGCAGCTTCAACCTGTGAGATCACATTTTCTTGCAGCTCTGGCCATAGGACTGGCACAAAGCAACTTCTTGCACTTTAACATCTGAATATCAAACCAATAACTCAGGCTGTGGGCTCATGCACTTAATTCAGAGGGATCTTGCTCATTTTTATTCCCCAGATGATTCACTTTTCACACAGATGTACTGTCCTGTCACTTCAGTGGCCTAAAATTATTTATTATCTCTAAAACTGAGTTATAAAATACAGTCATTCACCCTAAAGGAATAAATTCACAGCATTTTAAGCAAGACAGAGATCTATTCTCCTCATTTGGAGTCTCTTTCACACATTATGTTCCACATTGGGCCTTGGCAGGATGAGATATGCCTGTGCTGCTGGAGATGCTGTCTTTCAGATAATGAGACATAAAGCCAAAACTGTCACTTACATCACTAAAATACCTCATAGCACTTCTTTAGATGCATTTCCAGGACATAGAAAGAATTATACCATGAAGAAAAAGGTGAACCCAATAAATGCTCTTCAAAACTATAAAATTATTCTTAGTAGTCTGCAGTAGTGGAAAACTACAAAGATCATATAGTCAGTAACTTGGATAACGAAAAGATAAGGCTCTGAAATAAAAATAAGTGAGAAAAAGAGCTTTAATTTTCAGTGGCTTCCACAGTAAAAACAGTGAACAGAATTTAGTGTAAATTTTATTCATCTCTCAGGGGGAAATTGAGTTAGCCAAACAGAACCCTCAGTAGACTGACTTAAAAACTAACTAAAGAGTCATAATGAACTCTAGCAGGAGGTGTGATGAAGTCAGCTGTTGAGGTAACTTGGTAACCAGATGAAATACTAATGGAATAAAAGATTTTTTCCAGAAGTAACAGAACACAAGTCAGAGAGATGCCCACCAAATGGTACAGTCATCGAAAAGCACAGGGAAATATTATTGCACACAATTCTTGTCCCTTATATTTCTGAATTTAGTTTAGCAGCTTCACTGATATGAGACAATGATGCCTACAACTGCCAGAAAGTTGTCATCAGCCATAATGTCTGGAACTAAGTGGTGCAGCTATACATTTTTTCTCAATGTTATATTGTCTCACATCACAGAGGTTTTCTAGAGTATTTGCCTGTCAATACCAGTCTGTTGGAAGGAGAAAGTCTCTCTTTTCTCTACTTGAGGAGTCCCTATCATGGGACAAGTCTGGACTGTTGTTCCAGATAGCGAAAATGTCACCTCACAGTACTAGCAATGTGACGCAGACAAAACTAAACATTAACAACAGGATTTCCACTGAAGAACAGCATCCTATATAGCATCACTAATGGTATTGAGAAAATAGTACTGTTTCTGATGTAAAAAAAACCCTCATGCTCCAATTTTCTCTAGTTTTTTTACATTTGTTAATAAATTCAGATTATGGTGATATATTAATCTGGTGTCTCCTATTTATTCTCCTTGACTTCTAATAGGAGCAAGTATCTTTTTCAGTGTCTCTCAGTGATACTACAAAATCTTAACAAAATTTAATCACACAAACAAGTTGAGCATTGAATTTATGCTCAGCAATGAATACAAATATTTCTAAATATTTTTATTTAGATTCATGGAGAGCCTGACAGGTTTCTCTGAATAATTTGTGATGCTAGATAGAAATGCATTCTTGATGAGACTGTAAAATTACAAAAACATGTAATCACATATTGCAGTGACTACCACCATAAAATCATCACTCATTTCACTCATTTCTTTAAAACTGAAATATTTCACAGAGATTTTAAAGAGGTTACATCGAAATGCAACTGTTGAATACCAGGTCTACTAGCTACAGTTTTCTTTCTGTTACATTTATGAGAGAAAATCCTGATAGAAAATTTTGTGATAAACTGTGTAAGCTAAGGGAATCAAGTAAGAAGCCTTTAACGAGAAGAGCTGAACATGTGCTGACTTAACACATGAAAGACACATGTAACATTCTCTCAATTTTCTAGAACATCCACACTTGGAAGTAGTTCACGGAATGCTTGCTGTGCTCCTATGCCAGACAGGGAGCCAACAGAACAGAGGAGTTTCTTCTGAAGTTACATTTAAATTCCTAGATTCACATGAGAAAACCTGGAATATTTTTCCTAGGTAGAAAACAATTATTATTTCTAACAGCTGCTGTTTTTTGGTGAAAACATGAAGCCCTTTCCTGCCCCTGATCATCCAATGCACTTCTCTCAGCTGGGAGAACTGCAGAGTCACAAGAAACAAAGTAATTTTATATAAAATAATTTTCCTGTCAGAAGGCTTCATCTTAAAAAATGGATTCCATGATGGCTTCTTTCATGAGCATTTGCTAAAAGGAGCTGTACAGTAAGGTCACATATGATATTGACCATCCCACCTGTATGAAAAGTAAAGGCACACAGGCACAGTCTCTAAGTGTATTTAGCAGGACTTCTGCAAACATATAGGCCTAAAGCTGCTGTGGAAAGCTTGCAGGCTGCATATACTTGTTTTTGATTTGCAGATATTTTTCAGATCATTAACAGTGCCTCCAGTCATCAAGGCTTGGGCCCATACTTTCAGATCACCAGAAATTTATTTTTGATACCATATCAAGCCCTTTCATCAGCTAGCATAAATTATTAGAGTGCATTTAAAGTCATGCATGCATGACAGTCTGGATATGTGCAGTGTACTTGCTGTACTTTGTATACACTATAACTGCCACAGGTACAAAGCACGCTTCCCTGCTTTGTCAGGTCTCCTTTGAATGCACTATAATGTTTGTAACAATGACTGTGGCAGCTAAACAGTCCTCTGTTGTGTGAGGATGCTCTTTACTGTGCTATTCACGGAGTTACTGAATTTATATCTAAAGGCACACCCTTTGAATTTGCCTATTAATTATATACATTTATATACATTATATACAGTGAAGACTCCTCATGCTAAAAAAGGCCAAGGCACCTGAAAGGTCTGCCTGGTAGTTATGATGGAGATATCAGTAGATATTACTAGTGGGATGGACTGGGGTCATGAGCATGCAGATTATGCACAGATGCTCTGGCATAATCTTTGGCACATCTAAGTCTCTTCTGTCCTTGGTGTTCACTGAAGATCTGCTGCAGCTGGTGCACAGGGAATGGGAGATCATCCCTGTGTTACTAATGCTTGCTGAGAGACTTAGCTATTTTAGCTTTCAAGCACAGACACCGATGATCTGGGAAATGAGATGAAGACTGAACATAAAATTAGCATCACAGTGACAAAGGAACATTTTAGGAATATTTCAGAAGTCACTGAAGTTGCTAATTTGTGGTAACATTTCTCCTTTTGCTATTCTACTGGAACAAATACAGGATTAATATTTGTAAATTCATATTTGACTGGGAAAAGAAAAGCATGAGCTGTCAGATTATTGTCAGTATTTATGCATTGTAGTGAATAGCTAAAGGTGAAATATGTATATGACAGTGTTGTCATTTCTTTGTTCCTCATGAAAGTGCATTTTGTCCATATACAGTACACCCCTGCTATTTATTAAATTTGCAGACAGTACTTTATTTCTTGCCCTCTCACTGCCTCCATCTCCATTATCATTGCTGCATATTTCTGAAGATCTATACAAACAGTTTTTCTACAGAATGTGAGCAACTCCACTGAAAGTTTGAAAGAATGTAGAAAATTTAAATTTCTACACTGTTAACTACTGACAAAGTTTAGGCACAACCTTTTCTGTGCATCAGTCTTCATCCTTTAGAAGACCCACCAAAGTCACTTAGGACTACATATGTGAGTCCTAAAGTGAGATGTGACCAACCAAAGGGAAGAAGTGGGAAAAGGAACACATTTCTGAAGCTTGCTCTATCACCAGTCTCAGTGGAAATGATTGTCAAATCAGACAAAACTGGGGGAGACATTTTTTACCATGGGAACAGGCAGAACATGACAGATGGCAAGGTATGAGAGTCTTTTAGTGAGAGACAGTGTCTAAGTACTGACAGATTCCATGACTGAATGTGCTGTGAGGAGCAGCCAGCTTGAGGAAACTGCACTGTGTTTTGCCTGCTAAAAGAATCTTTTCGCCTTCTTAAATTTTTTTTTCTTTTTTTTCATGTCCCAACCAAATCAAAGATATGAAGTAGTATAAGGGATAAGTAGGAATATTCTGGGAATATTCTGAATAGTTGATCCACCAAGGAAAATACTGGGTCTGCAAATTACTTTGCCACTACTGAAAAATGATTAAGCTTCCCAGGATAGTCCTTTAAGTGATAAAAAAATACTCATCAGCATCAGCAAGCTGCAATCATATAGCACTAGTGAACACATGAATTTTTAAACTTGGAAATTAATAACTTGTTTTTGAATTCTTATCAGTTAGCAACGCAGAGCCCCACAACTTTAAGGAATCATTATAATTCCAAAGATTTCACCCATAGTCACCATCAAACATCATTAATCTGCTATATCTCCAGAATGTAAAAAGGTCAGTAATTGTGTCTAAATTTTTCTAGCTATTTGAGTAGCAAGTCACCTCTAGGTCACACCTTCCCTTTCAGGATATGGCCAGAGATGTTACAACCTCTGCTTTACAATAGAGTTTAATTTTAATCAGACAACTCTCAACTTCCATAGAAAGCATCTTTTGTCAACTATGACTACACTTGTATCTGTGTCCCTGCAGTGAAGGAATCTTCTTCTCATGCTGTGTAGTCACCAAGCCTTCATGGGAGTAATTGGAGATGGATTCAGAGAAATATATACCACTGTCCTCACAGCCCCTGCTCAGAACTCATCACCACCAGGAAATTTATGTTCAGGGGAAGGGTGGACACAAAGTATATCTTATGAATTATAAATCCATAGTTCACTACAGCCTTTCTTTAATCTGGTCTTCAAAGCATAATTTGTGAGTGCTCAGCAAAAAGGTGAAGGACCAACTGCAAAATTAAACATTTTAACAAGCCACACATGTACAGTCTTAAATGAAACTGTTCGTGAGTGTGACAACAATTTAGCCATGTTCATCACTTGACTTCATCCTCTAAAATATGTAAACAAACTATGCCTCAATTCATATAAAATTTGAGCAATCTGGTTAGCTGCATGTCCTTTTCCTATTTTTAGTTTGCATTCTGTGATTAAATGTTCCTGCCTTACTAGCAAAAAATACTTCTTCTATTAACTTCAAAACAGAATTTCTCCCCAAATTCCTGTTTTGTCAGAATTCACAATATATTTCAGAGGAATTTTGACTAAACAGAGACTCTGGGCCATGTATAAATTTACAGAAATTTGGCCATATTCCATATCTCTTTGTATAGACACTTTGTATGCACCTCTCCCTCTCAAAATGTTATACACTGGAAAAAACAGAGTAAGTGACACCAAGTAAATTGCTAGCAAAAGAAAACACATCATCAGAGCAGTGGAACTAATTATTCCCATTTTGTTTCAGAAAATGTATAGAAGTTGTCCAGACATATACTTGGAATTGCCAACACTATTTCACAATAACACAGTCACACCACAGTGTCAGAGCAGTCCAACTACTGCATGGCTTCACAGGCCTCACCATTTTTCTCTACCCCCAATTTTTTTTTCCTAAGAAGAGAAGAGTCTGGTACTGATATAGGAAGTCAGAACAGCACAAATTTTACACACATCCTTCGAGTTATTCAAACAGGTTTTTTTTTCCTATGGTTGTCCATGCTAATTGCTCACTAGTTGTGCTATTTAACAGTCCAACAGTTTGCTTTAGTTTGCTAATCCTTATTATCTTTCACAAGATGCCTAGAGGATCCCATTACACCTACTTTCCAGAGAGTTTCCCTGGCTAACCCAGCTGGCTGAGATTCTAATGTCTGTAGTGTAGCATTACAGTAATCATCTACAGAAAGTATTAGAATATACATCAACACTGGATCTTACAGAAATCTTATACTGTGACTAACATGGCAGTGTAATGTGTAGAGATCAGAAGACTTTTAAGCATAACATAATCTTCATTAGATATTTTTACCCGTTAAGAGAGAAAAGGATTTAACATAGGTTTGGAATCTAACCTTCAAATATAAATAATTTTAGAGGGCAGAAGAAAAAAAACCTGTAGTCGTTGAGTATGACATAGAAGAAAAACAAAGAGATGATATTATCAATCTAAGGTAAATCACTTAAGTCATACAAATACACACATTCTGAATTAGTTGATCACTTAGTGGTATCTAAGAAAAAAAGCCTGAAGTTACCCTCCCTCATCAGCATCACACTTGTAAGGATAAAATATGGTTAAAAGTGGTCACAGGCTTTTCATCTGCCCTCATTTTGATCCAGATCATAAAGGAGAAAGAAAATCGGCAAGGCAGGTGCTCTTCATTTTAAACGGAAAGACAGAGAGAGGGCTGCAGGAAAAGAGGAAGAAAGAGAACCACCTGGGATCTTCCACTTACTATGGTCAGAGTGTAAAGAAAGAAAGTTTACTGCTTCCCACAGCAGCAGCCATGAGCTGTTTGCAGGGTGTGTCAGGAGCCTTTGGTTTTTCATCCTGGAAGCAAAGCTACTTTGCCCACCTATGGGCTTTTAAAGTGCATAATTTGTCATTGTGAATCGTGGTACATACCTGAGCACTGGCAAGGACTTGCTTGTTAGCCTTAACCTTCTCGCAATGAAAGGAGGCAGGAAGAAAGGAGGAAAAAAAAAAACCCAATAACAAAATATCCCCAGCTACAGCTTAGCAAATGTGCTGCAGTTAAGTCATTAAGCATGAATAGAGAAGCTATATTACAAGTCATTACTCATTGGTAGGAATGAATATGTTACTTGGGTTTATTTTTCAGGTAAACCGAGGTGAAACCTGCATATCAGGGGGGTAATTGTCAGAGGAGAGACGAATAAAGCATCTAAGCTCAGAGAGGAACATGCTGATGAGGGTAAACGTCACTGGCGCCGCGGTTCGGAGCAAACAGCTGCTATTGAGCGCTGTGTGTTTGCCCTGAGGGTCTGCTTTTGTCTTCTCAGGGTCCCTAAAGCTTGGGCTGAGGTCGGCAGGAACCCTGGGCATGCCTGAAGCACAGGAACTGTGAGATGCAATATACCCAGCAGTTGGTTCTCTCCCAAGGGAATTCTTGTAGGGATTGAGGTGCTGTGATGAAGTGAGCTGTGCTGAGGTGGATCCACAAGCAGGGGCTGGCACTGGAGGGAAGGGAGAGCCAGCCTGGCACTGCCTGGGACTGCTGCACTCCAGGGCAGTGATTGTCCCACGCTTCCCCTCTGCCCTGCTTAGGACATGCGTGTTCAAAAAGGCTCTGACCATTCCCACTGTCCTCTGCCCCAGACCTATGGATAATGGAGGGCCAAAGGAAGGTGAAACTCGAGCTTCCCAGGGAAGAATAGTTTTCTGAGGCACCAATGAACATATATTGTGTTGGGTTGATGTGGCCAGAAATGTGTATTCCATCACCATCTGTTGAAGCTGGGTGGGGTAGTGATTTCCTTATCTCCGTGGCACATACCATCTGCTAATGGGCCATCTTTAAGGCTAGATGAAGCAATCATCTTTATCTTTTCCACAACCCATCCTCTCTCCAGGAAGATATCATCTGCTAATGGGCCATTAAAGTCCCACTGCATGACTGCTAAAATTACATCATCCCATTGAGAGATGCTCCAGCCAGAGGGAGGAGCCAAGCCTTTCCTACCTAGATAAAAATGGAGATTTTGAACAGGAAGATACCTTCTTCCCACTGGATTCCTGAGGAAAATCTGACCTTTCCACATCATCCCTGGACCTTCAGAGGAAAACTGCACCTTTCTACAAGACCACTGCCTCAGCTGAACCAAATCTGGCACTGCAGGAGGACTGTAGCCACCATTTAATGGGACTGCTACCAGCACCCTGACTGACAGGGTGTCAGGTTGTATTCTGACTCTGTCAGTGTTTTGGGACTGTTCTTTGTAATACTGTATTTCTATTTTAATTTTCCTAGTAAAGAACTGTTATTCCTAATTCCCATATCTTTGTCTAAGAGCCCCTTAATTTCAAAATTATAATAATAATTTGGAGGAAAGGGGTTTACATTCTCTGTTTCAAAGAGAAGCTTCTGCCCTTATTGGCAGACACCTGTCCTTCAAACCAGGACATATACAAACAGATAGAATCGATGTATTAAAGGTACTCAGAATTTGTTTCCTGGGAAGCAAGAGGCAGTTCTGCCTTGCTTTAGGGACAAGCCCCACTGTCTCCCTCCTTAAGGCAGAGTTGCCTTGCAGGACAAGGGGGTCTTAGTAGTGAAAAACAAGCTAACAGGGCACAGCAGAGGATCCACCTAGAAGCAATGTGCTAAATCCTGCAGAAGAGCACACAGCAAGAGCAGAAGACCATCTGAGTCCCTGAGAGAAGTGAGGAAGTAGCTGTGCTTCAGGCATCCCTTCTGCCTGCTTCATATGAATGCTGTCTCCCAACACCAGTGTCTTGCTCAGTGCAAGCTGCAGTTTTGTCCTTAGTTCTTAGGACTCTGGGGTTTTGAAGGGGTGCATCTTTCAGCCTTTGCATCCAGATCAAGTTCCCAAAACTATCAGGGGCAGGGAGAGGCATTGTGTCTCCCACCAATACTGATGTTCTGCACGCAGAGGAGGGCAAAGCTGGATCCCTGCACATAAACGGCAAGCAGCTCAACAGCTCTGCCAAGCACTGCCCTCGGGTAGACCTCAGTTACAGAAGAATAGCTGCTAAATTATATATTTCTTTATCAAAAGGCAGCAAAATTATTATTCTGAATACACAAAGAATTCATTATAACATGTCACTTTCTATAGAGTCTTTTTTTCCTTTTTTGCAACAGGAATGAAAATGAAACAAAAATGTGAGTTTCATAGGGTTTTCTTCACAATACTTTATAATTTAAAAATGAATTTCAAATGTGATTTTAATTTAATGCAATTGTTGCTAATTGCACTGTAAATGCTTTAAAATTAAATAATAACACCTAAATGTCATATTATTACATATATTTCTCATCTGCCAAATTTATACCACATTTCTTGAGTATATATCCTCTTACACTAGCACAGAAATGTATATATTTACCTGGATTTCTAGGTATTCATTTTTATTTACCTTCTGGTTTTGAAATTATTAATTCAAGTAAAAACAAATATTGGACATATTAGAATAATGATTTCAGAAGCAAAAGGGCTGTTTTCAGAGTCTAAATCCAGAACTTCAAAGAGATGCTTTCATTCCTAATTGAAATATTATTGTAAAATGGATATAAAAAATAAGAGGAACAGTATTCCACTTTTAAATGCTCGGAAACCTGTATCAGGAAGAGTGGAAGAGTACCACTGCCTTTAAGAAAATGCAAATTTTACTGGCAGTAGACATTCAAGTAAGCACAAAATAGACCTTGCAACTTTAAATGAATGTAGACAATCACTGCAAGAGGGATCACAGCCATTACACATGCTGCTGTATAAATCATGGCACAATCACCATGTCCTAAATGAATTTCTGAACATACAAACTCTTACTTTATGAGTATCCTATTGCCTTTTGATAGTTGTACATGGTGGTTCATTTTGTATATTATTTCTAACTCTCTGTGAAAGCTAATCTGTGTATCTTCTGTGTTATGAATGAGACTGCTATTTCTGTCAATACCCTCTCAAAACTATGCAAGAGATCTTACAAACTTTTGAGTTTCATTCAAAACTCATCTTCACTGGAATATATGAGTAAAAATAAAAACAGAAAAAAGAATTTTAAAAGTTCAACTGATACAAGAAAATTATCCAAATTAACCCATCAGTCTGCTTTTATGTGGTGCTGTAATATAAAATGGAGAGCTGTAAACACAACCCTTGTGCACAGCACAGGTTTATCCCTCCTGCCACCAGACAAGCTATCAGGAGGAATAAGGCAGAGAGGTTCTATTTTGCTCATGCAGAACTTTGTTCATGAGTGAAAAAACCATCTAAATGCATGTCCAACACTAAATGCAGGCATACACATGGGATATGAGGCAGCATAAACCCATACATAATTTTGATTCTCTTCATAGTTTAGTAGACTCTATGACTCAAACCACTCAGAGGTTAGTATATACAAATGGCTAATTTGAGGAGTTTGGCTTTGAACTTGAAAGAATTTTTCTTGGTTTGGTGGGTATTCCAGGTAGAGAAGAAGAGCCACATGCATCAGTATAACAGCAAACTTGCATTTTTAAAAATTTAAATAGTAGTTGGGACTCCTGACTGATTAAACTTAGCAAATTGATACCTCCTCACTTTGAACCCTGATCTATCACTCAGGCTTTATGTTGATGTCAAGAATGCTGAGGTAAGCTCAGCTCTTTTATGCTTTTATCTTCAGAAAAACATTTTCTTTTATAATCCTCTGTAAAAAGACAGATGCAGAGACTACCATTTATATAATCTACGTTCTGAACAGATTTACTAAGACAGCAAAAATAAGCTTACTAATGCTCTGCTTTTACAACTTCCATCAGAACATTATTGCATAAACTACAAAATTTAATGCTGAACAGCCTGCCAGAATCAAGAAGAAAACAAATCAATAGCAAGTAAATAAACTACCTCCTCATGCATGTATATACATGTAAATAAATGCATACTGTTTACACTGCTCTAAAGATCAATAACAAATTTAGCACACATGAATTGTGGAATATGTATGTAATAACAGCACTGTCAAAGGGAAATAATTGATCATGTATATATAGACTAAAATCCAAGCACACTATTTTGAAATATCACAGAATGATAACAGCACCCTCAGGTCTACTCTGGCTTGCATATTAGTAAAATAAAATATCAAAAGGAATACTCTTAATGTACTATATAGAGTACTGTGAGACTGTCAAAGTTGGACAATTTGATATACTAATAAATGCACTAATAAAGCTAACATTTCAGAAAAAGAAGGGAAAAAAAGTAAGACTTTTAAAAATTAACATAGGTGTTAATGCTAATCCTATAAATCACTAAAAATCATTATTGGTGGATTTAGACCAGGTCTTTAGATCAGGTTTACAAATTATCCAGGCATCCTTCCTTCCCTCACTTTTCTCCCTAGCTGGCCTTGTCATTGTGTTGACAATGATAACACACCTTGCTACTCTCCTTCCAAGGAGCAGTGGAATTTAACTCTTCCAACCTAATCATTCCCTGTTGTGCTAGTAAATTGCACATTTCTTGGTTATAAACTTAGCATGCTTTATATGTTCGCATTTTATCCCTGACTCCATTGCAAAGGTCTCCTTACAGCTTAGCAGAACTGCAGCACAATCTAGGAGCAAAGGCTTACACTCTCAATCCCACATCACTGCAAGCAAAGACAGACACCTCTGTATCAAGCACTGCTCTGAATGCAGTGAGCTTACTGTCCAAAGAAGGAGAAGAGTCCAGGGGAGGAGAAGTGCAGAGTCTGACAGGCTGCTCTGCTTTCCTGCCTGAGGAGAAGGAGAATCTGGGCTGTTCTGGCTCCTGCCCTAGAGGATTTCCCCAGCCCATATAATTCTCCTCCTATGACTACTGTCCAGGGACGTGGGCAGTAAGTGTCCCTGTATCACCCACATTAAGAAGTTTATTTTATTCATATTCGTGTGCCAGTAGCTTTGTCTCACCCATCACTCTAACCAAACCTGTGACTTACTGTTCATGTTGGGTGATCTCCCAGATATCCCTCTTCATCCAAATCTTACCAGCAAGCACAGTTAAAGAAAAAAAAATTCACTGAGTTTTGCTATGAGTCTGCTAATACCCATCTCCACTTTTGCCAACAATGGATGCGTCTGCTGCTTTTTTCTAGTTTTGACTGACTCACTGAATGCTTTTCTGAAAGGCATGTAAAAGCACAAGCATGAAGCAGAACTTTCACAGAGTTTCAAATATAACCTC
This sequence comes from Luscinia megarhynchos, assembly GCA_034336665.1. NCBI lineage: Eukaryota > Metazoa > Chordata > Aves > Passeriformes > Muscicapidae > Luscinia > Luscinia megarhynchos. Next base: position 37,533,095 of record CM067566.1, on the reverse strand, counting down.
TTTATCAAGGACTTTCAAAAAAATCTAACAGTTCTCAGTCATATATTCAATTACTTTATAAAGAGTTATTACAGAACAAGCATTATTGTGTCCATAACTGTTCTGAGTCAGAAGCTGAAGATTGCATTTGCTATAATGAACAAAAATAAGATGGATCTATAGGAATCTGTCATCATAATCAAAAGGAAATATGGGTTTCTTAGCAAGATTGTAACTAGATAAAGCCATCATCAGTGCAAACTGTAATACTGGAAGAAAATATTTCCTTTCATAGCTTATCTGAGGAAGACTATAAAAAACTGAAGTAACATTTTTGAACTTTCTTCATAGTATCTCTAAAGGTTTTAATTTTTGAGCTGACCCATTAACCAACAGATATACCACTATGTATTATGAGGTGAAAACTATGCAGGTGTGATGAACAGAATTATAAACACCATTCAAAAAGCCTAAGGTTTAGGAAAAGTTACCAATCCCATATCTATTAGAATAAAGGTTTTTATTCATGAGTTCAAAGGCAATACTCTGTGCAGTACTTGAGAGACAGATTGTGACTGGACCATGGGAGAGGCTATATTTTTTATTTCTTAAGCAATTCCTAATGGTTATCTCCTGTACTTTAATACAGTGTTCAGTGTCATAGGCTAGGAAAGTACTTTTTTACTCTACAAATCAAAGAAAAAAAATTGTCTGTGCTTTAAACATGACAGTCAGAAGATACTTCTTGAAATGTCTGAGCTAATTACAGAAGGGCTATTGTTTCCTGCACCATGGATACAGGACACTTTGTTGTTTCATTTGTCCCTTGAGTAGGAAACTTTCTTTCCAAACTTCTCTAAAAAAAGAGAAGCACTTTTTAACAGATAGTTTCATTGACACATATTGTCTCTCACGGCAGAAAGACCAGGACAACACCTCAAGAGTTATTTGACACCACATGGGTGAAATTTTTAACTGTGAATTAATATTACTCACATATTACAGAATTTACCTTCCATCAGCTAAGACTAAGGTAAGCTAAGCATAAGCTAAAATGAAACAAGCCAGTAAATAAATCAGCACCACACATAAACCGTGCTCAGATCATCACTGTTTGAATTATCCAGAAGATCAGTAGAACCCCTGGCACCTGTCACTTCATTCAAACAGAATATTAAAATTCATCTAACACACTCAAAATGAATGTCCATGAGCAATGCAGCTAACAAAAGGGCTTTTCCAAGTGTATATTAAATCAGATGACTTATTGCTAAAAAGTTCCTTTTTTTTTTTCTTCACTCTGTAACTAAAAATTAAATTTACTCTTCTAGTTTTATTACACTTTTTTCTTCTTTTTTTGGAGATGCTGTTATATTCTGCGTTCATATTACAAGTGAATTTTTTTTTAGATGGGAATCCAATCTGGACTATTTTAATAATACTCTGAAACAAGACAGGAATTAACCTTAACATGTTTTAAACATTCTGGAACAAGATTATATATATGGAAAGATATGTTTAAATTTTAGACATTTTATTTATTTATTTATTTAGTATATTACATATATTTCTATTTTTATTTGTGTGTCTTTCATTCTTTTTTATAATATAGTCTCTAAAAGAAAAGACAGTCAGGTAGGAAACTACCATGAAAACTTACTTGGCCTTCAAATGCTCATGATGTTTTTTCAGATGCATGTTAAGCACTTTCAGGTAAAAAGTCAAGTAAAATAAATAATAAATAAACTTAAACAATGTGTAAAAATAGTTAGGTTAATGCACTCAATCAAAAAGTACTAAGCATTTATGAGTGATGTATTATGTAATAGACAGTTCCACATGGGAAATTCCTCTATGATTTACAAATCCAGTTCAAATTTACATTCACTTTGATGATTTCATCTATTTCCCTTTTCCATAATGATTCCTCTGCACATTTGTGAAGCAGCAGATCATCACCCTAATTGTCCTAACATCTCATCAGATTTACTGTTGAATTCACAATAATGATGAATCCTCTCAGCCACCAGATCACTGGCTCATGTCTTTAAAATCACTGGCAGAATCTGGCATATTCAAGCTGTATAAAACACAGTGACCTCCTCTTGGAAAATAACTTTTTAACTATTTGAGTGCCAACATGTGCCAAGACAGTGATAGATAATTTGCTTATTTTGACTGTTTGTAAGTCTGGGGAGATGGAAACAAACCAGCTATTACTGCATTTCTTTGACTATTTCCAACTGGTTTTTGAGGAAAATTAGTCCAATCACTCTAATTTTAAAGAAAAACAAATCTGTATTTTCTTCTGTTTCAGAATAAGAATCACATTCAGCCAAATACTGTGTTAAATAGAGTGGGATTGGAAAACAAATCACTGGAGAAAAAAAATTAAGGTGGAGAGGGGCACAACACAGGAAAGTGGGTTTGTGTTGTTGGGTTTGGGGTTTCCCTGAGAAGGTGGTGTCAAGTTTTTTTTGGAGGGGTGGGGAGATGTTACTTTTTATTTAGTTTTAAATACACTTGTTTTATTTATATTGTATATTAAATTTTGCAATTTCTTACAGTGTTGGAAACAGAAGAGTATAAAGGAGTATTTAGAAGAGAGGATATGCATAAAAAGAGAAAATTAGGAAAAAGCTGAGATATGCACAAAATGAAAAAGGAAAGATAAAAACGTCACAAAGAATATGGACATTAAGAAAAGGGAGGAAAGATTCAGGCTGAAAAACTAGCATCCACTGACAAAAGGTCAACAACTACATTTTCAATCATCAAATCAAGTTCAATTCCCACTTAGTAGTGAAAATCCAGCTTGGATTCCTCTGCTTGAAGACACAACAAAAGGATAGTAACCATCATCGAACATGTCCTGAACTTCTAATTGATTAAGCACACCCAGAACTGTGCAAGAAGGAGAGACAGCTTGTTCATTCTGGTCTGCATAGATGTAGAGCAGCAAGCTTTCTGTCAAATCTGCTGACATCTGATGATTTCTCTCTCCATGAGAACACAGGGCTTTACACACAGAAAAAACTGGGAAGAGGAAAATCTGACAGTGACTCCACACAACCGCCTCCTCCTTGAAACTCCCTGAAACCAGGAGTGTTTCACAGCAGCTGCAAGCAGCTTGCAGCAAAGATGAGAAAGTCTGCAATAGCACTTGCAGTATGTTCTGTCAGCAGCACAACATTTGCCTTCAGGGAGGATTCTTAGAGTCTGTAGAAGCCTGGCGAGAATTTAGGCTTTTGTTCAAGAAAGCACTCGAGTTCATATTAACTCTTACTGTATTCAGCAGTTCTTAAGCTTGTGCTGAGCCTTTAATGAGTTGGGTGGTGTTCAGAATGTGCTCAAATGTGGTTCGAAGTACACTACTGAAATAAGACCTCGATTGCTGTAAAATGGTTTTGTTTACTTTGGGGGTCCTCTGCATGCAAGTTGTTTGCAAACTATGGAAATAGACACTCCAATAATTAATCCTACATGTGTTCAAGAAATACCAACAATTTTTAAAATATATTTGCTCTGAATATTAAAGGATTTCATGGTAACTGATTAAAAAAGAAATGCACCTGAATTATTTATTTCTGTTATTAATTTATTTATAAGCTACGGGAGTCACCTACCTAAGCAATAAGCATTCTCTGTGTAAATAATTTACATTTTTTAAAATTGTTATAAAACATGTGATGATTTGTTTATGCAAAACCTGATGGGAGATCATTGTTAGGATGGCATAAATGAAAGCCATTACCTGCACAGCTGCTTTGCAAATTTCATATACTTACAAGCTAAAAAAAGTTCAAATATTAATGTTCCCATAACAGAAAAGAACAGGTTTTGTTTATATACTTGTCTGCATACATGCAAAAGTGCACATATATGACTTTAAATAAATACATATCTTTATATATAACTGTGCAAGGAGTATAAATAAACACATATCTTTATATATAATGTGTTGATCTGCCTATTAGCACATTTTGACATGACTGGTATTCTGAATCAGTGTTAATATTTTTCTCCCTCATACAAGACTCACTTGGATATTGAATATCTTGCCTGGTTTTCCCTTTAATTTGCAAAAGTTCTCTTTAAATGTGTGAAGACGTTCTATTAGTAATTTATGAATAGCATGATGGGCTGGGGTCAGTTCACAACTGAGTTCCCGAGGCAAGAAAATTAGATGATGGAAAGGATTATATAAAATGCCTCCTTGCTCGAAAGTACACACAGTGGCAGGCTCTGCATGCCTTGTTCATGCAGGCAGTCCCTTCTGAACCCAGACCTCTCATTGCCTTGAGATTTTCATAGTCGTTCACACCAAGGTGGATAAATGTCAAAAATGCCAGACCTTTAACCTAGCAGCAATTTATCACACTGGGTTCACTGAGCCCCCAGTCAGACATGGTTCAACAGAGATGGTCTGCAGCTCTATCAAATACAATTATGATCAGATACAATATAATCAGACAATGCCAGAGCAGTCCCAAAGCTAGCTGGCCAGCTGCCTGTACAGCTAACATCCTGAAGCATTCCTCCCTGTTTAGGGGCAGGTCATGCAGTAGCTGATGCCCCACAGGGAGTGCCCTGATAGAGCTATCCAGCCCCCCACACGTCAACCACTCGATCCCATCTGCCCAAGCACAGACAGAGCACTGAGGGAACAGAATAGTCTCCTTAACAAATGCTCCTGTTGTCCAAGTAAGTGCAGAACAGCCTTTCAGGCACAGCAGGTTCAGGCTGTCCATAAAGACCGTGCAGTTCAGTCTCCCTCATGCTCCCACCTGCCAGCCACTGCTGGAATCAGCCATCTCAGGAAAGTGTAGGTTTTGCCCACACATAACTAATGACATCAAGTTTTTCTTGGGTTAAATCTTCCACTTTTGTGCTTCAAAACCTAAACCCAGGTTTTTGATATAGCATATTTGTGGAGCAAACTTGATATAGAATATCACGTCTGATTCATTTGACTCAAAATCCTACATTGATCCAAATGTAATATTTAGGAGTACTTGTCCCTGCCATCACTTTTGTCTACCAAAAAAAAATCTCTTGGGCTATACAAAAATATTAATGAAACTTTTGATTACATTTCTAAACCTATATCATGTACCTAAATCTGCTTGACAGAGCTGAAAATCAGGTCACCTATTTAAAGTGTAAAATAAATTATTCAGAGAGAACATCTGCAAAATTATAACCTAGTTCTTCTTTCCTATCTTCTGCTTTTAAGCATTCCTCCCACCACCATCTTGATTTCTGTCCTTATGTTTTTCAAACAGCTAGTATTAATAGAAAATAATTACACCATACATTTATCCTAGAATAATAAAAAAGGTTTGATATCAATTATATGTAAAATGTGTGCTTTAGGGTAAAAAAAATATATTCATTTCTACATTGGTCCACACAAGCCAGTGAATTGGCTAAGTAAAATGAAAGAAAATAAAAATTGTAGGCAAAGAAATGTGTGGACACAGAGTGAGTATACACAGAAGCCATTGTCAAACTGAAAGTTTGTCACAAAGGTACAGACTCTGTCCAAAAGAACATCGTATTACCAGTAATTTTCTCAACTTATCAAGATGATCATCAATGATGATTTGCTAATGGTGATCATACTTCTGAATGTAAATTATGACTAGGTCCAAATAGTGATTTAATGACATAAAATTCAGTATTAATGCTGTAATTACTTCTTTCACTGTGTGCTGATAGGCAGATATTCATCAGGTAATGCTCACAGCAGCATGTCAGCTTCTCATGCCATAAAACAAGCTATGAAAATACCAATCTTTGAAAGAACCTTAAAGAGAGATTTATTAAAACTCATCCATAATTTTCGTGGCTTTTCTGAGCTTGTGACCTATCCTCTTACATTAACACAGTTGCCTCTGATCAGAATTGCTTTTAACTGAAAGTGTCTCCAGCTTATTATTCTAATGAGATATTTGTGAGGACTGTAGAATGGAAAGCACAATTAGAAAACAGCTGTTGTTTAGCATTTGCCATAAAACCTTCAAGATTCCTAGTAGGTGTTCTTTAGAAAAAAGTCAATTAGTAATTTAGAGCAGAACAGAACTCATCACAATTTCTGTCCTCAGTAGCACCAGGGGACTTCTCTTTGATTAGAATACTCACAGTGGGGACTTCCTTTGTATCCTTCATAATGGAGTTTATGTTGTAAAGACCTTTTTTTTTTTCCTAACACTACAAAACTCAGAGCACTGATAGACAGCTCTGTCTCTCATCTTTATCTCAAAGGACACAGATAAAGTCTGTTGTCAAATTACTCAGTAAGGATGGAGGATAATCCCTAGCAGAGAGGCTGTTAGGCAGATCAAAGATGAAAGTGTCTAAACATAGGGCTCATCTATGTAATTAATTGTGTTCATGCAGAAGTGCTGAACCACTAGCAAAGTCCCTCCATCCCAGGGTATTGATCTAGAGGAAACAAACTATATCCTATCTGGCAATTACCTAGAGATTACCTCTTAATATCTCAGCTAGGCATCCAGGGGAGCAGAAAATCACAGGGAATATATACAGAATATATCTCTAGCCACTGCAAACAGCAGCCCCAGTGGTTCCCACCAATGTTGAATTCAATCAGATTACAAAGCAGCTGCCACATGCTTTCAGGTGGGTGGTATTTAAAGGCGTTCACCATTCCTCACATACTGCTTCTGCTTGGCCAGAAGAAATTTAAGAGTAAAACTCTGATTACTCACCGTTGTTGAGCAACAGTCTGACAATGCAAAAAAACATGAAATCCAACATTAATAAATTAGTGAAGAAGATTTGTAGGCAAAAGATACTAGGCACACTGACCTCCACATTAGAGGCTGATAGAAAACAATACTGTTTGCAAATATTATTAAATCAAGCACATTATTCTAATGTACCTTCACAAACTAGAGGCTGTTAATTTGCAGTCATAGGAGTACACAGACCTAATTTCTGCCTGCTCTAAACAAAGCTTTATTTAATTAAATACCAAGATTTGACATATACTTAGCAAGCATTAAATCTGTTGACAGCATCCAATCTTAGTCAGAATACTTGTAACATCACACAGCAAAGTGTTTTTAAGATAACTGAATTCACAACAGTTGGTTTCACCAAACTGACTGCAAGCTGTGATCTAAATCTTCCCATGGTTTCCCATTGCAGCTTTGCATTCAAGCTGATGAGCAGTGATGCTTGCTAGGACAAGGGCCCACTGCAATGGTCAGAGGGCTCTCACTAAGGGCCCTACACTTAAGCACATGAGCTGTAGAGGAGATTCACCACTGCTCTGCTGCCTGTCCCAGGTGCTGGACACAGTGAGGCTTTGCCAGTGCCTGTAGAAGAAATGGTCATGTTCAGCACTGTGGATAGAGATCAGGCTACTCAACAAGCTTCTGACACCCCCTTGTTCTTCCACCATTGATTATTAGACCTTTATATCTCTGGTACAACTTCTAGAAGAAATGAGATGAGTCATTCTAAGCTAGCTCCTTCTCTTTGTCTTGGCAAAGACAGTAGAGGTTTGTTTTCAGTGCTTGATCATCTTCTTTGAGACACAGTGTCCCACTGAGCTTATTTCAATATTTCCTGTTAAACACGTACATGAGGCTGCAAGAGAACATCACGAACTGATGTGCTGTGCAATCAAATAATAGCTTCAATGCAATACAGAGAGGGTTTCTTTCCCAGAAGTTGTGTTACAGAGAATCTGACATTAATTTTTATTTGTGTTGGATTTTTTTTGTAGCAAGGAGGCTGGATCAATTTACTGTTAAATGTTTGGAGGGTGCTAGCAGATCTACTTCAATTGCAAATAAATTAAGGTCTTTACACATATAAAAAGTGTAAAGAATAAGGAATATCTTATGCGTTTTTCATTTACTAGCTGATCAAGACACATTCAGGCAGGAATGCAACCACATAAGACAGCTAAATAGTAATGTTGTTATTTTATTTATTTACCCAGCACTTACTATCATTGCCTGTGGTTTAATTTGCAATGATATTAATGAGGCATATATTAAGAAACATTATCAGAAGCTCTTCAGGAGATTGCCTAATATGAATTGATAATGTAAGGAGTTAGTAATATCTGTCCATATATCTGTATTGTTAGGGCATACTGAACCATGAACATTTTCATTCATTTGTAGTCAGAAGTTCCAACCCATGTGAAACTTAAAAATGCTTAAATAACAATAACAAGGCATCAGTACAGTCTCAGTCTAACTGAGGGATGACACAGCTCTCCAGTTTGGCAGCTGCTGCTGGAGTAGCAGAATTTGGTTATCTTATATTCAGCAATTCATCCTGTATCAGAATTTATTCTGTTATTTTTCTGTAAGTTTTGCTAAACAAAATTTAAAAAAAAATTGTGTTATCAGCTGAATAAAGTAACATTTTAATTCTCTGAGAAGCTGAGTATGAAGTTCTAGTAAGGTATCATTATAAAATAAGGCCACCAAAAGCATTTTATGTACTGCTGCATAAGAATGCAACCCTTTGAAAATGTTTCTATGTCACAGCACAATGTTATTTCATGAGACTCCTGCAGACTGAAAAAAACCACGTTAGCATCAGAAATGCATGTGGATTTGAGGGAAACAAGTTTATCATGTCATGTTTTTTGATTTTTCTCAGATTTAGATTGTTTTCTAATATCCCATTTTATTTTCCTCATCCAAGATACAAATTTGCTTGTGAAGAAAATCAAAAGCCGAATTAGAATTATAAATAGAGTAACTACATTTTCAGCCACCTAAGTACTTTCTGCACTTTTTATTTGCATTGCCTTGTTTCCATGGTTGAAGAAGGAGAACGTTGTAGGAAGAATCCTAGCATCTACATGATGAAGAAAACTCAACAGCACTTCACCCTGATGAGGTGTAATTTCTTCCTGTGTCCTAGCTTCTGGAGGTATTTAATATGCAAAAAGCTGAAACAGGTGGAACAAGCTGAAAAACTACAGATATCTTCAGGTAGAAGCAGCCACCACAGAAGGAATCCAGCAAGATCTAGAACCACAAAAAATCAGCACGGATCTGAATGAAACCTTACACCTGGAGTGTAACATGCTATAAATGTTGTCCCAGTCACATAGCACAGTCAAATAAATACTTGATACATTATGCCAAAAAGTGTGGGTTTTTTTTTAAGCAGCTTACAAAGACTGCATTTATAGAAGAGATAATTTCAATTACTTCATGCAGCACTGCCAGAAGTGAAATGTCCACTGATTAAGAAGGTTTTATGGAGGCATAACCAGAGAAAGATGGAATGGAGTGAGCTCTGTTCATTAATACTTTCAGACTGTCAGGACTGACAATCATTTCAAGACTGCTGGTTAATTAAAATACCACTGCTCATGCAGACTACTATATTCTGGTTAAGGCTTCATGACTCTAATTCAACCCTCTTTCACATATAAAATTGTCAAATGGTTGAATTTCTGTTCTGTTAAAAATCATTCTTTCCTATTTTTCTTATATTTATTTTGGTTCTTGTTTGAATTTTATTGACAGGTAAGGGGAGAATTTGTGGAGGTTTTCTTTGCAATAATGGAAAAGTCTTAGTAAACTTTCACCTATCTGAATAGGAAAAAAAAAAGAACTCTGAAAGAACTTTGACTATTCCTCACTGCAATTCTTTCAAGTGGTTAATAACAGGGTTTTATCTCCTTTCATATTTAAAATCAATTGCTTAAAGGAATATCTTCCAAGAAACAGCCCAGAAGAAGGTCTTTGTTTTGGAAAACATGTTATATTATATAATATGATTTATACTATGAAATATCCGTGTTGTGAATAATCAATGCAGTTAAAGCTTTTCTAGTAATAGCTCTACCAAATTGGGTAATTCTACTCTAAAATATTATTTGTTTCATGTCATTTTGTGTCACCTTTATGATGTTTCACATCTGCTTGTATTTTATTATGTAATTTTCAGACTTCACTGCTGCATATTGATATGAGATTTTGATACTAAGTATCATAAAATAGTACTCTGTAAGTAAATTACACCAATTTCAAAACAAGTAAGACATTAAAAACTACATTTATTGCCTCTTCATGTGCTATGACATGCCAGAGAAGTTCACTCAACAGTGATGGTTGTCCTGCTTACTTTTGGGTATATTGCTAAGCAAACTTCTACTTACTTGAGCTTCTGGAGTAACCACTTTAATTACTTCTCAATCACTTGTGAAACTGCTTTTCTTAGTGCATCGCATTACAATGCCATTAAAGCAGATGTACCTTCTCTTTAAATTAAAAAGCCCAAGTTGAAGGTATGGGTTTTCGAGCAGGATCTATAACCCATCATTTCACCAAAAAAGGCTCTCAGAAAAAAATCACATTATATTTTGCCTGAATACAAAATGCAAAAAGAGGTATACATCAATTTTTTTTAGCTTCTTGGTCCAACATAATGGAATCCCCTGAAGTAAAAAAAATTCTTCTGGTAATATTGCTGTTCAACTTGCTGCACGAGAACAACAGGGCTTGAATGGTCTGGGACCATTAATTGCCTCAGCACCTTGCTCTGGAAAATGATCACAGACAGAGAGTTTTAATTCAGGAATGTAGGTGACTGAACCAGTACCTTTCCCATATTCACATGGAGTTACACCAGCACCTCTTGTCAAGGAAAGAGTGGGAATTCCTGGCTTCTGCTCCCTTCTTCCTTGGACGTTGTACACCCAGGAATCCGCATCAGCCTCTGTTGCTGCAGATCACCCTCTTTATGGCTAACACAAAAAGGATCAAACAGCTTGTAATTTAAAAAAAATTGAACTTATGTACCATAATCAGCTCTTTGAAGCACTTGAATTTATATGAAAAATGTATGAAGAACAAACTGAGAGCGAATGTGTGCAAAGAAACTGCTTGCTGAGTTAAAACACGATCTTTGAATTATCTCAAGATGACTATGACTTTAATTTGTTCTGTGATCTCTTTCTTTGGGTTCTATAGCCCTGAAAGTGGAATGATATAATTCTTCCATAATTTGGTTATTTAGCACCAGCTTGTTATTGTGCCACTGACTGTGGCATCAAGGTCCAGATAAACAGGCAAGTAGTAATAAAAACTCGGGTTTGCTACATCTTCATATAAAAAATTTGGAAACATGCAGTTTAGGAAGAATGGTGGCCCCATCAACAACGAGGGCAAAAAGTTTCATTGTTTATGCAGGTGCATGGTTAGTTATTATCACCTTTTACCCCACATGGAAATAAGGAGAGTTATGACTTTCTGCAACAGAGCACCATCCTCCAGCTGTTTGTACAGCCATCTAGGTTTAAGCTTTTATAAAAGTATGAAAATGTCAAGGTACTGTTATAATCCTAGAAGTAAACAGTAGAGTAAACATACTTTCAAAAAGGTCAATCAATCATTTGCTGTATTGTATTTCTATGTTTGAATGCCACATCTAACTTTCTTGGCAAAGTTTCAGAAGATCCTTAAGACTCCTTTCTGTCATGCCTAGACTTCAGAGTAAAAACCAGTGTGCTAGTTGCTGGGATTTTTTTTTGACCCTTAACTTTATATTTTTAAGTTGCATGAAAGAAGAGAGAAAAACAGTATGCAAGGCTTGGGAAGTAGAACATAAGTACCCAATGAGTACATCCCCAGGTGCAGGCTATTCATGCTTGAAGGCAATGTAACTATTTTGGTCCTTTCTTAGAGGTTCCATCTCACAAATGCATTCAGAGTACAAAGACCAAGTAGCCAAAAGGATAAAAGCACTGCTGCCTTTGTCTGTTTGGAGGCCACAAACACTACAAGAGCCCACTTCAGAAGCCAAGTACTTATCTAAAACAATAAAAACTGTCATAAACAAAGCAGTCCTTGAAGAGACAGAAGAGGTTTGTGTTCAAATGTTGAGAGAAAACATGAAAATTTAGCCCTGGAAGTTTCTCTCCCAAGAGCTGAAACTCCAGTGTTTTGCTGGAGTTCATATAAAGAATGAATAAATATAAGTTTTGCTTCAGTTGAGTAAATAAAGTTGCAAAGCTGAGGTGGGAAAATAAGGGATAAAAGGAGCAGATTATTCAAAAGCTGAAATTTCTGTTCAGCTTGCATTTTCCACATCTATTGTTTCCTTCTTATTTCCCAGCTCAAATATTGCTCAGATGAGCAGGCAAGAATTACTTAGACACACAGCATAGATTAAAATGGCAAACTGCCACAGTCTTTAGCACAGAGGCACAGTACTGTAATCCTACAGAATTACAATTGAATCCCAGGTAGGTTTATAGGATAACACAGCTAAGGAGAAGAGGTGAAACCAAAATCTTTTTGTCCACTCAGCTTAAGTGTCATGCCAAAAGATAGGGGTTGTTTCTCCTAGGACCAAAGGTCTGGCCTTTATATAAAGCTCACTCATGCAGAAACCTCTTGAGAGACAGATCCTGGCACACTGATGAAAGGCTCAACGTCCTTTACTTCTGCTGGCTGCTGACACTGGACCTCACTTCCTCACCCCCCACTTCAGCAATAGATATGAAAGAGCATGGTTTTTACCCTAATGCTATTAAAAGAGCCAAGCTGGTCAGCTCTAGCCCATCTAGCTGGCATTGTTACCACAGAGGGTCATTTTTCTTTAAATCACTATCTTCTAGGCCATCTTATATGAGGGATAGTGAAAGAATCCTTGATGGATCTCTAAGAAAGGACAGAGCTCACTCCTTCTCTCCTACCTAAGAGGAGGAGGGCAGCAATTAATCTCAATAGTTCTGAGGACAAAATGCATTTGTTATAGTGACAACTCAAAACATCAGCACCCTAAAACTCCACTGCCTACTCATGGATGCAATAAAAGAGAGAGACTACCATATTATGAAGGTTGGCACGGCCTTTTTTCATGTATTTCACTGCTGCAAATTAAGGACTGCCAAAGAAGGCATAAAAGAGAGCTGTGCATGAGGCTACAATGTTTGATAAAGACCAGGGTGCTGAAACTGAAGCTGTCTTCTAGAAGACCTAGCTTTTAAAAAGTTTGGGAAACCTTGCAGTAGCGACTGAGTGATGTGAGCAAACAGATCTAGAATATAGAAAGTGTTGGTAGAGAAAGCAATGTTAAGAATCGTTAGTCACTATTTAGACACATTCAGGATGGAAAATTCCTTAAAAATTGTTTGCAAGAAATATTTATTTTTTCCACACTAAATGTTGTCTCCTAATAGAATAAAGTGTCTGATATTTCATGGAAAACCTCCCTCTGGAATAATTTTGTACAGACTGCTAAATCCTGTGCAATTTATCCTCTACACATACAGAATATACTGCAAACATCAATAACCCCCTGCTTGGCAACAGTACTAAATGTTTGAAATCTGGATTTGAGGTCTTAATTTTATAAGACAAAGCCAGGAACGACACAACTTAAGTGAATACCTAAGTAACATATTTCTGAATAAAATTACAACTGCTTGTTCAGTACAAGTCTGATCCAGTCCAAACCTGGTCTCAATCATGTTTGAGTGTTAACTGGCACGTGGGCATGGGCTGTGGCACTTCAATCACTTTGGATTTGGTTTATGCTGCATATTAATAGGGGCAATCTGATGTTTGATAGCAAATGATGGGGCTAATTTGGATTTGGATATATAGGCTAAATTTGACTTTTTTATGTGCACTGTCCTTGGTTAATCATCAAACCCTGACTAAACAGGAGTCAGGGTTTCTATCTCTGGAATAAAATTGCATTATCTAAAGGTCACCAAATATAGCCCATAAAGTTATTTTTTTTAAGTTTTCATTTTCAATAAGTAGATATATCTACCTGCTTGGTTTAGCTGCATTATAATACTCAACATTTTCTGAAATGACAATTTTTCTAAAGGATTATCTCTTTTTATTTACATTTCTTTTTATTCATCACCACAGTCTGCTTCTTACTGCAAGGAAGAAAATGCTTTTTTCCATCTAACGAAACCCTTCATTATTTGTGACAGACTTAACATCTCTGACAGAGAAAAGTTTTACCCTCAGAAGTTTTGCAGTCAATGGATTAAGGCCATTAGTTTCGTTCTTTAAGTTTCCTTTGGGGTTTTATTTTTGGTTGTTTTGGGGTTTTTTTCTCAAAATCAAACTAATGACAAATATAAAGTCCATTCATTTAGACCAGTAAGAACTAAAAGACTCATCACTAGCTTCATTTTCAGGACATGTCTGAAGGCAGTAGGGACCAGTGCAGTCACCAGGGCAGGTTTTGGCTCCCCAGCTGCAACCCAAGGGACTTGATGCTACAGGTAAGCATGACAGAAACTTTTGCAGGAAAGACTTTTGATCAGATTATCCCTGAGAGTTGTCTAACTTCTTTCTCCTTTGCATCCCTTCAAAGGTCATTGTGATAGTTCTCTAACTTCCACTTACACTAGATAGAATAGTTTAACTTCTTTTAATATTAAAAGCTGAAAAATTAAATGGCATGACAATCTGCATGCTGAGAATACAGTATGGAATCACCAGGGCAGGTATGTTTTGATATGCAAATACTCTACCACAGCTCAAGATGCCTCTCTGCCTTTTTCAAGAAGCACCTCAATTCTGTACAAAAGGCAGTCTGCTGGAGTTTTGATTGTGCTTGCCACAGATATTATGCCATCTCACAGGCATAATGATACTGGATTCACAGCATGCTCTATGCTTGCACAATCACATCTGAGAAAACTAGAGTATTTGCTTAGCATTATTTCTAACAGGAAATTGCAGACAAGGACTGGTTGAAAAAAAAATTACAATTAATTTATCTTTGCTTTTCACTAACTCTTCAACATTTACCTGCCCCCTAGACTGTCTGTATTGAGGCAAATGAAAGAAACATTGTGTATGGTGTTTAGGGTCCAGAGCACAAGACTTATGAGAAGCAGTTGAGGGAACTGGGGCTGTTTAGTCTGGAGAAAAGGCTCCTGAGGGGACACCCTATCGCTCTCCACAACTACTTGAAATGTGGTCATAATAAAATGATCGTTGTCTCTTTTCCCAGGTAGCAAGTGATAGGATGAGAGGAAACAGCCTACAGTTTCACAAGGAGAGGTTTGGAGTGCATGTTAGGAAAATTCACTTCATCAAAAGGGTTGACAAGCACTGGAACAGGCTGCTTAGGGACGTGGTTGAGTTACCATCTCTTGAGGTATTTAAAAGACCTTTAGATGTAGATGTGGCATTTATCAACATGGTTTAGCAGTGGGCTTGGCAGTGCTGGGTTAATGGTTGGACTTGGTAATCTAAGTGATTCTGTGAGTCTATATATTCCTTGAGGATCTTGAAGAGCACCAGGTGTGGGCATTACAAATATATTTCCTTGATCTCCAGCACTACACAAAACACATGCATGTGGACTTTGTCAATGTGCACAGGGGCACCTCAGCTACTCCACTTCTACTTTAGAGAAAAGAACCACAGAAAAACTTAGGACAGATCTCTGGAGACTGAAAACTGAGCAACTCAGCACTTAATAAGTCTTCCTGTGATCCTAGCAGTTAAAGTCTTGTCCACAGCCTCTTGAGCAGTGTGTTTCAGGGCTTAGCCCTCCCATGGCTCCCAGCACTCCAGTGAAATTAAGTTCTTTGCTACAAAGATTCAGAAATGAATACATGAAAAAAAAATTGGGACTTCATCTGCGCATACAACTAATTTGATCTCAGCCACAATTCAGCTGCAACATTTTACATTATATATTATGCATAAAGTAGTTACAGTAACACCCATAAAACTAAGAAACCAGTTCTGAAAAACCATTTTTGTCACATCATGTAATCTGTGCATATTTTAAAACTCAGATTTCTTAGAGAAAAGTAAAGTTATTTTCTGCTATCCCTTTGTGATCTCTTGAGTACAGCTCTCTATATTAAGTAGTAAGTGATTTTCAAGGCTCCAGATAAAAAATTGCTTTACTGATATTTTTCTGAAATATGCTATAAAATCTGTTTGTAAGAGATTATATTAGCCATAGCCACTTTTAAACCTCTGGTCACAAATTAAATTTTCTGAAGACAGTCACAATTATGAGCAAAATAATGCATGCTTATCCCTCAGTGCAAGATTCATGCTTAAACACTATCCTTTTTGCATGGCAGCTTTTAATTGCAGAAAGCTCACTGAATTGGTTTTCATTATTTAAATACTGTGCTGTTTTTCTTGCTAAAGAAAAGTTTCATATAGGTTTGGAGTCTTTTTCACATGTTAACCAAGAGTCATTACAATCTTTTTTCCTCTTTATCTATCTGCACATGATGGTTCAGTCCCATAGTTGCCACTTATTCCAGGCTACCTGTTTAGAGATATGAGGACAAATTATGTAAAACACAATTAATCATTTTCCTCTCAATCTTAGAATTAAGGGCAATCCAGTTTGAATACCAGACCAAAGTTTAGACTTCACTTCCCATTAATGTGAAGATAACCAAGTTAGTGAAAGTTTCTCCATATTTCAGTGGATGATGATCACAAAGTTACTTACACACTTGATAAGACTTTTTTTCCTTCTTAGCTGGAGGACCCCTTCTTAATGTCACAACTCTTCCACCTCTAATTCTGGTAGTAGCACTGAAACCCAAAAAACCAAAGGAGCACAGCTGAACACCACCACACAACAAAAAAATAAAAATAAAAAAAACCAAAACAAAGCAGAAAAAACCCAGAAAATAAAATATGATACAATACATTGCCATACAATATGATTCAATAATGATACTCAGAACTGAGTGTCTCCAGTGCTTATGTGCTATATAATACAGTCCATGAAAACCCAGAATTCTGTGGATTTTGTAAATACATTTTTGGAGACTTAGGATATTGCTTTAGAGATTTCACTTTTTACAACTACTTGAAATTTTGCTGAATGTCCAGTAATCTTCAAAGGTTCTGATTTGATTTTGTTGTTGTTGTTGTTGTTGTTGTTGTTGTTGTTGTTGTTGTTGTTGTTGTGGAGAAGGCTGATGATTTCATCTTGCACAATCAGAGGAGTTCTGGTTCAATAACAAAGAGAAAGAATTTGTTATTTCTGTTCTGTTTATAATACCATTAATTCTTATATCAAGACTTAAATGAGTATTTATTTAACACTGAATTCCCACATTTCATTGCATTATACAAGAAGAAGACATGCCTTAATTAAAAGGAGGATGGACTGATGTGAAAGTGGTAGGCCTTTGATTGTTAGTGCAGAGGGATATGAATTGCACTGATTAAAATAGAATGTTGATAAGGACAGGCTATAAATCTGAAAGTGAGTTTCCCTGGAGATGGGTTTTAGAAATAATTTTGCGTGTAAACCAACGACCTGACAATAAAAACAGTGACAGCATTGCTTTACACAGTGTAAAGGAGGAAGAGATGTTTCTTTAGAAAGCTAAAGAAAAATATTCACCTTCTTTATAGCAAATATATGCCTAGATTTAGAAATACCTGCATTTCAAACATTATCAGGGAAAGAAATTATCATTAAATAGATAGTACAGTTTGATTATAACACAAATATGACAAAAAAGAAAAAGACAAGTAACAATTGCTGAAATGCGACATTTAAGAAATGGTAACTTTCAGAAATAGTGCTTGTTGTATTTGAAAACTGAGTTAAGCTCATTTTGCATGAAACAAAGGCTCAAAATGAAAATTTTTATAACACATCCCCTTTTTAGGCCTTCTTTTCTTGATTCAGAACTGTGCGGCACTATTAGGAGAGCTGTAAAACAAAGCCCCTTGCAGAAGCTCTTCCTAGAGGTGCAAGTGATGTACTGACCATCAACCAGACAAGCTTGCCTTTTAGTCTAGACTGAGAGGACAGTGTAAAATTATATCATGAGTCAGCAGAGCCCTAACCGAGAAGGAAAAGAGAACAAGCCTCTCTGCCTGTACACATTGGAGAGTCGTAGAGCTGGCAATGCTGACAGACAAGCAGAGAGATTTGGAGCAGCTTTGCTGTGAAAAAGCAAAGCTTCAGAAACTCGCTAATATAAAAGGCAGGAAGTCACAGAATTAAGAAAACAGGAACAGGGAAGAACTGAGAATAGAGCGAAGGAGATCATAATACAAAGGAACGTGGTAGCCAGATAAGCAATTTGTTGTCAGTGGCAGAGAAGGGAGGCCAGCATTAAAGAGGAGAGTGAGGGTGAATCCAGCTAAGCATGATGGTTTTGACAAAATAGTCCAGCATCCCAAAGAATATGTTTCTCTTTAAGAAGACTTTTTCTGCACAGCCTCATGAGGGAAGATGAAAGTGAAAAGGAAAATAAATGAGCTTCAGTAAAAAGAAAAAAATAACAGGAAACATGAGGTAAAATAAAAATGCAATAACATGTACTGCACTCAGCTTAAAATCTTTTAAAAATAATCAATAGAATCAATAGTTAGTTTAATGGCCTCCATAACCACTGATCACACAACTTGAAGAATTCTAGTAAAGATGCTGATAGTAATAGCTGTAGCATTACAGGCCTGAAATAATGGAGGTGATGTTTTTCTGTTGTAATGCAAAGTAAAACCTGCCATTTCTGCTTAGCAGAATTGATTCCATCGAAGATCATTTGTTCCTTTGAGACAGTTATTATGTAGCCATAATAATTTTTACAAACACTAAATTTCAAAGCATATTATTAAAGAAACCCACTCCCTTCTGCAAAACTGTTGAAGGTGTAATTCAGAAAGGATAAAGTAGTACTATCCATTTGAATCCGTATTACTAGAATAAGCTGCTCCAGCTTGGAACGTTTTAATTATGTAAATACGTGGTAATTTTTGATACAAAGAGTGTTTTCTTTTGCTCTAAATATGGCAGTAGTATTACTGTGACTTAAAAAAAAAATATCCTAAACAGTTATTTGGAGAAATAATTGCTGCTTTGAAAAAAATGCAAACACCAGAGTTGCACAGCAGAAGAATAAGCCAATTACTGCTCTTCAAAACATGCAATCAAAGCTGCACAATAATTGCTTTTCTGGGTCTTTACCATTACCCATACTGACAATGTGGTCAGTGTAAATATGTCTACTCAGCTCTATTCAGTTTATCCCTACAGACTAAAACAGTTTGGAAATGTATTAATGGTTCATAGTAAATTATGAACGAAAATTTTTTGGTTATGGTTATAAGAATTGAGATGCCCAAAGTTCACAGTCAAACTTTAATCTACAGAGAATACCAGAAAAGTAGCCAAAGAAAAAGAGAAGAGCCCTTCAAAAACATCACACAGCTACTTACAAAAACTTGCAGAACCAAAATAATTATACTAGAATGGGAAAACTACACCAGAAACAAAACTTTCTCTGCAATCAAACGACATATTGTGCTAAAAGAGCACATTAACCACACATTACTTCTGACCAGTAGTCTGAAATCTTGGGGGGGCAGTACCTATGGCAGGAAGAGGTGATGCAAATATCCTGGAAAAAAGACTGAGATAGAAGTTTGACTTGGATTATCAGGTATGTCTGTTCAGAAGCTGTGATTCACTCCAGGTAAAGCAGATCTCCTTCCTGTTCTGTAAAAAACATTCTCGTCCAACGACATGTCTGGATATTGTTCAACAAGCCCACCATCAGAAACACTTCTTACTTCTACATTAAGTCTCAGAATGATGGTTACTGAGTGCTGTAAGTAGATATACAGTAAAGAAAGAAACTTGTAAAGATAATAAAGAGCCAAATTGGAAGCCCTGTCTTTTGGGAAAAAGATTAAGTGGAAATATACATATATAAAAACTGGTCTAATTTTATCATATATGAGTTTCCACAGAGGTATTTGAAAAACATTAATAAAATCCATTAAATCATTTTCTCATAAAGTCAGCAGTGGTTAAAAAATATTTTAAATGTATGATGAGCAATGTAGGTCAGCAGAAATTCACTTTTCCACTGGGATAAATGTGATCTATGTGTAGAGGTGCTGAGCGATATTTCCATTTAACCCAGCTGAATACATGCATTCTTCATAAACTTGGAAAAAAGAGAAGAGAAGAGAAGAGAAGAGAAGAGAAGAGAAGAGAAGAGAAGAGAAGAGAAGAGAAGAGAAGAGAAGAGAAGAGAAGAGAAGAGAAGAGAAGAGAAGAGAAGAGAAGAGAAGAGAAGAGAAGAGAAGAGAAGAGAAGAGAAGAGAGAAGAGAGGGAAGAGAAGAGGAAGAGAAGAGAAGAGAAGAGAAGAGAGAAGAGAAGAGAGAGAGAGAAGAGAGAGAGAAGAGAGAGGAGGGAAGAGAAGAGAGAGAGAAGAGAAGAGAGGAGAGAGAGAAGAGAGAGAGAGAGAGAAGAGAAGGAGAGAGAGAGAGAGAGAGAGAGAGAGAGAGAGGAAGAGAGAAGAGAAGAGAATCTGAATTGTAAGGTACAACTGCCATTGCCAAAGGGGTAGTCAAAATATTCAATAATTGTAGCTTTTTCCAATCTTGGACATTTTGTCCTGAAAAGTTTGCATTCAAACTACAAAAAACCACAGTGATCACACTTGAAAAATTAGCAACCGCTAAAAAAAAAAATTCGTTAGAGAGATATCTCTAACAACAAAAGTATAGCTCAGGGAGGAGAAATGAAGTAGAAAGCAAACAAAGGTAAATACTTCCATGACCAGCCTTGAAATTTTGCATTCTCTGTAAGTTGTTCCCCAACCAATCTTTTAGCAATGGCTTGTGAGAGTTAAGGTCTGCCCCATGCAAATCACAGCTTCATCTGTTTTCCAGTGTGTTCCCCACTTATTCACAACCATGTTCACTCTCCCTTCTTTACTTAGCACTACAGCTACATAGCCAATTATCCCTTTCATTTCCTAAAGAAATCTGTTCACATCCATGTTCTGCTTTTTGCCTACCTCTCTTCTGCACAGAACATTGGGAGGCTACCCTGCCAGCCAAACAGATGCACAGGACACGTCATTTCATTACTCAGGCTAGTTCACAAATTTCTCAGTAGCTTGGATATTATGAGTAATAATAAATACATAAATAAATAAACAAACAAATAAATAAATAAACAAATACTTACATTTTGTAACAATTAATATGGAGCATCATAAAGTCTCTGTATGGCTGCATCTAACCAGAATTTGGGATTGTACTGCTGTTCTACTAATATAGAAGGCTTTGTCATTTTTTAAAAGCAGCATGTTTTTAAGCTCCACAAATGCATTTCACGTTTCTTAAATAAATAGCTTAAATTTAGCTAATTAAAGAAATAGATTAAAAACGTCTTCTGTGAGTAAAAGATTTCCACTCTATACATAACAACAGTTACAAAATGTGTGATTTAAAAAAAAATTAATCAAACAGTATAAAATACTCATTGCTGTTTAATTTTCATTTGATTGTTTCCTTGAGAAAAACACTACTAAGTTTTTCCAGGGCCTCAAATTTATCTGCACCTAAAAATGTATCCCATCTTGTCAACACACTCTCATTCATCCAGTTTTTCCCAAGTGTAGTTGAATGCAAATCACACCTTTCCCTGCAGTGCTGAGCTTGGCAAAAAGTGCATCCATTAACCTGATGGCTAAGAATATTTGCAATTTCTTTTGTTTCTGTTGACAGCTTCTTATCAGTTTTTCTGTCAGAGATTCTTTGCACAGTACTCTCTGTTCTCAGCTTTGATTCCTCCTTTAAATTCTGGTATTATTGCTTTTCTGACAGCTATCTCCATTTTCCCTTAAGTGCAAGTATCCATCCATTTGCTGTCAGAGAATTCTCCTCCACAGCTTGTTACACCTTCCCATTTAGCATCTTCCAATACACCAAAACCCAAATGATATTATTTTAACCCTTTCTTTCATCTATGCTCTAGATGACTTGTTTTACAAACTGGTGATGAAAAGCCAACGTGGATTTTTGGCAACCCCCTGATTCAGCTCAGCTGGCACTGACTGTGTACCTAATGTGTAGCCTGCAAACCAAAGAGAGGAAGAAGCATCCTTCTTTATGCTAGGGATACTCACCAAATAGTCCAGCAAGTAAACACAGTCAGACAGTACCAGATTTTCACACTGCAGACATATTCTTCACCCTGCACAACATTGCAGGTGTCACAGGAGAGGCAAATCCTAAAAAATTGTGAAAGGAGACAGAAGTAGAACTGGGAATAGGATTCTAATTTCTTAAATTCTAGATCACTGTCCTAGCTATCAGCAAGCATTTCTCCTACTCTTTTGCCTCTGCTAAAGCAATTCAAAAGTACTCCTGTGCAGAGACCCAAGAAATTACACAGAAATTGTGTCTCCTAATGTTTTGCTCTGATAGAAGACTGGACACAGACATAGAAATTATTCTTGAAGGGATGAGATCACAACAACTATAATTGCCATTCAGTGGGAAGTAGTACATTTTTATAAATACTCTTTTAGTAGCACATCAGGCCATTTGCTGACTCTGATTTGTCTGTGACTCTCTTTGTGCTTGTAAAAATCACAGCACTGAGCTAAGCATACTATGCTTTTACCATTTGAAACAATAGCAGGGATGCTACTTTAGTGTAACCTGTCCTACCAAACATTTTAGGTGGTATGCTGATTTCTTTGAAGCAAATGATGTCTATCTTTCATCAACCATTTTATATTCTTCTGCTTCTAACAGTGCAGGAAAAAAAATGCTACTAACACTTTGTTGATATTTGATATCCCTCTTTGTTGATATATTCATCTATGCTAAGCTCATGTTGTTCATCTTTCTAGCAAAATTAAGAAATGACTGATCACAGACTTTCAGTTAATTTTTTGGCCAATGATAAACAGAGAGTGATGTTTGCCTATTTTTAATCCTGCCATTTAATAATCACTTCCCTGTTTTAAAGATGCCTTTTTTAATCTTGTATTTCAAACAATTATTTCATTACATTTCTTTTAATGCAAGAATAAGTGTGAAATATTAACATTACAAAGGCTTTGAGTTGAAGTTTCCACGGTAACTTCCATCCCTTACTTTGTATGCTTATGTTCTCTAATTTATGCATTCTTAACATCCTCTTTCTGTTATTTTATAAACAACAAGTTAAAAAAAGGAATCTATATTCAAGCACTCAGAAATATGATGGGAAATCTGGACACACATCTCTTGAGATAAACAGAATTTCTCATTACATACTTAGTATGCAAAGTTAAGTTATTTTGCTGAAAGACAGATAAAGACAATGGTTTCTATTATTGCTGACACATTTTATTGCAACTCTAGGTTCTTAAAAGAGTAGAGAAAATTTTCTCTTATCAGCCTTCACCAGAAGTGAAGTATTACACTGTAGGGGACATGACACACTTTCACACTTCTGTTTTTTTCTCTGAGAAACAGAAGGGTAAAAAGACAAGAGGATGTGATTAATTATGGAAGAAGAGGCATGGACAAGGCTTCTTGGGACTCCTTTGGCATCCAAGAAATGGCTAGCAAGGTTTTACCTCAAATGAGCTCCTCAGACACACAACTGTTTGCTAGGTCCTGGTCAAAAGCAAACCTATGTATTTGGGTAAGAAGGACAGGTTGGATGGAGCTCTGAGCAGCCTGGTCTAGTGGGAGGTGTCCCTGCCCATGGGAGGGGTTTGGAACGAGACAATCTTTGAGATCTTCTCCAACCCAAACTATTCTATGATTCAATGACTCAAACTTCAATGGGATTACCCTTAATCTAAGAAGGTGCACAAAACATTTAAACACCAAGGGTCCTAGTGTGAAGGAAGAGCTATGTCAGCATGTGCTTATAGAGTGATAGTATGGTGGGACTCCCATACTAATTTTCTTGGTGTTCACACCAGAAAAATTCCTATGACATTTCTAATGCTTAATCGAGCTAATATTGAATTGATTTATACAGCATTTAAGGTATGACAAAGATTCACCTGTTTGCTAACACAAAGTATAAATTTGCCTATCTTGTGATGCAGAAAAACTTTAAAGAATTTATAAGTGATGTCCTTCAGTGATATAACAACTGCTAAATAGTGTATCTTCCCTATTAGTATTATGTGGTCATTAACAAGAGAGAAATTAAATCAAAACAAGAATGTAAAGGAAAAGATGGAAATGAGTGAATAAGAAAAAAAAATGGGCTTAATTGAATATGTGGTGCTCATTTCTATGTCCATATAATTGAAATGGAAAAGAAACAGAAAAACAGAAAGAAGAAAAAAAGAGAGAGTAATCAATAACCTTTCTGTGTTTTCCTGATTTTGCAAATTAAAGTCTTTTCACTAGTGTTGTCTAGATTTTGCACACTCTCAGAAAAGAAAATTAAAAATAGATAGAAAATATCTGAAGGAAATACGGAAAGTCTAAATAAAGACAAGTTACCAGCATCACAGGATAATCAATTTCTGAAAAACACATTTTTAAAATGTTTAAAAAAAATTAAATGTAATGTCTTCTAAGTACTTAGCCCACTGTATTAGATCTGTCCTAGTAAATATCTGGGACTTCTATAAACTCTGGAGGACAAAACAACCCCTCAAACACGATTCATATCCTTTTTTGTTTTCAGCTGAGAGTAATTTTGTACTTGCATTGGAGGAAAAGTTGCCATGGTGGCAAATTGCATTATTATGAATCTAAAAATTGTAGACCAGAATGATACAAGTCCCACCAACTTTTAGGTATGTTCAAAACTATTTACCAACTCTTCATTATCATAGTTCTGAAAAACCAGCTCAAACACTCTCCCTTTACTTTCTGGATTTTCATGAATACATTATATTCTAAAGTATTATTCTGCATCCTTTAAAGTCAGCTTATAAAGCTTTCACCTATTGCAGTGGCATATTTTGTGACCATCTCCATGATAACCAGAGCAGAAGAGCTGTATTTCAGAGGTACTTAAGTGATTTTGCACCTCAGTGAAAATTTAATTTTCAAAATAAGTTTAAAGAGTAGGGGAAAAAAAAGAGATTCCTGAACAATTTGAAACACACAGAGTTCATTCATTAAACCAGAATTGTTCTCACAAGCAATCATCCAGAAAAAGAAAAAAACTTTAATTTTCAAAAAGTTATAATAATGATCAGCAGCATTAATTTGTTATGCTTTATGGTGACACCCATTTCTAGGGATTATACTGAAAACTAATTTTTGTCTTTCATAGTACAATAATTATAGGAGCCCATTTTATAATTCTTTGGTGTAAAAGGCTTCCCTCATCAAGTGTACCAGTGAACTAAATGGAGTTGACATTCCAATAGCTTGTGTATTTCTTTAATGACAACATTCCATTAGTGTAATTACAGCAATACAACATAAAGGGGGAAGAAAAAGTTAATTACACAATGACATATGTTTCTGATTCTAGCTTTCTTCATTTCCACCAAGGTACACTTGAACAGTCTGCTCTTCATTTTAATAAACAGTTTGAATTCACAAGACTGGATGTAATGTGTCTGAATTGTTGCTTACACTTCTCTTGAAAAATAACAAGGGTAACAGTAGTAGATTGATTTTAATGCCGTAATCAAGATGTGCAACATAAAAAAGAATTCTTCTGCTTCATACTTTTCTTGAATTGCATAGTTCACAGTGCCAAATCTCATTCAGTCAAAAAGATATTGATTTTGCAGAGGGGTATACATATGAACTCATGAGTGCAGAGGTATCAGACACCATTTTCGGTCAAGTTATGATGAGGGCAATCCAGCCCAAAACTTTCTATTATAAACTTCCTATACGTTTTTGGACAGTTTTCAGAAAAACTAATATCTCATAATTAAGGATGTGCTTCAGAGCAGGTGCTTTATCAGAAGGGAAATATGTTTCAAATTCAGAGTATGACAGGCATGGTGACGTATGCAGCTCTGTGCCTTTAATGAAGGAAGGCAAAATAACAATGTCCAAATAAAGAACATCCCTTAGGTGGCAGGGAAATGCAAAATTTTGCATTAGTCTTTTAAATTACTTCTGTCATGAAGTTTGGTTCAGAAAAAGAACTTTGGCAGTTAGTTATAAATGTTTGGGTTTATACTTGCTTTCAATAAATTGATAAAAATGTATTTGAAAATGCTATAGAGGTGGAGAACTTTCAGTTAGAAAGGTTATCTCCAAATTTTCCCATTTAGCAATTTAATGCTAACGAAATAAAATTGTATTTTCTCAACAGAAATAGTGTGGCTCTTTATGGTATGACAAGGGGTTCTTTCCTCAATCGTATATATTTTTGAAAATATTTCTTGAACAAGTTTTTGAAAGGGGACATTGATTAGAGAAGCATCTCTGGCGCAAATCATTGCAGAAAAAGAACTTGTCAAAAAAGTAATGATGAGCATTTCCAAAATGATCCATAGATTTGATAAATAGCAAATGTTAAATTTCGCAGAAAGCAGTTGATATTATTTTGCTTCTTTTTCAGTTCCAGAACATCATAATTTTAATGAAAAGAAAGCAGAGAGAAAAATATTATCACTTTCTTCTTTTTTGCCTCTTCAGAAATTGAGGGAGGAGGAGAAACAATTTTCCCTGCCACTTTGAGAAGCTATTGCCATTTTTGCATAATACCAATCATTATCTTCCCAGTCTGGTGGTGAAATGAGCTCTGTTGATACAGATGAGCTTCTTGGTTTTAAGAATAAACCCCTTTCTAAAAAAAAATCTATTGAACTTTTATAAAGATTTATTGCATTCAAAGCATAATATTTATAGGCAAAAGGCAAATTATTTACTTTTAGACCTGGTATCTTCTATCTATTTCTGAAAGAGTACATTTGAGCATATTTTCTTTCTCTGTTACCTAATTAGAATTATATGTGAAAATATAAACTATTATGTAATCAAAAGCAGGCACATTTTAGTCTTGCATACATGGCCTTATACATGTTCCCCCACTTTGACATAATGTAAAAATTGATTAAAAACCCTAATAGTCTAATAAAAATACTGAAGAGAAAAAGTGGAAAATGTCTGATCATGTATCATATAATGCATGTATGAATGATAGTGCATCTCAGAAAAAAGACCTTTACAGTTTTTCACAGGTGTTATTATTTCTCTGTTCTCATTGATATGCAACATTGATGCAACTCAGACGTGAAATTAGGTATATTCTTAAGTAATCCATTGAATGGCTAACATATTATATTCTTGGTTGACTTTACTTGTATTTTTCCTTATCTCATGGCAGGCAGAAATAGGCAGGATCACAAAACAGAGCAACTTGTCATGTTTGCCCACACCTTGTTTCGAGGAAGCATTTTTAAAGAGGTTAGAGAAGTTTAATGATGTCTAAATCTCTAAAAGTTCAAACAACATGGATTACTGTGTAAATTATTGTGTGAATAGGTTGTTTACAACCCAAGGTATTGTCTTGTAAAAGGACAATCAGAATGTCATTACAAAATGTGAGATCATTTTATTATACATCAGATGCTCTTTCAGTACAAAATTACTCCTGCTTTTTTTGTAGTCATCTCACTCCTCTATGTGGGTATGGTAAAGCCAGCCACATGATAGTTTAATCTGTAAAGAGATTTCAACATAGCACTAAATATAATCCTATAAAAAGACCAAATTTCAGACCTGCATAGCTATGTTACTTTGGCATTTTGCCTGGGATTCTCAGCCCAGGAGAAACACTGTTACACTGGTTACTGCTGCTCAAATTACTCATTCCTAATTGGTACCCATTAGGCGTTTTAGAATTTCAGAAATGTATGCCCAACATAAAGCAGTAACAACATACTGGATGTCTGTGTAACACCAGCACATTTTTGAATGACTGATGTGGGGATGCTTAGGAAGCCAATATGCTGTAGAGTGCCATTTGCTCTTTTACTTTGTGTTGTTCTTTGTCTGCTCTCAGCTTCCTCAAAAATACTGAGACACTGATGCTTTCAGTCTACGGAAGGTCGCAGGTCTATCAAAGTGTTACCTTTCACAGATGAAACAACTGGCACGCAGTGCAAGAAACCCCATCTGCAGCTTTGCCTGAGCATACCCATGAGGACAGCAGGGACAAACTCTTCTCATTGAGCCTTACTCTGGGGTTTTCTAAAGAAGTATCCTCATATGATATCAATATGTGGGAGATAAGTCTGCATTTTTTGTTTTGAGGTACAGTTCAGCTTAGCCTGAACTGCATGAAGAACGGTTTTGACGAATTCCTCAACAAGAGCATGTGCTGTATCTGTAAACTGCAATGCTGGGATTTCAAGAAATGCAGACCCAGAGCAGAGTCCCTACATAAATACAGCTTACATGTAAAGCTTTTATCACTGTAGTCAGGGAAGACAGATGTATTCAGACAAAGGAAAAAAATTTCTAACCTCAACTGAAAAAAAAAATAAAATTAAATCAGGCTTCATTCTTGAAACAAGAGCCCTCAGGGAACTTACCATAACGCTTCCAATCTTTTGTCCTTTTTCATAGCAGAAAAACATAAAAGAAGAAATTATGTTCTTAAGCTAGTGAACCAATAAAATGAGAAGACATGAAGAAAGAGAATTGACAAATTATTTTGGCAGCAAGCTAACTCCTTCAGAACTCTCTTTTGTGCTGTCCTGAGTCTAGAGAGAAAACTCGTTGATTTGTTGTGAGATTTTAGTCTGTGTATTCTAGAGTTTTATGCATATCTGGAAGGTCCCCAGGGGAAAGCTTTCTGCAAATTCACAAAGCATTTCTAATTAATTAAAAAAGCTTTTGTTTCTATGTTCTTATTGATTTTTTTGGTAGCATTTTCATGCTAAGGCATCTTGAATTATATACAGAAGCCATTAATCAGAAAAAACCAATGAGGATTTTCAACCTTCTAAATTTGGGCACTGTCATCTCTCTTTAGACAGCCAAACAGCTAGCCTAATTTAAAAAAATGCTGAGCATCAAGAAGTTTCAAATTACTTCCAAAGAACTGCCTTTCTATATTCCGTCTAAATCTGTAACCTGTTCACAGCTGCAAATGCTGAGGGAAGCAGGAGTGAAACACAGCCCAAGCATACAGGTATGTCCTCCCAAGTCCCTTCAAGGTGTTCAGTATTTTCAGCTCAATTGTATTTGCACTTCGGGAAGCAAATTCCCAGGTAGGACTGGAAAAGTGAGGATGCTGCTTTACTGAGTCCCAAAGGGATGAGAGAATGGAACTTTAGGGGGAAGACTGTTTCAACCATATTCCTATATGCAATCTTCTCTGACATCATATATGTATCCTCTCTTTTTTTTTCAGCTTTCTCAAAGATTGTATTTTCATTTTCAAGCATCGTACCAAATATTTTCTTTACAATTACTACACTGAAGAACACATATTTTTTAACTGCCTCCATAGTATTTCAGCCCCAACTAACCTATGAAACAACATAAACAATGAAAGTCCCCCCAAATTATGCCACTGAAAGTTACATTACATAAAATAACACCAATGATCCATAGTCCGGAGACCTAACTGCTAAAAATATTTTGACAAAAAGAATGGAACTATTTGAGCAATGCTATTAAAAAAAAACTCTTGAAGAAAAGAATGAACTGAATAGTACAGAAACAAGGGAGTACAGCCATGCCTGAGATAAAATGGGCCTCCCATGCTATTTGACAATGGAAATGCAATTCTCTAAAAGGAAAGAATACTCTAAACCAAGAGAATTGTGAGACAAAACTGATGGACAAGGAGAGAGGATTCATACCTCATGTTTCTACTCATGTAACTTCATAAATAGTATGTGTTGCAGAAAAAATGTAATAAAAGGGAAGCAGCAGGTCATTTTTCAGTCTATATTTTCATTACTAAATTATTTATCTTTCACTCCCCTTCACTCCCTCCTCCAGAATGATCTGGTATCTTCAATGGCAAAGAGGATATAAAAAGCTAAAACTAAAAATACTTGCAGTTTTGTGGAGCTATTCCATGACTACCTGCACTTTGGTTTACTGTACGAAAATATAAACTATGTACTACAACATTAATTCATTTATTATGAACTATAATGTGCGTCCAGAAACAAGAACACATCTTTGCAGTTCCACTTTATGATTCAGATTCCCTGTGCCTTGAAACACATTCATGAATCGCATGGATATTTTTACAATGCTGTAAAGTTTAAAATACTATTTAGAATTAAGACTGATGAGTACTGAATATGTATTAATGAACGTAAGGAAGGGGTTCTTAAGATGTACCGCTGTGCCACGTGTAACACCAAGTTCAGGAAAAGTCCTTTGGATTCATTCAGTAAACTGTTTTCTGTGCTAACAAGTTTGTTTTCTAAAACAACATACCTAAACAAATATCACAGAAGATGTTTCAGCCACTGAAAAATAAATCCAGTTTCAGAGGTGCAATATGATACAACAGTGAAGACTGTTTTGTATCTTGCACCAGCCTCCATCCAACAGTAGTGTATGCTTATTTCTATCCCAATTTTGTGAGCTCTCAATATAACATTTTGTATCCCAGCCCAGATGAACAATCATGGGAAATGTTTTCACCTTTTTAGGAAAAAAGTCTGATCCCTAGCCTGAGATATCTATTCCTGTCACTTAGTCAAAAATTTATGCTTGCTGGTTTTGTTATTTTAAACTCCTAAACTGGTCTTCTCAGTTTAATTACATATTTGTAAAAGTGAACTATAATTAAAGATGCCAAAAGAGCTCAGTTCATACCCATAGTAAACAGCTTACTTTTATTTAGTAGATTAAAGAATTTTTATCTCATTACTGAAACAGTTCATTCAAAACCTAAAATTCCAATTTCAGAAGTGACATCTTATTGCTTTGTTATAAAGGTAGTAATATTTCATGCTTGCTGATGTCACTTTCATGAAACACCCTGTGTCCAACATCATAATGTCTTCTTGAAAGGTCATGTAATGATATGCATGTGAGGTCATGGTTGCTGAGTTTCATACAAGATGAAATCCACTGAGGGGATAACAATATTCATAACTAATACCATTTTTATGAGACACCTGGATGTTATACCAGAATGAAATCATATTTCTTCCAACAAGATTTTGTTTATCTGGGAACCTGTGAATGAACAACATGCACAATACAAACTCTAAAAGTGAGCTTTTTCTACAGAGTGCAAAACTGTTTTCCATGAAAATATTTCACAAACAAACCACTCTCACTGCACCTAAGCTAGAAGTACACCTGACTGTAGGAAATACCTTAGCATGGCAATCACAGATGAAGAGCTGAAATGTGAACTACTTAAGTTACAACTCTTTAAGCAGTTTGGCCTTCATAGAAGAGAGTGACCAAAATTGCACACATTCGTTTTGAATCAAAATAAAGGCATGTCACTAGGAAATATGTCACATTAATTTCTTAGATTTTTTTTCTGCAAGTGCTTTAGATTTGTTAAAATATAGATTTCTTTTTCATGAGCTGTTTTTGAAAACTTATACTCTTTAATTGTTTTGGTTTAAAAATTCTCCATTACTCTGTAGCTGCAAACGTACATGCATGATTCTTTTTTGACTTTTAACCTAAAACAAATTTGGCAACATAGAACAAATAAGTGGTCTGTGCTTCTAGTTCTTTTCTGTATTATTCTACTATATTTCAGTTTTATCTGACATTGAGAAGATTTCAGTCAGAATGGAAGACAAAGATGTTAGTTGTTTTTCCTGTCCAATTAAACCTATTAATCCAGAAGTCTTAAAATACATTGCAAAAGATGCAACTTATACATAATGTAAGGCAAGGATGTATCAGTCTCTCAATTAAAAATTAAGGAAGCTGAGAGGAGATATCTTAAGAGCCTTCTCAAGGTCACACAAAGTCAGGAAGAGCTTGCCAGTAGATTCCCCCAACCCAGAAAAACAGACAATACACAGACTTACATACATATCCACATATCTGTGCATGTTGTCAAAATATATTTTCTTTAATTCCAGAACAATTCCATATTTTCAGCTGTAGTGCTAAAGACAAATGATCACTATTCAGGCTGATCAACAAACTGGCTTTGAATGCCGAACTCATTAAGGACTCAGGAGGAGCTCACAAACCACCCTAAAGAGGCAGTCTGACACTAAAATTTGCAGGCTGATGCCTGCTCCACATGAATTGATGCTGACAGAGGAAGGTCACTATGCCTAAAACATCATCTCCCACACAATTAATTAATCAGAGATAGTATCTTTATGTTTCTTTCAGTTATTTCTGATATTTGTCATCTTTGGAGAAAGGTACCATGAGAAGCTCCTAAGTATTTTATTTACTTTCTACAAACAACAGGCACAAGTAACAAAGATAGCACCTCAAATTTAGGCCAAATAAAAGGCAAAGTTAATTACTGATTAAGAGAAAAGCATATTTTTAAGAGACAAGGTATGATTGAGGTCATACATTGCAATGATTAATGACTGTTTTCCAGAAAACATTCACTGAAAAATTACTTGCAAATTTATGTTCCTCTAAGAATTAATTAATCTAAAAGGTTTAAGAAAACACAAAAGCACAATAATCAGGAAATTGGGTAAGCAGTTTTTTCTAATTTGTAAAAAGAAAATTTGTATAATTGATTAGTCTGAGAGCAATTACAGAGCTGGCAAAGCCTTCAAACAAGAACCAACTTAAGAACAGCATACTAGTAATTGGTTTTCATTCATCTTCCCAGTACACTTATTTGCAAAAAAATAGTCAGAATTGCTGTTCCATTTTTTTGGTATATGAAGGAAACAATACTATGCATTTGTAAAAATGTGCTGTGAACACACCCCACTATCAGCCTGCTGTCTGTGACTAATGGCAAAAGAGAACTTCAACCACATCAGTCAAACAGGCTTACATTCCATCTTAGTTTATAGTCCATATGAAAAAGACCTCAGACAATGTTCTGCATCAAACTCTTTTTAATTTTTTAGAAATTATCTTCCTGTTTGTGATCTTCAGAAGTGTCATGGGAGTTTGTGGTATTTTTTTTCTTCCAGAAGTTGCAATTTATGCCATAATAGAGGGCTTCAAGCCATAGAAAGAGCTACAGATGATCAAAGCCAGAGTGAGATTTTGGGGTGAAGAAACACTGAGTAACTGAGAAAAGAAAATAATGTCATTTGAGAGGTGTGCTGTTTATTTGAGGTCACTGCTATAACAGGGTGCCAAATAAACTATAGTAGAAAATCCAGAATATCAAAAGTGCCAAAGGCAGAGTTGTTCATTTAATATAGAGTATATAGTTTATGAATACTAAGTCCTCTTGCATCAGCAAACCCCATAACTGACAATGACAAAGGACTTAGAAGTGATGTGACCTCAGACCAGTAACATGGGAATATTACTATTTAAGATCTTGCTGACTCAGTTCAGTTCAGAGTTAGCTCTAAACACATGCTTTGATATTTTTTGACTTCCATTGAATGCTTAAATTTTACTTTGTATATACAGATTTTTTTCCTTAATCAGGAGTTGGTATGATACATCAATAGTAAGCAGATGTAAGTGAAAAATGGAAAAAAAATTCTTAGGGGTAAAAATTGAAGTGGATTTTTTTCCCTCCACAGAAACTAAGAACTTATAGAAAAATCAGTTGTACAGTTTTTCAAATAAATAGAGCTGTATTACACCCACACTATAATATCTATGTACTTTTATCTACCCTATAAAAGATTTACAGGAGAAAACCCATTAGCAGAAACTTTAAGCTATTGCATATGCATAGCATACCTCAAGCATAAAGCAAGGTTCTCAGAAGGAGGAGCTTTCAAAGCTAAAGAGATGATACTAAGCAAGCTTGGAGATGATACAAAACTGGGGGGAGTTGTTGACTCCTCAAAGCCCTGCAGGGAGACCTTGATAAATTAGAGGGCTGGGCAATCACTAACCACAGGAAATTTTACAGGGGAAAAGTGCCAGATTCTGTACCTGGGACTGGGCAACCCTGGATGCTTGTACAGGCTGGGGAATGCGATGCTGGAAAGCAGCACTATGGAAAGGGAGCTGGAGCTCCTGGCAAATGGCAAAGTGAACATCAGCCATGGTGCCCTGGCAGCCAGGAGGCCACACATGTCCTGGGGGGCATCTCCAGCTGGGCAAGGGAAGGGATTGTCCCGCTCTGCTCTGCTCTGGGGTGGCCTTGAGAGCTGTTTTAGGCACACAATACAAAAAGAAAATAAAGCTATTAAATAGTATCCAAATGAGGGCAATGAAGATAGTGAAAACCCTGAGTGGAAGCTGAATGAGGAGCAGCTGGGGTCATTTGGTCCATTCACCTTAGAGAAGAACATGTTTTCTGCATGCATTCAGGTGGAGCATTACTCTGGTCAGTCTATTTGAGAATGAATTTTACAAGCAAAAAAGCCATTCAGATAGACAACATTCAAAATACATTTCTAGATATGAAAAACTATATGAGAGAAAATAATTAATAAGGAAATGCTGCTAAGAAGAATGATCATTACATATACCCATAGTGGATAAGAACAGAAGAGGGGCTGCACTGGGTCTGTCTGGGATGGAGATAATTTTCTTCATAGGAGGCCTGGTGGTACAATGTTTTGGATTTGTGGCTAAAGCAGAGTGGGTAACAGAAGTTCTGGCTATTGAGTAGCAGTTCTTGCATGACTCAAAACTTCCTCAGTTCCTTAGTCGGTCTCTGCCAGCAAGTAGCCTGGAGGTGGGCAAGCATTTGGGAGGGAATAAAGCTGGTGCAGCTGGTTCAAACTGGCCAAAAGAGTGTTCATGGCATATATCATCGTGTTCAACAGTAAAAATGCTACTTTCTTCCAAAGTAGCTGCTGTTCAGAGATTGGCTGTTGGCCAAACCCAAAACACAGAACTGCAAACAAATATAAATAAAAAAAACAAGCAGAAAGGCACCAAAACATCCCCAGAAAATTATATTCTTTCCTTCTACTATACTGATTAGCAATGCAGAACACTTGCTACGGGGAAAATATTTCTCTATATTTAAGACCAAGGTATTAATAAAATTCTCAAGAAAAAACTTGACTTCACATTTGAGATCACTTTAATTAGCTAACCAGTTTTAGTTAGTGTAGCAACTGACCACTAGGGACAAATTTTGATGCATACAAAAATAAATATTGTGAAAATATTGTATTAATTTAAAACATAACACATGTATCATATACAAAACATACATACATACACAACATAGAAATGTTTGTGTACACACAGAACAGGTTTTGAAAGACCAGGTTCTCTGCTGCTGTTTATATAATTGGGTGTGTTGAAATGACTATTTTTAGTTAAACAAGTAATAGTGTCATTAAAATTGAAAGGATACAGTAAATTTAAGAATTAGTCGTTAAACAAAATTTAAAAGTCATGTCATTCTTAATAGTTGAGTGGCTGGAGTCATACTATCTGCAAAAACTGCAAGCCTCAGCCAGGGAATGTGTACTTTTAACTGGAAACTGCTATAAGGAATTGACTTGCTCAATATGGAGACATAGTGATGATACATTTGCTGGGTTTTTTTAAAACTGCGTCAGCACAAAATACAACTTACTTGTGAAAGTATGAACTGACTTTTACTCTACACAATAAATAATTTTTAGTTTTCACCTCTTGTTGTCCTGCACCAGGTTATTAACATTACATTTTACTTCTGAAAGTCAAAATCACATGACTCCAAGAGGCAAGCTGTTTTCACCTTCCCTCTCCTTGTTTGCACAAATAGATATCTCATGCCAAAGTGTACAGTACATACAGGTCAGATTAAGAAGTAAATTTGGGGGGAAAAAACCTCAAGCTTATATTCACTTCAACAGCCTTTGAGACAGACAAGAGTTTTGATTAGCAATTGGAATGCAAGTTTTAAGACGCACTTCATTTTTCTCTCAGACAAACATTAAAATTATTTTGGTCTGCTAAAACAGATTAAATAGCCCATGAGAGTCATTGGTAGACTACATTCATAACTTAGCAAATATATTAGAAGATATTTTGAGTAGCATTATCATGCAATAAAGAGCTAGAAAAGATATATATTATATACAGGCATGCAAGTGTCCAGGGGCTGAGATATATATATATACAAAATTACACATATTTTTACATACCTATGTGTGCATGAACATTGTAACAAAATACCAATTACCTCATTAGCATTTTACCATTGCATTTGCCCACTTCAACATTAGTAATGGTAAAATCATCCTGAAGGAGTCAGTCCCTATGTTCCATAATTAATTTTCTTCTTTATTCTGCCATAGAATTCTGCTTTCCTGGATTTTACAGTTACACGTGAGTTATCAAGTGAGTTTCCAATGCTTTTAAGAATTACTTTAAGAATATGGACACATCTTCGGGGGGGAAAAAAAAAGGAAAAAGCTATCTAGAACCACATTGTTGTTTGTTGCTTTGCCATAATCCAAAATAAATTAACCATGTACATCTAATTTCTCCAAAACTTTAGGTTAATCCTACTGCTTGGGCTTTTTCCCATGACAGCATTGCCATCATCCAAATTCAGACTACGTCACCCATCATGCTAACAACTGCTGCATGACTCAGTTCTAATCAAACAAAAAACCCAAAAAAATCCAATGAAAAATTATCATTCCATGTACTCCTTTCATTTTGCGACCAAATCATCAAGGCTAAAAAATAAACAAAAGGCTTAAAATATATAGTTCCCCAAAGAAATACAGGCACTCCTAGAATTTTAAATTTTCCATAGCAGAGTTTTACTAGGAGATATTTTCTACACAAGGCAACACTAATTTAAGAACTTATTCTTGTCAGTCAACATTTTAATTCAACAGGATAGCGAGAGGAAAGGTAGTCTGTGAAGAGAACTGCTGCTAGAATAACTGTGCAAAATCATACCTGAGTGAAGGGCACAAAGTGTGAAGGAAATTTAGGCTTTTATCTCAGAACTAAGGAAAAAGGGTTAGCAAAATAATTTATTCATCATTTTACAAAACTGTTTTACAAATGTATGGCAAATGCTGTAAGTCGCCACGATCACACACAATACATTTGACAGTAACAGAAAGGAAAATATTCAGTCTGAATATGCTGAACAATAATCTGGATAATTTATGCATTGATATCTCATTTTTTGTTAATTTTTAAGAAAAACTTCTGTAGCAGCACCAACTTTTAAGTTCATCACAATTCAGTTCACTGGGGTTGAAGAGACATGCTGTGATCTGGCCAAGATTTGATTATTACTGTTGCACTGGTTCCAAATTGGTTTTTAGAATGTCAGCATTCAAAGAAAACATTATATGAGTTTACCTGTGAACTCAAAGTTATCTTTTGGTTACAAGATTGGACAATCACGAGATCAGTTCTATTTTATATACACTGCAACTCTTCCCTTCTTGCTATAGATTACTTGCTGACAGCTTGTGGTAACATGCACAGTACACATATTAGCTCTTCCATCATTAAAGTCTGTAAGTCTTTCAAAAGGAGATTTCTTCTTTCATACTTAATTTGTTGAACTAGTAAATATACCTAACATTACTATAATTTGTTCCATATTTTGTCAGATTTTTTTAAAAATATCCATTTATTTGTTCATTTGGATTACTGTACTTTCCAGTGCATTTAGCCACAATGAATTTTAGAAGCTGAGAGAAACTCATGGAAAACAAAAAAAAGGCAAAACAAAAGACCTCACAACAGCCACCATTTGAGATCAGTTGTTATACTGGCAATTCTGAACAACAAATTAAGATTAGATATATGAAAAATATTTTTATATTAAAGCAGATATCATAAGATATAGTCTGCGTTCATTTTGTAACACTCCATAAATATTAGAGCATGTCTTTTCAGTCTCCTCCAAGAAACAAATATATGCTTCTATAATTGTACAGATAACAAAACCAGTTAGATATGGTTTACAAACAAGTCTTTTTCATCAGGATTTTTGTGACAGAATGTGAAGAACTTAAAACTGCTGAATTGTAGCTGCTTAACTGTAAAATGATGCATCTGTCTGCTTTTGTTCTGAAGAGCCGTTCTAAATATTGCATTTGACTGTGCATTTCTGTATGCCGGAATGTACTAAACAAATTCTATCAGGTTTCTGTAGATGAAAGAGATTGAGATGAAACAGCTTCTCACACACAATCTGGTCTCTTTGATTACATTTACAGACCCTCCATTCATTCCACAACTCCCACCAGTCCTTTACTATGGCTTTCAAGCTGTGACAATTTAGATAAGTGAAACATTAAATAGCTCATTATAAGTACACTTCTGCACCATAGGAATTGATGGCAGCATTGCCATAGACTTCAATGGGAGTTGGATTACAGTTTGAAACACATCACATGTACATTCATCAGAAACATTTAAAATTCAGAGACTTTCAAAACAGTTGTACTTCAGAAGTTGTACTTCTTCAAATCAGTTGTACTGAACCAATCTTATTACAAATTAGGAAGAGGTGGCGGGCCAGTTTTTAGAGTACTACAAAAAGCTATTGAAATGAAGCTTTGCTTGTTCTGCCATTTTCATCCAAATCTCTTGCTATGGCTTCTGTGACAAGAAATTACCAGGAAGTGAAAAGCCATTTCCAAAAAATTTAACATAATAGAATAAAAAGAGCAGGCACTAAAAACTTTCTAAATTTTGTCCCAAGACAGGCAATATATTTATCTGCCAGAAACTGATCTACTTTGAAGCAGCTACCAGGATGGACATAATTCAAGGTTACAGCTTATAAGAAATCACACAAACAAGAAGCTTTGCTAATTTAGCATAAAATATAGTAGTCCAATGCAGTCAGAATTAGACATATTCCAAGTGAGAGTGCAGTTCCGTCTCTTACATCAGACCAAAGAGGTAAAGCCTTACCAGCCTATGATACAATAGGCAGACAGATTCTAAAAAAATTAAAATAACTCCTCCAGAAGGAGGCTTTATACCTCAGTGTTATTCACTACAGCTCTTCTACCTACCAAGCAGTTTGTTACATATATGAGAAAGGCCTTAATTCCAGATACATTTTGTTATGTCCTAATACTACCATCCTGCACAGCATCACGAACTTGTTACTTTTTAAGAGGAGGTAGTGTGGCATAGCAAAATTGTGTTATTGCCAAATATCAAACAAAAGCCCCTGTGAAGCTCAGAAAATAATAGGAAAAGTTTGTGAAGAATGAATTGTCATAATTTTCAATAGTTTATTTTCAACCGCATTCAAGACAAGGAAACTGTTGTAACCCAATACCAGGGGTAAAAGGAATGCTTTAACCCTAACCTATTGGCAGAAAGCCAATTCCCCTCCCAGACCCTTTCCTAGAAAAAACTGTTACCTGAGCTCTTCTTCCTCTTTGCTCCCTGGGACCACCATGCAATAAATACCAACTTTGAGAAAGACAAAGAGCCTCTTTTTGATCCTCTGTTTATCTCATGTACAACTCTAGCTCTCTCTTAGTAAATAGCTAGGAGGGAGTAACACTTGGTACAGGAAACTGACTTGAATTGCTGAGAAATATGAGGAAGAGATGTATGGAAGTTCCTGCCATAACTGCCAACTTCTATATGAGCTTTTATATAAAGTGAGCTGGAATCAATTCATTAAAACAAAAATTTAACAGCTTAGACAAGGGCACCAGGAAAGCAAGAAGTGGAATAAGTAGTTTGAGGAAAAAGAAGATAAGATATGGACTTTTCTTCATTTGACCTGGAACTGTAAGAAAATGGCTAATATTAGAGCCCCTTGTGAGGCATTGCAGTTTTATGTTCAAATAAAACAGAATATTACCTTTTCTAGTGTTTTGTAAAGTATCTGATAGGTATTCAAAGGTTTCATTTAATTTTTTGGGGTGACAGAAATATTCAGAGATAAGCCTCAAGTATTATTTTTAAGTCTTGTCAAGCAATTTGGCTGATCTTGTAAAAGATCACTATTTCAGACCCCGGAGTTTTATCAGCTACATCTCAGCCCCAGTGCTAGAGAACATACCTTGACCACAGGCCAGCTGCATGCCAGAATAAGAGATGAATGTGCATTTTAGTTTCCTACAGCAGAAAATCCAGACATGTGAAAGAGCAGCAGATTTCTGTGCACCTCCCTGCAGCCCTCCTTTTCCAGGTTAACCAGGGAATGAGGACTGGGCATTACTGTGCCAACTGGACCCGTCCTTAAGTACAGACACAACCATTTTCCTCAAACTGTCTAAAGGAAAGTCAGAGGTACCAACACTGGCACCAACCACATTTAGAACAGTTCAAAACTGAATCACAAACTGATGAAACATAACTTGATGAATGGCTACTATGTAGCACAGGTTTAAGCTTCTGGTTAATTTTAGGCAGAATTTCCAAAATTAGTTCTATTAGAGGATGTCCATTTTGGAAAATCTGAGGAAGACATCTGGCCTTGAAATGCCAGAACGAATATGTTTTGCTTATATAGTTTAAAGCCTCATTTTTAAATTAACTTGGTTGAACCAGCATTTTCAGTACAGCAAGTACCACAGCATCTTCTCTCTCACAGACACTCATGCAGCATACTTCACTGGAAGTATAAAAGTATATTCCTAAGCATCATACCTCCTGAAAAAATTTCCTTTTGGTCAGCACAACTGCAAAATCATAGAAACAGATAAAAAAAAAAAAAAAAAAAGAAGTTCAGATTTACATATTTGTGTGTATACATGCATGGGGACAAAAAAACCCCACTAAATCAATTTAGAGGAAAGCATTATGCTACGTTCAATTTACCACTTTTGAAGACTAAAGATTTCTTGACCATAATTTTCAAATAATCTCTAAGGACTTGAAAATTTTGCACAGCCCTGATTGTATTTGAAGCACTCTATATATTAAAACTGCACTTATCTCTAAATTGCGTAAGTTCATTTAATGTTCAACCTGAATGTTTATCAGATTTAATCGACAACAAAACTGAGGCTGATTGAGCTGTTGCAGTCATTTTAAGGTGATGCAAGTTCACTAATCTGCTCTGATGACAATGGAGGCTGATGCAAGTGCCTTGGGCTGGAAAAGATGGGGCATTGTTGCAGGAATACCATATTGTTGTTGTGGAATCACCACATTGTAAAAAACACATGAAGACAAAACAATTAGGAAAAAAATTTTATTTCCCTCCACAACAAAATACAATAATTACTTTTTTTTTGGCTATGTCTAATAGAGCATACGCCACTTGGCATACTGCTGAAAATGGCAATGAGAAATGCCTATTGAGATTTATTCTTCCCAAAGCCTCCAGAATACACTCAAAGCTTGACAGATAAGATGATGATGATAATAAACCATTTATCAAATTGAAATTCAGTGACCTCTGGGGTGAGCTGTGATATTAATATTTTCTTCTCTGTATTCATTGTACCCCTTAGAGAGTAGCATTATCTGATTGGACTACAGCTACAAAATTGCTTCAAGATCCCTTCAAACAACCGGGAGAATTTTTTCTGATTTATGGGGGCTAAAAACAAAGGTATTCATGTTGCTCTAAATCTGAGTGTCTGCATTGGAGATAATACAGATTTTTCAGCATAGCAGAATACTACACCAGGAATGTAACTTGTCTGGAAGACAAGGTCCTATCACTCTATTACAATGCTAACACTGAGACAGGTGCTGAGTAGCCTCATCAGGTATTATGGAAGCTTTTTTAACTTTGCTAGATCAATTACCAAATTTAATTGTCTCCTCTTCAAAATGAGAAAATGATCTCCTGTCTTACCAACTCTACCCATATTTTCTTTGCCATTTTTTAAAAAGTAAATTCGTGCCCATTGCATGCAGTTATTTTGCCATCTTGTGAGGTTTAAACAAATTCTGCACGGAAATAGGAAAAAAAGTTTTGTTGCTCAATTCCTTAATATTAAAAATATATATATTTCTTCTACAAGTGCACAGCATAAAGCATTACTTCAAGAATAGTAATTAACTAAAAGAAATATATCTCATCACATAGAAGACCTATTAGCCAAGGGGACTTTGCATTATATACATATACATATACATATACATATACATATACATATACATATACATATACATATACATATACATATACATATACATATACATATACATATACATATACATATACATATACATATGGAAGAGCAAATCTTGATAATAATATTTTTTCTTCACAAAACTAAAGCTCATCTTTTTAAGCATTGACATTAACAATATGTCATACCCTCCTTATTTAGGCTATTAAGAAATTGGAATATTGATACTGCATGTTGTACCCTTAAGAAAATATAAAATTCTAGGAATAAAAATGGTTCATTAATTCCTGAAAACCAAATATTGAACCAAGAAAACTAGCAGAACAAGTCACTGTTTCTTCTAAATAATATTTCAGCAGGAAGAACCATTATTAATTCTATTGACATCCCTTTGATTTAGAAACAGAAATTTAAAATAATCCGGTAATATTGAAGTCTAGAGTTTTCTCTGATAGAAGACCTCAGTGATGTAGAACACATCAGCTAGCAACATTTCACTGAACCATTTGTGCACTTTACTCATTGTAACTCATGACCACTCACCCCTACACAGACAGTCAAACATGAGCAAACAAATTATGTGGATGAGAACGTCACTGCTTTCTCCCAGTAAATATCACTTGTCACATACCAAGAGTTCCATTAATAAGTCAAGTTTTAAAATAATTCAACTACAACGTTGAGAAATAGATAGACTTTTTTATCCTTACTAATTTTTATCTTACTAATTTCAGATAGTTTGTGGAAAAGCAGAATTACTGGCAAAAGTGCAATGGAACCACGTAAAGATGTGCCTCCCAGGGACAGTCAGGGTCAGTACTAAATGCTGTCCAGAAAGGCTGAAATACCACACTCCTTCCCATTAAGGGCACAAGTCTTCACTTCCTTTTCCCCCACTAATAAAATCTTGCTGAGTTACTTAAACCAACATGCAATTAGCTGTGTTCTTGTTAAGCACAAAACACTAATATCTTGCCTATTTTTATGCTTTCAATATATTGTAATTTTCCACAAACTAATATGCCAATACAAGCAAGATACACTGTGCATACTGACACACCCCTGCATATCAAATAACTAGTGAAATTAAAAACTCAATTCATATCTCTCCTAAGATGTTCTATTCATCACTTGAAACTATGAAATTGCCAAGTTAAAGTCCAGATTTTATCTGGGTCAGTTTCACTTGATCTAAAAAAAAAACTTTGTTCCCTGAAAGCATTCCAACTAGAGCAGGCATTCCCTTAAGCTCATAAAATAAAAATAATATCAGCATCATAGATACAAAATATGAACATAGAAATGGAACACTGAAAGGATTTGGGTTGTTCGAATTTGGATTATAAATTCTACAAATATAATTCCAGCTGCCTACTTTACAGCAATATTACTGTAGTGGATATCTCTCCTTAGAAACAGAGTCAGCTTTCATTCAGCTTTAGTGGGAACATTATTACTGTAATTTCTTACCACTTTGCAGCTTTGAAGGATGACAGAAATGAAATACCGAGGCAATTATTTTAGTTTCTACTGGAATACCAGTTTTCTTTTATGTGCACTTTAAACATTCCAGTCTGATATATCTAGAAATTTCTTTACAGCCCTTTTTATATTGGCAATGCTAACCACACGCTTCTCAGTGATCGCTTTTTTTAGTGCAATCCTTATGTTTTACCTAGTCGACTGAAAAAGCTACCTACAAAAGTCTGTTTGCTTCTCCTCCATACAAAACTCCGAATTTCCAATTTTGTCCCATTCTTTTCTTGTCCATTCCAACATTAGGAGTCACGCAACAACAAGAAGAGATTTTTGGTGGTGAGAGGATGTGTCTCAGACACTTTGAAAATGGATGTCCTTCGTCTCCACCAGTATCTTCTCTTCCCTGGGGCAAATTCCTTCCTACTTCTCCAACCAGTCAGAAGTC
Source organism: Luscinia megarhynchos (assembly GCA_034336665.1). Lineage (NCBI taxonomy): Eukaryota > Metazoa > Chordata > Aves > Passeriformes > Muscicapidae > Luscinia > Luscinia megarhynchos. The sequence goes on along the minus strand of CM067566.1, from coordinate 37,489,394 downwards.
AGATTACCATAATACCCTGCCCAAGGACTGTATGTCCCACTTCTCCCAGAAGCGTTGCCTGCAAAGGCCAAGGCATCTACCACAGTCTTCTTTCACAGTATTTTTCAACTTTTATACCATGTAATTTGCACAGGTGATAGGTGATAAAATGCCAGTTGTGGAGGAAGGCAGACTGGAAACAAGCTTTATTTTTATGAAATAAATAAACATCAAGGGATTCCAACCTTTTTATCTTAAATCATTACCTGAACCAACAGCATTTGATCAAAGCAGAATACTTGGATTTGTGCCGATGGGAACAAAAAGAAAATAGTTACACAGTTCACTCATAGTGTTGCCCATCAGTGCTGTGTTCATATAAATAACCATGACTGTCAAATATTTTTCCTGCTTTAGGCTTCTTCTGGCAAGCCACAATAATAATAGCTTCTCAAACCAGAAGGAAAAAAAACCTACATCTAAACATATCATTATGGTGGTCTACTTCCATGCAATCCAGGATTGCAGGATTGCAAAATAAATGGTTTAAGGCATTAATTCAATGCAAAAATAAAACCACCCTATTAAAAAAATTAAAAGTCAATCAAATTTTATTTTTATTTTTTATTTTGGAAGCCTTTTGGAAGTTGCTTTTCACAGCAGCTGAATGGAGCCTAGATTTGAGAGTTTATCCTCCCATATCTTGGGAATGATCTCCAACCTATGTGATCTTTCTTTGATATAATAAGAAAGGAAGTATACATAGATTCCATAACATATGAGACAAAATAAGTCAGCTCCAAAACTCATCAAAATATTTTCCATACTTAGTTCCTATTTCTCTGGGTAGGATGCTAATTTTCCCTTACTGGTAAGGAGCTGCACCTCATGCAATGAAAAAAAGCATCCTTTGCTAAAGGTCTTCTCTGTAAATTGTCTATAATTTTGTTTCTAAATTTCCCCAGTGTTTTAATCTTATCACACTAGATAGGAAGTAACTCAATGACTCATACTGCACACACCCTTAGAAGGAAGATAAACATTCGATGGTCTGGTATGTCAATACATTTTACATCAAAAAATTACCAATTGTCCTGTTCCATTTCCACACTTTTCATCGCTTTCTATAATTTACTTCTCAGGTTATTCATTATCATATTTACTTGGTGTTCTTTTGATGTCTTACCATAGTTTGTTCTTTAGCTTCTCATTAGCTGCTTTTTAAAATACAGGCAACAACCACTGAAAGCCATTGCTATCCCAAGTGCCTTTCCCTCTTCTTGCTAGAGATATTTCCATTTTAATAGCCTCTTTACAAACTGATAAACACTAGCTGAAGTTTAGATGTGTTTGCATATAACTTTAAGGTGGGGAGGAGAGGAATAAAAATGTCTGCTCAGACACCAAGGGTCTGCTGGAAACACATATCTCTTCCTAAAGGAACTTAACTGAACCAAACACAGAAGAGCTGAAAGACTAATCCAGTAAAGCACAAAGCCTAGAGGTCATTTTTCTGAACAAAGATACTCACACTATTGCTTTTAGTGTCAAAGGCTGATCAAAGAGAAAAGCCAAGTAGAAACAAGAAAGCACAAGCTTCCCCACCCTGAACTGAGGCGATTATAGAAATGGCAATGCCCATCCTTTGCTTTAGCTAGATGGAAGCCCCTCTATGCTGCTCTCATGTGACTCCACCTGCAGTGCTGCAGCCAATTCTGGGCTCCCCAGCACAGGAAGGACACTGACCTGCTGCAATGAGTCCAGAGGAGGTCAAAAAGTTGATTAGAGACGTGGAGCACCTCCCCTATGAGGAAAGGCTGAGAGAACTGCGATTGTTCAGCCTGGAGAACAGAAGGCTTCATGGTGAACTAACTGCAGGCATCCAGTACATAAAGGGCACCTATAAGAAGGCTGGAGAGGAACTTTTCACAAGGGCATATAGTAATAGGACAAGGGGGAATGGCTTCAAACTGAAAGAGGGCAGTTTAAGATTAGCTTTTAGGAAGAAATTCTTTACTGTGAGGATGGTGAGGCACTGGAACAGCTTGCCCAGAGCACATGTCCAATCCCTGAAGTGTTGAAGACCAAGTTGGATGGAGCTCTGAGCAACCTGGTCTAGTGAAAGGTGTCCCTGTCCATGCCAGGGGAGTGTGAACTAGATGGCCTTTAAGGTTCCTTACAACCTGAGTCATTCTATGAGAATACGCACTGCTTACTTCATTGCTTCTCCTGTGACTAGTGCCCAGTCTAAAATGCTGGGAATAGAATCCCTAATTCCCTTTGTGTCATTTATTTAACAAGGTATTGTACTGCCTTACATGAGTTCAGAAATTGGTGGGGTAGGGGGCTAAAGGAGGGCAGGAGGTGTAGATAAAAGGGGGTTGAGGTTTATTTTTTCTTTTTTTCCCCCCTCCCCTATTATGGGACAAATTAATAATTTAGGTTTCATCTGTCAAATTTGCTCAAACCTACTTCCACACTAGCTATACTATGCTAGCTATTTTTTATTTTGGGACAGTTGAGATTGAATTATATCCTGAAGATATTTTTCTGTATCTTCCTATTACTATCCTATTACTATGGCAGTGCCAAAAGGCACATTTTCATTATGCCAACATCTTAGAGAAAAAATAGGAGACAATCCTGTCTGCCCTGCAAACTTATTCCTTAGAAAGGCAAGAGTACAAAGAACAAAAAATGGACTGTTGTATCCAGCAATTGATACAAGATGTTTAATCCAGGGACATATTTAGATTGGGTAGTAGTGACCTGAAAGATGGCAAGGCAAAGAATGGCAAAGGAGATGATCAGCAGTTCATTTGGTACAAAGAGTGTGAGTCAGCAGATTTGTAAGAATGGAAATGAAGAAAGAAAGTTCAAGCTATTTTGCCATGGCTCATAAGCAGGAGGAGATCAGAGTGGGAAAAACCAGTTTTGTGAGAATCTTTTGTTGTCATAGGCAATTTCCCGCTGCTCAGTTGAAAGCACAGTAATAAATAACAGCTGTAGCTGGATATGATGTCTCCATCTTTTGATTATATTGAAAGCAGGGAGAATAAAGCAGGAAAAATCAGATGTTGCTCTGGCTTTGCATATGATATTGGCCTTTGTCAGAGGAAAAGTATCAGCATAGTTGATTCTCTGGGTTTTACTTTCCTATCTAATGGAAAAAGGAGCTTGAAGACATATCTTCTCAGTATCTTTTTCTTTCTCTCTCTTTCTTTCTTTCTTTCTTTCTTTCTTTCTTTCTTTCTTTCTTTCTTTCTTTCTTTCTTTCTTTCTTTCTTTCTTTCTTTCTTTCTTTCTTTCTTTCTTTCTTTCTTTCTTTCTTTCTTTCTTTCTTCCTTCCTTCCTTCCTTTCTTTCTTTCTTTCTTTCTTTCTTTCTTTCTTTCTTTCTTCCTTCCTTCCTTCCTTCCTTCCTTTCTTTCTTTCTTTCTTCCTTTCTCTTCCTTCCTTCATTCCTTCCTGGAATCCTTCCTTCCTTCCTTCCTGGAATCCTTCCTGGAATCCTTCCTTTCCTTCCTTTCCTTCCTTTCCTTCCTTTCCTTCCTTTCCTTTCTTTTTCTCCCCTCCCTTACTAAAGCAAGAAGAATAAGCATAAGGCATGAGATGTGTTGTATTTGAGCTTCTTCAAAAACTAAATTTGACAAGAGAGCTTGTCTGAAAATATAAGCAGGAAGACTTACACCAGATAAGCGAATATGAAACCTTCCAGTAGAAAATAATCTCACATGCAAAAAAATTCAACAGGTTAAAAAGTAGTTTATCATTGTCTGCCAATGAAGTCATGGTTATTTCCTCCTACCACTGTCTTCAAAGGGTGAGATGAAACCACAATGTGATATCTCACTTTGAATATGTTTCTTTCTGTCACTGAGCTTTACAATCATCTTCAGAAGTTAAAGGAACGTTTTTTTCTTTACAGAAAGAGACAATCACCTTTAATAATTTTTTTGAATATTTTTGAAATCTGAGCTTGCATACTAGAGCTAACATGTAACGTGCTAGATTAATAAGATCATCCTAAATTAAAGAACTTTGCGTTTTCTCTGAAGCAATCTAGTAGTACATATCAAAAAGACTAAAAGATGTAATTGAATTCATTATATTTAATTGGAAGTTTGCATTTTACATTTGGTTTATGCAGAGAATAACATTATTTACAACTACATCTGAGAACAAAAAAAAATCGAGTGTTTATAAAGATAACAAATGTTCTTTTCTCAAAGTAATAACCTATATGTGTCCCTGTAGAATTTACACACAATATCCTTTCAGATACTCATATACTAATGTGTACATTTGATAAATTACAGAAATTGTCCAACAATGCCCAGCATGCTTGAGATAGGATGCCAGGTCTAGCAAATCCCAGTTTCACCCACAATGACAAGGATTTTTCCACTTCAAAATTACATTCTTCCTTCATGGCTTTTCTTATTCAAACTTTTAAACTAAATTTTTCTTAATATTTTGGTAACAACTGTTTTCCAAATACTTTGAAAAAACTATTAAATTTTTCTGTAAGCAAGATTGTTTTAACTTGATTTAGAAAACTTTTTCATATTACTTACAATTTTTAGAAGAAATATTAAATTTTTGCAATAAAATTTTGCATTTCTAGTGAGAGAGATCATATTAACAAAAAAACCAATTAGGTCAATAATTGCAACGTTTTTTTCTTAGAAGTAAGAAACCCTAATTTTTCCCTTAAATTCATGTATCCAATTCCAACATGTACATATTTCCTACCTACAGGATTTGTTAAAATTTTGAAAAGCTGTCAACACTCTAGAATGAAAACAACCCTAAAACACAGTTACAATCATGGAAGCTATCAACTACAAATCTCCCCTTAAAATTATCTTTTGAAGTGACATCAGAGTTCATTGACAGGCAACTTATGGGGAAAGGATGTTTATCAAGGTTGTTTCTAAGCATTTCTAAGTAATAGAATAGTTTTGAAGCCTGAAATTACTGTATATTTCAACATGTTCATAAACTTAAGTAAAATTAGCATTTAGGAAGCAGAATTTCCATTCTTCATTACTTGAATAAACTGATTTGTGATATAAGTGTTTTCTTGTCTTCACTCTAATGGAAGGCATAAGGTATGTTTAAATCATATTTTACAAAAGCATAATTTCTCTTTCCTAAAACAACTCAGTGGACTTACTCAAGCAGAAACTCTGATTTATTGTTTTATTTAGACTTTGGATTGCATATGTTCTACCCTTCTTGGCCAGAAAACACTATAGCTGGATCTCTCAGACAAAGGCTGCTCAGGCTTGAAAGTCATAACCTATTCATTTGCTCTTGAATACTTCAGGAAGTTCAGGAAGAATGAACATCCTTCACACTTGTGGGTTTTCTTAGAGACCACATAACAGCTAAAGCAAGCAACACAAAGATTTTATCTTTTTTTCCTAATAAATAGTCCTCTCGCTTTTGTTGCAGAGATTAATGAAAACACAAACTAAAAAGCTACCTGGGAAGTCCTGACAATGTAACATCATCATGCAGATTTCTTTAGGCTGCTACAAACACAACAGTCGTTGATGACTTTATACTCTGTCTTTTCTATGCCTTCTAAAACAATTGATAAAAATTCCTCACTTTGTTCAGTTCAAATCTGAGCCCCATGACTGAAAGAAATGTTATTTACAAAGGCAGCAGACACATTGCATTTCTGTCCAGCTCACTGATACTACCGACATTTCATCACAGTATCATTTTACTAAACAGTTTTAAGAAACAATAAAATTACTATAAAACCATCAAAACAAGCATTTGTCCCTTTTTCTCACCTGCTAATTGAGTGTTATTCAAGCTTCCAAAAAACCAAGTGTTGTGTCACAAAGCATTAGTTGCTAAGCATTATGCTGCAGAAAGAGTTTCTATTTCCTGCATTTTAATCAGAACATTCCGTTGTCCATCTAAATTCATCTCTGGGCAGAGAGGGTTCACTATGAACCACACCTCTCAAGCACAGATCCTTCAGGAACAACTGACAGCCTAAAATTTATGAATGGAAATTTATGGAGCAGCACTGAGAGAAGTCTTATGTGATTCCACAGGTATTTTCTAAAACTCTAAAAGGTAACATCAGAAGAACAGTAAGAGTCCAGATAGTAAATCTCATTAGATAAGTTATACTCCAGAAAATCCTGCACTGCTTTTATCTTTATCCTCAGCTATACAGAATCATAGCATAGAACCAGAGAATCACATTCATGCACTACCCTTTTAGCTTTGAAAAGACCAGACTACAGATTTTGTACTTAGACAGGTTTATTGAAATATTAATGTAAGATCTCTGCAAGCAACACCATCATTACACTGATTTCTCTAATGGTGAACAAGTTTTAAGGTCAGATGATTGGTGTGCTCACAGTTCTTTTCTTCTGTGCTCTTCCTAGATGCCATGCAGACCAATCTCACAGAGAAAAGTGTTCTACACCTGTCAATAAGCACATGTTCCCACTTTGAAACCCTCTCATGTTGTCTGACCACAGGCTCATATTCATCAATTACATCTGAAGAGCTGTTGGGAGTCCACTAGTACCCATTATAAATCAAAATTAGAGGAAATGTATCCTCTCAAATCCAGTTGGCCAGAAAATACTCAAGCCCACTAATGGCTCCATTCACAGTCAACCATTAAATGTTGTCAGGTACTGGGCTAGTTTACACTTATGACTTGCTTAGGGTCACTAATTTACCATTATTTTGGGTTCATACTTCCTTGACATAGTTCAATAGCCCATGACTGTGCTACCAATGACCTCTTATGTTTGTGTCTAGAGGTGAGTGAAAAACAGACACACATCACAATAGTGTCTCCCACGTCTCTTTAGAAAGGAACTCTTAGCCAATTGCAAGGGTCTCTATTTCAAACTGTCGCTGAGACTAGAACAGAGGCTGAAATACTTCCCAGCATGTTTGTACTTTGGTGCTATCTGCTCCCAGATTCTTTTTACTTATGTTTGGCTTCATCTGTTGACTTCACCTCCTTGCTCAGTACATTGAAGTTTAAGTAAGAACAGTAGTAAATTATATAGCATCTTGCAGTTACTTTACAAAGATTAGTTGAAAAAGTTTGATAAATCAATAGAAATTAAAAAGCAGTTTGTTTCTTGCTTCAGTTGTCTTGTTTTGACAGCACCTTCAGCATTTGCAGGTTTAATTTCTCTTTCGAGCTAGAGGCATGAAGCAAAATGTCAAAGAAAAATATTTTGTTCAGACTCAGCTAGTAATTTTAAGGTAATTACAGAGCTGAATGTTCAGCCTGAAGTTTTCCAGGTAATTAGAGGTTTAGGTTAGCTGCCTTTCTTTAGCAAGTATTTCAATTCTAAGTCATCTCTGTTAAAATAAGACCCAACCCACACAGAGAAAAATATTCCCTGGATCAGAGTAAATAGATTCTTTTTTCATATAGCCTAGTACTCCTATAGCTTTCCTAGAAATCTAGGTAAACAAACTGAACTAGTTATTCTGAGTTAGAGAACAGTTCCCGACGATAAAGCATGGCATTAAAATATTTGAGGTCAAAGAAAATGGTGATTCTGTTTACTTACTTTACAGTGTGTCATCAGCACCAGAAAGGCAGTCACAGTTCATCTTATCAGGTGCTTCCACATTGTAGCTGGCCTACAATGGCCACAGTTAATTTTGTTCTTATGTGCTACAGCCCAAGGCTCCACCACATTGCTGTTAACCACCAGGCAGGTCTGCACCACCCTCTGACCTGAGGTCACAGACACAAGTGCCCAGTGACAGCAGCCCCTGGAGAACCCAGCAGCCAACACAGAGTGCACTGAGTGGGATCCTAGTGCCCCATTTTAGATGTGGATTCAAATGCAGCGCCCCACTGATATGTTGGAGTGCACATGAATCCAGGTACAAAGACCAGGCCAATTTGTTCCTTGAAAGTTCCTTTCCAAAACTCTGAACCCATGCACTCACTCTGCTTGCCAGCAAGCCAGTGTTTAATATCATTCCAGAGTGAGAACTTCCAAGCAGAACTTTAACTCCTAGTCTCCATGCTGATACTTTCATTTTCCATGCGTATTGGAAGAATCCTATACTGGTATGCATACAGATATAAATAACCTTCCACATACTCAAACTTTAGCAGTGTTTTAGTGCAGAGTAACCAGAAGAATATGTGCAGATCAGTGTAGCACAGGGAGGAACTTTGTTTTTTCATTTCACACAATACCATTTAGACAGCCAAAGTCCCTCGTTCAACCAAAATTAAGAACTTTGGTAGGCTTTGAGCTCTTTCAAATAAATACTTCAAATAACACTGAAATAAAAATTTTCAACTACATGTGGTTTTTATGTCTTGAAAAACTACAAGTAAATATTTCAAATAATTCAATTATTCAGGACTTAAAACGAACCAGCTAAGCAGAAACAAACTTGTGCAGTACTTCAGATTACTTAAATGTATACTCTTCCACCTTCTAAATCAGCTGTTAAGAATTTCAGCTAAACCTAAATAAGAACAATGTCAAAAACGGTATGGCTCATATATATGAACTATATAGAATAGATGGAATCAAACCAGTAGTTTTAGAAATCCAATCATATATTGTAAAGCAATAGGAATATTATCTAACTTTAGTAACTGCCTTTCTAATATCTAACCTTGAACATTGAGAAGACTCAAAAAAATCTTAACCATCAAGTATGGCAAAATCTACACTTTAGCTATGGATTAATTATGGAGTGCTATTTATCACCTTCATACAGCACTCAAAGCAAGGAATATGCCCTAAAGGATCAAGTTTTGCACTTTGTCAAAATACTGAACTCACTATCAAAATATCACCACCACAACCAGCAGAGTGTTTAAAAAAGCCAAAAGTGCAGCAGTTTCCCAGTTCTAAGTTTCATTTTATCAAATAAAGAGCCTAGTGCTGCACTACTGATTTAATGAACACTTTCACCTTTTACACTAATGGCATCTCTTCAACTCCCTGAAGAAACAATAATATATCATGGATTCACAATCAAGAAATGCATTGTGACTACAAATTGTATTTCATATATCTCTCTGCACATAATTAAGATTTAAACTCCTTGCTACTATTTGAGCTATAAGCAACCCTCTGATGGTTTTTAAATGAGCTTTAATGATCGACCCACGTGAGGATTTTGAATACTAACATTATCAATAAAAATAGTTCTATAAAATATGTCAGCTCCACAGATCTATTTCTCATAATATGTTATTGCTATCATTGCAGAGAGCTGCATCATCCTATGGGCAGAGGTAGATAGGATAGTATCCATTAGAAAAAGCAAATATTGCATTGAAAACAGAATTGCAAGTCTCATTAGTATTTCCTGCTAATATACCAGTAAGGCTGGAGTCCAGCAGACCTTTTCTTGTTTACTTCATCTTAAAAACATTCACCCCAAGAGATGCATGTCAAATACCACTGAAGATCCAAGTAACATTTGCATAGCACTCTAGCCTGCCCATGCTGAAGGACAGCTATTCCTTTTCCACCTACTGGCATATTGCCCATGAGAATTGTTCCCTACAGCAGTAACAGCCTGTACTAGTCAGGCATCAGCAGCCAGTTTCTCACTGCTGTCACTTAGGTAACAGTGCTCCCCTTCTCAAAAATAACATCAAAACAACACACAAACAAAATCCCAAACCCCTTTCACAATGGATATGACAAAACACAAAAATGTAGTTCAAGTAAAAGCTTGTGAAAATAAAAACCTGATGCACAGTGGAATAAATTTAATTCACAATTATGTTTATACCAATTCAGCTCTACCATAACCAGGGGTCATATTGCACTTCTCCTCCAAAAGGTCCTGGGCAGAGCTGCCACCTGGAAGGTCCCAGGCAAGCTTGGGGAAGGGTACTAAGGGAGGATGAAGTTCAACCAGGGCAAATGCAAGGCCCTGCATCTGGAAAGGAAGAGCAAGACCAGTCAGGCACCAGCTGCCTGGGGAGGAGCTCTTTGGAGAAGCCTCTGGGGGCTGCCCAGCCTTCTAAACCTCTTGGACATACCCAGGAGTTTACTGACCACCTTGGGCTTCTCCAGTCATCCCAGTCTTCACACACGCCCACCCCTCAGGCTTCAGGCTGACCAGCCCAGGAATTCCAGCCTTGGCAAAGGCTTGCTGCATGCACTCCTTGATGCACCAGCCCTTCTTCAGAGTGAGAGTGTGCAAACACCCCAGACCCTGAGGCTCCCATGGCTGTCTCCACACACAGCAGACAGCTGTGAGCTCTGTAACCCTGTTCAAGACCCAAATCAAATTCCTGAATGAAATTCATTCTGGGGAGAGGACCATCAGAGACCTCTATAATCCCAGTTTTATGATCAACATACTTCTGCTTTCGTCCCCCCAAAATTATTTACAACGGAGTTAAGTAATACAACTAAGACTTTCACTAGCCCAGTGCTTTGGATTTTATCATAAGGAACACAACTGATACAATGATTGATATAAAACAACATCCAAAAGCATGCAATACCCTGAAATGATCTTTAAAAAACCTAAGGGAAATAGAAGTGTGTTTACATTGAATAAAGTATATGGTCATGTATTTAAAGTATTACAGAGCTTGCCTTTTGAATTACAGAGCTTGCCTTTCAAAGAGTAATTTGCAGAAAACATATTGAAGTCTTTGTTTAAAAGTAATGTGCCAAAAAATATGCATGCATGTAGTATAAATAAGACTTTTTGACTTTTTCTTCACTAGAAAACAATTTAAATTGTATTCTTTACAAGCACTTCACCTCTAAAAGACAATTTTGCTTTTTTTGCAATACTTTCGTCATTAGCTTTTATATGCTGGCTACCTAGCACATTTTAAAAACATAGAAAATTATATGTGGAGCCTTGAGTTGATTTTAAAAATCAATAGAGGCCTTTGGCATCAGTGAATCTGAACATTCTGAGAAAGAGCCAGGCCTTTACCTTCAATTCATTGCTCAAAATTTCTAACCAATGTTACTTTCGGTCAGCGCTGACACATTCTGGGGCAGCAAGACAGCATTACCTGAAGAACCACTGCTGCCATCGTGTCATGCACACCAGAGGCAGGAGCTGGACAGAACACAGACAGCAGCAACCAGTGCTTGGGACCCGGTTATACTGAAAACCCTAAAACACATTAATATATTAAATTCTCTCCAAAAATATATATTCTATCTGTGTTTTTGTAGCTCTCTATAAGAGTTACTCTTTATAAAAAATGGGTTTTATTCAGAGAGCACTTGCATCCAAACAGGAGTTCAATTTTCATAGAATCCAAATTGAAGTGTAAGAGAATGCAGCTCTCCCAGAAAAATCAATATTCAGTCACCAGGATGCTTAGCTTTACATTGGGCTGAATGCAATAAGAGCTGAGCAAAAGTGCACAACTTGCAAGTTTGCAGAAATATAAGCGTAGGTCAGAGATTAGTTCAGAACAGACTCCGTAAACTTGAGCATATTTAATAAAAGTAATACTGCTTTGATGGAAGTGATTTAGTGGGTTTTTTGATGTATTAGAAAGCATTCTTTATTTAGAAGATTATTTTTTAAGATTTTTGCTCATGCTATGTATTACACTAAAATTAACATATACTTTTAACGTTTTTTACTGATGAGTAAGGGCATAGAAGCACTTTCCTGCTTCATCTTACTCCAAAAACTTTCTTCACAAAGGCATCTGAAATCCTCAATAACTTATTTTACAGCAGTGCAGATACAGAATCCAACCTCAAAGATCCAGTCTGGAAAACAATGCCTAGAGGCACAACAATTGCTCTTTTACTCTCTCCTCCAACAACAATCTTCAGTTTTCTATACTGAAATGTACAGAAACTCCACACTGCCTTCCTGTGTGCTCAGTAGGAACTCAGTAGACTGCAGTCTCCAGTAGTGGGGAAAATAGGAGCAGCAGCTTAACTAGCATTCAAAGTGATGACAAGAAGCTTTTCTACATAATTACACTGGTGCCAATCTCCAGTATTCTCAGAATTAACAATATTCCCTGCAGGGGAGGGAGGGTGCAACTTCAGTGAAAAATTAACGGGATTTACAACATCTGCATTACACAATATATTGTTTCCTGTGAGGAAGACTAGGAAGATGCACACAGTCTTGGGGAGGCGGGGGGAGATGGAAGGCTTTCCAATTTTTGTTATCATACTTTTCTTCCCCCAGTATTTTACTTGGCTTTTTTGTTTATGACAGTTGGCTAAAAGTTACATTCTCTGATTAAAATCACTACTATAGAAGAAAAATTATGCTATAGTTATCAGCAGCATAATTACAACATATATTTATAATTCGGAATACTCTTTCTGGCATAGGAGGTAATAAAATTATTTTCATGTTCCCCACACTGGATGGAAGCAGGCTTATTTACACAAATGGATATATGCATCATTTGTTACACAAGAATTTATAAATATTCCCTAAAACAGTATTATGTTATTTTCCTGTAAAGGTAAAGCCAAGTAGAACATATAACTACAAGAGAGTTTCTGCTAATGAAGACTAGGAAAGGCCTCCTAGATCATGAACATAATTTCTGTGCTGCAAAGGCAAATTATAATAACTTCTTTAGATTTATCAAGGCCCTTGTGGAAAAAGAAGTTGAGACTTCTTTTTCTCTCACTACCATCATGGTATGCACAAAAAGAATTTCCTCTTACAACTAGATTGTATCCTAAATTGTAGCTGATTCCATTGTTTCCTTATACAAAGTTGTCTTCATTGTCTACTTCCTTCTCTCTTTTCCTTTGATTTAACTCTTCTGCATATTAACAAAGTGCAATGGCATGCCTAGATAGGCTCAATTTTGCTTAAACAAACAAAATAAAAAAAATCTGGGTCTAAGATGCCTTCAGAAATGGTGGATGACAAACAGCTTTGACTGCAAATTCAAGACTTACACATTACAGAAAAGATGTACCTTTTTCTTCTGGCATTAGTATTTCAATTTCAAGTCTTCTAGATGAATTTTATATTCTTAAATTGTTAATACAGTCCTTTTTTAAACACCATCTGCAAACCTAACAGCCCTTCTGGAGACTAACAGCCAGGAGTAAATGCCCTGCAATCTATTCCCCTTTTTCAGCTCAGGTCATCTATAAAGAAAGGCAAGACTAGTGTAGTAGAACAGACACCATAACAGACCTCCTTAGTCTTCATGAGCATCTCTCTGCATTAACTTATCCAGTGAATCTATCACACACATACAACCCAGGATGCAAGAGGTTATAGAGTGGCACTGCAGAAAGAGACTGGAGGGTCCCAGTCAATTACAGGTTGAACAGGATTTAGCAGTGCCCTGGCAGCCAGGAGAGACAACCCGGTCCTGGAGTGCATCAGGCACAGAATCACAGCCAGGCAAGGGAGAGGATTGTGGGAAGCTGTGTGAGAAGCATCTGAGATAACCTGGTCTGTTCAGCCTGGAGAAGAGGAGACTGAGGGAAAACCTCATCACAGCTACAACTTTGTCACAAACAGAAGGCAGAGGGACAGGCGCTGACTTTTTCTCTCTGGTGACCGGTGACAGGACCAAAGGGAATCGCCTGAAGCTGTGTCAGGGCAGGTTTAGGTTGGATATTAGGACAAGGTTCTTCATCCAGAGGGTGGCTGGGCACTGGAACAGGCTCCCCAGAGAAGTGATTACAGCACCAAGCCTGACAGAGTTCAAGGAGTGTTTGGACAAGACTCTTAGGTGCATGGTGTATCTCTTGGGACTGTCCTGGGCAGGGTCAGGAGTGGGATTGTGATGATCCTTGCGGGCCATTTCCAGCTCATGATATTCTGTGATTCACATTTGTCAAAAATCAGAAGCATGAAACATTTCCCAATGCTACTGATTTTTAATTAGCAATCCAAGGCTGAACTTTCCTTTTTTCTTGTGGCTCTTCTAAATTCCTGGGGCAAAGTCTATTATCCCAAATGGATTTTTCACAGTAATGCTAAATTGAGCATCCCAAATTTGTAGGACACTAATTTAGCTCAATTTGATAAGTGTTTTTGATCAGCAAACCTCAAAGTGCTTGAAGGAGAAGCATGGGGCTACTTAATATGAGTTTAACTCTGTAGGTTTCAGATTCAAGAGCAATTCAGGAACTGAATTTCTCCTGTCAGGGTTATTGCTCTCATGCGAGAAATGGCATTACTAACACGAGTGAAGGGAACACAAAAGCTAGTCCAGACCAAACTACAAATACACATAGTCTGGAACAGTGGGGACAAGAGTGTTCCCAGCACAAAGCCCAGAAATTAATCTCTCACACCGCTAATTTCTTTTATCATTTGGTGGGAGTGAAAATTAAAAGAAAACATGAAATAGAGGTATTGTTAATGAATTAGTCACACTACTTATTGAATCTGTCTGGAGCAAAGTACATTTTATTTGAAATATTTTGAAACAGATCAAAAAGCTACATACTCTTTCTCACTGCAAAGTAAAAATAGGCAGATTGCTCAGAGATCAAACTAGACAGTTCCAAAGATCCTTTCCAGCCTACACCAAGCATTATTTATCATGAATGGTTGAATAAAAATCTAGCAACTTACATAGAAAAGGTGGATTCTATATTTAGGGCCCTGATTTCAGCTGCAGCCTTTGACATCAACTGCTTGAAGAAATAAAAGGAAATAAAAATAAAAAAACAAATAAAACAGAACACCAACTACCTAATACTCAAAACACTAAAGCACTCAAGAATCATTTCCATTCAAAGCAAATGCAGTTCCAAGTTACATAGGAATCCTTTGCACTCTGATAGTCACACAATCAACAAACCTTGCTACCACCTACTGTTTTTTAAAGCAACCCAGAGTTCCAGAAGTATACTTTGAATGTTACAGATGTTATTCTTGTAAGCCCCTTAGATGCCTCACCTGCCAAATCTGCTATTTAATAATCAGATCCACCTTTTAGGAGCTACATTTCACTGTTCACTTCCTCCGGGAGAGTTAGTAAAAAAACCCAGCATAATGTTACATCATAGATTTTGCTTCAAATTCTTTCTAAAACTTGAACCAAATTATGTCATCTTGAAGAGACTTTCAGCTTGTACTCTGGAAATAACATGTGCACAGGACATCATGGAAGGCTTGAATGAGGGGAAAATCATACTGCCAGGCTTAGGACTGGCTCCTGTAAGTAATTAATCATTTTGGGTGCCTCTAAGAGCTCTTTCTTCACAGTGATTGTCAGGTCTGATACACAATCTCTTGCTGAAGAAGAGATTTTGAGCAACTTTCTTAAATACATAAAAAACCCACATCTAGGCATCCACAGACTTACACGGTGTACCCTCCCCAACTAAAATAAAAATTGGCATTTTTCCTCTATATTGCACTGCGGTTGATACTTTTCTCCCTACATTCATCTTCACATAATAACAAATTCTTCTCTGATGGCTCATGTGCATTTGAAAAGGTTAAGCCTTTGCTACCAAACAGAATATACAGGCATAACAAAAGAGCATCATAGTTCATCTGATAGCTACCCTGGCTATTTCTCTTTTATACTCCTTTAAAACAGCCCTACTTGATGTCAGTATAAGGACAAAGAGCAGTGTCGTGAAACATACTTGGTTCCTTTCACTTGTGTTCAAAGTCACTCTCAGGAAAAGAAGTTTACTTCACAATTGTCCAGCAATGGCAGCATTCTGAACTTCCACTACTCTCCTCCCCAAATATGCATGTACAAGAACAGTACATAACAAAAATTGACATTTATGCACAGCAAACTGAAACACAGGAGGGTTTTTTGTTTTTAAGATGACACTACACTTGATCACCTCCAGAAGTGGCAAGAAAGCAATTTTCCAAGTCTTTGACTTGCTTTCATTTTCAGGAAGGATACTGAGTCTGGGGCCAGGGAGTTACTCAAAAACAGTGAAGAACTCAGGGATGGGCAACTATAAAAGCCCTTGAATTGGACAGCTGTGTCAGCCAACCTGCAACACAGGCTTGTCAGTATTCATTATGCTGTTCCCACAGCAGAAAGGAGCTTAAATGCTCATTAAACCTGGAACTCTTCCAGACATTAAAGCAATATGCTGACTTGTCTAGCCTTTCAGATATGCCAGCAGTGTACTACCCTCTGGTTTTTTATGAGTATATCACCTCTTCACTGAAAAGTCCCACATCTAGGGCATTTCCTTAACTTTAAAAAAAATAAATAACATCTGTTACGTTATTACTACTCACAGTTACTCACACATAAATATATGTGAGGCACAAGAATTTAAAAATCTTTATGATAGCGCTGCTTGATCATTTAAACACAGATGTTCTCCAATGACAGTTCTTCATTCTGACTGATCTTATAATACTAGCTTGCAATAATTTCCAGCAGCTAAATTGCTAAGTAAGACAGGTAAAATTCATTCAGTACTTTCTCAATATTCCTTAGTCATATAAGCAATTGGTGTTTTACCCTATTCACCCAGCAGGACAGTAAGTGAAAGGAGATCGCAGTCAGATTCTCCAATCTGCTCCTGCCGTGCTGCATCTATACGCTGCAACTTACCCTCAGCAGAGTGCCAAGCCACACTCCAGTTCTAAATAACATTGCTCCCCCCCCAGTTTAGAGGTTACTTTCTCCTGAATTAGTCCCTCCACATGATAATAAAAAACACCACCTTCTATTTGATCTTATTCAGGGCTCATTTTCCTACAACTTCACAACAAAACCCACCAATTGTAATCTGCCTTCCTACGCTTTATGTGATTTTTGATGGCAAACATTTACAGACAGGCAACTAAACCCAAAAAGCAGATACAGGAGGAGGTTTCCTAAATCAGTATTTGGCTGATGAATTTGAACCACTTACCAATTTACAGGACATATAAGAACAACTCTCAGCAACTTAATCTGAGTTATTTAGTTTACAGACATGGGAAGGTGTTACAAAGCTCAAAGTGAAGCCTAAAACGAGAGGAATATACAGTGGAGAGAAACATCTGCCACAGAATGCAGACAGTGAAATAAAATTAAAATCCTTATCTACTGCAGTGGTTTTGGTTTGTTGAGGTTTTTGGCTAATGTACTAATTATGTAGTGGGTCTAAATTTTTGGGGGGTAAAGGGTTTTTAAACTTTTTGTCTCTGTTTAAGCTTTTTATTTGTATCAGAGTTGCTTTAACATTTGCTTATTTTAGTATGGATACTTTTGCTTATGTCTATGGTTTGAATGCTCTATCTCTCTGTGTGTTTTTTTATGAATTATAGGAACATTCTAGTGTATTATAGTCTATTACTATGGCTTACAAAAGAATTTTAGCTGAAGACTAAGGTATTTTTTCATTCTTTTCTTATTTGGGATTTGACTTTTTCTTCACTGACTTTGGTGTCTTCACATTGTTTTTTAGTGTGTTTCTATTCTGTCATTTTTTTCTCACTTGAGAGAGGATTGAAGATATGCAAGTTTTATTTGTGTAGTAAAAGAGTTAATATTTCTGCCTGTGCCTGCAGATGGTTGTGTGATTTCTGACGGGTGAGGGCTGCACTTGTGGTGATGTATTTCAGGTTCACTGGGGGGCTGTGCCAGGATCTCAGGGGCTTGGGCCAGAACAACAGCAGCTGTTCTGGCTGCATGGCTGGTTTTTGGCTCTTTCTGGTTTAATTCTAGTTGTGGGGCTGATGGCTTTTTTCCTTCTTCCTTGACATCCGTAGGGGGCTGGCCTGGCCATAGCTGCTCTCGGATTTGGGGGATGTTGGCTCAGGCTGGGCCAGCAGGGCAGGGTTTAATGCTGGCAAGGCGTCAGCAGCCGGGGCCATGGTCTGCGCTCTGCTGCTTGGCCACAGCACCAGGAGGGGGAAGAGCTTCTCTCCTTAAAGGCCAGAAACAACACGGTTTTTCTTGGGCATGCCTGTCCTTTAAATGTGTTTTTAAGGAGGCATATTTAACTTTTTTAAGTGGTTTAACTGGTGTTAATCTTCAAAACTAGTCACTCAACTGTGCTAGGCACCTTCCCTCCTCACTAAAAATCAATTAATACAAAACCAGCACACCTACACAGGCCATTTAAATCACAGGCACCATCATACACCTAAAACAACCATCAATAAATATAAACTACTACCCCTGTTTTCTCCTTAAGTAGGCACAAAATAGTGATGGACTTTGTTTTCTGCACTCTGGCAAACATAACTTAAAAATAATACATCCAATACCCTATTCTCCTCCCCACCCTTTTAATGTACTTCAGCAAACATAACCATGTGGCAGTCAGCTAAGATAATGATTCCTGCTGCCACCTCCTTATTCACCTGTTTTTTTTAACCTTCCCTGGAGCACTTGAGATGACCTGAACCTGGCCTGGAAATTAACACTTTCCAGGTTTTTGATTTGTGTTGCACATGCTCTTAAATTAGCACAATTATATTCTGAGTCTCTAAAAGAAAACAGCTATTTGCAAGTGACAAACCCAAGCTCAGACTGTATATGAACAACATACATTTCTTCTCTTGGGTAAGGATTTTTGACAAATTAAAATATAACCATATGATTAAGCACAGCTATAAAATTCAGAAACCTTTGGTTTGGTTTTTTTATTGGTCGTAGTTTCATTGCACACAGAATCAAACATGAAATTTAGACAGTATGCAGGACAATGTCACAAACCAGTATTTTGAAGTAAAGGACTGGTGCTGATAACTGAGCCCCCATTTGTTCTGGCCATATTCTCAGTCTAGAGTACATCCACCTGGCAGGTTGTTGAGCTAGAAAGAGCAGTTTCATTAAGTCAGGTTAATATTTGATATGAAACTGAAGATTCCCCCCCACCAGTCAACCTTGAACTCACAGAAATATCCATACATATCTGCCACCACAGATTCAAAATAATAACTTTTTTTAAAAACAGATGCCTATTTTTAAAACAAGGGTGTGAGGAACATTAGTGGGATTGGTTAGCAGCATATACAATTAGCTATGGAATTCTAAGATTCAGAACTGAAAAATGCAGACTGGATAACTCAAATAGATTTCTCCAAGTTCACTTGTTTTACTCAGTATATTAGTGTTATAAAACACTGAAAACACTACAATACTATATTTCAGTCTCCTTGAAGAGCCCATATATTGTAGCAGAGCCATAATACAAACAATGAAATGGCAGCTAACAGAACTGATAAGCAAGTGAAATAGAAATGAATTTCTGTATATTTGTGTTTATATATCATAAATTACAGCAGCCTGTCAGAAGGTTATCTTATGTATTTGTTGTTTTCTTCCATACATTTGCCTACATTAGTTTTGCCTACATTGCCTACACTCTTTACCTTCTACATGTCTTTCATAACTGCATAACATATTTTACTTGTGCTGGTTGCTTTATTCTTAAAAATGGCATTATTTTGTGCACACAAGCCACAAATTAAAGAGATATCACACAGAATCCATTCAGGTGGGTTAGTGACATGAAATGTGCCATTGTACCATCTTGGAAGCCTTTACAGAAGAGTCCTTATTATGAATTGGTATAAAAAGGACCCAGAGATTAAGGGGAACCAGATTAATGGGGCTTCATTTCTCTGTGTGAAGTGGAAATAGATCCATGCCCAGCTACCTTATGTCCTGCTGTAAATTCTCCTGTAAGAATCACAAGAGGTGTGATGCAAGCTTACTTCAGAGTCAGCACCATAACATTTTCTCAAGCTACAGGAACTTGAAAAGCAAATTAATTCCAGCAATTGTGTATCAGACAATTTTCCTCCCTGATACCTCCCATTCTTCTCCTCAACACCCTGCATTTTTTGTTGTACAGTAGTTTTAACATGTCACTAATCTCTTTTATAAACACGTGTTTATGTAGTGCATGAGTTCAACTCCCATAAGCTCTTTTAGCAGGGACCATCTGATGTACTGGTTTTACTCATTTTATGACCAGCAACACATTTACCACTATTGTCTTGATTAAGGGTTATTTTGCATATGCTAATATGCTTTTACAACAATAAATGAGGATACCATGCCTGGGAACTGGATCCTTCTCCACACTTTGGAATAAGCACTGTGTCTTTCTCAACGACACTGTAGAGCACGGGCACTGACAAGTTGAGCATTTAGAGATCAGAAGTTGCATCAGTGGATAGAGTGTCCTGGCTGCCAAAGAGTCAGAACAAAGGCAGAAAAATATCTTCTCAGATATATGGTTTCTCTTCATACAGCAACAGTTTTGCTAGTGGCAAAATAACTTCCTACAACTATGCCTAGATCATCTGCAGACAACCCCTTTATTTGAGCAATTCATGCAGAGGAAATGGGCAATTTTTAGGAAAAGGAAAATTGTATCCAATTGCTATGATGCTTTGGGGACTATTCCTCAGGAATAATAGGTCACAGAATGTAGCTAGAGACAGTGGTGAGTTTCAAATATCTCTATAGCAACTACATTTATTTTAAAACATAAAAAAGAAGTAAAACCTTTCTGCATCATATAAATAGCAGCGTCTGTCTTGTGCAGTTAGAAGGGATTTTTGTGTTGACTGCTGCATGCACATCACTGCTGCTTCTTTAAAACCAGTGCTTGCATCTTCTGCCTACAAAGAAAAATGGTGCCTGGCTACAGAGGCAAAACAAGTCTTTACACTGATCTCCATACAGTAATAATGTTTCAGCTAGGTGCAAAGAAACAGTGTGATTTAAATATAATTTATAAAACATGACTGTTTTTATAAATTAGAAAAAAGATATTTTTTTCTAAACAAAATTATAGCAGAGTATAGTGAATAGCAGACATCTGCACAAATACAATAGCACTAAAGTGAATCAAACTCCCATTCTCTTCTTTCCCCAGCTGACTGAATAGTGGAGTATTTCTTTTATCACCTAAAATATAAGGTGTTAGAAACAAACCCACACTTTAGCAGTGCTGAGTTTTTCCTAGCTCACACAGACCTAAATTTGTGCACCCTTCCATGGAGGAAACTTACAGGAAATTGCATTTATGCTAAAACAAAGAATATTAATAATAAGCAGGTTTCAGTGTGAGCTGAGCTGGCAGCTGGATGCATCGCTGCAAAGCAGGAGCCAGCACACAGAACAGCACTCATGGCAGATCAATACATTGCACCGATCTGCAGGTCAAAAACTGCTTTCCCTTCGTTGCAACTCCTGGTGGAAATCTTTGATCAGAAACAGAAAAAGGAACTACAGCTGCAGTTAAAGCCAGGAGAGGTTTCAATCACAGGAGATTCAGGACCAGCTGTTCAAACCAGGCTGTGTATCTGAGCACAGGTGGTTCCCAGAAGAAAAGGGCCCACTTTAAAAAAACTCAACGTGGTTTTAAAGAAGGCTGGATTGTACAGTTATGCCTACTGCACACTGCTGAGGAGATTCAGCTCTCCACACAGGTTTGCTAGCATCAGTAGCAGAACTGACTGAAACTAAAGATTACTGCCATGGGCAGCAAGTAACTGGATGGGTCTGATTCAATTTTCTGATTTTGTAGTACAAAAGTGTTTTCAAAATTTGAAAGCATCCTTGATGAGGGAATTCACACTCACATATACACACACCAACCCCTCTTTGGAGTTTTTTTGTGGTTTGGCTTTTGTTGGGTTTTTTTTCATTCACACATTTATTTTTAAAATATATATCCACCCTGGGTTCAGCTACTTTTATCATCCCTAAGTACTGTACTATTTCACAAACAAAGAGGAATTTGATCCAGGATAGATGATCTATTTAACAAAGTATTTGTTAATAACAACATTTGTTTTAGAAATTACTAAAAAAAATATTTCCAACATTTCCAGCATATATAATAACTTTGTTATAAAGAAACAAAAAAACCTCTTTGCTTAGAATTTTGCAAAACAGAAACACAATAACTTATGAACAGATTTCAAATGGACATACCCAGAGTATTAAATAAGTTCAGGTTCAGCTGGAAAAGTATCTGCATTGGCTGAGAGTTCATCACAGCCTCATAACTTATTTATTACACCTAGGTGAGTTTTGAAGTCTATTCTGATATTGGATAGCTAAAATAGGTCCATAAGACCCCAGCCTAGAAAGATTTTTTGCTTCTAATAGTCACATTACCTTGGAAAGAGCTGGAATAAAAAGCACAAGTAGATCTGTCTTTGTTGTCTTGTATGGCTCTACAAGGTTTTGGAAATATAGATGCATCTGAATAAACTACTTTGTAATTAAACTAGATGACTTTCCAATCTATTTTTTAAACTACCTGTAGATCACATTTTGAAGCAAGCAAAGTAAAATGGTAACTAATGAACAAGTAAATTCAAGCTGTCAGATTTTCGGAAATCAGAAATTCTGCAAAGACTGTATTTTTTAATTTAAAAAATGTTTAAATATTTTGTCACCTTTCAACACTATTCTAAACAGCAGTGTATTTTTAATATATTCTAAGATCCGTATGAAATACAGAAGGAATGCAGACAGCATTTTCAAAAACAAAAGAGTACATAATAAAAAGAACCTAGGATTAAGAATCTGCATTCAGACAAGTATTTTTTAATTTTCCAATAAAATAAAGCCACAAGAAATTCCATTTGAAGGATGAGCATTCTTATTTCTTTTCATCTCTGCTACTTTTAGGAGGCTGAGCCTCCCTTAAGAGCTTTTTTCCCTTTGTGTTGAGTTTTTTCTTAGGTTTTTTGGCTAATTTAAGATTCATTTGGGGTTTTTTTATGCACTTTCATACATGGTATGTTGCTTCACAGCAAAGACATATCTGTTTAGCAGGACAGATTGTTTCTGATGGGTACTCTATACTACGGTCTTAAACCATTCCAAATGCTGTTTTCAGACCTCAGATTGATGTCATCACAGTTACTTTAATTCAATAATTATCAGTGGAATTCCTTTTCACTGTTGTATCTTATGTGGCCTTGAAAGTAGTAAAGACTATAAAGCTGTAAAAGAAAAAATTAAATACTGGAATCTGTAAGCCAATCAACACTGACATTAACCAGGAGATCCAGAACCAACCTGGATTTTTTCCTAGGAGCATGATAATAGAGTAACAGAAAATAACCAATTAAGCTGCTAAAGGCACTCCAATTTTTTCTTCTATTTTTCCAGAAGTGTATGTGTTTGTAGAAGGAAGCACTTAGTCCCTTTCACTTCCAGCACTTAGATACTTCCAGCACTTAGTCCCTTTCACAGCTGGTATTCCTATTCCAGACCTTCTCTCTAGATTGCTTTCCTCAAGTACTCCAGGCATAAAAATATTTTAGAGCAACAGAAGTCCCCTTCACAAAAAAAAATATGTTCAGGAAACCAAATTTACCTTTTAATTATATAATAACTTGTACACCCATCTAGTTATTTTTAGCAAAAGTCAATAGGAATCTGTCACTGCCAGTCTAGATATTATTAACAACAAACAAACAAGCTTTATTTGCTAAAAGAAATATAGTCACAATTCCTTTAAGAAAACTTTTTATAGCATGTAAAAAGCAATTAGTTGTCTGTTTAATTACTATCTAATCAGATTCATTTGCCTAGTGTGTCTATTTTACTTAGCTTTCTATATCTTGCAGCTCAAGATCAGGAGTCTATTAAATAGAGCAAAGGACGAAACATTAATTTTTTGGTAGTTTAGTGTTATCACCAGCTATTAAGCCTATGATAGCTATCAGAAAGGTCATATGCTATAAGACAATCACTTTGTTTTTCCAAGGAATTCAAGTAACACAAAGATAACATAACCAAATTCATTATGCAAATTTAATAATTTCCTTTGCTTTGCCTTGGTGAACATTCTATCTCTAAAAATGCAGGGAGAATGGAGGGAAAAAAATATTGTACTCCTTTAAATACTGGTAGTGTCTCAAAAAGTACAATCACCCTGACCCCACTTCAGCCATTTAATTTGTCAAACATTGGCTGTCTGGCCACACCCAAAGTCGGTGCTCTCTTGGAGCTCCACTGTTGCGTGGTGCCACTAGCCAGAACCCAGCTTCCAGCTCCAGCTTCTCCAGGGCACTCTTACATATATACAGCTCTATTTCTCCACCATCTGTAGTGGTTTAACCACACCCAGCAAACAAATGTAACGGGTAGAAAACTGGTGGGCTGAGATTAAGCCAGTTTAACAGGGAAAGTAAAAACTGCACACACAAGCAAAGCAAAACAAGGAATTACTTCACTGCTTCCCATGGCAGGCAGGCATTCAGCCATCTCCAGGAGAGCAGGGAGCCATCATGTGTGATGGTAATTTGGAAAGACAAACTCCATCCCTCCAAATATTCCCCCCTTCCTTCTTCCCCCCACTTTATACACTGAGCATGATGTCATTTGGTCTGGAATATCCCTGTGGTCAGCTGGGGTCACCTGTCCTGGCTCTGTCTCCTCCCAACCTCCCGTGTACCCCCAGTCTCCTCCCCAGCCTGGCCATACGAAAAGCAGAAATTGGCTCTGTGCAAGCCCTGCTCAGCAATAACAAGAACATCTCTATGTTATCACCACTGTGTTCAGCACAAATCCAAAACACAGCTCCATACCAGCCACTGGAAAGAAAATTAACTCTACCCCAGCCAAAACCAGCACTCCATCTCAAAAATTTAGTCACATGTCATATCCTTTCTTCTTTTCATTTGAACTCCACAGGTTCATAGTACTGACTGAAGCCTCCATTGATTTATCAATTATTAAACAGAAGAGCATTGAACTGCTCCCTCATTTAACCTGGAGGAAAGAACAGCTGCTCCAAGGAGCTCAGATCCACACCATATCTGTAGTTAGCACAGAAGTGACAGAAGTGATTCACCCTTGTGAGCTGAGAAATCAACATGGTAGCAATAAGCATGAGGGTAAATAGTATAGTTACATTACTTGCATAACTGTTCAGCCCTCCACTATTTTTCCTTTCCTCCTATACATTCACACATATGAAGTGATCTGAAAACATGATGTATTGAAGACTGTTTTCAAAACTGAAATGTGACTACATATGAACAACAGCTATGCACTCTGGCAGAAGCACCAAAGATGGAAGGATCACATTCATCTTTCTCACAGAAACTAAAATATATTTTGTGGTTTATGTAGCTAATGTAAGCTATTTCAGTTTAATGTATTCATAAAAGCTCTTTTCAGTTAAAAATCTGGAAATTTTTATAGAAATATTATGCTCAGAACTCCAAGTACTAAAAATATGAAGAGAAGAAAAAAGCAAAGATATTACTTTATTATTCTCCTATCTGTTTCACTGCATGTAATTGCAACTTGGATGATCATGCAAGATGTGACCATAGTTTGTATTCCTTATTCCCCTTAGTTTTATTAGCCCTCCCTTCCTTAGGGTTTCAGTGTTCCTGAAAGTAATACTTGACCTCCCCAGGGAAGATCTTGATTGTGCTTCTATAGAGTTATATTTTTGAACAAACTGTTCAGTTAATGCTTCCTATCACTTAGGCAATAGCAAGCAGTATAAAAAAAACATATAGAAGCACAAATCCTACTGTCTGGAAATTCTTTTCAAATACTGAACTCTTTTAATAACTTCTTTTAATGATGACCACATGCAACATAGGTGCACAAAGGTAAATATAACAGAAAAATAATCTGTGAACTCATTATTGAGTAAATATTGATCACGTGATACTTGTTTATGAAACCTTTTTCTTGCAAGAATATTTTATTTCAAATAACTGTTTAAAGTATTGCAAAAAATTTGTATAGCATGGAGGAAAATACCAATAAAAAGTACCATGGACATCCAGAATAATAGCAATGATTTTCTAGCACATGCATGTTGCACATAAAACCTTGTACTGCAGTCTTTCCACTCATTTAGGTCAAGAATTTTTATTCTAAGTTGATTACAATGCTGCATATAATGCCACTATTAAATTTTCTCATACTACATACAGTGTGTTCTAGGATAAATTGCACATTCATTTATTTTACATAGTTATATGTAAGAAAATAGTAGTCAGTGCATAATATGAGGTAATTTTTTGATTCGTAAGAACTTTTGGTTAGGTAATTTTTCTGTTCAGGTTTTACCTGTGAGGTTGGAAGAAAATAATATTTTATACTCCTTTTTAGTTGCTTTTTCTTAGTTCCAAGATGCTACCAAGGAATAAACTTCTAGAGAAGAGTGACTATTCTTTTTTTCCCTATTCCTCTTCTGTTAAGTAATTTCATTAATATTTCATCTGAAGTTGCCTGTTTCTGTATAGCAAAATCCTCCTCCCAAAGAGGCCATACAATATTTCTCCTGCCAGAAATTTAAGACAGATGATTTATTCTGTATCTTGTTTTTTAAGAATACCTGATTTCAGCATTTTTTAAAACTGGGCTTTGTTTGCCTTCTATTCACAAATTCAATTACCCTTCCTTGATATGGAATAGTCTTCTACATTACTTTATTTTGCAGTTTCAAGTTTTTTTCTACTGGTTTTTGCTTGGCTTGCTTATTTAAGTCTTCCTGCCATCTTTTGATGATATGTAAGCAGGTCTTATCATTAAGGGAAAAAGAATCAAGGAGTAAAAAGTAGCTTCAGTTCCCACTTTGAATCAAGTTAAGGTGCAGACTTCTTGTTTTCCTGCCAAGACTAAAGCCTTCTAGTGGGAGCTCAAACATAAGGGGCTCGTTCCTCACTAGAACATCTGAAACATCATCATTCTCTGCAAAGATTGCTAAGAAGAGGCACCAAACAGAGCCTGTGAGTAAATACTGGGTGACAGTCAGATGCTGACACACTCAGCTAGGTTTTCATTTTCATATCCCAAAATAAGACTTTGAACATGGCTATGTACACATAGGTCCCAGAAGTCATTAGTTCAGCCAATGTCAACATTTGAATAAAATATTTCACTCAAGACACTGATATTCTCATAAGATACAAATAACTATTATCCTAGGGTAATATGAAATGACCAGTGTGAATTTTTGATATGCGTGTCTTTCATACTGTCTAGAAATAAACACAACACTGATTTCATGTTTATAGTAGGTCTAAGCATTTCAGCTCCCAGGCAATTCACTGTTTCCAGTTATAGTTAGACCTGCTCTTAAAAATATAAAGTGTACTCTTGCTCCTCATCACCACCTCAGATGTCAAACTACCCTATCTCTCAGGCACTCTACTAGCAAAAGATCATCTTTCAACAAATCCTTCTCTATAATTGTCACTTATGCTGCACACATATCACCACAGCACAAGCTGAATTTCTCTCTTGTTTCTCAATTCCCAGGCTGGCCTCTTTCTATTCTCAGGTTTCACTCTTTGATTACAAGGACTTAGGAGTGAAGGTTAGACAAGATGTCCTGCTGAAGAGTTGAGTTGACTCAGAAGTACTGACTCATCAGGTTTTCTTGTCAACAATGATTACTCACTGATCAGGTCACTCTTTTTGTGGAAATTGGTCAGCCTCTTATGGAGAAAGTGTTCCACACTGGACAAAATCTGTGACATCATATATTTATATGAATTCCTGTGAGACCACCTGCTGCCTGCTCTTTGACATGCCAGTGGAAATGTGCAACTGGACTTCTAAAAACCGTTTGAAAAACAGAAAGGAAGGCACTGCCACTTGCTAGGATACACAGATGTCACTATCCACTAAGCCTATGTCTCCCTCTACTACTGCTTTGAGAGAGTTTAACAAAAGGTGAATTTCCTCTTTCCAAAGGCTGTTGGAAGACTAAAAAACCCCAAAGAAACTGATCACAAAACAAACAATGTGATGATAAAAGACCATCACAAAGGACATGGAAGAAATTTAGCAGAGCTGCTCCTGGGTAGATAAGAAGAATGGAAAGTTGCAGCTGATGTATTTTTGTAGTTAAATCCAGAGTTTAGACAACAGCTGAAATTCTTAGAAGAGGAAGAACTGTTCAAGTTTTGCAGTCCCATGAAAAACAGACCTTATGTTGAGGTGCATTGAGGCAAAACCTTTGTAAGAGTCTTCACTCAACAAGTCTCTGCAAAACTGTAGCTCTCAGGTGCTTAATTTTCCATTACTTCCTATCGCTGTTGTGGTGCTTAAGTGTTTTTCTCTCACCCAAACAGGTAATTTTGGAAGAAGGCTGTACAAAGAAACAGAAAGAGAAACATTAAAATCCTGGACATTAACACAGTAAGAGACATTTATCCATGGAGACGGTCACATCTGTAGCCTAGCTTTTCTCACTTCAGTTTTCTTTTTTCAAAGCTTCATTGCTTCTGTTACCCCTTCTGTTACCTCTTCCTTAATTTCTCTCATTCAACATGCCCTTGTTAACACTAGAAAGGTATCTGCTCTTCCCCAGATGCTGATATTTCTGGTATGATTCTTCTTTTGCTCATTATTTGCTCTGCTTTGTCTAGTTTGATTGTAAGTATTTATCAGATCCACTGTTATTACAGTACAAGGTCAGTGAAGACCCAAAAAGCAGTAAGATTTATGTGCTGCTACCCAACTGACTGTGGGTACAGCAATTAGCAAATAAATCAGACCCTGCGACTTCTAATGGGAAGAGTTATTGGGAATCAGATCTCCAAGACAGTCTTGCCATTCAGGACAGGTGGCTCAAGCCATTTTCATTTCTGTTTAATACATACATAGCTGAAACAAGGGATGCATAGCAATGCCTTGGATCAAAATAGTGACTCCTCATGTCTTAAAGAAAGTATTACTATCCAAAAAAGTTCCCTACCATATTGTTAGCGTTTCCCTTCTTCAGGGTTTGACACAGAACAGAAGAAATTTTTAACTAAGCATTTAATTAAAAGCCTCTATAAACTGTTCAAATAATACAGAAATTTTATTTTTTGAATTTAATAGCTGACACAGCCAATTAAAATTCTTGATGAGCAGGAAGATAAAGTAGTATGATAGTCTGTAATTGTTCAGGTTATAGTAATCTGACAACTAGCATTCTGGTGAGGGTTATCCCAAATTTCTGAGGGAATCTGCCATACTGCAGAGATGAACTTGCCAGACACAGCGGTTTCATTGTACCAATGCAAGTATCTACTGTTCAGGCTACTGTATCTCTATTACACATTTTTGCCAATACTCAGAATAACTAGCAAGATACTAGCAGATAAAAATGCATTGTGAAGCTCTGAAGGGTTTCCAAACATGTTGAACTGCATTTATAATATAATGTTTCACTCAGGCTTTGATTACTCCTTGTCTAAAGCCAAATTAACACAGAAAAATAATGGTATGCCTTTAGTCAGTTAATACATTCTGAGTTGTTGCATTAGATGTCACTGTTATTTAGAGGAACAGTACAATTTTGGTCTAGGTGGACTTAGCAAGGAATAGCTTAAGGGTGACTAAGTACCTTCTAGCTCATCATATACAGACACAGTTCCATTTTACTGATGATTGTTAAAGGTGACAAATAAAATGACTGTTGGCAGTTGCACTCCGTTCCCCACAGAACAAGAGTCAAATTCAGTATACATCCAATAAAAGAATGTTGCCTAAGTGTGCTACCAAGTTTGACAGGTTAAAACAATCTCAGTAGGATAGCAAGGACAGACTGGAACAAAATAGTTGTCATAAAGGTGTCCACAGGACCTAGGGATTATATTGTTCTAGTGACAAAAGTGATGGAAAATTAACGTACTGCTTCCCTACCGCAAAAAAGTACAACATCTGCCTCCTCCACACCCTGGATCCTAAGATAACAACTATTTAAAGACATAGCATGAACTCCCACCTTCAGGAAAAAGATGGGGTGTGTAACAGTTGCTCTGTATGTTGCATAATGAATTTGCAAGGCATCAAGACTGAGCCTTGTCCAGCTTTATCTATTTAACCTTTTCTTGACCTGCCTGCAGCCTCTTTTTACTTTATAAGCACTAACAACATTATTTCCTAAATGATCAGGTTCTAGGGCTAATTTTTTATCTGTGTTATCTTCTACAGTACAATCATAGTTTTATACAGATAGAAATAACAAGGAATTCCATGTAGAATGAGACATTCCTGGATAACTTAATAATAAAGGAAAACACAGACCTGGTGCAACAGCAGAAACTTGAGAAGTGAAGAAACATGGTGGAGTACAGGAGAGAAGGAGTACAGGCATGAGAAAATAAAAAATGGGGCATAGGTCTGAACTGATATCCTGCAGCTATGAAGTCAGCAAGTCACAAAAAGTGGGCCTGCAGCTGAAAAAAAGGGGGTATAGGAAATAAAAAAAGAAGTCATATGCAACACAATGAATATACTATTCCCACCAAAGGCTGAGGAACCCCTGTAGCACCTTCACCAACACCAGAATGAAACTCCTGGAGTTATGTCCTAGAAGTATCAGTAAGCTTATAAGCTTATTAATTTTAACTCTATTAGCGTTGTTGTTGTTGTTATTATTATTATTACTATTACTATTGCTATTACTATTACTATTATTATTCTTTTCTGCATACATGTTATAATTTCATTTGGCCCAGTAATGGTTCTAGGATTAATTAGACTGTTAAGATTTCAACATTAGCAATAAATTCCTGGGCTTTAGGCACACTGCAGTGCTCTTCACTATGCAGAGTTGAAAGCGTGCATGGTACGCTTACAAGAAGCAGGTAATACTGCTATGGTGCAGGGGGTTTAGAAGAAAAGTGCACATGCCAGGCGTGTTTTGGCAGTAGCAAAACCTACGAGCAGAGTGCTCTGTGAGAGGGGTAGACGACACTTCACCTCCCTTAGAGAGAAATCGCCGCAGGATGCAAAGCGCGATCAAGGAAGCCGCAGAGCTCTGGAGTGCTCTGAACAGCTTAGCAGTAGTCAGTGACTGCAGGTATGAAACAGGATCAGCCTCAATTAGCCTGAGGTATGTCTCATTTCTGCCCACAGAGAAAGTTTGGAGTACAACAGTTGTCAGCATTTCTACCTACACAGTAATTCTAAAAAAAATAAATTAAACAAATGCAAAGCAAAGGTCATCTTCAGCTAAGTAGTTGTATCTAACTTAATTATTCAGTAATATTAAACAAAAAAAGGGAAAGCAATTATTCATGTTTTGCTTACTCTCCCAAATACTTCTGTAAAGTTGTGGAAAAATGATACTGTATCTCTAATTTTGAGAACACTGTACTCTGTTCTCCTTCATAGTATACTGGTTTATTTTCAAACAAGTTAAGAACAAAATATTATAAGACCCTCAGACACTAGTCTTACTCAAATTTTTACTCATTTCAGTTAGACTCCATCTACCCTGGACATTAATAAGAACTGATAATTTTACTACCAATCCTAACTGTCAACCCTTAAGTCTTTGTCTTGTCCCTTGTGCCATTGGATTTACTGTTTAATTACATCATCCTTTAGTTCCTTTTGTTCACAGTCCAGCTTCTTTTTCTCCTGCTCTCCACACTTTCTTGAGGATCAGTCAGCATATTGCAAGTATATATTGAGCAGTATATTTAAAAAGTGTACTTTTTGTGCCTTAAAAAATCATTAAATCACTTATGAAATTATTAAATATTATCTTTTCCAACCCCAAGCTCAGAGGAACCTGACTTGAAAGCTCCTTTTATTTTAATAATTTCCCAGTAAGTATCACACTTACTGCTTAATCTGTTCCATACATAACTTTCATGTTTTATCTCCCATCTTAATACTTTCCAATCTTAATCTAACAACTAACATGCTTTCCCATGTGTCACAGTGTCAAATGCTTTGTTGAAATCTATACATACGAATTATTTGCAGTTCCTTTTGACTGGCCAATCAACCTTCCAGTCAAAGAAAAAGTGTCAGGTCAGCTGGCACTATAAAAATATTCAAGCTTGAACTTTTGTGATAAACTGCTTTCCAGTTTCTTCTGTTAATCCAAAACAATTAACTTCCTGCAGCTGAAGATCTTGCATCTCACTGATCTCAAAGCAAACAATTCCAAAGTACAGTGTTTGACTTGTTTTCCTATATTATTACAGGCTGAATAGAAAATGATCACCAGCTTTATGTTAATATCTGTAATTGAAGATCTACACCACTCTGCCAAATCCATAATCTGTACAATTCTATACACAGTTCTTTAATAGCAGGAGGCTTTAACCAACACTGAAAAAGCAAAAGCATATTAATTTAAGCAGTTATTTAATGGGCATTTTTACAACAACAAACTGGAGAAGAGTCTGTCTGTAGATGAAATTGCCATTTCAGCAGTACAGCATCCTTTTCACAATCCCTTTTGTCACTGTACCCATATCAGAACTATATGATTTGAAAATTTCAGGTGAAGAAACTGAATATTTCCCCAAGCATTTAGCTGACATTCCAACACTCATGAGTTTCCTGCCTAGCTGATTTGCTTCCCAGTTTACATGTAACTGTCTTATTCATGACCTTCAAAAGCTGAAAGGTACTAAATGCCTATATATGCCTGTAAAACAAAGCAGCCTAAACCACTCATCTTCTAAACTGTTAAAGGCAGTCCTAGCATTAACCAGCAATCTCCAAAATCATCACTGGCATGGACACAGTTCAGACACTAGCACAGGATGGGGACCATTATAAAATCGTCAGTTTTCTAGTGGCTGGTAGCCTCATGTTTTTAAGGAAGTTTAAAAAGTATCAGTGCAGGCTACTCCATGTAAATCGCTTGGTATCAGTGGTCAGAAACATTCCTGGGCATGCCTAACTTATTTGTGAAGGTGTACATAAACACAGCCTGGGCATTTAGCTACTGAGGAAATCTTACACTGCAAATTAAAAAACCAGATGTAAACAGATAATTTCAACCTTTAAGGTGCACAGAACAAGAAATCAGTTTGTAATTCCTTATTTCTCCTTTTCCTCCCTCTGGACACATATAGGGATTAAAAGACTGCACTAGGAAGAATTACTTTGTGCCATATAAAGTTACAGCCTCAAACACTCTCTTCATCCATAGGTATTCTATCTAAGGAACTTTTCCACAGACAGACAAATTCACATTATTCAAATATGTTTTTTTTCACACCTTCAATTAGAATAATGAAATCACAGAATCAGTAAGGCTGGAAAACATTTTTAGGATCATCAAGTTCAACCTCAGCAACTAAATGTACACCAGAGATCTGACACTTAGATGTCTTAGTGGCCCTGGCCAATTTTTTTTCCGAGGTCAGGTCCCACATTACAGGCCCCAGAGTCCACTTCATCTCAGCCCCAGGTGTCAGTCATAGAGGAGTACCAGCTCCCATCTCTACCATACAACCCATGGGTCACCACCCTGAGTTATGGACTGACTTCCCAGCCTGACCTCATGTCTGCCTTATCACCACAAACCCAGCTGGAAGTCTCAGCTGTTGCTTAAGCTTGTCTGTGAGCTCTAGTCTGCCCTGCTTGCTTGATCCAAGTCCTCGGCTGGCCATACTGTCACACTTAACTTCCCACCCCCAGGAGCAGACTGCCTGCTGCTCCCTGACAGCGTGCATCAATAATTAATCTCTTGTTAAAGAAAAGATTCTGATTTTTTTCAATAATTCCTTTGAAGTTGTGTGACATACATATTAAGCCTTTTGACTGCACAAGGTCAAGGTGGCCACATCAGTCACATCAATCAGCCAGGTCAAAATGCAAATTTTCAGTCTAGAAAAATGTTCCTACTGGAGTTCCCAGTAGGTTGGTTTAGCAAATAGTCTTATTTAATATTTCCACTCATGGCCTTGGCTGGAAGAGTACATATCTACTAAAGAGTTTGACTAGTGGCACAGAGTTGACAAGGATACAAAGGAAAGCAGGAATGCGCTTGGGAAAAATAAAAATAAAAAAGACAACCTACAAAACTGGAATAGTACAAGCTGGATGATCTCTACTGCAACCAAACACAAGCATAGGAAGATAGTAGCTTCCCATATGACCTTCTAATATAAGCATAGATTATAACATTAGTTGAATACAAAAAAGGAGAGACTTTAATGCACTAGTCCAGTGTCTGGTGACTGCACAGCAACTTTATTAAATGTCTCTTCACATGAAAAACATGAACAAAAGTAGCCTGAATCTGTTGTGACCAGAGTGCATTAGACAAATTCCTACAATTCATTTCTCCATCTGAATTAAAACATGAGACTGCTCTCATCACAGCACTGATGATCTTACGGTACACTCAGTTTGAGATGGGTTTTTTGCTGCAAGGAAAGCATTTAGCTCACTCCCCCTTATGATGGCATGAGAGCACTAATCAAAACCACTGGCAAAGCACATTCTTTATTAACAGTCATTGCTGTGTGCTGCTGTTTGAGAAGCTAGTCACTTTTCTATCCTGCCTTATTCTTACTAAATACAAGCTTAAGAAAGGAAGTTTCAAGGCCAACCTGAATTAATTTGTGTTTTTTGGTCTGGCCCTTTTTCCCCCCCTCCCTTCATTTAGACCATCAATAAAACATTAGTTGTGAATGGCTGACTTGTTCCATTTCCAGCAGGTACACTCCAGACTCACTGGAAAGCTTTTCATTTTGAAAATGTTTTTGACACAACACTGCTATGTTACCATCTGCCTGAATGCCAAATCCCAGATAAACAGCTTCATTGGGACACTCTCTGTCCCTTAACATGAAATCTATGCTGAACTTCTAGGGGCAGCTTTAAATATCTTCAGACCAAAACCAAACACTACAGCTTGCACTGTCTGGAATACACTGAAAGGTTATACTAGAATATATAGTATGAAAAGATCAATATGGAGAAAGGAAAATGAAAAACAGATATGGCATTTAGTATTTATTAAGAAGGACAAAAAAGCTCAAACAACCCAAGCCATGCTGTTTTTTCCATCTTACTATGGATGTCATAACAAGGAAGCAACAGGAATGGAGTCCTCTCCCTTAGAGGCAGGCTAGGAGTCTGAATGTTTTCTGTACTTCATAGCAAATGCTGAAAGAGCAAAGGTCCTTTACTGCCATCACCTGGCATAAATGAAACCAGAAAAATAAACTTTTCAAGCAATACAGTCACAACTCATTATTATGTGCTGTTATGCAGATACAATGACAACATAGCCTGAGATTCTCATGAAAATAGAGAAGCAGTGAAACTAGAAAACTGTCTCTCAAGAGAAATACATATACCTTCATTCAACATCTGCATAATGAAACCGAGCGTGATCTCTGCAAAACACATCCCACACCCAGCAGGGCCAGGGCTTCCAGTCCTAGAGTGCTCACAGAAGGACCTGTAGAATTAAACCTAAAGTTACCAAGTTGATAAGAAAACGAAGATTTAGGATGAAGAATGTCAGAACAGAAAGCAGAATGATCAGGTGTATCAGATGCAAAGGCAGTGGTACTGTATAATCTCCAATTGTTGATTATGGTAAAAATTAGTTAGATATTATCAGCTTTCTTTGTGTTCCACACTGGCACTAAAATACAATAAAATACATGCAGGTGGTATTTGGAGAGATGACACAAAATAGTGTTCTAATCTAAAAATTATACAATTTGTCAGTTCTTCATATAGAAATATATCTTACAGCTTGGTATGACACACATTGCTACAGCTGAAACCAACAAAGGAGTGAAAGAGACCACAATCACTGAATGTCCCTGATCCTCCACTGCATAATTATCCAGGATTAGGCTGAGCTGCTAAATACTGAAGACACACTAAGAAACTAGTAAGATCCTCCCTACTTTAACAGGCCCCTCAAAGCATTTTTGGGTCAGAAATAATGATTAATCCACCAACTTTGTATCACTTTCTCAGAGATTGCTATATCCACTTTTTTAACTCAATGCAGTGATTTAGTTCTAAAAAGTACCCAGATGATATGTGGACCAGCTCTCTATCGTTTGCTGTTCATATATATCATTAAGGAGTTTTAAGACTCTCAAAATAACATGGGGGAAAACATTCATAATTCTTTCAATTAAGTTTGTGCTGTCAGAAGAGAATTATTTCCATAGCTTGATGTTCAATATATAGTCTTTTCTTATTTAACAAGGTAAAGAAAAATGACACACAAAATGTTGAAAATGCATTTCAAATTCTGAAAGAATCAAAATTCAGAAAAGTTGCAAATTCAAAGAGTAGAAAACTCAAAATACTGATGTAATAAATTTATCTGTTCATTTAAGTATGTATTAGCAAGGAAGGAACAATGCATAATAACTGTCACTTTTATATTTCTTGAACACCTGGCAAAAGCTGTCAGCTGAGGCTTTCATTAGGACAAGAAGTGAATAGGTCAGTGACCTGTATTCATCCAAGTTTTCTGGATGCAATACTGGTGAAAAACCTAGACATAGAATTCCTTGATATAGATATTTATGGCTCTTTCATACAAGATACCTATTCCTTAAATATTTTTGTCTCTTTTCAAACACAGTCAAAAAGAGAAGTGAAGAACAAAAACATGAAATTCAAAGCAAAATTTACAGGTTCAATTCAAGTTTTAATCAAATCCTTTGGGCCCACTTTTTGAAAATATTTCTTAGCTGTAACACCTATCCCAGATCAAAAGTAACGGGCTTCACAGACAGAATGCCCAGCATAATAAAGATATTACATGAGGGAAACGACAATATGAAGCATAAGAATAGAAAAAGAGCTCTATGGAGCTGGAGTGCAAATGGTTCATGCTATACACAAAGAGGCCAGCTCATGGCAGCACCCCTGAAACGACACTCGTGAGGAGCAGTGCTACACTGCAAACTCACTGCTTCCACACAGAATTATTTCCTTTTGAACATTTGCTTGGGAAAAAGTTATTTAATATTTTTTCCCATGACCAATTATTAAATACAGGAATTTGTCCCAAAAGAGAATCTGCAGTGAAGACAAATTTTGAAAATAAACTAAGATGTCAACGGTACTTATGAAAACCAGCAGAAGCAAAAACATCAGCATAACCACTAACTTTAGTTTTGCATGCATCTCCTTAGCTTTTAAAATAAGCAAAGCACTTAAGGGAAGGATTTCAAAATGTGCTAAAAACCGTAGAAGCCCATATCCCAATGGAAATCAGAGAGGTAAGGAAGATTATTATGATATTTATATAGTGTTTTGTTAAAAGTCCTGTTGGACTTACAGAATTAATTTTCCAGGCTTGGCTTTCTCACATATACATAGAACCAAAGAATCATGGAACAATGCAGGAAGATACTTTTGGAAATCATCCCACCTAAGCCCTTGTTCAAAGCAGAGTCACTCCTGAAGCTAGAGCAGGTTGCTCAGGGTCTTACCCAGCCGAGATTTGAGAAGCTTCAAGGGTGAGTATTCTGCATGCTCTGCAGGTAACTACTTTCACCTCTGGCAGGTCTTTCAAACAATCTGACTAACATCTGTAAACTGGAGTAAGGACACAACCTTACTTCAAGCAATTTTACAGGAAAAAATTCAGTGCCTATGACACATACATTGATTAAATCTACATACAGACATAATCAATGTGTCTAATTCTCATCCATTTGAATATCTCTCTACTAATATTTCAGAACTTGGAAACACAATTTGAAAATGTCATGGATATCAAACACTTCTGTAAGGCAGTTCTGATTTAGAGATCCATTTTGGAATAGTTTTGAATAGAACAATATTTAAAATCACAGGAGAAACTTGAATCACCTGCTTTATAAAGCTCTACAATACATTCTGATTTTTTTCAAAAAGGTAATAAAAGCTTCTTGAGAGGAACTGTCCATTACCTTGTTTTTACACAACACACTAAACAGCAAGCTTTTCCACTTTTCCTGTCTTATTTCCATTTTAGTTCAGGCCTTTTAAAGCTGCTATAAAACAAAATTGTAATTGTATCTTTTAATAAACCCATTCAGACTTTATAGGCAATTGTTTTTGCCATGGAGTGACCCTCCCTCAATTCAGGCACAGCTGCAGACTGCCAAGCAACAATTCAGTCACAAAACATTTCCTGGTATATCTTCTGTAGATGAAGTTAATAGGCCCTGAGTCATTGCCTCAGGCCATCAATCCTCTCAATCAGTCATTAATCCCCAGAAATTACCCAGAGCCTCAATTGTTATTGCTTAAATTAGGTCTTAAACAAACAGAGCAAATGAAGGTCAATGTCAGGAAACAGAATTCTGTAAAAATTCAAGAAAATTTTGGGAAGCATACAATAGGTCTGGCTCAGTTCAAGGGCTACAAGGACTTGATCACAAGGTCTTCTCTGGTTACTGAGGAGAAGACCAGAAGAACAGGGAGTTTAACTTCAATGGTATTTAGGTCAGATGTTTACTGTTATAAGCTCTCACTTCTGGCACAGGGTCCAGCCATAAAAGATGCCTGCAAAGTCAAAACACTGAAAATAAAATATAGTTCCATAATATTTTTAGCTATCTTGGGGTAGATGATGCATTTTGAACACACTCTATCACAGAATTCTATAGATATCTGGAATACCTCTTTCTAGACTTTCCAAAGAGAAAAACTACTTGAGAGCTACCTTTATGACAAATTTTATTTGCCCCTCCCCTCCCACTACACATACACAAGGGAAAGCATATTGCTCTTCAATATTACAAACTATTTATATGAATTCTTGTTAAATGTGTTGTTTCCTTTCCCCTCTTCATTCTCCAGCCCGATTAATTAGTCATTTCTATTGCCACTAAGCAATTATAATCAACATTCCTAACCAAGAAACAAGAGCATTACTTGCCAGCTGTCTTTAGTTTAGTTCATTTTTCCAGATAGCAAAGGCAGCTGACCATATCTGGCCCGGAGAGGACTCCTGCAAAGATGAATCCCCCACTTCTACAAAACCAGTTGAGATTGCACCACTAACACCATCTTCCCTCCCAGCTCCTGGTGAATTCATACATGAGCGGACACTGCAGCAGCATATGGGCTAGTGAAGCTTAATGAACCAGAATCAGCTGAAACACAATACAAATATTTAACAACAAGAAAGCAAAAGTGGAGCACAGCATTCATAAGCCTAAGCTAGACAAGACTTTCCTGGTTGCAGATTGTATTACATGCATGTGCAGCTCTTACAGAGAGTAACAGAGTAGAACTGCAGCAACTCAGAAGCTGTAAACATTGATAATAAACTGGAGTTGCAGAAGTAAAAAATACAATATGTAACATCTGCAGTAAATATAAATGTCATTATTTTATAGGTCATTAAATAACCAGTGAAATATGCAAGTTAGATAATGCCAAATAATTGGTGAGTAGGACTTAATGAGGCTTTAGGTTGGTCACTTCAGTCCATACAAGGAAATTAACAGGACAAAGAGGACAGATTTTCACCCAAATTCAGTATTTCCCATGTTCTTTGGAAATGCTATGTGAGTGAACTTCCTTGATTTTGCATGGTCTCTGCTAGAGCTCCTACATGATTGGCTCTGTACCAAGAAATTGGTGTGTTATCAAGTAGATCCACTGGCTACCACTACAAGGTAACCAAAGATTAGGCTGAAAGGTTTGTCATTTTCTTTTAATCAATACATGATTTTTGGTAGTGATACCTACTTCCACAGCTTTCTAATGCAGTGTAACAGCACAGGAACTGTGTGAGCATTGGTCACAGGTGATCTGTATTGCAAAAACCAGATCTTTCTATCCTTTGTGAGCATCATAGACTGTGTCTGCCGAGAGGCAACTGGGCAGACAGGATACTTTTATCCTTATTTCCACTTTTGTCTCAGATAAATAATTGCAGCAAATGGAGACCCTTATGTACTTAATCCATTCTGCCAATATATCCCAGTATTATTACTTCTTACTCAGCTATCTAGATCTCAGGAAGGTCATATACTTTGTTTATAATCTATCACTGTCGATTTGGTCTCTTATTAAACTGATATTATATACCAACTAATGCACAGACTCAGTAAAAGATACTAAAAACTACATATATATGTATAGCAAAATATTTTAAACTCCTTTGACTCCTGCCTTATTCTGGACAATATGTTTACAACCAAAATTTGCAGCAATTAAAATTAGCTTTTTTAGTTTAGCCTTTTGCAAATAAATATTTGTGAAGGTCCTCACTTTTACTCTGCTACTACAGCTTGCCGATTCAGATTTTAGATCAATCTAAAAGTATCTATGTTCCCAGAGAAAATGAATGGCACACTGAGTAAATGTAAGCCAAACACAGATGACCAGCTTTTCACCTGTACCAAGGAAATAGGGATTAGG
This sequence comes from Luscinia megarhynchos, assembly GCA_034336665.1. Lineage (NCBI taxonomy): Eukaryota > Metazoa > Chordata > Aves > Passeriformes > Muscicapidae > Luscinia > Luscinia megarhynchos. The sequence goes on along the minus strand of CM067566.1, from coordinate 37,449,384 downwards.
TGTTAAGTGCCATGTACAGCCTCTGTCCTTCAGCAGTCTCTGGATCAGTGTTAGCAAGCTGTAGCCAGAGCCAGCTACTGTTTCAGAAAGCAGCCTCCCACATCAGCAAGAGCTGCTACCCCAGCCCCTCCTGGCAGCATCAGGAAAACATCTGCCTGGGTTCTTTACAGAAGCCTTATGGAAATCTTCCATCTGGAAGGCTGCTCCCTCACTGAGCCATCAGCCCAGGAGACACAAGGGCTGCTGCTGGGAGACACAAGCATTCCCCTGTGGTTATGCAAGTACAGGTATTGATGTCATGGAAATCAAGGGGATATTGCAAATTTTTTATTCAGGTATTATAAATGTCTACGTCACACATGTAAACCAAAACTGAAGGAATTCAATGAAACTGAGTATCCAAATTTATCCCTGAAGAAGCAATTTCATAACTGCTTACTCAAAACAAATGGCTTTGATGTTTCTCTTTTCTTTATGCCCAGATAAAAAGAGCAGATGTTGATTTATTAAACTAGTGATAGAGGATCCCAAGCCTCTTGATCATATTCTCTTGCAAAACTTTCTACCAGTTTTAAAATCTTCATCATTTTACAGTTCATCTACTCCAGATGCAGAAAATTCCTCAGAATGACAATCTCCAAATTAAAACAGGGCAAGGGACAGCCATTGTATTTATTTGCCCATTGGGATTTATACCTCATTACTCAATACAGATTGCATGAAGTTAATGAATTGCTAAAGTAAACCCCTACATCCACTTGGTTTTTGTATTTACTAATTTATCATACTTCTAAGATATTTCTATCCTCAAAAGTTCTGCGCAAACTTTTTACTTATATAGGAAACGAAAGCTTTTTCTTTCAAAATTACTGTTTGCTACATGCCTCTGTATTTTAAGCTTCAAAATCTGTTGGCTACAGACTCAAAACTGCAGTTATTTGCAGCTTTAAGGTTTTTTATTAAGTTTGTGTTTTGGTTTGGGTTGTTTTAACCAAGTAATTAATTAGTTGTAGTCAAGTTTTTAAAAAGAATAGTGGTTCATCTTCATTTTTATGGATGCTCCTACCAAGATTTGAAGTGAGATGCTAGAAGTGGAGGAACTTTGAAAATCAAGACACCTAATTAGGCATGAAAATAAGATTTGGGAGCTATATGTCATGCATTTCAGTTCTGAAATCCTGGGAATAAAATTCACTGGTATATCATCAAATCAATTTCATATCAAGGTTCTGCTCATTGTTAAGATTAAGATTTTTAGAAATATTTATTTGAGAAGCATAAACAACAGCAGTGGAAAAAAATAAAACACAGCATTTTAAATTTTTGATTAGACCCATGTGAGCTGTTCTCACTTCGAAATTTTAGGATATGAATAATCAGAATTCTGCCTTAGCCTATCAGGTAAGGTTTCAAGTGACATATCTCTGCATTAAAAGGATACACATGCAGTGGATGGCACTGTGGATTACAGGCCCCCAGTGTCATTTCCCCTTAAGACATATAATGAAATACTTGTTTCAGTTGCCTACACTTTTCTCTATTCCTACATTAAGAAGAAGTGGGCTGTTAACAGAATAGTGAAGCAGCTTTATCCTCCTTTTCAATACTTAGTGTTCATAATTAAATAGTTGTGGGAGGACAGAGACAATATTTGTCACATGTTTCAGGATTCAGCAGCTTCCATTTACCCTTTCTGAACACAAAAGCATTGTCAGAAAACCTCCAACAAACTACTCTACATTAACTAGCAAAACGTGTGTAATTATCTAATAAACAGGCCGAAGGATCATTTTTGATAGTTTTCTTCTAAAGCATTGCCCAGATCATCACAAAATGCATATTATTATTCTAAAACTACTTCAACATCATATACAGTACATATCACTCTAAATATTTAGGCAGATTTTTACAGCAATATTAACAGAGATTATCAACATTAACAGCAGCTCCAAACCCTGTACTTTTAGCAATCTGCTCAACTGCACACAATACAGCACATGTTTCTACACAGCTGCACAGCTACACTGGTTTGGAAGCTGCTGATCTGCAAGTACCTGCTATTCAGGTGTTTGTTTTTCCACAGTTCTGTTCCAAAGCCAGTAAAGTTGTATCCTTCCTGCAGCTAACCAAATTTAACACATATTCATTAGAATTAGATTAGTATGAGCCGAAAATAATTTTTAAGGAAAAAAATTTAAAAAAAAATTAAGTAAAACTGTAGGATGGCTATGTTAAACATGTGACTTTCCTAACTAGTGTACCTGGTTAAAACTAAAAGGGAATTACTTTACCAAGAAAGCTCTGTTTCATGAAAAATATTTAGGCATATTAACGTGTGTTATTTTCCTAAGGTCTGACAACATACCAAATTCCCCTGAATTGTAGCACACTTAAGTGTTGCTTTTAAATGATCAGTGTGTCATTACCTGCATGATCAAGAGCCTCTTAATGAAGATCAAGTAATAATGTCTCTGGGCCTTTCCCCCTCAAACTATAAGAACCATCCATTGTGGAAGCCCAAGATCAATAATTGTGAAATTTGAAAGAAAATTCCAAGTCGCTCAATTCTTCTGCTATTCTGAATCCTACTTAGGTATTTCAAGATGCTTCTACACAGAATAACTGACAAATGGACCTAGACTCAGTGGTAATATTATTCATCACAAATATGTAGATATGATTTCAGAACTGGTTTTCTAAGTCAGTTGCTGTGTATTAGATCATATAAGTAGCTCTCACAGTGAGTTTGGCAGCAGCACAGACCCTGATGATAACTACATCAGTAAGTAAGGAAGAACAGATTTTTGTGAAAGAAATTTAATTTTACTATTGTGCCATGCCATGCTCTTTCTACACTCATGAAATAATGCTGATAGGGGCTGAATTTGAACAGCATTTCTGGGACAATTCACAGCAGCTGAAAAATTTTGGAATGATAAGCACAGAGCAGCAGGTGCCAGAAAGCACTAATCATCTACACTGTCAACTGCTAATTGGGGTGCTGAGTATGGTGCCTCTCCTCAGAAAAGGCTGAGCAACTTCCTTCAACTGGAACTGGCTTCATCTCTTTAAAAATAGTTTCCAGGTTCACAGCCTTGATCTGTCCCCTGAGAACTGGAAGATCCTGGCTACAAGTGATCTGCCCAAGACACATAGCCCATTGCTAAATTTCCAGTAATGGGGATATGTTACCAGGACAGAGCCCTCAGAAAAGATCCCACTGAAGCTAATTGGATATGGATGTCAACATCACCTTTCCCTCTTTAACTATCCATGGTGGTATATTTGTGAGTGAGTCAGGTAAGGTGGTTATGAAGTTTTACTATATTGTATCTTCAAAGAGTTGTAAGAGAAGCAGCCAGGCAAGCTGAATAATGTGTACTCATTGAGACACAATAAAAGAGTTAGTTAAGAAGATTTCATGATGAAGGGCAGAACTAACAGCTGGACAGAAGACTTCTATTTTCCTGTCATTTCCTATTGCCTAATCATTGCTGGGGCAACAAAAATTAAAATCCTTTACAAGACTGGAAACGAAGCTCATGTTTTACAGATTGAGCACACAGTTCCAAGTAAAGTGAGTGGAGGATCAGCAGAAAGTACTTTGGCAACAGAAAGAGGGGGGTGGGGAGAATTTCACAGGTAATGCCAGCTTTGGGATACAAAAGTGCATTTAGACTGTCATCCTCCTGAAAGGGAAAACACTGCAGCAAATAAAGGACAATTAAAAATAAATTAAGAAAACAAATAAGTTTGCAAAATATTTTCTGAAATATAATTGTGTGCTTCATAACCATTTTCATCACAGAAATGTTTTCATCTTCACATGAATAGCATGAAATAAAACTATTATTTCATGGTTAAACCTTGTCTAATAACATAATTTATTTTCAATGATCTAATTAATAGACTATACAGTACACCATTAGAGAAGTAGTATTGCTGTTGCAGCACCCCACATCCAGACGAGGCCCAGGGGATACAAGGGTCTGTGCTGTAATCCTTCCTCTGCAATCAGCTTGCTGTCAGCTTCTCACCACCTATAATCTTGGTGGTCAGCTGCCTGACAAAGTCAAGGCCTACCTTTGACTAAACACAGCTGCCTCACCTTAACTCAGACTGCTTTTCACTTTTCAGTTGTATTTGCACCAGCTAAGGATGCACAAACGTACCAATCCAAAAGTGAAGAAATATTTTCCTAACAAGGAAAGAGAGGAGAGCAAGAGAAGCTTACAACAACAACACCCAATGCTACATTTCTGTTCTCAACACTTACTTTACTAACAATTGCATGCATTATCTAAACACAACTATTCCTCCCACCTAGGCAAGATAAGAACTGTGCCAGGCAGACAAAAGTCACTTCAGTGGCCCCAGGCAAGCTGGTGCAAATTATACCTCTGGCTACAGAGCACCTTCAGTGGTGTTTTTTAGCTTCTTTTTTTAATTGCAAAATTCCAAATAATAAAGATACCCATCCCGCTTAATTTCTTGAAAAACCTGTGAATCACTGTTGAAGTAGAAAAGATTTCTCAGATACTTTTTCTTTCATGACTTGGCTTGAGAAGTACTATGAAACAGGACTGCCATCTCTACCTCCTGCAATTAGCCTTCATTACAAGAAAAGCAAAATGACTCTCTGATGAGTCATTTAGAAATGTGAATGTGCTGAAAAAAAATACCCACTCAGAAGCAAAAATCAAGAGAACAGATCTTAGCCCAAAAAAAAGAAAAAAAAAAAGCACAAGAGTCAGCAATTTTTACACCTGAGAGGAAAAGTAACGGATCCTCTGATAAAAGGACTTAAGCAAACCCGAGTTTCAGTCAGAGGCTTGTTTTACATAATTTCTTATGTCTTCAGTTCTTTTTTTCTGAGGAGAGAGGAGCCCTAAGAAGCCATGTGCTATAATGATACTTTGTCTTTTTCCTAATTACTTAAGATCGGACAAAGTATCTTAGCATGGATGGAAAAGGATTGCAAAAGAGGCCCTTTCTTTTCTCAGCTTTATTCTAAGGCGATGGCATGGCCGGAAAGGAGGAAAGAGGGAGATCCCTTCTGGGATCTCCGTCTTCAGGAGAGGGAACGGGGAGTGGCTTTGTCTAGCAGCCAATGGGATAAGGATACAGGGGGGATAGGATCAGAATACAGGAACTCTCGGTAGTGTACAAGGTCACAGGGAAAGGTCACAGGACAGGAAGGGGGACATGAACTAGCTGGAAGGAGGTGGCCAGGTTTGCTAATTCATTCCTTTTACCTCATTTATTGAATTACAACAGCCATGGGTCTATTACAAGTCATAGGAATATCAAATCCATTATGTTGGTAAAGACCAATAGTAAATTATTAATTAAGATCAACATAATTTTTCTAATGCTTTACTTCTGGGATTATCAATGTCCACAATGTCCTCAAATCCCCTTATTGCCAAAATTAATAAGTCACAGGATTCACCAGGCAGTATCTAAAAATATTTAGAAGTATCATTATACAAAATGATGTCTGAAGTGCTGTTCAGCAATGCAAAACTTAATGCATGTTGTCTGTCTGATGTGCTGCCCCACATCTACAAGACAGGCCTTTGCCAGTTACCATGTAAGTATGAATCAAATTTTAACTGTCCATGCCACATTTTTTGTTCAGCATATTTTTCCCAAATGCTTTTGAAAACAATAATATCTCTTCTGTTTCATGGAATCAGAATCATAGACTCTTAGAATCATTTACCTTTGAGAAGGCCTTTAAGGTCATCAAGACAAACTGGCAACTCCACTACACCATTTCCCTAAGCACCACACCTATGTGTATTTATGGCCAAGGCATGGACAGCCAGTTTCTCCAGGAGAATGCTGTGGGAAATGTGTCAAGGGCTTTCACTAGTGTCCAGGCGGACAACATCCACAGCCTTCCCCTCATCCACTAAGTGCCACCCTGTCACAGAAGGCGATCCAGCAGGACCTGCCTTCCATAAACACATGCTGGCTGGGCCCAGTCGCCTGTTTGCCGTGTCTGCACTGCATGATGTCACTCAAGATTATCTGCTCCATGACCTTCCCCAGCACCAAGGACAGGCCTGCAGTTCTCTGGTACCTCGTGCCTTTGCTGCCTCATGGATCTCCATCCACTGAGACAGCAAACACAAGCACTTCGCGAGCACATGCTCCCCCAAACTTTGGCCTGCTGCCCACACACACCCCTCCAGTGAGCCTTGTTTTATCCTTTTCCTCCCTCAAATGTCTTTTAAAGCCCTTCCAATGAGTTCTGCTAACTCCTAAGCTAGTGAGACAGTGGTACCCCACCTGTCACTTGCAGGCTTGGTATTGCATAAACTAAGCCATGATAAAAAGCCCCAAAATTCTGCCTGTGACAACAAGCTCAGAACCAGGTATTGATCTGCTGGCTCTTCATGTTTTCTCCATCCTTCACTGCACCTGGAAGGAGAGAGGAGGACACCATTTGTTCTCCTGATCCCTTAACTAGTTGTCCCAAGTCTCTCTTGATTGCCATCAGACTTGTTCTTGTTATTATGGATAATATCAGATGGCCATACCAGCTCTCTCTTCACATATTTATCCTGGGTGCCAGGGAGCCAGCAGACTTGCTTGTCTGCATATAAGGCCTTCTGTTCCCTTCAGAAGGGAATCTCCTTTGACCATGACTGATCTGTTGTGGAAGCAGTTTTGAAGCAGGGCATAGGGCAACTTTGACAACTCCAAGTTAAATGAATTATTGTCCTTGTTAACCATCATTACTGTCCAGTTCTGCTCACAGATCCTCTTACCCATTATGTCAGGGCACCTGGGAAAGTGGCTAAGGCATTCACCCCAATAATATTATTGCTTAGTCAAAGTCCTCACAGAGCTCAAAATTTCATTCTTTGCTCTCACGTTAGAGGAACAGCCTAAATCCAGATGAGTATTACCTTGGTTTTTCTTTAAAATCTAACAGTACTTGTATCAACTGTTTCTGCTTTTGCTCAGTGGTATGTCAACAGATTCATTTGGCCAGTAACACTCCTGTGTCCATACTTGCTACATACATCTCCAGCCTTAGCCACTGGCACAAAGCTGCAGAAACTCACAGTCTTCACATAACTTGTCTCATCATCGACTGGAATTACTAATCTCACTGTATGCTGAAAAGCATGAGTATTTTTGAAGGATGCAAAGTCACTTTTTTGTGTCCTGCCTGGATTTCGCACTTTGCCAAGGAAAGTTAAACCATGACTCTTACACTAGAGCCAGGGAAACATGGAAAACATTTGCAATCAAAATTTTGGTCAACTGAGGTTCAAAGATAAACAGCTATCAGGAGTGTAAACACTAGGATGTATTCAAATTATAGTCCCTTCTGTGAAATCTTCAGTCAATCAGTCAATGATGAGGAAAATGTCAGATCATGGCTATTGAATCAAAACCATGAACTATAATATTCAAGGCTGAAATGTTTCCATGAGTCATCTGTACAGCATTTGGAAGCAGTACACAATAGAAAAGAGGGAAAAAAAGCAGAATAGAGAAAAAGAGATTCACTGACTAGAGTTTTGATGACAGATTTTGCAGAATTTGGACTGAATGTTACTGAAGTTAGTCTAATTACCTTTTTTATCAGAGATTTTGCACAACATCAAGAAAACACAAAGACACTGTTACTGAGTAGGTTTCTTACTGATAGAAAAACAAAAGGATTAGTGTATTTTTTTAAAAAACCCTAAAAAGACACCAAGTGTAAAGGATAACTATAAAATACTGATTAAATACACCTGGAAAATAGGTTTCCAGCATCATGCAGTAGTGGCTCTTCTTTGTAAAGAGATGCTTATCAGAGGGCCTAAATGCTGCAGGAACATATAACTTGTTTTGACAAATTGTAATGACTTTGAAAGAACAAAAAGGAAATATAACCCAAGCTGTGCAAGTTTCTACAAGATAAAAATTCTGTACAGCCATGTGCAATCCTCAGGCTTAAATATAAGATTCTGCATACAAAGGAAAATTAAAATTATGTTTGGGTGTACATAAATTCAGTCTGGAGGTCTTTGCCTCTGAAAGTGTACAAAAATTAATGTGATCTTTTTAATGCAGAGATCAAAACAATCATAAGTGATGCTTCCATTTGCCTCTGAACAACAAAATAATGGGTACTCATACCTTCTTTGCCATGGAGATACTGGAAATCAAGCTTATACTGTTTTCAGCCTAATGTAGTGTTTCCTGCCTCCTACTTTTTAGTTATTTATCCTCACAGAATAATGTATTGCATACGAGATAAAGACACATGTACCAGCTCTTCTTAATGCTCCTCATGAACAGCATTTAAGGAATTTTATAAAAGGTGATGTTATGCCTACTTATGGAGGGAAGATGACAGACAGGGCAGTTAACTTCCCTATGGAGCCTCAGCCCATTGGTTGCATATCTAAGAACCAAGTATCAACAAACCAAGTATCCCAAAGTCCCCTTATGGGCATTATTGTCTTTCTCACAACTCAGAAAATTATGGCTAAACTATAAAAACCATAAACTCTAATTATCACAGAAAAGAGCCATGTTCTCAACTCTGGGGCTCAGTTTAAGATGATTATTCCTTTCCACGGCCAGCTTTGAATAGCTGGGCTTATGTTACTGGGTATGTGTCTAAGCTTTCTTCTCTAGGCACAGTAGACATAAATAATTATTTTTTTCAGATGAAAATGCATATGTTAGTGCCAACCTTACTCCAGTTACTAGGACAACAAGGAGAACACACTCACAAAATGCATGAGCCAGATGAAATCAGCTCCTGTTTATGCATGAGTTGTGACGATCAGCATAGGCAAAGAATTTTAAAAACAGATGACTGGCATTAGGATATTAAACAGACAGCATTAATTTTACTCTTTCTTCTCCTGTATACAGTATATTTCACTTGCATCCTTTTGACTTCACTTCCTAGCAGAAAATTGTTCTAGCTTAAGCATGGAAGTTATTATCATTCCTTCCTTCAGATTCAGGCATCCAAATAAATGAAACTTCAACAGTGCTTAGCATCAAGTAGCTTCCACTCTCCAAGGCTAATAAAACTACTAGGATTAAAAGTGGTAAGAACAGGCTTAACTGTCTGGAATAATGTAGGCAAAATAGCATGTCATTTTTATGTGAAGCAATTAGAGAGTGAAAAAATAATATCAAGCCTTACATTGAACAAACCAAGGCTAAGTTATAGCATCATATCAAACCTTTATTAAACTAATCTTTGGAAAACAATTCTCAGAATTTCATTCACTCTATCAATAACACTTTAGTCACAGCCGTTGCAGTTCAGCTGTAAACAACTTGCTAATTGTATTTCTCAGTCTTTATGATGAGAGACATGCTAATGGATTTAAGTATGTCATTACAACAGAAGAGTCCCTCACAAGAAACAAAAGCTCACAAACAAGCTCCTCTCTACAGCTAAATCATAGTCACCCCACGTACACACCCACAGCCACTTTGCTTCTCCCCGAGAGCTTGCATAGGAGATGAGCAAAATCCATTGGCAGTACAAATATGCAGTAGAGAAATGTTCCATCATCTGCAAGATCAAGTGCTTGCATAATGGAAACAGTGCTTTAATTTGACAGCATACAAGAAATCATACATTCATTATGATTTCTACAAGTGTCCCTGTAAATCAATGGTCTATAATGACTAATTTGCTGAATACACTGATTTTGGCAGAGCTCTCAACACATGATATGACTTAACAACATTTAAATCAGGATTAATGTAGAAAGTTACAGCAAACATATCTGGGCTTAACAAATTGCCTAAATTCACAATATTTATATTTTATTTGTATACATTTAATTTTAAAAAGTAATATGCTATCTATCGGAGCACAGTGAGCATTTCATTGTACATATAAAGTAATTCTTAAATGTTCTTCATAAACACATGAGATCCTCCAAGTGCTTTCAGTAAATTATATAATTATCTGATTTATTTTTGAAATTGTTATTGGATAAGTAGCATGTCTACGATTCATATGCCATGAAATTAATAAAGCTAGTAATAAAATACTCTGTTAATCAGAACCAAAAGTTCATCCTTGTATTTTCATAAAACCATATTAAATCTAAATGGAAAAGCATTTTATTAAGAATGCTATGAAACACTGCTGCCATCTACACAAATTAGTATTGAAGAAATTCGGTATCTGTTTCCCTTTCATTTTGCAGTAATATTTTAGGCAGCAGCTTTAGGAACCTTGCTGCTGGGATAATTATGCAGTTTATCAAATTTTCTTATTATTTTTCCCTTTTTGTGTACCTTTTCTCAAAGGAATGCCTTCTTCTGCTATGGTTCTCTAGCAAAAGTTAATTCTGTAAATTTAATAAAACAAGGCATTTTTTAACACTATGATAAACATCCAGGAGACTGTTTTAAATAGTATCCAAAACAATTCTGCTTAAGCCTAAGAAAAAACTTCTAGGGAGACTCATTTCCACTCACCCATATTTCCACTGCCTCACTATGTAACTTCCTGAATACATCATAGATATATTCTGTATATTCCATAATTTTACATGTGTCTCAGGTAAAAATAATTCTTTCCACAAAATAATCCTAACTCTCCTGCCCAACCAACCTCTGAACAGCTAGCCTTCATTTAAAATGTCACTAAAGAAGTAGTTCATATAGTGCTGGACTACAGCCAGTTTTTCTATGTCAGCAGAAATCTCACTTAGTTCACACGAATATTTCTTTTTCGTGGTGAATATATTTATATTTATATTTGATGAAAATATTTATATTTAATTCCAGAAAGTCAAAAACATCAGTGCAAGCTTAGCATGATTCCCCAGTATCCAATTCAATGACATTCAGGACTGAGAGGACTGAGAAGTCTGTAGGCCCAAGTTTTTTTTAGTTTTTTCCACTCATGAACCACCAGAAACTGCAATTCTAAATTATATCGACAGAACAGTGAAACCAGAATTTTACACTCACTAAGTCATTGTGCTTCTGCTGTTCCTTTAGAGCTACACCCACTACTACCTCTCATTACCCACTGTCTCATTCAAACCCTTTTCTCTTCTTCAATAGTCTGCATCACCTCATGTGGTCAGCCTGCTGTGGAGGCTATGTCCCAAAAGGGAACTGGCAGTCCCCTTCCCAAGGCACAGACTGCCAGCACCACAGCCCTCACAGTATCTCAAACTGCCTCCTGTGTACACATGTCGTGCTCAGAGCTCTTAGAAAAAAGGCAGAACTTGACCCTTGCAACCCTAAGGGGAACTGACAGGTAGATAAATGTCCAAGTTCTTTTAGTAATATAAATGAAGACTTGGGAGTTGCAAAAGCTAAAATTTGAGTCATAAGTGTTGACATCAAATACTTTATTTATTCATGGTGAGTAACATGCCCCACACATTCTACACAAGCTCCCAGAGACATATGCCCAATGCTGTTACAACTACACTAGTGCTAGAGATTACCTTTCCATCCCTTCTTCTTGACCTCTGTACCGTGCTCATGCATTCTGTACTCTGGTGAGAGCTAGAAATCACACCAGCTCCAGTTATATTCAAATTTTCTTTCCACCACAGAAACCACACGCACAAAGTCCCATATTTTACTGCTTGCAGCTGCAGTAATACGGGACGAACATTTCAATTATTTGACTACTCCAGAGCAATACCTGAAGATTATTATACCAATAATGTGAATTTTGTTTTTAATTTTTATATGTAATTGATATACTGGAATCTAATTTTCAGGGAAAACAAATAGAATAATTCCATATTTAATAATATTTACTTCTCACTTTAAATAAATAATAATTTTTAGCTGCATTCCTAATAAAAACTTATTATATTTCATTTTTTTACTCAAGGTTTCCACTAAAATAACATGGAAATGGTCACTTGCAATGCCTAAGCCTAAGCATATCAATGAGCAGGATGGGGAAAGTTTGAAGAAGAACCTTTAGCACACGTGAGAAATTCCATTGGTTGTAGGGACCTGAATAAGAAGAACCAGACCTTTCTTTCTTCGACAGAAAATAATTAAGATTGTCCAAAAAATGAAGAACAGGTAACAAAGTGAGGAAGGAAAACAAAAACTAAGACTAGAATAAGGAAAATTTTAGCAGGAAAAAGAGGAAGGAAAGCAAGCAAGTACCCAGACCAGTAACGAAAATCTCACGCCGTAACTGTGAGAGAATTGCAAAGATTAAATAGAGGTGAAACAGAAAAATAGGATTTAATCTTTCCAGTTCATTGTGAATTAGAAGACTTTTTTTTCACTTCCCCTTTCAATGTCTTTTATTTTCTTCAACTTTTAAGGTCTCCTTCACTGTTCTTTAGTCTAAAAAACCCAAGTTTTCCTGTTTTTCCACAGAAATATTTATTGCTGCTCTCTTCTGCAGTATTTCCAATTAATCTTTTTCTTTTTTTTTCCCCCAAAGTGAGATTGCCAAAACCCCTGGGAACACGGCTTCTTTGGCTTTCCCCCAGATAAGCTCCTCCCCTAGAAATGACTCATATCTCTGACCTACTGAGTCTTGAAGAAAATGCCAAGGTACACCTCACTCTGGTACACAAACAGTGGATGCATTTTGCTGAGCATTACAAGAACAAATATATTATTCATTTCCTTGTTGGCAAACCCTGCCTCACCTTGGGGGAGAGATGGCAGGAAAGCACAGCCAAAGGACATTCAAAGGGATAGGGAGGTTGAAACCTTTCTCTAGACTCTCTCACAAATTTTCTCTGAAAGTTTCATTGAAAACAGACTCTAGTTCTGTAATAAAGTGCTTTCATCACATTTTATGCCAGGTATAAATATTTCATAGAACAACAGGTTTTGACTATTTATTCAAGATAAGTGCTCTAAAGTCTGTGATGGATACATTAAGAAAACCAAGAAAATTTGGAGTAATTAATTCATACTTTGAGCTACTATCACTGTAAAATTATTGGGAAATATTACCCCTCTAAAATGAACCTGATCAGGATAACAGTAGCCTATGCCTTCCATTCAGGTGTAGTAGAGGATATATAGGTGATTCTGCACCTCAATTTTTATGTTCCTCTATTTTATATTCGTGTGTGTGTGTGTGTGTGTGTGTGTGTGTGTGTGTGTGTGTGTGGCACTGTGAAAACTTTGGTTTTTATCAATGATTTATTACATTAATAGTTATGAACAGAAAGATATGATATTAGCTCTGAAAATATGAGTTTTTCAGTTGGAGAGTTAGGATGCTGTATAAGATCTTGAAAAGAGCAACAGTACAGGGTTTTTTATTAGCTCTTTGCAGGATTTTGCAAGTTGTAGCTTGCATGAAAAGATCCTCACCTACAGAGTTCCACTAAGGCTACCTGCATACTGTGGGTGACCTATAGGGGCTATAAAGCATGTTCCTGTGCATGTCAGCTACAAATAGTTATTAGAGCAAGTGATGAGCTGAGTAATTTCAGCACAAGGAAGAAAAAAATGGAACTAGACCAGATCCAATCTGAAAAGTAAATCATTAACACAGGCACTTTTGGTAGGTGAGTGTTTCATTCTGTGATTAGCTGAATTCTGATTCCTAAAATCAACACAGCAGAATGGAGGGTGTCGTGCTAATGACTCTATTTACTTACATTATAATCACACTTATTCAATACATGGTTAATGACTAAGCCCACAGTAAATCTACAAAGCCCAAGGACATAAGGTACCAAGAGGTGTTCTGCTTCATTGTTACTTTGGAACCTAATGTACTTGGTATCAGATTGATTGGATGGCTTCTCACAAATCTCCAAAATAGAGCAAGGTTTAGCCATAAAAATTGTATTTACTTTTCTTTTAGTCCAGGAAAGTTACTATTCCATCTCAACAGAACCTGAAGATTCATACCAAAATGTATTGTGGAGATTATGTGAGTATAATTATTTGTTCTCTGAAATCTTCCAAAACTTTTCATTCCTCTTGAGTTGTCATCACATGTGTTGGGATCCATTTCCCTTCACTGGTAAAAATTAATCTTAGGTGAAGATAATTTATTTTGTGATTTGGGTCTAATCCTGGTGTCAATTATTATATATATCACAATCCTCGTGTTACTTATATCTATCTAAATATATATATACATATATATATATACTTCAATGTCTGAAACTAAGATTGGAATATAAAGAATTATCAGTTCTGCCTCATAAATTTAGACCTTTCAAGAAAAACACAACTCAAACCTCCTTGTGAAGTCCTTTAGGTGGGTTTTCTACGCTTGAACTTTGCTGCTAAACAAGAAACTAAATTACGTTACATAAATTACTATCACTCAACTGTATTAAAGATAAAAATGTGAATTTTTCAGAAGATACATATTTCTGGCACCATTTTTGGCACTATAACTTGACAAGACCATCTGTAGCTGTATAAAGTAACTGAACAGCTTTATCACTTTATCATTTATAAATATTTGGTTTTTTTCATAGTGTGAAAAATATTTTAAAGGAAAAAATGCTACCACTACAAGAGCCAAAACCCAGAAAGAATTATCTATGATTGTTCCCCACCAAAAAGCTGTACAATATATTAAATGGCTTCACTAGTGCTCTTTGAGAAAAAAACCAACCAAACAAAAAAACATAAACAGAAAAAAACAAACAAAAGCCACGAACAAAAAAAACCCATTTAGAGTGGAATTTTTAAATCTCTATTCTGGAAACTACTGGAGTTACTATTTCATGACTATGAAATTTCTCTCTGTGCCTGGCATACTGATCATTATGTTATCTAAGGATTTTCTTTCAATTATTACTGGTTTGAATAATGATTCGTTCCTTTCAAAGGCTTTTTTACAATGTACATTTCCAACAAACTTACAAATCAATATGGAATTTTCTAAAGGATAACTATTTTTCCCTTTCTTATTTTAATAGAAAGTATAGTAGGCTAATTATTCCAATCTTGTCAGTAAAGTATTTCTTCTGATCAAATTTTATTGCATATATTTGCTTTTCCAAAGTGATTGCTATTGAATCAGGATTAGTAATATGTTTGGTTTTCTGCAATTCGGGATCTTGCATCCTTTACTAGACAGTTAAAATCTTAACAGATATTTTTCTTAGTTTCTTTTTTTCTCTTTTAGTTACAGTGATTCTGTAATCTATTACTGATAACTTAAGGGTGACAAAAAGAATACCTTAAAAAGGCAGTAGATCACTTTCAGTTTGAGAAGTCAAGAAATACAGTTTCTTTTCTTCTATTGATTTATTGCAGCCAATTATATTTAAATAATTGATACTGCTTTTGCTATAGTATGTTACCTGATATTAATGGTAGTACCTTATAAAATAAGTTACAGAAGAAATCCTTTAAATTCATTACAATTGGCAATTATTATACTTGCAATAATAATACAGTACTTTGAGAGCATTATAAAGAAAATTCTAATAGATAAGAAAATTTTTAACTGTGGAAGATATTTAGAACTGTATGTAGGCTTAATATAACATGTAACCATTACATATTAGCCTAATGAACTAATTGAGCAGAGGGGACACAAGTTTCTAATTTTGATACACTGAATTATATCAAAATTACCCAGAATAAATGGTTTTAAAACAATCCCTTTATTCCATCTTCTTCTAAACATGAAAAGGCACACTGCTAAACCCGTTTTTTTTCATCATCTCAGAAACAAGAGAGCAGAGAAGCAAGTATAGACAATGGGAAGGATATTAGTCCCAGGAAAGACAGGAAAACCTGATTACAGGCTTTCTCGAGTATTGGGATGGATTCTCAAGTTAGGTAAATTTTTACTGTTTGTTCCAATTTCCATGTGTTATGGAATAGAAAGGGTGAGAAACTAGGTATTTTTACGAACTAGATCACTAGGAACAGACTCACCTGCTGTGGCATCCAGACATGGGGACATGTAAGGCAGAGCAGCATGTAAACATTCTCCCTTGGATGCTGCTGGTATTTCAACATAAAGTTGGTCATGGAGCAGTGGCAGTTTTCTCTGAAGAGACACAGCAACAAAATAGCAGAAAAATCACTCTAGCAAATTTCAATCAAGAAAACGAGGTTTGTACAGGACTGAATGGTGAGACTGTCGCATTAATTTCTTCTCTACTCTTCTTAAACACAATTCTAGATTGAGAAAAAGTCTTCGAAGTACTTTTTGGACATAGAGATATTTTTCAAGGAATGCCAGAACATTGAATATACCATTAATTCAGAAGCACAAGAAAAATGACAAATGCAAAAAAAATCAGAATTATTACTTTCAAAATGTGCTTTGTTCTTTAAGATGATCTTCTTCATCTTTAATGCTACCCATATCAGTAACTGCATACATTATCTGTGGACAATCAGATAGGATAGAGTCCTTCAAGATCAAGAATGAGATATACAAACTGTTAACAGAAGCAGCCCTGCTTGATTCAGCAATGCAAGGCATCATTATTATCAGAAATCACATACAAAAAAATGGGTCTCTATAGAAAGTACCATAGATAAAATGACCAGAAATTAGACAAGATGAAATCTATGACCTCTCTGAAATACATACACAGAGAGAGATTGAAGGCTTTGGAGAAAAAAATTTCCATGTTTAGAAGTATCCCTTCCACTACTGTATCATATATTATTGAAATTAAATGTAATACATACAGTAAACTCAGAGCAAACCAAAATACTCATGAAATTTTTATTTAATAAAGTTGCACATATATTTGGGATATATTTGCAAAAGTATAGATAGCTCATAGCATGTGGTTAGCTAATAAAGAAAGCATTTTATTTTAGTAGCTATTCCCTATGGGAAATATTCAGACTAAGGAGTCTGACTTCAATTGTTTGCTATCAGCAGAATGACTTACTGAACAAATATTATTAGAAGGTTGTTCACAGTTCAGAATGCTTTTTCCATCACACAACTGAATTGCCTGAAGTTTACACATCATAATTTGATAAAAGCAGCCTCGCCTTTTACTGATACTTTTGTTGAACTGCTTATGACTTCGGTCAGAAAAAGCATTTCTTGCTCTTGCACAGAAGGAAGGTAAATTCCAAGTATCATTTTCCAGAGCCATTATAAATTTTTCAATCCCTTTTCAATCTCTTTCATTGTTTTGATTCATTCCATCAACACCACACAAACCTATTCTGTCTGTTCAGCTTATTTTGGAATCTATTCCTTGCAGGAGAGTTAGAAGAATATGTGCAAACACAGAAAGATATACATAAACTGCCCACCTAGGCCACCTCTGTGGAGACAGATCTGTGATTCTGAACATGAGGATATCCTGAGATCAGAAAGGAAAATAAATATCTTAATGTAAAAAATTACTGAATTACCTCTGGAAATTTACTTGCCTTATTTTTAAGTGCTTTGACACGTGGTAAGAAAAAAAGCAAAATATTCTGGTTTTTTCCTTCTGAAAAAGCAAATATCTCCTTCACTAGGATGCTGCAGAAGAAAGACAGTATGAAAACCATTTTGCCATGTTCACATACACCAGTTTCTCTAAACCAACCCACAAAAATGCTAAATTGCTCTTGGAAATTACTTTCCTTTGATGCTTTTTGAAGGCATTTTCTTTGTATTGGAGAAAAGTCTGTCATGCTGAATTCTAAGCTCTCAAATGAGAGCTCCAGTAAAATGATCAATATGTCGTGAGGGATGCTAGAATCCAGATACCAAAATTAAATTGTGCAATTCTTCACATCCTTTCAGTGACTAAACCAGATATTTCCCCCCACTTTCTTCAGAAAATCTGTCTCTATTTGTGTCAATCCACCTGTTCCTAGCAGTAACTTTGAAGTTTATAATGAATTTCAATCATATTAGTAGAGGAATGCAATCTCCACTGAAGTTTTGTGACAACACTGTGCAATTGGAGTGAGGGAACCAAATTCTATTACTGGCCAAAAAAATACAGTAGTTGAAACTCAACAGTCATTTATTCCATTGGCCTAGCATTAGCTAAATAATACATCCAGACTTTGGACTCAGTCACACAAACCATATTTTACTTAGCCAGTGGTTTTCTCAGAAAGGATTCCATGGCTTGGGAATGTAGATGAAACAAGGAGAGGAAATTAAATGTAAGTAGAAAAACAGAGACAAAAGAAAGGGGGTGGGGGAAGAACACTTCTTTTTGTCTGCAATGTTCACAGAACAAGCTGACACCCAGAGCATAATGCAAGTTTCTTTATCACTCAATCCCACATTACTAAGACTAATGGGTGTTTGATAATGTTTACTTACTTAAAAATTTTATTGGAGAAAATTCCTGTTAATTTCTTTATTTGAAAAAAAAAATAGTATTATTAGATTGAATAGAGTTGGTAGGCTATCCACCCCAGCCTTTGCTTATTAAGGGAAGGAACCCAAAAGTTCCCTGAAATCAATAAAAATACTTCCACTGACACTATCTGTGAAATTAGGATAAAGTTCTCATAATAAGAATGTTAGAGAGTCCAAAAATGTCCTTGCTTTTCTCAACTTACAGAAAGATTTCTGTTATTCTGTCACAATTTGTTTCACTTGTGTGGATGGGTTTGAGAGCATTGCATTTAGAGAAATGATATTCCATGTACATAAATTCTTCTTCTGACATCACCAAGACAACCACAATGCAATTTTCACTTCTGTAGATTTAACTTTTCCACAAAGAGCAATTTCTGCTCATCCCTATAGTGTACCATCTTAAGGCATGCAGAAGAAAGGTCATAAGATCATACTGGTAATTTTCCTATGCTTTCCAGAGCTTAGGGAAGCAAAAGATGTTGCATAAGTAAAACAGAAAAGGCCATAGACTCAAAACTGGTCATTCTGATGTCAGAGTCCAGAACTGTCTCACTAGGTTCTTTCAGATATTTCACTCATAGAAGCTCTAATGTATAATATCAAGTTAAATTATTTTACACAGTTTTTCTAGCAGAGTAATACAAAATGTACTGAAAAAATAACACAGATGTAATATGGATGAGATCTTCATTAGTGCCTTTCATGATATGATCACTGCTGCAGTGTTGGGCATCACAGAGAAAGAATTTATAGGTTTAAGTCAGCTCAAGCCATTTGCTTTTCCCCAATTATTTTGCTACCTTCTTAGTATTTATACTCTCTGTTGGGCTTAGACAGGTATCCACTCCCTCATGCTGATCTGACCAAATCAGGAACACATTCACACTCTTAGCGACTTCACTCTTTAGTGAAGTCAGGTGTAAACATTTATACCGCCAGTTCAACCTCTCGAGTATGATTGCTACACTCAGTCTGCTTTGTGTTGAGCTAAATAAGCTCAGCAAATAAGCTTTCTTTTCAACAGCTGTGGTCAGCCACATCCTGCATTTTCCCCTGAACTCCATTGCTCCTGCTCAGCTCCACTGAGTATTCTTCCCTTACATGGGTCAGTCACAGCTGACTTAGTGGAAATGATTGAAGTGAGATAGCAGTGCATGTAACTACACTCAGGTGTTTAATCAATCCTAAAAATGCCCTGCTTCAAAACTGGGCAGTAGAAATTCTCTAGTCAAAAATAACAGAAAGAAACAATTTATTCATATATAGTTGCCTGTCCCCTGATTAAAATTCAATCTGTTTTAATTTCATTCAGATACCAAATGCCTCTACTGCTCTGCTCCCTCAGTTTGTGCAGTGATGAATGTTGCTGCTAGCTAGACATTTCCTAGGCACATTTAGGCAGAGCAAGCCTGTATAATTTTGGAGGAAACATGATTTTACACCTTGGGCCCTAGGTTCTCAAAACAGAAACCTAATTTTCCTACTAGAATATATTGTTTCAATATATTTCCTCAATTTCTTGAGGTATTTCGAGCAAAAAACATTGTAAGTACAGATGCTTCTAAAGTACGACAAGATTTAACAAATCTTTGCAAAATAAAATGCCTGCCCCAACATTCAAGTTTATATCTCAGTACAGGAGATTATTTTAAGTCTTCTTCAACGACTTAAAACTATACCACCTTTCCTTCCCCCCAGATAACTACAACAAAGAGCATTAGAGTGGTCATTTGCTCAGAAATATAAACCTCTTGAATTCTTGCTTTACCTTAGAAGCAAGGTTTTCCTTCTCACTTGCTGTGTAGCATCTAGTTGCCACATGACAGAAGTGCTGCTGTCTCAAATGTAGGTTCACTACCTGGTGTGCAAACACCACTTTAAACATCAAGGTAAAGTATTTATATTCTTTAATTCTAGTTTGCACAAGTTAATGAGCTATATGGTAACCCACAAAAGACCAGCTGCCTGATCATCAGAACTTTACAGAGTTAATACATTTCAACAAAGAAAGACATAGCATTCACTGGTTACAAATTGCGTAACTTTTTTCTTAATTAGTAGTCAAACCCCTACTTGCTAGCTATCCCTTTTGTCTCTCATGGTCATTGGCCTCTCATGGTCATTAAAGTACCATTCTTACCTCTGTTTGAGTCTGGGGTCTGTGATGGGTAGGTAGTCAATGAGATGGTTGTCATGAACTCCCACTACCAGAATTACCTTTTCCTCCAGTTACTGCTCAGTTCTGCTGACTTCACTCCTGGTGTCTCTTGTCTGATGACCCATTCATTTTAGAATTATCTTCCCTTTTCCTTAAAACAAAAGATTACCCAAGCATCCAAGATTAACAATGGCATTGCTTAATCATAACTGTCCAGCTCTAGCTATTAACAACTGAAAAAAGAAATTTAATAGTTTGGTTTAAGTCTTGAGGTGCTCAGATCTTGCAATGCTTCATATCAGTGCCCCCTGCCATCACAGCACTAAGGACCCATCATCTGATAGTTCTGTGGATAGTCTATCCAGCACATAGTTCAGAGGGGTACAAATAGCACTGTTCATTCTAGAATCAATCCCTGGCATCACTGAACTGCCTACAGTAAATTTCCTTAGGTTTGCCTTCCATGGCAAATACTGCACTCTCAAAGAAAAAAAGCTACAACTCACAGCAAGTAGTAGGCAATTGCTATGTAACTGCATTGAATTCAGACACCAAATTAGCACAGTTCGGCTTTTTTCTGAGCATTTTTCCAATTGGTTTATGAGTAAAAAGGCCCTACATACTTTATGTTCAGCTGTGAAAGTTGGACCTTGTATTTATATGATGAACAAACTGCAGAAGAATCAGTCTACCCATAAGTACTATGTACAGGCATGCTGGTCTATTTGAACTTTTTTAAGAAACTCCTTCAAAAATCTGAAATTTCTGACTATGCACTTTTTCACACTTAGCAATGGACAATTTTTTCCTACCTTTGCTTGGTGGGTTCAAAGCAATGCTCAAGTGTATCAAGAAACTATGTCTTCCTTCTCAGCTAAAAAGCACAATTCTTGTTTGGTGCTTTTAATTCCTCTGCTTAGATTTCAAGCCAGGCAAGAGTGATTAGTGGCCATGCACAAAATTTGTGTCTATGTCATCATGTGTGAAGGCACAATATCCAAAAGATTTTCAAGTGCATGTAAAGCAAACAAATTAATTAGCATAAACCATGTAAGCCTTGATTCTTATAAGTATCTGTAAAAATACATCATATATACTTATAAAATATATTCCGTTTTTATTTGAAATGTAAATGTAAAGTCAATGTGTCATTTTAATCAGATGTACTGAGTCCAGGAATCATCATACAAGAGAACCTTTACATTTGGTACATCAGGTAAAACAGATAGAATTCTCAGGTGAACTAAAGAGGTTAACCAGGAGACAGAGCTAAGTATCTGTCAACCTCAGTTATTTTCTTCTGTTTGTATTGGTCTGTGATTCTATTAAAATTAGTTCTGTTTATTACTCACAGATTTCTTAGAAAGAATAAGAAAAAAATACATTAAAGTATCATTGAGAATGAGCTGACAATAATTTAATGTTACAAAGCAACTAGAAAATTTGTGTTGTCTTCTATATGGCAATCTCAAAACTATCTCTCACTTGGCAGCAACATCACTGCTTTAATAAACCACGAGGTTTGTAAGTAACCTATGGATCTCATTCATCATTTTCTCATTAGTCTTTTCAAATTAGAAATACCATGAGGAATAAATACTGAAGACTGTCAGGGATACCATATATTAACTTTGAAATATAAAATAATATTTTTTTTTAAATTCACAAAGGGATTTACATCATAATGTAAATCATGACCATTTTTTTTCCTATTCAGGCCTAACTCATGTTAGGGGCAACTTCATTCAATATGGTCTGTCTTCCTATGGTTAACTGCAAGTTTAAGTTCTGTTTTATAAATCAAAAACTATACATCCTGTATAGAAGCAAAGAAAATGTAAAGTTATGATTGTTGGTTTGCAGCAGAAAAACGTATATCATGTTAAAAATGTTAAACACAATGCTAAAGTCTTCTTTTTCCTTCTGTAGACACAAGGAACGATTCTTCCTGCTCCAAATTTTAACCCTATAATGGATGCCCAGTTGCTAGGAGGAGCCCTACAGGGAATTAGTGAGTATCTTGACCTATTGTAACACCAATTTCTTCTTTTTCAGAATGCTCTCATAAAGAATTAGGCAAAATGTAAACTCATAAAATTGTCACATCTGCAGAATCTTCAAGGAATCACAATAAGAAACTCTGATGATGTCCAAATAAACCATTTCCATTTACAGGAACTAAGAGTTGATCAAGATTAATCCAAAATCCATACCAACATTTATAGTAATGAACACTTCATTGAGAAAACAATAAAAACAGAATTCTGTTTTACATTATTAGAGTGAAGGCCAAGAAATTAAAGGAATTTAGTTGTAACTTCAACAATTAAATGTTACCAAGGTCTGCTAAGTCTCTTAATCAGTCATAAGAAATAAATAAAAAAATGAAAAGTTTAAAAATTCTTTATCTTTGCAAAATTTGGTTTCAATGTTTTTTCCAAAAAAACTTTTGTTCACAAAAGCATTTTTCTCAGTTCAGATTTTTGCATTTTCCTATTGAACCTTGTGGGTATTGCTGAAAGTTAAAACATTGATATATTTTTTTTTTATCTGAAACA
This sequence comes from Luscinia megarhynchos, assembly GCA_034336665.1. Classification (NCBI taxonomy): domain Eukaryota; kingdom Metazoa; phylum Chordata; class Aves; order Passeriformes; family Muscicapidae; genus Luscinia; species Luscinia megarhynchos. The sequence continues at coordinate 37,426,394 of CM067566.1, read as the reverse complement.
TTTTCCTCATTTTAAAGCTGTTTTCTGTCTCAGAGCTTTTATACCCCTTGGGCTTTCATGAGATTGTGCAGAAACAAATCTTGCATGCTGTTTTCAATTTCTTTTAATGAAAATGTGAGGACACAGATTTAATGTTGAATGAACCACAATAAGCATTATTCATCAAGGGGAATCTGAAATATCTTTATGACCATATTGGATATAGATGAAAAGTTTTAAACATCTCCCTACACTTCAAGTGGTACTTTTAAGGTAATGTTGCTAACATGAAAATATAGAGATTATATTCTTCATTTAATACTCTAAGTACATGTACATTAACCTTAATTTTAATCTTCCTATCAAAGTACATGGAATAAAGTTGTAATTTAAAGGATAACTGACAAAATAAACAGTTCTGCTTTGGAGGAGGTAATGTCACCATATCCTTTAAAGGGACTGACACTCTGACCCTCAATCCTGCACATGGCATTCGTTCTTATGAGGATGTTCAGTCATCTCTGCTGTCCCACTGATACCAGTGGTACTACACAAATGAATGAAGTTTTATATTTATGTTTTATAATATTTCCTATATCTGGATTCTTCTCATTTTTTACTATAGACACTATGTAAACTGTAAAGATTCCTAGTGATAACTATTTTCTGAAAAGTAAAATGAAACCTTTGTGTACAGTATCCCAACCCTTAGGTTGCAAAAACAATTTTAAAACTCCAAAATAATTTTCTGAATATGCTAATAATAATTTTTTCATAAGCAATAATACTGATTCATTATAGAAGTTTACTAGTATGTTCTACCTATCAAGCAAACCATCATAGGTAACTTTCAATAAAATGCCCTTTGGAAATGGAGTAAAACACTATATTTTAAAGCTTCATAACTTACTTTATACATAAATTATAGCTTTGAGGTTTTCAACAAATGGTCTAACAGCAGTTTGTTCATCCCCATAAAAGAGATCCCTAATTCTTAAATGACAGTTTAATTAATATCAACAGAACACACAAGAATGACTTCCAAGGCTTAGCCACAAATCCTGCTACTGGGCCTAGTTCTGAATCCATGAAAGCCCCTATCTGTTTTTTTGATGCTTTCAAATCTATTGACCTTGTGACAGGTGATGATGCATCTGGTAATAACAGACAGCTTCACTTTTTGATGGTATTACACCAGGAAGTGCAAGATACACAAGCACAGTAAATATAACTGATGTTGATAAATATTAGTGGGATATCAGTCTCTTGATCAATCTTTTAAAAAAATTTGTATAATTGTTCTTAAACAAAACCCAAGCAATCACAAATATAAATAATTAACACCAGTTTGTTGATTTAGAGCCTGTGTCATTTCCTTTTCAGGTTGTGAAAAAGATGTGTTGATTGAAATCCTAACTCAGCGTTGCAACTCCCAGCGGCTCATGATTGCAGAGGCATACAGAGACATGTACGGCAGGGTACGACAGAAACACTTTGTACTTTCATTACTTCTTTCTCTCCTGTCTCCTGGGCAGCTATCAGCCTTTCTCTCAGGTCAGTCACTGGAACCACAAGGCCTGTCAGACAGCTGGCTGGCACAACAGGTTGGCACACAACTTTGCTTGTTGGTTATCAATGCCTCTGATGGAATCATGTTGTCATTTCTACAGCAGTATTGTCTGCCACACACAGAGTCAGAAAAGGACAGGAAAAGTTCCTTCCTCTACAGTCCATTCTTCTCTATTGACCAACCTAAAATTTTTGAACAGACTTATTTCTTTCCTTTATGTGATTTTCGGGGCGGGGTTCTGAAATACATTTTTCAAGTTTTTGGAACAAGTAATAAAACAGTATTGTAACCAAAGAAAAACACCATACAAAAAGCTACAGGCTTTTTGTCTTATGCAATGATTAATGTTTGCATCTCAAGCACTGACATTCTCACACCTCATTCCATGTTATCCCATCTACACAACTAAGCACAACACCCTTCTGAGCTGCTTAATGTGAAAGAATCTTTGAAAGGTGTTTAAAAATTTTCATGTCACAAAAAGTTACTTTTTTTAAAAAAAGGTATTTTATCTATACTGACTGTGTATAACAATGTAATTTTTGTTATCCGAGTTCTTAAACATACACAGAGATAGATATTCTATTTCCAGATCTACTCTTTCTAACCAACTAACTTTGGGGAAATTGCAATGCCTGCATTTTCCTTAGTTGCTACAGCTATATATAAGGTCAACAATAATAGTAACACCTTTTGCAAAATTCCTGTGAAAGTCATGAAAAGCACAGTGTGAAACTAGATACTACCTGATTAAATTGGCGTGCCCTTCTCCTGAAAGAAGCCAGACAATCAGTTATAACAAAATCCAGTTTTCTTCATTTCCTGAAGCCTGTAAAACTAGGGCTCACTGAAAAATTCCTTGAAAGCCAATGTCTGGTTACCATTGAATTGATCAGCAAGAGTGAGAACAGTGAGTTTGCGCAAAGGCTACCACAGAAACATCTCTCTTAATTAGGGTTAACTAGAAATGGTTCATTCAAAAACTCCATATTGTGTAGTGCTTTTACACTACCAGTGCATTTACCAGCAGAACAGTGTATTTTTTTCTTTCAGTAGCCAAATTTTCTAGAGACAACCTTTGTACCAACTCTACACTAAAATACCTCAAAACCACTGACCCCTGTATAAGCTCAAACACCCATTTACTATCCTAGAAATGGAGGAAAAAGAGCTGGATTTAATCAGGGTAGTGGATTGATTTTGTGTTGTTGCTCATCTCCAGAAGATCAATGACTTTATTTGGACTGTTAGAAAAAATGAAACACACAATAAGTGATATTTTAGATGTAGCCTTGAATGAATAAGTATATTTTATAGAGACCATAAAAAAAACAATAACTGAATTGCAGCTATCCACTTCCCAAAGGCTGTGTCAATGACTGAAATCAATGCACCTAAATTATTAAACCTGTTTTTTCATTATGAGGAATTTATTAGGTGACCGTCATACATACAAACCGCACAAGTTCAGTGTGTAATCTGTGCAATATTCCTCACTGAGTTTTAATGTTACTTATAGAAAACGAAAGTATGTCAAGCTATCCAAAGGTGCCTGTGACATGAAGCACCCAAGTCCACTCTTTTCCAAGTGTTCATTTATATCCTTCATCATGGGACAGTCCTCTACTTCATCCATAGCTGGCTGGTTTGTTTTAACTTCTTTCTCTACAGTGTATCAACTGGACCCATCATTTTGACAAGGGAAAATATTTTAAAGCTTCATATCATGTTTTTATCTTTAATTTCTGCCCTCTGACACATGAAAAGGATCTAGAGATTACACAGTATCACAATATACAATCAGCAAATGTCCTTCAGGAATGCAGTTATTTCATATTCACAGTGAACAATTATTGACTTGCTCACCACTCATCTAATTGGCTTTTCTTTTTAAAAAAAATAAAAATATAAAAAAATCAGTAAGTCCCTCTGAAAACACACTGCCTTTAAATTACCTCTTTTGAAATACCTCTTTCAGCCATATGAGTCAACATGAAGTGCTATAAAGCCAGTGGACACAGACCTAAAGACCTAGAAGAAAGAAAAAATCCAATAAAAACCCCAGATATCCTTTTTAAGAAGGACAGTCTCTAAATCTATGAATAGAAGGGAAAGGCAAGAAAACTGTTTTCATAATCTGGCAATCAGCTACAGAATCATGGAACATACTCCAATACACCCACAATTTTAATTCAAATGAATTCATTAAGCACTGGGTACACATTATAGTGCAAGATTCATCATGATACTCTTGACAATTTCTAAAAAAACTCCACCAAGAATGTGATGCATCTTGCCTTGAATTGCTCCAGTTTGTGCTTTGAAAGATAATTTAGTACACATTGCACTTTCCGGGCTGTAATTTGACTCACTGGTTATATTGCATTAAGCAAATGCACCATTTGCAATCCCAGTTTATGAATGGTAAACACTACTGGACAGAGAAGAGACGTGGAAAGGTAACAGCAGTTTTAACCTTCTCAGTTCAATTTATGGTAAACCTGTTACTCCAATCCCTTTCCATCTTTATTTTACTTCAGTCTGCTCAATACGGTAGCCACTATGCCTATTCATTACACAAATGTAAACTGGGACACATTAGAAGGAGAGAAATATTTAAAAACGAAAATAGAAAAAAAGAGGGAAAGAAAAAAAACAAGGCCTGTACTAGCTGCATGATTCAGATATACAGAGAAGTTTTAAGACTCCTTCTTACAATTAGCCTACAAGTATTTCTTACATCAAAGATGATTAGGAAATTAAAATAATGACAACTTAGAGTTGTCTTCTCTTATTTCCAATACTTCCCCTAGTTCTGATTGCAGGAGTAATTTTAAGTAGTATCCATTTGTATTATTAATCCATTTTCCCACAGGCATGTTGTCAGAAGTAAAATGTCTTAATGAATTAATTTCTACTCCATGTGTGATTTAGTGGCTGTCAAATTAATCTAAAGTACATTCACTGAAGACTTTGTATGTTTCTTCATCATAAATTTAATTTTTAATATGCATATGTCATCCTTCATTGCTATTCCAGCTATTAATTAATTATATTCAGAAATGTATCAAAATCAAAGCACAGGCCTGAAAAAAATACAGCTCTGGAAACATACTAGTTTATACAATGGGAACTGTTTCTGGCATGCCTTTCAATTCAGACATAGACTAGAACATATCTTACAGGTGTCTAGTGCTGAACACAAAATACAAAAACAGGAAGCAGAAACAGAAACAGGAAACATCAACAGTAAGTTAATAAGCTTTTGGCATTTGCAGTACTTTAAAGGATGCTACTAGGAATGGGGAGAATGGGAAGGAAACTGTGATCCATTACTCAGCTATCTGACAAGAAAGAACTGGGAAATATGAAAAGGAGGCTTTCATGTTATTAATCCAGCATCTATCAAAAGTAGTGAATTCAGTCTGAATGTAAAATATAACTGAATTGAAGCACATAACCTTCCAGCTATCCAGAGCTGATATTTTTATGTATTAGGAGCATTACAGATGATTTTTCTTAAATTATTCACATAGTAACACTGAAAAAATCAAAATAAACCACCTGTGTTTTACAAGATCCTTCATCCAAAGGTGCTTACCTCTCTTAGATTTACACAGGGAATATATTAAGGGAAGCTGCAGATGTTCTGCTGTGATACTCAGTTTTCCAAAACTTTAAGTAATTGTGGTAATTAAACATCTGCATTTTCTTCTCTGTTCTAATGAACCAAAAACCAACAAGCCATTGTGTGCTACTGGGTTGTGCACCCACTCTCATCTTGCTCATACTAGTAGAACAAGTATGTACTATTTAAAAGAATATTTTTTTACTTAATTTTAGCCAGAATTCATCTTTGACAGTTCATCCTTAATCATTTACAGAGAAAGCCATTTATATTTTTTTAAGCTATCTTAATAAAGTGTGCCTATAGAGATAATCCTGCCTGTGCACTTTCTTTTTCTTTTTAAGGATCTGATAACAGACCTAAAAGAAAATCTCTCTCATCACTTTAAAGAAGTTATGGTTGGCTTGATGTATCCACCTGCCTCCTATGATGCCCACGAGCTTTGGCATGCCTTGAAGGTAATCTGCATAGTCAGAATTGCTTAGAGTCGCAGTCATTAATTAGAGTACTGAACATACACTAAATTATTTTTTTTTTTACATTTCATTGGTTGATAAACTACTGAAAGTTAGTATTGTACTATCATCTAGTCCACTAGTCATCAGAAATACAGTGCTATTCCAAGTTTATTCATTGGTATGCTAAAATCAGGATAAGTAATATCCTTGTCATGGAACAAATACAACCCATTTAATACCCATGGTAAACTCAGAAAATGAAGAAATATTTATACAGGGAAAGGTAAGGTGCTGTTTTTGCAAGCATTTATATATGTTACAAACCAAATTTATCTCCATAGCCAGTGCCATGCACTAAGGCTCCACCTCTCTAAAGATCAATTCTTCTTTAGCAGAACCTGTCTGCATAAACACTTACAAATTACTCCATGACAAAGCAGTGGTAACTCCACTGAAACAGAAGTGATTTCCTATTTTGAAGAAAATATTTCCTTTTCCAACCTGGATCTGAGACTGCAATCCTTACATAAATAAATTTTGAAACAAAAACCCTTTCTTAAATACCAGGTCATTAAATGATGAAATTCATTCCCACAGGGCATTGTGGAGACCAAAAAAACAACTTAGTTCATAGAGGACATCAATATATTCTTTGAAAATAGGCTGACTGTTGGCTATTGAAAATAATAATTCCTCAACAATTATAAATATATTATATATTAAAAAAATAATAATTCAGGAAATTTCCTGAATTGCCAACTCCTAAAAGACAGGAAGGCATATCAGATGTCAACAGTGTTTTCCTTTTCTTTCCATGAGTATTTTCTACTGTATGCTGTCACAAGCAAGACACAAATTATATGACTATGGGCAAGATGATTTATCTTGCCAATTTTGAGAATTCCATCCTCCACAAAAAAAGAATTAATAGTTTTTCTTTGTTCTTCAGACATTTAAATCATTTTTAGAGCTACTCTACTGGTATTCCTTTATTATAGTTGGCATTAAAAGGATTGTGAAATATTATTGCTAACAAAGGAATAATGTCTTTCATTAACATTATTGGCAAAATTGCCAAAATTTTTTTTCCTAAATGCAGATCAAACTTGAACTTTCTTACAGTATTCTATCTTGACCTGGATTCTTATGGCCAAGGTAAAAAAAAACAGCCCATGTATATCTATGGGCTCTTATGTTCTCCCTTTATCCCAAATGCAGAATACTCATTACCACTATCCACGTGCGTATCAAAACCAGCATATGCACCATATCTTATGCCAATTGAAGTTTACAAAATTAATTCAAACCCTGAGGGAAAATATAGTGATTTGCAGCACTTCCTGTACTCCATTATGTACTCCTTTAATACAAAGATGTATGCTCGGTATTACAGACTGTAGCCTTCCTAAATACACTAAAAAAAAAGAAAGATGATAAGAAGATAGAAGACCAACATAATACCTATGCTCATGTCTACTTTCAGGTTTTGCTGAACACTAGGGATGTATGCTCAATCTTTGCATCTGATTTCTTTCAGTAATCAGTCATTCTTACCAAAGCTCAAAATTATTTCCCATTATGTTTCTATCAACACTAGTCTTGCTTCATTTCCCACTTGCTAATGTACATGCTGAAATTCAGATTTTAAAATATATTTGAAATACAGAATTTTACTATTAAAGTAATTTAAACAGGTAAATTATGCAAAAGTACACTCTGCAGAAACTGCTATTATTTTGTTAATTCAGATAAGGACAGCACTGGTTTTTTCTAAAAATTGGGGTTTCTACTACACAACATTTTTCATATTTACTTCTTTCCATACAGGGAGTAGACACAGAAGAAAAATGTCTAATTGACATATTAGCCTCAAGATCAAACATGGAGATCTTCCAGATTAAAGAAGCCTACCTAATGCGTAAGCTTTTTTACCAAGTGCAGAGTAGCAGCTGTACTATGTGTATTCTGGAGGTATTAGCACACACGAAGGAACAGAAGTACAACAATGACTCCTCAGTACAGACTGGTTCCCTCCCACATCCTCTCCCATAACTGTACACAAAAGGCTGGAGTACTATGGTGGGTGGGCAGGCCAATGGGGACAGCAGCTGAGGGCCCCCAGCAGAGCCAGACAGATGTGCCAGCTCCACAGCCAGGTCACTGTAGAACCTGCCCAGGTTACACTGGAATAGAATAAGATCATTTATTCTTTATTTGATAATCTTCATTAATACTATTCAGAGCATATTCATTTGTGATTTAGATTATATGTTTTTGGTTTAACCTAGAATATAATACTGATCTTCAACAAGATATCGATTCTGAGACTTCAGGTCACTTCAGAGATACACTCATGAACCTTGCTCAGGTACTGTAAAACCTAGAACTATGACTTACACTCCTAAAAAATTCATAATGACTTCCAATAGTATTTGATAAGTTTTACATTTTAAGGTGACCATGATTAAACGTAGTTCATTGGGGCTGCACTTTTAAACAAGAGGCAGGAGGGAAGCTGATGAGGAAGAGAAACTGAATTCCTTCATTTTATGAATTAGACTTTGGACATCAGATGGAAGCAAAGGTAAATAGATTATTTTATAAAGTCCCATTGGTATTCAACTGCTGACCCTTTGCTCCATCTGTCTCATCATAAAAGGAGTCTACTTGTATGTACAAATGTGATCGTCATTTTTAAGAGTGTTTTCTCAGTTATCAGAATGTATCACAAATCAGTCAACCATTTTGTGAAAACAGAGATATATTCACATTTGACTAAGAAATAAAGAAATAAAGAGTTTACTGTTTAAAATACAATGCTCGCGGTGCTATTGCATATGCTAAATCACAAAATGCTAGCACAGAAGCAAAGGAATTATCACTTTTAAATACTGACTTTTGCAGATTTACTGGTTTATACAACATGTGGTCATCCTTGTCATTCTCATTGAAGACACTGTGCTCATTATCTTTAAAATCTTTTGTAAACCAGAGTAACAAATAATGAAGGACTGCCACGGGATAATGGCATACACAAGGTGTATCTGTACTTTTATATATGTGTATGTCTGGGGAAAAAATTCTCAAACAGATTTGAAATAACAGTAGGTTGGCTTCACTGAAGTAAAAAAGAAGTTTCAAAAGTAAAAGCTATAAACAGGAATATTTTTTCTCATGCTGGACGGTTTTTCCCTAATAATGAAAAATCTTCCTTGCTTAAAAATGAAGAACTAGAAATTAAGCAACCTCACTTTTCATAATTATTAAAACCATGGGACGTACTTTACTCATCAAACAAACAAAATTTAAAATAATCTCAGATTACAGACTACTAGCCCTAATTTTCTTAAACTCCAGGCATTGATAAAGAGGCCTAAAATCAGCAATTTTATGGCTAACAAAATCTGCTATTTCACCCAAAATAAGGAAGAGTTGCAGGAAATTTCAACTTGACTCAGTTATACTTCTGAAGATTGTTAGTCAAATCTCTCAAGCTTGCGTATCATCTTATATTAAAACTCAGTGATGTTTCATTGAAATATACCCCTTCTAGTTCTATAAACAAGCAACATTACGACATTTTAATGCTTTTTTTTCAGAAAACCTCTGCTTTGATTTCTATGAAATCAGACTACTGAGAGAAGTAAACATTTAGCTTCACACATGCAGAGCAAACTATTCAATTGCTATAGTATTTTATTTATTGTTTTCACGTCCAGCCTGAGGCAGATTAGAAGTCATAGGTTATGGCCCTTCCTAAAGAAATTAACAGACTTAAAAGAGTTTCAAATTCGGCCTAATTAATATTCTAGTCTGAGACAAACAGATTTCATTCTAATTCCCTTTTTGTGCACTAATTGAAATATGGTAATTTTCTACAATTTAAGACATAATTATACAAATTTTACTGGAGAAAGTGGCCATTTGACTCTACATGTAGATTATTATTGAGGTTATTTCATTTTTCACTGCCCCATCTTTATTCCGTTGTTTTCTTGTGTATGTAATTTTATGCAGCCATTCCATCATAATTTACTTCAGAAAATTTATCTCACTACTAGAAATTTTACTCTGTGAAATTCTCACCATTTAATTAACATGTAAATTAACATTTTTAACAAAAAAGAACTACAAATAAGTCATTCTACAAGCTGATAGCCAATACCTAATTTTAATCCTCCTCTTCACATATCTAAATTTTAAACTAAATTGCTTCAAGTACATATTATCAAGGCAGTAATTACATGAGCTTCAGATTCTAGGAGTTCTGCAAAAAAGGCTGATTTTTATCATTACAAGATGATTATGGTTATAAAAGCAATTCCAAAACCAGTGTGCTCTTCTCTTTTTCTGACTATATAATTCAGACCATAGTGTGTTTTAGTAAAGAATTTAGCTTGGTTTGTGTAACTGAAAAGCTATAATATTCATAGCAAAATTAGAAGTATTCTTTTGGGGTCTGTGTATCAAAGTCGTCAGACAATTTCCTAGTCTTGGATCTTCATTTTAGACAATTATTCATGAGCAAGGAAAACCTCTATTATTTGATGAGCTTGCTCCTATGGTTTGTGCAGGAAGAAAAATACATTGAGAAAAGATTATTCTGGTAATATGCATATTGATAAGAACTAATCTGTCAATGGCAAATGCTACTCCTATCCTTGTTTCCCCCTCAGAGATACATATTAGAGTAAAAAAGACAACATCCATAATTCTAAAAATGGTGGTGGGATTGTGACAGTCAGGTAAAAGCTTATTTAAAACAGGACTAAAATGGGACAGGTTTATCCATTTCCCTCACACTAACTTCTCACATGACTATCATTCCAGAATTCCTCTTATTAAAGAAAATTAAGATATAATGTGACAACTTGAAGACATTGTCCACATTTACAAATTCAACTATGCAATATACTGATCCAACCTAAAATGTTTGATGTTATCTCTATATGTTATCTATATCTATCTATGTTATCTATATGTTATCTCAATAAATTCAACATAGCTTCCATATGCAGAGAACTTTATATTCCTACATTGGTTTAGGATTTAACTTTTGGAGAATACATATCTCTTTTTTTCCTCAGGGAACAAGGATGGAAGGATATGCAGACCCTTCTACAGCTGCTCAGGATGCAATGGTAAATATGCTCAGATGAGAAGTTCTCAAATATTTAAAAAAATAATAATAACCAGAAAACAAATGTTGAAAAGTAATTTGGGACTCACTTAAAATACTTTTTTTTCTCTCTTTTTCTGATACATTAGATTCTATGGGAGGCATGTCAGCAGAAGACAGGCGAACACAAAAATATGCTGCAAATGATTCTCTGCAACAGGAGTCACCAGCAGTTGTGGATGGGTAATCCAGCAGTTCAGCTGTTTGAACACAGAGTGGAAAGGAAAAATGTGACTCGCTAAGAAAGCCATGCTTTGCATACCAAGACAGTCAGTGTGCAGCAGGACATTAGCCTGAAACCAAGTGTGAACTGTTGGAGCTCTCAGACTCCCACTAATGTTAGTGGGAATTTAGAAGTAATGTAAAACTGAACTCTGCTCGATGACTACTGACAGCTGTAGACAGAACAGACAGGCATCAAGATGCCTAATAACCCAGAGAAGAATTCATGACCAAAGAAAAGGAAATGCTACAGCTGCACTGAGTCTACACACGACACCATAGGATGAGGGAGATTTTTCTTAACTATTTTATTCGTTTTTCCTAAGCAACCCTTATGAGGGTTGGCAGAGCTGGGCGGATTATTTTCAACAAATGTTTGCACATGAAAACACATTGCTTCACAAAGTGTTGAAGCTTTTCCCCAAAAGTTTCATAGAAGTTTTTGTTGGGCGCACTTCAGTGTTCACATCTGCTCTCCCACAATGAACATAAACACAGAAACCTAAGGGCCATTTTTATTTAAAACAGAAAATCAGACATAGCTACAGATTGCAGGAAATTTACATGAGATAAATTTACCTGAGTTATCCAAATCTTCCATTGTAGAAAATAAACCTAGAAAATATCCAGTGGCAAGTTTGAGTTCCTGCTCTGCAGTAGAAAAAGTCTGTCTGCTGACAAGTTTATCACCATGCAGCCAGCTGTATCTCTTACGTCACCATCCAACAGTAGCTTAGAACTACTTTGCTATCATGAATCAACAAATTCATTCAGCTGATGATGAAAGGATTAACACACTTGCTCTATGTTCCACTCTCTTCCTGAGATCTGAGGGCCCTGCCTGTACTGTAGGCCTCCGTAAATTTTGTAGTCAGCAGAAAAAAAATTCCTCCTTCTCCAACAGAGAAAGCACACCCTGGATATTTGCATGTGGGCATATCTGCATCTTGCAGCAAGTGTGCACGTCATGCAAGTCCTGGCTCCTTGCCACAATCCATGAATCTTGCCAGTTTTAGCCAAGCAAAGAAGTTGTCTTCCTAGCAGGATGTTCTTACAAGTGTCACAAACAGATGTTGCTGGATATGTGGCACACATTCATTTTAGAGTGCAGGCTGAAGAACCCAGTGGAAGAATGTCCTAGAAGACAGGTTTCAGCCTACTTATTTAGGTTTCCTGACCTGGGTGATATAAACATAATGAAACACTGAGAATAATAACCGCAAAAAATAAACTCAATAGTAATAGTACTAGGGAGAGGCAAGGGAAAAAAAAAAAGGCAAGTTGATCATTATTAGTGAACTAGAATAAAACAAGATTTTTTTTTTCCACCCCTCCCCAAGTTTTCCAGGAGTTCCAAAATATCTCTGGGCAAGACATAGTAGATGCCATTAATGAATGTTACGATGGATACTTTCAAGAATTACTGGTTGCAATAGGTAATGTAAAGATATTATTTTTAATAGCAGTAATCTCTTAATAAATTCTAGTATATAATCACTTATGCATCAAGAATATTATTTTTCTCATACTTTATCCACTTTCATCTCCGATACTGTGCAATTATATTTTCAGAGAAAATTAGAAAATAATATTTTAACTACTTTCCCATGTTTGTGTAAATCTAAAAATGTATCTATGCAGCACTAGTTTTTGACTGAGCAGAACTAGTTTCTACTTTATTTGACAATAAATTTTGTGAGATCAATGATAGCTGCATTTCCAACTGATTTTACACATATTAATTAACCAGTTAAGTTTTCAGGACTTATATAAATAAGTTTCAAGCTTTATGTATATTTATCTTTCATTTATAGAGTAAGGACAAAAATATTTCTACAAATAAGACGTGAGTGTATTCACTGATATTTAATAGGCCCTTTGCAAAAGCAAATGAGGACCCACCACCAAACTTTCAAAATTATAAATATAGTTGTATTAGTGAATATTGGTAGCTTAATTTTAACCTGAGGTGTGGAAGCACTACGCAGGTCTGTATTGCAAGGAGCCAAAAGCCTAAAGAAATTATTTTACAATAATCTTCTGTTTACCTGTTGCAACTTTTCCCTCCTAGTTCTCTGCATTCGTGACAAGCCTTCCTACTTTGCTTACAGGCTTTATAATGCAATTCATGTAAGTAGTCATTCTACTTCATATCATAAAAATAAGCTTCCCTGTTTTTTTTGTTTCTTTGATTTTTTCTTAAACAAGTACTTACAAATCAGTCTCTTCAATCTTTAAAGTATGATTTTGTGTTTTAAAACTGCTGCTACCTACATAAATTTCAAAGCAGTAGTGCCCAAGCAGCTAAGCAGAAAAAGTGCCTAAGCAGTAGAAGTAAAAGGTTAAGTATTTAGATACCTTAAAAATCATCTGTCTGGTAACTGTCAATTTTTTTTTAATTGAAGACTTTTTTCTATGCATGGTAACTCCCTCTGCTGTGCAGAACTCAATATGTATTATTCTTACTATGTAACCTTCTGTATTTAGAGATTTAATAAGTATGGCTAAAACTTAAATGATAAATTAATGTCACATAAAGACAAATAGTCATATTTCTTTGAAGGATTCCATGCAGATTCTTTTATCTTTTGTGTAAGTGCTAACTTCTTTTGACTTTTTAGTGCCACTAGATGTCCCCATTCTTCACACAATTACATTATGAAAATTTATTTAGAAACAATTAAAATAAAACACATCTGAACACAAGCTATGTAAATTCTAAAGCTATGGTTAAAAATTTCACAGAATTCACATGAGGCAGCAGTTTTTGTGAAATAGATTATTGGCCTCATTATAATTTCAACAGACTCCACAACAACAGTCACAACTGCTACTCACAAACTGAATTCCTAATAATATGGTTTCAGAGAAACTGAAAAGTTTATCACATTTTCCTTTTTTAAAAGTTTCAGTGCATGGATAAATCATTGGCATATGAGGACCCCCTGTTATTCAGTTACATGAATTATATTATTTGAGTACATGAAAACTCTGCAGGATAAAACCCTTAAACTCCTTTAACATCTAGGATACCTTTACAGGTATAATTTTCATACACTATGTACTTACATTCTATATGGGTATACCTTTATCTGTTAAACATTTATATGAGCATACACAGATGGGCAAACACATATTGCCCAACTATCAAGTTTCCTCTCACTTTTTTTCTTTTCATTTTAGGACTTTGGGTTTCACAATAAAACGGTTATTAGGATTCTCATTGCCAGGAGTGAGATAGACTTGATGAACATACGCCAGCGATACAAAGAGAGATATGGGAAATCACTCTTCCATGACATCAAAGTAAGTTTTTACAAACTTCTGCATATATTCAGCATTGGTAAGTCAAGCTGTACAACTCTGTTTAACCATTTGGTTTAAAACAAAACAAACAAAAAAGCAAGATGTAAAAACAATAGCACATTTTCAGTGCTTCGGTTTGATTTGAGTAAGTGAGCAATTAATTCTCAACTCACTCTGTGATTTTATCCCTCCCCAATGCAAGATGTATATACAAACAGGGCACGACAGTGGGTTCTGAATAAGTTTGCGTGAATGGTTTCTACAGTAATTGACAACATTTCATGTTGATCTGTAAGGCTAGGCTGTGCAAAATTGAAAGAAATATCTGTTTTTATCCTTGTGCTTTGGCAGTACCTTCACAAACCCTGTTCCTCTTGTACTCCTGATCTGTTTCTTAAAACAAAACTTTGAATCTGATTAATTGCTAAGACACTACCTGTTTTATGTCACTATAATCCAACTGCAAGATGTGCAGTAACTTTATGAAATCACTCATGAATTTTTGATATTGAACTTGAGAATTAATAAACAGATTTGATCCAGCCTTTCAAAGGTAGATTGTTTCTAGGTGCCAAGCAACCAAAGGCCATGGCAAGTGAAATTTTAAAAATCTCAGCCTAGAATCCTTATGAAAACAGTGTAATGTTTTACAAAATCAACAATAGTCTAGTCCTTGTGACACACCAAGAAAAGAAAAATTCAGAAAATGTATAGTCACAGAAATGTTGATTTTTATTTGTTTTTCCTTGCAGCATTTTGCTTCAGGGCATTACGAGAGTGCTTTACTTGCAATCTGTGCTGGTGATACAGAAGATTATTAAGAGGATGAACTCTGCAGGCTGTGCAAACCTTTTTTAAATAGAAATTGAAGCTATATGCAATGCTCTAACTGTAAGAGATCTCTATTTTACATAACAGAACAGCAACATTTGTAATGTACATTTGCTAATATTAAATCTTTCTTGAGACAGGAAAAAATGTTGGCAGGAACATGGTTTTATCCCTGGTTCTAATTAATATTTCTGATTTTGTGATTAAAGTAAATTAATGGAGCAAGTGGTAAAATTACTCCATGTAAGCACTTGTTTATCATTTAGTGTTACAACAACCCAAACATCTATCAACATGCTCTGGAAGAATTTGTTCACTTCCACACTGGGGAGAAAAAAAATATTTTGCTTTATTTACTTTTAGCAAGAAGATTTCTTCCTTTAAGGATTTTTTTATCTTCTCCTTTCTACTTCTTATACCTCATATTTTATGCTCTTGAACATTATTGTTTTAGTTACTATCACACTAAGCGTCTGCCCCCATCTATTATCAGTCACTCACCAGAGTGCTTTTGTATTCTCTTTTACTTAGCTCACATATTTAATGGCCTTTCCCCTATTCTGCCTGAAACAAAAGTAAAAATTCGAATCAAGTACTTCATCCATTTCAGTGCCATGCGCTGGGAAACCTGGAAGACGAAGCACTCTTTAAGCTTTAAGCAGAGAAGTTCCAGAGGATTAAACTCTGAATTCCATTTTAACCCGTCTCATTTTAACCATTAGTTGACCTTGAGAGCAC
Organism: Luscinia megarhynchos; assembly: GCA_034336665.1. Classification (NCBI taxonomy): domain Eukaryota; kingdom Metazoa; phylum Chordata; class Aves; order Passeriformes; family Muscicapidae; genus Luscinia; species Luscinia megarhynchos. Next base: position 37,410,483 of record CM067566.1, on the reverse strand, counting down.
GGAGGTATATCCAGGATGCCCTAGGTGGCTCAATTCAAGAACTGACTCCTAGTCAGGGACAGTGTGGCGATGTTCATGAGGATACCTGCCCGTGGCTTCTGTCCCGCCGCCACAAGGGTCCAGCTGGACTCAGACCTTGTGGATGTTTTTGGAGAGGTGCCTTCGGCAGGTGCAGTCCGTGAATACAGCACTGCTGCAGAAAGGCACAAGTGCGAGCTTGCTTTTGTGCCCTTGGCGCCTGTCGCTTCCCTCAGCCTCTGGAAGTATGACTAATTACCGCGTATCTGGCTTCTTTGCAAATACTGGCATCGTGTTACAAATACATTGATTTATAACACACTTAAAATTTCTTTCGAATCTCCTTTGAGTTATTTCCAAACACTTCGGGCAGATAATAAAATTGTTAAGCCAGAACTTTGGGAGGAACTGCTGTGGGAGTAAAAACAAACCAAAAAAAAAAAAAAATGGGGGGGGGGAGGGTGGGAAGGAAGTGAAATGAGCAGAGCACTCTCCCAATTGCTCAGCACTAACACTGCACTAAACCTAAGTTACGTTCTGATTTTTGGAACTGTAGCTGGAGGTAGCTCCCAGCAGCTGTACCGGGGCACTGAGGAGTCACTTCGTTTGAACTCTGCAGGCTCGCAGATAGGAACAAGGACACTTCCCTCGACCGCAAACGCGCCTAGCTCCCAGCGCTTCCCGAGCTCCCAGCACGTGAGGCCCCAGTTCCGCCCAGAGCCCGTCACAAAATGGCGGCGGCGCTAGGACCCCGCAGGCGCCACAGCGCGCGGGCGCTCGCGCGCCAGGCAGAAGGCGGCTCCCCATAGCCTCTGCCCCGCCCCCTTGCCCTCGCCTTCTTTTATTGGATAAGGCCGACGTCAATCTCGAGCCTCCACCTATCACCAACGCGCCTCTCCTCGCCCCGCCCCCCGCGGCAGGCGCCACTTCTCGGGAAGTTGACGGCTGGAAGCGGCGTCCGGAGCGCGGCGCGCCCGGGTTCTGTGGCAGTCGGGCCGCAGTGCCCCGGTGCCGTTGAGCTGGAAGTGGCGGGGCAGCGGGACCAGCAGGGCCTGGAGCAGTATCAGCAGAAGCGGCGGCCGCTCGTCCCCTCACCGCCGCCGATGGAGGCGAGCCTGACGTGCGCCGTGTGCCTGTCGCTGTTGGAGGAGCCAGTGACGCTGCCGCTGTGCTCGCACAACTTCTGCCGGAGCTGCGTGCTGGAGTGCATGGCCTCGGCCGAGGCCGCCCGCCTGCAGCAGCTGCAGCGGAGCCCGGGGCAGGCCCGTGCCGGCCGCGGGGCGGCGGCGCCGGGCCCGGGCCCGTCGTGCGCCCGGGTGCCCTGTCCGCTGTGCAGGAAGCTGTGCCTGCTGCCCCGCGGCGGCGTCGCCGCCCTGCCCGTCAACACCACCCTGGCCGAGGTGGTCAAGCTCTACCGGTCCGGCGCGGCGGGCGGGGAGGCGGCGCTGGGGCCGAAGCCGGGGTCCGAGGTGCTCTCCCTGCAGGCGTTCGGGGGAAGCTGCCAGAAACACCCGAGCCGGCCGGTGCAGCTGTACTGCCGCATGTGCCGGCAGGCGGGATGCGGGCAGTGCGTCTCTGAGGAGCATCGGGGCATCTTCCACTCTGTCAACCTCATAGACACGGTGTACCAGGAAGAAAAAGTAAGTGCGGCGCTCCTCCTTCGCTCTAGGGGCCTGGCTGGGAGGTCGGGCTGTCCACTGGAGATCCCACCTGGCACGGGTTGTTTTTACTCAGAAACACGGGAAAAGCCGCGGCGTGGCGGGCAGGAGAGAGGCAGAAGGCTTGTGCTGCTTTGGGCAGTAAGGAGCTGTTTGTGGGCTGCCGGGTTATGCCTTTCCAGACTGCTGTCAGACTGCGCTCAATGCACGTAGGGGGCCCAGGTGGTGTTCCAGTAACAACAGATTTGAACCCAGTTTACCGAAGCACCTGGAGAATTGATTTTGGGGTTGTGTCAGGAATTTTTTTGTTTGATTCGGGGGGGAGGGGTGTTCATGTTTGGTTTTGTTGTTTCTGTTCCTCCGAGTTTAGGAAGATCTAACAAAAACCCACACACAGATGTTTTGTTTCTAGGCTCTCTAGCTGCGATAGGTAATTTGGGTCACAGATAATTGCACATTTAGGGATAGATAGTTTGGGTGAGTAATAATAAATGTATAAACAAGATGCTTTATACAGTTTGCATAAGAAGGCAACTGCCTGTCATAATGGTTGGTTGCCTGTTTGTAGAAGTTGTGATTTTTAACAAAATAGAGACTATTTGAGTAGGATGAGCTTTTCATGCCCTGTGCAAATTGAGTGCAGGGTAGCATTTCTGGTGTGCAGTAATTGAAACAGCTACAGGGCAGTGATGAAAAGCACAAGTAGAGAAGTTTAAATACAGCGCTGACTATTTGAGACAAAAGTTGCTTTTACACTGATTTTCCTCCTACCTTTCCCATCATCAGTTATATGTCACTTGGGAAACCAGAGGAAAACAGCCTTTGTACTCGACATTCTACTACATAATGTAAAGTAGTGACACTGTAGAGAAATAAAGGAGGAAGACTTAATGATAATATTAGCTTAAACTCAAACAGAAGTATTTTGATTATGAGCTTTCTGTTTTAGAATGTGAGGCATAAAAAGAAAAAGTATCACACAGTTTTTTTTCCAAACTGGAGTATAGCATTAAAACTTATATTGTGATAGATGTGTGTGAGGGGAGGGATTAAAAAAGCCTGAGGAGAAGAATGACCCTAAGAACATTACTTTGAGAGACAGCAGAAGAAAGTTTGTGTACTGATCCAGGAAAGCATTAAATGTTTTTAAGTGATGTTTTGAGTCACAAGCTTATTTTGCCATATTGTTCAAAATATCACAGAATTGATAGGCTTGGAAGGAACCCCTGGAGATCATCCAGTCCAAACCCCTGCCAAGGCAGGGTCACCTGGAGCAGGTGACACAAGTGGGGTGGGGTTTGAATGTCTCCAGAGAGGGAGACTCCACACCCTTCTTAGGCAGCCTGCTGCAGTGCTCTTCCACCCTTAATGTAAAGAAGTTCTTCCTCATGTTGAGTTGAAAGTTCTTGTGGTTTAGTTTATGGCCACTGCTCCTTGTCCTATCTCTTCAGTGTGCACCACTGAAAAGAGTCTGTCACCCTCCTTTTGGCACCTGCCTTTGAGATATTTATATATGTCAATGAGATCTCCTTTCAGTCTTCTACAGACTAAACAGGCAGTCTCTCCTCATAAAAGAAGTGCTTCAGACCGCTGATCATCTTTGTGGTCATCCACTGGACCGTCTCCAGTAGCTCCTTGTTTGTTTTGATTTGATTCTAGATAAGCACTGAAATGTATTTATTTTATGGAATGGATAAAATTTTAATAAGGGTTTCAATTGTCTTGCAGTTAATCTTCTTTAGCACTCTGAAACAAATGAGGATAATAAATGAGCAGCTGGTGAATGAGATCTCAAAACGACCGACTGATGCAGATGTGAGTTACAAATGCTGGATATTCTATGTGCTTGTGTGTCTTTGTTTCTCTTCTAGTCATATTTTATTCACAACCTGAAGCATGCTCCTTGTCGCATAGATGTGCTGTGAGCTTACTTAGAGAAGTGACTCTGTGTGGATATTGCTATTGCATTTACACCTGTTCTCTTGCTTCTAGATGAAGCTGAAAAATGATGTGGAGACAATTGAGCTAAAATTTGGAGAAATTTTCAAAACTCTAGAAATTAAAAAACAGCAACTACTAGAAGATGTTGAAAATCAAAGAAGTAAAAAAGAGAAAGAATTTCAGATTTGGAAGAAAATGAAAGAAACGCACAAGAAGACCATTGAGAATTTTTTGAAGGATTGTGAAGAGCTTGTCCATGAGTGTGATCCCCAGTGTTTCCTCGAGGTGATGGCCTTTTGATTTTTATATCCCCCTCTTTTCTTGTCATTCCCCATCTTGTTTTCATCTTCCTCCTATGTCTCCTGGTTTGCTTCATAGTGTGCCTGTTCCTTCTGTTCTTCTTCCAGTTCTGTCGTTGGTTCCTTCTTAACTTCATCTTTTTCCTCCCATTCCTCCTGTTCATCTACTTCCTCTTTCTGCTATTTGTTTTCTTTCTCTTTAACTTAGCATCTCCCCACCTACCCTCCATAACAATACTTTGGTTTTGTTGTGTAAAGATCCAGTATAGTGACATCACCAGGTTTTTATAGGCAAGCAGCTCTAATCCAGTCAAGTTTTTTATTTTTCATTACATGTTCTTCAGGGAATTCTCATGTGACCACAGTGCCGTGCACTGCAATTTTTACCACCGTTATCTGCCTGATTTAAAACTAAAAGACAGCTTTATTAATAGTATAGTAGCATGTTGAGAGCCCATAGCAGAGGCTTTCCTCTCCAAGAAATCCAAAATAGTCCTTCATTTGAATGTTTACAAATATCTGAACTTCTGAAACTGGTCAGGCGACCATATGGGCCATGATTTGAATGCCTTCATTTGGGTCTGAAGGAGTTCTTTTTGTATTTATCACAAAATATTACAAGATAAATAATTGTCACAGACATACTTGTTTAGATTGGGGGGTTTTTGTTTATTTGGTTGGGTTTTTAATGTTAACAGCTTTATTTTCTGTAGTTCTGTGAAGACAGGGACTTTAGTCTCTAAAATATTTTGATAAAGCAATAACTTCCTGATAGTTGGAGAAATACTCATATCTTACAAATTCTTGTTCTATTTATAGGTTGCCTGTGGCTTGAATACAAGGTATATTTTTCATGTTTTGTTAGTTATCTAGTTTTATTTTAGATTTTTAAGATTGAAAACAAAAAAAAGTAGCTACATTGAACATCATAAAATAAGCAGCTTAAGAAGAAAATAGTATTGAGTAATTAAGATATTAAAATATTTTCAGATTTTGGATGCCCAATATTCCAAATTTTAGGAAATGTGTCAAAAGTTAGAGTGACATACTATCTGGGATTAGAGATAATCAAGCTTTTTAATTACCTCTCTAATAAAAACTGAATATAGAAATTCGTTAATACTTGGTGATTGGATATTTTCAGATATCTTATTTAAACTCAGGAGCACTGAAGCATGCTTGAAGCTTTTACAGAAATATTTCAGTGTAAGAGAATGTGTGGAGATTCTGCAGTATCATTGTTTTTGTGCTGATAGTGCGCATACGCTGTAATGTCTTCTATGGGTTTTTAATTACATTTCTTAAAACATTTTAACCTGTCTTTAAGAAAGAATATTGGAAATGGAGTTCTTTAAAATATATTGTGTTTCAGATTAACATTAGCAATGCCCATTAAAGGAGTGTAATTTACATTCAGGCCACGTACACTAAGGAAAGTGGATGGGGTAGCTTTTTCCTGACCTACCAGCACTACTTCTTGTAGTTTTCATGGCTTATGAAACCTAATTTAAGTGAATAAGTTCTAAGAAAAACAAATCTAGAGAGCTTGAGATTTCATTGTAGACATAATTTTTCCAATTCCTTCTCCTTTCTAGTGATTGCTTTATAAAATATTTTTTTATATTAAGCAAGTATAATTTAGCTATCATGTAAGCATGAAGAAAAATGTTTAAGTTGGTTCATTTTTGGTTGGTTTTTTTTTTACCTTTTCCAGGATGAAAACTCAGCTTGATGTGATGAATATAGCATCCAATTTGGAAAAACCACCAGTGTATACACCAAAGAAGATAGATATCAAGTCTGTGGTTAATGAAATATTAGCATTGGAGTTAACACCTGTAGATGCAGGCGCTGTTCAAGGTGGGGAAGAAGGACTTAATTAAGACAAGATTTGGAAACCTGGAACTTGTGGGAGCAATTGCTAATAAACAATCTTCATGGCAACCACATGCAAGAAAGCATCTGAGCAAATTATATGAATGATAAATTTGTGAGGGGTTTTTAAATGCGTTTTATGAATATGCTTTCTCTAGGAAGTTCCTAGGCTGTATTTTTGGAATCGGCAGAACCATACTTTTCATATCCAGCCAATAGTACCACTGTCAGAAGTGTGTTGCTGAATTAGATGAGCCTTTGTTGTAGCATCATGTAAATGTTGACTGTGCTCACATTAAGTGCCTTTACCTCACAGGAGGAGGTGTTATGTCTCCCATAAGGCCAGGCATTTCTAGCATTTAAAAAAATACATTACACAAGCTTCTTGGTTTATATCACATAACATTCAACAAGGGCTAGGGTCTCACTTGGGGCACTCTATTTTTGTTCTTAAATGGAATCTGTTTAGGTGCACGGGAATCGTTCAGTGTTTTCTGTATTTAATATATTATCCACCACTTTCTCTATGTTCTTTCTTACAGAGCTACCTTATGAAGGACAGGAGAGCTCAACTCTACTTAAAGATATCTTAAAGCAGAATACACATGGCACATTTCTTGTAAGTTATTGGCTATGTGGTCTTTAGCATGGTACTATTTTGTCTGTTTTGGCTTATCAAAATGAAATATAATATGTGCTGCAAAATACTTTTCAGCCTGTAGCAGGACAGGATGAAGCAGACGGCAGCAGGGTTCCTACTCGCTTTATGTCAATATCAGAAATGTCAGCGTTTCAAAATATGAGCCATGAGGTATGATTGAACATCAGTTGTAAGTATGGCTAAGTTACTATTTGTTGTGATGCAACTCTCTAAATAAGCTTTTAAATGTTTTTCAGTTTCCTAAGTAACCCTTCCAGTTCTAGAACGAAATCTGACTAGATATTAAAGCTGTCAGAATTTTACTTTTTTTTTTTTGCCTTTAGAAAGCTGAAACTTAATCTTACTATTGGCTTCGAATACTTACTTTTATATTTAGTGTGGCTTTTTGAGTCACATCTGTAGCTTTCTAATCTGAATAAAATTCCCTAGCGTATATTTGAAGATGAAGTAATCTGCCTGTATTCTGTTTTCTGAAGAATATAGTTCAATCTTGTTAAGACCACATAATAATTTGACATAAAACTGAATTCAGTCTTTTTTTGTTCCATTTCAAATAATGTAGTTATAAACTAAATTCTTAATTATTTTTTTTTACTTACAAACAGCTCCATATGGGTGGTTGAGTATTGTTCTGTACAGAATGATTCCAGTTACAGTTAGTGAAGCATGGTTGGCAGTGGATAACACTATGCATATTCTGAGAATACCAGTGGCAGATGATTGATTTCAAAAGTTGCTTAGATCCTTTAAATATAGAATTACCTTTTTTCTGCATTGTTTTGGAAAATACCTATTTTCTATTGCCATTAAAAATGCAATTATATATAACAAGGAAAAAACCCCAAAACCCCACCATCTAACTTAATTTCAGTTAAGGTTATTTTTCATGAGAATTTGATTGATATTTGCTTAATATCTAATTTAGTGTTTTTATTTATTTTTGGTTTTGATAGTGACTTTAAATGCAGTTTTCTAGTCTTTATTCAATACCCACTTTGTCATCAAGGTTCTATGTATATCTTGTTCAATTGCCTTTAAAGCACTCTTTTCTGTAATAACTTGTGTCCTGTTGCCTTCCAGTAGCAATGGAAAAATGCATTATAAATTCTCAAGAATATAGGAAAACTTTTCTTTAGTCTTAGTATGTGAGTTTTATAACCTCTGAATCCACAAATGATAACATGATTTTTTCTTTCTTGCTGTGATTCCAGGAGTTACGTTACAAATACTATATGGAACTTCAGAAGTTCACCAATGTATTTAAGACTCAAAATTTCCCTGCAAACAAAAAGTATAAATTTGTAACTGCTGAGGCCTCCAAGAATAACTCCTCAGGAACTTCTTTTATATCTTCACCTACCAGAGCAAATAACACAGATAAAACAAAAATGGGAACCCTGCGAAGAGGAGGTGGCTTGGACAAAAGAAACTTTTCTGGAAGCAGTGCTCATAGCATCCCATCCACAAATACGATCTTTTCTGAAACAAATGGTGACGTAAAATCATTTAACGAGGGAAGTGGCCAGGAAGTATCCACTCCAGGCTTGTCAGAAACCTCTCCAAACTTGTTAATTAAAGAAAAATGGCCAAGACAGGCATCAGCAGGTACTGTTTCCAACGAAATGGACTCGAATTCTAGCATTTCATTCAATTTAAAGCCAGTAGAAAGAGTGGCTGTTACTGTTTCAATTTCAGAATCTGTAGATGCTTCAGCAGAGAGACCTTCAGGTGTACCTTTTACTTTCAGTGCATCTAACAAGTCATTACCAAGATTTAGTAAAGATAGAGGTACATTTTCCTTTAAAAAGCAAGACAAGAGATGTGCTTTCCCTCAGTTTTATTTAGGGAGATGTGATAAGGTGGATAAAACCAATAACCAGAATAAACATGATCCTGAAACCAAAAACACAGTTTGCAGTGCTTCAACAAGACCTGATTTAGACTCAGCAGAAAGTGAGAAACAGCAGATTTTGTTTCCCTTTGGTAATTCAGAAAGAAATTTGTTTGCAGGACCAGAAGTTAGCAATTCATGTAAGGTGTTACCATCATCCTCATTTTTTAGCCGATCTGAGAAGCCATCTGACAAAAAAACATTTTCTCAAATGAGGGAAAAAACACCTTGTGCAGAGGAGCTTGCAGGATATGATAGAGAGAAACCATATGTCTTAGGGGTACAAAAACTTCACACCTCAGAATCCAGCACAACTGGAGCTTGTGGTACTTCAGAAACCAACACTGGAGCTGGGGTGAGTGGTGTCTCCAAGACCCCCCTTACCACCACTAATTGTGCGTTTTCTTGCAAAAGTAATTTCCCTTTGCCTTCACCAGTATTTTCATTTGGAGGCATTGTCCGAAATACCTCTGATTTGCTGGCTTCTTCCATGTTTTTTTCTGGAAACAGAACAGAAAAAATGGATAAGGAGAAGAAATCTCCTGACAAAACAGTTCTAAATGTAGGTAAACCTGTGTCTCCAGAGTGTACAGAGCCTGCTTCTCTTCAGAGTCATCCAAAATGCGAAGGCTCATGTTTGCCTATGGACTCATCTGAAAACACTGAAAGTGCAAAAAGGCTTGGTGATGATAACACTCCTTGTCAACCTTTATGTTCAGGAGTTCTTCCTGTTGAGTATGAGAATGCATCTTCTACTCAACTCACCACAGCGACACAACAGCAAAAAAAGGTAAAAGATGAAGAAACTGTTGCTGAAAACAACTGTGTGTGCCCTAGAAGGGAGGATGAACCTGAGCCTGTACAGTTTCAGAACACTCCTGGTACATGCAATGATCCATCTTCAGAAGGTTTTGTTCTTGCAGTAAGTGAGACAGGAGAAATGCTGAGAGACAGCGCTTCTGACACTTAAGAGCTAAGGCAAGCATCTGTCTCTGCTGATACCAGCCATGCATCAGAACATTTTTCTGTTGCTGAAGACAGAATGTCTGGTAGAAGAAAATTGGATGTGAAGAGAGACTGAAAAGGAAAATAAGCTGGAATTAAATAAATGCTACTTAATACATTAAAAGGTGGGGATACTTGTGATTCTACAGTTGTTCTCCCCACTTCTTTCCAGTCAAAGTATCTCTGTGTTGGAAACTTAACTGCTTATGAACAGTACAATGCAATAAATTGATTTTAATAGTATAGTCATAAACTCAAGAAACAACCAAAAAGGTCATATCTGGCTCAAGACCAAAGTATAACCATAGATGCTGCATCTTCAGTAATGCAAACCTTCTGGGGTATGTTTGGGGGATGGGGAACTGAGGTGTCCCAGAAAGCGAGTTGGGGGAAGCCTCAGTGGCAGGAGGCAGTAAATTGCAGCACTTGCACTTAAATGGGTACAAGAACAGCCAAGAGCATTCACCTCACATGCAGGGAGGGATGAGAGCCACAATAAAAATAAAGGATATTGAAGGTGTTACTAAAAATTGGTTTGTTTATCTCCCAGTTGCTGTTTCCTTTTCTGTGATGTGTTTAATGTAATTTCAATAATTTCTCTTGTGCTTTTGAAATGGAAGCATCGTATCAGTGTTCTTTTATACACTGCAGAAGGGTGTCAGCTACACTTCTGAAGTGCTGCCTTCAGGAAATAGAAACATTGCAATTAAATTTCAGCTTTTCGGCAACTGTTTGGAAATACTTGGATAGATGAACTTGCTGTTTTATTGACAGCTTTTGGAGAACCTAGCTTTCAAAACAAAAAAAAAATTCATTTAAAATCTGTGTGTAGTGACAAAAAAACATCACGTCTCACTAAATGTATTAATGATTTAGGACTTGTGGAAATTTTAGTCTGAAAATCTGCACAAAATTAGGATAAAAAGACCATCATTTTACTTTGCTGACCATTTTGTGGGATCCAAGAGATAACTGTGCTTTAGTTACTGAAATACACAGACAGTAGTACTGTTTCAGAATAAAGCTCTGGGTTTTTTTACTGTTCATGCTTTAGCAAAAGCTGATGCTAGGCTTTAAAGAAATTAATTTTGTATTAGATGCGTCCACTGGCAAGTATTAAATCAAAATGCACAATAGTTAATATTCCTTCAGAAGTTTTCAGTGGCAACTGGAAAAATCAATAATCTCCAAATTACCTCTGTAACTCTGTAAGAAAAATATTACTTAAATCTCTACAATGCTTTCTAATATACTTACTATGACATAATACTTAGAGAAACTATTCTTGTTTCAGGAAATGTTAACCTAATTTGATTTGTGTTCAGTTCTTGATCTCAATTTATCTGTGCCAGTGCATTCCTTTATTAAATGTGCTGAAAAAATACTTTCTGGTATTTATAACAATTAATAATACTACTTTTCTGTTTGCATCATAGTAAAGAAGGTGGTAAAAACCCTCTTTGTGGTTAGTCTTTTAGTTCTTTATATTCATCTCTTAAATCCTACTGTATTTTAGTTTCTCCCAAGATTTTTTTTGCTTTTATTTCTAGACATTCTAGTCATGTTCTGCATGTGTAGGAGAGTAATGTAAATTCAAATCACTGGAAGACAAAAGCTGAGTGAGATGGTAATGGTAGAAAGTGTCACAGGTGGAGGTTGGTCTCACTTTAATAAAAGTGAAAGGAATTGGACAATTTTAGAGTCAGATGAGGCACCTGTAAAATTCATTGCCAGAAAGTTGCAGAAAATGTTTTTCTTCCATAGTGACAAAAATATTCTTAATGAGCTAGGGTTAATCAGAAACTATAACAAGTTTCTGAAGCTTACATATTTTCAACCTGTCTTCTGTTAATTTCTGTTAAAATTCCATGCAAATACTTTTTCCCTTAGTGAAAAGACACCATCATAGACTCATAAAGCAAATAGAGTACTGTACGCTACTTTGAAGGTAGAAGTTGTGGATGTGGGGCTTTCCTGCAGTCCTAGGGCTGCTTTTTAAGCATTGTTGTCCAAGTGCCTTACAGGTCAGCATTCAGGATTTACAGGGCAGGTAAGACTCACACAGAAATCCCCAACAACAAGATACTTGCCCACTCCCTTGGCCATACTACACTGATCCAGAAGGGAGCCCTTCCCCTGTTCCCTGAAAATGATGGGAGGTACAGAATAACATCTGGGTCTTGGGCATGTCTCTTCCTGACTACCTTAAAAATTAACCCTGTCCTGGCTGGAAGCAGAACAGTCAAGTGATCTTGAATGAACACCAGAGCTAATTCAAAGAAATGGGGTTCAGAGTTGTCCTTAATGTGTATTTTGCTTATTATCCACAGAGAATAACTTATACCACTACCTCGGTCATCATCGTAGAATTCTGCGTGGTGGTGAGGGCTGCTGTCAAAGCCTCACTTCCCTGGGTTATCTTAACTTAGGTATGTGTGTATATTTTTTCAGCTTACAGGTAAACAAAAAGGCAGTCTTAAAGTGAAGCATTTGTCTGAAAATATTGCTGAGAACTTTGCCCTTCTTCCCCGCCTAAAAAAAACCACAAAGACAAAAAAGTAAACAAAAACTAAAATGAAACAAAACCCCAAACCACCAAGGAAATCATATATTTTACTAAACTCAGTAATTTGTTTTACACAAACCTGTATTTTCTGATTCCTTAAGATACAAGAGGTAAAAAATGAAGCAACTCTACATATGGTTGGAAAATTTTATTACTTAAACTTTGTTGTATAAAGTCCTCTGTATATTTCAGATCTTGTAAACTAAATTTGCAGGCCAGTTTGAAAGCTTTTCTAGTGGTTCCTGAGGATACTACTTCATGATTTAATAGAAACCTTGGAAAACTGCTAAACCAATTTATTTTATACTTGTACTTGTTGATCATACTTCACAAAGGAGCTAAAAGTTTTTAGTGCTGAAAGTTTCTACTGTGAGGCTAATCTGTCCAGCATCAGAATTGTGATGTTTGTTCAGTATATACCTGAGATTATTCAATTTTGTAACTATTAAAAAAATTACAATTTATTTTTAAAAATATTTTAGTTGACATTAGAGCTGCTTAAATGACAGTTTGTATAGGTTAATTTCATAAAGCAAACTTTGCATATTTTGTATTTTTGGTTTGTTTATTTTTGTATTGCGGGTTACTAACTAAAGCTTTATTCTGAAATTGTATTTGATAACTCAGATCTAGTAACTTTCTAACTTAAAGACTTCTTATCTGTGTGGTAAGGGTGTTAAGTACTGGTGCTTTGGTTGGGTTTTGTTCTTCAGGTAATATACTTCATTTTCTCTTCGTAGTTTTCTTCCAGCTGTTTAAATGCCAGTAGAACATTATTTGGATCATCACAGTTCACTCAGACTTGTTCTGGCTTAATAAAAAAAAAAAAAAGAGCCTTGTTCTCTTTTAAGTTGCTTTAAAAATGAAATCTATGTTGTATTCTAAAATGAACAAATTTTTCACACCAAATAGATTTAATAAGGAGTGAAAAGTTCTTGAGTGCATAGTAAGCATCTTCATTAAACCCAAAAGGAAGAAAAAATCAAATAGATATACACTGGAATTGTTTTGTTCGTGGGGTAAGGATTTGGCAGAGAGCATTTGGCATGACCTTAAATACTGATACATTAGTTCCCTGGGATCACTGCAGAACAGCTATAAGCTTAAACTACTAATGCTGCAGAGGCTTATGTTTCTATAATTATATTGAGCATATAAGACTCATGAGTAGTATTGGAAAAGATGATTTATTAATATTATATTGAGAAAACGGTATCAATTGTTTGAATAACCTGTTGCAAGCTAAACTTGGACTCTCTGGACAAACCTGCTGGCTAAATTGAGCACGAGATTGTGTGAGTTTTCTATCAATGATGAAGACCCTGTGTTTTGCAAAAAGTACCACTGATTGCTGAAACAGAACTTAATAAACCCAGGTCGTAGTAATCAAGAATACCACCTGTTGTTTTTTGGGGGTTTGTTTTCTTGTTGTTGTTTGGTGGTGGTGGTGGTTTTTGTTGTTGAAATACTGGAATTACAGTAGTTTTTGAGTTTGAAAAGACCTTAAGGGCTATCCAGTCAGTCACCTGGGTTGGTGCAGCCTTAGGCATAAATCCAGGCTGAGCAGATAATGGATTGAGCCCTGCAGAAAAGCATTTGGGAGGTGATGGTTGATGAAAAGCTCAACACAAGCCAGGAATGTGCACTCACAGCCCAGAAAGCCAAGGGAATCCTGGACTGGATCAAGAGGAGTATGGCCAGCAGGTCGAGGGATCTGATTCTCCCTTCCAACTCTGCTCTTGTGAGACCCCACCTACACTAGAGCATTCAGCTCTAGTATCCCCAATAGGAGAAGGACATGGAACTGTTGGAGCAAATCCAAAGAAGGGCCATGAAGTTGTTAAGGGGAGTGGATTGCCTTCCCTATAAAGACAAGCTGAGAAAGTTGGGTCTGTTCAGCCTGGAAAATGATCAAAGTCGCATGGAGACCCCATAGCAAGCTTCCAGTATCTGAAGGAGGCCTACAGGGAAGCTGGAGAGAGAGACTCTGTCAGGAAATGTGGTGATGGACAAGGGGAAATGGCTTCAAATTGCAATACTAGATTTTGATTAGGGAGAAATGCATTACTGTGAGGGTGATGAGGCACTGGAACAAGATGTTCAGAGAAGTGGAGGATGCCCTTTCTCTGAAAGTTTTCAAGGCTAGGTTGGATGGGGCTTTGAGCAGCCTGGTGTCCCTGCTTATGGCAGGGAGGTGGAAAAATACAATCTTTAGGGTTCCTTTTAAACCAGGCCATTACAGAATTTTATAGTCTCATCTCCCCTGCTGTGGGCATGGCCATCTTTCATCACGCCAGGACAAGGGGTGTCTCTCAGGGCTGTGCCTTGTGACCGTGGCTCGTCAGTGCCTTAATGACATCCAGGGGCACCGAGTGCCTTTGCAGGGGACGGGAAGCTGAGTGGGGCAGGGGCATCACGAAATGATGGCATCATCCAGAGGCACCTGGACGAGCTTGAGAAGTGGGACGAGAACCTCATGAGGCCAGGTGCCAAGTGCTGCACCTGGGTCACTGGAATCCCTGAGTCACGGATTCTTCCAGGTCAGAAGAGACCTCCAAATCCCTCAGTTTAGCACTGCCTCCCTGGCCACTTCCACCACCTCCACAGCAGTTGGTTGTCTCATGGGGCTTTCCCCTGCCCTTGCCCAGTTCCAGGAGTGCTGGCCAGAAAGGAGCACACACAGCCTGTATCTCTCCCTGGCGGCCCCTGTGGGCAGCATGTCCGGCCCTTGTGCACAGCCTCCGCTGGGAAATGTCTTTCCAGAACAAAGAAATCAGCAGCTGTAGCAATAAGAGCCATGTTTACTTACGTGATCCCTTGGCCAGTTTTTCCTGAATTCTACCATTATGTAATAAGAATTTCTTGTGGTGATAAAACTAGGTCTGAAGGGAAGTCATATTTTCAATCTATTGTTCCAAAGAAAAAAATGCAACAACATTTTGGTCTTTGCTCCGATCTTGGTCACTGAACAATACAAAACTAAATATAAACAGCAAAAAGGATAGAATTATTTTCAGCCTGGATCATGCCAGTGTTCCATCCCTATACTTCTGTACTGATAGAAGCACCAGTACAACTACATTTACACTTGCAGCTTATGAGCAGCAGAGGAAGGAAGAGCTATGATCTATCTTCCCCACTGCACACAGTGCATTTGATAATGAAGTACAAGTTAGTGTGACGTGAGCTGATAACAGTTCATTGCAGCTGCTAGGAATATTTTATTTTTATAATACCTCTATTCCAGCTCTTTCACTCCCTTTTCATGTATTTCTCACTCTCAACTACACATCCCTTTTTTAGTTTTGTTTCTGTCACTCATTTGCTGATTCAACTCACTAAGATGGTAGAAAACTATTCACATCTTTCTTGTGTTAGTTCTCTCCTGCATAAATTCACTCACTCTGGAGCCAGACAAGTACCAGAGCCAGCATGAGACGGGAGAGCTCACACAGCTGGTACAGGAGAGGAAAGAGAATGGAGAAGGAGAGAAACAAACCTAGGGTCACCCTTTCTTGCTCCAGCAAACTGCTAGAATGTCTTGGCTCAGAGTCTCTGATGGTACCCTTCATAAAGCTTCAGAAAAAAATATATTTGCAAAGATGCTTACTTTCCTGTTTTTAACAATGGTAGCTGTAGGGACTGTGCATGTGTCCCTGGGTTCGGGAATCCCCTGTACATCTTGATATAATCCTCACTCCCAGACTTATCCCAGACTCAAGATTATCTTTGAAATTCATTTATTTCTTGTAATGCCAACACCTTCATGTACACACTCACAAGCATAAATACATTAAATAAAATTCACAGTGTATGGTATTAACTGTCATGTATCCAAGTAGAAATTTCGAACACAGGGATCTCTGTAATCCTCTCTTCTCAAAATGGGAAATGGCCTTATGCTTCAAAAGAAACCCAGCAACTCCCACAACAACAGAAAATGTGGAGATCTGTTTGAATGTGTTCTGGGTTCTCTCCATGCCAAGTACATCCCAGCATGAGAAAACTAACAGCTTATTTGGAGAAATGCCATACAAATTATTCAGCTATCAGTGCAAGAAGAGTTAAGAAAAGTTTTTTAAAACAGCTGCACAAACTGAATAGCTAAAAGAACAAGATGTGGCAACAACATAAAATACATGCCAATACTCAGAAATTATCTGATATTCAGTTAAGGATTTCAGCACACAAGCTTTGTGCTTTTTCCAAATATGATACAACACTCTGTATTCTTTAGGGAGGTGGACGTACAAAACACAAAGTAATTCAAAAGGAGTACAGTTTTTGCAACTTCAAACTGGCCTTCAACTCAAAAAGCCATTAGAGGAGCTGAAATATATTTACAGACAAATTTACATTAAAATTTATATCCTTGTAGGCTAAAAGGGACTAGATAAACTTCCCTCTTGAATGGCAACCTCTAATGATAAGATTAGAAGATCAATCATTTTAAAACTGACCCCAAATAACTGATTACCAGGGTATTCCATTTCAATTACAATGCAGTACTAGGTGACATATAATAATCCCGTATGTGGAGCAGATTTAATTAGGCAATAGAATAAAGAAAATCACAGTTGGTCTGCTAAGCAGTATATGCTTTTCTGAAAAGAAAAAGAAGCATCACTTAGAAATAATATTATTGACATCATAATTTGGTAGTGAATGGGATTGCTGAGAGTCATTTAAATCTGAACAAACTGCTGGAGGACACTGAAAAAAGCTTACATACTTCACAGGGAAAGTTCTTCTTGAGCACCACAATCTGATATGCACTCACCCCTGCTGTGCTAGGCATTTAAAAACATCTGCAAAAGGCAGCAATGTCATAGAATGATAATATAAAAGCAAGGCCTTAATTGAAAGCTTTTGGTGCACAATATGACTATACGCACATGTGATACAGTATTTCTACAGATTTTTATAAGGTTAATTAATTAGTATACCTAACAAATATTGTCCAATTAGAAGATAAATTGATTAGGTAATTTCCTTCTGGGTTCTGCCCCATTGGAAGACCCACCACCCTGATCTTTTAGTCCTACATTTTATTATGTCTATGATGTATGATGCAGAACAAAGTGTCCTTGCTAGACTAAAAAGCAAGACTAAACAGAATTAGAAGGTGGCATAATACATGAGAAAGTGCAATGTGACAAAGTGTTAGAAACTATACAGCTCTACATTAAAATCTATAAAGCTACTGATATATAGAAACCAAAAATCTTTATACATCAGAACTACAGGCAATTATAAATAGTGGATCTCTTTACAGTTCTTCATTTTGCAATGTAAATATGTCTCTATCAGGGTTTTCAAATGTTGTTGCTTTCAGAATTTGAGAAAAACAATTTCAACTATGCAGCAACAATACATGTAGGAAATATGGAAAATGTGATTATCATGTTAGGATAATCTGTGAATAATCCAGTCTGTTTGTCAAATTCTCAAATCCTAAATATCCAAAGCATTTGGCAATCCTTTATCTGCTGTCTCCAGTAAATCATGCTATTTATCCAGTAGAGAATGGATTCTTCTCATGCTCCAGTAGTTGATCTTAGATCTTTTGTTCTTCTGCCTTGGGGGAAAAAAGACAAACAAACAAAACCCAACAGCCATGATTGTCACATTCATTAATTTTACTTTTAATATTCTCCTAATGGAAGAAACTCTCAAAAAATCCATGATTCTCACAGATGCTCCTGTACAGAAATCAGCATATGTTATAGGTATACTTGTACTTGAAAATAAAAATGCATGCATGTTCTCTCTGCAAAAGTACAGCATGCATTTTCCTATGATCTCCCACATCATTTTAGGCTTCCAGTCCTGTAAACCTTAGGCACCTGCTGAACTGGGTAAACAGTTACTGATGCCAGCCCACCCTTAAGCCAGTCATTGCTCCAGGTGTAACTAGCTGTAGCTAATGACTAGCTATAACTGTCCCAGTTAATCTACACAAAGTGATGATATGCTAAACTTTATCTGTTAGATGACAGAGCTTGGGAAAGAAAAGCTGCAAGAAGCTAGTATGAAGAAAAGTGGAAATTATTGGTATGAAAAGGTCAAATCAAAAGCTCTTGCAACTTGATGATAATTCCCTTTCATTCCTAGAAAGTATATCAGTAGGTTCATAAAAATTGCTGAAATGGAGCAGCTTCAACAGCCTTGAACTGAACGGCCTGGGGGTCTGGGCAATCACAAAATAGCAATGCACCACCTGCACCATGTCCCACACTCCTTGGCTGACTGCTGAGGGGTATTACTAGGCAGAAGTGAGGCCATCGTACCCAATGGATGCATGCCTCAATCAGGGACCTTTTTACACCTTATTGTTCATCCTGTGAGGAATGTATGTTCATCATCATTGTTAGGAATTTTGTAGAAACAGAATGTACTGAGATGTGCAATCTTGACATTATAAGCACAGTATGTGTCTATTGTGTACCTTAGCATATTGAAGCATTCTTTCATCTTCTGCTACTCAGCTAGCCAAACATAATCTACAATATATCTATTGTGAAAATTAACTTCTTACAAATCTCAGCTGATACCAAGCTGATGGATGCTCTTATGCCTAGAAAACTCCTCAGATACAGAATATGCCTCTTTCACAAACTAATTTTCTTGAAGTCATCTGAGCTGCACACAAAACTCTTAGTATGAAAACACTACCATTAGAGTAGACAAAGTTTATTAGTGTGTTCTTCTCTTATCTTCACAATTAATTCCTGCCATCCCCTCCAAAGAAAAAACAAAAATATGTACATTTAGCTTTATCTAGGGATTGTTCTTTCCACAGCTGAAACCAGACATTTCTGCAGTATATTTCACAGAATTACTTTGGCATGTTTCCAGGAAAACTTTTACCTTATTTATTCCAGACCTAAAATTGTATTTAGTTTGGTTGTCAATGCAAAGCTTTTTCAGTTGTTTCCACTTTTTTTTTCTTATTCATATTTTTCCTTTTCTGATTTAGTTCAATGATTTTGCTTTTGAATTCTATTGATTAGTCAAATTATGCATTAAGTATTTTTGCAATTTTAGCTAAGAAATGCTAAATGTCATCCATGAATTCCAAGTTCATTGCTTTATAAACCTGATTTATATTTTCCATTTTCTCTCATAAAAAATATTTAACAAAAAATCATAGTGCATATAGCACCAGTAGTAACCCAGTGGTAATGAAACATACCCATATACCGTGAAGAAAACATGTCCAAGGATAAAGTGATGTTAATGCTTCGAGAATTCTTTGATTTTTGTTTTGAATGAAAGAACACAAATGTACTTTACCATATGACTGGGTTAATAAAAACCTACAAAAAGCAGCAGTGATATTCTGATTACCTCACATGTTCAGTCTAAAATACTTTTTCTATTGTGTTATTCGAAGTTTTAAAAACAAGTTTATATGATTTCACTCAGTATCAGCTACTATAAAAAAATACATTTAGAATCAACAGCCACTTTAAAAGAAAAATATTAACCACTCATTTGCAAATTAAATATTAATACTAATAATAATACCTAAAGCACTAATTCTCTCGTATGCACTTGCTATTCCTCTGTCCTGTCCCATTGTCTGAGAATATTCCAAGAAGCAAAGTAATTGTTCTACCCACATAATACTGTGAATGACCCCACTTTCAAGCCTCTATTCCCATAAGAAATGCTGTGAAAAGATCTGAGGGCTGCAACATCAGTAAAGGGCCAATACTGACCCTTTGTTATCACTATGCATCACCAAAAAACCACCAGATTGAAGAGATTTATGATGAAGGGTTATTAACATTTTGAGCTGTACTTTTGAGAAAATGTGTGTCTGGGTGTATCAAACAATCATTCAGATGCCAGTGTATGAGGCAGAACCTAAAAACAAAATTAAACTTACACACAGAGCTCATATGATAAAACATTAGTCCATGGAACATACAAGTTAAATTTCAGAAATTCTTAGCAAGCTACAACAAGGATTATATAATCATGTGTCTCTTTATTCCATCTTTATTCATGCAAGGTACAGGAATAATATTAAGGCTGCAAACTCAAACATTCAGAAATCAAATAATGATGAAATGAAAGGCTTTGTCATATAAACCCTATGCAGCCTCTACGAGACCTTAGTTGAGGCAGATGTCCAGTGTCTATAACTATGAGTCTGAACAATGTACAGTCTGCTTTCAAAGCTGTTACATTTAGGAACTTGAAAGACTTGTGAAAAGACTAAAGAATGTACTAGAAAGGCTGTGTTGCGTTGATGTGGCCAGAAATGTGTATTCTATCACCATCTGTTAAAACTGGGTGGGGTAGTGATTCCTTATCTCCGTGGCACATACCATCTGCTAATGGGCCATCTTTAAGACTAGGTGGGGCAATCATCTTTATCCTTTCCACAACCCACCCTCCCTCCAGGAAGATACCATCTGCTAACGGGCCATTAAATCCCAGTGCATGACTGATAAAATTACATCATCCCATTGGGAGATGCTCCAGCCAGGGGGAGGAGCCCAGCCTTTCCTGCCTAGATAAAAACTGAGATTTTGGACAGCAAGTTACCTTCTTTCCACTGGATTCCAGAGGAACACCTGACCTTTCCACATCATCCCTGGACTTTTGGACGAAAACTGCACCTTTCTACAGGAGCACTGCTTCAGCTGAACCAAATCTGCCACTGCAGGAGGACTGTAGCCACCATTTAATGGGGCTGCTACCAGCACCCTGACTGACGGGGTGTCAGGTTGTATTCTGACTCTGTCAGTGTTTTGGGATTGTTCTTTGTAATACTGTATTTCTATTTTAATTTTCCTAGTAAAGAATTGTTATTCCTAATTCCCCTATCTTAGCCTGAGAGCCCCTTAATTTCAAAATTATAATAATAATTTGGAGGAAGGGGGCTTACATTCTCTATTTCAAAGAGAAGCTTCTGCCTTTATTGGCAGACACCTGTCCTTCAAACCAGGATAAAGGCATTCACTTCTACTTGATTTACAATTGATCAAAATTTAATGTATTTGGTTAAAAACATTTCCAAAGTTACCTATACATGTAGAATGATGGCAAAGTATCAAAACGATGTCTGCTCTAATAATAGTGAAACACTTAGAATAAAAGCTTTATAATAAACATTACCAAGAAAATACTTTAGATTAAAGGACCTTCCTGAAACCATATGAAAGTTTAATACACACAAAAGAGAATTAGCTTCCTCCCTGGATTTATGACCGTTTGGGGGTCTTTTTGTGAAACTCACTGACTGTCAATAGCTGCTCTATATCCTCACCAAGAAAATGTATTAGAAAATTCTCTGCACTTTTATTTTCACCTTGATCCTTAAAAGATACTAATTTTTCTTACAACTTTAAACTGTGAGATCGTCATTATCATTTCCATTTTGAAAACAAACTGTAGATGTCATCACTGTCACCTCTCAGTTCATACAGTATTTTTAGAAGGCGTGATTTATCTCCACATATTACATTTTCTGTATATTTGTAAAGAAAAAAATCTTATTATCTTTATTAGTTAAATAACTTTATATTAAGTCAGTGAACTTCGAAGGATGGCAGGTAACTTTTAAAAAATTTTGTTACATTATATTTACTAATTTACTTCATAAGGGTTTGAAGTCAATGGACAGCAACAACCCTAAGCACAGCCTCTGACATCTCTTGTGTGCAATTCTCAAAACTGCAAACTCACTCACACCAGTACAAGTGCACAGGAAAATGAAGAGCATCAAAATGGGCTATGCAGGAAACCCT
This sequence comes from Luscinia megarhynchos, assembly GCA_034336665.1. Classification (NCBI taxonomy): domain Eukaryota; kingdom Metazoa; phylum Chordata; class Aves; order Passeriformes; family Muscicapidae; genus Luscinia; species Luscinia megarhynchos. The sequence continues at coordinate 37,388,805 of CM067566.1, read as the reverse complement.
CGGGGCTGGAACCCCTTCACTGCTTGTTGGAATATTACACCATCCATTCTACTACTAGAACAAAGGTAAGGAAAGAGATTTTGGTCCAAACATAGATAAATGTTTTCAAAGGAGAAGTGCTAACTTCTATAGGCTTTTGAGATAATCATCTCTGTGTTTAAAAACTCACAGATGGCATTTCCCAAGGCAAAGATTTAGATATTTATGATTCCTGAGACTCACTCACAAGACTAGTTTCAATTTAGGATAAAATGCATACTCCAGGAAAATGCTATGAAAAATAGAGATAGGAATGATGTATTGGTTTGTTTATATAGATATATCAACTGATCACAAAACTGTGCAATATATTCTCATAGAATAAGTACTATTATGTCAAAATAATAAAATTTTTGTGTTTGCTGATTCCTGAATACCATGTATCTACATATTGTAGCTGTATATGTGTTTATATTTTTCAATTATATTTTATATATAATTATTATATATTTAATGCATGTGTTATGTAAAATTATTATTCCAATTCCATATAAAATATATCTAACACCTCTTCTGAACCTGCTTATATCAACACAAACTTTAACTCTCTGGACTGTTTGGATCTGAGAGTAGCAACAAAGGGAATTAAACAGCTTGTCTGGTTTGTTTTGGTAAGACCACCCTTCATTCTCTCTTGTTATGTAAAGAAAAACGTCGATTGGTTGGTTCTGTTGGATCCTAATCTTGCACAGCAGATATGCCTCTATTTCTATCTGTACCACATGTGCAACAGTACAGTTAGCTTTTGCAAAAAGTTTTTCAGTAACAGATTTACTGTCTAAATTCTCTGGGTTATAGCCAGGGTTTACCATTGCCCAAATTTCAAAGAAAATAATATATGTATTAGATTGCTCATATAGCATCTTAGAATTTTATAGTCTTTTGTGATAGGTTTACAAAAACCTCTTCTTTCACCTGTCAGGTTCTTTGGATTTAGTCAGGTTTTGATGGCAAAGCCAGAAATTGTATTCCAAACTGTCTGAAAGTGGTGTTTCCAGTAATCCATTTAGATGAATCATTGTTTTAGTAGCTCTCGGCTGTCTCACTCATGCTTTCAACTCTCAAATGCATACTTGCATCATCATTAAAGGGTGGTTGTCTTGGCTCTCTAGGCTACTTCCTCCCAGATCTGTATTTTTTCTCCATCTTGTTGAATATTTTGTATGATTATCAATGACATTTCACTTTTTAAAGATAATTCATTAGTTCACTGATCAATCAGTCTGACTCCCTTTTCTAGACTAATACCACCAGGCTCATGTCAGGACCATAAAATTCCTGTATAAAGAACCACTGAAACTCAAATGGCATCCCATTGAACCACTATGAAATACATGAATTTACAATGAATTGTTCCTTCTTTGATACAGAAAAAACTAATACAAAGTCCACATCTGATGCTGGAGAATTTTAGCATGGAAAAACACGTCTTTGAATAACTGCATACTATGCCTCTTTAGCTTGATTCTAATCAAAGATATCAAACAGGACAGGAAGAGGTGTGGATATCTTATAATGCACTTTTCATGTTTGAGGGTGAGTGAGTAGAAACCTATCATGTTTTGTCTGAAATATATTTTTAAACAATTTTTCAACACTGCCTTCTAAATGTACTCAATTTGCCTCTGCATTTTTTTTTCACCAGAAATAATCAGTCTTTAGGAAAAAAAAAAGCTGGATCCTGTCTAAATAGAGACCATGTTTAACAGCTTAACTTTAAAAAGTTTTGACTGTCAATTTTTCCAATCCATCAATGCCAAAGTATCAGGATTATACCCCATCAATGTTTAGTTGTTGGCTCTGAAGCTATAAGGCCTAGAGAGAGATGGACTTATCAGTACCAGATCAGGACTCTGTCAAAATTCTAATTCTTGCTTTTGACGGAACCAGTGGATTAATTTCGAGGTCCAAGCTCTAGAAATAGACTCCAAAACGAAGAAATATGAGCATTCTCAGTGCTGCCACACAAGTTGCCATTGCCACTGAAAGGCTCCCTCTTCTCTCACAAGCTTGGAAGCCTGCTTTGTGTCATTCCTAAAAGCACCTATTTTTAAAAATAGTTTACTTGCTACATGATTTCTCTTAAAAAGGAAATTATTAATATATAATGCAATAGTACATTTCTGTTTGAAGGACATAGACTCTTTAAACACAACCTGTTTATTTGTAAATCAGAAGTACATAGAGCATTTCACCCTGGGAAAAAACTCACATGGTTTTAGTTTTAAGGCATTAAACATTTGCTATGGTAGAACACACCACTCCCAAACTCTAAAAGCAGGCAATTGTATTTTCTACTCCCAAATTCTAAATGCAGGCTGTTTTATTTTCTATTGACGTGAATCAGTCCTTTGTCTTATCTCTTTTCATTTCACAACAGAAAGGAAAAATTCAGTTATATTTTTACATGGTATAGCCTATCATAAAACAAGAAGTTGCTGTTGGTTGTCTGTGATATTCACCATGTCTGCAATATTTCTGCCACCACCTTCTTCAGCACCTGTCTGTTGGCCAATCAGAAAAAAGCAAAAGGCCTGAAGTCTCTCCAGCCCCAGGGAAACTCTTTCCAAAAATATCCCCAAGTTAAGTGTCTCCCTAATAGGAGCTGCTGACTGACAAATCTCTCAGCAGTTCATTCTAAATAACCAGCTGTATTTTAACTTTTTTTTTTTTTTATTTAGTTCTACTGAAGCTAACAGCAGAAGTAATCAGCTGTTCCATGTTCTTCCTTCAGCATTCATTCCTCTTTCCAGAAGTATGGAGGTCACATTCTTGGACATTTGTCTTTGTTAGTGCTATGACTCCTGGCAGCAATACACAGCTGTCTACCCCTATCTGGCATCAGACATGTTTTTAGGTGGCAGGTGGAGTCTTCCTAGGGGCCACAGGAATACATTTGGCATAATCAAAAGACAGCATGCAATAGCTGTTACAAAGGTAAAGCAATGTAAAGCTGTATTATGATAAAAGGAGAAAGAGGAGTAAATATTTATTTTCCTACAGATCACCATCTCACATTTTGTTGAAAGAAGCACATTCCTTTTTCAAAGTTAATCCCTCTTGTAAAGAAAGAAGCTTTTATCTGTATTGAGCTCCAGTACTGTCTGTGCCTGCTCAGATCAAACACATTTCACATGCTAAGAAGGTATCTAAATAAATGACTGGCTGTGAATATAAACATGTAAAATATGCACTATAGGCTTGCAGCTAAAATTGATCTAATAGAGATCTTTTTCTCCATGAAGAGGAAATTCTAAATCTTAGCACATATAACATTAAAGAATGACATGTGATGCCATAAAGCATTTTTCTCATTGCTCAACTATGGGAATTTTATGATATGCATAAGTGCAAATAGTTTTTATATTTTAAAAAAAATCAGCTCTGTTTGAAATATAATCCTTACAGGTAATATCTAATGTGAATACGACTTCAACACTTAGAATTAAGCAGTTCCATACTTGACAGGGCATAGAGGGATGAGTAACTTTTCAGGTAGGGTGACACAACACAGGCAGTTAACAAGTGTAATTAATTTCAAAAGAATTGGTAAAGCCATAATGAATATGACTAATATGTACAGCACACATGACAAAATCAACTGAGAGAAGAGTAACTTGAAGCATTTAAGTTAAACAAAACTGGACAAAATTAGAGCTAAGGTCTTCCATATGGATTTCTTAAAAGAAAACTTAATTTTAAGGAAGAGTCTAGTGTTAACTCTGCAGACACAAAAATTAGCTATCTAACTTTAATGGGTTGCTTTTCCTCTTTCAATCAGCTTGTTTAAGTTAGAGTGTTACTTTTGTGGTACAGATTTCCCACTAGAGTGTTTTAACTCTAATTGATTTCCCTTCTTTTCTTTAGAAAATTATTTAAGACTACACTGAGCTGATACAGCTTAGTTTTGTTAAACTTATCATAAAAATTGAAATCTTTACATGCTAGACTATACAATCTCGATTATCTTGCCATGTGCTACACTGACAAATTCTATCCTTGCTTTCCCTACCCATACGAGATTGCATCAGTCCTGCCTTCTTCAACTTTCACTCATTTCCTTCTTGCATCTTAATTCAACATGAAATTGATTTCTTAAGTTTTTTACTAAAATCATCTGTAACAAAGGCTTGCTAAATTCTTATTTATATACATTCCCAAGTGCTAAAATGTGGCACGGCCTTTCTACTTGGACCACAGAAGACTGTCAATTCAGAGTTTGGTGACACCTCGTTCCTTTTCTTTGACGCCAGTAGATAACACGCCTTAAATATCTTCATAGAACCAGGCAGTGGAAAGGCCATCTCACAGCAGTGAGCCCAGTGGGTGCGTGTTGCTGTTTGCTACAAGCTGCAAATAATAGCAACACACTAATTGGGTGGAAGGAAAAAAGCACTTTTTTAAAACTTCACCTATATTTATAGAACTGAATCTCGTGAATCTCAAACGGGACAGCAGTTATTGGACAGTAGGAGAAAACATCCCACGTTACCTACATCATGCACTGTCCCGCAGTCAACACCAGGTGCTAATCTTATGTTTATCAATTCCTTTCTATTTGTAAGAAAGCTATCACCCTGGGAAAATCCTGGCTGGAGCTGGGAAAGTGTCACGGCCTGAGAAAAAGACTCAGAACCGGAGAAAAAGCCTGGCTGAAATTTGCCTAGGCCTTCAGCAGTGTCCACAGGTGCGGTGTGACCGCAGCTCCATGGCCCAGCAGTGAGCTCCGCCGGTGCGGTGTGGGCACAGCTCCATGGCCCAGCAGTGAGCTCCACTGGTGCGGTGTGGGCACAGCTCCATGGCCCAGCAGTGAGCTCCACTGGTGCGGTGTGGGCACAGCTCCATGGCCCAGCAGTGAGCTCCACTGGTGCGGTGTGGGCACAGCTCCATGGCCCAGCAGTGAGCTCCACTGGTGCGGTGTGGGCACAACTCCATGGCCCAGCAGTGAGCTCCACTGGTGCAGTGTGGGCACAGCTCCATGGCCCAGCAGTGAGCTCCACTGGTGCGGTGTGGGCACAGCTCCATGGCCCAGCAGTGAGCTCCACTGGTGCGGTGTGGGCACAGCTCCATGGCCCAGCAGTGAGCTCCGCCAGTCGTGGGCACAGCTCCATGGCACAGCAGTGAGCTCACGGTGTGGGCACAGCTCCATGGCCCAGCAGTGAGCTCCACTGGTGCGGTGTGGGCACAGCTCCATGGCACTGCAGTGAGCTCCGCCGGTGCGGTGTGGGCACAGCTCCATGGCCCAGCAGTGAGCTCCACTGGTGCGGTGTGGGCACAGCTCCATGGCCCAGCAGTGAGCTCCACTGGTGCGGTGTGGGCACAGCTCCATGGCCCAGCAGTGAGCTCCACTGGTGCGGTGTGGGCACAGCTCCATGGCACAGCAGTGAGCTCCACTGGTGCAGTGTGGGCACAGCTCCATGGCACAGCAGTGAACTCCATTGGTGCGGTGTGGGCACAGCTCCATGGCCCAGCAGTGAGCTCCGCCCGGTGCGGTGTGGGCACAGCTCCATGGCACAGCAGTGAGCTCCACTGGTGCGGTGTGGGCACAGCTCCATGGCACAGCAGTGAACTCCATTGGTGCGGTGTGGGCACAGCTCCATGGCCCAGCAGTGAGCTCCACCGGTGCGGTGTGGGCACAGCTCCATGGCCCAGCAGTGAGCTCCACTGGTGCGGTGTGGGCACAGCTCCATGGCACAGCAGTGAGCTCCGCCAGTGCGCTGTGGCCGCAGCTCCATGGCACAGCTGTGCCCCAGCGGGTGAGATGTAGCCGCAGCTCCATGGCACAGCTGTGCCCCACTGGGTGTGATGTGACCATGGTTCCATGGCGCACTGCGCAGCAGCACATCCCGCAGGGCGTGCTCGGCCCGTGGGCACCCGCTGCCTCCACAGCCGCCCAGACCGGCAGCCCCACGCTCTCTGCCCCGCCCCGCAGAGCCTCACCCTGCCTGCCCCAGCTGAGCAGCCGCTCTTGCCGGGTGTTCACCTCCAGCACCGTCGCCATTCACCGGTGCCCATTCACTTCTCTAAACCCGGGCCCCGTCCACGTTTTCCCCTCAGCGCCTCCCGCACCAGGGCGTGTGCAGGGCTGCGAGTGGAGAGTGCGGCCAGGGAGCGAGGCAGGCTCAGAAACCAGCGTGTCATGGTGGCATGGCCCTGAAGGGTCTGATGAGCAGGGCCTGGCGAGAGGCAGGCTCAGACAGCAGCGCCTTTCCCAGGGCCCGCTCTCGCTAACGGGGACAGAGACATCTCTACCCTGGGCACAGCGTTTATTGGCAAAGATCAAACAGCTTTGGCCTATGTGTCTTCACTTTTGTGATAAATCCTTGAGAGCACAATGTGCTTCACAGCTGCTGATGCAAAAGTGTATTAATCACAGTGCACAGGAGTGCAAACTCCTAACAAAATTCCTTTGAAATTTTAAGAGATGCTGGGGGCACTCAGCAGTCAAGTAGCTGTTTGTACATGTGTTCCATTACTACCTGTCCAGCTAATAAAACTTAACGAAGATGGTATCTTGAGACAGAATGATATTACAAGTGTTCTAGTAGTCTTGAGATAAGGGAAGCAGAATGACAAGTTTCTCACTGTGAGGTAGTTTACCTCATCAAGGGCTTAGATAGACTATAGATGTTGGATTGAGAAGTTTTCATCTCTTTCCCAGTTTACAGAATGGTATTAGTTCTCTGTGAGTTACTTAGCATTCCTTTCTGGTTTATGGTTTCCTTTCCTATTCATAGCTGTGGTAATTCTAGAAAGTTTTACTATTTTCAAGCTTATTGATGTGTAGTTTCTTGCAGACCTTCAACCTCTTTGTTGATGAAATATTCTGTAAAAGAAGGATGGGAGCTATTATTACTGTTCTATTATTAGTTTAATTTTAATAATTGCTGTATTTCTTCCAGACCAATTACTGATACAACTTCTAGCAAAAGCTGAAGGTGTATAAGCTTTCCCATTGCACTCCTAAGAAAATCCTCAGAGAAACTTGGAAAAATTGTATTTGAATACCATTGACACTGCTTGCTACATTTGATACTTTCATACATACATGACAGGTAGGTATTTCCAACACACTCTATGAAAATATAGATTAGCTCTAGCTATGTAAAAAAAATCCTGTAACTATGTATTTACAAGCAAAATTAAATGTTTTTTTGATACTTAGGGAAAACTAAAGAACAAAACTATGTATGGCATCAAACTACAGCAAGACATTGACCCAGTCTGTTTAGCACAGGCAACCAGATTATTTTTTTGCTCTTTCAGAGGTGGAAAAAAATGTCTGTTAGTAACTCAAAATAACTGGAGGTTTCTGTGGCAACTGGTAAAGGAGGTTGTATCTCTCTCTGCTGCTTAAAGTAGAAGCAGTTCTTAGAGATTTCTATTTGAAGTTTGCATATTGGTGTTTGACTTCAGGTCTTGGAAAGGAGATTGCCTATCTACTTGTATTTTATCCTGTTGCTATTTAGAGTAAGGTACAAAATAACAAGGACCATAACAGAGGTGTTCTGCTTTCTCAGGTAAGTACATTAATCATTAGAGGAAAGAGATTATCACTGTATTTTGGTTTTACACAATTAACGATGAAAATCTTTTGCATTATGTAACATCATCATCAGACAGAATGGAAAACTTGTACAACGAGAATAGTTTTATGGTTTTTGGCATGAGATTTGGAATTATTTGAGCTAACTAGTGTTAGAAACTATTATTAAGGTTTCAGGAAAACTGCGGCTGTGTTTCATCAAATCTATTGGTGGTGAAAACTGTTATCTCCATGGAGTTCTGTTCATCAGCTGAATTTTCTGTAATACTGCAATAAGAATGGAGTGAGCGTATTAACTGTATTATCTCTAAAATTGTTCGATGTAATTATTAATTTTTAAATATTATATGCCAGTGTTAAATTGTTACATCATTGCCTGATAAAGCATGTTTATCTTGCAAAATGTGTAACTGTTTCAAAGTTTTAGTCTATTTGCCATTTGTTTATAGTGATTTACTGCCTTTAGTATTTTTATAAAGGAGAGTACACATTATTTCTGCACTAAAAATGGAAGGTCTTGATTCCAAAATATTCAGTACAGATCAAAGGATATAAGTATTCCCTAAATCATAAAAGAACAACGTTGGAAAATTTATTCATGGCTTAATAAAGCTGTATAAAACCTTGCCCTATTAAATTTTCAATTTATGAAGAGTATTTAATTAACAGTTGAAGAGGAATTAATTGAACACAAATCTTTAATTTTTTGAGGAAATGTTTCTGTCATGCTGTACAAAAAATATTGAGCATATTTGACTTACAAAAAACAATACTTTATTTGTATTCAAAAAGCTAAATTTCTTTAAAAATATCTCTGCAGGTACTTACAGGCAGATATATTTTCTTCCCAGAAGTGAAAATTTAAACACACAATTGCAAGAACCAGGATTTCATCCACCCACTCCCTGTAAAAAATGCTGAAGATAGCCCAAGGCAGCTTGTTGCTGTTTATATGCAGGCTATTTTTTACTCCCATTCCGAGGTGGCAAAGTCTTATGCATTTAGTGGAGATGCTGAGTACCTGTAAAAGGATCTTGATTTTACTTTGGGAGTGACTGCTTAAAAATTAGGCATACAGTGGTTAACTCTTGGATAATCAGCTCCCTCTTTGTTTACAGTTTTCACCTTGAAATTTTTAGAATCGTGGTTCTGTTCTTTTTTGACACACTGAAATCACTATAAAATGACCTGAAATAAAATCCTTTTAACTAATTTCATTACAACATGGTAAGGCTTTCAGGATGCAAAAATGGGGTTTCTGTACATTGTAAAGTATTCCCAGCCCAGCAGTGAATCTGTTCAAGCTGCAATCAGGGGACAGTAATTGCCTGCATGAGGATGCCAAGATGCTCTATCAACACTGAAATACAATGTGTGGTACTGGCACTTGTTAGTACATAAAGATGGTCTGGATCCTGTAGGGAGCTCTGAGTCTCTTGTGCACTTCTGTCACAACAGTACATCTACTGCACTTCCATTGTTGCCAAGGAACAAATTTTAATAAAAAATGCAAGGCAGTATCTAGAAGACCTGAGCTAAGAGCAAATGTCAGTGTACAAAATGATTTCAAATCTGAGAGCCAATATAATGGATGCTGGCAGAAAGGATGGAGGTCTGTAACATCTCTTTGGAGCTATAATTTCTTCTATCCCCTCTGAAGCATGTGACTCCCAATAGGTTGCAATCTGGCAGAAACCATGTTGCCCACACATTGCTTTTATTTCTGGAAACCATGTGATAAAATCTGTAGATTAAACCAACAGCCTTCATGTTTACTTCTTCCTTTCACTGAGTTCTAACAGAAATTTTGTGCTTGAAAAAGTGATTTTGGAGAGATTTTTTTTTCCCTGGGACTAAACTCTCACAGGAGTTTTAATGAGGTGAAAGTACTTCCTTAGCAGAGACAGTAAGGAAGAATTTACTCTGTAACACCTTATGCTCTACAACTCTATAGACACCTAAAATGTATTTTGATTGTTTCAGTGTTAATACATATGTCAGAGTTATGGGGTATTTTTAAAACATGTATGTTTTCCAGGGATTTTTTTTGTCTTTTCTGAGGGAGATACTTCTTTTTTGGATTATAATACTATTTCACTTGAGATGTGAAAATTCAGTAGGTTAATTTATTTATACAGTGTTATATATGGTTACAGATTAATAACTATCAAGTATTACAAAAAGTTGCTGTATTTCTACTCATAACTCCATTAATGTTAAAGGTCTTTTACAACCTAAATTATTCTAATTTTTTTTCTACAAGATTTTAAGGTACACGGGGAAGCTATTGATTTTGAACTGCTCTTAGTAAAAAAAGGCAATTATTTTATTTATTATCATGAAAAATTTGAAACATTAAAAATCTATTACTACCATAAAATGGTACAGAAAGGGAATGGCTAAGTTTTCTGAATTTATAAGTAGCAAGCACACAGAACTTTGTGCCACTTCCAGGCCTAACATTGCTTCTGCTGGAATTCCAGATAGTGGCAGTCTGTCTGAAACATGAGTTCAGTTACCAAATATAGATGAGTGGGGTACGAATTTCATAGTCACAGAGGACGGATGTAACGCACAGGCCACAGTCTTCTCGACTAAGGACCAAGCACGCTTTAGTGAAGAACTGGAGCAACTTCAAGCCTATTCAGATAGAGAAGGAGAAAAACAACTTTACCTACTATTAACTGTACTTGAACTCTTCATATTGCCCTGCTCATTGTAAGATCTGTTTTATATTTTCTGCTAAACGTAATTGTTGTATTTGTGGAGTAATTTTGCAGGATTTCAAAATTCAGAGAAAAACTATGTGCCCTTTTTGTTTTAAAAAATCTTACCAGATATGTTTCATCCTTCATGATATTCTATTGAAGAGATCAGCTTTGGGTCATGTTAAGTAATAATTTCTTATGTGGCAGGTTCTACAGATGCAGAATGTTTATATTTTTCTTGAAATTAGTCCTTTAATTTTCTAAGTTTTTCCATATTTTATTATATATCTCTTCAAAACCTTAATTTGATTAGTTACTCAATTTTTTTTTGAATTACTGTAATGTAGTACATTTCAAATTTAATATTTACCATATTATTTTTTAGAGCATCTGTATTGGGTTTTGAATAAGTATTTAAACTGCGTGATAAAATATGTGGTTTTACTTGGGTGTAATTTTTAAATATGTACAAGTAGGACCCCATAGTCTATATGTAGTAATGTTGAAAGTACAGGTAAACACTGATCTGCATGCAACTTTGTATTTTATGTTTGTATCTTTAAATGATACAGTATATGGCTTTGCAGGTTACCTAATTAGTAATGATGATGAAATCTGTTATAAATACGTTGTAGTCTAACTTGGAGAAGCTAGAAATAGCATTCAAAATTTCTAATTATGATCTTATAAGCTACTTGATAGGGTTGGTGATGGTTCACCTCCAGTTCACTGTGGTTACAAGTTTCACTAAAAGAATAGTGAGTTTATGTATTACAGTATGGCTGAAAAAAGTCTTTCTCCTCGAAGCTTCCACCCAGCTCCCTAAAGCTAGACATATGAATGCATTATCAGGCACCTTCTCACCAAGAAACCTTATCAGCATTAGAAATTGCCAGTAAACCAGCACGTTTAAATCCATCAACTTTATTTAAATATCCAGGTATAGACTGATTCATCTAAATTTAGACACCAGGTTTTGAAAATTACAATATATGTAGCTATTGTATTTTTCTAATGGCAAAGCTGAGTATTGGAAAGAAATATGTTCATTCATAATATATTAATTTTAATCATCATGTTGGGTGGCTAACAATAAGTAAAATTGTCCTACCCATGAAACAACCCATTGAAACATTAGAGCAGCCTGGTGTTGGAAGTCAGAAGAGTTTATCTGAGTATGTAATGTGTCACTTTGAGATGTGAACAAGCTAAGAACCAGTGTGTGTGAGATTTAAATAAAGATATCATTTGAAGCAGGATATTTGTCTAAATAGCACCTTTGTTAATTTGAATAAAAAGTTTTTTAAAATAACTAAGATTAAGGAGGCAGAAACTCTGCAGATTTAATCCTTGTTTCCGTGGCATTCATCCAGTTTATGCCTGAACAGCTGAGCCTCTAGACCAACTGTTTGCTGGGCTTCTCAGATTCTTTCTTTAAAGCTGCTATGTGGTAGTCAGTTATACTGTATATACTTTTTTAGATTTTGTTGACAAGAGATTGGCATGGTTGCTAAATTTGTTGCTCTATAAACACAGATAACAGGAAAGGAAGACGTAATCCCAGCAAATAATAAACTTATCACTGAATGTTATAAAAAAATATATCAAATCCTAAATGCTTTGGGTTTTTTATACTTCTCTTTTATGCATTGAGTTGTAATCTGTTGGCAAGACAAACAGGCATATCAAGAGATGCATATGCTAAGCCAAGAATTCCAATAATCTATCAGTCATTTAATGACTACATGCTGGGTAAGCCCTGGTTTAGTGACTAAAGGTAATTGGAGCCTGCACGAGCTGATGTAAAATACATCCGAGTGAATCGCATGATTGTCAAGACATTTCTCTACTATCAGTAGAGAATTAAAGGAAATTTTTTTATATATTATATAATTTTTTTTCTTGTAGAAATTATCATTAGAAGAGAATTTCCCAGGTTAATTAAAATCACTGATATTCAACTTAATTAAATGTTCTGCATAAACAATAATAATGTTTCAGATCACTTCAGCTACAATTTAGTGACCAGGTAGACCAATACATTTCAACAAGGAGATTTTCAGGCCAGTCCTCCTCGGAGAAAGTGTGGTATCCCTGATGTCTGATAATGGAGAGGTATAAATGCTTCTCTGCTTTGTGAAACTGGTACAAAATAAAAATTATACACTTGCGTTGTGCAGGATGATATACAGGTTGCAAAATATATTTCTTCAATGCTTTACTTTTAGCATATGGTAGCTTGATATTTCATTTTTCAGTGTTGAGGAAAGTGCTACCAAATTGGTAACAAGTTAAAAATGTTTGCACAATAAGTAAAATAATAATAAACACATTAACAACATTAAACAGAAAGGATAACTTAGAATTTCTATTCCAAGTATCTTTGTGTGTATCCTTACAATGGTTTCAGCTTGAACACTTCTCTCAGAATTTGATGGTTTAGTGTTTGGAAGGCAATGTTATGGTGGAAAAAAAAGTAAATATATTCCCAGAATCTTCATAAGGCTAAAACCAGGAAAAAAACCATGAAGTGTAGGTGAATTGATGTAAAATAACTAATCAGATGTGAAATAACAGCATATATCCATATTGATCCAGTGGAATTGGGATTGTGCTAGTCAATATACAGGCAAAGGATGTCTTCATATTTCTGTGGGAAGATTCATGAGAAAAATGACTCCTAAGTGTATTTCCATCTAGACAATTTGCCGTCCTGGCTCATTCTAATAGAAACCAAGGTTTATGGTATGTCATGCACCAGTAGGTTCTGCTTATCTTAGCTTTGTGTCTAGCTTGTGGGAACAAGGATATAACTGTTCTCATTAAGGAATTATTCTTGTGTCTTCCAGGATGCAAGACAGAAGGTGTGGGCAGGCAGTGCCTCTTTCTTTAATGCTGAAGGAGACTTACTCTCCAGAGAGAGGAAGCAGTAAGGGATATCCTGAAAATATGTCAGAACCGTCATCTTACCATGAATTTTTCTGTGATCCCGTGTCAGATGCACAGAATGGTGAATTTTCAAATGAACTTTCTGCCTTCCTTACCCAGGAGGAGATAAGTAAGAGCCTTGACATAGCTCGTGAAGCCATTGCCAATTCCATGGAGGAAGATGAGAACACAGCACTAGACTTTACTCATCTCAACACTTCTCTTTCTAGCCCTTCAGAAGACCCTTCTTTCAGGGACACCAACCTACATGAGCAAGATGCTTTACAGACACCTCAAGCAAGCAGTTGGACTTCATCTGCTGCAAGTCATCTTGTCCCAAGGAATCCAGAAGAGCAATCCACTGCACCTGAGACAGAAGATAGTTTTGTCACAGTTTCTAGGAGACAAGCAAGCACCTCACCTTTTCTACCTGCTAGTCCCAGCTTCGTCAGAAGCCTGAAATTTTCAGAGAAAGGTGGTCCATTTATGCCTAAGACAAGCCCAAACTCTGAATTGACATCCCAGGGAGAAGCTCCTTCCAGGAACAAGCTGTGTGACAAAGCTGCCACATTCATAGAGGAGTTATCATCTATATTCAGACAGGCAGCGAAGACAAGAGGCCGTAGTCCTGATGGGGACTCTTCTTCTCCAGACAGTGGATACCTGTCTCCTAATAAGAAACAACCAGCTTTAAGTACCTTAGTGAACCAAGAGTTTGACAAACCACATCAAGAGACTGAACCTGAAGAAAAATTACCTGGAGTTCATCTGAACGGAGAACACTATTCTGGAAGGGGGAGCATAATGGAGAGCAAAATGGTCCTGTGCCGTCCCTTCATCAACATGGAAGAGCATGAACTTTCACCACCTCTATTCACTCAGAAGCTCCGAAGCCAGGAAGTTGCCGAAGGAAACAAAGTATTGCTGGAGTGCCGAGTTGCTGGCAACCCAGTCCCTGATGTCAGGTAAGTGCTGTCACCAGATATCACCTGATTGTGGAAGGTACCTAAGGACAAGTATGACAGTGACCTGCTCTAGAGGCAGTCACATGAGCAGTCAATCATGTCATCTTTCGAAAGCTCAAAGAATAATACATTCTAACATCTTTATTTCACTACAGTGTTTCACTCTATTTGCTTGGGAAATTAAATTCTGCTTGATTTAAGAGCCACATGGCAAAATTGGAAACAGAATTGGCTCTACCAACATTCTGTGTGATTGTTACTTCATTAAGCCAGATAAAAGAAGAGACAACTTGCCCCTAAAGAGCATATCTCAAGAAGATGGTACAGTGTTTTACTGCTGATTATTAGAAGGTCTCCAAGATCCACATAAACTGCTTTTCTGAATCTTAACTCAGGCAGAATCATAAAATAAGAGGCTCTTAATGACTGAGCAAAATGAGTAATGAGAAACATTGCTAACATAATAGTAGATTATTGTAAAAGCAAGTATACATTTAAGTAATCACATGAGTATAAATTAATTTGTAGCTTCTGTCTTACTTCCCTTTTGACACACATAATTGTGCTATCCTTGCAGTCTGTAGATACAGCCATTTCTGAATTGTGGCAAATATGATTCATGTGAATTTTCAGGCTCTTGCAAAGCTCCCTGACAGTCAAAATAATACACTTTCATGCTCCATTCTCGAATTGGTTATATTTAATATTTATTAATAATTCTCCATCTGGCAACTGAAAGAAGACATATCAGTTACTAATACAAAATTACGTTTTTAAGTTTCCACGAAAAAAAATTTCCCCGTTCGTCTCTATTTCATTATGGATTTTCAAGAGAGGAAAAATACAGCAGCCGCACCTCAAAAACTACTCATTTCAGAAGTCGATGCACTTCTTTTTTGCATGTCCTTTCTGTAGTGACACCGACTTGGCTGAAGAGGTCACTCACACACAGCACGGGCAGCACAGAGCCCTCAAGTGAGCGCTGCTGTGCAGCCAAGAGAGCAAAAACCAAGGCTCACCCAGGGGTTAAGAGACAGCAAACACTTGAGTGATGTTTGGGTGAGACTCCAAAGTCTGAATCTTGGGGAAAGGAGGGGTTTCTTTCCAGACGAGAAAGCATGCAGAAAAATACAGTAATGCATTTTTATCTATAGTAGCATTATGGGGGGCTTCTAAACAGTTTCATAGTATCATCTAGGTACATCACCGACCTTCTTTCTGGATAAGAAAAGGAGTTTTATGGTATATCCTAGATATATATCCAGTTATTTTGCTGCAGTGGAAAAAGGCAAGCCTGTTTAAATCCACCCACATATTGCAGAGCAAATGAAGAATGTCTGAGCTACTTCCAGAAATATTTTCTGTAAATTAGAGTTTTATATGGTTTAAAAATAAAGCAAACATCAATGATACAATAATAGTTTAGCATTCTTGATAATGAAAATTATCTCGTTTTCTAAAAGCACTCTATTTCGACAATTGTTTCATTAGACTGGATTTCTGGTTTGTGACATATGTGGAAAACAATCTTCAGACCATAATCATATGAATTAAAAATACTTACAGTTTTCTGAAGAAACTGGCCAGAAAAAAAAATTGTGTAAAAGATACTAAACTTTTTGTGAAGATTTCTGAATAGGTAGAAGATAGAAATGGATATTAGGAAAGTATTGTATTGCATGGCCAAAAGAAGGGCCATCGAACAAGCTGAGCAGTTACCTGGTGTGAGAAGTGTAAGAGCAAGCCATTTGACACATGCAAAATCTCCAAAACAGGAGATGCTGACAAGGGCATGAGCCAGGGCTGCCAAAGTTTGTACATTTGTATATAGCAATAAAATCTGTAGAAACCAAGGTTCAGCTCTTCTGATTTTTCCCAGAAAACCCAATTTCAATAACATAGCCACTGCAAAGGCTGTTTTTGGAACTCTATGTGATAAGTGTAATTAAACTAGAAAGCAGCTAGGATTTTTGTGAGTGTTTTTTGTTTGGGCTTTTTTTTGCCTCAGATGGGAAGAAAACCAGAAGCCACATTTCCTAAGTCATAAGGAAGCAACAATAGTTTAATGGTGACAATAAACTCAGGAAGTTCTTATTTCACCAGGCACTCAAAAAGTTTTTCAGCATAATAATGAATACAAGTGATATTTAGGCACAATCAAGCACTTGTAACTATGAAGTCATCCAATTGACACCACAGCAAAAGGCCTTCAAAAAAATCTACACAGGCTTTTCTGATCTTTTAGCATGTTACTGCTTTTCTATGCCTCCCTTACATTTTATCCTGGATCCAAGTAATCTTTATAATTGGCTTTCTTCCCTTTTCGTTGCTAAAATTTCAAATTCCTCAGCCTTAGCAAAGTTGAGCTAGAATCCTTTTTTATTCTGCTACTTTTCTTATGAGGATAAATAACAATGTTGCAGAATCTTATAATAATTAAAGAAACCATCAAATGTAGTGTAAGGACAAGGTGTATATTTTAAGGTTATTTGTGTAGGAAAGCCTCCTAAATTATAAGTTCCTTAGATGTTCATAGCCATACACAGCTGAAAGTAAAACAATAAGTGTTATAGTTTGAGTGACGAAACTGGACCTAAGTAGCTTTGTTCTACAAATAGGAAAAAAGTCTATTTTGACAGAAGAACTTACAACTAGAATCTTAGCGTTAAAAGCGAAAAGAAAAAATCAGATACATTTCAAGAATCATTAAAAGTTCTTTTAAAAGTTCAATGTCTAACTTACTAGTTCTACTAGCAGAAAATCAGATTTCTCACAATGAATATTTTGTCACTGATGAGAAGAATTCTTGCATTTCTGAGAAACCCAGATTCCAGCCTAAGACCTAGGAAGGTACAGAATTTTTTGAAAAGTTCTAGGATATCTGCCTTCTAAAGAAGGTCTAAAACATGTAAAATACAAGTTGAAACAAAATTTCTGTTATTCTCAAAACCATTTTAACAGTCAGTAGCTGTACTTCAGAGTGCATCAGCAATGCAGTGTTTAAAATACTCATACTAGCCTTGAGCTAGCTAAAGCAAATCCCAGCTGGGCGTGACCTCTTCAGCATTTGCCTCACCACCTGAATATTTAATTGCTTCTGAGGTCTGCCTGGAGCTGCAAGCCATGATTAAAGTATTTTCTGTAAGCTGTGATTAAAATATTTGCAGATATTCATCCAGCTTTTGTAGCACAAAAGGTATTGAATATTTTGTGCAAAAGATATTATTTTCCTTTTTCCACAGCAAATTGACACAAAAAAAATCCAAATCAAAATTATAAATAAGGCACTTTCCAAATACTACATGACAAGAACAGGATTTCTTTGCTTTAAGGAAACAATTTGTTCTCATTATAATCCTTTTATTCTCTTAAGTGCTGTTTGTCTAGATTTGACTGCAACAAACACCCAAAATCCCCATCCAGTAATGTTACTTGCATGAACTGTTCTTAGAAAATAGAGAAACAAGTGTGAAGTACAACATTTAAATTTATAATAAAACCAAATTACGCTGACTTCTACAGCTTCAAAAGCTTACCCAGTTTTACACTCTTTAAAGGCTTTGAAGACTAAAAACATGCAATAAACTATGTCACCAACATAGTCCTCCCATCAGGCACAGTTGCAAAGAAAATTGAACATCAGAGTAAGTCATGCTTAACACAAACCTACACAGCTGTGTAAAAAGCCAGGTGTACAGGACAACAGTCCTGTTAAACTACCTACACAGCAGTTGGTAGTTTTAAGTCTTGGAAATGTAAGAGGTGTCACAGATGTAGTTTCTCCTTCTTTGCTGGACTTGATTTTAGGTAGGAAAATTTGTGGTTTAAAGGTATAATTTAGTTTTGTTTACTGAAGTCTCTTACGAGATAAATTTTGTAGATGAAGTGAAACGCTAGTGCCTTGGTGGGAAATAGAGATGTTCTACTAATTCTGTAATAGCAAGACTTTAGTACTAATTATTTTTATCAAATATTAATAGTTATTTATGTATGTGTGATAATGGGACATACTTGACCATTCTAGGTGTCCTTAGGTAAAAACAAAACCTGTTTCACAAATGTGTTCCTTGCTTTCTTGTGGAAACTCTTTCATAGTCATCTTCAAAATTCTTGTTACTTTTTTGTTTGTTGAATCTTAACTATTTTAGAATTAGATGGTGTAGATCTTGCTTTTCAAGTATTTTCATTATCTTATATACATACTTGTGTTATTCAAGATGGAAATTTTAGTCAAGATATTTTATTATTATCTTGTTTAAAGTATTTACTAATTCTATTCTTGTTTGCTTGTCCCAGACCAGTATTTTCTTCTGAACAATGAAATGCCTAATGTGTCTTAAAAACAGAGTTTAGTAGATTACAATCATTATGTTAGCTACAGTGATTTCAGAAATAATTCATAAAGGATAAAAAAAATTAGGATGTGTTCTGTGTGGGAGGAGAGAGCTCTTGTGACTTGAAAGTCAGTAACAGCTATATATATTATTCTTATACAATAAAAAATTGTCTTGAATTGATCTTTGAGGTGATTCTTACCTGATTCCCAAAACATGATATTTTGCAGTAAGAATTGATCTAAAATGTTTCCACAATGTATGCAATTGTTTCTGCTCCATTATTTCAGTGTTGTTATAATTATTTATTAATATTTAGAACAGTGCAACAAGAAATAGTGGTTTTGTTATTATGCAACCTTTTGTAAACAATATCTCCAGAACATCTCTCATTTGTTTGTTAAGGGTGATAATTCATGAAGTTAGTTGTCAAACTGCTCACTAATATAAACATTTTTCTTATATTCTCCTCTTAGTTTTTTTCTGTTAAAATGTTTTCCCAGTAAACATACTTTTAATGCAGAAATCTCCCTTAGTCATCTATTAATCTTTTCAGGGTAGAATCCTGCTAATCTGTCTAATTCTTACTAGCCTTTTGCAAATAGAGGGTGTTGTTAAGAATGGAAGAATATTCTTGTACCTAAGGAGTTCCTTGGGTCAAAAATGTTCTGTTTGCAGATCTGGATGTCTCTGTGTATGATGGGAGCATTGACAACCATCTGAAAGAGTTAACAGCATGCTTATGACTGAGATTAAACAGAAAAATGTTGTTAATCATTTTAGTCTGGCAGTACACTCATTTAAGAAATCTGCTTAGCAGTAATATGTTGTCATTTAGTATTTTATTTGCACTCAAATTAACATAAAATATGTATTAACATGAAAATTATATGCTAGCATCCTCAATATTTTTCTGTCATAATAATATTTTTTCTTTCTCTTAATCAATAATGTCTTCTTTACTTTTGTTGGGCTTTTTTCTTCATTTACAAGTCAAAATAATAGCTATTTGTAGTTGACCTTATTATTTTTTAGCCTTTTTTCCCTTTTCATGTATTTCTTTTTATACTCCTTTTTTATTGGACCATTTCATGCCATTTTTGTGTCTTTTGTTTGCTTGCTTTTGCTGATTTTCAGATAAGGCCTGCCCATCTCCAGGCATCCCTGGAGTTTGAATTTTCTTTCAGAGCAGAGTTGGAATGTAGTGTTGAAGGCCACCTCGGTGACTTATGAAACTGCTCCTTAATTCTGCTTGTCTTAGAACAGTGCTCTGGACTAGTGGGCTTTGTTGGGGAATCGAGGGGTTATAGTCCAGCACAAATGGGACAGCTATTGCAGGCACAGCTATTGCAGGGGCTGCCTGCAGGGATTTGTGGCCTGCAGGTATTAGGTAGATAGTGTGCACCTTTCAGATATTTCCTTTTCCATTCTCCATTCATTTTCTGGCAATAAGAGTCCACACCCTCAGGATTTTCTGCATCTAGGGAAAGCATACAGTGGAGTTAAGGCCTGTCTAGGTCATGTACTCACCTGCTTTAAAAAACAGTGTGGCCTATCTGAGCAATGCTAGTAGTTTGTTGGTTTCCTTAACTTGTAAGTAATAGTTTGTTTACCTTAGAATCACTTGGAAAGAAGATGTGCTATGGTGGTCCATAGGAAGACCCCTTGGGAGACTCTTGTATACGATTGTCTGGTTGCAGAGAGGGGGCAGAGCTTAGTGCTGTGTGGGTGTAGCCAGGTTGTTGCTCTGTAGGAATGACTGGTTACCAGCTTGCTCAGTCTGTTCATGCAGGTGTATGTACCCATACACACTGCTGGTAAAGATGTTTTTCGAAGTAGGGAGAGGGATTAGGATTGCTTTGTTGTTGTACTGCATGATACTGGTTTATGACATAGTAATGTCAAGGGCAATGAGCACCATTAGGGATGCATATTCAGTGTTCACTTGACCTGGTCTTGTAGAATACTTCTGGGTATTCATTAATAATCATACCCAGTCTATAGGAGGAACAAAGGAGGAGGATTTTCCCCAGCCTTATACCCCCTTCTCCTCCTTCAGGTCTGCTACAAAAGATTTTGAGAATTTTGAATTCTCATTAGATGTTAAGAAAAACATTGTTCACTAAGTTGTTATCTCAACCCATGGGTTCTGCTTTTGTCCCTCCCTCACCAAAAGGGGAAGGGGAAAGGGGAGTGGCTTATTTGGGGTTTAATTTCCTCCTGGAGTTAACCCACAATAATGATAACCAAATGTTTTGTTTGAAAGGGTGGGGTTTTTTTCCTTGCTTGCCTGTTTAACATCATAGAGTACAGTATTTAAAATAGGTACCTGAAAAGCACAGCTGTTTCCTATGTGAGATGACCTTTACAAAGTGCAGATTGTGATAACAGGATAATTTATATAGGTCTTATAAAATAAACAAATTGCTAGAAAATAAGCAGAAAAATCCACTGATGTTACAAAGTGAATATTCAAGGATCTAAAAGAATGTGTGGATGTGGTTGGGAAGGTGGCTTATGGGGAAAGGTGGCCTGTGAGGACACAAACTCTTTACTTGTTGGGTTTTGTAAAAGCCCCAAGGAGGATCTGTAGATTCTGGACACTGGGATTATTCTTATGTTTTATTTATTTGTTTTCTCTCTAGAATAGTTTTGACTACATGATGTAAGCATTTCTTCATCTTTATTATACAAGCCCTGTGCATCACCAGGCTCTCTTTCTTTGGAGCTGTCATTTTTCATGAATGTGGAAATAGCTCTTGTAAATTTTGGAGTTTAAAAGTTTCATACTTTTGTTTTGGTCTTTGTGTGTGATTTTTTTCATCCTGAAAATTGGAAGAATAAAGCCTGCTAGGTGTATGAAGACGAGTGTTGCAAGAGGCAGTTGGAAAAACAAAGGGATAGTTATTGGAACCAGAATTATTCCTTTAAAATGAAATTAAGAAGAGAAATCCAGCACAGGTACTTTGTTTTTTCTCTGTTTGTGAATGCCAGTGTCTCTGCTTTAGTTTTTCTGATTGCATTACTGAAGCTTTAAAAAATCTCACTCCACTTCTTAATTCTTTTACTCTTCTTTTTCTGCCTCTCAGTAAAAGAATGCAGATCTAAAGTTCCTTGCTAATGCTCCCAAAATAAATAACGTACAGACTAGTATTTATAAAAAGACTCAAAGATTAGATGAAAATGTTATCAAAATACTTGATGGGTAACATTAAAAGCTTAAAAGTAAAGTAATAAAAATTGTGCTGCTCTCTACATAGTGAAAAACACATGAAGGACTTTTGCCTTGTATTTTCATAGGAATTGGATGAGACTTGGATGAACTTTGAAATAATGTGGCACCACATGTCTTCAGAAAGCTCTTTCACTACACGAGCTTTGTCCATGTTAAACATTTTTAGTTTAAAAACAAAGTTTAATTGAAGTAGTTTTAAAATACAGATTTCCCACGAAAGTGGTGCTGAAGCAGTGCCAGAGGCAGAATTCCAAGAGGCTGCTTTTACTTCATGTTTCAGAATTTATTTGTATAAATCCTATATATGCTGTCTTTGGGCCTTTCCAGTGTTGTGCAAAAGCATCAACAGCCAAGAGGTGTGACAGTGAGGAAATACATCAGCAATCTGCTTGTCATGGACTAATTGAAAGTGATCTGTGAAAATTAAAGCTAAATGTAGAGGCTAAGTAGAATAGAGGCAGGAATTATTTAGGCCTATTTTACTTGTACTGAAAGAGAAGAAAAAAGTAGTGAGGATTTTCACGGAGAAGTGTTTTGAGTAAGTAATTCTGGCATCATTACTATCAATGTTCAACAGGTATGAAGTGCTATTCCAAATCCCATTTAAAATATCATGCTTAATGCACTTTGACATGTTTGCTCATTTGCCTAAAGGCAGTACCATATCTTGGGTTAAGCTTCTTAAGGGCAATTATAGCAGTTTATTAGTGTTACTTAAACAGAACATATCTTTTTGAAACACAATATATTGCTTTATAAATATAAATTAAGCAAATACAAGTATAACTCTGAAACTTGATGCTTTAAAAATTCTTTCTAGTAAAAAACTGTCATGCCTGAAATATGCTCTGTAAAGGCATTCTTGGCAAAGTGAAAGCTACCTTTAAAGATATGGATAATGAAATCAAACAAATAGGACTTCTCTGCTCTACTAGTAAATGGACTTTGCCTTTCTAGCCCGTGCAATGGTAAAGGAAGGAGTAAAAGAAATTCCCTTGCCCTTCTATTCCCAGGAACATAGGAAAATAAACAAGTCATAGAATCATAGAATATCCTGAGTTGGAAGGGGCCCGTGACAATCATCCAAGGTCAAGTCCTTCTCATAGAATCCATATTTCCTTTCCTAAGCACAAAGATACAAAGAAGGCAGGAATCTTAAGGAGTTAGCTATGGAGGTTTTTATTCCTTATCCAATTTTGGTCACATTTTGAGCTGTGTGTTGGAAGAAGAGCATCAAGTAGACATTTTATGTTGTCATGAGTTTTCACATTTCACATGCTTTAAAAAAAGGGCAAAGATTAAAATATTATTTGGGGGTTTTGTACTTTGGGATATTTAAAAATTATGTAGTTATGTAGTGAGAAGTGTTTCCTTTAAGATATTAGAATGAGCAAAATTTAGAAGCTTAGCTTTGTGCAAAATAAATCTTTACTAAGATACTATCCTCTTAGATATTTTAGAGTTTCTTAGCTTTTGTCCTTAAGAAAATTTTTCACATGTATTAATTTAAGAAATTTACTTGATTTCTATTTCTTTGCCTCTGTAAATTACTTTATCTGAAGTGACTTACAAAAGTGGAACTCATCAGTAAGTATATGAAAAAATTGCAAACAAGTGAAACAATGAGGGACTTGTTTAAGTATTGAAAACTTTAATCAATATCCATATGATATCTTTCTATAAATCATGAAATTAGCATACTTCTTAAATAAGTAGGTAATCTGGGTGGAGAAGAGGTGCTATTTTATTAAATAAATCAAGAGGAATAATTAAACAAGATCATTTTACCTGAATTTACAAAGGTAAAGTTGCAGAAGGGCCAAATGCCTGTACAGAAGTATCTCATCTGATGAACTGAATTACTGCATGTTCAGAGTGTTTGTTATTGACCTGTCACCAAGAACCTTATTGCCTTCAAGTAGCGTGTTACCAGTTGGTGTGATACTACTCAGCATAGATGAGTACAAAGCTTAAGACTGGGAGTAGTGTGAACTTGAATAGGTATGACTTCCTGTGGGAAAGGGAAATAAGTTAAAATGCCTGGGGATTGGAGGTAATTAACAGGTAGAATAACTCCTAAAATACTGGGGGTTCTTTTTTTTTCAGCTACCTGCAGGTCAAAACAGAGACTAGGAGATTTAGGATTAGATTCAGAATAGATTTTAGGAGACTAAAATTTTTCTGCAACAGATCTGTTATTAAGACATATCTGTTATGTCTCTTTTAGTCTAATCCTAACATGCTGCTTCAAATCAAAGTGATTCATTGTTTCATGTTATTAATATTATGTACTTGCAATTCACGCATACATTAACATTATAAAAATAGCTTACTTCGCAGTTACACAGTGCCTTTCACGTGAGCATTTCAGTGTTTTATAAACAGTTTGAATAATGTATGAACAGCTTTTCTTTATCTCCTCTTGTTTCATAAAGTGCTTTTCAGGTGGCCAAGGGAAAAAGTTTAGACAAATAGAATCCACCTCTCATTTATAGTACAACTGGTGGGAACATATTCCTCACTATGAACTCTTTTTGATATCACACAGAATGGGAGCACATTGCTCTTAGAGCAAGTTATTCAATCTAGACTACTGGACTATTCAATCTAGACCCCATTTTTAAGTGAGACAAAGAGAATTTAGCCTAAATTCACATAGAGTGAAAAACCAAGTTCAGTTCTGTCTTTTGGGAAAAGCCCACATTCAGGCGATTTTTATAGTATATGTTACGAATCTCCTATGAACTTGAATTCACTTTTCCAACTGAAACACATCGCCTGATAAATCTATTCTTGACTCTGTTTTGTGTAGAGCCTTGCCAGATCCCTTTACTCTCCACCATCAATGAAACTAGCAGTTACAGTAATCTAGGTAGACCTAAGTATGTTTCTTTTTTTTTCTTTTTTTTTCTTTTAAAAAACGTTCATTTTACTAATCTTAATATTTGCAGCAGGGATTTTTACAACCTGAAGCCTGACTCAGTCTTTGTAATAGGGTTTATACAGCTGTAGGAGCATGGGACAAACAAAAGCATAGTAGTCTAGAAACAGAAGTCCTCACTTAAGTTAAAGTTCTATTTACAGCCAGTTTACTTTTAAGTTTGCTTTCCAGTCCACAGGACTTTTGAGAAACAAGCTGAAGGCAAAGCCATTGTTCTGTAAATAGATTGCCTTTGCTACCTCAAGAATTGTAGGGCTGATACCAAAGTACGTAGATTTGAACAATTTATCCATCTTACTGCAATTCAAAGTGAAATATCTGCTTTTACTATTTACTGGAATTTGCATAGTGGTACCTGGCAGCACTGTAGCTGCACTTTTGGCAGCTATCTATGCTTACCCATGCAATAGCTTCATTAGATAAGGAATGTCAAAGATGAAATAAGCAACTCCTGATTCCTTAGAAAGGCTCTCCACACAGCTAATAAAGATTCTTGGAATGCAAATGTCTGACAGTGGGAGATATGAGGAACCACAGACCCTATGCGTGGCTCTTCCCATATATGACTAAGGCCTTCTGTGAATTGGCAGTGCAAGAAAACTACACTGCATGCAAATGAAATGAAAGAACTAAAGAAACCGGCCCTACTTAAGAATGCTAGAGAGAGGCCTAATGCGCAGCCTTTACTGGAACTTTTCCTTTGCTAGTACAATCTGGTTTTGACATCTCTTTTAGGACTCCCACTGCTATCGTCAAAAATCTTGCCTCCTCCTCATAAGTAATGAAGCTGAGGTTACTGGGAGCAGATTTAGAAGGAATACCACAATTTGATTCCTCTTCTGCCAGTTACATATTTTCTTTCAATAGAAATATTTTTTACTAATTAAACTGCAAGTAGAACATTATAAAGATGATACATAAACATAAACCTGAACAGATGAAATTCCTAGTATTTTATTGTATATTAATATAGACATTTTGTCTATATTAATAATGGAGTATTCTGCTTCAGAAATTTATTTTAGTAATTTACAAAAAAACCACACTATTTTTTTTGTGGAAGAGCATTTAATACTATTATCTGTACCTATCCTTTTTTTGCTTTTCCTAAAACCTGTATTTCAAGTAACAGAAATTTCTTTTCTCACAAGTGTAATTATCTCTGAGAAATAAAGTGCCTTCATAACCATTTATGTCTATCTAGTTCTATTCATGCATAGGATCCAGAATATAAATCTAGGGATATTTCTTCCTCAGATTAGGTCTGGTTTTCAAATATAATTTGGAGTTCGAAGCAGGCTGTGGAAACTCAGCTGCAGGTGTGTTGGTTAGAGCAGGGAAGCTCCATCATGTATTGCAAGGTATTTTACTAAGATGCTTATTCTACTCCCACTAGAATACAATTAAGACTTTTAAGTAGTTGTACCTCTACTTTAGCCTCTTTCTGTCTCTTTTTTCTTTTCAACTGCCTCAGCTGAGCTAGTACATTTAGTTACATCTAACGTAGGCTGTCCCCCATTTCCATAGAGTGATGCTGATTTTTCTTGTCTTCCCACAAATAGAACAAGTCCGCCCTCAATATGAAGTTCTTGTTATGTGAAATGTCTTAAAACTTCCATCAAAATGCTGTTCTGTTGTTCTTTAGAAGAACTCTGTTGCTTTTAGTTGCTTTTAGTAGTAAGTTTTCAACCTTTGAATTCTTTCTTGATTGCTGTTTGGCGAGTAGCACACAGGGCATAGCTTCACACCATTTCATTTTTGCCTTCCATCTTATATTGGTTCTATTTTCTTGTTTGCTCGTTTACTCCTAGTGAGCAGCACCTTTCCCTGTACTCAAAATGGAAACCATCTAGTTAGTTATATAAGCTCCCTCAAAATACTTGCTTATATAGGAGGCATCTAATAATAGTCTTTGAACAGAAATGCTTTTTTCCCTCATTGGTCATTTAAAAACAGTGATTAAATCCACAGCTGACTTAAAAATCAGTAAAAATTAAAAGATCCATGTGGACATTAAGAATGGAAGCATCAAAAAGTTTGAATATGTGAAATCAAATCTCGATCCTGGAGCATGGGAGCTAGTGGGGCTTTTTTAACACTGCTCCATTACCCATTCTATGTATATTAGACATGTATCTCTTAGGTGTAAACATGGCATTGAACTTTTCATTCAGGCCTTGAAAAGTGTAATGATAATTCTTAACACCCGCTATCTGAAGAAGATTTCAGTGGTGACTTAACACTCATGTAATCTTTGCTATGAAATAATTATTTGCACCTTTGTTTAGAGTGACAAAATATGGTGTTTCTATGTTGGTTCTTTGTTCTGCAGTGTTTCAAGGCCTGACATAATCTTCTCAGGAGGAAGACACATGACTGTCAATCTCAGGGAAATTCACTTATTTTACCATAAAAAACCATGCTTTGCTTTTCCTTACTTTAATAAAAATTAGAACAACAACACACCAAAAAACACAAACAAACAAACAAACAACAAACCAAAAAACAACACCCCCCCCTCCCCAGAAACCCAACAACAAAACCCCAGCAGCAATGAAATTGCATGGCATATTGAAGATTACTGAAACAAACACATTGGAAATTAAAATAAAGGAGTAATCGTTGACATACGTGAGCATATTTCTAATCCATTTTAAGAAAATGCTATTTATTTTTAACTAGATGTTTCTAGTTTTAAACTTGATGTTTCTGTGAAGACATTAATTAGTCATTTTCCATGTTTATTGCAGTGAATGTAGGTTTCATATTTTGCTTAGTGTATCATATTATTTGAACTTTATGCCTGCAAAACAAAATGTATGAATAAGTGCAAACGAGATTGTCATCTATTTGAAGTCCTATGAGACAGTTTAAAGAACTACTGTATAGTCTTGGTTTTTTTAAAAAAAAGGCCTATTTAACACACAGTATCAAATAGTCAATCTGGCACATATCATCTTTACTTCCAAGAAAACCTTGTACTGTGGGCCAAAGGGAAAAGGAGGAGGAGAATTTCTGAGGCTTCCACAATACTGCAGGCAGCTGGTATTCTAAAATTAATCTTTCCTGCATAAGCTGAAGCAGGATAGCTTCAGCTGTAAGATCAATTATATCAGATGTTCTGCTAGGTTTATTTAGTGAATCTTATAGAATAAAACAACCTTTTCTTGGCTTGCTGAGGAATGGAATGACAAAATCTTTGAGACTGACCACTTAGGCTGGAGAGAGATTAATTTCTGACAGATGCAGTCCTTCTATATAATAGCTCTGGGAAAGTTTTAAATTATTCCTGATATTGCTAGTTATTCATAGTTTGGCAGTGAGGGGAGGAAAGATTACTATTTTAGTACTGCTTTTAATGCAAGCTCTTATTCTAAAGTGTTCTCTTAAACCTGAGGTCCTGAATAAATAGAAAAGCACAATATCTAGAAGAGGACTCCATTGCAAGGGACTTGTTTCAGGCTGATGATAAGTCTGCAGTCATATTTTGCAATGGCTTGTAAGTGTCCAGTTCTTATTTGGTGTTAAGTAAAGCAAGAGGTAGTTGTATGGTGGGTTGATTTTGAAGCCCATCAGTACTTAGAGAGAGCAAGCAAGAGACAGGAAGCCTCCTGACTTATTTCAGCATTCTAAAGATCTTTCGTACTTCAAAGCTCCGACAAAGCAAGCATGCTGCACAATTAGTTCCAATTTCAAAATACCCTTTAGCATAAACACATTTTGCTGTAAATAAAAAGCTAGGAGACTGATTTCAAGAGTCTTACAAATTAGTGTACTTTCCACTTATTTCTCAAGTCTTAAACTCTTTCAATGAAACACGGGCATCAGTGAGAGACGGGCAAGCTAATGAACAGAAAAGGGCTTTGCTTTCTATCTGATGTAATGAGCTTACAGAACTAAAGAAATCTGTAGAGCAACAGACCTACTGGTCCCTTTGTTATTTTCTCTCCTCATGGACCACAAAGATATCACACGATGCAAGAAAGGCAATTTTCACTCAGGCCTGTAAGCATAAGGCATAGCCGGTTCGATGGAGCTTGGGGTTTGCAATATTATTATTATTATTATTATTATTATTATTATTATTATTATTATTATTATTACAAATACTTCTTCTGATCTTGTGAGAGTTTTGCAGTCTTCACTGGGCTTGAGTTTTGCCACAGTTTTGTAGCTCTAATGTACCCTAACTATAGCCATCTCTCATCCGGGATATATAATTTCATTAAGTCACTCTGTTATAGAGAATGACTATGACAAGACTGCATCATGTCCCATTCCAGACTTATCATTGGAATTTAGAACTTTTGACCCCTTTATTCTACTCCTTGTTAACAAATCTGCCTGCACCTGCTGAAATCTGTTCCATGTATACAGACACTGTTATGAAAAGATGATAGTCTACCATGCTTTCACAATACACTGTGTCTGTCATGCAAACCTCTGTATTGGCTACTTGATGTTCAAAAACTCTGTTTCTTCCAGGAGGACAAATTAGAGATGCTCTGTGTCATTTCAGCAAACCCAACAAGTTCTGTAGAGATTCTTTTGTCTTAGTTTAAAAACAAAACTGCTTTTTTGTTGCTTTTCTGCAGGAATCAGGAAATAAACTTGATGTGAGAAAAACGAATTACGATTGTTGCAAGTTTTTTAAAGGTATCTGAAGGTTTTTCTCATTTGCATGTGGTTATGAGTGCCTCCTCTAGATTTTGGATTTAGAGAAATAGAACTACCCTTTCACTTAATATTTGAATCCCTTTCACTTTTCTAATTTTATGTTTCATGAAACCTTATAGCCTGAGAACCCTTTGAGAGTAGTCATCATAGATCTAACAGAATACTTTTGATATTTATCACAGCATGAAGGCAAAATGAAGAAATGCTGTGATTTAATGATGTTTTTCTTCAGAGCAGCTACTAAAAAATACCAACAGAAAAAATGTTGTTCTGTGTTAGGGCCAAATATTGGCTAGAAAGGAAGTGTTTTGATTACATTGTAGTAGTATGAAATATTGCCTAAATAATGAAAGGCAAAAGGATATGGCCTCTTACTTTATAATCTCTTTGGCCATCAGCCAGAGCAGGAAATTTTCTCTGGGAGAGTGAAGGTATCGAGTAACTTGAAAAGTAATATATTTTTAAAGACACTAACTTCATTTCACACTGCTTTCTAGAATTAGATTGTCACCTTAAAGAACAGATTTCTTGTTTGAAAAGTTGACTGCAGTCTAACTCTTTTTCTGTATATATTTAAAATATGCTTTAATTGAATAGGGAAGAGGGGGGAAACTACAGAATACCATTGTTTTAGGAACCTTTATTACCAGTGAAGAGCAGTATACTGGGAAATATACTAGAGAACAGTATGTATTATTCATGACTATAGTACAAATGTGTCACCATAAAGTCAAACACTAAAATACCATATTTGTAGCATTCCACTTAACAGAACTGACTCTTGGCACAGTCAGTGTCAGCAATAAATCCTGAAAAGTGCAGTGATGGGTCCTGAATTTATATTCTGCTTCTTCTGTTTATTATACCAAGTGAGTTTGTTCACTTTTTTTGAAAGTCTTTATGGCAAGACCATTGCATGAGTGAATCTATACAGAACTAAAACAGGAGAAGGAGCAGGGAACAAAGGGGAAGGCTGTAGATGGTTGGAGGGATTTCAATTCAGTCTTGAAAGGATTTTGGTTACTGATTGAATCTTTAAAAGAACTGTTATTTATTGCACAGAAAACTGCATGCAACTAAAATTTGAACAGTGAACTAGGGTTTTGCTCAAGACATTTGCAAATTGTTGACTACTATTTTACTTGTGGGGACAAAATTACCACAATATGTTGTTACTATGTAGTAGAAAAGTTATGTTTTCAAAAAGTACACCAGCTTATAATGCTTTTGAAATGTCACTTCCTGTATTATATTTGCCATATGGATTGTGATAGTGATTATTTCTTGTCTCAGTGAATAACTGAAAAATCACAATATTCATGTAACTTAAAAAAGCATGAGTAGCACCTGGTGGAGTAGAGGGAGTTAAGACTTAGAGACAAACATTCTGTTCCATCAAGGCAGCCTGATCCTCTCTCTTGCTCGAGTAGTATGGATGTTGCAACAGAAAGTGTCTTTGAGAGAATGTGAGATATCTTCTTCCTTATCAGTCATGTGCAGGTGTTCTACCGTGGATAGCATAGGAGAATCAGCATCAGTCCTGTTAGTGCTGTGTGCATTCTGGCTCATAATGCCCGATACTGAATGACATCACATCATAAATTATTTCTTTGGGGCATCCACACCTCTCTTAATTGTTTCTATCCTTTGAAGACCTGCTGATTACAGCTTCATTATCCCTTAACTTCAAAAGTCCCAACCAATTAAAAGGTTCTGGGAAAGATTTTGTGACTGCTAAGGGTGTGGGATTTTTATTTTTTTTTCTTTTTAAGAGAGGAATGAGCAGAAAATTAGGTGTTTAGTTTGCCTGAATTAAAAGAAAATGGTACCCAGTAATACATATATTATCCTGCCAGTTCTTTAGGGCATATTTTGAAATTTGATACAGGGCAACCTTTGTGCTAGAGATGTGCCTTTTGACACTCCTATGAAAATCCACTCAGAGCTGGTCAAGTAGCAACCTGCAGTTCTTTCTGGATTTATATGTAGTTCCATGATTGGGGAATTTTGCCCTAAAGCAAAGATTATATATTGTACTTTCTATGTTTATCTCAGAGCCCAATCCAAGCAGCTTTAAAGCCTTTACAGGCTGGTGGATTTCTATGCTCTCCATTAGGCTAAAGAGACTGGGACAGTTTGAAGAGAAGCTCTGGCCGGGAGTGTAGGGTGCACTTAGGATCAGCACTGAATGGCATAAGAGGCAACTGTCAGGAGCTGTTAACAAGCTGGGAGCTGACCAGAAAAAACTCTTGAAGAGCAGGACAGGAGGGAAGAACAGAGTGCCTGGTTAAGAATGCTGAAATTGCAGTCCAGTAATGGTAAATGGAAGGAGATGGAAAACAAAGAAAAGTGAATGAGAGGTCAGGAGGCTGTGCTAGGAAATACATGGTTTAGGGTTGCTTATACAAAAAGATATAGATATATAAAGGATGGGACCAGGATGGGTGGCGGACAAAAGCATTCAGCTCTCACTTCCTGTTTCGTGAGAATTTCTCATGGTAGATTAAAACATTCTGATGTGATTTCATGCCTTTTGTAAAGTTGTATGATAGAACTTACCTTGTTGTTGGCTTGTTCCAAGAAGCATAAAAATGCCTTTGGTTCTAAATAACTATTGAAATTAGAAAGTTAATGACTCAAAATGTAGAAAACCAAGTTTCACTACATTATGTAGTTATATAATCACATTTGCTCCCTGACCATGAGCTTATTCAGCAGATACAGTAGAGGGGTAAAATCAAGAAAGGAATTTTGTGGGATTCTTAGCTTTTATTTTGTTTCTGGAGCTGGAAGACTAGGTATTGAATGAATATGCATAGTTATTGAATGAATACTGCAAATTACAAATTATTATTCCAGGTAATGAGGTCGGTGTGTTCAGCTGCACCTGAAACTGATAGAAATTCTGCTCTAAATACATGCAGCATTGTTTACTCTCTGAATAAACCAGCTCCTAAATATTTCAAATTGAAGTTTGCAATCCCCTTAGCTAAGCTGTGACAACATTTTTTATCTAATTGTTAACTCTGAAAAGAAGTTGCTTATGAATTGTTCATGTAGAGGGAAATAAAAAGACTACCAATGCTAATAATAGTTTTGAAAGTAGGTAGATATTATACAGCAAAGAAGTCCAAATATAGCAAAGATATTATATACCAAAGAAGTCCTAATATTGTTTGATGAAACCAAGGTTGTGAAGGAGATGGAACAGGAATAGGCATTGATATGTAAAGTTAAGGACAAATAGAGAGAGAACAGGCTCCTTTCAGTCTCACAGATCTTTATTCTTGCCCTTCTTGTGCTATTAGTATATGCTGGGAAAAAACCTAGTAACAAACAGTCCTATCCTTTCCTCTCCCAAACACCATTATTTGCTCAACTAATTCTCTCCAGAGTATGTGTTTGCTATTTGGCATCTGAGTGCTTAACCTCTTAGCAATGCTTTTTAATGGACTAGGCTTGTATGCAATGCCTTTACTTTCCAAATATAATACTGAAAGCTCAGAACCCTCTGTCATTAGTCATGAGATGCACAAAGTCAGCTTGACAGATACACAGCTGCTCCAGCTGACTTTAAAAAAAAACCTGAAAAATTATTTTAGAATGGTTGTTTAACCTGTGATTCGAGAAGATTAAAATACACTATAAATTCTATATGCCTTTTGAAAAAACATGTAGTATCATTCCTCCAAATCTTCTAAAAAGAAAGGCCAACAACAATGGTATGGAAATGAAAGTTTCTAATAAATGCATGGTTGTGAGGCATGAGTTTAACATTTTCCAAGCACATAAAAATGACCAGTTTTACCTGTGGGGAGTATTTTATCAACACATTTTATTCAAACAATACCTATTCTTATCAACCAGAGCCAGGTTCAGTCTTGTTAATGGGATGAATTGGCAATGACTTCTGTCTACATAGCAACCAGCAAATATTGTTCCAGTGGTCCAGAGCAGCCAGTGAGAGGCGGGGCACTCTGGGGCAGCTTTACTCATGCCCATAAGCACTGAGCTGCAATTCCTCCTCCAACAGCCCCCTCCCCACTTCACAGATGTGAACATTTTTGAGTTTAATCTCATCGAAAAATCTCAAATACTTGGCACTTTTATGACAGGAAAGTATTACAAAGTGCTGAGGATTGTTTCATGAAGAATTTAGGTAGGAAGCTATTTTAATTTTCTATTGTTAATGACTTACAAATATTTACAAAAAAACATAATTATGCCAACTTATTCTTAATTTCAGTAAGAAATTCAGTAAGAGTTCATGTGTGCAGTACTCAGTGTTTGAAAGTCCTGATTTTTCTTAGGGCCTCTTAGTGGAAGTGTACTCAGCTGCTTTTTATTGTTCATAAACAGACAGTGACTGGGAAAAAAGAAATTTTTTCACTACTATTGTTTATAAGATTTTAATATCTGCCACCTAGTAATGCCTCTTCCATTTTGTTCTGAAATTCTTCATTTTGTCTCTAAAATGCTCTTACTTCAATCTGGATAGAAGAATAAACTGTGAAATAGTATATTGCCTGCTTTTACTTTTATATTTTCTTAATATGGAATATATATCTTTATAAAGGAAATACTTAATGTATCCAAAGAGATGGACTATATAAGTCAGGAAGTATTTGAAACATTTAACATGGATGGTTTTTATAGATGTCTATCATTTGAAGGTCTTTTCTACATAAAACAATTTCTATTATAGAGACTTCCATCTTCATTTTACTTTAAACCCAGTATTATGAGCTTTTTGAGTTGAAGTTTTAATAGGTATATATTACACCAATGAATAGGATAAAGAATAATATCTTGTACTTTTTGCATATATGGTAGAGAATCTAGGTTTTATGTCATTTGGGGACAAGAGGCAAAATGCTACCATTACTTTTAGTTTAATTTTTCTTTTAGAAATGTGATTATTTCATGTTTTAAAGATACTGTTTCTGGCTTGAGGAGAGAGGTGAATAGAGATTGTATATGTCGATAGTAAATAATTATATCTAAAATATATCCACAAATATCAAAAATACAAAAGTAGTCTTTCTTCCAACATCAAAACTTAAATTTTAGGCAGAGGTATTTTAAATCTAAAGAGTTTCTTGAAGTTAAATTTTTTAGCATTCAGTGTAGCTGTCAGACTTCAAATTCATGAAATAAAACCTGCCACTTTTCATACATGGATCCAAACCAATAGGATCATATTTTCAAAAGCTATCTGTTGTGGACCCCTTTCAGTGGGTACTGCGGAGGTATATTCTATCAGATTCTTTTTCTTGAAGTCAGAAAGAACAGTTGTTTGAATGTGCAATGTCCATACAAAGATTATTTTTAATGCAAATTGGAGGAGAAACAGGACTTCTGGAGAGCAAATCAATATGATTATGCAGAAGCTGATTTATTGTTTACTTTTAGCCCTATTTATACATTCTAAGACTCGTGTCCACACAATCACGCATTTCTTGGTTGGTGCCTGTATGCCTTGCATGAGCTCTTCAGGAACGATGATTGGTGGCTGTCCAGAATTTCACTGCCGCCTTTATCTCGGGTCTTCTAATCTCGATGTTCTGTTTTTCAGCTCCTTCTCTCCTGATTTAGCACAATTTATGTTTCAGTGGCCTTGCAGGGTCTTAAGAAGTTGCCGGAAAACACCTAAAAATGGCTCATCCTGTGCACCTGTTATAAACTTTGGTCTAAACTAAGGAACATACAGAAAAACAACTAAGCATGAAGAAACAGCAAAATATGCAAAAAAACCAACTAGGCAGCAAAATATGAAGAAAACCAGCTAAATATAGTTTGGCTGGTGCATATGATACAGACCACGGCCTGGACTTGTTCAGACATGTCACTGTGACCCAGACTTGTTCCGTATTACTACAGCAAATTTTTAATGCAAAATAATTTATTATGCCATAAACTCATGCATTGTGTATAGAGCATATTCTTGATGATTTTGCAGATTTCATATTGACTTCAATAGGTCACTTAAAAGGATCAGTCAACTTAATCTGAAGGCCAGAAAGTTCAGTGATATAATGGTTTCTACTCACAGTCCTTAAATGTGAGTTGCACAGTTACATTTAAAATTGGTTGGGATCTAAAAGTCTAAAATTCCAATGTCCATACTGTACTGCTGAAAAAGAATATTAAACAGATATTTCAGTAGATAATGTTTCTAAGCATAGGAATACACTGATTTTACTTGAATCTCTTGCCTTGAATACTTCCCTGAAGTATATCATTACACTATGGTTTCTGCCTCTGTTGGTTCTTCTCCTGAATTTAAAGTGAATTAATGTTTACTTTATCCAGAAGACCTTTTGTTGCAAGGCTTGCCAGCAATATTGTGTCTTCTGTGTGAGAGATCATGTGATCTTGACTTTGTGGAGACAAACGAGTGATATGAGTGTTTAAAGACTATGAAAATTAAGAATATGTAAAAATGGAATCTGTAAGCTTCCTTGAAGGTAGAGTAAAAGCACTGGTTATAAAGCATTTTGGTTTTATGTTCTCTCCTGGAGGAACTCAACCTTATAAGGATTATCATGCTGCAGGTTGTTTGTACCAGAATTACATAAACATGGTCCCTGTAAGAAAAATTTTGTTTGAAACATCTCATATTAGGAGACAAAATAGATTTGGTCTGTGTGGTAGCAAGATAACAAGAGCTTCCTTTCATATGAAATGTGTGTCATCTTACAGCAGTAATTCTTTTAGTCTTCACTATGGCAACACCAAAATGATGTCATTATATATTGCATTTATACATGTTTGATCTTGACCTTCCCAAAGAACACTTAAAGAAATTCAAGCCCTGAGTTATATGGCTTCCTTTGGATCCAAACTGAATTGTGTTATTTTAATTAATATTTGTAGTCTCTGATTTCCACATCTTGATGACAGATTAGCATACCAGGAGAGTGATAAAATAAGATTAAAAGGTAGACAAACTTCTGTTCTTATTAAGCCTGAATGTTACAAAAGAAGAAAGGAATTTGATCATGGAATGTTCCTAGATTAAAGATCTTAATAACAAACTTCCATGGTATTTCTTTTAAGCTATTAATTGTTTACCTCTGGATTTGGATGTATTAGGAACTTAGATTTTGGCTTGTGGACCATTTTAGCTTCATAGCTATGGAAAGCTCAAATGCTACTGAAACTAAAAAGGGCAAGTGTGATTGCATACCTAAATATTTCACCTGAAGACTTCTTTCTTTCTTTCCTTTTTTTTTCTTTTTTTTTCAGACAGAACATTCTTATTTGCTTTTTTCTAAGCTCCATAGGGCTTGCAGAACTGCATCATTAAGAGTTGATTCAGCTTTTACAAAGGTAGTTATCTGTTATAAATTAACACCTACCCTAGTCTCAGAAGAAACTACTAACAATTTCAGTCTTGGCAAAGATGTACAAAATCAAAACTCTGTAATAAGCTATTAGGTCTTTGATTTTTAATTGTTTTTGTTTTGTTTTGTTTTTTTAATTTCAGACTACAGCTATTTGAATTGTATGCAATAGCATCTCAGACTAAATTTTTATATTTTTATAAGCTAATTCAGCCAAACTAATTTCAGTAAATAAGATCAGCATACTTGAATTCAACTTGTCTTTTGGAGCTATGGGTATTTTGATGATTTGAGCATATTTGCCAATGCAAGGGAAGCAGTTTTTGAACTTCAAAGCAAATTGGCAGCTAGCTGTTCTTATTCCTGGATATCTCCTAAAATTAGAGTCGTAACAGGTGCTAGTGAGCTCCCATGCTCTTATTCCTAGAAGTGCCTACGTTAATTGAGAAGAGATGAAATCAACATCAGTAGTCTCTACTGAATATTATCTATTTTGTATTTAGCTTTTCCAAAGCATCAGTGTGCACTCCATAAATACATCTCTCTTTTTTCCAGAGAGTATTGGAAGTCCTGGGCCTGAGGGACTGTTTAAAGCTCTGCCTTCAGAAAGCCATCAAGGAGGAAAGGCCATGTCACATTCTGTAGGGGTACAGGGAGTAAGGCATAGTGCTGATTTGGTAAGCAGGTACAAGGCAGGAGTTAGTTACTTTTGCATTATGTATTAATAGTAAACTGGGTGCTCCTTTGTATGGATAAATGTCCAGTTTGTTCTGGTAAGTATTTTTATATACAGTAAGTTGTCAGATGGGATATCTGTTATATTTCTGATCCTGCCCTGGCAATGAAGGCTAGAAGTGTTTTCAAAGCATACTGCTTTGAAACTTAGGTTAGGAAACTTATCAGTCATCAGTAACCATACCCAGAGGATTTTGAAAGCAAATTTTGTTTTTGTTTTACCAACCCTACTAGGCAAAGTAGGCCTGCAATGTAGCACTGGGATCTTCTCAGGGGTCAGAGTTGATAGGGACTTGGCATTATCAGTATAGAACTAACTTTGTAGAGACTCATATCAAATTTTAAAATTGCTATGAATGAAGCATTAATAAAAATGTGTATATAATCACTAGAAGAAACAGCATAAATGTTAAAAGAATGGCCTCAAATGATAGTGAAGAACATAATTTCCAGCTGATCATATGAAATGTTACTTCTATCATAACCCAAAAAGCTTCAATAAGTCTTTAGCATTTTGTTATTGAAAGACTGTGCATTTTGACAACAGAAGGGTGGGAACAAGACTGTAGTATGTGCTTTTTCCGTTAGCCCAAAAGAATATCTCTTATAGCAAAAGACTTTCCACAACAACAAAAAAAAATCACTGCTGATCAAGAAGAAACTTCAAGAAAACACAGGAGCTTGATAGCCAGCATCCCTTGTTTTCCATGTTGCATAAGAGTGATCCTGGCCAGACCACTAAATACATGTTTTGCTTCTGGTAAATATGTGGATGTTAGAGTATATGTTCTATCAAGAATGGATGAAAGCTGCAAGGGAATGACTGTGTAGGCAAAATCAAATTACCTGGAGACACTGCAAATGCTATTTTATCTTCTGTAAGGTTTTGCATAGAGATTTGTTATACCAGTTTTCTATACGTCTATCTAAAAATTATGAGGGAAGCATTTAATTTGAACTGTGCACAGCTGAGAAAATCATACTGAAATTTCATCTCACAAAAAATAGAAATCTAAAAAAAAAGTGTTAATTTGATGCACTTTCTTCCGCAGGAGTAGTCTTGCAGTAAAGGAAAAAACTCAAACATTTGACTGTACCACCAATTCCATGTTACACACTGCATCAGCTAGGGAGGTGACAATTTTTAGAATGGTCAGTGTTCCAAATACTTGAAAGTGACACCTTAGAGTCTCATTTTATGCAGAGTGTTTACATCAAGGACAAATAAACTCACTGTAGAATTAGCATTTTTGGTGTAAGAACAGCAGATGCATATAACATTCTGATTTTGAGCTAAATAATTTATTAGCCAAGTCTTTCTCAATGGTCACATCTTTGGTTAACTACATATTGACACTAAGAAGCCTCAGATTGCTACTCTTAAACAATTACAGCACCCATTTTAAGGAGCACTTCAAGGATGCTGGAGGAAACTGCTGGTGTTTAATCCACATGTTAGACTGAAACTTGTACAATATACTAATTAATAGATGTAAGTTCCACCACCTTGTATGGGGGGAAAAATTATGTAATGTCACATTTCATGCGACTGTCCTAGCTGGTGTGGTATCAGCCTGCCTTCTCTCTGGTGATGACTGAAAACTGATAGTTTAGTCTCTAGCATTATCACTGCCATTAGGTAATGTTATGTAAAATGCACATTCTTAGAAAGGAAAGCTGCAAGCAGATGTACTAACTGTAGTTCAGTTATTGGGTTTATCCCCTTGCATGTTAGTTTGTATTCATTACTAAATGTGGTGGGCACAACTTTAACTAAAATAATTGAAATGTCAGGTTTTATTCTTTTAGTCAATTGTAGGATGTCTCACCTTGGATACTTATAAAAGGATGTCTTTGGCAGAAAGATAGTC
Source organism: Luscinia megarhynchos (assembly GCA_034336665.1). Taxonomy (NCBI): domain Eukaryota; kingdom Metazoa; phylum Chordata; class Aves; order Passeriformes; family Muscicapidae; genus Luscinia; species Luscinia megarhynchos. The sequence goes on along the minus strand of CM067566.1, from coordinate 37,349,480 downwards.
AGCCCTTTGCAGATTGCTTATGCTCCTTACAGCCCAGGTTTTGTGATCTGTGTAATGTATCTGTAGACCTACTGTTTTTTATACCTAATCCCCTTTTTCAGTATCGTTTGATTGACTTTCAGAGACTTGTTGATATGATTTTGCCAGATTAAAGTACTCGAATTGTAACATCTTCATTCCATACTGTCCTTGTCAGCAGCAGGACAGAGGCTCTCTCAGACGCCTCTCTACTGCACTCTAGTGTATCGTCTGGAGATTTCCCCCATCCTATGCCAACCCACAGTACTTCCGAAATTCTAATGACTGTTGGATGTCTAAAGCTGTTTCTTCCCCTCTTGGTTTTCAAACACAAACATTAAAGCAAAATGTAATATTCTGTGTTTTGCTTCCTCCTTTGAGATTTCCGTCTATTGAAAAGGCGTTTTAGTGACCTTATGTTAACAAATGGAACTTCAAACTGTCTGCTTTCAGTTGTGTGCTGATGCTTTCAGGGATCTAATGCAGCTTTTCAGAATGAGTCACCTGGAAGAAGATTTCAATATTTTCCTGCTTAACTTTGAGTTAAAGTTGCCTGTACTTAGGTGCTTAAAAAGGATCTGACCTTTGGGTAGCTTATCTTTGCATTTCTTTGACTAGGGAATGGTGCCAATGGTGCTAGATATGCTTTGTGGTGACATTGAGCTGGGATATCCAGGGTGTTTGCATGAGAATGCATATTACACACGGGGTGCAAAATCTAAAGAAAACTTATCTCTCCTGATGGAGATAGTTTTGTGTGTGCCCACAGTCTGTGTCAATCACTCAGGTTCCTATGTATGTAATCAAATTCTATCTAGAATACAAATAGCTGTTAAAAAATTAAATCTGTCTTTTTCTCTAGTGAACACTTTGTAGCATACATTTCTTGTTCTAACTAATTATTTTTTTCAGGTAGGAGAAGACAGGATTGCAAAAGGAAAAAAGCTGAAATTCTCAGCAGAGAAAGTCTTTAAGCCTTGTTCTCTGATAAGCAATTTGAACAGAAAGCAAATAACTTATTTCATAGAAATATTTCAATCTTATATTCAATTTTAAAATGTATACATATATCTAAAGGAAAAGTCTTCTCCTCCTTTTAAAAAGAAGTGCAGCATTAACTATGAGCTGTTATCAGGAATTTGCTATAGAGAAGCAAGTTCTTGAACCTCTGACTTCATGATATGAGTTCAATAATGGATGTGGACTATCTATTTTACCTATTGGCTGGTGTCTGCTTTTGGATTTTTCTCTCTTCTCAGATTTGATGTGCATGAAAGGGAAGCCAGAAAAGTTTCTTGCTTTTGAAAGCATATTTACAGGGAAGGTCTTCAATATTTTAGTACAGAGATAATATAATGCTGGCAAAATTGAGACTGTGCAGTTTGAGGTACTGTACATGAATCATATCATGAGGTAGTTCAAAGTCTTTATAGTCTTGTCCAGTACTTCAGTTGTACAAGTCACTACTCATATTTGTATTCAGTGTTGCATTTTGAAATGCATGCATTTTAATATAAATGCTTCCATATATGTACTACAATTTCAATGAAAAAATTTTTCATGCTGGTGTGTATTGACTTGCTTGCCCCTTATATTAGAATATTACTTTATATCCCCAGTAACTTGTATTTGGAGCTACATTCACTTGATTCTCCTTGTCATTCAGCAGCTTGCTACTCTTCCAAAAAGCAGTAAAATAAGAGAGAAAACAAAGTGATTGTCTCTTAACCATCAAGAACCAGCCAGGCTTAGCCCTTCTTCCCCAGACTAGAAGCGTGAATGCAGTTCATGCACTACACACTTGACAGATTTAGAAATGCCCAGGTTTCCTTCCAAAGACACTTCTGTTGAAAGGCACTTACTGTGTGAGTTCTCCTACAGACAGCTGCCCTTGGAAGAGAAAAGCTGCTGATGGAACCACAGTGGCACAGACTTAACTCAGTTTATATGTTTTTTGGCTATTTTGAAAGTGAGTAAACTGTCTATAGAAAATGGAGCTCTATTATCTAACAACTTTAATTTCTTTGTAAGGCTAGAGCATAGCAATCTCTTTCTGCCTCCACCAAGTCAAGGGCCCCAGTGTTTGTAAATGTGTAAATATATGAACAAGTAAGTGTAAATTTACTCCAGTTCCCCAACTGCAACAAGTAGTGAGAAATCAATATTAATGATACTTATGTTCAGCATAGTAAGGGAGAAAAAGAAGAAAAAGGAATAAGAAGTTTTGCATTAATTCACTACATGGATAAAATAAAATGTTTGTAATTTTCAGTGGTATCTAGAGGGGAGTCTGTGAATATACAGAAGAGATGAGCTGTCTGTGTCCTGAGAACTCTGACTGGTATGTGGCAATTGGATGTTACTTCTGGCAGTGTGTGGGCTTGATCATCTGATGAGTCCCCGGCACAGCAATCTGTGTAGCAAAGATCTGTGGAGACATCAAGGACTTGGCAGCGTTGTCTGTATCTTAACAATACAACAAGCCTCGATTTGCCAATAGGTATTGCTGCATGAGTTCATTCACTGAAGGCAGAGACAAAAGCCAGTTTTTCAGTGAGAGAGGAAGAACAGTCTTGCCAGCTGCATTACTCATTAGTCCTCTCAGCCTAGCTTAACCCTTTTGTGCACAGTGAAGCTGTGAGAGAGCAAGGAGTGTTTGGGAGTGTTCGAATGCTTTGTGGATGCTTTCTCCATTTGTTCATCAGCTGCTATAGAACAGCTGGCCATGCTGCAAGAGGGAAACTCTAAGAATGTGTTTCCAGAACTGCTTGGGCAGTTTGCCCTCCAGTTTGTGAGGCTATTGTTGAAGGTATGCAAAGATCACAGATACTGCACTGTAGAGCAGCAGGATATCTGCTGGTTAAGAAATTTGTGATAGTGTATGCATGGAATATTCATTTTTCATCATAAATCTATTTGCTCTGCAATTAGCTCAGAACTTGCATAGCAGAATGATGTGAAATGTGACCAAGTTCTACCATTAAACACACAAGCAGTCTATGTTTCATTTCTGGATGCTAGTTACTGGTGCTCATACCATACTGAGGGACTACAGAAAAAAACTTAATTTTAAAATCCTATTAACAGCAGGAAAAAAAAGTCTTGAGTACCGCTTTGGCTACTACTGGCTAGAAACACTATCAAATCCAGGTACCAGCATTCATTTACCAGAAATCCTCTTCTTCAATGTTTAAGCTATGCATTAGAAAGGGAACAGCATCATATGTTCAGTATGGTTTTTCTGGGGAGTTTTAATTTTATTTTTCAATTTACATATGAGTTCATTTCCTGAACTCATTTTCCTCTGAACTTAGGAATAGAAATATGTGGTTTACCTCAAGTTACTTTTGAAGAATTACTGCTGCATGGTTAATCCATCTGAATAGCATTTTTAAGATTTTTTCAAATCATGAAAGGGGATTTGTACCAGAAGTAGGTGAAGCAAGCAGCCTGGTAAAACTCAGCCCTCACTCCACAGCTATCCAAACAGCCAAAGCAAGCTTGAATCTGTATAAAAAGTATTGATTGATGTTCAAATGAGGTCTGTTCCAGGCAATGCATGAACTGGGACCTCCTTATGATCCCATCAGTAGTCTCTGCTAGGTGATCTATTGGGAGGTTTTTCCCCCACCCAATCTAATCCTCAGTGTTTGTGCCAAAATATCTTTTCTGGAAATCATCCTTTGAGACATTACATAGTTTGTTTTAAAAAATTATGCATCAACTCCAAAGTGAATATGCAAAGAATGAGATTCTAGTTTTACAATTTTTTTATGAATAAGATATACTTTTGACATATTATTTAAATTTATTTTTAATTTCATTTTCTGCTGATATCAATGCTTCCTTTATGCTAAATGTTAATTCCTAAGTTATTTCTAGTCCTTATTCTCTATATCCAAATGTAATTTCTGGTTTTTTGTGTTTCTTTGACATAGAAGGTATTCTAACCTTAAGGGGAAATAATACTTTTTAATATAATATGTCTCAAAATATAATGTCACAAAAGTGTGAGAAGGAAAATATGTGGCAACTTTGTAACTTGCTTTTAAAAGACCAGTAGTGATAGTTCTCTTTTTACATAAATAGGTATGTATTCTGCTTTTGTCATAGCAATTGGACATGGATTTTTGGCTTACTTAGATTCTACTCTTGTCTAACAAAAAAAACATTTGTACAAAAAATTTATGTTTTCTGTTAAAAGTAAAGCCAAGAATCATTGGATTTTTTGAAATATAAGTCTTAGTGTCCTGGCTATAAGAACTCCTCAAGTACTGATTAAATTTAACATCAGAACTCAATAAAGGGGGTTTTTTCTTCAATTTATCTGCTTGCTTTATGGCAATTTATAAATGCTGGCTAACCATCAAATCTGTTAAATGCTTCTACTGCTTAGTAAACACATCTCGAAAAAATGCAGCATTTTTCACTTGGCTTAAGCTAATCTTTAAAAGGAGGTTGTTCTTCCCATTTAAAAGCTTTTTGGTTGCTGATTCTCAACATGCTGTTTGCTGAGAATAGAATGATTTATTATTTTATGGTGAGAGGGGCAGAATGGTTATAATTTTGCATGGGTTTGTGGTAAATAATGCAACTTATTTTTTAATAGGTGTTATGTGACTTTTAGGGGATGGCAGACATCTTGCAGTCAGTTAAAGCTTTGATCACGGTTCAAGAAATCAACATTTAGGATACAAAAAAGTAGGGGGTTGCTTTCCTGCTTCAGCTACACTTTGTTTAATTCTATTTTTTGCAAAATGCTTGTTTTTTCAATGTTAAATATACTTTTATTTAAACAGAAATGCAGTTACTGGATTTTTTCATTTTCCATTTCTTTCACTAATGAAGACTGCTGAAATGTATTCTTTGAAGGACCAACTAGAATGGGATAAAATTATTTCTGTACTTTTGAAAAGAACAGTGGTTTTAAAAATAAACCAGCAAACAAAAAATCCCACCTTCAGAATATGAGATCTATGGTGGATGGAAGGGTTTGGTCCCCACATACCTCTTGTTGTATTGCTACATTTTATTATTTAACTCCTGACAGTTACTAGATCGTAAGGTAATAACTTTAGTATTGCTCATATTAAAACCAAACAAACAAAAAACACATTTAAAAACCCAGAAATTATGCTAAGAACTAATATACACAGTTCTCCTTCACAGACTGTGTTCTTCAAAGATTCTTAGAATTGAAAATGAATGGGAGGAAAAGAGTATATTGTAGAGGATTTAATGATGTTTTTGTTACTTGATGGAAAACTACTTTCTCTTAGTTTAAACTCCGATAAATTTTTATGAGCTTCTTCTTACTTTGACTTCTTGTTTCTTAGCTAAAGTGGGTTTGGTGGTCAGGTGGCAGCAGCATTGTCTGCTGGCATCAGTTTGCATAGAGAAGAATGTACTGGTGGCGTTGGAAGCCTTGTTTTAAGAACTGATAGCAGTTGCTCAGCTTCCACAGAACACAAGAGTTGTATTGATGTTTCTCGGAGTGTCATCAGTTGTCCCATTTGCCTTCTCAGCCTGGAAAGAAAATACTGTGAAATGCTTGTGGTTCCAGTTTCTTTAGTAATGTGACCATGGATTTTCTACTCTGTTCAAGCAGTATTTTTTTGTGTTATTCTTCATAGATTTTCATTAGTAAATAGCAGCAGATAATGGCAGAAAATAAAATCAAGGGGGGAAAAAGGAATGAAATAGGGGCTGAACTAGGGAACATTCATACTGCAAATTATATTTTAAGATTAGAAACAATTTTTAGGTGTAGCTCCTTATTTTTTTCAACCAAAGCTTATGTCTTTTTCTATCTCTATACTGTATTTATTATTTCTTGTGAAACAAGAAATGTAATTTTCTTTAACATCTTTTAAAGTATTCACCTATATTTGAAAATCTTCAATTCTAACTGAGTATATGTGCCCTATCCAGAAAGATGTATTTTATTTTATTTTCTGACAGAATATAATGGACAATCATTACCAGTTTCCAGACTCTAGGTTTGTATTTTCTCTCAACAGAATGACAGAACGAAGGTGAGCTAAAACTGCAGATGAATAGGACCATCAGGGAAGGAATAAGATTCTCAGACTAGCTAGCAAATAAAAGAATAATTTCTATGAGCAATTACCTCAAGCAGAATGTCTGAATTCTATAAATCATATGGACAGTGCATGAATTAAAGTAGATGAGTTGAGTTTTGGAAACGTTTGGTTCTCTCATCTCCACCCTACCATTATCCTAGTCCATGCATCCTTTTAAAGTGCTTTTATTTAAGCAATTAAAATTTAATCTATTTTAGGGCTAATTATTATCTACTTATCCTGGGCTTACAATAGATTCCATAAATAAGGAAAATAAGTGATGGTTCTGGGAATAAATACTTCAGCCATTTGACTTGTTTGGGCTTGGGATGCCTGCATATACCCCCCTTAAATATAAATTCATTTCCATTGAAATCAGATATAGCTTCTGGTTTGTGAGTAATCATTAATGAATAATAAAACAGTTTGTGGGGATTTTGATCTTTGGGGAATTCCTGCCGTCATTTAAATGACAGATTCCTACATTGTTCTCTTCCTCTGAAATATCAGTCATTTTTATTTGACTGACATTTAGGCCTAAGTACAGATGAGGAAGATTTTTATTTGTGTAATTGTATCAAATTTCTCGCATTTTATATTATGATGCAACTATAGAACATTTGGAAAACCAAGCTTGTCTGATCATATACTGTCAGTGTGATATAGATACGAAGTTTGAGAGCATTTTGCTTATAGGTGCCATTCATTTCAATAGTTACTGACTTTGAAAATCTTGTGATTTATTTAAAACTTCCATTTAGGTGTGGTGTTAATTCTGACCTTGGATTGTGTGGAAGAAATCTCATTATTTAACTTACCCTGAGATACTGGACTCCATGCCTTCTTATGCATAACTTATACAGTTACTTCTAGTACCTTGTTCTTCTCCATCTCTACAGCTTATAAGTGAATTAACAATGTTTGTAAATAGAAACACTGGAGAACCCAATGACAGAATTATGTATATTCCTTTGTCTTTAAAATAAGAAAATGTTCATGCAATAGAAGCATTATGAAAATTTTGCTTTCCTCTGATTTAAATCATATTTTCTGTGAAAGTTTATTGAAAAAATTAGGGAAGGAGGGAAGTTATATTTACCTGAAATAAAAAGTAACTTAAGTTACACCTCTGAGGCAAAAAAATACTTTCAAAATACACAATAAGCCTAACTTTCAAAAAAACATAAATGCTTTTTAGGCCTTTTTACTTTTGGAGAATGAAATGTCAACATTAAATAATTTCAGAACATGCAAATACTTAATATGTTATCTTTACAGAGATAACTTAACATGTTATCTTTACCTATGCCACAAAACCGCTTTCACTTTTTAGAAGAGCACAAATCCTTAGGAGGAGTGGAGATGATGAAAATGCAGATTTTGGGTCAGTAGCCACAGGGATGATGAAAAGGATGTTTGGATAGAAAAAACAAAACCTTTAAATGTTTTATAATCAGAGATTAATTCAGCCTGAGTCATCATTTAAACAATTTTGGTATGTAGATACCAAAAGGAAAATGTTTGAGTTAGGAAAATACAGACTGTCTGACCTCAGTCTTCTATCTTTTTGCATTTTTCACCACTCTTGTCTCTTTTATTAGATTATAGCCCTTGTCTTCCAAGTGCTCCCTACATCCAAGCAGTGTGTGACCTTTACTGCTGAATGCCAAATTTACATAGGCTATATTGGAAACACATTTATTGGTGTGTACAGAGTACATGACACTGAAGTTGCTAAATTGGCCCTATTTACCCAAATATGTGTCTAGTAAGTGCACAAAAGAAGAGAGTAAAAATGTTTTCTTTTCCTCTAAATACATGGATACTATTTTTATACTGTTATTCTTGGGAGACCAAAAAAAATAAGATGGTTTCTTGATGCAAATAGTCCAGGAGTGTCTGCCATAACCTTTCTGAATGGGCTTTCCCATACAGCAATATGAAAAAATCTTGATTTTTTAAAAGCTACTGCCAGCATGCAATTTATATTTTACTTAGAACATGGTGATCACACTTAAAGACTTTTTAAAATCTGCTCTTTTTTGCTGATTATAATTTAGATGCAATCATTTAATTGCTTCAAAAAATGCTACAACAATATAGTTTGAGCACCAATCAATTTATGATGGCTATATCGTGCTGGTCAAAGCATTTCTAACACAAAGTGTCTCATTTCTGCACGTAACAAGAATGACATTTCAATCAAATAATTTTTTTATGTCTCTTTTCTTTTTCCTTCCTTTTTTAAATTAGAAATTAGTACAGTTAGAGAACAAGCTGAATTCTGATAGATCTTCATCAGAATTTGAAGCTTGCAGCTAAATTGTTTGTAGGCAGAAAATAAGACCTTACTTGGAGAAGATCAGCTGCAAATTAGCAAATATACAGTTATTTTAAGTTTCCTAAATGTCACAGGATTGCTTTTATATTTGAGTTAAATAACAACAATATTAGTATTTTAATAGTTTATGCAACTGCACCCCCCAAAAATTCAATCTTCTAGCTCACTGATTACCCAATAATAAATATATCCAAAGTTTGGGGCTTTTTTATGTGTTGCATGTCTTACTTCTATGTAAGAATTATTGGAGAATAATGTATTATCTAACAATAATGTAGTATCTATGCTAGTAATGATTTTTTGGCTAGATAAACATTGTGGAGTATCAGCTACTGAAACACTCAATCTTAACTTATCATATAATATTGGAGTTTTGGGTTGTCTGAATTCAAATTCTCCAGAAAACACCTTTGCATCTGGTTATGACAAGAGATGGGAAAAGGAGGTGTCAGCTCCCCATTGTTCTTTTTGTTTGCTTGCTTTTTTTGTCTTTATGTTGCATAATTTTGCTGAATTCATATTCTTTCAGGCCTATGCTTTTCCATAATAGCAAAACAAAATCAAATGTCTGGACTAAAACTAAGTTTTGGACTAACCTCTTTTGTGAAGACTTACGGAGATTGCATAGCTAACTAAATATGAGCTTATTGTTGTCCACTTGAAGAGTGTCAAGTTAGAACTGTAATTAGCCAACTCAGCAAATTCAGTGGAAATGATGTTCAAGATAGGATGAGGTGTAGACTAAAAGCCCTCAGGTAATCTTATCTGTGCTCAATCTTTCCCTATGTGTGAATTTTGTCAGGTTAAATTTTGGCTGGCAAACTTCAAGACAACAAAGGAAGCCAAGCTTTGTAATCCTACCAAGTACCCACAGAAAAGTACATCACACAGTAGGACTGAATTTCCTGATACAGAACTTGGATTTACTATAACTTTTATGGCCTTCTAATATATTGAAATTCAGTCTCTAGTGAATATGCAGGAAGGCAAACTTAAATCATCATAACTTCCTTACATTCCAGATGGTTTCTAGAGGTTTCTGAGATTTACCTTCAACATAGAGTGTATTTGTAGTTTCAAAATTTATCATAAAAAATTTTCTGCTAGTAGCTTTGGAAGAGCACTGTCATTTCTTTAATGTAATGGGAATTAAGGGAAATGTATTATATCTGTTCTATAAAACCTAACCTCCTATCCAAAGCTTCATTATTTTTACTAAAGGATAAGGATAAAACAAGTATTGACCCAGGATATGGAAATCACTATGCCTGAGCTTCACTGTCTCTCATACTGAGGAACAAAGTCATGTGTAAACAGGTGGCTGGTTTATGCCATCATTGTTGAAACCAGCACACTGAAGTCTATTTTCTAACTAGTTTCTGTCTTCTTTCCCACTGTTATTTCTGTTGTGAAAATTAGTATTTCAAAACCATTCATCATTGAAATCTACCAGTTTTACTTTTCTTAAATACCCAGCATCACATCAAACACCTCAGAATCATGGGCTAAACTAATCTGCATGAGATTAAATTAAACCCAAAATTGCTTTGACCTTTCTTTATATTGTAATGTTTAAATTAAAACTTAATTAAATGCTTCACAGAGAGTATCACAATAAAAGTGTGACTTGCATTGTTTTATCTTGCAGTATTTTGAAGGGAACTTCAGAGTTGAGATTGAAGTCCTACTAGATTGATAAAGATTCTACAGAAATGTTAACTAATCATAGAGACTGTTCCTGAGTTTATAAAGAGTTTTAGAGATCCTCAAGTTGATTTGACAGAAACCAGGTTAAGTACAAGTACTTAAAATAATATTGGGGTTATCATGAGATGAGCTCAGTTAATCAGAGCATGGTGCTAATGATGCCAAGATTGCGGGTTCATTCCCTCTATAGGCCACTTCAGAGTTGGACTTGATGACTCTTTCAACTCAGAAGGTTCTGTGATTAGTGTGTTATTATTTTTCCTTAAATTTGTTCTTCATCTTCTTCATTACTATTTTAAGATTTTTGAAAGACCACAGTTATTGAAATCAATATTCTAAGGGTTTTAACAGAATAAGAAAAGTTACAATAGTTACATTATAGCTTTCTGATTATTCAGGAAGGATTTTTTTTTTTATATTCGTGAGGTTGTTTTGTTTGTGTTGTGTCATAGGTATTTATTTTCTTTTTGATCCAATAGTCTTCTGTATGGGGAATTTGTTTTAAATAATTGTAAAAAAACAGGGAAAATTTAAACTATATAAAGATTTTTATATCTCTATTTCTCTATTAACTTGTAAACTTGCAACATTGGCTATTTTGAAAATCAACACTAAGCAGTATCTGGAAATACCTAGGACTGGAGTTTAGGAACTTCTGGACAGGCAAATGTGACACTGTTTTTTCTGGTGTATAGTAAACTACATTAGTAGTTTCTTTATTTTCTCTCCAGTTTGCAAACAAATACACAGAGTGTGAAGCACACGCTGGCTGCAATATCATCAAGTAGATTGCGACTAAATCAAGCATTTTGTGACGTGTTCCTGTAAGTGTACAGCTCCCCAGTTACCGTTTAAAAGTGCAATCATATGAGCTGCAAGTCACAATGGAATTTTTTCTCTGCCTACTCTTGAGATCACAATCTTAGGGTAGAGACACTCTCAGTACATGCGATAAGAGAGAGAATGAGGGGAGACGGATCACTACTTGACTTCCTTCGTGTTATTTTTGGATGTGACTAGCATTCCTCCCCTTACACACACACCCTCTTTTCCCCAGCCCCCATCTCTTGCACGCGTTACAAGCTCATGCAAACACTCTCACGTACTCTGCAGCAACAGCAAGAGCAGCACTTGGACTGCAGCCAGAGGACTTAAACTCCGCTTCCTCATTTGCCAGCAGGCTTTGTTCTTTGGACTCAGTCAGAACGAGGGAGAACGTCTTCATTGCCGTTCGTGGTGGTTGGAATTTGGCAGCTCAGCTGTCTATTAAATTTTTCTGTGCTCCTTTGCGGACTAGGCTGAATTTAGAGCAGCAAAGCTAAGAGCCGGGGCTAGTCAAGAACTCAAGGACCCAGAGACCATCAGCTCTCAGCGTCTTTGCGGGGGTGGGGTCCCTCTGTGCCACAACGGTAAGTGCCAGCATTAAATGTGTATAAAGGTGAAGGAAACTATACGGTGCTTTAGTTTCCTACAGTAGGAGAGGGGGGAAAAGTACGTGAGTGAATCATACAGTGTGCTGTTATAGTGGTCTTGGAACAGTGCCTAGCAGTAAAACGTTCCTCATTTCTCCCTTTCCAGAAGCCTTTATAAGAATGTATCGATTTTAACAAAATTCCTAAGTGTCTGTACAGTTTTGGATAGCTTTCCAAAATGGCTTTATTGTTAGGTTTTCTGCAAACCTATTTTGTTTTGAACCATGTGTAGTACAGGGTAACTTTAACTGGCGGAGTAACTCATTTGTTTAAAGTGCAGGAATTGAACCTGGGAAGTAAAGGTGTTCCATCACAGAGAATATGAGTAGAACTAAAGTTCAGGAGGATGGGGAGTGTAAAGGGATGATGTGCATCCCAGGACTAGTTTATAGGCACCCAAAATAAGTTTGTTTTAAATGACTGGCATTCATTCGTAGCACATCCCCTCCCCCTTCCTTTCCTCGCTTTTAGGAGCAAAGCGAATCTCTTTCTAAAAACAAAAAGCTTTGAGTGTCTACTGTTTTAGGGCATGCAAGTGAAAGCTAATGTACAGTGTAAAAAAGAGCATAGGCTCTAATTAATGACTCTGAGAGAGGACAGGAGTCCTGCAAAAGATACTGCTTTCTTCCAATATGCAAAATGATTTAGCTGTTCTTGCTTTTTCAGTGTTAAGACTGCTGCCTTTTTAAGTTTACTACCAAAATTGTTTGCTTTGTTACAAAGACCTTTTTTTTTTTTTTTTTTTTTGTCTCTCAGTACTGTCTTTCGGAAAAGTTTTATAATGGTCAGAACAGAGGCAGGTTAATCCAAATGCATTGCTTTCAGAAATGCCATCTAGCTGTCAAAGGAAGTTCACTGCAGGGACCCATTTGTTTTAAAAGTACTGATAAGCCCTGCTATCAGCATGCTATTATGTCTTGCTCTGTAGGTTATCTTAAAAAAGTGATAAATAAGAAACCCTTGAAATCCAGAAAGTCAAATGTATAATAAATTTGACAAAGGGGGAAAGACTAGGTGACTGAATGTACTTATGTACTTTTAAAACAAAAAGACTGAGGAAACCTTACTGGGACAATAGACCTGAAAAGGGGAAAAATTCCTTTCCCTTGCCTTAACTCTGGCTCCATCAGTTACTTCAAGTAGTTATTCAAGTATTTTTTGTTGACAAAGTGAGTGTTCCCTCTACCCAGTTATTAACTGCTGGTGATCAAGTATTTGTGAAGGTGAATCTAGTCACATGAAAAATATGCTGAATGAGCAAATGTGTGATTGTGCAAAATATAGCAGTCACAGTCAATTAACTATTTGTTTGAGGTCAATGTGTTTGTTTTTTCTAATTTAGAAACTCAAAACCAAAACTTTGTCATTTTGACTTTCACCCTTCGTTTGGGAGAATACTCAATTTGGTGCGGTAATTGTTAAAAATTCTCTGCTAAATTATGTTTCTATGGATTGACTGTGAAACAGTCCTCAGCAGCACAGTGTGCAATTAGTTAGGATGTTGGGGATGTTTAGTACACTTTACTTGCCAGGTACTAAGGCATTTCTTTCTGTAGCAGTTACTAGCTCTATTTATGGCAAGTTATTCACTGAATGGGAATCACATACTAGAACTAGCAAAGATTCTTTTTCAGAGCTAAAAATGGAATATTGTTTTCCTCAGTTGGACCCCCCTCTGTCAATGGCACCATGTCAGGTTGTCTCAGCAGCTGCTTTCAGTTTCACAATTTACATGGGTGCTATAATGACATTTTTTTCTCATTGATGTGGTGGAAAAAATCTGACATCTTTATGCTGTTTTTCCTGCTTTGATATGTTAAAGCATACTTTCTATTGACTGTGAGGTTTGGCAATGAGTGTTGAATTCAGAGATGGGCCTGTACCAAAATCCCTGGATTCCTACATCCATGAAGTATAAGAAGGTTAATAACTGGATCCAAATGTCTTGGCTCTGGTCTATTCCTGTTTTAAGTGCACATCTCTTTGGCCACATGTTTAAATTGTTTTCTGAGGTGATTAAGACTGAAAGAAATCTTTCAGGCTCCAGACACAGTTTTAAAGAGGAAATGGCATTTAAGAATCTTACAGTTATTTAAGCAAAGCTTGCTCATTTGCTGTTTAAATGTGACTTTTAAGAGCCCCCAAGGACCTACATTCCCTTTCCTCTGTTATAACTTTAGATGTAAGTAATATTTTGGAACTCCTGAGATGTGCTGAGGAAGCTAAGGTGGTTTTATGCCTGTCCTTTCTATTTGCTCAAGGAGACTGGTGAAGAAAGCAAGCAGCATACATTCAGGTAATGTAGATACCTCAAAATGGTTTTTGATCCTAAGTGATCTACCTATAAGCTTTTAAGAAAGTGCCATGTATGTAAATACTAAACTGCAAAAACTTGTGGTGGCCTATGGTAAGAAATACTGTAATGTGGTGTAGCAGGCTGCGCAGATTGTTGCTAAAATGGTGTGTATTCTGCTTTTTTAATTGATCAACTTCTCCTATTCTGGCTAGCTTAATGGATTTAGTGGCTTTCTGTGAATACAATTACATATGTATCTGCCAGCTGTTTGTGGTATCCCTGCCTCAACAAGAAAAGCTGTTCTTAGGCTGCATTGGCTCACTGTGCTTTGTGGCACACAACACTGATTTATTAGGCAGTAGAAGCATATTTTTTTTCTTTTTCTTGAATGATTGAACTATGATGTAACTTTTTGTCTTGGCTTTAACCTTTTAGATTTTTTTTTCTGCAGACTATTCTCTTAACACTAGGAAAGTGGGAAATATCTCAATGTTCATTGCAGAGCAACTCTGTCTACCCCAGCACATTCCAGGGCCACCGAATCATTTGTGGTGAGAGTGATTCAGATCTGGTTAAGATGATTTAAAAGAGAGGTTATGGGCATACTGCAGTTGTGCATTTAAAAAAAATACAGAGAGTTTTTACTGCCTGATTGAGACCACATGGCTCCAACTTAGATTTTTTTTTTAACATGAAAATCATTGGCTGGATGTACTCAAACGATTTTTTTTTAATTGCCTAGAGGCTGAGAGTTTGGGTCATAGCATTTAATGGTAAGGTCAGGGTTAAAACAAATAGTTTTTAGTGTTCCTTTGAATAAATGAAAAATAGCTTCTTTGAATATTTTGCATGGGATGAAAACATGCTTCTCTTAAAAGAGAGTAAATGTATCTCAGGAATTCTTTTGGACATTACAGGGTAATTGGTGACCTGTTTTGAGAGTGAGAAGGATAGAGATAAGGGAAGATCTCCCTGTCATAAATCACAGTAAATATGTTCCACTCTAAATATATTATGGAAAATAAAAAAGGTAAAAAGGAAAGACCTTTTTTAATTGTATGCAATTTAATTGCTTACTCTCATCATTTTGTGCTGCTCTTAAGAAGGTTGAAAAGTTTATATAACTAAACTATTTTTAAATTGTTGCTATCTACATACAGTATATCCTTACTATGAAGAATGAAATAGTAATAATCTATATTCTTTTTATAGATTTTTTTCCTTATTGCTTTTCCTTATTTGTATTTCCTTATTCTGAAATACTATTAATAAAATTTTGTTCTTCCCTCAGTGCTCTCACTTCTTTCTTTTCAGTTATAACATTTCTCCCATAAACTGGTGCATAGCTTTTATGTAAAACTTTCATCCAAATTTCTCTCAAATGAGAATATTAGATTATGAATGTTATTTTATATGTTTATATGTTTATATGTTATATATATTTATACTTTTGAAATGAGTAAAAAAGTCCAAGGTGTTTCAAACATAGAATGCAGATTAAAAGTTACAGCATTGAAGAACACAGTTTATTCTTGCCTCTATTTGGATGATGAAGTAATGATGAAAGGCAGTTCTTACACTAATTCACCGTAATTTATCTAGAAATAATACAGAAGTAGTATTCTACAGCAGGAAACCCAATAAACAGTAGTTATGAGGTTTTTGCTATCATTAAGGATTGGGATGGCAAATATAGCTAGGGGAAAATTGAAAAAAAGAAGAAAATATCAGTCATGTAGCTGTGTATGTCCCTTTCATCTAGTTCCTTGCTTAACATTACATCTCTCTCAAATTTACAGACCATACATGAACTTTGTTCTTAACTTTAAAAAAGGCTGAAAACTAAAAAAAAAAACAAAAAACCTAAAACAAACCCCTCCCCCCCAAAAAAAAAACCACCACCAACCAAACATTAACCCAAGTTCATGAATGACTGTTAGTTAATTTCTGCCTCACGTAAACTACAATGTAAATGTTTAAAAGTTATTTGGCAGATTTTTGTAACTTTGAAGTGCATAATGCAGGTGGGAAAGCTGTTAGTTTTTCTGAATAACTGCTGTAAGAATTAATCAGAGGTCAAAATGTATACTGCAGTGCTTTGACATTCCTGTTTGTGGTATCTTAATGTGTTGTGTCAGTGTTCAATTTTATTGAGTTAATGCATATGAAATATGTAGAATCAACCAGATTTGGATGTATACCATGCAATCCTAATTGTACTGTGGATAAAACAGTACCGTTTTTCTACAAATACTTAAGAAACATGGCCTTTAAGATGCCCAGTCTTAAAAGACGTATCTTGTGCCTGAAGTCCTTGACAAGTGCCTGAAGCCCCTCAGAGCTTTACAGATCAAGTGAAGCAAAGGTGACAAGATTCTTCTGTTTTGTATAGGTGGAAATATCCCTGTGTCTTCACATATATATCAGAACATCCTATTCTTTGAGAGATCTTTAGGCCAGCTTTTATAGGGTATTTACATGTAACTGTATACAGTTACTCATCTGTTACTAGATTGAAAGTTGTCATCCTTCCTTCTTTTTGTACTGTTGGTGCAGTCTACATTGTGCTGTGCATATGTAAAACAGACACCCTCTCTTTAGTCAGTTTTTTGAACAATGGAGAGAGACATTGGGAAAGGAAATAAGGATCAAGGAATTCCAGGATTTACAGGGGTCATAGCAAGCATATATAAACTTGAGTCACTGCAAAGAGGAGTAGACCTTAAAGCAATCTTGAGTGTTGACCCTCAACCTGTTGGATTCCTAGGGAATTTTTGATTTTCCACTAAAACCTGCTCTTGGTATTTCAGGTTTCACAATGTTTGTGAAAAATACACGTGGTATTCTTTGAGGTATGGCTGGCTAGGCCAGTATATATATCAATAGGTAGGAAGAATCTTGAAAATTTGAAAATAATCTTGAAATGAATGTTTGGAGCAAGCAGGCACTAGTTATAATTCTGCAAATAGTTACCAAAGCACAAAGCTTGGATACATGCCTGCTCTAGGATCATCAATACTATATTAACAGCTGTCAAACATGGATGTAAGCTTGCCTGAGAAAGCTGAAGCAAAAGACTGAAGTGAGAGCTGGGCTGTGTCGTGCAGCTAGTGAGGTGTGTAAAGGCACTTCAACTGATACCTGAACAGATAGCATAAGTTAGTCATTATTATTCAAAGAAAGGTGATGCTAGTCCTCAGACTCGGCTTAGGAAGTGAATGCAATCCTCCCCTAAGGAAGACTGCTTGTGTGTTGTAAAACGCAGTGCTGCCGCAGTTAACCCTAATGACAGGTATCTCATTGTATAAACTGAGCAAATCAGTCAGGTTTTGCCTGTGGAAGGTAATTTCAGTAAAGAAATGCTGTGCGAAGGATGCTGAGGATAAAGTGGAATAAGTTTTGGAAGAACTTATGAAATGAGGCTAAAAGGCAATTTTCCTTCCCCACCCTTACCTCCTGTTGTCTGCTGTCTCAACTAGACCTTTTTATACAGCATACTCTAAGTCTGTCCTAGGACACCACAGATGTTATCCCAGAGTCCAAAGTCTTGAATCTTATTTTACCTCTTTTAATGGGTAACTTTTTGCTGTATCTGTGATTCTATTTGCCAGTGAGGTAGGATAAAATAAAATAGCATTTTACAGAAAAGTTCTGTCACTTGTAAATATGACAGCTATTTACATAGAGTCAAGTCTCTTTTTTCCACAAGCAACTGTTAAAATTATATTCTATAATATTATATTATGAACCAGAACAGGTATCAGTATTTTTTTTTAATAGTTAATGTTGGAAATTAATTCAGAAAGCTTCCAGTTTCCTAGAGACCAGTAGATGTAGAAACTAACTTATTAAAATGGTGATTTTTCTATCTGAAAATACATGAAATAAACACAACTCTTGCAAATGTCTGTGAATATAGGGCATCCTAATCTTGAGTTCTTTGATGATGACAGTTTCCTCCATTGGCACCCCAGCCTTCCAAGACCTGTTGACAGTATTGAAAATCATGGTCAGAGCAGGACTGAGGTGCTTGTTCTCTACATCCTACGGCACTCTTCAGGGCAATGCCGAATCTCTGCAGGCTGAGTCTCACTGAGTAAATTTGACTACTGTCATACTTAATGCAAAGCATTGACCAAACTGCTGACAGCTTCCTTGCTTTGTTGTCAGTTACTAAGTTGCTGACCTAACCCAAATGAATCAAGTATTTTAGCTTCTGCTCAGCAAACTTATACTGTCTCTAGCTTAGAAATAATCAAGAAGTAAGGAAAAGAGAGATGATAGTAGGAATAGTACCCACATAAAAATGGAACCCTTTTGTATTGGCTATGTAGGGTTTCATTTTGCATTTAATTTGATCTAGTTTAGCTAATGTTGCAGGTGCCAGTTGAAAGTTTATCTATTCAGCTACTATCATATGGATAACTGTCTTCTATAGACATCATTTAGTTGTGCCTATAAAAGCATAGTGATGGTCATATATGTCACTGTTGGTGTAATGTTTTTCTACCTTTCCAAACATCTAAAGATTTTTGCCAGTTTTCAAGATAAACTAACAAGTTCCATGGTTACCACTTCCATGTGTTCAGTATGAGCGCGACTATACATCCTGAATGGAGGTTTTCTTTTACTTATTGTTGATTTGCAAGTTATTAAGGTTTTATAATTTAATATTGTTAGTTTATTTTCTGCTGATTTGAGTGGTTGGTCTCAAACAGTTTTCATCTTCTTCCCCTTTTTAAGTATTATGGTTTTGAGAAGAAGTATTACTTCTTCATCTGACATACGTGTTGTCAGTCTTGAGTTGCCACTGGCTAACTCTCTGGAATCATATTAAATGCAGTCTACCTTATGTGTAGAAGTCAAATTGCATAAATGCAATTTCATCCTTATAACTTCACATCTTTTTTTTCTTACTTTTAACTCTTTCCTTTCCTTCTGTCAAAGTTCAAAATGTTATTTCACTGGAAGATTATGCCTGGAAATTCTGTAATAGGTACCCTTCCCCACAAAGGCAAAATAATGACAGCATGTTCTTTGAAAATCCATTTCTGGCCAAAGGAGTATAAGCGATAGCTAAGAGCGGCATTTCTGTTATAGGCACTATGCATTCCATTTCAGCTAGACAAGGAATCATGTTAATCCTACAAGCCTTAGCAATTCTTTGTGTCTGAAAAATGTTCAGCATTTCACACGGGATTACTAAATGCTTTTTTTTTTTTTTAACGTGCTCTAACCATCTTCACTGCTTTTAATTTTTTTCTTTTCCTTCCTTTCAATGATCTTCTTAATTTCCTATCAAATACAAGAAGTGGTAACTTCATTTAAGCATAGGTCTACTACATAAGCCAAGTTATGGTATCTTTAATCTTAAGTGAACAAATTTAGAGCTATTTACTGCGCATAGGTGCATGACTGCCTTCAGATTTCATGGAAGGTGGCCACATAAAGTCCTTCTGCAACATACAAACAGACCCCTAAGAATGAAACTCCAATATTTCATTGGCATGCAGGGCTGTATAATAACTTATATTAATGTCTTCATGCCAATCTGCTAGCTTCCAAAAGGACTGAATAAATTTATAGCTAGCAGTACATCTGGTAATGCAAGATCAGAATCTGCTCTTACTTTTGGGACATGGTGAGCACATGGAAGGTGGCCTTTGAGTTAAGACAGTGGAAATTGAGTTATGAAATGGCTCTTACCTTTCTTGGGAGACAATGGACAAAGTGCTTAACCTCGATTACTCAGCAATAAAACATACCTAATTATCTCATGTCCAGTTCGTGTTTCAGTGCTTAAAGATCTATTCATTGAGCTTTTCTTTAGAGAAACATTTTATTCAGCTCCTGAAGACACAAGAACATTAATTGTGCAATTAGATTCTGTCTAGACTGTTGTTAACAGGTAGTACAATGCTTATATTCAATATGATGTGCCATGTGCTGGACACTATGGAAAATTATTGTGAATGTCCTTACATGTAAGGGTATGCCCAACCTAACTGAATAGAAAAAATGTTTGGGGGAGGAGATGGTGGAATAAAATAAGGGAGGCCTGGTATGCTGCTCTAGTGGGCTTCCAGCATGCTCTGAAACTGAGAACAATCTGAATGGAACCAGGAATGTTGTCTCGAATACCATATGTGTGCTTTCTCTGAAGCACTAACTTCAATTTCTGTTCTCATAGGCTTTATGCTCTGCTACTGTAGTCTCAATATGGGGCTGGATGCATTTGAGGACTGCTTCTTAATATGTTTGGAATATCTTTCTGTAGCTTTGTTTGAACAAATATTTGAGGGTGCTTCATGGGACATAAACCAGGCAGAATTTCCTGGATTAACTTTCAAGTCCATTTCGGAGAGATTTGTGTCTGTGTATCTCCATGTATAGTAAAATCCTTTAGCTACTGGGTGGAAAATACAGAGCAGCATCTCTACTTTGGAAATCTTGCATTTTGGGAAGAGGTGATAATTTTGCATGAAACAAAACAGCCGATAAATCAATTTTTTTCTGGCACAACAACAGACACAAACAGGGTCTGATTGACTTACTGACAAATGAATTAGTGGAACAATTTGAAATGCAGATAATGTATGCCACACTTTGACTTCAGGCTAAGATGTTCCAGGCCCCAGAAGGAAGTTGTACAAAACTAGTCATTTTAATTACCTGTCAGAATGAAAAAAAAATATTGCTCAGTGTCTGGCTTTTCATGCCCTAAAACTATAGAAGCTCCTGTGTAGTAGCTAGTTGGATGCAAAAAGTGCATGTTTCAGGTGCTGGGGTTTTTCTTCTCTTCAGTGCTGAATTCTCTATATAACTTTCATAGTTCTGTAACAATCCTCTGAAAGTATAAGACTCTCACAGGGTGGTAAATGAATGGCTTTATCTGATAATCATTTAAATTGAATTACATTTAAAAATTAATGAAAGCATCTACAGTAATATTAAGCACAGAACTGCAGAGCCAACTATTATCAAACTTTTTATGACTGTACTTGTTCATTCATCTTTCACATTTATAAGCTGTCTTTGTGCTCTGACACATGGAAACAGCTTCCAGGTTTATTGGCATTGGAGGCAAGCTATTGGAGTGAAGATCAAAATGTAGAAGATATTTCAAAAGAAAAAAATACTTGCTGTGAAATATGAAACCTAAAAATATAAAATGAGAAAGCTACATGGAATGTTAAGGTTATAAATGAATGTAAGTTGATCTTTTACTCCACTTAATTCTTTCTGTCATTTCCTGCTCATATCACCGGCTGACTTTACACTAAAGTCTTCTGAAATACAGATAAGTGTATACAAAACTACTATGGGGGCATTTTTCTTCTGTATCTTTCTTATGTTTGTTTGCTTTTTTGTTTTTACAGAGTCATAATAGAGAATTGCATTTGTTGATATGTTAGAAGACCAAAGAATTTTCCTTTTCAATGCATTTTAATTAATTTTAGAAATTGTAGACCAGATTATAACTTCTTAGAATCCACAGATCTTAGTTTGTGAGGTTTTTGGGGTTTTTTTGTCTGAAGCCAATGAAACCCAGAGAGGTTACAGATACTTTTACTACTGTACTTACGAAGCAACTATTTTCCTAAAGTAAATGGTATCATTTGAAACTAAGAACAAGTGGGAATTTGCAACTATTCAATTATTTTGATATATCTTTTATTTAATAATATTGAAAAAAAAAGATATTGTACTGTACATTGTGGAGATTAGAGAGATAGATAGATAGATAGATAGATAGATAGATAGATAGATAGATAGATAGATAGATATAGATATCTCTATATATATAGATATTTATATATCTATATCTATATCTATCTGTATCTATCTATTTATATATATCAGTTAAACTGTTGAGTTGTTGCAAATTGGAGGTATTTCCAATGCAATATCTTTTCCCCCGGATATTTGCAGGCTTTTTATAATTAAATGTTGGTTTCTTATAGCTGAGGAGAACAAATTTCAGCGAAGGGAAAAGAATTTAACCACCTGAAGTTGAAAGTATTTTGTTGTGACATAATATTGACTTTGTTCTGAAGGAAATTTATTTCAGTTTCAACATGTAATGAGAGCTTGAAAAAAATTAAATATTGTCAAGCGCAGTCATCCAAGTTGTTAAGTGATTACATTCATTATTGAAATAGAGAATTGTAATTGATGTGAAGCAAAGAGTTCTGACTCTTCAGCTGTGCCAGAAAGTTCCTTTTCTGAATTTTCAGTTTTTGGTTATTCTGATTTATCCTTCTTCAGTGTAAGTAATCTGGATGAAGGCAGAGTTATTTCTTAGGCACTCACAAAGAGGCTCTACCTATTTTGGCCCAGACTGCACTGGATCTCAAAACCTCTTTTTACATTTATCCCAAATGTATGGCTAAGTTTTAAGTTACATTTATCCCAAATGTACGGCTAAGTTGTAAGTGATGTTTATTTATATATGTGGCAGGAACTCAGGTTTAGTCAAATCGATTATATAAAATATTCTTCTATGAATATTTAGATGTCAGGTACAAAACAGTGCTCCAGAAAATGAAGTGAGAATAAATTGTCCAAGAAGAGATGACATAGGGAAATGGATACATTAAATATTGTTAGTGACTTGTAATGCAATTAGTTTCCTGAATATTCGGAAGAAAACAACTGATGTAAAGAATCTCTCTAAATTAGCTTTCAGTTATCTAATGAGTCCAACAGCCCTTGGAAATGTCTTACAAACAGAAGTGTTGAAAACTTCGTATCTTAAATTGCATATAATTTATTTCTGGATTTTTAATTCATATTTTTCATTCACATTTGTGAACGTGGTCATGTAGCTTTTAAATTTATATATATATGTGTCCAAATTCACTGGTTATAGAAGTTGCTCAATGAAATGAATTATTTTTTAATAAGTAGTTTATGTTTCACAAATAATCAACATACCTGCTGTAAAAAAGGTGGTTTGCAGTTCATATAACAGAAGTGGTCCTTCAATTGCACAGATCTTTAACTCTTTCTGGATCCGATGATTGCAAAAATATAGAAGAACGTGAATGATCTACCTACATCTATTTGTCAGTTAAATTGCAGCTTCTGAAAGTGACATTTCTATAGCACAGGCTTGTGGCCAAAGAGGAAAAAGAAAGTTCTGTGAAGAGTTTCTGATAATGTGAAATCTGTAGGTTACACCTACACCCGGACAACACTTTTGTCTTTAGAAAACATGTAGCTAAGATCAAGAATAATAAGTACTTTGTGTTTTGCTAATGGACAAAGATATGGAAAAAGAGATAAGTCTTTGTGGCAAATAGTAAAGACAGATCAAAATAGGATATAAGGTAGGATTTAAGCTTTGGGCTTCAAAAATGGAAAACAAGTTAGTCAGCATGCATTTCAGCATTCTGTTATTTCAGAAGGTTGACTATAACATAAACAATATTGTTTTAGAAGAAACTTCTTTGAGATAGATTTGTTCATTCTGGTTAGAGAAGTAAGCATACAGATTTTTCTTTTAATATTGACTGCTTTTTGGCTAGTGAAAGAAATATGATATACCTGCTGTTCTTGTTGAATAAAAACAGCTGCACAGATCTGTCTTTGATCTACATGATGAAACAGGATTACCTGAAATGTGGCGTCTCATTTGGATGCCATCGATACATTTGCGAAATCTCATTTGCACCAACCCCACAGTGCAGTCAACAACAGGAGTCACTTCCCTGCTTTCTTTTCTACATGGCATAAATGTACCTATGAGACTTTGAAGCCAGATACACAACAAAGTTGCTAGATACTTTTTGTTGTTTTTATGTAAAGTATTTCTGTATTTTCCTTATAATCAGAGTTCTTAAAAAATTGTGAGCATATCCAGTTTATAAAATTACTCCTGCAAGAAATGAATAGAAAGTAGTGAACATTACTTTAACTTCCTACACAGCTTATTGTTACAGAAATGTATATTAATCAGAAATCAATAAGTTTGGATTGCATGCAAGTCATACAGCAGGTACTTCTTTTCTACATGATATAATATCTCTGGTTATGTACAGAAAAGATTAGTATTAAACTTCTGCACTATAGGCATAATGTGTAATCAGTTTTATTCATTAAATTTCATAATTTTTCCCTTTGTATCTAGGTATTTAATTACTGCATCACAGCATGCATATCTTCCAACTTTTATAACAGTGCAGGATTAACATAGAGACATGCAATTATAGCAATACAATTTTACTAAATTAGAATTTGTATGTTTTATGAACTCATTATTTTCTTTAATTTTTCATAGTACATAAACAAATTATGATTAATGTAAAGGAAAGGTAAGTTCATTTACTTAAATTACTGTTTGTGCTTCTCTTACACCAAGACAACTACTTTTAAACTCCAACAAAACCCCAAAAAACAAGTATTAATCTAAATATATCTGTAAACATTCCTTTAAAAAGTAATTAATAAATATACCAATTTATATTTCAGTTTATATTATAATGGTCACAGTAGTTTTGACTATGATGCTCCTTTAAAAAAATAACAGGAAGCTGAGATAGAACCGAAGGACCTGAGGAAACAAGAGATAGTTGCCTCAATTGCTAATTTATAGGGGTGAATTTCAGTACATTGAGCAACTTAAGAAAAATATATTTTGTGTCAAAAATTATTATTGTGGTTAAGAATAGCTTAACAGTAGCACAGTTGAAATCAGCAGCATGCATTATACCACTGCCAGAGAAATGCAAAATAAACAGTGGTAACTGTTGAGGAAATAACTTAAAATTCACCTAATCCAAAAAGTAAAAGAAATGTTCTCTGAAAGGTTTGGTATATGGAAAGTAGTACAGTTAGAAATCTTTGCTTTGCTCAGTGCTGTGTTCAATTTTCATACTTTCTAGCATCGATTTTCTGTTTTCTTGTGTGAATATCTCTATAATACAGGTAACTAAAAGCTTCCATCAAAAATATTTTCCTTAAAACTTCAATACTTAAAAGCTACAAAGTGAAGCCAACAATTGCAGAGTCAAGGACAAGATACAATCTTGAAATAAGTTAAGAATTTTTAAGCTGATTCTGTGATTTTAGGACAGAACAATTTCTTCTTAATCAAGTCTGACAATGCTGTCTTTCTTTTGTAATTAGCTGTACACATCTATGTCAGGCTGTGGAACATTGCAGTACCCAGAGAGAATGACATGAGCTACAGGCTATAACTCTGAGCATCTTATCCAAAGCTATCAAAATCTCAAGATAACTTTCAGATTATTTCCCCAGCTGAAACAGAGTAGAATCCTTGTTCCATGGGTAAGGTGAACTGAAAGAGGCTTGGAAAGCCTGCACAAGAATGTAGAGAAGAAATTTTCCTAATGACAGGAATAAGCTAAAGAAAGAGTCTTTGGAGTTACTGCAGGTTGCAGTCAGTGACAGACCATTGCTCACTGTTCTTGGAAGCTTTGTAGCTGGTCTTATCTGTTACTTCTGTACCCCTCCACTTTGCATCCTTGCACAAAGCATGATGCAAAGCTTTTCTTCAGAGGAAGCAGAGTTAACCTGTAGGAAATGGCAGACTGAAATGTTGATACTTGTCTTGGAAATATAATGATTTTGGTATTCTCTTGCCATTTTTTTGGCACTTTAGGAAGACAGTTTTGGTCTCCAAGTACCTAACTGTGCAGTTTACTCAGTTGGATGTGAAGTCCTCACTGAAATTTGTGAGAGTTGGGAGAGCACTATGCAACATCTGAAGAATCATTTAAATCAGTTAAATTACTGTACACTGCTTATAATGTTAAACATTTTTATTATGAAATTGGCTTCTATGGTTTTCAGGATATAGATTTTTTTTAATTGCTTAACTGAAGGCTCAGACAAAGGATCAGTATGTATATTCAGATAATTTTTAAAGGATTATAGTATATAAATATTAATATATATTTTTTGTTATTGGTAACTCTCTTATGAATTACCTATACAAATAAGGAAATATCTATTGCACAAAAATTGGGCAGTATGTAGAGAATTATAAGCATCTGAATAATTTGATTCCTGCAGTGTACTCTAAATCTTTTATGACAAAGCTGATATATTTTAAAAATCAGGTTAAGTTCTTTATGTAGTAATGTTTTATAGTCTGAGAGTGTTGGACTGCTTAGTTTCAATGGAGAGAAACAAAATGGGAGTTAGTATTTTGATGGAAATGCTGACTCTGCCAGTATACGGGAATGTCGGAGTATTTCATTTTGGCTTTTCATGCTGGACGTACTTAACACCACTAAGGATAAAATTACTTTTTAATTTACAACTTATCTCTCTGCACCTTCTGTAGTGGTCAGAGTTCCCTATTATAATTTCTCCCTAAGGTTATATCTTAAAGTTTCACTTCAGCTGCCATTTTAAATTAACTTTAAGAGTGTGCAGAGAGGAAACCCTCTCTATTCCTCAGTGACTCTCAAAAAACATAAGTTCCAGCAGGATTATGCATTAGAGAGAACCTTGAACTGTTTTTCTTAAGACCCTTGTGCTTACTTAGTCAGTGTACTGTTCAACTCTGTTTATATTTTGTTCAGGGTCATTAAAATCCCAGACACACATGCTCCTATGTATTCCCATGCATGGAGGATTGTGAGGGCATAAAGAAAAGACGAGTGAGTAGAAAGGCATATTGTGTGGCTTGCTACTTGATGTCTGTGCATGAGCTGTTGCTCACCTGGCATCTGACTGTCCTTTTTTGTTTGCTGTTCTGGTTTTGTTGCAGTGTAGCCAGTGGAAAAGCAAAGAGGGTTTGAAGCATGAAAAATGAGTACCTAATCATTGTTCCCCTGCTACCAAAATATCTCTTCCTTGTCTGTTGACTTTCCAGTCTAGTGATTATTTCACTGTCTGCATTAAATATTTAATTGCTATAATTTTAATATACAGGAGATACAATGTAGGTGCAGACTAAATATGGTTGAATAAAAAGCAAGGCAAAGAGTGGAAATGCACACAAAAAGAGATATGGTGGAAAGAGAATTAAGAGGAGAGTTGGAAAGAGCAGAAAAATTCAGTGTCATTTGAAATTTGTCAAGATACAGAATGACTAATAAAATTGATTTCTGTGATATAAAAGGTAAAGTTGTTTTTTTTTAATTAGTCAACCGTTATCTGACATCTTACAGTAGTTTCTGTTCTTTTTCAAGGGGACAGTTCTCTACAAATTTGTATGAATGGTAGCATGGCCTGTAGGAATGCACCCACAGTGCAAACTGGAAGACTTATTCTGTAGACTGATATGTACACATATCTGCAAACCCTTTTGTTGGTGTCTCTGCTTGTTTTGTTTCTATTTGCACACAATGCAATACTGAGAGCCTGCAACAAAGGGATAGGGAATTGAGTTGATGTTTTTACACTTGGTGTCCAGAAGTTGTGAAAAAGGTGTCTTTTTAAAGCATTGGTCTCTGCATAGAGAATTTTTCTTCTCTCAAAGCATCTGCCATGCATTTGTTTCTCTGTATTATTTTCGTTGTCTTTTGGGTTGGATTTGGTTTGGGGTCTTTTACCTCTCCAAAAGTATTGCTGCCTTCTCGCAGCTAGAAAGTAATCCTCTTATCCCCAAGGGGATCAGTAGGCTGGAATAGACTGGACATGAGTTAATGCTGCCCTAGTTAGCATAAAACTGGAATTTTCTTGTAAGACTTGCTTTGCGGCTACTTTTCTGTGTCTAGCCATGAGTCCTGGTTTGTTTGGCTCAGTTTCCCTTTCATAGTGATTTGTTGCTTGCTTTAGTGATCCCTCTGCAGAAAGAAGGAATGCTTCAGAGATTTATCTTTGAATCTTTTTCAGTCCTTAGGAGCAGAAAATTATCTTCCATGATTATCCTGATTGTATTGTGGTAAGGCTGACTGCACAAATGCATATATATAAAAGATGAAAAAGTGGAATTCAGCCTGTGTTTGGGGAAAAAAAATGCTTTACTTATTTTTATTTGATGACCCTTTTTTGAATTCACAAACTCACTTGAACTGAACTGGCAACTGGCAAGTTATTGCTGGATAAGTATTTAATTTGATTTAATTTTTTAATTCACCTAATTTTGATATAATCACCAAAAGAAATTAATGACAAATAATCCTCCTCTTTTATCAGCATGTACACCGAAAAAAAAATACAATTAGAAAAGGAGAGTACAACTAAGCCTCTTCCAATGTTCATAATTTCAAATACCTGCGCTCTTACCAGTTGTGAAGGTGAATTCTTCTTTCCACAATAAACAGTGTAGTCCCACACCAGGTGTGTTTCCCATGCATCAAACATTGCCTTAATGATAGCTGAGGTAATTTGGTATTGAATTGCTTACTTATGTGCTTTCCTCTGGTGCAGACAATGTCTGAAGTAGCAGGTCAGGACTCGTTTTCAGTATGACACTGATGTGATGCAACAAGTCTTAATCCCCGCTAGTGCTGAGAAATAGCTCCCACTACTTGAGACTGGCCGTGTGCACAAGCCAAGGGACAATGTAGAACTTGTCCTCCTAAGAAAACAGTTTACTTATTAAATGTTATCTGACAAAAATATATGAATGTAATTTTTTTTATTTTAGGTTCTTATGCTTATGACAATTTCTTAAACATTTTGTGGACATGGAACTTAAGAAACAATTGAAAGCCATGCAGATTGTATGAAACTAAAACAGGAACTGTCTGAGAAAATAATTAGGCTTGGAGGAGAGGTTTTCCTTTGCAGGATGTTTCTGGAGAGGAAAGAAAAATAGAACAAATGGTTATGTAGGGCCTCATATTACAGGCTCTTGTCTGCGATTGTCTAGATATTGAATTAACCTCTCTCTTGTGCATATTGTTTAAAATGTAACTTAGGAAAGGCTACACAGAGGTTAGGACTCTGAAGGACGAATAATCAGAAATAGTAGCAGAGGTCCTCACACTGGTAGAAGGGACAACTTCTGACAAGAGGAAAGGAGGGGAAGAGGGGGAAGAGAGATGTTAATTTTGGCAGTAGAGCTGACAGAATAGATTTGTCTCTAAGGCAAATAGTTGTAAAAGTAGGCCAAAAGGGTCTGCTGAGTAAACAAATGGAAGTTTGTTAGTTCTGTCCAAAAATGCTACTTTCTGTGTGCACTATCTAGGCAACAGAATACAGGAAAGGAACTTGTTAGTCTTTTAATTACTGCAGACAGTTGCATGTAGCTTTAATGCCGCTACCAACCGAGGGTTTTGCCTTCAGTAATAGCCCATCTATCGTAATAAACACAGAGAGCTTGCCTACAATTATGATGTTATTAAGGGAAATTGTGCTAAATTGTGTTATGTGTAAACCTGGTAGGTTTCTTAACTCTGCATTCTGAAATAAACATGACATTTCAAGTTTTACAATGTAATATTTTCAGAAGGATGTTTTAAAACCTTTTTATGTTAATTGCATGAAATTTGTAATTAAAAAGAACAATAAAAGTGAGGTAGTTCAATTTTAGACTCTTCACTGATTGTTATTTTATAGTATCCATCATCCTGTTGTGTTGCATGCTTTTCCTTAATAGGTTGGAAGAGTTATGTAACTCCTTGGGATTATTTTGGTTTTTGAGGGTAATGGGAAGTCATCTGATAAAGGAGAAGAAGGTGTTTAATTGTGAAGTATTACTGGGATGTAACTACAGAAATTCTCTCATCAGCATGTAAAAATTAAAGGAAAAAATGCCAATTTTTATGGCAAGTTTTAAGTATTTAAAATTATTTTTAAAAAATCAGACAACTTTTACTTTGCATTGACTATCCAGAAATTTCTGAGGTTATATTTGTTAATTTAAAAAAAACATACTAGAGTAAAAACTAAATGTTTGGGGTAGGAAGATCCCTTTTGAAGTTTCCTGTCAAGAATTGCTCACTTTGTCTTTATTCTTGTTAGTGCAAGATTTGAATATTGCAGTGGAAGAGGAAGAAGAGGGAAAGGAGGGAAAGGAGAGGACATGGAAAAATGCAGACTAGGATTATGGAGTGAGAAGAAGGGAAGAAAGACTGGTAAAGATCAGAGTGGGTTTGCAGAACTGGAATTGGAATAACAGCCCTGGCAAAGTTTGGCAAAATTTATTTTCAGGATATAGGTGCAATTTGAGAACAGAAGGGTGGTTGGTCACAAGTGATTTTTCTTTAATGACTCTCCAATCTGCCTCCCCTCCCTGCAAAAATGCACAGCAGACACTATAAACCAAGAATTGCCTGCTTCCCATACTTGCTGGGCTGCCAGAGATAGAGATAAATCAAGGCATAGCCATGGGTAATAGAACTGACTACCTGATATGAGGGCATCAAACAGAAAAAAGTTGGAAACAGTTACTTTCATGGCAACAGTATGGGCTGAGAATATAGAATATATCTTACAATGGTAAATGCTTGATTGGCCTGATGTAAACAAAAATTATGCTGTGCTTTTACCAGTTTATAAATCACCCTAGATAAGGGTCTGTTTTGCCTGTACCTAAATCCAGCACTTTTGTTGCAGCATTCCTTTTTGGTAGTGGAAGATGTACTACTTACATACCTAGAAATCCGTTAGGAAACCAGTTTATGTTCTTGATCTAAAGCAAGAGTAAGTCTATTTAAAGCTTACCAATATGGAACCTGTGCCATGGGATTATGTTCGGTTGACTGGGCAAAATGGACAAAAATCACAGAATCACAAAATGGGTCAGGTTGGAAGGGACTACAGTGGGTCATCTGGCCCAGCCTCCCTGATGGAGAAAAATGTAGGTGTGTTGTGTACAGTTTTCTTAGTATTCAGAAATGTCTCCCTGTCTTTTGAGCAAAGTTTATTCTAGCAAGTTATTTCTTTGTGAAATGCTTTCTTTGTTAAACACTTCAAAGCACCATGTGCTGATTTCAGTAGCAATTTAGATTTTTGCAGCAGAGTGTAATGTCTTCTTGCGTGCGATGAGCCTGAACCAATCCTTTATATTCTTTTATTCTTTGTCTTTCTAAATGTGTGTGGGCTGCAGATGGTTCTGTGAAGGAAAAGAACTCCAGAATTCCCCTGACATTCAGATCCATTCTGAAAGTGGAGGACTTCATTCACTAATTATAGTAGAAGCCTTTGAAGACGACACTGGACGCTATACTTGTCTAGCTTCAAATTCTTTTGGTTCTGATAGCACATCAGCTGAAATATTCATTGAAGGTAAGAGATAAAATAATAAATTACTTGATGCATATAAGACAAGATAACTAAACTGAAGTTTACTTTTGGTTCTTTATCTTAACATTACATTCAATATGGTGGTATTTTTATAGTATTCCTCTACTTTTCTTTAAGACAACACATTTGGACCATCACATCCTATTAATTCAGATATTTCAAGGAATGTTATCAGGAATCACTGAGTAGATTGCTATTTATTCAGGGTAGAAAAGAGATTAGAAATGAAATAGAAGGAACCGACAAAAACTTTGGCTTATCATTAGCTTTTAATCAGTACCTCTGTAAATCACTAGTTAAGGATTTGACTAGTGAGAGCAATAATGATTTTTCTGATAGCAGCAATTCCCTTCTCAGTTTTGAACTGGCTCCCTGTGAAAATTAATGTGGCTGTCCCAAATGAGTCTTCTTTAGTCAGTTGTAAATGTACTATAATTCATTATCTTTGGTGTACTGATTTTAAGTGAGATTTAAGTCAGTCATACTGTTTTTGTCCAGAAACAGCTGCTAGTTATTGTCAAAATATTTCTTGACTGCAGAATTAGTCATAGTTCAAATATTATTTTCTCTGAGAAAAGTTAATGATGACCATGAGTAAAATTATTAAGTTATTATTTAGCAGGGAACTGTATTTCAGGCAAGATTATCTTAACTGAATACTGATTTTTATTTTAATTCATATGTCTCTCAAAAACTGAGTACTATATATTCTTTTACCAGTCTTGCAACTCATTAAAATTAATTTAAATGGTCACTTGAAAGCATAAAATAAATTAACATAAGAAATAATCATAAGAAATCTGAATAATGACACACATTATTAAATAGCTGTTGATTAACAAGACAAAAAACATTTTGCTGTTAATTAGCTAAATCATTACATATGTGCCTTTATAGGATTTCTTTCATTATGCTTTCTATTCTCATAACTTTTTATACCCCATTGGGATATAATAGCCAAATCCCCAAGACTTTTCTGAACCTCACAGATTCTAGTAGGAGTTTTCTATACAGAAGTAATCAGGATTTTGGAAATACTCAGGTGTAGTACAAATGCGTATTGCTGTGTGAAGTTATAAGGACAGAAGCAACAGCAAAAGAAGAAACAGCTAGGTAGCAAGATGCTGTGAATAAAACAATTTGTTCTTTGACATCTGCCAGTCTTGCTATATGGAAGTCCTATCTTGAAGTTTTATAATATGTTGCCTTGAAAGAGAGAGACTTGTACGAGTCATGAGGCTCATCCCCTGTCATTTTTAAGGGAAACAGGTTGACACATAAGCATTGCTTTGTACATTAATAGACATGATGACACTGATGCATCATACTTTCTTTTGTGCAGCAGGCCCAGCCATGCAAGACCTGGTTGTTCTGTGTTCCTAAGAAATCCTTTCATGTATACCCATTTTGATGACTGGACATTTCCTCCTCTCTTCTCATCAGTTCTGTGCTACTTATTGCTTTGATTTTTTTTTTAATAGCATAAACTTTGTAAATCAATAGTGTGCTTGGGTATTTTAGTCTAGCATTGTTTCATTAGAATCTGTCTATGCTACTCTATGCATAGTGATTATGAAGTGCTTATGGTTTATATTAAACATACAGCTATCCATATATATGCACAAATTCCTTGAGGAATAATATGGACTGCATAAATGTCTAGAATAAATGTGTGAAGTATCTCTTGTTAGGAAAACTTAGGACAAAGGCAATAAATGCTTTCATATTTTTTTCTTTAAGTAAGCTCAGGGTATTGCCAAATACATACATTATATCAAGACTTACACTGGCAAGAAATAGTAGTACATAAATGTATGTGTAGGTTAATGTTAATAGTCTGAAATGTGGACATCATGGGCAGCAAGTTTAGTCTGAAAATGTCTTGGTATACTGAGTTGCTCTTACTTAAGTTTGAAGATTTGTTATCTGTGTATAAGCCATATGTTTGCTTAAGCTTCAAATTTAAAATTTAAGTAAATAAAATTATGCATTTCACATAGAACAAGAGTACTCTATATTTTTTTTCTGTCTTGTCCATATTTGTTTCAATATGAAGGGAGACAGGAGGAGACCAGGAAAAGCAGTGTGCAATTGAATTGGCATGGTTATGATTTCTGTAACTGACTAAAGTATCTTTATCAGATAAAAAACTGCTGTAGTTTGTTACAAGGAGTTCTCAATTCTTGAAGTGAAATGCATAAGTGTCATAGTTTTTTCTTTGGGATTTAAACACTAAGTAAATCAATAAAAGATCTGAGATTATTGAAAAAATTTTCTTTTCCAGGTGCCAGTTCTACAGATTCAGAGAGTGAAAGTTTAATTTTCAAATTAAAATCTGGAGCTATGCCACAGTAAGTGTGTAAAGCAGTACCAATATTGTGTAAATGTTCTTAATAAGGGATACTGGAAAATCTTGGATAGTTTTACAATTTGAATAAGCATCTGGGGTACACTTGTGTATGCCTTGTCTTTTTTATTTCTCTCATGTGATATAAATGTGTAGTATAGTAACTGTAAATTGAATTAATTTGCTTATTCTCTCAGAGAAGGCTGACCTTACCCTGACAACATATTTGTTGATACCAATTTTTCATATTCAGAAGTTCAAGTTAACCAAGTTTTCATTTGTAGTCACCCAATCCAGTGCCTCCAAAGAAATATTTGTCCAAATATTTGTAGTCCAAAGTGGACTACAATTAAAGATACAAAATATATTTTTGTTTCATCTTAAATCAGTACTTTTTACTGTGTGAGGAAGTGTAAATTAGCCAAAGGTTGCATTCTACTCAAGCTTCATCTGTCCATCTTGATCTTCTTTGTTCATATTGATCTTTTCAGTTGATAATGACATATTTAAATATGGGGAACGTACAAGGTGGATTACATATTAAAAATTAACACATTCTCATTTCAGATCCTAAAAAGCACTTACTGGCTTTTTATTTTTCAGGGCCCAAAAGAAAACCACTTCTGTTTCCTTGACAATAGGATCTTCTTCACCAAAATCAGGAGTGACCACAGCTGTAATTCAACCTATCTCTGTGCCCAGTCAGCAGGTATTTTTAGACACTAATTTTTAAATCAGTAAAAGAATTTCAAATTTTCTTCCAAGATTCCAACTCCTGAAAAACTGTGCCATTTTGAGGAATTATATTGTTAAACTATAAACTTATATTACTGTATTAATAATTATAATTTTGAAAAATTAATTATTTATTCGCTGAACGGGGCATAAAAGTAAATATATATATATATATGGATTCTTACACAATGTGCATCAACACAGTATTTGAGCAGATCTGGTGATGATGAAAATTACAGTGTTTATCACTTAATAGTGACTTGTTCTAGTCCCAGAAGAATGTACTACAAATGAATGCCTGCAATATTTTTTTAGGAAAAGTTCTAAATTTTGTTATTAAATGTAATATTGATGTAATTTCTTTGGGCCTTTTAGAGAAAAATAAATTTTACTATCTAGATGTTACATATAGAAAATAGTTTATTCATTTGTACTAAGTCTTTAATGCCACTGTGGCTGACTTAGAGTTTACCTATAAATCATAAAATACAAAAAAAAATTAAAATCTCTCTGCTGGTGCATGGTAAATTCTTTTCCCTTCCTTAGGCTAACCTTGATAAGCTTTCAGATACCTGGATTTATTTATCACTGCATCAGTGAAGAGCTGTAGTAGTAGCAGGAGAAGCAAAAATGATTCAGTGCAAAGGATTTACTTGAATCTGTTAACAGGAGTCAAATTCTCAAAATACTTTTAGGCAAAGAAAACTGTATACAAAATTTCCATTAAGAGTATAGAGGCCTTCAAAGCTTGAATTTTGATTTCAGTAATATAACAGATGTGAAATAGTGGTGTCTCTCAAGAAGTGTGGTAGAAAGAGAACACCATAATAAGACTGCACATGCGAGAGTTTGCATTTTTGTGTGTACGTGGGGGCTGTATCATTGAAACTAGTATTCTGTACACTTTATAGCATTGTTGCATTGCTTTGCAGATTCAAAGCCCAACTTCATACCTGCACCATCTGGAGGGACCCAAGCCTATCTATTCTGCACCTATTTTTACAAAGGTATCCATCGTGATTTTTATATCATACTCTTACAGTCCAGAAGAAAATATGGAAATTATGTATCCTAATGCAGGAAGGTTTGATCATGTTCAAACTTTTCAGTATCAATGACTTCCCAAGAAAATACTTTTCCACCTCAACAACGAAGTTCTTACGCATTCTACTGGTGGATTTAAATTAATATTCTGTATGAGTTTGTCTTCTGCCCGTGACTGTTCTCCTTTGATAAATCTTTGTAAAATATAGCAAGGTAAGCACCAATTACACACAATAGTCATGACAAAGCCTCATTCGCAGTAATTTATCTACTGATAAGAACAAATAGCACAGGCTTTTTAACTGTGGCTTAGGAAAAAATTTAAGGTAAAAATCATAGAACCACTTAGGTTGGAAAAGACTTTTAAGATCATCAAGCCCAACCATTAACTTAGCGCGACCAAGCCTACTGCTAAACCATGTTGATAAGTGTCACATCTATATGGCCTTTAAATACCTCCATGGATGGTTACTCAACCACTTCTCTAGGCAGCCAGTATTTGGCAACCCTTTCTCTGAAAACAATTTTCCCAATATCCTATCTAAACCTCCCCTGTCACACCCTGAGGCCATTTCCTGTTGTCCAATTTCGGGTTACTTGTGAGAAGACCCCAGCTCCCACTTCATTACAAATTCTTTTCAAGTAGTTGTAGAAAGCAATACCATTCCCCCAAGCCCCTGTTTCTCATGACTAAACAAACCCCGTTCTCTCAGCTGCTCCTCACAGGATTTGTGCACTAAACCCTTTTCTAGCTTTGTTGTTCTCCTTTGGACATGCTCCAGCACGTCAGTGTTTTTCCTGAGGGGGCCAAAACTCAGCACAGGATTTCAGTTGCAGCCTCACCAGCGCTGAGTACAAGAGCCAGTCCTTTCTCTAGTCCTGCTGATCATACGTTTTAGAAGAGAAGTTTCTATTTACAAAATTCTATTCAGTATTTCTTAGGTAATTACTTAAGTCAATATTTATCTTCATGTTCATCCCAAATCAAACTTAAGAACTGGGAATTAGGTAGCAGACAAAAGCAGGATGGCATGCTTCCCTCATCTATAAAATATAACTTCAATTGAAAATATTATTTCATCGTGACTGAAACAATTATTTCCATAGTAGTAATTATTATTTAATTACTACTTATGAAGCCAAAATGAATAATTTCTGGTTATTACTTCAGGAAAACATTTATATGGAACAACAAATAGTTTTGCCTAGAGATAAGAGTAAGAGTAAACCCTGATCTCTAGAGCTGTCTAGCTTGGCTACATCATATTGCTGTCTCATGTCAAGAAAAGTCTCATTCTGTCCCTCATAATTTTGCATCCATACTGCATGTGTCACAGGAGAGTGAATAGTGGAGGTGCAAGAGATTAGAGAATGTGGTTACTGCAAGGTTTGGAGGCAGGCAATTTCCAAGTAAAAGTGGGAAACAGAAGTCCATCCCCCATCCAGAAACTACCAAAGCAGTCATAACTCTGTTGTTTCTTCCTAATGCTCATATCTCTTGTCCCGAAAATTCAGAATTAACTTGCTTAAGACAGCTGGGACATATCAAACAAGCAAACAAAAAAACTGATTACAGAAGAAACAAACCAGATATGAACAACAAAGTATATACTTAATCCAGCTTCCTGACATAAATTTCTCTCCATTCAAAGTACTGTGAACAGCTCAAAGCTTTTTAGGTTTCCATGCAACAAAATTCTTATGTATTTGATTAACTAGAGATCTATGAATAAAAACTAGGAATAACTCTGAGCTTAGACCTAACTTCAAGTGTTTTGCTGCATTAAGGTCTAAAACTTTGTCAATGAATTGCAAAGGAAATGAGACAGCCACTGCAGAGTAAAAAAGACTCTTTGATTTCTAATCTTAAGATAGATAAAGAAGGTAAAAATGGTGTCTATCACCTGTCAGTTCTGTTACTTAAAATATTGTGTTTCCCTCTTGCTGCAACTCTCCATTAAAGATCTAGACTTTTCCAAAATTTTTCACGTGTACGAGGATTTATTACAGCTAGAGTACTGTCTCAGAAGCTACCCATAGTTAATATAAGTGAAGTTAACATATCCTAATCATATTGGTATCATCTAATTTTGCTTAGTTTGTTATATGTAGCTCAGATGAAAAGCAGTTCAGCTTTCAGAAAACGTTCTAGAGCTGGACCTGAATGCAGCTCAGCTACTCTCTCAGGATTAAGTCAGTCAATGTGTAGATAGTTCCAGAATTTTCATTACAGCTTGTGGAAGAAGAATAAAAATGGAAAGCTCAAACTGCAGTGATCTGCTTGTGTTAATTTGAGGAATTAAATACTTCTGCACTTCTCCCATCTTTGATCTTTTTAATAATGTATTTGTAAATAACATATTCAAGAATTGTTAAGTATATAAATGAATTAAATTCAACCAGAATGAAAGAAAATGTCTATTGCAAAAATGTAATGACACAATAAAATAAAGTTGAATTACCAAGGGAAGAAAAGACATTTTTAAGAATATAAAGTGCTCCTGATTTATTTGAATTGTCATGTTTATATTTCAGGAGCTACAAAATGCCACAGCATCTGAAGGACAAGTCGTGGTATTGGAATGCAGGGTCAGAGGACCTCCTCCCATTCATGTTAAGTGGTTTCGACAGGGCATTGAAATTCAAGATTCTCCAGACTTCAGAATTCTCCAAAAAAGTAAGGCAATGTCATGGTTTAACTTCAGCCAGCAATTGAGGACCACACAGATCCTCATTCACTCAGTGTGCTGGGGAAGTCAATTGGAAAACTAAGAGTGAGAAAATTTGTGGGTTGAGATACAAAAGCAAAACAAGAAATATTTTCGCCCCTTTCCATGGGCAGGCAGGTGTTTAGCCATTCCAAGGAAAGAAAGGTTCCAAGGTGAAGAAGGTGGGAAGACAAACACTCCAACTCTGAATGTTACCTCTCCTCCTTCTTCACCCAGATCTATGTGCTGAGCATGATGTCATATGGTATGGAATATCCCTTTGATCAATGCAGTTTGTTTGTCCTGGCTGTGCTCCCTCCCAATTCTTTGTGCATCCCCAGCCTCCTCACTATCATCAAGATACAAGTAGCAGAAAAGGCCTTTATAAAAAAGAATCTCTGTATTACCAACACTGTTTTAAGCACAGATCTTAAACACAGCCAGATGACAGCTACTGTGAAGAAAATTAACTCTATCCCACTTAAAACCAGGACATTTTCCACTCCCTTATTCCATACCACTTATGTCATGCTCAGGTCCTACACTAGCCAAGAGATCCTTATGAACCACCATTTCTCATCCTTTGGTCTAACACTCAGATATCATTCCCTTAGTCTATGCATCATCCTGTAAAATTTTACACCTACTTTGAGTTCAGTTAGTCCATGTCT
This sequence comes from Luscinia megarhynchos, assembly GCA_034336665.1. NCBI lineage: Eukaryota > Metazoa > Chordata > Aves > Passeriformes > Muscicapidae > Luscinia > Luscinia megarhynchos. The sequence continues at coordinate 37,310,886 of CM067566.1, read as the reverse complement.
TTGGGCTCCATCTGTTGTGATGATACTCAGGACAGGAGAGGTGGTGTGTCACGTGGACTCACTGGGCACCAAAGACCAGCCCAGGCCAGGTCATCACTGCCCTTGCACTGCTTCTTGTGAGGGCTTCTGCTCCATTGTTTCATGTTGTTCCTGGTATAGTAATTCCTATAACTTGCAACTCAAATCACAGGTTACAACCATTTAAAGGCATTGCCATTACAATCTTCATCCATGGTCCCACTGGACCCTAGCATTGGGTTTAACATTGCAATTAACTCCTCTCCTTGTTTCTAGCCTGACTAGCAACAAGAGGTTCTGGCTGCCTTCACCTCAGTCAATTCCAGATGTACTGGATACCACTCCAAGTGAAAACCAACTTGGTCTGCATTCTGTTGCCGAAGGGATTGAGAAAAACACCTTAATGATGCCAGCTGTGGCATCTCAGTTCGCTGCCTTTGACTCTAGTTCGTACTGAAGTTCTAGCACATCTGGCACAGCTGCACTCAGCCAAAACCGGCTCAAGGAATAATCTAAGTGGCTGCTTTTAATGCAGGATGGAAAAAGATCATTAAATTAGTCTGTCAGGATTCAGTTTTGGATAGAGTCCTGTCCTCTTCCCATTTCAGTGCTAGCTAGTGGCTAGAAGTAATAATTGAACTTCTACTACTGACAAACAATTTAAATCTTGTTGATTTTGTAACGTTTGCACTTCTCTACTTATTTACAGTATTTCAATATATGTTCATTCAGTACACTGCTATTTATTAATGCAATCTCTAATATAATTTTTCTTGTTTGTTTTCCCTCCTTATGATGTGATATGCAGAGCCACGATCTGCAACTGAACCTGGTAAGAATCATATGAAAAAATAATCTCTTGATTCACTAGCTCTTTAAGTTTGTACTAAAGCCACAAATAGAAAAGTGTTTCTGCTGAACATTGGTAAATTGAAACTCCCTTAAAGACAATGCTGCTTTATCACACCTCCCCTACTGTACTCTGTCCTTTACATCAATTCCTTTATTAGTTAAACAGTAAATTCCATTTAGACCAGCAAGTAGAGTAAATGGTTTGCATGCTAATGAGGGAAAAAGGACAAGTCCCACAAAATTCCTTTACCCAAATGGTGTTCATAAGAATTACATAACACCCAACCACTAAGTGCTAGTTTTACCAATCCAGCTTGGCAGATGTGATGTGTCTTAAACACAAGTAAAATCCAATCTTAAAAAAAAAAAAAAAAAAAAAAAAAAAGCATCACTGACTCATTCTTTTTCTAGCCTATTCACAAGATAAAAGTCCTAGATTTCAACAAGTAAAAATTGTTCTTCCAGTTGCTGGTCTTCTGTCTCTGCTTCATTTTCCCATTATACATCACTATACACTAGGGGAGATTCTTGAATTGTAAGTGGATGCTAAAAGAGTGAGAGTGTTCTTATCAAACATATAGAAGAGAAGACAGCGATACAGTCTTTGCTACAGAACTTTGCTTTAAGAGGGTGGCCAGTTGTTCTTGAATATTCTTGAATTTGGAGACAGTTTTAATTATGACACTGAAAAAAACCAGAAAAGTTTTCTATCTAGGATCTGAATATTTCCAAAGAGTGTCTCTGAAAGATGTTAGCAGTGGAAGGATGTTTTAAACTTTGAGGAGTTGAATTGACAGGCAGCTGAGAGATATTCGTAAAGTAGCACTGTGACTATGAGGACACAGACTAGGAAAAATGCAGCTTTCCTTTAATTTTTATGGAAATAAGAGGAAGGAAATAGGGAAAAATATGTTCTTTGTCAGCTATTCACTAATTTTCTTGCTACTTCACAAAATTATTATATATTTATTTTACCTCATGTTCATTATGCATATAGATTTCACACATACGTATGCATGCTCTGTCCTAACAGTTAATATTGTTGATCGTGGTGTGCAACATCATCAGCTCTAGTATTAGATCTCTAGCTGATGTCCTGAATACGTGTGACTGAATGATGTCATTTGTGGAGGCTTGAAGTGAGAGCCATGTGAAGGAAAGTAGAGTATACTGGAAAACCAAATTAACCTCTCATGAGGAATCAAAACATGACCAAGTGCTAGCAATGGACTATTACTATTTTATATAACACAAACTTTAAGGTTTAAATATTGTAAGTTAGCATACAAAACAGTTTGAGGAGTTTCAATATCATCTCAAGCCTTTGGATATGAAAATAAATAAAGAACAATAGGTTTGTGTTGAAATATATTTAGTTCTGTATCTTTCTTAGAACATTCTCCTGTAATACATATTACAGAATAAGTCTCCCAGTTTAGCTCTTTTCTTCATATCCTAAAAAGAAAAAACAATCTGATCAATAGGTTGACTTTCTTCCCCTTCTCAGAGGAACATTTCTCCTGTTAAAATAGCAAATTCTTTTCTGGATTTAATCTACCAACATTATCAGAATCATATATAGTATATCTGGTTCATTCTAACTAGGAGCTTCTTTACTACAAAATCACTTGAACTGTGTTCAATTCATCCTTTAAAATAATAAGTAGTATCTGAAAGGAGTGACATTTCACCCAAAAGTTTCTAAGAAGTATAAATTTACCAGACTATATTAAGAATTTTTATTTTTAATATCCAATTTAGAGCTCTTCTGTCAAAACACATAGTCATGAATGCTTGCTTCGTTTTGGTTATTTTTTTTACCCTTTCACCCTCTTTAATAAACCTAATGTGTATATTGCTAGATGAACTAAATATTTTAGTGTGGGACTGGAGCATCATCTAGTAGAAAGGAGAAGCAATTTTTTGCTAGAAAGAAAAGGTTTCATTTGTATGAATAGTTGAGTGCTAGAAGATTTTTTTTTGTGAACAGCTAGTTTTCATATTATTAGTTGCAAGGTTTGTATAGCCTCTCTGACAATTATTGCTGTGAAAGAAGTAAGAATGTTGATATTAGCTCACAAAACTATCAACTTCCATTCACAACCACTGCCTGAAATAGGAAATAGAAGGTGAAATTCTGACTCCAAAAAGATCATCACTTTTCCAGCCCTCTCACATACCTGCACTATCATGTTGAAAGTGCTAAATATTCTCCTTCCCAATTCTGGGTATCTTGTAGACCCTGAGAGAAGATACCTTAAGTCTTCTAAAGGCTACTAGGGAAGGGATTCTTACATGAAAGGTGCATTTCTTGAGTCTTCTCAAGTACAGAAAAGTTATTTAATGTCGTGATAGGAAGACATCTCAAAACATTTTTGGTGTCTGTATTGCAGTTTTATAGGCATAACAGTAGTGAATGCCTGATTGCAGTCTGGCTGGTTTGTTGTTAGATTATTGGTTTTTTCATGCTTGTAATTATGTTGCAATATATATTTATGAGCGCCTTCCTGTGCTTTCAATCTGTGAAAGAATTTCAGTTTGGTATTTTGTTCTCCCTGGATTCGTTGAGCTAAGTACTATACTATCCCTTAAGATTTGTGCATTTATCTTTTCCTACTAAGCTCTATTAAATAATATAGTATCTTAAATAGTACAGTGTCTTACACACTACAAAAATTAATAATAGAACACTTACTGGCTTATTTGTGTAGGAATTGTCACTGTGCATGCAAGGGGAATGTAAATAAAGTTGGGACAAAATGTAAATATTTCCTTTTGGCATAAATAATGAGCAATGTTCTTTATATTAGAAGTACCCCTGGTAATAAGTAACACTGGGTTTTAGGATGTCATGAAAAATCTTAAAATTTGTACAACAGGAAGCTGGATATGGGTATCAGAAACGTAATAGATGCAGCACTGGTTTGTGATGTAATTCAAACTCTTAGAAGCCAGACTAAACAATGCCTTCAGAGGAAATTTTTCATGAGCAAACACATAACTGCTATTCAATACAGATGGTTAATACATATGCAACATTGACAGGGAAACATGCATATGCTAGATAAGTATTCAGAATTTGGAAAGATGGACATGTTTTTTAACAATTTTTTGAAGTGTGAAACATCCATGGAATTTTACATAAATTGTAACATGTTGTGGTGTGACTTTAATTGTTGTTCATCAACCAAAGTCCAACCATCAATAAACACTTTATAGCACTCAATAGCAATCTGTCCTTTGATAGGTCAGTACTAATGATTTAAAGGAAAGATATTCCATGGACTTAAAAAGGTAAGAAATTAGAAAGCAAAGGGGGGGTTTTGGCTACTTTTTCTTTGTTATACTCTATCTACTCTAATGTGTTTTGCACTCCTTTTTCTGTCTAGACAGAAATCAGTTTGCATTGCAAATCCCTCCAGACTGCTTTGTGAATTAATAGGTAGTCAGATTACTCAAAGCCAACATCACAGTTTGTCAAATTACCTGTTCTGTACTTCTTTCTTGGACTTTTGACTTTATACTGATTGAATCCTTCAAAAACAGGCTGCCTGAGATTGAAAAATCCCATGGAATCACTTGCCAGCTGTTGATATTTTGACCATTACTCAGCTGTCTGGAGACAGCCACAAACTGTATTGAATTACATTAGAACGACTGTCTAACAGCATGTAAGAAGAAAACTGTATGAAGTAATTTTGCTTAAATTGCCAGGGAATTGCCACATATACATGCTGGTTTTTTTACTAAGCACAATACTGTGTATGTTCACAAAACACATCTCAAAAGATAGTCATCACTTCTCTTGGATTGTGCTTTCTTGTTTCCTGTTTAACTGCTGTGTTCCAGAGTCCCCATTCTAGTTAAGTAATGCCTTTAAAAATTCCCCCTATTTCTACATAATGTTTGAAACTGAAAATCGATGACAAATGTTACAAAAATCCTTACTGCTTCCCCACACCAAGAAAATAATCTTTCTGGTAGCTGATGAAATTTAAAACATAGAAGCATTGGCAGGTTATTATGCATGCCAGATCCTTGCACTTTTTAGTGAAAACAAGAGAATCACAACTAATCTTCTTCTTTCTCTGCTGAAGACCAAGGGCTTGGAGAGACCAATCTTCTGTGAGCCATATCTCAAGAAACCAGATTAAGAGAAAATCTGAAAATAGGCTATAATTCCCCTTAATTTAAGGTGTCTGATTAACTTACATATTATTGCTTGTCAATTAAATTTTCAATTGTACTCTGTGCTCCCAAGATACCTACAGAATTCTGTTCCTGTCAGCGACCTTATCTTAGGTCTGACTGTTATAACTATCCTTGCTTGTTGATGCTTCCAAATTCAATGTAAACATCTAATCTGTTTTGTACTGTGTGATTTAAAAGAAAAAATACTGTCATTCCTCTCTAATTGTAAACATTTAAAGCTTTTTAGAGTGCAGTAATATTCACAGCTATGCTGTTGAATGCATTCATTCCAGCCTTGATATATATACCTTACTTAACTTCAAACTAGGTAGCTTAGGCATCTACAGTATCCTAACTGCCTTAGGGTAAACTTTAGCATAAACTTTGCCTCAACAGTGATAAATGGATTAATTTCTCCTCAAACCTGAACAATGTTTTAGGTGCTAAAGTTTTTCTTCCCATAGCAATGTTCCCATTTATTGTACCAAATCTGGCTAGACAGCAGACATCTTGATTATTGATTACATATCATGTAACCTAGGCTCTCAACCCTAAAACTGCATTTTATTTCTCACAATCCCATTTGCTGTTCATTTTTCTTATCAATTTTTTGTAAGTGCTATTTGAGATATGTTCAAGCATAGTCAGTTTTTTGCATCTTCTAAAAATTTTACACTTCATTCCTTGAGTGACATGAATCCTGTTAAATAAGCCAGAGCTGCTGTCTGACTGGGTAAAGGTATATGCTATAAGCGATCATCAGAAACAGGCAAACTGAATATGTTTTTTTGTTATGCTATTGCAAGCTAAGGCATCTACAGGTCTGCTATACTACAATTATGCTACTCTGCATATTCTTCTCTATTTTCACATTTCTCTATTCTGTTTATGTAAAAGATTCACAGATACTTAGATGAGAAGTAACCCAGTGGGTCTATTGCTTTGAGATAAACTGGAGTTAAACACTTGTGGGTCATGAGAGAGAATAAGACACAAGTTGTCTAGAAGTTGGCAGAGTTCTATTTTGTTTTACCAGGAAACCACAACTGTGCCTTCCCACTGTCTCTGTGTATCAGAAACTTAACAGCTTTGAACCTACAGCTATGGAAGTTGCTCTGTTCATTGCATCAGAACGAACAGCTACTAGCAAAGGACTGTACTTATTTCCTCTGTTGTGGAGGAAGCTAATGGTCACATTCAGAGATGAAGTTGCAGATACAAGAGAAACATTCTGAAGTAAACACATTGCCAGTAATAAAATTTGTTAAAATGCAACAGTTTTCTCTTTTACCAAAGTTTATTCTTCCTAATGGACTCATGAACCATAAAGAGAAAGAATTGCTCTGTAAAATGTAATCTTTCTTTCTAAATAACTGACAAAACAGTCAAGTACTTGCATGCCTAAGCATTTTACATGTTTCAGTGAACAAAATGCTTTTGTATTCATTTAGTCAAGTGTTAAATATGTTTTAAGGCCCTGAGAACAGCATTTCAGAGCTGCTCTCTGGAACACATTTCTGTGATGAAGTTATTTGATCGCCGGGAAGTAGAACAGACATTATTTCCCTCAAATCTTCAGATTCTGCTTAGCACAGTACCAGAAAGTAAAATAATTACATAAGTCAGGATGTAAAGGTAGAAAAATATTCAGAACACTGAGTATATCCAGACTGTGTTATGGAAATCTTGAAAGACCTTTTCTTTGCCAAATTAATATGTTGTTTATATGTGTTCCACAGTAGTAAGCCTTTTTAGCAATGACCTGGAGGTGAGTGATTCTTGGTTTGGAGGAGAAAAATTGGTAAAGAGGATGGCAGTGTGTTGTTCACACATGCTTTTTCCCCATGTTGCCTTTTGATTTGTTCTTAGGATTTTCATATTTTCAGTTTAGCCAGTTTTCTTTTAATTGATCGCAAACGTGTTGCAGTTTATTCATCTGGTCAAAAAGACTAAATTTTAATCTCTGATAATTTTCATCATTAATTTGCTTTGAAATTTCTTCACAAAGATTGCTGCAATCTACCATATATAATTTTAAAACATACCTCCTCAGTAAACAAAGAACATCATTGTAGAATCCATTGTAATTCTTTTGTCACTGAAGAGTGAAGATTGGTTCTTCTCAACATGATCATTTTACACACTTAAACAAGAATGCTATGCATTAATTAGCTCTGCTGTTTGAAAAAGTTCTGCTGGTTGCTGTTTTATGGTGCCTTTGCCCTCATTTAGAGAGTAGTCCTCAGCCTGGTGGAGTGATCCTCTTTTGCAGTCCTGAAATACCCAGCTTTCAGCATTCTGCTGTTAAATGAACAGGAAACTAGAATGCTGCCTGTATAAGATTACATCCCCAGGGTCAGTTCAGTCCAGGAGTACGCACGTGTGGTTAACAATACAACTTCAACTGCTTATGACACACCAAGGTTCTAAAAAAAGCAGATCGCAGTAGTTCAAAAACTAGCTTGTGTTACCCATTACTTTCCTGATAAGACCTTTCATGAGTCATTAATCTTCATCTGTGTTCGATAAGATCCAACGTGCTACAGTATTACCAGACATGACTCTTGCAGTTACACAGAATGACTGGTTTGTGTTGCCAAAAAAAAAAAGGCATGTTCTGCTGTCTGAAAAACAACTCTGAGCCAAATATTTAGTCAGTCATTCATTTTTAGCCCATTTCCAGTACAGGAAGTTTTTGGATACATTGTCATTTATAATTGGAAAAATTTCATAACTTTTTTGTTAAATGTCTGAATAAGACAGTGGTCTGTCATTCCACAGGGGATAAAAAAACAAACATCCACTATTTGAAAATGTTTTCCTTATTTGAACTATGAGAAGTGAAGTTAACCTTACTGAACCTCTTCTACAGAATAATTTTCATATGGAAGTTATTAGATTCAAAAGTACTTTTCCTCATTTTACAATATGCTTTTATTAGCTGATTTTTTGATAATATATGGGATTCTGTATACATGTCCAAATTGCAAAGTGCATTTTTCTTTCTTGTTAAATTAAACGGAATGCTGTAAAACTTCTCTGCTTTGATTTTGAGACTAAAAAATCAGCATCAAAAAAAGAAACTCTGAATTAATTAAGGAGACACACAATGTAGAATTGTCCAGGTATAAAATTATATCTGTTTTTTGTGTAAATTGTAGGATTATTTAAATTATCTGTACTGTGACATCTTTAAAAAAACACAGTAGCATTACAATTATAAAGTGACTTTTTTGAAGAAACTGGAAAAAATATGCCTAAACACTTAAATCTGCCCATTATAAATTGATAAAATTGATTTAGTAAAAATTACTGTGAGACCCAGACTGATATCCTTCACACAAGTTTTCTGACAGAAGCTCTGATATAATCAAAGCATATACCATGGTTTATCAAATTAGATTAAACAAATTTAAAACAGCTACAGAATATGTCTGTCACTACATTGTAAAGAGTTTTGGGAGATAATATTTTTTATTATATTTTTAATGTGTCCATTCTCACTGCTGTGCAGACAGAGACAGAAATTATTTTCCCGAACTCTGCATAAGAGGAACATTCATGCATCTGGAGTTTTTAATTCTGGATAGTAACCGGAAGTGGTGATAAAATGTTTTCTAGTTTTACTGGAAATGGGATTTGATCTGAATGTTGCCTTAAATACAGAAAAAAAGTTCAGAGAAAGACAAAGAATTGTGTGACATTTGTACTGATGGTGTTATTTAGAGACACTAAAAGAGCTTGCAGAGATAATTGTTTCTGGAAATCATTACATTCATTTGTATTAATTAGTACTATCCTGCATTGGAAAAACATTGAGTAAAATGACTGCACAGACTTGTAGCTGCAAAATTACTGTTCAAGCCAGTTTTGAAAACTTAGCTTGATCGATTTACTTCTTTCAGATGCAAAGCGATTTTCCTTAAAGCCATTTATGTTGGAATCTCTTCTGCAGTTCTCCCAGTATTTCTTTGTAAAAGTCTACTTTCTGGTATCCTTTTAACATACAGTGCAAAAAACACTACATGGTACTTTAAATAGTTTATGATGCACTTTATTTTTCTTTTTTTTTCAGAAGAGATATGTACACTTGTAATAGCAGAAACTTTTCCTGAAGATTCAGGAATTTTCACCTGCACAGCAACAAATGAACATGGTTCAGTAACAAGCAGTGCACAACTAACTGTCTGCTCAGGTATGTGACAAAGAGGAGCTTTTAGTCATAAATCTTACATAATTAATTTACCTGTGAAGTAATCTGTGGAATTTGTGGAAAATGGCTTCACTAAGACATGGGGTTTGTCAACCTCAGTGCATTCATAGAAAGCAAATTGAATGGTTCCTATGGTCATTTCCTGGTTTAATATTGTTATTAATGTGAAATACATTTTTAAAGTTCTGCCACAAGCCTGGCATATCTTAAGCATTAGGGTTCAAGACTAGATGGCAGCAAAGACAAAATTAAAGAGATTAATTATGCTACTAAATGTGGCCTTCTGTAAAATAAAGTGCTGTGACATAGTGTGTTTAGTTTTGTGATATGTTTCCATATATATTGTTGTGGGATGCACTAACCCAGCTGCCGTTGCAAACTTACCATGTATACATGCATTCTTCAGTATTTTTAAATTATTTTTTCCTCAGTGATCCTGAAACTCCAGGAAGTCCTGTTTTAGCTATTGTTGTCCATACTTGCCAATCTCAGTTAGTGCCTTGATTCCTGCAACAAATTTGGAGAGATTCATTAGGTTTCTAGTTGTGCCTTTTGCATGTGGCAAACTCAGAAGATGAATAGCCACCCATGTATCTAATTCAGCATAAAATATCAATAGGGGGACTAGAAAAATACCTTCATAAAACCAAAGATACTTCACCTTTAAAAGACTACACCTTGTATTTACTATGTACTTTGCCTATGACTTGTTGAAGAGACTTTTTTTTTTATTTCTTTTAGCCAACTTGGAATGCTCTAGTGATGATTTCCATCATTTCCCCCCACTTCCTCCAGTTGAAATTAGCTCTCTTGAGCTTCCTTCTAAGAAAAATACAGATACTCACCAAGCAAACAATACAGAGTTGAGACCTGGTGTGATAGACCTTCAACAGCAGCTCAGTTCATCTGAGGAAAAATCAAATGGCATTCATCCTCTTCATGGAGTAAATGGAATGATTAACAGCAAGCCAAACGTTGATAAATCCATCCCACCTCCAGCTGTCTTGCTTTCACCCACAAAGGAGCCACCACCTGTGCTTGCCAAACCAAAGCTGTGAGTATTTTTGTTTGGGTTTTTTTGTTTCCTATAAACTTGATATTTGTTGACAGCAAATTTTTGCCTGAAGCGGTTTAGCATTAGACAAATGGACAGTCACTGTGCCTGTCCCTTGAACAGTCGTCCTGCTGCTGTGATTTGTGTGCCAATGAGCTGAATACAGGAGACAGTTGCTTCCTTTACATAGTCCCATGTCAAAGGGAAGTGCATTCTATATCCCAGTGCCTTTAGAGAGGTTTAAGATAAAGTCACAAACAGAGAAATATTGTAGTGGCTGTTGCTCCATGCCTTTTTTCCCTAGTCACTGTACCTAAAGATTATAATGGCCTGAGATTTGTGGATGCTATTTCTGTTTCAGCACTGGTTAGGTTTTTTTTCTGCATATGCTTGGGTTTGTGTAGTCAGTGGATATTCAGGTGTGTAATGTTTTTATTATTTCTTATGTTTATGTATAACATATATCTCATTCTGCTTTCAGCCAGTTTGCAATACCTCTCTTATAGCTAAAAATCTGAGAAGTCAGAGTTCTAGGAAAGGAGAGCAAAAAGAGTGGTAAAAAAGTTACAGTAACATTTTTACCATTTTGTTAAAGGTGATGCCTTATGCATAAGTGATGTTCTGCTGCCTGTTAACTTACAGTTTGATTTTAACATTGTGCAGACTCCTCTTTTCCATCTCCCTCAAGAATATTTGGAGTGTGATGAACTAAATCTCTACTTTATTTCATTTGCATCAATAGTCAGAAGGAATTGTAAATTATAAAAATTTATAATTTATATAATGATAAATGAGAAGAAGCATGGTCTTCAAGCTTTTTTTTTTCCTTTATTCCATGTTTTCACAGGAAACTTGCAAAACATAAAAACACCGTTATTTTAGCATTCATGTTGAATTTAAATGCACAAAAACACATTTGAGGCAGCAAGCCAACAGTATTCCCTTTCCACTCATCATTTTTTCTTTCAGTTGCTCTTTGCCATTCTAAGCAACTGTAGAAGGAAAGGAGGAGTAAAAGAACTAAAAAGACAAAGTAGTGAAATAACAATATATATGGTGGTAGTTGCATGTAGGGGAGGGAGGTTGCTGAGAATGGCAACTTGCAGATGATGTGTGATATGGAGTAAGCCAGGTGGTCCTGTACCTAGCATATCTGTTGCAAGACCCACTCATGAAGAAAGGATATAGTGGCTCCAGCAGAGCAGTAAAAAAGAAATTTCACCCCAGAGGTTTCTTTCCCAGAAGCAAGGTTGCCTAAGATAAGGGAAAGAATGTGGTGTAAAAGACTCCTCTTTGTATGTTCGCTGCTATATGTGCAAAATTTGTTTTGTTTTTGCACATAGATTCAACATAAAATACAGTAATGTGAGAGGGGTGCTATTGCAAAAGTCCCTTCAGTTACTGCTGTCCAAATTGATGACCTTGGAATCCCTAGTGTAATTACACTCAATTCTTATATTTTGCAATTATCAACACTTGAAGCACAAGAGACTGATCGTGATGGCAGTCAAGATACATGTTTTGTTTGGCCAAAGACAGTGTAAGTCTGTGTTGCTGTCAGTAATTGAAATCTTGCCTTCTCCTCTGCCAAGCATTTTGCTCCCAAGCAAAGTGATAGCATAAGGAAGGGAAAGGGTGCCAACAAGAGGAGAAAATAAATGTCTGACTGCAGAGACTTGAAATCAGCTTTCGGCATTTGGAAAACTGCTTCCCTAGTAGAAGCAAACTAAATAATGACATTAAAATTAGCTGAGTAGTAAAGTAGCTCTCTCAACCATGAGAATGATCTGAAAAGAACTCATCTATGGAATTGTATCTGTCCATAGAGTATTAAATGATAAAATCAGCATATACTAGCAGTGAATAAGAGCAAGCAAACTTATAACTTTTTTAGAAAGTTATTTAAACTTCTAAATTCTTAACTATTGAGAGAGCTTTAAGCTTCTGAAAATCATTAATAGGTATATTTTTCAGGAAGACTGGTTTTAAATTTCAAAATAATCTTTTGTTTTCAAGTTTGTCTTAAATTATAAGTTATTTTACAGGTTTCTCTATGAAGTTTCTGAAAACAGTTTCTACAGCCAACAAAATAATTGAAAGTAATTGCGAAGAGTTTGAGAATTATAGGCTGGTTTTGGTTTTGTTTTTTTATTATTATTTTCAATCTAACAAGAAGGAGAGACTGAGTACCTTCTTGAAGTATGAAATACATTTGCATCTTGGCAATGTAGCTGTAACCAACACCTATAAATAAGGATTTATCACAGTTCAATCTAATGCAAGAGTGCACATGCTACAGAGAGTTACTGTAGTTGTTTTCAGGCTTGAAAAGTGTTTTAAGGTTCTAGAAAACATTCAGGTTGTGGTTACAGACACTTTAATAATCCTTAAGGCATAATTAGTTGTTGCTTCAGTCTGGTCCTAAGAATATTTAAAATAGCTATATGACAATATAAAAAAATTTCTGGGAAAAAGATATATAGAATTAATTATTAATTAACAACAGATATTTTGCTAAAGTGAAATCTAGAAGACAGTATTTCTAAATATGGTTAAAAGGCACAATATTTCGTGATATCTTGTTTGCAGCATGAATTTCTGTAGAGAAGAAAGACTGTTGAACTGAGACAAAAAAAACCTGATTTCTGTGATTCTGATCTCTGCTACAGTGACCTATTTGAGCAAGTTGAGCAATTACTGTGCCTTGGACTTTTCTGGTCCATAACGGTGTAATGCACAGATGAGGTTTCAGAAGATCCCTAGCAATGTATGTTATCTTAAGATATTTTGCATTTCTCAAAATTAGACAAATGATGTTAATATTAATTTCAATGCAAAGTCTGTATATGAAGGTTGTGCCTTAAACCCCTTATAATCCTCAGTGTGAGTATCTACACAAAAAACCACAACACTGTTCTATACAACTGTATATAACCTGTCCATGGTTTCAAATGAAGAACTTCCATTCAAGTGGCTTGGTATTGCTATTATTTTTCCATGTGTCTGTTAAAACAGAAAGAGAAAAAAAATACAGTGTTCATATGGTTACTAGATGTACATGTGTGATATTTGTTGGCTTTGTAACAAGTCATCATTTTAAAGTTCATAGACTCAGTGTAACTACAATGTGGTGCCAGAGCTCCATAACCAGAGAGCTTCTCATGTTGTCTCATGTTCAGCCTCTTTGTGTTGGAGTGTTATCCAAGTCTGTCATATACAATGAACACAAAGAATATAAACTTGAAGGGAGTTTATTACTTCCATAATAATTGTATTTGATCTCTACAAGCAATAAGAAACTGTTTAGAATATATTAAGAAGAGCTGAATAGAAAAACAATATGTGAGAATAGGCAGCAGTTCAATGATTCATCTAACTTTACATTCATGAGCAAAGGTCCACCCATATCCATTTCTTTTGTTTCATCTTCTGTGCTCTCTCAAGGTTGATAAGGACCTTTGGATCTTTATCTTGCTGTTAAAGTCTACCCTCAATAAAACCTTGATCTACACATATTTTCTACTGTAGTAGAAATAACTAATACTAACTAAATTTGCTAAAATATGAAACAGGATAACTGCACATAAAGTTAATCCCTTGATAATAGTACAAGTCCAGAGCCTTTGCTGCATCTGTTTTCACAATTAATATATAGATGTTTCATTTGTAATGCTTTCTTTTTATCTTATTCTATATCAATACATTTTTAACAGAAATGGAGTTAAAGCAAGAAAAAGTTTTATGAAACATTTCCATTTCAGTGATCAACAGGCACTAGGACTAAGGTTTATAATTTATTAATAACAAGCAATATATGAAAATAGATGAGGCCTTATGAGAAAATGTACTAAGAAATAGGGGTTTTTTTCCATTTTCTCAGACTCGTTTCTTATGCAAAAGTTGCAAATCCTGAAAAGGAATAAAAAGTGTTATAATGTCTCCTGGCACACCTGTGGACTGAATGCAGTAGATAACACTGAGTTTGAAGCAAGGCATTAGTTGTCTTTTTTTGGCGATCTTGGATCACTGCGAAAATCTCCAAGACTACTGGATGATAGAAGAGAGGAAATAGGAAGTGTTATGAATTATAGGTTGAAAGTCACATTTCATTGCCTGTTTCAGATCAAGGAATAGCATGACCCAAAACCAGTTATTGCTGAGAAATTTCCTTTTTACTTGTGTCTTTCTCTGTTAATTGTGTCTTTGTTAACATAGTGTCAAAGGATAATCACAAATGAACTTTGAGCCTTTTAAAATCTGCAGCAATAGAAGTCTGAATCTCCTTCTAACAATAGATGTGAAAAACAAGAGAGGTTAAAGGTGATACATTTATTTTTTAGGTTTTTTTCTCCTTTTGGCACTGATGTTTTCTGACCCAAGTAGGTGGAGACATCTTAAGTGTACTTCCTGCCTACATAAAAGCTAATCAGTATTTTAATCAGAAAATATCCTTGAAACAGTCCTGAAATACATCATGGTGTGCACACAGGGCTTTGGCATTTTTTCAGATTTTTACTTTAACACTGAAAGTAATCCAGTTTATAGGACAAGCAGGGACATGAGGGAAATTAATGGAATCATAGAATACTTTCAGTTGTAAGGATCTTTAATGATTATCTAGTTCCAGCCCCCCTGGAATGGATCGGAATACCTTCCACTACTTCCTGCTCAAAGCCCCATCCAGCCTGGCCTTGAATGCTTCAAGGGATGGTGCATGCAACAGCTTCTCTGGGCAACCTTTTCCACTGCCTCACCACCCTCACAGTAAAGAATTTCTTCCTACTATATAATCTAAATACTTCCTACTTCCTACTATATAATCTATATAATCTAAACCTCCCCTCTTCCAGTTTAAAGCCATTACTCCTTGTCCTATCACTATATGTCCCATCTGCTCCAGATTTCCATAGACCCTCTAGAGTTACTCGAAGCACTGCTCTAAGGTCTCCCCAGAACCTTTTCTTCTCCAGGCTGAACAACCCTGGATCTCTCAGCCCATCTTCATAAGAGAGGTGCTCCAGCCCTCTGAGTATCTTTGTCCTTCTCTGGACTTGGTGAACTAGGTCCATGTCTTTCTTATGTTGGGGACCCCAGAGCTGGATGCAGCACTGCAGGTGGGGGCTCACAAGACTGGAGTAGAGGGAGGGAGAGTAAGCTTTCTCAGGCTGCAGGTCATGCTTCTTTTGATGCTGCCTAGGGATATGGCTGGTCTTCTGGGCAACAAGGGCACAAGTTCAGCTACTTGCTTCGAGCCTGTGCACTTTAAGCTTTCAGTTAAACACATGCTATAAACTTGTAAAAATCTTTTGTGCACTCCAGGAGGGTTCTCCCTCTCTTTTCTGCCTGAGTGTTGCTTTATAGCTCTGTTGCCTGTCTCATACCTTTGTTACCAACTGTCACCACCAGTTCCCCAAGGTACCAAGAGTGGGCTTTTTTCTAAGAAAAGGGATAGAAAAGGTTGGAGGTGGATTGTGTATTTGAGGCAGTTTGGTTTTTTCTGTAACAAGGGTGAGTAGAATACTGTGCAACAGTTTATGATGCACCTTTGAACCAGAAAATATAGCAGGAAATGTTGTACTATCCATCTGCAAACAGTTTATGGATAGTTTTCTGGTAATCAGGAACTAAAAGCACTGAAATGAAACATATTGATTTTTTAAACATTTCTGTTTATTTTTTTATTGTTGTTTTCTTCCTTCTCGCCTAAATGACTGGGTGGATTTATTATTTGGAAATTATCAAGCAAAGGAAATCCAAGTAGTCAGTTCCTCAAAAATGCAGCATCTTCTGAGATGTTCTTAGTGTGCTTTTGGATAGGGAATTAGTGCAGAAATATTCAAGTATTCTCTTGGTATGACAGGATAGAAATCTCAAACAAAATTATTAAATGCTTCCCTGAATGCTAATCCTTGCGGTTTAATCATCATATGTACTTAATTTTTACATGGCTTTGAATATGGCATGCAACCACATTTCCCTTGGTATTCTTTCATCCCTGACCATGTAAATATCCAATATACACATAATTTTGAAATTTTAAGTATGTAATCGTATGCTGATTATGAGGGGGAAGGCAGGTCAGAAGGGATATAGCTTTTGTTTTGAACCACCTTTGTTTACTCTTGATACAGCTAAACCCATTTGCCAAGACTGCTCACTTCAGCTATAGAAGGTGGAAGATGAAGCTGAAAAACTGAAACAGATGGTGTTCATAATTTTGGGTTTGGTTTTCGGGAAAAACTAAATTTTAAAATCTCAATAATAGTATATCTGTCCTCTTTGCCTTCTGAGTGACTTCCTAGAGAAAGGTCCCAACTGATTCAGGGAAAGAACTTTTAACTAATACAACAGAAGATTGCACTGTCGCTTCCTTTGGCACCCAAAAAAAAATTCCACATACAGCATTTAGTATTCTAATCAAAATGAGAGACTGGAAATCCTTACTCAACTGAGATATAACATGGAAATTAATTACTACTGAAAAATATAAAATTTATTTTAAAAAATCTGCTTGTGCCTTTTGTACAGGTTTTGACAGTACTTTTTATGATGTTCAATTAGTCAACAAATTGAAATAAAATGTCAACCAATATCAGTTTATGAGACAGAGAGAGGCACTGGCCAAAGCTTGTTCTGCCAATCCTCATTTTTTTGTAAAGTGTGTTTGGTAGAATCTGGATAGATAAAGTTCTTTTTGATAGCATGAACTTCGAAGTATTATGGATATTACAGTTCTCTATGATAGACAGGCATAATTATGTGAATTGTACTTGGGTTAAATAGTTATTATATCTCAATGGCATTTCAAAGCTACATGACTTCAGCTTGAAATCTTCAACAGTATGAAGACTGATTAGTAATTGTTTTATTATTCTTTCCTTCAAGAAATTTTAAAAAACCAACCAACCAACCAAAAAACCAAAAAACAAACCAAAAAACAAACCAAAAAAAAAAACCCACAAAAAACCCAAGAGGGCAGTTTGCAATTTGAGGATGTTTTCCGCAAGTATAATTTCTGAATAGCTAATTTACTGCATGCTTTTTAATATATAGTAGAAAAAGTAGCTAAACTATCTAAACACAAGCTAAACTTGTTAAACAAAGTTCAGGTGCTGGCTACCCCTAAACTCCCAGTGCCTACTCTTTAATAAACTTGTTCTTTGAGTTTACCTTATCATAGAAACCACCTGCAATTAGTCCTACCCATCTAGCTACAGTTGGTAGTTGCTCATGCTTTAAAAAAAGCTCTGCAGAAGTGTGAACCCATCCTTGAGTATGGAGACTTGCTTGACAGGATGCCAACCCAGGAAGTTTAATCATAAACTCACATAGTTATATAGCTACTTGATTTTATTATTTTTCTGTTCCGTCCGAACATATGCTGGATTATTTATTTTGTATTAAAGTGATGCAATTTTCCGATGGTTTCCATGTTTCTTCCATCTGTGATTGTACTACTAAGTTTTTCTTGCATGTCATTTCAAGTTTATCAAGTTTTCAGGTATATCTGCCATTATGTGTTGCCTTTATTTATTTTAACTGCATTTAAATACTCTGTGTTAAGAAATGTTTTCTGGTGATGAAAACAAGTGGCTGGAACTCGGTGGCATTTGCTTTTTTCTGGTTCAGTGTGCAAGCTATAGAATGTAGCTACAGAATTTCCATATGTGATTTTTTTGTCATAAACAGAATCAATAGAGGTAATTAAGTATACCAAAGAAGACCTAAGAATTGAGCAAGTGCTTCAGGTCCTCCTTTGTCAGCCTTATTCCTGTCCTAAGAAGCCTTATTGCTCTCTTAAAGGTTTTATGGAGGTAAAAATGGAAAAGGCTTATCCAGTGAGGGAGCAGTGTTGCTTAAGTAGGTGTCTGTCAAGGAAATAAATTTATACTTTTTAGAACACTGACAAAACCATGTAAGAGATAGCAGCTGGACCACTTTCAGAGGCCTTGTTTATATCCTACAAGAAATGCCAGATTGGAAGCAAAGTCTAAAATTTGGCTGCAGAAGAGGTCAGGTATTTGGTTTGAAATTAGTCATGGGGAAGGCAGAAAAGGCCCCAAAGCTAAAGGCCAGGATAGCTGTATTTAGAGCAATAGTTCCACCCCTGGTGTAGGAAATGTCTCCAGGGGATGATGAAGGGTTGGCCTTAGTATCAAATAAAACAGTTGTTTACTAGAAATATAATCAACCTCTTATCTTTTAGGAGACTTGATAATATATAGTGTATATGTAGTGTTTGGAAAAAAATACTCATGAAAACCCAACTTGGTTGATATCTGGAATGTTCTATAATTCCTGCCGGTTACCTTGTGTCAGGCCTTTAGATATCCTTGCCAAACTCTGCAGTGCATTTAGAAAGAAAAATAATTACCATATATGAAGCTAATGGAATTGGACACCTAGTAAACACTGAGAATTTTGCTTCCAGGATGAGATCTTGGCAACCCTCTTATAACCTCTCAAAGGCACTGCATTTTTGTTTCTTTTGATTAATTGTTACTGCTCATCACAGACTTATTAAAGCAGATCTTTGATGTTTGATTATATGTATAAAATATCTTTAGTTTTCAAAAATGTGAAGCATCAACTCAGTATGAGCGGATTTCTATGTATTTATCTGTATTAACCATTATGTGACATACTACACATACCTTTACACAGGCAAAGTATTATTTTCTTGCATGTTCTTTGAAATTTTTTTATCTTATCACCATCTTAATTCTGGAATTCATCTTTATTTTATGGACTTATACTTGAAAACACATTTCATGTCTTCCTACATTTATTTGAAATACACAGTTGCCAATTTTCTTTTTTCCTTCCTTCTTCCTTTCTTTCTCCCTCCATATAGTAAGTTTTAACCACTGTAATATTTCTGCTTGTATCTTCTTTCTGTTTCTGTATACTTTTTAAGAAACATATGTGGACTGTGTTTTTTTCATGTTTTATTCAAGTGCAAGAGTTTTTCAATCAAAATTTTGCTTACCATCCCTCTGTCTCCCCTTCTCACCTCTCTGCAGTAAATCCTTTAAGTAATAGATTAGGACAGTAATATTGTTCAGTTCAAGTCTTTCATAATACCTAAGTTTTTTTTCTTTTTCTTTTTAAAATAAATTTATTGGGGATTTTCACTAGCTGTCAGAATTCCTCAGAAATCTGCAGATTGTCTATAAACTCACAACCTAGGAAATAATAGGAAATGCAGTAAGGAGAATAGAAGAAGTCAGATGAGCAAAACGTGTTTGCAAATGGAAATATAATTAAAATAACCTTTGATTTGTTGACTTTTAATTCCCAGTTCTCTATGGATGATGTCTGTATTTTTGTCTGTTTTATATAGTTTATAAGAACAATGGTGGTAGCTGAAAAATCTGTTTAGGAAAATGGGTAGAATAGCATTAAAATCTATTTAACATTTTCTGTTACATCTGTCTTATGCCTATATCACAGAATTTTCCAAATTCATTAAAAAAATGCAAGGGTAGGAACTATATTTTTAAAAAACAGAAGCATTTTAGACTGAGCGAAGAAGCTTACTCAGTTAAAATTTTATGGCGATGTTCACAATGATTGAAATTCTCACCATTTTCAGTGCAGTAGTACTGAAATTTTACAATTATTTTCTATTTTCTCACTGTTATTCATTTCATTAAAGTCAATTTAGTACAAGTGGTAGTAGTTTACTCAAATCGTTTTGCAGTTGACATATTTCTGCAGTGAAAAATGGAAATGGGAAATAGGAATAACAATTCAGAGGGAAAATTTTTCTCTTGGATTTGAAAAGTGCAATTAAAGGAAATACTTTCTTAAAATTTCTCTTTTCCAAAATCTCTTGTTAAAATGATTGTAATTGAAAAAAAGAAGTTAAAGTAACTAGTGCTTGAAGAAGCTTTTCCTTCATTCCCTTTCCCTCACTTGCTGTTGCTCATGCTTTCTCCTACATGTTCTCACTCCTCTCTCCTCTCTTTCTTTCATTCTGATGGAAAGTCTTCACAATTAAAAGTCTTCACAGTTCAGGCAGATGAACCACTGTCAGCATAAGCTTCACCAGTTCAGGATAAGGACTGTTTTGCATTTATTGCACTGTGACAAGGCCTCAAAAGGTTCTTCAGAATTAGAGGAAAAATTCATATTTTCCTTTTCAAATACAATAATCTCAGAGTTACTGTAGAAATTCCTTTTCTGTGAGTTTTGCTGAGTTGCTGCATTCATTTTCCTGCTTGGAGGAATTAAATACTTGCATGATCCTGACAGATGTATAAAATGCAGACCAAATTGCTTAAGTTCTCAGTGGGTAAGAAAGGCAGGGTAGAAGCCTAAATTTTTAATGTGAAAATTCTGATTAAAGAGGTTTCATTAAAGACATTATGGAAAATTATTTTAGAGAACTGGTAAATTCTTGGTAATATTAAATGTTTTTACTGGTTTGCTTTAATAGAATTGACATTACAAAGCCCTGTATTTTGTTTTCTGGAAATTACTATATTATCAGTATGCTTAGAGAATAATTAAGTAATTTTCTTACCTACTTAAGTGAAAAATCCTTTATGATTCTTTTTTAATCTCAACTGTGGTGTTCTTCCATAATTGTGTTCTGATTTGTTGTTCTGGTGTTCTTGGTTTGTGCAAGTGCTTATAATTTCTCTAGGTCTTAATATTACACTTTTAATATATGCCTGTGAAACAGTTAATGTGTTCACCATCAAAAAAAAACATATACAAGTAGCTATGGAATTGCTTATAATCTGTTACAGCTTCCTAGTATGAAAACCATCATACAGCACCTATAAATTCAACTGCCTTCTTGGACATATAGCAATTAAGATTTTGATGAAAGCAGAACTTCCTCTCCACTGCATGCAGAAATGGGTATGATCTCAATGTACACACACAAAATATACCTGCAGTTCATCATTTGCTAGGCAAGATATTTTCTTACTGATAATCTGGCTGTTTTACCCAGGGACTTGCCATGCAAATTATAAACTGATGATAATTTGTGAATGTGACAGATGTGAGTTTAATATGCCAAACCTTGGTTCTAGTTTAAATATATCTAAATAAAGTAGATAAATACTAGAAACATATCTGAACCTGCAAGTGGTGTGTGGGATAATATTTAAAATTTCTTGCTGAATGCAGAAGGATATTTTCTCATTATATAATTTTCTGCTTTTTCTGTTGATGTTGGAAACTGACATAGAACCTGGAAGTAAATGCTCTTCTATAGTATAGTGTGTGTCCAGCATATGCGCCAAACATTAACAGGTATTGATCTTACGGTAATTTATCAAAATTTATCTGCTGGTCTTTCATAAACTACCTTGCCAGTAAATGCATGATGCAAGTCCTTTGGCATTTTTTCACCTTTCCTATCTGTACTTGTTTCCTTTTTAATTTCCCCCTGTAAGTGATTTCTTAAACTAAAGATTTGTTTGTTTTTTATTTGTGCTGTCAAGTACAGTGCAATATTACTATTTTTCAGTTTGGAAGAGAATGAGGGAAGTAAGCTTAACTAAGCTTAAAGCCTATAGAATCCTAATGAGAACCTGCATTCAGAGTACTTGAATGCCACATCTTGCTAGTTCAGCTTCTGTCATAGGAATTGTGTAAGCAAACCTTGTACCTCTGCAGAATCTCTCCAGGTTTCAAGAATAGCAATAGGTATGCAAGTGGTGATCTGGTAGAAGAAAGCAATTTTGTGGTTCAATAGCAGAGTATTCTCCCTGATAGGTGAATAAATTGAAGCATCAACAGCACATTCCAAAAGGTAAAGCATAATGGATTGCTGCTGTTGCAGTTTAGGGAAAGTTTAATGTCTGCTAGATAGCACCCTTCCTTTTAGAAAATGACCTGTTAATTCTCACAGAGAGAAAGCTCAAGCAGTCGCAAATGACAATAGCTTTATTGCAGCAGTTTGATTTTACCTAGAGGATGGAGGCATCTTTGTTTTCCAGCTTTCAGAATTCACTAGCAACATTTTCTGTTGTCTTACTTTTGAGAAAACTGTTTTTAAATTAAATATTCAAAACATAAAAAATGGGAGATATTACTGTAAAAGTCTGATTTTCTTTTCTAACAATTAATTGCTCCAACATGCATATTAATTACATCTTTAAAACTCATGAAATTTTCGTATCTGCTTGCATGATAAAATTGTCATTGGAGATTATACAGAAGTGTGAAGTCCTCTGGAGTGCTTCATTTTGTCCTTTTTTAAAATTAACATCTGTAGTATTTTAAATGCTTAGGGAAATAGTTATCCTATTGGCTTAGATGTTATTCAGTTGCTGAAATTGCTTAGAATTTGAGTTTTGGATACACTTCAACTTTTGTTTACTTTTTATAATGCTAACTGGGAATTAACTCTTCCTCCCTAAAGTAATGTAAGATAAGCAGTGTTTTCTGTCAGAAACAGAAATTCACAACTGCCCTTTTAGTTGTCTTACTAATCATGTTTATTTAACTCTCAACACAGTCTAAAATGGACTTTAGTGATATTTCCAGACTTTGCTATCTAGTAAATTCTTGCCTGAGTGAAGTTGCCAAGTCAGCCCCTGAAGGCAGAGCTGTGTGCCTTTAGCTTCCACTAAAACACATAATGTGATACTGGTTATCAGCAAACACCCTAGAAATGTGCCTAAAATATGCTCATTGTGCAGAAGCATCCTTTCAGCATCTGCAGCCATTGGGATTATGTAATGAGCCTCCTCCTTGCTTTATTAAAGTCACAGAAGAATTTGATGACATGTCACAGCAGAGGACTGTATGTCCTGCATACAGAACAACTGAATCAAAACAAAATATTCAGGGGGTGGGGGCAAAAAAAAGCCTTTATAAATGTTCAGAGTTACAGATGTCTAGCCTGGCTATTGCTGTAGTATAGGTAAATATTATGTTCTTGTTTTGGTTTTGTTTTTTTTTTCCTTTCTATGTGTTTGGTGTAAATGAAAGACAAAGAATTGCTAACTTAGCTATAGACAGCATGGTACAAATGCAAAGGTCCTTTAGACAGGACTCTGCGGTTTTGATTCTGATAGGTGTACTTTTGCTCTGTCCAGTTCATTTTTTCTATGTGAATACTTGTCTCTTGCAGTAGAAAGATGAGGCACAAGGAAATTTGAGTTTTTCTATCACTAGCTAATAAGCTTTCATAATTGACTATAGTTGCAGTAATGTGTTTTATTGCAGAAGGCTACAGATACAAATATTTTGTGTTCCCCAAACATATTTTCTAATTTCATTATATCAGGAATTGGTAATTGCTGCATTTAGAGATGGTTTGCACACAGATATCCTTGTCTCACCCTTCTTAAGATGTGTGCTCAGAGACTGTGAGGGTTAGCCCCCCTCATCATTCCTTGGTCCATAACCGGATCCTGTGACAGGGATCCCAAATGCCTCGCTTCAGTACTGTCCAGAGTTGTAGCCTCATCTGCAGCCTCCCAAAGATGGATTAGCTAATTAATTATAGATTCATCAGGTTATTGAGTATAATCCTTTTTTAGGCCCCCAAGGTCCTTTAGGGACAAGAACTCAATAGTGACTTGTGATTTTGGGTCAGTTGCTGGAGCTGGTGTTGAGGGTCCTTTCCCCAGATCATCACCGAGCTGCCAGTAGGTTTTGGTTGTGTTTCCTGCCTCTCCTGGTAGGAGCAGCAGCCCTAGGCTGGGGCTCACAGTCTGGTTTAGCTGCTGGGTGGGCTCTTGTTCGGGCTCTGAGGGGCTCCTGGGGGTTTCCTGAGTGCAGTGCAGCTTGGCCATCCCCCAGACGATAGTCCTGGTCTTCTCAGATCGAACTGTTCCAAAAAACTTATGGCCTCAACAAACTAAAAAAGAACTAACAAAAGCAAAGGAGAGCTCTGTCCCGCTGTCTGTCCGTGCTACAGACAGCATAGCCTGAGAGAAGAAACACAGAGCAGTGAGTGCAGTTCTTGAAAATAGACTGCTTCTTTCACCCCCTTCACTCCTGGAACCAGTTTTAAAGGTGCAGAACACAATATTCAGCATAAAAAGAACAAGATAATTTGGGATACAAGCATCATAAAGTTACCCTAGGACAAGCGGTAAATACTATTCTCACAATATTCCAATAATGATGAAAATTGGAGAGAAACAGCTCCTCTCTTCCTGATAAGTGTTGAAACTGCAAAAGCATGTTGTTGGAGATGCTGCTGAATTATCATCAGTTGCTTAAGTTATTCCACAGTATTCTCATGGCTAAGGTGATTACTTAAATTTGAATGATTCTGTGTTTCATTAAGGAAAATAACTATAAAACAATGAATAGTCCAGATTTTTCTTTCACTTAGAATATTGTATTTCCTATGGCATTTACAAACAAGGAATTTTCAAATTTCCACGTTGTTTGCTATCACATCATTGTAGGCAGTGTCTGGCAGTGGATTCCATTTTTTATCAGAATCCTACTATAGTGTTGCTACTAACACCTCATTTAAGACTCTGCTTCTCTCTCTGGAGAGAAGACTGTTGTGAAGAAATCATTATAGGACCATTGTTTTAACCTTGATACACATTAATTTCTAACAAGTTATCAATATACAAATGACAGGATGATCTCATTAGAAAAAATCATATGTGACTTTCAGGATAACATTTCAGTTTAACTTGAGTCAGGGTAGATAAGTTACCCAAAACAGGGTAATCTTCTGTACTGATTGGTAAAGAGATATTTTAAATATTCCTCCCAATTCTCTGTAAATATTAAAAAGAAGACATTGAAGGGTGTCTCTAAATAGCCTTGCTGTGTGTTGTTCTAGTGCCAGAATGAGAAGTGAGTTATTACTAGAAAATTACTGACACAGAATTGTGAAAGACAGAATTCAGTCATCTTTTTTAGGGCATCTAGTTACTTTACATAAGTTTGTTAAACTAAAACTCAGAATGCTTGAAACTCTGGATTTAAGACATGCCTTTGAATATAAGTATGGGAACTTAGAGAAAATACAGACACATGGGTATTTTGCTTGGTAACTAACTGAAAAATCTGCAAGAAATGCTATGGGACATAAAATATAGTTCATCAAAAGTAGCCAAAGGACAAAGAAAAGAAGTCTGGTTTTGTTTTGTTTTAAAGTAAGCTAAATATACAAGTGGATGAGCTTCCGAGGCTTTGATGTAGCTGGCTTTTTATATTAGGTTTGTTCTGCCAGTTCTGACCAGGACAGAGCATGCATGTCAAATCCTTTTCTAAACAAGTCTCTCTGATTTCTTCCAGAGAACCAGCCTTAGTAAAGCAAGACAAGGTTAACCCTTATTTAAGAAAAGTACAATGTAAAGTACAATGTGAGAAAAAGATTATAGCTTACTGAAATTGTGCTTCTAACAACAGATATTGATTTAAGCCATTAAATAAAAATAATGGTATTGTTTCCAAAATGAGATGAGGACAATTCAAAATAAATAACAAAGTTTCAAGTTACTAGAACAAATGATAATTTTACAAATCATCCTTTAGTTTTTCTGGAAAAACACTGAAAATAATAATTCATCAATTCATAAGATTTTATAGCTGAAGAAAAACAAATTTTTGGCTAAAATGTGAGGTATATAAATGTGTTTCTTTTTCTTTTACTACAGCCATAAAATTAATATTGGTATCAGTAATGGTGTAAAAGTAAATTCTTAGAAAATATTTACCTCCCTGTAATAAGTATTGGTATAGTATGTCTTTTATGAAAAAAAAATTAGGACAAAAAGAACAGTTTTGAAAGATTAAATCTAATTCTTCAGAAAAGGAATGCACATGGTAAGAACCCCTGCTGAAGCCACATCTAAATCCTATTTTATACTCAAACAGTGAAAGACCAAGCACAGGATTCCCAAGTCTGAGCAGGCAATATTTGGACTGAAACATTTAGAAACAGTGCTGTGGATAATGACATTGTGCAAAGCTTTCAGATAGAGGTTAATATGTAATAACAGATAAGTACAAGTATGATTTTAGTGAAAACATTGTGAAATCAATGACTGGGGATTTGGAGAACATAAATGTAACTTATTAAAGGAAATATTAGGGATAGGAAATAGCTGTTTATACTCAATTTGTTGCATACCACTTGTATATTTCATGTTTACTCACCCATGGAATGTTTCAGAGAAAACATTGGGAAACTATATCAACTTTTTGCCAATGGAAAATGCAGTGCAGCGTTATTTAAGGACAGAATAACATTTTTTGGAGTCCAGATTTCAGACTGTAACTTTATCAGCTTTGAATGTTGTCTTGACCTTGTTGGAAAATAAATGCAAATTCTGTGATTTCTCTGTACCCATTTTCTCTTATTTGTGTGGGAATCCATATACTTTTAAACATGGTAACCAGATCTAGTTATTGCTTTGTATCACCTAGTATCTTCCATGAATTAGAATCTCTTTCTACATATGGTCAAAAGGATTTCTCATAAGCTGTCAGAAAGCAGCTGGTTTTCAGCCCAAGTGTTTTACAATTTTAATTTGTGGTTAGAAGGAAAGGTTATTCACGTAAACTCCAGAAAACGTGAATGAGAGAAATATTCTCTCTAAAATGAGAAAGAAGTATTATAAACATAAAACATCTGAAATAAATGCCAAAACAATTTTGAGAAAGCCAAAGGTATTTTTTTAAATTTTATTTTAGTAATCAATGTCAAACTTCACAAATATCAAAACCATAAACTTTCGGACCCCCCATTACAAATTTTAATTTGCAATGACTTGACTCTGATTTTCTTTGGCTTTACTGGAGTATCTACTTAATACCCTATATATATGGAGATTCTTGGAAAGAGATCTAAAAGACTAGTAATATTGTAGCTTATTTTAGCCAGAAATTTCAATGGCTTTTGTTCTTGTTTCATATAAGTGAATAATACTTTTTATTTTCTTTTTTGTTTGTTTGGTTGGTTGGTTGGTTTTTGGGGTTTTTTTTTGAAAGGTATAGACTTCTACAAGACCCTTTGAAATAAGCTGTATTTATTAATGTGAAAGTAAGTAGAACTGTTTTTTTAGATACTAATAATTTCATCTCTTCTGAATGCTTGCAAATTGTAAATTTCTGTGAGTTCTAAGCTCCCAAAAGATTATTTAGTCTTGTGCTGCTTGGAGAAAAATCCAGCTGTACTCCTTACCAGTCCTCAAAGCAATGATGTTGCACACATCTTGTAGACTGTGGAAATAATAGGTTTATCAGATCCTTCTATGAATAAAAATTATCTAAAATGTAATTTGATTAGGTCTATTATTATGATATTGGGTGGTAGTGCACGTGTGTGTGTGTGTGTGTGTGTGTGTGTGTGTGTATTCCTATAATAATCCTTTTTGAAGATAATGTTACTTAAAAATCTTTTCTGGTACTCAAGAGGAAACCTCCATCTCGCCAATTTAGAAATTGTGTCTGATAGTCATTGCATGGGGCACAAGATGTGCTAAAAATGTGAGTTCACTTTTGATTTTCTGGTATTCACCTGGAAAATACTTCTGCGTTCATTTCAGTTTTGTTAAGGGGTTTTTGGATGTTGCTTTTGGTTTTTCCATATTTGACAGTTGTGCTGAAGATGCATCCCTCAGGCCAGTTCCATGTTTATTGATGGAACAGGTGCAGCGTATTGCTGGTCCAAGAGTATTAGGATGTTGTGTGCTTCTAATTCTTCACAGATTCAAACTTATTAAGACTGGACCTTTCTCTCTTGGCTTTGATTGCCAAGAGCTGTGTCTACAACTACCTTCTCTGCATTCTCAACTCTGAAGAGCCCACTATCTCTCCAGTGGGGTAGAATATGAGTCTCACTGCTGAGGCTTATTTCACACGGTCATTTAGAGGTCACACAGACTTCACACAATCTGTTAGAAGTCAGGTTTTAGGCATATAATCTGAGCTTGCTGGAACTGGAGCAAACTTTGTATGTAAGTCAACTTTTATATGTAGATAAGCATTATTTATGAAAAAATAAGGCTGCTAAAGCAGCACTCAAAATGTAAAACTGTGACAGTGCGATTACAATTTGAATTTCTTGGCAGTACATAGTTGCAAGGTCATTTTTATATGTGACTATCCTTAAATGAAACAAAAAATCTGTAGCTCTAAATGCAAACTACATTTGATACTCTCTTGTTTTACCAAAATGCCAGATGTTTCAGGTAGGGTGAAGCTGACTCTTTAGAACTGCTTTATTGAGTTCAGTCAGAGACAGCCTGCCAAAATACGGCAGATTAACTCCAAATCACTGCAAATGTGCTCTGGGAAGGAGGAAAGACAGCAGTTGTTTCTAGACCAATTAATTACACACTTTGAGTTACTGTTTTTAGTGGGTGGTGGTGTAATAACCAAATGACCCAAATATTCCATGGAAACCTTAGAAAACATATTCTGTTTGAAGAATATTTTTACAGTGTACTGTACAGCTTTGATCTTGCAGAGAACTTTTAATGCTAAGAATCATTTCAGAGCAAGTCATAGCCATAGCAAGTGAAGGAGGTATTTTAAACCTGCTGTAGCAAACATAGTTTTCTTAGATGGATGGGAGTCTGAAATATTTCCAGTCTTCTGTAGCTTATGTTGCTTTTTCTTTCATAGTTTTTTTATGGATTCTCAGTAGTAGATAATGTTAGAGAAGCACATTCCAGGAGGCCTCTTCTGCTTTGGCCTACTTTCAACATAGCAGTACAGAAAGATGTGAGAGGATTAGTTCAGGCTGTAGG
The DNA here is from genome assembly GCA_034336665.1 of Luscinia megarhynchos. Taxonomy (NCBI): domain Eukaryota; kingdom Metazoa; phylum Chordata; class Aves; order Passeriformes; family Muscicapidae; genus Luscinia; species Luscinia megarhynchos. The sequence goes on along the minus strand of CM067566.1, from coordinate 37,281,857 downwards.
CTCATGTATGCACTTCCAACAAGCATAAGTCAAAGCTGCCATCACCCTGCTCCGGCCTCCGTCTGCCAGGCTGGTTCCATGGATCTTCTTTGCTTGGATCAGATAAAGAGTAGCCCAGGATGCCATGCCAGGTGAAGAGCAGTAAATGCAGCAGATAGCCTATGTAAATGCTTGTGCTGGCACTAGGGTAGTGGGAAGTGGTGGGCAGTGGGCTCTGAATAACAATGACACATTTAAAAATCTCTATATGAAGCTGCGACTTCGGAAGTCCTGCCATTCCAGTAATGATGTTTTCCTACTAACTAAAACTACTGGAAGAAATGTTGTTGTTGCTCTTGGGCTTTTCTGTTTTGTTATTTTTATTTTTCTGTTTCATGACAGTGCAGTATAAATGGTTTTTAGCTTAATGGCAAGGATTTCTGGCACGGGATTTTTATCCATGAGTTCATCTGCTCTTTATGTTGCTGATTTTTGTTTCTCATTGAGGATTTACAGTCCCTTGAGGTTTGGTAACTGAAAAGATAAAGCTGAGGTAGGAAGTATCCTAGAAAATCAGGCTCCAAAGAAACACCTGCAACTGATTTATACTGTCTGTTTAGTGAGATTCACCCTAGGCTTCAGAAAAGTACTAGGGAATGCTTGCTCATTTGGAGAGTTGTAGAAACTTCCATAGGGACAGACCAGTGTAAATCATTGTTCCTTTCCACTTATTTTGTTACTCTTTTTCCTTTTCCTTCTCACCACCTGTACTGTCTCCTACCCCTAAATTCTCATCTCTTCAAACACAGTAGCCTCTCCCCAAACTCCTTCCATTTTTCTGCTATTTACTCAAAGCCAGATAAGCACCCTAACTATGAAAATTATCAAATAGTAATGGTCCTCTTCAGGGTGAGCTTGTCTTTCCTTCTGTTGTACAGTGATAGTGCTACTGGGAATCTTGCACCTTGCACTTTCAGAAAAAGTTATTTTTTTCCAAATTTATGCAATGCAATTGTGAATTTTGTTTCATAGGTCAGCTAGTAATTGATTTGAGAGGGAAGAATAAAAGTACATTGTGTGTCACTGAGGTGACAGAAATAAATCATAATTATTTATTAGAAATACTATTTATGTTACACAGCAGTCAAATTGCAGAAACCATTGTATCAACAGAGAGGTAGGAAACTGCAGCAATGGTGCCTAGAGGGATGATGAAGTGACTGTGCAAGAGAGGAAAGCTCAAATTCCTAAATTACTGATAGAAAAAGTTTCTGTTCCACTTAATATTTCCATTCTTTGTCCCCAGCTATGTTGGTCTCCATCAGATTGTGTTAAGACCAGCTGTGCATGTCTGAGATATTGAAACCTCTTTACAATATAGTGAAAATATTTATTTTCTATGAACATCATAACAATCCATATAGAATTACGATGATTTTAGAGCCATAGAGACACTTCACAAAATTATGTAAGGCATCAGACTGTAAGCAAAAAGTCCATCAAACAGTATAATCTGAGATAAAATAGTTAAAGTAGTCAGAAAACATGGCAAATTTTATTTCCTAAGAAGTAGATAATTTGTATTTTATGGTTACAGTTCTTTTTCTACAACTAATATTTGCAGTTGAGTGTTTTTCTCAGAATTAAAGAAAAGTAAACTAGATCAGATAAATTAGGATGCAGCCATGTCAGCTTCTTATCTAAAGCCTAGTCCACGTGCAAAAATGTCTGGAGCTCTTTTCTGGTTTGCTGTAAAAATTCCATCACCAAAGGATTTTTTGCTTTTAATGTCAGACACCAGTATGCAATATTTTGAGCTTTTGAGGCCAATGTTGAAGATGGGTCTGTATCTGTGTTTTTCTGTTCATAGCTCTGCTTTAGGAGAATAAAAAAGGAAACATTTTTTTAAAGTAAATTGCATCTCGTGTTTATAGTAGCATTTACTCTAAACATCCATGAAAATGGTTGTAGGGTATCTGTGTTTGGGTATTTGTGAGTGGCTGCAGCATGGACCCCTGTGCATTGATATGAACTGTATGCTGCAGCTGGTTTTTCTCATTTGTAAAGATATGACTCTTAAAACTATTTCCACAAAGAAAAAAAAAAACACCAAAAAACCCAACCAACCTATTAATATGCTTCCATAATGGCTTTCTTTTGCTGAAGTGGCAATGTGAAGAAGGATTTTCCTGGGAAGATTAAAAACACTGGGTGCTCCAGACAGAACAATTGAGCATTTTGGAATGAATTATACTGACTTGCTGAACCAGACTCTTCTCCCTGTGGGCATGTATTTGTTTGCATATATTTATCAGTCTGCTTGGAAACAGAATGAGAAACATTCATACATTGCCTTTTAGAGAAGAATCTGAATGGAACTTTTTTCTTAATGTATTAAGGGAAGAAAGCATCCTAGGGAAGACTGTAGCCACTTACTGTAAAGCAGGAAGAGGCTGTAAAGGCGCTTCTTCCCACTGATTTTCACACAGTGTGAGTTGCTAGTTCATCTTTCCTTTAGATAATTCCATGATCCAGTTTAACAGTGAAACATACTATAACTCCCATTCTCCTAGTTTAAGCTCCCTAAGGGAGGTGTTTCAGGAAACCCTTACTTGCTTGTAATTTTTTGACTGTGAGGCTATTTTACTTCCTTATTTTCACTCATGACCACACATGAAGCACTTCAGACTTAATCTGGTTGTTAGGACTTTAGCAACAAAATCAAATGCTTCCAGAATTAAAAGTTCTTAAACTAATGGCTCACTTTATGCATTTAATATTTTAATAGCTTCTCATGAAAAAACTTACTGGTTTGTTAAAATTATGACCTTATGGCCTCAAAATCAGGTTAGGTCTGATATTAACCATGATACTTCACAGGGCACAGGTCTATCTAGCAAGAACACAGAGCAATTACAGCTACTGTCAAAGTGCTGGAATTCTCTTCCCTTGTGACCGGAAAAACTGTTCCAGAGTTTGACATAAAGCAAACGCTCACCAGTCGCTGTGCAAGAGGTTACTTGCAAAGGAATACGGGCTGTTCCCACTGCTCAGTGCACACAAAGAAAGCTATATTAGGAGCCTGCTCACACATCACTGATGTTGATAGTAAGGAGGCAGGTTCTTACAGTAGTTGTTTTGATTATTGGTCTGTAGGCCTGAGAACACTCCAGTGTCTCCAGTGCCCCATCAATCCATGTTTTGATTTTATCTTGTGAAAAGACTCAGAGTGCACTGTTCACTCTTCTCAAATTTTATTTTACCGTCTAAGAAGACTGATTTTCTTGCTTTTGTTCTACTTTTTATGTCCTTGAAAATCAATGCTATTGGACATTTGCTAATTTCTTGGCTAGGTTGCTTATAGCTCCCACTACTAGAACTCTGAATTGAAAACCAAAATACCAATACAAATAACAGTGACAGTTCCACTCTTTTTGTTTATTCATTTTTACTTTCTAATTCAACCGACTTATACATTCAAAGGGAAGCTGGTGCCTATCTTGGTTAATTGTGGATGTCTGCTTACATATTTGCATAAAGCTTTAAAGCAAGGCTGTTTACTTTCTATGGCTACGAAAATATATTGGCAGGAGTTTTAAAATCTTGGGGAGAATTTGCTTTTCAGTAAAAGCAGTAATGGAATCATTCACTTTCACCCACTATCTAGTAGACTATAAAAACTGGTAGAAGTTTTTAATAAGGAACAATGCCAAAGTACTGATTGTTGAAATTGAGTAAATAGGGATGTATGGTATAATACAATTTTTAATGACCTCCACTTTTTGATTTATTGACAGTTTACACAGAAACTGTAGATTTTTCCTTACAAATGGCAGTGGTACCCATAACTCGCCGTGAGGATTTTCTGCTCTATGCTTTGCCTGTTCTTTTTCTGGGCCACAACAGTCTTACTAATATAACCTGTGTAACACTGAATTTCTTTTCATGTACTTTCCTTTTACTTTTACCCAAACTTGTTCTCTATCCTAGGGATCAATAAATGGTTCAGACTGAAAATTATTAATCCAGTTCCATTTTCATCCATATATAGTAATTACTAAATGTCCTTTAGTTCATTTTCATTGTTTAAAAAAAACCCCAAAGCCAGCAAACATTTTGGAGTGATGTACCTCAACCACGAGGTGGGAGGAGAGGAGAGCTTTAGCTTATGTCAGACAGACAAATCAAAGTCAAGAGGTGAAGCTCCCAAAGGAAGGATCTAAACAGGACAACTGTTTGACAGTGTCCTGCAGAATCTCAAGACCAATATCACATCAGTCTGTGTTCTGGACCAAGTATGAAGCAATATTCCTGAAATTTATTTGTGGTCAGAATTACTCTCATGAACTGTCCCAGCATTACAGTTTAGACTTGGTGTATCCTGAAGGGTTAGTTGCTAAGTAGTTGGGAAGGCTTAGAGAAGTTCTTGCAAACATTTCAAGATAGGTTCCCTTCCCCCCTTGCCTTGCAGAGAGACATAATCTGTCTCATGGAAATGTAGCCAGAGAGACTGCCCTACAGATATCTTGGTCCAGTGATTTGAAGCTGAAGTGGTTTAGATTTAAGGCCACTGCACAAAAATTAATTTAGTTATGTGACTGAGTAATATTTTTTTGAGTTGAGATGAACACATTGGGAAACAATTGCATGTTTTAATTCATTACTGTATTCAGTAAGGATGAATTATAGATACCAGATGCTCAATAGTGACTTTGTAGATGGAACCTGTGGTTGCCTTATGCAGATGATTTTGCCAGACCTTCAAAGGGAGTGCAGAGGGACAGAGTGGTTGATGCTGGGGGATAGAAGGGGCAGCAGGTACTTTGGCAGGTTTCTCTCTGCCACTATAGTTACCAGTGAATTCCCAAGCTGAATGTCATTGTCAGTGAGGAAAGTTTGCTCGAATAGGTAGGGTAGTGTCAATTACCTCTCCCTCCTGCAGAAATGCAGAAACCAAGCAGTTTTGCCAAGCAGGAATCTACTTCTGCTCCTTGAACTGCTTGTTGCAGGATTAAAGAGGGAATTAGTCTTTTTGCCTCCCACATATCTAATATTCCACAGATATTTTGGAGAAACAAGAGCAGAGAAGTAATATTTGTCAACATCATGGCCCTTTTTTAATCCATACAAAGAAGAATTTGAAATGTGCTGCTTCCTGTTGGCAAAGAATGAAATCACCCATATTAATTCGTGTGAGAAGCAGTTTACAGAAAACAATATTGCTTAAATTGATGTCTGTATTCAAATACTGTTCATATCTGTCTCCCAAGTGTTATATGTGTGCTGCTGTAATCTTGATATGCTCTGTTGTTTTCTTCTTAATTCTTAAGAACTTCAACATTCATGTTAGCATCCAAAAAATATTATCTACCTCTCCAGTTTTGATCTAAGAATTCAATGTATGTTTAGTAACCTCTAATGTTTTATTTAGTAAACCGTTCTACACTGCATCAGGGGGACTGCAGGATCTCATGGAGTATGTGTGCCCACGGCTGTCAGATGGGCTTTCTTAACTTTGCTTACTTTACTTTACTTTACTTTACTTTACTTTACTTTGCTTTACTTTAAAGTAGGATCAGAAGGAATTTGTCTCAATAGAAACAAAAGGTAAGGAAAGCATACTCTGTTTCAGAGATGTCATGGCATTCTGAAGTAGGTGGAGTAGGTGGAGTTCTTGTAACCTGCTTCTCAGCCACCTTACTATCCTTTGAGTTTCATAGTTTTCTCAAGGAAGTATTTTATATATTCTTTTTAAGTTGTTTGTCCAGACACTAAGTGTGAAGGTTTACAGTTTTTTGTTCTCTTCATCTGAAGTCTCAGGTGCCACATACTCCTTAAGGAGATACATGTCAGAACTTAGCTCCTTCATGTTGTTTGCAGTAGTTTTTTGTCTGGCTTATGCTGTGGCAAGGGCCATACTTTGCCACAAAAAAGTATAAACCTGTATTCATCAACCCCCACCTTACAACTTCTCCCTTTGCAAAGGCGCCGGCAATTATGCAGCCACGTGATGAGATCAATTAAGTAGCTGATATAGTTGGAAAGTAAGCCAATAAAAAAGGGGGGGAGGGGTGTTTTCTGGCCAGATCACTACCCTTCCAGTATTTGCCAAAAAAAAACAGTGAAACTGCACTGCACTTTTAGTGTGGAAGGTGGCTTCGATATGTCTTTAACTAAAATCTTTCACATGTCACTCCTGGTACAGAGTACTTTAGAACAGGGGTTGTTGAAATATAAAACTTACAAGATCACTGACTGTCCTGTGCAGTGGTACCTTGGGAAACTTTCCTGAACAACAATTCACTAGGAATACTTCTTGGTAACATTTATTATGTTGATTCTGACATGGCTCCCTGTAGAACAAAAATCTTGACATTGATGAATGTCTTGAAAGGTTTACAGGAATTCTTTAAAGCTGCAAATACCTGAAAATTTAAACAGAATATATATTTGAAGAAAATCAAGGGGAAAAGAAACCACTTAGAATTTCCCATTTTATTTTGTGCAGTTCTTTTCTGTCCAATTTGTGGATTTTGTCATACACACGTTATATTATCATGTGAAGGATTTATTGATCTTCATTAGCAAATCTGTTTGGACTGATTTGAAAGGTAACATTATTAAACCAATCAGAAATTTTGTGCCAGATAATCAGAGTAGAACAGTCTGTTTTCTGTAGTCTGACTATGTTTAACACCACTTCTTAAAGTTGTTTGTTTTGTAAAGCACTTTTGTACTTGGAAAATATTTTTCAAAGTTAAGTTTTCAGTATAGATCCACAGAATTCTTTCTTTGCATTTCCAGCTCCTCTATAATAAATTCCATCTGTGTTTTAGCTATATTTGTATTGATTTTTCAGCTATGCTAGCTTATGTCTGTTCTCTGCCTTATTGACCCTAAAGTCAACCAAAGTGATGGGCATACAGCCAATTTCAGATGGCATTTGGTTAGTTTACTCCCTTTTAAAATAGTTTAGGAAATGTTACTCAAATATTTCTCTTTTTGTCAAGACTGTTTAACTTTCACAATTTCACCCCCTTTGCTCTGAATTTCATCCTCCTCAATATTTTTCCAGTTCTAGGGAAGGGGATTAGAAATATACCACCTCTAGCTATATTCATTGCAGTTTTCTTTCCAAACTTCTAGGTTTTTTGTCTAGCTATGGGGCTTTTTCCCTAATACTGAGTTTGTATATAATTTTACTTTGTACTACTTTGCATTTATCTTTTAAGACCTAGTTACATAACCCCAACATGCACCCGAAACTCATAACTTTAAATGGAATTAGGCTGCGCAAGGAGTGCAAGAACAGGCATTTGGAAAATAGTCTAGTGGAATTCCTGTCTTTTCCCTGTACAAGGAGTATTTGTCTTAAAGAACCTCCATGGCTCTTGGAAACTTACTTCACTTCTTCTTAGGTAATCTATGTTGCATTAGCATTTTTGGTCGGAAGCTGGTTGATTCCTATAGGCTTTACTGCAGTGTGAGTTGGGGTTTTTTTTCCTTCTGTTTAGGTTTGTTGGGTTGGGTTGTTTTTCTTTTTTCCTTTTACCATTTTTCTGAAATGATTCCTCTTTTATTTGGTGGCTATTGGAGTTTTGGGGGTTTTTGCCATTCTCTAAAGTGATTCATTATTTAGTTTCCCAGACCAGTGACCAGAATTGCAGCTCCTTGTTTCAAAAGCCCAGACCTTTACTTATATGTTGTTTTATTGCAGAATGTATGGATACTGTTCAAGCAATATCTGATTAAAGTATGATAAGAAAGTATATTTAGTGATTAGAATTATCAGACATTTCATTTTTTAAGAATGACATCCCAGATCATGTATCACACCATACTGTTGATAATACCATTCTCCTGGCAGTATTTTTTAGGGCATGTTTTTTCTCATTGCTTACTGGGAAATTAAAAAAGAAATAAAAATACTGTATTGCCTTCTACATACACATGGGACTGTTTCCTCACTTCACGGTGTGTTGTATTCTCTGGAATGTGTACCTGAGTAAAGGAAGCATTTCTTAGAAGAACAAGCCAGGAAACAGTGATATAAATAAATCAGTCAGACAGTCACAGTTTTGAAGAGTGAGCTGGTGTGGTTACCTAGCTGACTGTATCCAAAATCCAAAAAAGAATTGCAGTTCTTAAAGGTGTGCTGAGGGGGACAAATGATCCTAAAGCATGAAACAAAAGGTGCAAGGAAGAGCAAGTAATTTAGGGTAATAATGAAATTCTGACTTCCTTTTGTGCCAGTGAAATGGCCTGCCAGCAATAAGGGGAGTTTGTGTGCAGAAAATAGTTCAGAGGTCCATGCTGAACTTTGGTCCTCGCATTCTTGAAAAGACAAGACTCATTTTGGTGTGGTTTCTGTTTCTGGAGTTGCCTAAACATAGTTTCTTTTGTTGTTTGTACCTATTGATGTCAGTAGAATGGAAATATGTAAATAGTTATTCACCAGGGTAGCTGTGATACCGTGAATTGAATTTGCTGCTTAAGAATGACTGCTGCACTTGTCTTCACAGTGGGTACTTGCAGAAGTTAATGAAGCTTTCAGCATCTCTAGGCTCTGGCCTGCAGTACACCTTTCAGGATATATCTTCTCAAAGGAGCTTTGACCTTTAAAAGTTGTAGTTGAGATACAGCATCCCTGAGCATGAAGTGCTCCTCAATCAACCCTCACATCACAGTCTTTGTCATGTTCTGAAAACAGCTGTTATGTGTTGTTTACCTTTGTCAAAGAGAGGTCTCTCTCTCATGGCCTAACTCTGTAAAAAGGAAAATATCAAAGCAATTTAGCACCTACATTATCTACTCCATTCCCCTTATTAGTCTCCTATAATTTTAAAGCCTAGTTACAAATTCAAGTAGGATCTTAAAAACTAATAAAACCATGTGAAAGCAAAATGTCATTTACAACAACTCATATAAGACAAAATAAACCAGCAAAACACCAAAATTGTAATTTTTGGTTTCTTTACAGAGCATGGTCTTTTTAAGCCATGGAAACTGCATACCTGCAAAGTTGTTTTATCTGATGAAAACCTACACAGATAAATAGAATGTTAGTGCTTTTAAGAAACTCTATGTATCTGCTTCTTCATTGACTTTTCAAAATATTTTTCCACAGGATACTCCATGATACCTTGTTCAACCCTGTTTTTAAAGATACGCTCAGTTTTGTTTTTATTTAAATTTTCATTTTAACAATGAAAAATACTCTTTTAAAGAAGAAACATACGTAGAATTCTTCAGAATCTTCTGGGTATCTGCAGGTTAATATTTCTATTCTACAACAGTTTTTTACTGCATGTTTTAATTGAGTTTAAAGTGAAAACCGTCTTTTAAAAATAGAATTGCCTAGTAAGGGGGGTAGAGTTTTATCAAAATTCAAGATGAAACAGCAGAAATCTTTAAATGTACACAATCTTTTTACCATTTCTAGTCATGATAAAAAAAAGAAACAGGAAAAAATGCCCAGCATTCACTGGAAACTAGATAGCAAAAATTAAGTAATTAATGTGAAGTAATTTACATTAAGAAGAATGCATCTTAGGGAAGCATCAAAACCTTGAGGCTTATGTTACCCTTCACAGATTTTGCAAAACTATTCCAATAATCCTGCTTGAGTGAAATGCACCATTTTAATATTCAGGCTTACTGCAGTATAAACACATTTGCCTTACAGTATTTCTTGAATTGAAGTTTTATGATACTATATATCCTTTTGCAGTTTATTTTCATCTCAGCTGAATAGCTGATGTATGCAAAACTTGATGTTTCCCAAATATACAAGTAAGAAGCCCGGAAAGAGATGTATGGTACAAACTCTCTCAAGGATTTCTGTGGAAGTTGAACATGTAACCAAAGTTAAAACTAATTTGGACAAGTTTGTTCATCCATTTCTACCCAAACATATCTCAAAAATTACATGAAAATGAGTTTATAAAGTCAGGTACAAGAAGTTACTTTCTTAGTTTCCTATGAGTTCCTTTAATCTCTGTTATCTCACCATACAGGATCTCATCAAGTTGCCCTGTTGTGGTCTTGAACAATCATTAGGAATGAAGGCAAACTTAGGAACGAAGATAAACTCCTTGCATTCAGTTCTTATGTCTTTTATCTGTGAGTCTGAGAACAAGATGTCTAGAAACATCCTGCTAAGCCAGGAACAGTCAGAGATCTCACACAGACCACTCTATGTGTGTGATTCATGGACTTCTGACCCAATGGAAACAAATTTGGGTGAAATTGTGATGTCATACTGAACGTGTGCAAAGCTGAATTTTTGGTAGCAATGGGTTTTGCTTGTTTCTTTTTAAATAAAAGAGTTTGTGATCAAGCCAAATATAGGCATAGTTTAGTGTAGAGAAAACATTTCTGGCACTATTCAGATCATCTGTCAAATAAATTAATTCTGTACAGAAGTGGTCACAGGCTATTATGTCCTTAGGATGTAATAAGCACATTCCCCTTTAATTAATTTCAACTTCTAAACTTCAATTTCAAAGGCACCTGATACCCACAAATGGAAATTTTACAAAGTAGTGAGATGCCAACTGCAGATTCTTCTTTCAATGTGCTATGGACATCTTTCATTAAAGATGATGTTACACTTCCAAGAACACATTACTGCTATCCAACAGACTGAATGTTTTCTCCGTGGAAACCATGGAAAATGTCCTGATGGATTTCACACCAACACATTTGCTGTAGGTGAGGGTTGTGCTGGCTTAGTGTCTCTTTGGTTGCCATACAGGGAGGAATTGCTGATGCAAGATGTTTTGGTCTGTAAACGATGTATTGTGCAATGGTGAAAGAGCTCTCTTAAAGAGCATTTTGTTGTAGTGTATAGTGTTGAAGTGGTTCATGATCCACTAAGTAAGGAGTAAACTAGTCAACAGCTTTTCCATGTATTTTAGAACAACTGCATGCCTTTTTCTAAGCCAAAATATAGCCATGACCATTATATAAATGTAAATCTTTCTTGAGAAGTCTGGTTCTCTTCCTTCATTTCCTGTAGCATATTAGCTGCAGCTTGTTTCAGACTGTTTTCTCTTAAGCTCCCAGAAAATGTAAACAGGGCATAAAAATCTTGTCTACAAATCTTCTAAGTAATTCCAAACCCCCACAAGGAGTACATTGCCCATAAAAATCAGTTATTGCAAATTGCTATTTAAGTTTTTTGGGGGTTGTTTGGTTTGGTTTGGGTTTTTTTATATGTTTTAAAGTCTAGGGAGAAGAAACCTGGTTTCTAAAGGACAAAATTAAGTCTTTAGCATGTTGTGCTATGACAGTCCCAGTTTTCATGATGCCTGTCATTTTGTTATACATTATGGTGGATTTTGGTTCCTCAAAGTTCTGTTCAACTTGTGAGCATCCAGCAAACATGACTCTACAAAGGAAGACCTCACTAGAACACCACACCAAGAAAGCTAAAATTATTTTGTATCATTGAGTTTATTTTGTTACAGTGCTGCTTTATTCTCTGTTTAGCACTGTGATCTGTGGATCTTCTATTTTGCCCAACAGACTGAGATGTGTCAAACTATTAAATAAGACTAAGAAGTTTTCCATTTGTAGTCAGTTTCAATTTTTCATTTCTTCATTTTATTCTGCTCCTCACAGCAGTCTGTGCTTATTTACTATTTACCACTTGCAGATATCACTACTTATCATTTAACAAAGTCATGCATTATATATTTCTTTATAAAACAAGACTTGGAAATGGCCATCTACTTGCAGTTGACTGTGGTCTCTGCTGCTGGTCTGTTTATTTCCTCCATTTTGACAAAAACATGCAAATATTTTCCAGATCTAAATGCAGTGGGGTTTGCCAGCTATGCAGATGGAGAATAGTGCTTCCTCTCCCTACGAATTGTACCCAAGTCTCTCAGACATATGCATTGTCCTTGACTGCTGCTCTAAATATGAGTCAATGCGTGACTTTTGACCACTTATAACTACCTTACATTTCAGAGTAGCTTTCATTCAGGTCTCTCCCAGGATAAATTTTAGTATTTCTGCACTGACAATATTATTTTTATATGAATACACATAGGTTTATTGTGTAATTAATGTTGCTTGCATGCATTTATAATCAGAAAAAACTGCATTAAGATTAAATGATAATTCACTTGAAACTGTAAACTGATGTGTAGAAACTATTGTTGGACAATTGTGCTAGTGAACAAACTGGCTAGTGTACAATAGGCCAACACCCTGCAACTAAGTCAATGCAGAGTCTCATACTTTGGCAGGGAATTTTTGGAAGATCTGTATTAAAATGTATCATTATCAGTGTGTGTATCTATACATTCAGAATTTGTTAAGATGTTTAGTCTGAGAAATATGATTGTGTTTTATTGAATATGTTTTACAGTATCACTAAATGTTTTAGTGCATATGATACAATGCCACTAGCTTTTATTACAAGGCTGAGCATTAGCACAGAAAATCAGTTTTAATTTACTGATCAAATGCTGAATGTTTTTTCATTGTTTTGATACTTCCTTTAATAATAGTAAAAATTTTGAAATTTTTGAATTCAGTTGTTTCCAAGCAGCAGGTTGAAACACTTGTTGTCAGTACTCTAACCTTGGTAAATGGTTGTGCACTGTGCCAAATGCTTTGATATTCAGATGATGAAACTACTCAGATCCATTGGGCTAATGATGTGGTCTTTTATGGCACATTTCTGTTTCACTACTCATGCAGAGCCTTCTAGGTTTTGACTACATGAAAATGCCATAACACCGATGTGGGACTGGACAGCATAAGAGCACCCTCTGGCAGCAGTGAAGGAGAGACAGGATTTGGTGTGGTTCTCTGAGGGCAGTGCTTCAAACCTGTGAGAAAGAAGCTGTCATGGCTCAGTCTAGTTGCAACTGTAGATTTACTGTGAGCTGTGGAGTAGTTGGAGAGAGGGGGTTCACTGGGGGAGGTGAAGGAAGCACAGACTGGAGGTACTGAAATGAGAAGATGGCATGGGGAGCAGATATGCTCTACTTGCATGGAAATATACTTGTACATGAAAGATTGCCACTGGGGTCAATGGCAGCAATTTAGCTATCTAGAGTATTTAGAGAGACAAAACCTGTACTTTGAAACCTGTTTGACCAGACATAGAGAGGACTGGAACTTTCAATCAAAGTCAGTTGAGTAGTAACTTCCAGACCTCTGGGAGGTCACCCTTTGTGCAAGGGTAGAAACCTAAGCTTTCAATGCATTTTTCTTAGATTTTTAGATAGCTTTCTTGAGAACATTGCCAGATTCTGTTGCAGCAGAGACATACTGCTACTTGCAGAAGAGCAAATGTAGAACAGCACATCAAAGGTCGAAGGATGTGTCCTCCTACCCTGAACATGTCTCTTGTGATATCATTTGTTCCATTCAGATCAACTGATGTCAGCTGACAGGGCCTGGACAGTAAATTGCTTGCAGAATCAGCAGTGAGTTATTTGTCAGTAGCCTGAACACCTGCTGAAGATGATGGAGTAGTTCTGAAATAAACTGGTATTTCTGCAGCCTTTAGCAGTAGAAAGGATGAACTTCATAGGATACTGCATTTTGTTTTAAATTACTATTTGACAATGCTATATCTTTGTGACCTTAGTTTAGTTTATTCTTAAAGTATTTCCGTATTTTGGATTTTTCCATTTTAGCATTTTCTTTGTCAGTTAGGAATGTTTTATGTACATTAATCTTGAAACAGACAACTTGAAACCTGATCTTTCTGAGCATAAATTCTCTTAAATTGTTCCTGTATGTTTATTTTGCTGAAATTGTTAGGTTTGTTTGGAATTTTTTCTGAGATGAATTTTAGCATGCTAATTTAAATATGTAATGTAATTATGATGTCATCAACATATTTATTATTCTGTTATTTTATTAAGCCATTTCCTTATGTTTTTCTAGTTTGAGAGTTTTTAACAAGTAAACAAACTTGTTCAGGCCTCTGTTGTGGGCAAAAATGTGTTATAAAAATACCAGAGTCGGTTTTCTGTTGATCTGAAAGTTCAACTGACTTAGGTGCAGCTGGAGTCTTATAGGAAGGTGGTTATAAATGCACCTTTGTATTCTCTGTAATTTTTTTTCATGCACTTGTGCCCAGGAGCAGTCAATATTGCCCTGTACATCAGGGACTTAAAGCAGTGCTCTTTGTTCAAGTTTACTACTTGTTTCCTGCTTCACCCAACATCCATGGGAGCTTGCAACAATGGAAGGAGTTTTAGCGTGATTTAAGGACTTGTTTTCTTAACTTAATACTAAGGAACCATATTAAGAAATACAGAAATGTTTCCAGATACCCAGATAGAATTAGGAAGTTTGAAATTTAGCTATACCTTCTTTGATTTTTTTCAAAATGTTTCTTGTCACACTGCATGAAAGGACTCAGAACACTTTTACCAATTTTAAATCACTTCTTTGTTAAGGGTATTCATTTTAGGGAGTAACAGCTCAGTAAGCTCCTTAGTCAGATAACTAGATCTCTGTGGATCAACTTTTGTTTCAGCTGTCAGTGTAGACATATTCAGTATATATTCTCCTGAACTGTTATAATTTTCTCTTTTAAGTTTAAAGAAAGCAATCACTTCCTCCTACAGGATTCCTTGATCTTTGTTTAAAAAGCTATCACATAAATCGACTTAAAAAGACAATCTAAAAGATATGAACAAAAAAATACAGTGACCAATAGGACTGGGTTATGGTTGGGTTTTTCTTATCGTTTTCTATTTAAATGTTCTTCCTTGCTTGCTGTGGCTCTTCTCTAGACATGTACAGTTTGACTGTCAATTCTTTCTTGTGAAGTACCTGAAGTGCTACTAAAACTAAGTATCAAGCAACAGTAGGGAGTGTTCCCCCTAGCAAATTTCACTGTCTTCCTGCAGGTTAGCTGCTCTTTATAAACATTACTTTTAAAAGTTTTGGGACATTTTAGAGTAAAACTACTCTTTCTTCAGGTAGCATAACAGAATAGTAACTTCTAAAAAAGTAGTAGCAGTGTTGAGGGTTTCCTTTTCTCTGCAGAAAGCACCAGTGAAATCCCCACAGCACACGCTGTAACCTGTTCTAAAGAACAATGGAAAACATGACAGGAATCTGTGAGTTTTTACACTGGAACTTCATAGCTTCATTTTCCTTTGTCTGGTTGCCAGTGGTTTGTAGACGCAGCTGTGGCAACTTGGGGAGCGCTGCAGCTCGGGAAAGCGCTGTGGAGCCGGGACTGCTGCGGGCTGAGCGCAGGAAGAGCGCAGGGCTGAGCGCAGGGAGCAGCAGGGATGAGCGCAGGGAGCTGCAGGGATTAGCGCAGGGAGTACGGATGAGCGCAGGGAGCTGCAGGGCTGAGCGCAGGGAGCAGCAGGGATGAGCGCAGGGAGCAGCGGGGCTGAGTGCAGGGAGCAGCGGGGATGAGCGCAGGGAGCAGCAGGGATGAACGCAGGGAGCAGGGCTGAGAGCAGGGAGAGCAGCAAGGATGAGCTCAGGGAGCAGCAGGGATGAGCGCAGGGGGCAGGGCTGAACTCAGGGAGCAGCAGGGATGAGCGCAGGGAGCAGGGCTGAGCACAGGGAGCAGCAGGAATGAGCACAGGGAGCAGCAGGGATGAGAGCAGGGCTGAGGCGGGGATGAGCGCAGGGAGCAGCGGGTATGAGCGCAGGGAGCAGCAGGGATGAGCGCAGGGAGCAGCAGGGATGAGCGCAGGGAGAGCTGCAGGGATGAGCACAGGGAGCAGCGGGGATGAGCACAGGGAGCTGCAGGGATGAGCGCAGGGAGCAGCGGGGATGAGAGCAGGGAGCAGGGCTGAACTCAGGGGAGCAGCAGGGATGAGCGCAGGGGAGCAGCAGGGATGAGCGCAGGGAGCAGGGCTGAACTCGGAGCAGTGGGGATGAGCGCAGGGGAGCAGGGCTGAGAACAGGGAGAGCAGCAGGGGATGAGCTCAGGGAGCAACAGGGATGAGCGCAGGGGAGCAGGGATGAGCACAGGGAGCAGCGGGGATGAGCACAGGGAGCAGCAGGGATGAGCACAGGGAGCAGCAGGGATGAGTGCAGGGAGCAGGGCTGAACTCAGGGGAGCAGTGGGGATGAGCGCAGGGAGCAGCAGGGATGAGCACAGGGAGCAGCGGGGATGAGCGCAGGGAGCAGCGGGGGATGAGCACAGGGAGCAGCGGGGATGAGCTCAGGGGAGCAGCAGGGATGAGTGCAGGGAGCAGGGCTGAACTCAGGGGAGCAGTGGGGATGAGCGCAGGGGAGCAGCAGGGATGAGCACAGGGAGCAGCAGGGGATGAGCTCAAGGGGAGCAGCAGGGATGAGCTCAGGGGAGCAGCAGGGATGAGCACAGGGAGCAGCAGGTATGAGCGCAGGGGAGCAGCAGGGATGAGCACAGGGAGCTGCAGGGATGAGCGCAGGGGAGAGCTGCAGGGATGAGAGCAGGGAGCAGGGCTGAACTCAGGGGAGCAGCAGGGATGAGCGCAGGGAGCAGCAGGGATGAGCGCAGGGAGCAGGGCTGAACTCGGAGCAGTGGGGATGAAGCGCAGGGAGCAGGGCTGAGAACAGGGGAGAGCAGCGGGGATGAGTGCAGGGAGCAGCGGGGATGAGTGCAGGGAGCAGCGGGGATGAGTGCAGGGAGCAGCGGGGATGAGCTCAGGGAGCAGCAGGGATGAGTGCAGGGAGCAGCAGGGATGAGTGCAGGGAGCAGGGCTGAACTCAGGGAGCAGCGGGGATGAGCGCAGGGAGCCGCGGTGGGGCCGGGGCTGCTGCGGGGCTGAACTCGGGGAGACGCAGAGCTCCCGGCCGCCCCGCAGCCCGCCCGGCCCGGGCACTGCTCCTTACATGGGCATGGCTGCGGCTCGCCCGGGGCCGGGCGGGGTGGCCCGCTGGAGCCGAGCCGGGGGCGGCGCGGCCCGGGGGGCTCAGCCAGACAAAGAACAGTCCCGGCAACCAAATAAGGAAGTGGGAGCTGGAGGATTTCAGAATAGGAGCAGAGGGGGAGATGCCAGGGAAGCCGGGGAAGCAGTCTGTGTGCAGGGAGCTGCTCTCTGTTGTTACCAGCGGAGTGCTGAATGCCAGGGATCAAGGCTGGCGGACTTGTCCGTATCCTTCTGTGATCTTCAGCCAGCAAAGTTAAGAACTCAAGCTGTGTTTGTCATATTTTCTCATGTTTCTGAAAGCTCTCTACAGATTTTTGTTTAGAAAGGAGGGGTCTTTGCCAGCCCTGTTGGTTAGCCGACTGAAGATAAATGAGTCATCCTTTGCCGGGGGAAAGAAGAATCCCATTGTAGATAATTTCAAGCATTACAAAAACATATTACAAGTCTTTGTCTACTGTAGCGTTCTAATGAAAACTTAGAAATTCATCTAGAAAGGGTATACAATCACCCCTGAGACTCAGAGGTGTCTTTGCAGTTAAGAACAATAGTAGAGAAAGAGAAAAGAGCGAAAATAAGCACTAGAAAACCCTAAAACTGTCCTGACAGTTCAGATAGAAAAACATTTCATAAGATCATAAAATATGGAAAAATGTTATGGGATTTCAGAAAGACAAGTTAGATACTAGTTTAAACATAGGTGTAAAATTCATGCCCTGTGATTCAGTGTCTTGTTTTACCGGCTTATATGGGCTGAAGTTAAAAGGCCTTATTCCTGGTGGAAAAACACCATTCACTTTTTCACTTCAGTCTCACTTAAAGCAGGAAGAATCCACAAAACAAACATTTAGAAGGAAGAGCTATAATCTCTGCTGAGTGAGTGAAACCTAGAATAGAGAAAACGAAATAGCTGTGGGCACAAACTTCAGCAGTAACATTTAACATACTGGCCTGGTTTGCTCTGGTTTCAAAACGTTAGCAACAGAATGTGTCCTAAAGTCACAGCCTTTATAGCAAACAATTACATGCACTGTGAGCTTGACATGCTGATGAAAGGAAGTAAGTTATGCCTTGATCATGAAGTTGTGTCAAGATCAGCTCATAAACAGCTACTGAAAAATATTTTAAATACTGTAGGGAAGCCTGGCTCAGAAGAAACAGCTTCTTTATCTTTCCTGACAGGCCTCACAATTACAGCAGCTGTAAGTTACTGAAGTGTAGCTAATTGAAAGATACAACACACTCACTATTGCCATATTGGGGCTATTAAAGAAGGGACTGTATTGTTGAGATTTGAGTTCAGACCTCAAGGGAAGGACTTACAGGTAACATTCAAATTGCTATAATCATCTGTGACTTTTTGTAAGCCTTCTAGCAATTTTAGCATCTGAAGTGCAGGTAGACCTCTCAGAAATCCATGGCAATTCTTGTAAAAATTAGTTTCAGCATCACAGCTAAAAAGTGTTATGTCAACTTTACTATGAAGTAAAACCTGAGCAGTGAATGGATTTTTATCTAGGTTATATTTTGTTATATTTAATTTCCAGAGCTCTCACACATTACTGTATCAGTAGTTCTGCAGGCCAGGAAATCTCATTGATTACTCATGGATAAAACAGACCAATCATGTGGGTACTGAAATACCTAGGAGCTTCAAGGAAGTCTTTGGAATACCTGACTTCTCCATATGCTTATTCAACCATCGCTGTTCCACTTCCTTATTAGAAAGTGCCTACACAGTAGACCCACAGTTTTCCTCTGTGCTGTCATAGGGGTTGCACAGTAAGTCTGATCAATATAATTTGATTTTTTACCCGGAGGACCTTTGCTATTTTAATCTGAGATGAAATAGTGGTATAACAAAGAAGACTTAAGTGTGAGTTACTTCGTCACCATATTATGTTCACACACATGCAAGTGTATGTATATTTCCACAAAAATGTTAACTGCTGCCTTATGAAATTGTCTCAGCGATATAAACTTCTAATTTTTGTTTTTCTGTTGATATTATTAGAAGTTTGGACAAAATTATTGTTATCACTGTTGTTGAATCATGTTTTCCTAGATCAGAGACTGCAGTATGATTTGCTATCAAGTGTTCACCCTAGCTGTGTTTTCCTTTTTGTAAAGCACATAAACTTTAATGGCATATATTTGCAGAATTGAAAATGGTGGGAAGTGTTTGCCTAAATAATCTTTCTTGCAACAAACATGTGGTCTTTTATTTTCCAGAAGTGATAAGAACAACAAAAGCCACAAACAGCTTGGTACTTCTAGTTCAGACATTGTGAATTTCACTAAACAGAAATAGTACCAGACAAAGCAATTTACAGTTACTACCTCAGTGTCTGCCAACACCAGCTGAGTTAGGTAGTACAGGATACCTGCAATAGTGCTAAATGTTTTGGACTGGTACATGTTTGGTAACTACCATTTCAGTCAGTCACTTTTGGTTTTGGGAAATCCTAACTTTGCATTCTGGCCTTCTAAAGAAATCTCAAACTCACACATTCCGAGAAAATCAGTGTCTGTTCCTGGCTTAGGAATTCAATATTATGCAGAAAAGCTTTGACTTTTTGTCAGTTACAGTATGGGATGTGACTTACTTTTATGGAGATACTTTTTGTGTTTTAAATAAAAAATTTAAAATCTGCAATGGTTGGCATGACAAAGCTTTTTTTTTGGGCAGCTAGTTTAAATAGGATGCATTTCCCTTATGTAGGAAAAACAGGGAGATTGCTGACCTGGCCTCCACAGATCATTGAATTCAATAAGCTGCATATGAATCAGTTTGGAAGCTTGTAAACTCTTTCAATTCCCTCTTCTGGTCAGTCCTTCAGGGTCTATTTTACTGACATTTCCATCTGAGCTTAATGATGTTTGAACTGTAATATGATACAAAGCTGCATTGTGGCTATTTGGGTTGATTTACAGACATGCCTATATCCTTGCTTTGATTTCCAGTTTTTAAGACCAGAAGAATCTCGTGTCATGTGTATCCCTTATTAGGAAACACCATTTGAATCTCAATCACAACTTCTTCCTGGATCTCAGAATTTTTAACGTTTCATTTGCTGGATTTTTTTCTCTTATCAAAACGCCCTGTTCTGATTTTAAAAATTTGAGAGTTCTGGTCTTAACTAGTGTGATCAAGATTGCACATTCTAGTATAGCTTTAAATATCTCAGTTAAGTCAGCAGCTACAATGCTAAATTTTTGCATATCATAATGAAGAAAAATCAAGGAGGCAAAGATAAGAAAGGAAACAGAAGTGTGTAGTTTTTGTATTATAGTAGCACCTAGAAAACAGCTGTTATGAATAAAAATATATGTACACTATTAAAATACTCTTCATTGACGATACACTGCAGGCAAAAAGATTGTGTTTTAATGGTACAAATTATTCTGTAGTAGTTTAAGAATCTTTAAATCTCATTAAGTCTGTTGAATAATTTTCATTGGTTATTACTCATTGCTGAGGATGTGATTACTTTGCGTAAGATTTTCTCTCTGCATTTTCAGATTTTCTTTCCTGAAGGCATCCTTTTTAGGTTTTTTACTTCAAACAATGCTAATTTTATTTTATTTATGGGGTGATTTGGAAAGTAAATTTTAACTTTGTGAAGCTTCTCAAAGTTTGTACAAATGCTAGCAAGAAAACTTCAGGCAGTTTGGTGTTTGCCTGCTTTACTACTGACATCTACCGTTATCTTCCCTGGTCCACAGAAATTAATTGTTGGGCTCTTTTACTGCATTTTTCCAAAAGTTGTTTGTTATCATTATAATTGCATTTTAATTATTTCTTTTAAGTATTAGGACTTAATTTGAGTGGTAGGCAATTGTCTTTTTATGTGTAAATTAGTTTCCCTCATTTCGGTTTCCCAGTCATGCTGTAGATATAGTTGGAAACTCCTTAAACCAGAAACAAATGTTTCTGGGACTGGAATTACAGGCAAAGTTGTTTACAAGAAAGAATCACAGATCATATTAAGTCAAGCATATGGTTTTACTTCTTTTCTCTTTGGATCTTTCTCTCTCAATGTCCCTCATGCTTGTTTCCCAGTAAGCTGAGCTTCATTTTCACTTTCCATGCCTGAATATGCTGTAGAGTTAGAGAAGAGCAATGTCTTCAACTAAGCTGATGTGCACAAGCTGTCTCTGCTTTCATCTTCCATCCTCATGGACTGAACATATGCATACACACACAAACATAAAATTCTTATGTGCAAAAAATTTAAAGAGCTGTGACAGAAGAAATGTTGGAGAAATTCTTCGGTGCAGTATTATCTCAATCTGTTATAATCAAATACAAAGGAGAAGGTGCAGTAGAGATGTGAAGTCCAGGTACTGTTCTATCACTGACTTTTCCTACTGTACTGTACTGTCTGCTGTTTGTTGTGTGTGTTACATTATCTGCACCTGTTACAGGCCATAGCAGAGCTGTGCTCAGCTTTTTAGATAAAACACTGTTCTCAACAAGCATACCTACCAAAAGTCATAGAAAGACCTGATCCACCATGAGTGATACTCCTTTTATCTTTGTACTATCTTAATACTATGTGCGTGTACCGTGCTTCTTCCCCAGAGTCATGTACCAGAATTGGAAACAGGGTGCTAGTGTAGTGCCAGCCTTCTCAGTGCCAGGTTCTGGCATGCCACTCTGTTCTAGCAATGGTAGATGCTTTATTTTCCCCACCCTTTTTCCTAATTGGCAGCATTCCTCTGTTCTTCCTGTTATATTCTAGAGTGATTGAGTGATGTGGGGTGAGTTCTGAGTCCTGAAGAGGGCTTAATGATGAAAAGGTGGCAAAGGGGTTGAATAAGCAGACAAATTTTCAGTGCTACCTTGTTCTGCATTGTCCACTGTGGAGTAAAATTTCTCAGACAGAGATCTTGCTCATTTTGGAGGTTCATACCAGTTGAGGGAAAATAGTTATGGTGAGGTTCTTGGAAACCAAACATATTTCCAGGAATCCAGAGCTGAACTATAATACACACTGATGGAAACTGGAGCTCAGAGAAGAAAGAGCATCAACCCTGATTTCATCTGGCCTAAAATCTTTTAACAGCTGTCCGGGATGTTGAACAGAGAGATAAAAGGCAGCATGTTCATACACTTACTTGCTGCTCCTGAGGTAGAAAATGCAAGTGATACCACTGATCACCTTCATGGGCTAAGCATGGGATTGAGAATAATTATTTTATAGATGTATCTTTTGAGATTATCTATCTTGTTTTAAGCAGATGTTTAAGTTGATGTTACTAGTAATTAGTTGTGTTCTATGATTGCTTATAAAACTGATGTTGGCATGTAACCTGTAAGAAAGCACTGGATCCAGACCAGGTGGCTTATAGTAGGAAGGGTATGAACCAGCAACAGAAATCTGACACTCTTTATCTCCTTGTGGAAAAAAAAAACGAGATAAAAAAAAAAAAAGAATTATCTACCTTCAAATGAATGCCTTAGTGGAATATATAATAGTAATTAATATATTTAGAGTCAGTGACACTCTGGAAGTTTTGCATAATTATATCACAAAACAACTAGATTTTTATATCATATAGTAAATTTTTCTGATCACTGATGCTATTCTTTGGCAGATGAAAAGGCACAGGAGAATATGTGTAAAACAGATTACTACAGTGCAATAACATGATACTTTTTTTTCCAAAGATAGTTTTAAATTCAATTTAATCTGAACACTTGGGGTCTTGGTAGTGATGAGTAGTGGCATAAGTGTTATTTTAAAAGAACACAGAAGTATTACAGGGCTTAGAAGAACAACTTGAGAGATTTCTTCTGTGGTTTTACATTAAACGTGTAGCCATCCCACCCACTCTGTCATGCAGGCAAAAATGGTGTGGCAATCGTGGAAACTTTTGCCTCCCAGAAGAGCTGATGTAAATTCTCGTAGCAACACTTTTGTGCAGCTGTATGGCAATATGGAAGATCTGGGATGTTTCTCTAGGCTGTTGCAGCGCCTTCTCAAGTGTTTCTGCTGGCTATGGATGTTCCTGCAGGGGAAAAAAAGTGAACTTCCAGTCTGGGACCCGAGCATTATTTAGCAAAAAGCGCACCACAGAGTCACAGTTCTCGCAGCTCCGAGGGAGAGTAGCTCAAACGCAGCAGCGGCAGCGGGTAGAGCCATGCCGGCGGCGACTGGCGGCGGGAAGCCCACGTCTCCCCGCCGTTCGCGGCAGCCCGGTCACGCCTCCCGCACGCACGGGGCCCGCGGCGGCCCGGGACTCTTAACGTGAAGCCGCCCGAGTGGGACGCGCCGGCGGCGGCTCCGGGTGAGTCACGGCGGAGCGGCCCCGGGCCCGCCCTATATAGCGAGACAGCCGCGGTACCTGCGGGCCCGCTCCGCTCCGGGAACCGCGCTCGGCGATGTGAGAGCGCCCAGGTAAGAGCGCGCGGTGCTTCCAGGAGCTGCACTGACGTGTCCTCCTCACATGAGGTGAACGCGCGGCAGAAGCGGTGATGGGAGGAGAAAGGTCAGGGCACATGAAATCACGCTGTAATCGGACCGGGCTGACCGCCTTTCTTTCGAGTATTTCTACTTTTGATCTACTCTTTCTCGCTCTTCTAGTGTGCCTCGTCGTCTGTAGTCGCATTCGAGTTTGGCTGATGCACTTTATTTGCCGAGCCCGGCCGTCCCCCGGCCCGTTTCCAAACGCAGAAAGGATGCTTTTGTGGCGGCAGCTGCTCGGTGCATCTCTGCAGCCCAAGACTTGCTAAATCAGTCCTTAACAAATACGATAGGGCAGTAAACTGTGAGCGCCTCCCCAGCCTTCTTTGTACGAGACTTCTGTAGGAGCCCTGTGGTAGTGCTGGGTGAAGAGAGTTGGTAGTGGGCAGGAGACTTGATCTTTTATAAGATTTACTACAGCTTCTTACCAAAATTAAACAAAACATTGGAGTTTTGGGTTGTTCTGTGGAATTCGGTTGTCTATAAGGAAGACATATTTGGTGATCTAGCACTTAAAGTACTCTTGTAGCTAAATTTTTTGCCTATTGTTTATCACTAGTGTTGAAAGGAATTTGGTGTTACTTAGTAACTTCGTAACTTTATAACAGTAACTGCTTTGGGGCTTTTTTCTGCTTTTCCAAGTATGCAGCACACATCAGACATTTGTTTAAATTTTAGTAGTGAAGACAAAAAAAAAAAAAAAAAAAAAAAAGGAAAGTTTCCTGGCAGTAGGCACATAATTAGAAAGAAGGCTGGGAAAAGTAAGACTGGCCTTCTTTATAATGATGTGTTTACAAAAAGTTGGAAGGCAGAGATATGCATTGGCTATCAAAGAGAAACCAACGTCTGCTATTGGAACATTTGGGTCGGCTTTATATTAAGGAAAATGGCACTGCAGAGCACACATCTAAAAATAGGAGTGGACATAGTCAATGTTTCATTAGGCTTTGAGGTCAAGAAACTGTTTTTCTATGGTATTCTGTGGCTGTATTGAACTGAAACCATGATTCCTGTGAACAAAGCTTATTTTTCTGAAATTAACTTCGTAACATATTTTATATACTGTGCAGAAAGTTTTATGCCCACTCACAGATTTGTGTGCACAGAGGTACACTGGTGTTTTGGGGTGGGAAAAGTTATGATGATGTTCTGTGAGAAAACCCAGCAGTTTCCAGACATCCAGAGCTGGTCTGTGATTCACAATGCATACCAGACATAAAAGGATTAAGATACTGAATTGATAACAAGAGAATGGAAAAAAAAAACATAGAAAAAGTTAAATGGCTCTCAACATATGTCTATTGATTGTATCTAAACCACTTCACTATGAAAATTGGGCAAATTCTTGTGAGAACAAGATGATAAGAGAGATTGTGTTGCATCCTGCTTTTGCTTGGGGAACAAAACCTGAAAGAACTGTTTGTGAAATGATGTTCTTGTACTAATTTTCCTGGCCAGAAGGAGAAACCTTGTGGGAAAAGGTGGGGGCAGAAGGATAAGAGTTTGAATAAAAGAAACTGGAAATATGGAGTGAGAGATATACAGATGTTCTTGCAACCTTTGAAACACGTAGGAATATGCAGGTAGGATATTGTTGGAATAAGAAGTGTCTCATTTGGATAAAACAAATGCTCATCTTTGAGGTAGTAGAAATCTGATAGTGGATCTTATCTTTGAGATGAAATTTCTCTCTTCTTTATCAGTGGAAATCTGATAATCATGAAGTCAGAATTTACCAAGTTATCTCACACTGCAATCTGAAGTAGCAGTTTTCCTAAAATTGCAACAGTGGACATGTGGTAAAGGTTTGTTAGCAGTTGGTGGATATATGTCACATACTTTTCCTGCAGCTTTCTGAGTGAAGAGCATTTTTTTCAGTAAAAAAACTGTCCTGAAAATTTGAAGTGTGTTTTAACTAACAAGTAAAACCTACTGATGTAAGATAAATGCTTTTATGCTGTTACACTTACTGAAACCCTAGAAAATTCTCTATTATCTTCAAAGTGTTCTTGAGTTTCTTTCTTGTTTTCTTTCTGCTTTTTTCTACTGGCAAAGCTCATCTTGCTGGACTCTCATGCACCAATTATTGTGGGCCTATTGACTAGTCTGAGTCTACTGTTTTCTTTTTGCAGACTGTGTGCTGATTGCAACATATAAAACTTTGCACTGAATTTTTTGAGCTTGTATGTTGGTTGTGGAGGGCACAATAGTCTAACTGCTCCACAAGCAGGAGCGTGATTGCAGTTTTGTCATCCACTTTGTGGTCTGTGTGACTGCAGCAGCCATTTCTAATAGCTATGTTAGAACAGCATGCCTCCTTTTTTGTAAGGACACAGTGGTAAATCTCATGAGTAATGTTCAGCTGTTGGGCTTCAGGCACTGGAAGACCAAGGAGGCAGTCTGCCTGGAATTGACCAGTGGGATGCTGGCCAGCCCGCTTATATGGAGAATTTCTTCTTTTTTGTATTGCTGTCTTTCAAAATGATCTACGAGAGGCTTACCTTATTGAACTTACCTGGTTCTCAGCTGGGCAGAGTAAACCAATCATACTTGTAAAATCATGTAGTTGATATAACGTGTTGTATTTCTCAAACAGCAACCTAATTTCTTATCCAGTTCTAGATTAGCTGCTTTGCAATTTTACTCATGCCAACATTTGTGTGAATCTATGTGCCTGTATACTGTCAGTGAGTGTGATGTCATGTATGTTTTCTCTGTGTCTATAGCATAATTTCCTGTAGACTGTGAATATTTGTAGACACTACACCTGAAAGACATGAAGATAAAGACCTTTGGTTTTAAAAAGCTGCATTTCTAACCTGAAAATGTGTAGATAAATGCATAGAGCACAGTGCAAAGAAACTGTCTGAAGGATAAAGATAGCATATGCAATATTAGTTGCATAATTTAAATATAAAATGTTTTATGTTATTGCTATGTGTTTTTGCATTTGCTGTCTACTGTCCAAAAAAGGAGTCTTCAAGTGTTTGGGGGTTGTACTGGACCTTTACTGTTTCACAAAAAGTTGATGGCCCTAAGGTTTTGTTTTCCCAGTAAAAATTTCAGGATCAAGTAAAACATAAATTGACTGATAGTCCCACATATATTATTGAAAACATAATAATTGACTGGAAATCTTTTATCCTGGGAATATTATTTAATCAAAACATGCCTATGGACTTTTATATTCATGTATCATCTTCCATCTTGGAAACATTCCTGCTTTCTTAAGAGATAGCATTTCAGTGTTAGATTAAGTAATAAAGTTCCCTTTGGAGTGAAGTGCCCACTCAGTAATAGCAATACTCAACAATGATTTCACAGTGATAATAGATGCATTTGGAAAAATAAGGAAGAATATGTACAGAGAAATTACTAACCAAATTATAGTATGCCTAGAAGACAAATTTCAACCTCTTACTGCAGAAGCTGAAGATTCTTGTAACCACAAGTGTCAGAATTTTTTGGAACATTATAGATCATTTAACGTTTTGTTATTCATATAACTAAAAATATAATTATCATAATTAAAAATATAATTATCATAGAAGAAGAACCTATAATTAAGGCAGCTATTTTTACTTGTATAGTCCACTTTCTGGATTAGCACATGAATAGAAAATTTAGGAAATACTTTTCCTCCACATTTCTGTCTAGACACTTACATGGTCCTTTTCCCACCTGCTTGAGACATTCTAGCCTTTGCCAAGGCAGGAAGTTTGTATTTCCTTTATTGAAGCAGAAAGTGATTGTAATTAGTGTATTGTGTACGGCACTCCCCAGCACTTCCCCCTTCCACAAAGGGAAGGAATTTTAAGATAAACAGCACTTTTTAATATATAAATAAATAAATACAGTGGGCTCAATTTCTTGCTGGGATTTTTCTGCCTTATGCACCTGTCCTGGTTTGAAGGACAGGTGTCTGCCAACAAAGGCAAAAGTACTAATTCCACTCCCCCCCAAGTATTATAAATGTTTGAATCCAAGACTCTGAGGCAGAGATAAGGGGGTAGGAATAACAGCTCCTTTACTAATATATCTAACCGTACAAGCAGAAACAACAGCAGTTGTTAAAACTACCAACAGTACAGAACAGATAACTCGGTTCCAGTCCTTTCTTTAGCTGTGGGCACCCTCTCTCTGCCCTCGGTCCCGGTGCTCCAGGTGGAACAAAGCCCGGCGGTCGCAGAGAGGCGGGAGCGCGGGCGGGGGCGGCAGCGGCCACGCCGGTCTCGGGTGGGAGCGGCTGGAGCGGCAGCTCCTCGCTCACCGTCTGTGTCCGGGTGATCAGCTGTGTCCGCAGGGGCAGGAGCTGCAGCGGGGAAATGCAGGGCAGGTGGTCACAGAGGGTCTGGCTCTCCTGCCTTCGGCCGTGTGGCTGCAGACGGGGCGTCCTCCTCCGAGCTCCCAGAAACACGAGTCCCTCCGGAAACACGAGAGCCCCTCCGCCAGCCCAGCTCCCACCTACCCCTTTTGTCCAGAGCCGTCAAAGGTCCTGGGTGTGACCCGGCCAGCTCCATTGGCATGATAATGGGAAAAATTCTTTAAATTGACACAGTAATAGAAAAACTCTCAACCCCCAACAGCACCGGTGTTAGCCAAGAAGTAACTGAATCTGCTTTCCCTTGTTTTCATGGTGTGCATATCTCTCCAGTGATAATTTGAGTGAGAAATCTTTGATTACTTTAGATTATCTTAAACCATTGTTTGTAGCAGTTACTCAGAATTCTTTCCAGTCCTTCCCAGGACATTCTTCTGAGCCTGGGAAATTGTAGTCATTCACATCAACAAAATATGTTCCTGTTGAAATTTCTCTTTAAATGGGCTTCACAATTTGTTTGTTAATAATTTCAGAAGATGGTCTGCATTATATGTGCTAGAATATAACACAGGATAAGAAAAAATGACTCTTCTAATTATTCTCTTTGAGAGCCAAATCTTATATCACAGTTCACTGTAGTGTATTAAAAGCAGAAAGTGGTAATGTGGGGTTGAGTTCCTACCTCAGCCTTAATAATATGGAATAGTTATTTAGTTGAAGAGTTGAGTCTATGCATCAGGAGCTTCTATACTGCATTGCCAAAGCATCCAAGTTCTGGTAAATGTTCATAAGATGGCACATATCTTATTTGTTCTTTTGGGATTGTGTAAAGTAAAGGATTTTTTAGAAAAAGACTATTATTTGCAGACATGATGTGTCAGCCAGCAGAAATGTACAGGAAAAGATGTATTTTGGTTTTCATTGGCAACAGGGTTACATATTTTTTCCAAGCTTAAGTGCAAAAATAGATTAGCACACAAAAAACCTCTTTTAGTGGTGTTACCGTTTATACCAACCATATTACCCCACTGAATTCACAATTAAGACTGATACTTGTTTTGTGTGCTACTGTACCCATTACAAAAGCACAGAACCTGAGGTGTGTGTGGAAATAATGGGAAAACACAGAGTATTACATTTACAACCTTAAAATTTAGCTTTTACAATCTCAAGTGGATTTGTTTCAATCTTAGCATTTGCAAAATTTCTGTTTGCTCTAAAACAGAAGGCCAAGAAGACCCATGACATCCTGGCCTGTATCAACAATACAGGCAGCAGGACCAGGGCAGTGACTGTCCCCCTGTACTCTGCACTGCTGAGGCCACACCTTGAGTACTGCACTCAGTTTTGGGCCCCTCACTTTAAAAATAACATTTTGATGCTGTAGCGTGTCCGGAGAAGGGCAGCAAAGCTTGTGAAAGGACGGGAGAACATGAGGATTGGCTGAGGGAGCTGGGGATGTTTAGCCTGGAGAAGAGGAGGCTCAGGGAGATGTCATTGCTCTCTACAAGTGCCTGAAATGAGGTGGTGTGGAGGTGGGCATCAGCCTCTTCTACCATACCTGCAGTGAAAGAATCAGAGATAATAGCCTCAAGCTGAGAAGGAGGAGATTCTGATTAGATAACAAGGGAAAAAATTTCTGTATGGTTTAGTGGTTTAGAAGTTACAGTGGTAGTTCTGGGTTGATGGTTGGACTTGATGATCTTAAAGGTCTTTTCCAAAATATTGAATTGTGATGAAGATTCAATCAGCTGGATTTAATTTTCAAATTTCAAATTAAAATTAATTCCTCTCCTTCAATGAAAAGAAATATACATCAGAGAGCAAGAAACGCATGCAGGTAGTATCTGGTAGACTGGACTAACTCCATTAGAAGATCCTGCCTGGGCTCTAGTGAATAGAAAAAGAGAATGGAATATTTAGATTTTTTGTAGCTCTTCTGCTACAGATTCATTTTAAAAGTATGACCCAATTTCTTCAGCCACACTGAATACAGAAATCTGGTTTAAATCAAGACCCACATGTGTTATAGTAACTTTTCTCAGGAGAGCCAACCTGCTGAGTTTAGACCAAGTTTTCAGCTGAGCTTGTTCCTACCCATTTTTACACCTTACACACAACTTGGAAAACTTATCCTTAAAATAGCAGAATTATTTTTCTGTAGTGGGATTTTGAACTATTTTTAAATTTTTATTGTATGGCTGAATTCATTCTTCTGGATAGGCTGAATCACAGTACGAAAGCACTCACCAGAAACATGATTGTTTCTTTCAGTTCTAAGTGCCATGTGTGTCTGTACATCCAGATGTGTGTAAAATGTTTCTAACTTCAAAGAACAGATTATGCAGAATTTTTTTATGAGAGAAGATAATGCAAGTCTGTTTCTGTGTGCATATGAATCTAATGGTGTGTGAATATATATATATGTGTGTGTGTGTCCTTACACAACATAAAATCTCTGTCTGACTTATGGGGGTGCTTTGTTTAAAGCAGCTATTAGAGTGAAAAAAATTTTAATAGCCAACTTTGGTCAGTAAGGTGATTCACCAAGGCAACATAGAAAGTTTTACACAAATGAAAGTAGAATTTCCTTGCTCGGAAACCCAGTGATGCTGTATTTCTTTTAGCCCACCTCATTCTACTTACTTTGGCTCTGAAATATAAAGTCTTGCTTTGCAGTTTGAAGGTTTCAGGAGGGCAACCTAATTTATGGTTATTTTTGTTTTGACCCAAGATCTAGTGAAATTTTTAGTATAAGTGAAGCTTTGAAAATCCCAGGAGTGATCATAATATTTTGTGGATGGGGTATTTCCATGCAGTCTGTGTGTGATTTGTGTTTCCTGTTAAAATTTCTAGGGAATTTAATAAAGTCATGAGTTACTTGGTATTATGTTACTGATGGTGAGTCTGTTGCAAGATAATGCTATTTATTTCTGTGCAAATCTGGGTGCCTAAAACCAGAATTAGATAAAGAATACTTAAAGGGAAAATTGATATCCATGCCTACAGAGTTGTTGGTGCATATCAACAAATGTCTTTCAGACACTTTCAAGAAAAGCCTATCTGGGTTTCAGAAGTGTTCATCTCTATTTCTCAGGTGACAGGCTACCAGACTGTACTTTTCTCTATAAACTGCAGATTTTTTTTTTCCACAATACATGTCTTCCTCATCTGACATGGCCAAATTCTACTCTTTTTCTGTTTCCAATGCTACCTGATAATTTTCATATATCTATGGCAATTCTCATGTGCATGAGTTCAATGTCCTTGCTGAATAATGCTTATTTTTTCACATATAACATTTGTAGGTATTTTTTCAGGCAGTAAATAGATTGCTGTACTGCTTGGCTGTTCTCTGGGAGAAAGTCTTGATTTCCTATAAAATTTCGTAGTTTTCATATTTTTTTCAAAATCTGGAGATCTGTAAGTGATGCAAAAAAGAGAGACACGTCTTTTCATTTGTCTGTATGTCTGTAGGCATGTGAAATCCTTAAGGTGAGACTATGGAAGTTCACACTATATTGAAAGTACATTGTGTTGTCTTATGAGTCTCTAGGATGTTACATCTGGTTTCCCTTCCTTTATCTTTAGTGAGTTTTGGAGTTTCTGGTAGAGATTTTGTAGTTATTAACTGTTTAATAATTTTCTTAAGTGGTTCGTCAGGAATTTCTGGAAAATGATTGCTTCTCTTTTCTGCTTTGTATTAAAATACCTAAGCCTCTTTGTTGTTTTTTTGTTGTTGTTGTTTTGGTTTTTTGTTTTGTGTTGGGATTTTTTTGTTGTGGTTTTTTTGTTGTTGTTGTTGTTTTAAGAAAGAGAAAAAATTTCCTGTCAGTTGTATTTCAGAAACACTTATGCTTAGATGCTGCTTTCATGGATATGCAACTGAATTAGAGGACTGTTGCATGCACATTTTCCACATAGATGGAGAGAAAAAAGGAGTATCTGTTAAGATAAAATCAAAATGATATGTCAACATTTTCTAAAACAAAGGATTAACTTTCAGCTATTGACTCTGAGGTTGCATCTACAGGTTGTCTCTGACCCATAAACCACAGCAACTTTAACAATTTCTGTGATTTTAGAAATAAAAATTATACATGAATTCTAAAACTCTAGGTTCCCACGTCTCCCATACTTTCAAAAGTTGGCAGTCATTTTGATGGATAGATATAAAGAGAAAATTAATATAAATAATGATGTTTATCAGAATCACATGAAATACCCAGAAGAAGGAGCAGGAGGCCCAGAATCAGGATCTCTGCCAGGTTTCCCTTGTTCTCCTACCAGTTATGTGGCTGCCATCAGCAAGCAGCTGCACGCAGCAGGTCAGCCTTGTCTGCAGCCCTAGCTGGAGCATATTGCACCAATCCAGCCCTGATGTCAGGGCACACCGTGTGACGGGCACTGTGGAACCCCTCCCAGCATGGTGAGGCTTAGCACTGACCACATGCATCACACTTAGCCCAAAATCAAGGACTTGGTTTCAACTCTGAGCAGTCTTTGAAGGAGGCAAGCAGTGCTTTTTGGAGGAGCTGGTATCTTAAAGGAGCAGAGTCCCCTTATGCTGTCTGAGCTTCAGCATATCCAGCTGGCATGGGGTACCTCACTGGAAGTTTCCTTCAACAATCGATCCCAAGGATTCTGCAGGTTTCCAGAAGTATCGAGAAATTTAGACCTCAGAAACACACAAAAAGTTGTGGATATTGTGTTTGTTACAGGCTGCAGTTATAAATGAGGGTATTAACATATGAGCACAAATGTTATGAGTTAGTTTCAGGTTCTTTTGGTATTCAGGTCTTGAAATGAAGTAAACCATTTGTGCACTTCTTTAGCAGATCTGATTTTTATCTGTAGGCATGGCCCTGTGTGGTGAAATGTTTGGTTCAGAAAAAGTATTGAAATCTTTAATGTTAAATCTAACATGTTGTTTTACAAAAAGGCAATAAAATACCTCTTTCATATTCTTCTGCAGTTTGCTCCTTCTGCATGCTGCCAGACAGGGTTTTTGCATCCTCACTTTTAACAGTCTCTGAAACTATTTTGTAAGTCTGTAAAGTTAACATTCCTGCTGGGTACAAACTTTGGACTTTTTTTTTTGTGGTAGACTGTAACTAGAGAAGAGGAGTGACCTAGGGACACTTAATTATAATAAATGACAAGAAAGCTCTGTTGACCACTGAGGCTAATGTCAGTTTGTAACTAAAACACAGCACTCGCATTATGTCCTTTTTTGGATTAAGAAGATAGATGTTTGTGCTTTAAGCATTACTGCCTACAAATGCAAGAGATAGGCCCTGTTTACTGAGTGAATTCTTGTAAGAGTACTGAATCAGAGGAAGTGTTTGCAATGCTAATATTTGAAGGAGCATGCTCATTGATAAAGAACAGAACAGAATAGAATTGGAATGCTTTTAAGCAGGAAGCTGATCAGCAGTAGATGAAAGCTGGGTGAGTTGAGTGAATTTGTATGAACATACAGAGCTGTTCAATACTTTTGCTTAGTAGACTCTCTTTTCTCCAAAAAGATTTATTTTTTCTGCCAGAATTTCCAATACTAGCAGAGCAAAGTTGATTATGCAGAGTAATGGAGGATTGACTAATCAGAGTGAAACTGGGATGTTTGGGAGAGATTTGTAAAACGTGTGAATAGTACCCTTTCTAATTAATTAAAAGGCTAGGGCCCCATATAAGGAGTGATAAGGACAGAAGCTGCTTGTCTGAGAGATTAAAATTTTCATAAATTCATAATTAAATAACACTTACTGGTCTTCTGAGATATGGAAACTCTCGCTGTCATCATTGATGGTCTTTTTGATAGAGGTAGAATCACGTAAATTTGCTGTCAAACTTCCCAAGTTACCAATCTTAATCTCTGACTGTTTTTTAAAATTGTTCTCAAATACATCAGATTACTCAGAAGTTATGTTATAGGTTGTTCATTGTTTTACGTGAATTGGAAAATGTCTTTGTTGGGAGATTTATAAAGAGTGGAAGATACTAATATGATTCATTTCTCAATTAATTGCCCTTCGTTTTGAAAACTTCAGGGTTTGCTAAAATCACTGACCAATGGTGAAGCTTGTAGAATAATTTAAGCTAAGTAACTGCAACATGGTGCATTAGGGACAGAAAAGAGGTAGTGAAATAGTTTTTTGGATACTGTGGGACATGAAAAATATATTTTCCTTATTGAGAAGCAGTTTAATGTTTCAGAGATTTCCTTGGATGCTGTTGGATGTATCTATTCAGGTCTAAATTAATGGTTTGTCCTGTAAATTGCTGAATGTGGCTAATAGCCTTGTTACTGTGATCAGGTCTTGCATTGCACAGACTCCACTCATATATGTGTATTGCATGTTGATGTGCAGAGTGGCATGTTGTGTGGATAGGAACATGTTTAAACTAAACTTGTGCTTACATTTACTGTTGTTGGTGAATTTACACAATGGCCTAAATACTGAAAGATGGCTAAGCCATCAGAGAAAATAGTGTTGTACATCATATCCAGGCTAAGTCAGGCAATGGCTGGGAATAACTCAAAGTCATAAAAGTCTTTAGGAGCCATCAGGTTTACTTAGTTGTGTTTCATTAACTCTAAACTTTGCTGTTTCTGTTCTATAAGTATGTACACCTAAGTAGTTCGGAGCACCTGTTGTGGTAGGAGTGTTTTCTGATATAATTTTACCAGCCCAACTGCTTCCTTCAGCTCTAGTTTTCTGTTTCGTAGCCCAAAACAGAGGGAAAAGCAACATTTCTAAACTACAGGTGGAAAGTACTACATAGAATTAGTAAAACTGGTTGCTAAGCTAAAGTTAACTAGGTGATAATTGCTGGTATTGGAGGAGATATCTTCTGATTTATACATTTCTAGGCATTTTAAACTGATCTTCAACTGATACTCAATGTTTCTTCTGAAACTTCATTGTTTGAGCTGTCTCAAGATTGTATAGAAAAGACCTTTAACATCATCAAATCCAACCATAACCCAGCACCACCACCATGTTCACCATTAAACCATGTCCTCAGGTGCCATATCCAGACATTTTTTGAACACTTCCAGGGATGATGACTCCATCACTTCTCTGGGCAGCCTATTCCAGTTTACAGCTTGTAAGAGTTATATATTATTGGTCATTTAACAAAAAAATGTTCTCCTGAGCTTGTGAGAAAATCTGCCATATTGCTTAATCCAATTTTTTAAGCAGATGACGTCATTCATCGCTATTATTTAGACTACCTGTATTTGTATGTCATGTTAAGCCTTCTCTATGATCTGAGTATTTAATTAAATCTTGGAAAAAACTCCAGAGTGACACCAAGGCTGAGGTAGTTATTATCCACCAAAAAATTCTCATGCTCCTTTATATATAGGGACATCTTCCTGGCATAAAAGAAAGATTTCTGCATTTTCACTGCTTAAATATGCTAATAAAGGTTGAAGCCAAAGGTAACATATTCAGACGTTATAACAAGTTTTCTGGAAAGAAACTGTCAGCATGGAGAAAGCAGCATGGAGACCCATTCACTTCAGTCACACTACCAAATGCTGATCGGGTGCTTTCCATTTCTGTTGCTACTAATAGGACTTAATCTGGGACCTGTGTCTGAAACCTTTACATCTCCAAGTATTTCTATGCCATTTAAGTAACAGCAAATTACTGAGATACTTCATTCTTCTTAAAAAAATATTACTCTGAGAGCAAAACCTAATATTTTAAAATGTATTTTAATACATGGATGAATTTTAAACATAAATTTTCAAATTCATTTGAATGAAGTTAAATTCCTATGAAAGCTGCCTGATTTTCAGAGCTACTAATTACTGTTGTTCCTGTTGGTTTCAATGGTATGTCTATGTACTTGAACACAGAGGCTACTGGTTTGAATTCCTGAATTCATCTACACAGGTATGGAAGGCAATTGTAGCTTGATTTTTCTGTCATAAAACAAAAAAATGATGGAGTCAACATGTGTGTGCCCAGCTAACATATCAGTTCTGCTTGTGGTTACTGTATACAGTAGCATAACTTGCATAATAGCAGTGGTAGGGTGGGTGAGTGAGAGACTTGCAGTTGATTTTTTTCCATTACAGCTAATTTTAGTAATGTTTTCTCTGATTCTAAAATGACACAGCAACACAGTATGAGAGTTTAGACCTAAAAGTTATAGCAACTTACTTAGCAGGAACTCTGTTGTCCAGTCAGCTGGTTTAGGTGAAATTTTTATTGTAATAAGATTCAATTAATATTAGATAAATATAGGTACCATATTATTTTCAATTTTGTTCTGAGTTTAACTTAATTAGTTTGCTTTTCCTGATGTTTTCTCAAAATTAGGCGTTAGTTGAAACCACTGCTAAAATTATAGTTTAGAAAATTAACACTGGCTGGTGCTAATAATTCTAATACTGTTTTAGAAAAGAGAAAACCTAATTAGTGAAAAGGGTCAACAAAAATGCACAAGGATGAAACTGGTCAAGTGAATATTGTTATTTATATCTAAGTCATTCATTCAATCAGGTATTAAACTACATGTCTTCATTTTTAGGCCTGTGCTGTGTTCTTGGTAAGCGTTTAACATTGCACAAATACCCCTATTTGAAATCTTAAGACAGTTATAGCAATGGAAGTGAAATTTTCTCCAATTATTCTTTGGGCACACTAACCAGTCTGAAATTAATTTTCTCTTGTTGTAAAATAGACTTTGGCTTTACCTCCATTAAAGACTTCATTAATTTTTGAAGTAGTTGGCTTAATAATATATATGTGAAACAAAACTTCAAGATCTAGTTTGGTCATTGCCATTGAGAAAGTGAACAGCAAAGTCATCTGCAGAGGAATGGATGTAGAAGTTCATTCCTGTCCTTCACAATTGCCAACTGAAGATGGGCTTTGCAAACCCTGCCTTGGCAGTGTGAGCTAGGAGAGGTCCAGCTTTCAGGTGCTTTTTCCTGGACAGGCACCACTTTGCTGCTGCACCAGCAAAACCCTTCAGGTGGCTGCTCCTTAGTCTAAAGGAGTGAACAGACTCTCAACTTTAGAAAGACAAACAAACAAAACAACTCATTACCCAAAACCAAGCCACAAAAAACCCAACCAACCGCCAAAACCACCAATTTACCCAATTCTGTGTTGACTTTCAACTTTTAGTTCACTTGCCCTTTCTGCTAGGGCCCTGAGCTGTTGTACCATCACAAATGGAAGTGAAAGAACAGGAGTTGGACATAAGAGGTATTAAGGGATGTCTTACTGAGGAGGACAGAGAATTCATGGTGTTGTAAGACCAGGTGGTTCCTAAGTGAGAGCAATCACAGTGATATTCAGTGTAGCTCAGCATACATTTATTTTTTGCATACCTTTACTAGATTAGTATTTGCTTTACTGAGAGCCACTGATGTAAACATGTCAGCAATTACTGTAAATTTTTAAAGACTGTTTGCTGCACAGCTGCAACTAAAAGCAGTAGGAGCCACTCAGTGAACTTCTCTCAAACTTTTTTGGAAAAAGCAGAGAACAAAATGACCTACCATGACTTTTTGTACTATGATAAATACATTTTTGTGTTCATGTGTGTCTGTGTGATGGTGCCTCAATAAATTATGTTCTCAATAAAATTTCATGCCAGCAAATGCAGCATGCAGACTTGAAGGAGAATTGGATTTTTGCTCGGCAATATGCACGTTAGAAATACAATAACCAGAATTTATGTTTACATTAATTACAACATGAACATAAATTTCTCTGGGTTCTTTCCTTCTTCATGTACTATGTGATTTGCTTTTTGTCCCTTAATATATGACACAATAAAAACTAGTAGTCTCAGTAATGGATGAGAAAAACTGAGTGCAAGGACTTGTCTTTTTCTCAGAGGAGTCTTGTAGGTCCACTGGGTTTTGCTGCACTTACAATTTATTTTCCTTGTGTACAGTTGAAAAGTCCTATTGTTTTGGTGAAAAGCTCAACTTATGTGGGTGGTAACATCTGTCTCTTAGTAAATAAATATCATATTATATTTTACAGTAATTAATTTCTTCAAAATAGAAGATTTTGTCTTTTTGAGGAACACAAGGAGTAAGCAGCAAATATAGCTGTGATATATCTGTGTATATCTCTGTATATCTGCTGGATTAGGCCTCTGTTTTTAATTTGTTGGTTTCTAGAGGAACGTCTGTGTCTGCAGAAGTAGCATCATGGAAATTAGAACTTTATCCTTTGCTTTTTATGGGAATTATGTACATTTTACACATGTCTTTTCTTAGACATTATGCAACTCCCTTGCTCTGTGGTTGGTGGCATTTGAAAGGTGGTTTTCACTAGAGAGTTTCTTTTCAATGTTGTGCTGGGAGATCCAGCTCCATGTTCTAGCCCTTTGCAGCCAACTGCTAGCCTTATATGATGATCCTCACTGAAGACTTTGTGGACACTTCTGAGTGTTTAAAGCAAGATGTTAAGCTGCAGAGAGGTTTCCTATTAAGGAAAAGTGATGTAATGTCAGTGGAACACTGCCAACTTCTCTCTGCTCATTTTATTTATATTAGCTGCATACCAAAGAAAATGCTCCATAAAACATGAGTGAGTGCTCCTTTCTATATTTAGCCAAGCTAATATACTAATACCAGGAGATTATGTTTATATGCAATTGAAAGAATTATATAAAGATTTGGGGACATCTTACAGTAATAAAAGAGGTTGAACTTGGGAAAAGCAAATGTTAGATTTGCTCCTGGTGCATAAAAAGACTAGGGTGTTTTTTAACATTTATACTTCCAAGATATGTATTTCTGTGCTGAAAAACATTGTTTAACATTTTAATTGAACTATTTTGCTGATTACTGAGGGAACATAAAGTACAAGGAAGTTAATTACATTGATCTGAGCCTTTTTAGTCTAAGCAATGCAGATGTCTCACTTTTAACCAGTTGGCAAGATTGGTGTGATTAAAATCAAGCTTGCCATTCGTGTTCCAGTGTGATCTTCTGGTCTGAAATATTCACATTCCTCTTCATACAGAATACAGTGCAATACAGTGCTTTTTTGGCAATGTTTAAAAACAGTTTGGCATATCTTTGTTCATGACCTTCTCTGACTTTCTTTAGGACTTTTTAAATGAGTCTCCTTTTAAATGAGTAGAATTTTTTCCCCCTGGCTTTTGTTCAACTCTTTGTTCTACAGCTGATGGTGTTGATAAATAATCACAAGATTTCTTCCTGACTCTAACAATGTTACTTCATAATGCTGTTAAACAATTTGACCTTTTCTGTTAATTCTACTCCCACACGGTGACACTAGCTGGGTGTGGTAGTGTTGGAACTATGGATCCTCCCTGATATTAATTCCACCTAAAAGAATATTCCCCATCAAGAGTAGCTGAGTACATCTGTTAACTGATAAAAAAGCTGTCATACTAGTTAACTAACTCGTAATGTATATCAAAAAAAGGTACTTTAATAAATTAAATGGTAAGTCTAGTGTGACTGTGAAACCATGTGATGTATTATGAGTTCTTCAGTTGTCTCATGATCTACTAAGTTGTGGGTGGAGGAAAGAATTTTGGATAGTATTATTTTTATCTGCATTGCTGAGGATGTGTTGAACACTTTGTGTTCTCTGCTCAAGTCTGAGTCGTCTGTTTTATTGTCTGCCATTTTGAAGCCTATGGTTTACTGGAATGACTTCTAAAGACACACTTTAAAGGGAGTCTTCATACATTCAGACATTTAGCATCAAATTTACACACTCTGAACTGCACTCTGGAGGTTTCCCTGACTCTCTAGGAGGTTGTGGTACTAGTTATGTAAGTGAGATGCCAAAGAGGAGTGATGAGAAGGTTTGCCTATTGACTAGAAGAATTAGAGCAACATGATATCAAACTGAAGGCCAGTAGAAAAAGGAAAATTATCTTTTAGTCATATCACAAATCAGGTATTACTGTTTTATACATCTGGACCTTATTTTGGAAAAATAAAGCTGTGTAATATATAGGAGATTTGAAAATTATTGCGAGATTCTGTTGCTGTTTCCAAGTATGCAGATCTCATTCATTTTGAGTGATTCATTGGGGAAGTAGATCATGCTGCTAAAAATCATGAGAAAAAATTTCGAGTCAACCAAGGGTTGAAAAACATTTCCTGGA
Source organism: Luscinia megarhynchos (assembly GCA_034336665.1). Lineage (NCBI taxonomy): Eukaryota > Metazoa > Chordata > Aves > Passeriformes > Muscicapidae > Luscinia > Luscinia megarhynchos. Next base: position 37,242,093 of record CM067566.1, on the reverse strand, counting down.
ATTTTGAATTATATGAAACTAGGACTTTGGCCTTACTGATTCCTCTTAATTTCAAATGTAAGATTTTAAACATTAGACAACTTTAAACCAAACAAAAAGTCTTGAATCATGAGATGTCATTTCTAGTATTAGGCACTTGAGGGCAAATGTTCTCCCTAGTGTAGAAGATCAGACATAACTAATCTGTGAAGTAGGGCCTGGACAGTGTACAGCAGGAATTATGTGCCATCAATTCTTGCTTACCAAAGTTTGTTTCCCCATTTTTTAAACTGAGGCCTGGTGGATTACTGATTATTTAAGTAACTTTAGTATTGAAGTCTTGAAATTCATTTGGAAAACTGCAGTCTCTGAAGGTTTATGAAATGACCAAAAAATGGACAGCTTCAAACAACACTGCCTTTCGGGCGTGAGAACGTAATTAGTGTGGTAAATCTGAGTGCATGGACTCATTACAGTCTTGGCATGAGAAGGATAATGACTTGTAGGGGAATGTACTTGTTTTCCTCCAAACAACAATATTAAGCAGCAAAGTCTTTCTGCAATTCTGGTCGCTCACTTTCCCTGATATATAGCACAACTAGTTGGAGAACTTAAATGTCCTTGCCATATTTTGTGGCTTTGTGAAAAAAAAGTACTAAGTTTTAAAATTCTTTCTGGTTTCTCTAAGTTTTTGGCTTTTTACTCATTCAATTTTCTGCAGTAAGTTATTATCACATTTTGTATGAATTGTCTAATCAATTAGCTGACCTCAAATCATCCAAATGCTTTTGTTATTGTGTACACTTTTGTTCAGTGCTGTGCCTGAGGTTTCTACCTGAAACAGAATAGGAGGATCCTTCAAGTAAGAAACAGGATCAAGGTACTGTGTGCATTTTATTTGTGGCTACAGAGAAGCTTAAGTAAACTGTCCCAGAGACACAAGGGTCATGCAGGCTCTAACACCCCAAGTAACTTTCCTTGAGTTTACAGTAGAAAACTGTAGTAGACAAGGTTATTTTAGACCAGTGTTTCCAGAGAATGAAACATAGTTTTACCAAGAATGAAACATGGTTTTCCAGAGAATGAAGCATGGGTTTCCAGAGAAGCTGGCATATGCAGTGAGATAAAAGATAAAGTCATGAATTTTGGCACCATACACCCTAGGTTTTGGTCTTCTGAAGCTCACAAGGAGTGATGAAGACATGCTGATAGCCCAGGGGAAGAGACAGGGAGAGAGATAAGGCAGGCCAGCATTATACTATGATCTGAATATTGCTGAGAGGAGCAGGATCACGTGGAAACTCATAGTGAAAAAAGGAAGAACTGTATGATCCACACTGATACTGACTTTAGTGCTACCAATATTGTTATTGTCAATATCCTTCTGTCTTTGAAGTAACCTGGGAGTCTTAAATTACATATTTGATCTGGAACTCTTGGTTGTTTATCAAAGCACAGCCTGATTTTTCTCTTTCTCAATCTCAGCTGTTTTTGAGGTAAGTGGTACTTGGAGTCCAAGCTGTTGTGATACTTGTAGAGAGGGTTTACACACAATTAATGTTGGCTTTGTTGTGAAAGATATGCATTGTAACTTGTTAGCACATAAAGGGATAGAAATAAAGAGTGGATTACTTTTTTCTAATTTCAGTTTACTAATAGTGATTTACCAATAGTTTTCAAATGTAATTTAAGTGGTCTACTTATGTTACCGAAGCAATTTATATATAGAATCATGCAACAGTTTGGGTTGGAGGGGACCTTAAAGACTATCTAGTTCCAACCTTCCTGCTGTGGACAAGGAACATGGGCAGGAATAAAGTGCACATACAATTCAATGCAAAAAACTTTTACAGTTGGGATAATAAGGACAAAGACTGTTGTTGGTCGAAAGAAACCAAATTAACTTTACTGTGCAAGTAGGTAAACAACTCTTCTTGTCATCTATTCTGGAATGTTCATTTTAACATAAATCTTATATCTTTCTATATTTATTAAGATAACTTGGAACCTTTAAATCAGACAAGTGCTGTTTCTAATACTCTTTCTCTGAGAGTGTCCAGCTCCAGGCTAAGAAGGTGCATGAGTCATCAAAATAATGAGTCCATAAAGAGAGGATCTTCATAAATGTCAGAGAAAATGGTTTTAAATCCTGAGAAAAGCACTTTGTAGCTAGCTTTTTACAAACTACTCTGTGATCAGACTGAAAGCAGAAAAAGACATGTTTGTTTTGTCTGGGAGGTTTTTACTGCAGGGCAGATGGGAGGAGTGGAATTGATTTCTGGAGGTCAGCTGCAGGCAATGAAATAGAAAAATCTGTATTACAACACAGAAGCAGTAAAATTGCCAGCTAGGATAGCTCAGTACATTGTCTCTGAATATGTAAATTTTAAATAGCATGCAAGATACTCTATTTTTGACATATGTTACACATCAGTATGTGGTACACTTTGGAAATGTAAAGAAATCCTATTTAAAACTCCTCTAAATCAAATAAATTAATTTTCAGGGTATTTGTTTAGAAAGAGATGTGTTTGACTTGCCAGAAATTGGTACACAAAATATAAAGCCAGAACATCTTGTGACATACACACTTAAGTTTAAAAGCCTCTTAGATTGTATGGTTTGGCTACCACTTCATTTAGTAGTTTATTCCTTGTATAGCCTGCATTAGCAAATGGTACACAGAAACAAAAGTGGCTCCAGAGAGTGAAGAAACATGCTGAGGGTGTGGTATCTGCACACTTCAGGGTCACAGAGCTTGGGGTTTTGGTTTCTCATTTTGGACTGGCTCTAGTCTGTTCTGGGGACTGAAGCTCATCAGTGGCTCAAGTCAGGTTAGTTCATTTCACCTGATAGAAAAAGAGTTCATGTTCTCAAGGGTCTTCTTATGGATGCAAACTAGAGAAAAAGGAAGTGGAAAATTGTTGGAAATTTGTTTTAATTCTGCATTTCTGACCCAAGCCTAAACCCAAATGCAGGTGTGTCCTTACTGTTCCCTTAGGAGAATTGCCAGCTTCCTTGTTTTTGGCTAGTCACCGTGTTGGTCATAAATTTGTTTGGGAAAAATGAAATACAATTCTTCCTTTTGTTTTCTCTGTATAAGACATCTGACTGCTTTCACTGAGAGCTACACAAGATTCAAAACAATTTTAGGGAAGGAACCAGCCATTCATACTCATTGGCACAGTATTTGTCTATAACAAGTGTTTGTCACTACACATTTTCCTGTATGAGTCCTTCTTTTTTTATGTGATTGTACATCACTTAAGGTGCAACTTAATTCACAGAAGAAGTCCTTACTATATGTCTCCCATACTCAAGATTATTTGCTATAGTAAAAAACAAATAGTACCTGAAGTGAATCATCTTTATGGAATGCATTTTTCCTCTAAAGTACAAAAGAAATTATTTGCTCTGCCCTTTATATATAAGGTATTCAATTTAAGCTTTCCAGAACAATATACTGTACACTTAGCTAGAAGTTAAAAAAAAAATCTCACCATTACATGACTATATCTATTTATGAAGAAAATTCTATTTAAAATTATGTGTTCCAACTGCAGAAAGCTAATTCAGGTTGTATGTCAGTGTCCAAAGTTGTGTAACACCAGTATACATTGTTTCTCTTTGTGATGACAGGGAATATAATTAGTTCTGGTCAGGTCTGTTCAAATGACCGTAATGCATTCTGACTATTTAAAATCAGGTTTTGACTGCAGCGACATCTGTGTACTGTAGGTGGATTTTGCCTCTGCATAGTAATCCTGCTGAAGGATTTTAGTTTGTTTTTTTTTCTTTGTTTGCTTTAACCAAGCAATGGGGAAATTATGTTTATAATGCCCTTGCAAAAAGTAACAGCTCTTCATATCTGAGGGTGCTTTAGCAACATTTTGGTTATCATAATTTTTCTCCTCTCTTTATACATTGGGGAAGACACCTTTAAAAACAAACAAACAAAAAAAATTCAACCTCCAAACTCACACTTCTGAAGTACATGTTCTGGCTAGATAAGGAGTGACAGTGCCCTGTAAACGATTTTATTTTCAGGGTTATAGCATCTTCTGCTGTATCAAGCCTAAGTTATAATTATGTTAGTATTATATTGGTTGAATCAATGTCACAAAAGTTCTGAGCAACGCTGCAATGTTATTTTCAGTTTCCAGTGCTTCTGACAACCAGGCTGGAAGATTATTACTGTCATTAGCAGTTGGTCTTACTTTGTGGTGCTTCTCCTCCTTCCATGAAAGTTATTGTATGTAGTTGAAGGGGTTATTTTTTGTGTGCACAGAAGGACTTCAGGAAGAATGGTATACCACTATACCTTTATGGCATTAAGATGGAGTGAAATCTAAAGTAAGTCTATCATATTGTTGTAATGAAAGAATTGCAAAAATATATAATTATTTCATTAAACACAGTTCTTAGGTATTTATTTCTTTTTCAGTTGTTCCTTTTCATATAGTGGTTTAAGAATAGGGTGCCTCCAACTGAGTTTCAGTAACATAGACTACTGATGTGTCAGTTGGTAATATCCCAGCTTTACATGAGGCAGCTACATGCTCAAATGTCAGAACTGCTTGTGAATACAGAATAGCTGATAAAAGGGCCTAGAACTTAGGTTCTACAGCTACCTTAGTTTTGTGAGTATTTTTAATAGTGAGTTGAAATTTTAATTTTCCTAAAAACACATTGAGAGCAACTGTGTGCTCCCTTTACTGTCAGGACATCCAATAGCTACTAATTTCTTTCCCTTTTTAATATATTATCCATTCTTCCTCACAAAAGTATCTCTTTCAATAGTACAAAGCAGTCATCTTTATATGTAACTCAAAGAACACACTGGATAGATACTGGAATGTTGATATTGAAGACCTGGAGGTTCAATTTTAAGCCCACTGTAAGAGCTATTGAGTGGGTATAAAAATAAGCAAATCTCCTAACTCTGGTGGTAGAAGTAGATGAAATGTGATGATTTATACAGCATCTTGTTAATCAATTATATAAAATCGAAACTAAGTATGTAAATTTTAAAAGTCAACTCTGCATGTGTTGTTCCAGTAAGAAAATATATTGTACTAGGTCTTTTTCTTCTGTTCATTTTTGGTTTTAGGTTAGCAAGTTTTTCATACTTTTTTTCCTACCCCATATTTTTTTTTAATATATATACCAATCAGCACAGAACATAACCTTCTATGTAGTATAGCATAACCAGTGTCAGAAGACCTGTTTTCTGTTTGCAGGCCAGTTCATTCCTGCATTCCGAGTAATGATTTCCTACACTTTGGGCCAATGCAGCTGCAGATTGAAACCTGTATGGTAATGAATGTCTCAGTGCAATTTACCTCCTAATAACATGACACTTTTAGCTTCCTTTGTCAATAAAACCCGTTGTCTATGTAATACTTTAACTGTTATTTCCATCACTAGATACCCTGCATGCTAGTTACACAACATAACTGAATTACTAAGCCAGACAGATTTTTGACTACCAGATCAATTCTTGTGGTCTAAGCCTACCACAGCTATGAAGTTTAGCACTTTTTGCTAAAGCTGTATTGTATCTTTATGACTTTTGAGAACAATGAATATGCACAAGAGCACATTTCCTCTCTTTCTGTACCCAAGCAAAATGTGTTATCTCACTGGTGCATGTTTTGGAAAATGTCCCCACAGTGGTATTGAGGGGTAAAAAATGGTTCCTGTCTCTAAAAGAATGGCTTATGTTTGCTGAATACTGGCATTATCTCTACTGTTGGTTTCCTTAGCACAGAAATTACCTTGATGTGTCTGACAGATGATCAAACCAGAGTGGAAAATGGGCATAGCTACAACTGCCACTGTTTAGGATCGATAGAAAAGTTGTTGACAGCCAAATTACAGCAGGACTTCCTTACAAGAGCGTTCACAAACAATGCAGAGGGTTTACGCTTCTCATCTGTGTGTATGAAGTTTCTTAGATGAAAAGTTAAGCTCAGCTTCACAGTGTGTACAAAACACAGTCCTTGTGTTAGTTCTTGTATTGTATTTCTTTTTCTAGGACTGTGTTATGTTACATTGAAAATAATTATAAATGCTCCTGTATATCAACCTGAAATATGAAAAATATTTGTGTGAATCTACATTTTCAGATTGTTAAGTTTGAAGGGAAAGTAATAAAAATGTTAAAAGGTTGCAGCTGCTAGAGATGGTTCCTAGTTATAGTACTCCAGTTACCCAGCATGAGGTTTAAATTGTAATGACAAACTTCATCTTCCCTGTAATCTGTCAGTGTAGACAAAATATACCTCTGAATATTTTCGTGCTAGAACCCCAACTGGTGCTGGTTTCTGTGTGTTGTTGTTGTCATTCCTCCATCCTGTCCCCTCCATCACCTTCCTCTCCTCCATTTTTATTTTGACTGATAAATCTCGTCTTATATAAATATGAGCCCTTGCAGCATTTAAAACAGTACACTTCTTTTTTATTTTTTTTTCCACAGTATAAGCAACTGTTCAGCCTCAGAAAACCTAAAGCTTGTCTAAATGTATTTGTATTGATACAGCCTGGAGGCTGTGTGTTGAATACATAGCAGTTTTTGTTAAAAGAGGCAACTATTCTTGCTTCACATTCTTGCCTTGACATATATATATGTACATTTTTAGCATTTCTAAAAATAAGAAAACATTTCTTCAGTGGATATTTCAGTTTGAATTATTTTTGTATTATGAGAATTTTTTTTCACTACAGCTTTAATTAATTCACTGGCAGATTAAGTTAAGTTTTGGGTTTTTTTTTTTCGTTTTTAACAACTCAGTAATTGGTAAGTTTGGTGGGAAACTTTGAATTGCATTAGGAATTTTGTCAAGAGTAGAATTCCAGATATCAGTGGTTACTATCACATTTTGAATAAGCTGGTATGTATATTTTAGTTTCTTAAATAGTAATTGTCAGAAGTAGTTAGGAGAATTACTAATTTTCAGCACGTACTATACTATACTATATCAGTAAGATACAAAAAAAAAAAAATATATATATATAATATCAGTAAAATACGCATGTAGTGCTTGTAGAAAGCAAATTAAATGTTTTTAAGAGCTACCTGGCAGATCTGTCCTGCTAGCTGCTGGGAGCCACAGATGCAGAAGCAGGTGTCCGGTTTGGCTGCCCAGGAGCTAGAGAGATATAAATATATGATATGTTCCAATTTTAATTAATTAAAAAATTGTGGGGGGAAAAATCATCCTGGCTTTTATTGTATAAATACCAAAGTTAGAGATGAATATATCTAAATGTATGCATATAAAAAATAAATCTATACATAGAGAGCTGCTGACATGGAACTCAGTGAGAAGAGCCCCTGCCATTTGATAGTGTCATAGTGACTGTCTCCCTTTTGGTAGAGCTCTGGCATAGTTCTGAAGCAATAGTATTGAGCTAGAACTAGGTCTTCACTGGAAAGTAGAGTTCATGCAGGTAATTTGTTGTTACCCCAAATATACAGACATTTTCTGGCATTGTTTTTGAATCTTAACTTAGAAAAATAGCTCAACCTTTTAAATTGTGTTTAAATCTGATTACTTTTCATTTAAAATATTCCTGTACCTTCATTTCAGTGGTATGTTTTGTATATTTCTGTAGAAGTGCACCATCTGTTTCTCAAAGAGCAGGTTACTGGTAGGATTGTGAAGGGGTGGGTCTGCTTTTGCTCAGGAATGACTTGAGACAGAAGGGAGCTCGTTATTCTTCCATACCTGAGATAAATAGGACTCTATTTCAAACAAAAATTGTTTCTGTTTATCTGCTTTCCATTTGCTCCTTTTATTAAGATCAGGAGGGACAAAACTGGGAATTTAAAAAAGTTGTAGAAGACATCACTTAATCATGGTTCTTTACCTGTGGTCATTTATTTCCATTTACTTTGTATACTGTGTTGTAAAACACTGACTAAATTTCAATGCCCTTGCATACTTTTTGGTAGGCATAACTCAGTAGGCTTCGAAGCTTGAACAGCATTTCTCTACCTTTGGGGAACTTCCCCTTCCAAGAGAGGTAGTTTGAATAGAAGGGCTTCCATATGAACTTTTGTGTTTAAAGGCACACAAAGTTGATGATTAAACTGCAAACTGTAAGATACTTCCCAGAAGGACGTTGTTTCTCTAAATAAGCTTTGTAATGTAAGATAAAAGTAAAGCTGGTACATATCCTAATACTGGGTATATGTGAATGAGAAGTTAAGTATGAAGGATTTATTGCATTCCTGGAACTGGCATCTACAGTAGTGTTCTCTGCAATCCAGTAGCCAAGTCTTGTTGAGACTTTGAGAGCTGTGCACCCACTACCTATGTCTCCTCCTTGACTGCACTGTGTTCAGGCATTTGGAGTTAGAGTTCCTGATGGGGGTTGTTATCAGTTTAATTGTCAGTCACAGACTGCTCTGTTTTCAAAACAGTGTGATACAAGGAGCTTATCAGGGAGAAAAAGCATTATGAAAATGGGATTAAAATATAAACCAGCCTGTTGTAATTTAAACCAAGTGCATACCTCAAAATATGATTTCTCAAGTAGCTATTAAACTATGGTATATGTACTGGCACCCATAGTAGTCCACCAAGAAATTTAGTGTCTCATGTCTCTAGTCTTTGCTTTTAACATGTTTTCAAAAGTTTCTTGCTATTCTTTAGCTCTGAAAGTCATCACCTTACTGAGCACATTCCAAGTGCCTGGTACCAAACCTTTGCACGAAGCTGCTTTTACAGCAATATGTGTCTGAAACCTCACCTTTGTTGTAACTAGTGCCTGCTTTTATTAACATCTTACAGATTTATTGCTTGCGTTTTTGAACTGTTTTAGCATAGGTATGCTAAAACATATAGATCATCTGAATATATATTAGAGCAATCAATAAACAATATTAGATCGTCTGAAAATGTATCTTCTTATATAATATTTAAGAATATCTCTTATTGGAAAAATATCACAAATTCTAAAGCAGAACTTCTGAACATATTTCATGTAGTACTAAGTCTGCTTTTCAGTGAGTTAGTGAAATGTCTCAATATTCATTTTACCCTAGCTGTGAATTTTTTAAATACCTACCTTTACCATTTACTGATTGAATTTGCTAATTTGCTACTTTTAAATGCTCATTCTTATATTGTTATAATTAATTATTTGGCAAAACAAAAAATTCCACGAGAAAATAAGCTTGTGCTCTATTGTTTAGACAAGCTTGATGTGTTCCCTGAAAGCATGTGTGTGCATTAAAATTAAAAAACATATTTCAGCTAATTGGAAAGAGGATGTAATTACAATTAAATTGACTTTTCTTGTAATGTTATCCAAAAACTAAAGTATTTTAATTCCCTTCTTTGTTTCCCTACTAATGAGGGCTGTTGCCCTTTCATAATTATGGCATCTGAGCTCTCCCCTGTCTTTGTCACAGCAGTGTTATCTTTCAGGGACCTGCCTCTGTAGAACTTCCACCACTGATGGTGTCATTCCAAAGAAACATTGGTGAATTGATATTCTTTCCTCTCCTTTTCTTTTTCTTAATGATACATCTCTAGGATACCTCTCCTCAAGAAAATAACACGGCAGTGTCTGATGTTAAAAGAATAGCTCTGAGGTAGAGAACATTTCTTTTGCAGACAAGGATTGTGCACTTTTACAACTGGCCTGAAAATTTGCACTAAGATAGTCTTTGTGGCTGTTTGCCCCATGGACTGATGTGATCAAGGTTGTGTTTGCCTGTTGTTTTTCAGGCAAAGAAACACTTGATTTTTGCAAGTTCTCAGCTACCCAAAAGCTGTTCAACCAGGATCAGTACTGTGCTGGGCTAATAAACCCTGATTTACAGACATGAATACTCCTGCAGCCTCAAGCCAAGCTTAATGTGAGGGCTGAGCCACCTTGTTTTTGCCTGTTACCCTTTTGTAGACATACCACAAGTGTGGTCTCTGTTTCTGCCTAGCAGGTCAGCAGCAGTGCAGCAGTGCTGCAGTGCTGCACTTGCATTGACAGGGCCATAGATGGGCATTTGTGGGATGCTGCTGCCCGGGCGCAGCGCCACGATTTGGCAAATGCAAATAAAAAGGTCTCAAGGCATGACACTCCTACTTGCTTTCAGCACATGTTGGATAAACATAGGAGTGTTGGAGACAGCTAAGTTTCTTCTATATTCAACACCTCATTTACAGTGCTAAATTTCACCCTTTTTTGTTTTTTTACCTTAGTCTGTCTGTAATAAATTAAAAAAAAATTGAGGGCACTTAAAATGAAAAGTAAAATAACTATTATTTGTTAACAATTTTAGAGGTATTGAACGGTAGGTCTACAAATAGTCAGACCAAAGATGTAGAATGAGGTGAAAGTAGTAATCTTACACGGTTTTCTCTGTCTAGTCAGAGATGACCTGAACTGTTTCTATCATCAACTAAGTTGAATGCTGATGGGAACTAAAGTTGTGTTGTTTTAACCAATTTAGATACAGATGACTGCTTAGTAATTTCACAAAAGTAGAAGAATAAATTTCAGCCTGCATCCTGTGGAGTGAAAAGTTGAACTGATAGAGATTTAGAGTCTGTATTGTCAACATTAAAAAATGAATTATAAAATTTGCAAAGTGAACTGTAACATTTAGATGTTCCTGTTGCAAATTTAACTAAAAAATAAAAATTAATCTCCTTTTAAGTGCTGGAATTTATATTGTTAGTGAGACATTGCTAAAATTGAACCATCTTTACAACACCACCACCAAAGAAAGGCAACTGTTAAGTATAAGTAACTGATTTTTCAGTTTCTGCCCTAAAACAGCTTGCTCCCCTTTTTCTTATCTAAGCAATCTCCTTTGGCCTGAGATCATAAGCATAATTATTGTCAGAAAGCATTTTCTGGGAAATGTAGATGGTTGGAATATCAAAATTAATCTTCAAGTGGAAAATATGATGTTATTACCATTTCTAATTTTGTTGCTATCAACAAAAGTATATTGTTGTGCCAGAATCATACATTCATATGCCATGCATTAAGCAGACTGCTTCTAAAATTTCTGCTTAGATAACCTACATTATATATAAATAATGACATACTTGTAAAGTATTTATATATTAAATATACAGAAAAGGTATATGTGAATATGCTGTAATTTTCTGAATATCTGGAGTATTGAGATAAAGTTACGTTTTCCATCTGAAAAACGACAATTTTTAAGCAGGTCAGTCTGATGTATTGTCACATGATAGACCACACAGTTCATTTTGAGCTTAATGTCTTTCAAACAACTGCATTGAGACCAAAAAAAAACCCCCAAACAGTTCTGATTTGCTTCTCTGCTGAACATTTTACTTTTTTCTTTTTTTCCCCTTAAGTAAGAGTTTTGAGTGCTCCTGCATATTAACTTTTTTAGTCTCTATTCTTTTTCCAGTGAAATTCCACATTTCTAAATGAAATTCTGACTTCCATTTGAGCGATAGAACTGCAATGCCTCAGAATGATATCAAGTGTCTGCTAAGATTTGTCTGAGGACCTACAGTTGAAAATAAAACTGGGGAAAAAAGAGGGACTAAAGACCTGGGGAAGCTCAGTTCACAGCTTCCCTAGGTTACAGATGTTTCTCAGAAGTCTTTGCTCATCTACATGCATGGATGATTCTAACACAGAAGTTGGTCCCTTGTGTCCAAGTGTGTCATTTGAAGTATGGCTGTAATTAGGTCTGTCTGATTTGCCCACAAAGGCTACAGCAGAAATTCTGCTACAGCTGAAGTTGGTACTGGGTAAATATTTCAGTCTTATTATTGAAAGAGTGCCATTGAATAAAAAGCACAAGAAACAAAAAGAAACCTTGTTAAGAATTTCACTATTTTTACCTTTAATTCCTTTATCTGGATTGTTCCTTTAAAATATACTAAGTGCTTCAAATTGCCATATAATTTACCTTTTTCAAGAATTGATGGTTCTGGTAAATTCCATTATGCATACCCTTTTTCCTTCATCTTGGGGACAAAAAATGGACTTTTGTAGCAATGTGTTAATTCTGAAGAAATGGTGCTATTGTATGTAATGTATGTAAATGCTTTGAACTTTCCCTCTCTTTCAATTTTCCTGGACCATAGATCAGTGGAACTTTTACCTTCTCCCCAGCCAGCACTGCATGTCTGATCATCTTTTTGTCTATTTTTCCTTCCCACAGGGACCCCAAAAAAATACAGCAGCTGCAGAACCAAATTCGTCTGGAGCAAGAAAGCGGACAGTGGTATCGTCACCAACAGCAACCTGATCATCAGCACCCTCCCTCTTCTCCTTCCTTTCCTCCTCCTCCCTCCTTCCAGGAGCTTGAGTCCAGCCAGTCTGCGACCTCTCCTGTGCCAATGAGTATTCTTAACTCTCATACTTCCCCAACCATGCAGTCTTCCAGCTCCTTCAACTATGCTCGGCCTAAGCAGTTCATTGCTGCCCAGAACATCAGCCCCGCTTCAGGTTATGTCACTCCATCTTCTGGGTCATCTACATCTAGCCTTCCTTCTCCTATGTCTCCAACTGCTTCTCAGAAACAGTTTGGGAGAGTGCCAGTTCCTCCCTTCTCTCAGCAGTTTGCTCCAGAAGGGGAATATGCCTGGTCTCCTTCTTCTCCATCCCCTCCACCCCCACCTCCACCTGTCTTTAGTCCAACAGCAACATATCCAGTGTGTGATTCCTTTCCACTTCCACCTCCTCCTCCCCCTCCTCTTCCTTCACTTTCTTCACCTTCCCACAGCCTGTCTCCAACTCCAAGATTTCCTAATTCCAGCCAATCTCCAGCAGCTTTTCTCAGCTCCATGCTGCCATCCCAGCCACCACCCATTTCTGTCAACGCCTTAGGCCTCCCGAAAGGAGTGACGCCTCCGTAAGTATCAGCTGATGAGCTCCTTGATGTACCCAAGGTTGTTATGAAGATTATTGCACTTGCTTCATTTATACTTTTCTAGGGTCCTTTGCTGTTATCTGAGAGGGAGAGAGGTGTGAATAAATTGCAAATGCTTCTGTGCTAGAGATTTGAGATAGTTTTTTAACCCCCATAGAAGTGAGATTCTGAAAGAGCTTTACAGCAGGAACACAAAAGATGAGAAGCTGAAGCTTTAAACTGGAGTTTAAGAAAATATGAAAGCAGCAGCAAAAGGCTCTGCAGCCCCAGGACAGTGGACAGAGATCCTAAAAAAGCCCTTCTCATGGCCCAGTTCTTCTTAAGTCATATATTCTGTGATATTTGCAGTTTGTATTCCTAGTATATCTGCAGGTAGAGCAATATCAAGTACAGAGAGTATCTTTCGGAAGTCCCTATAGTTTTGTGATACTGAAAATACAAGGTATTAAAGTATACATCTGATAACAAAGTGTTCATATCTATTCATTGGCTTTGGCTAGAGCTTTTGTTCTAAGGAAGTTTGGGAAAGTGTTTAGGGAGGGATTTAGAATAGCAGTGTATAAAAACAAACAGAATCCCTATCCCTAACAACTCTGCACACTTATTTTCCCCTTTTGTCTTCTCTAAAGGCTAAAATAGTATTTTGGAGCATGTCAGCTCTCATCATAGATCAGTTTGTCTTTCCACTGGCACTAGACTCTCATTCCATCCTTAGAGAACAAAGAGACATGCTGAAGAACAAAAATGAGAATAGCTGTATCCAAGGCTTATTTATAACTTTGTCCAGAAGTTTGTCTAAACATATCTACAGTATCTAGGTGACTTGCTCAACTACATACTGTTGCAGTGGGAACTTCTGTTATTTCAGTCCAAGATATGAAAGAGAAAGAGAAGGAAGAAAGAGGACAGATATCAAAATAATAAGTCATGTATATGCTTTAAAAAGCATTTCTTTATCTTGATTTGTGTCATACAGCTCATTATGGAGTTGGACCATACAACTTTTTTAGGAGAAAAATTAATGAATAGTGCAGTTTGCCCTTGCAGTCGTAATAGTTGTGATTTTCTGTCTTACTGTGTCCTTTGCACTGGCTGAGTTTCACTATTGATACCAAACACTGAAAATTACATGATTAAATTGCTGACAGCTTGACCCGGTAAGCACAGCCTACCAAGGCCTGCTATTACCCTTGATTTTCCAAGAAAAGACTCTAGTTCAGCTGTACAGTTCTGACAAGAACTGGATTCTATTTTGAGTTCACCTCTGTGTGCTGTGAGGGTAATAGCAGCAGCTTGAGCCTCTGCTGTGTCCTTCTTTCCCTAGTATTCTGTGCTTATGGATACATGTTCTCACTTGGAGCATTAGCTGTGTCATTCCCTTTGATCCTTGGGACAGAGAAACTACTCTGCAAAGGTTCTTCCCCCTTCCCCATGCCCCTCACTTCCCCAAGTGCAGCACACAGTCTGGGTATGCACATGATGGTGTGTCTATTCATACCCCTCCCTCCCCAACAAGGCAGCAACCTCGGTCTGAGCTGAGGATGAGGTACTTGGCTGTTTTTCTGCATTCCCTCAGGAAATAAAGTCCAGATGGGAGCTGGATCATGTTAACTATACTGAATGTATGTGTGTATAATTTATGTGTAAATATATATATATATATGTGTGTGCATATATATACACAGTGAGCATTTGTCATCTGAATTATAACATTAAAACATGGTAAAATATGTAATGTGTGATGCAGAAAAGCCATAATCTATTGTTATGCATCTTTGATGCCAATTTTTCCCTGGCTTTTCCTTTTTCACATTACTGTGTAGGTTAATGTCTGGTGTGTCTTGCTGAGTAAATCACTCTGTTTCCCATAATTCTCATATCACTCCTGAGCAGTTTTTCCCCAGGCTTCCATTTCCCCCTCAGCTTTAGGTCTCTTCTGCTTTGTGTTCTACCCTCAGTTCTTTTTTTGGCCCCTTTAACTTTTTGCTTCTTTTCCTTTGTCTTTTGCTCCATCCTCACAAGTCCTCTTCAGCACATTTATCTTTCTGAGACATAGTTTCTGAGCTTGACACAGTATTCCCTAACTTCAGCCTGAAGTCTCACCATTTTGCCTGATCTCCAAGATTGATTGGTTGAATATGATGATACTGCTTCCTGGCAGTGTAATTTACAGACTGGGTGCAAGGAATAAATTGCAGCATTCAAAGTTTTGCTCAGCAGCTCAAATCCTTGTCAAGGCATTTATCTTCAAAGACTTTGTCATTGCTAAATCTTGACACAGCTACAGATCTGCTCCTCAAAAGCAGAACTTGGTAGGCATAATTTTTTTCAGTTTTGTGTTGTGGTAGGAGCAGAATAAAGGTAAAGTAATAAACAGTGCAGGTGCAGGCAGTTATTTTTGGAAATGGTTAAAGGCAGTAAAGTAAAACCAGTAAAGTTCTCTGTGTCTGTATACAAACCAGTAGTCTTTGTCTCTCATGGAGTCAAGCCTTTCCCTTCATCAGCTTTCTTTGGTCATTTCCTTTCCCATGCATGTATCATATTTGTTCTACTTAAAAGAGAAATCAATCCAAGAAGATGCAGGACAAAGCAAGAGGAGCTCAAAGCTTTGGCCCTACCCCAGAGATATGACATCACTGGCATAAAGCAAATGCTGGTGCAATGAGTCCTGGGACTGGTGTGCCATGAAGGATAGTTACAGGCTCTTCAGAGGGGATAGGCAGGGCAGGAGAGGCAGAGAAGTTGGCATTGTATGTAATGGACGGTCTGGAATGAATGGTGCTTACAGTTGGCAATGGCATGGTCAAAAGCCTCGGGGTAAGGATTAAGGGACAAATAAGTAAGGCAGATGTCATCAAGGGAGACTACTGTAGACCTCCTATCCAGAATGGTGATGCTGATGAGCTATTCTTTAAGGAACTAAGGGACATCTCTAAGTTAACCACTCTTGTCCTTACGGGGGAACTTCCGCTTGACAGATGTTAACTGGGAATACCATACAGCTAATATAAGCAGGTCCAGAAGGTTCCTAAACACCTGGATGATCACAACATGGTACAGACACTAAGGGAGCCAACTCAGTAAGATGCCCTCCTTGATCTGCTACTTGTTAACAGAGAGGATCTCATGACTGAAGTGGAAATTGGTGCTTGTCTTGGCCACAGCGACTATGAAGAACTTGGATGTAAAACTTGAGACTGCTCAGGGAACTAATGAGTAAGGTCCCCTGGAAAAATATTTTTGATGGTGCTAGGGTCCATTAGTGCTCGTGACTTTTTAAGCATCACTTCCTAAGGGCACAGGAGCAGGCAATTTCAAAATGTTGGAAAAGCAGGTGAGGCCAAAGGCTAACTTGGCTAGGCAGGGATCTTCTTCTAGAGGTAAGGCAAAACAAAGTAAATGTTTGACCAGCAGAAGTAAGGTTAGATGACATGATAGGACTGCTTGCTTCCATGGGGGGGAAATTGTGAGGCTCAATTAGAGCTGAAGCCAGCCAGTACTGTGTAACACAATAAAAAGGACTTTTAAAAATATGCTAGTAGCAAAAGGGAGTCCAGAAATAACAGTGACCTGTTAAATTATGAGGGTGTTCACCATATGAACAGGGACATAGACAAGGTGGAGGTGGTTAATGTTCTCTTCAGTCTTCAGCACCAATCATGGACTATGGGAATGCCAATGCCCTGAGCTGAAGGATGAGGATTCTGAGAATTATAAACTCAGAGTCAACTCTGAACTTGTGAAGGAATTACTGCTCCAGCTGGATCCCTGTAAGTCTATGGGGCCTGATGGGATTCATCCAAGAATCCTCACAGAGCTGGCTGATGTCATTGCAAGACTCCTCTCAATGACTTTTTGAACTGTTTTGGGAATCTGGAGAGGTCATACTTGACTGGATGCTGCCTAGTGCTGTCCCAGTTTTCAAGAACAGCAGAAAGGAAACTAAAGGTCTGTCAGTCTCATTTCAATGCCTGGTAGAATTATAGAGAGGATTACTCTTGGAGTTATTGAAAAACACTTGAAGGATAATGAATGCAGTCTTCAGCCAGAATGGCTTCATCAGGGGAAAGTCCTGTTTGACTAGCTTAATTTCCAATACAAAGACGACAAAGTAACCCACCTAGCTGATCAAAGGAAGCCTGTTCGTGTAGTCTCTTTGGACTTTGGCTGAGCTTTCAACACTGTTTTTCATGGTGTCCTTCTGGGCAAAATGTCCAGCATTTAGCTGGATCGACACATCATATGATGGGCGTACAGCGGGCCCACAGATCAGGCACAAAGAGTTCCAGTAAGGAGTGTTGCATCAGGCTGGCATACCATCACTGTTGGAGTTCCATATGGCTCCACTGCAGGGCCAGTGCTCTTCAAGGTCTTCATAAATGACTTGGACACAGAATTCAAAGGAATACTAAATAAGTTTTCTGATGATACTAAATTGGGGGGAACTGTCAACTACCTTGAGGACAAAGAGGCCCTACAGATAGGAGGGTTGAGCAGTCACTCACCAACTGTATGAAGTTTAATGAAAGCAAGTGCTAGATTTTGCACCTCAGACAGGGCAACCCTGGCTATACAAGAGGACTGGGGAATGAGAGGCTTGAGAGCAGCTGTTTGGAAAGGGACCTGGGGGTCCTGGCTGATGGCAAGCTGAATTTGAGTCTTTGTGTCCTGTCAGCCACGAGGGCCAACAGTGCCTTGGCAGGCATCAGGCACAGCATCACCAGCCAGGCAAGGAGGGGACTGTCCCACTCTGCTCTGCTCTGGGGCAGCCTCACTCGAGTGCTGGGGGCAGTTTTGGGTGCCACAACATAAAAAAGATATTAAGCTATCAGAAAGAGTCAAGAGGAGGGCAATGAAGGTGGTGAAGGCCCTGAGGGGAAGCCATGTGAGGAGCAGCTGAGGCCACTTGGTCTGTTCAACGTGGAGGAGACTGAGGGGAAACCTCAGCCTACAGCAGCATACAGCTTCCTCATGAGGGGAAGAGCAGGGGCAGGCACGGACCTCTGCTCTGTGGTGACCAGTGGGAATGGACCAAAAAAGAATGGCATGATGCTGTGTCAGGGCATACTGGGACAGGAGTCTACACCCAGAGGAAGTTTGGGCACTGGAACAGGCTCCCCAAAGGAGTGGCCACAGCACCAAGCCTGACAGAGTTCAAGTAGTGTTTGGATGATGCTCTCAAGCACATGTTCTAACTCTTGGGGTGTCCTATGTAAGGCCAGGAGTTGGATTCAGTTTTTTTTGTGGGTCCCTTCCAACTCAGGGTATTCTATGATTCTGTAAAAACATCTCTAACCCTCTCAAATTCCTGTATTCTGTGGGCCCAGGAACAGTAAATACCATGCTAATGTTTCAAAATTTTCCTTGACCTTGAACCCTGAGATTCTGTAGAAGTGACTGCATTAGCTAAACCAGTTTGAACCAATTAATATTCTTTCCAGTTAAATTTGGATGGATTTGGAAACATTGCACTGGGAATTGTTAGTTTGGAATTGAGTTTTTTGTGGTTATTTGCTTTGGATTTTTTTAACAGCATGTGGTCTTAGAGTCTTGTGTGTATTATAGGAACATCTACTTGTGTATTTACTACATTTATCTGGACATCTGAAACAATAGAAGACAGGTTTGTGTCATTAATACCTACTAATTCATCTTTAAATATTTTAAGCATTTATTTCCAACAATATGGTGAGTGTTTCCCTTGAATAAATTATATCTCAATTTTCCAGTAAGCTCTCTAGTGACCAGCATTTTCAAGCAGTGGCTATGATGGTGTTAGCTGAACAAGCTGTGGGAATAACCTTTTTTTATTAGTAGAGTAGATTTGGTAGACTTAGTGTCTTGCTAGAGCATTGTGTTATGAAGCAGAAGAGAAGTGCTGGTGGAATTGCATAGCTAAATAAGTGCTTAAGGGAATTATGAGCACTTGTCAGTAATTTCTGAAGTAAACCTTGGCTGGAGTAAGTTTGTCGAATACTGGTCTTAAAAATCTTGGGTTTTCCCTTCTTTACGTAAAGAAAAGTCTAGGGTGGGTGGATCTGTTGTATTCAGATTAGCTTTTGGTTACAAAAGACTTTCAGGGAACAGAGTTAATGTGACAGAAACATATGATTGAGGGGGGTTAGTTCACAGTTACATTTGCAGAAGCTAGAAACTGATCTTCACTGTTCCTAGAAAAAAACTCAGTAAGTTGCATGTGAAGGAACAGAAATAAGCATACCTAAAAGTTCCAGCTGAGCATATTATGTGTTTGCATGAGCATTTGTGAAAACACAAATAATCCCATGAGAAGGATTTGGTGACTATTTAGTGAATATTTTATTTTAAAAAGTATAAAACCTACCATTTAAGGTGTGGAATTATCCAACCTGGAGAAATGGGATCTCTTTCTAAGTATAAAACATATATATTGTTAGCTATACATATTTCGTTTTGAAGGCAATTTTAAAAATTAATAATTTTCCTTAAAGCAGACCTTTTCTTAAAGTAGATATCTTCAATAATACCTTAGTTAAAAACAGGAAAAAACTGACTGTACAGATGTGGTGAAAGAACATGAGTGTCCATTTACTGCTTTCTGGAAAAGGATGGAAAATGGAAAAGAAAGCATTGTATGAATGTAAGATTATCCAAATTACCTTGTAAAAAATAATTAAATAAGCTGCTTATATCACTCTACACAAAACTGAACTGCTGTCTCAGTGACCTTTAGAACATTAGATCCAAATCATCAAGGAGATTATGTGAGAATCACAAGAAAAGCAATATCAGAAAGAGATTGCACTTTTTTCCCCTTTGAATCAGAGCTGCTGGTCTTTTCTTGCAGCTGTGTACTGTGGCTTGTCCATTGTATTCTGTGTCAAATGGAATTGAAACAAATATTTTAGTAACATTATGTTCCTTTAATCAACTGGCAGTGATGGTGACTACTCTGAGGAAAAAATACACTTTTCTATCTTTTTATCTTACAGCCTTCTACACTCTCCCATCACAAATGCCAGCTTTCACTTTAGAGTAAGCTTCATTGCATGTAGATGGGACTTAGACTTTTCCTGTTTCTGTAAGTTATGCCTGTCACAGTTGTAAAAAATGGAGGTATCTACAGCATGATTGATGTGAAAATTGTGATATGTAGGAGGAAGTACCTTGATTAAGAACTCCAACATCAAACTGAGAAGACAGGTCAGGGTATTTCCTTGCTTCTGAGAGAGAGACCTCATCTGTCTTTGCTGCCTATTCAGTCATACCTGGAGGTATTCTCAGATAACATATTGGGAAAACATATCTAAAGCCAAGTATTTCTGTAACAGGAAAAATTCCAGAAAATATCAGGGCTTGCATTCATTCTCAACCTCCAATTTTCTCAAGTTATTGCACCTGTCCATTAAACCATTTTTGTTAAAATTTTCTTTTCCCAAAGCTTGGATATTACTTGTGGCTGTTATAACAATACATGAGAAGTTTAGCTGTGATATTAGACCAATTCTTGTTGGTTGTGCTAAGAAACAGCTCATATTGGGGGCTTTGGTTTTGCACAGTTTTTACACTTTTTGATTAGGCATGTGCATGTGATTATCACAAAATACATATCCATACCAGCTTTTCTGAAATATGATGAATGCATCTTTGTTCCACTTGAACTGAGAAATCCAGGTTGTGACCCAGATCTAATCAATTAAAGCTGTGCAAAAGTAGAGATCAAGGATGTAACAGGGAGACACACAGACATAGCCAAAATAACAGTATCCTTACAATCATTGCATCTGGAAGTATTAATTTTCAAGATCTTTTTATCCAATTCTATTTCAAAATGGTATTTTCAGATACTAAAGAATATTGAACATGGCAGTGAACTTAACTAAGAGAATTTGTACATGTATTTCCCTATTGAAAAGACAGAGAGGCTGTTCACAGCATGGCTTTGATAATTGTTTTGGTCTGCAGGTTTTTCTTTTCAGAGCACTTAATTTTATAACTTCTTTATTTTAAACAGATCTGAATGCCACAAAAGCATCTGTGAATGTGAAAGCCAGGTACAATAGTTGATAGTTGTGGAGACCTTAACCAGCAACTCCACATTGACTGGAATTGGTTCATATTTTGGATATAATACCTTTTCCCAGTCCAGTGTAGCTTTTCTTCACATGCTTCTCACAGTTACCTGTTCTTCTAAAGATTTCAGGACTATGAGGATTGTGCCAGCCTTTTCTACATTCAGGAGCAGTTGGTGCTTTATTTATTTCTTCTTGACCATCTTCTTGACCAGTTCTAGCATACTGCTGATAACAATCAGAAATTCACATAACATTACTGATTACAAAATAGGTATTTCATTTTTAATTTGATATCAAGATATATGCACATCTTTTGGAAGGCAAATGGTGTTTATATAGCCATGGTAACCAGTGCAGCATGAGGCAGAAAGATAGCTTGCTCTATCTCTAGGAGGGAAATCTCTATATCTAGGACAGGAAGGAGCTGAACAGAGGAATGAAAAAGTAGAAATTCTTTTTTTCATAAGTAAATATGCATTTTTAAACATAAGCTTTAGAGAAAAACATTGGTGGTAGTCATGCACTTTGTTGGCGAGTTATACTCTTTCTTATCTAATTGTTAAGAGGGATCAAACATGTTCAGAAATACATATTATTCATGTCAGTCTTAAATCTATCCAATGCTGAAACATGTTTTATTTTTTTCAACTACAGTTTCAGAACATTAGGAGGTAGAAATAATTGAACTTTTGTTACATTTGTTCCATTTACTGGAAGCCATCCTTAGTTGGGTCTGTTCCTCAGGCATTGCTTTAATTCAAATGCAGGTAACATTCCATTACTGGACAGAGCTGAAGCTCCTGGTCTCCACAGCATGTATGACAAGATCAGACTAAACCAATTTGATTATGCAGCTGCAGCTTCGAAGTTTGTGACCAGTTACAGTGCTTGTAGTAACTTTGCTTTTACAGTGAGTGAAAAATGTGTGAAGTGAGCAGGAATTAGCTTTATTTTTGGAAGGCTTTAGTTTTAAAGGAAAAAAAAAAAATCAAGTTACTGTTCATTACCTCAGAACCAGAGAATTAATTTGGATTTCTGTGAAACCAAGCCACATTGGCTGCAAACAGGAATTTGTTCTTGGAAGGATAACAACAGCCAGCCTGTTGCCCTTGTTTACACTGTAAAAGGTACATAGGAAAAGAGGGAATTGCATCCAGCATGGACTCCATGTAATTAAAACATTAAAAGTACTGCTGGTTTGGCCCTCTTTCTAAACAAATGTCAGGGCAAATATTCAAAACTAAGGAGAGCCAAGCCGAGGCTGCAAAAATCTTTGCTGTCAAAAATCTCTGTGTGAATTAAGACGACAGTTTTGGCAATTTCACTGCGCCCTTTCTGACCAAAAGAATTCAGACAATTGTGCTTTTATCTATTCCTGGATTCAGGCCCCCACTGACTTAGGTGATGTATATTTCAGAGGTGCTTAAAATCCGTATGAGTTGCAGCCTACTTCTCAAGGCTGTTAGTTTCTCTGCACTTTTGTGGTGGTGTGTGTGCTTGAGACTGATGCTGTCAATAGCCTGAAATATGCTTTCTCCTGCTAGCTCAGTGTAGTAAATCTGAAATTTGCATTGGGCAAAGAATGAACATACATAATACATAAATGAATTGGCAGTTTTTTTGTTTGATATTATCCCTGAGAGCAGACAGAAAGAAAGCCCATGCGTCACTGAGGACACAAATCTTTGGAGCTAAATGCAGCCAGAAATGGGCATGTAAGGATGGTGGAAAATATTTGCAAAAGCAGCTGAAGAAAGTTTGCTGCCAGGCTGTCTTGCCATGTAAACCATTACTCAGGCTGAAAGGATCTGTGCTTTGGAAGACAGATTTACTAAAGTCCTTCTATTTGTTATCATTGCTTTGTAGACATTTTGAAATTTGTCCCAAGAATGTATGTCTTAAGAGTTAACTTGCTGTGAGGGTATGTATGTATGCATATATATATATATATATATATATATATATATATATATGTATGTATATATGCATTTGGACAGTTTTTAAGGTGTATATATTTAGAGAAAAAGATTCAGAAGAGGGGGTGGAAACAGAGCATCTGCAGGAAGAGCTGTTTCCTTATGCTGTGCTTTGGTTTTTGACCCCAATTTAAAATAGTACCAAAAGAGGAAGAGAGAAGCTCTCTAAAGGTATTTGAAGAAACTTTGACTGGTGCTTACTTTTGTAGTAAATTTTTTCAGCCAACTACTTCCTTGGTTAAATACTTAATAAAGGGAAGATAATCTACTTTCAGGCAAGTTGCCTTGACTAGGTCTTGGGTGACACTTCCACAGTGACTGTGCAGAGCTCAGGATTATCTTACAGAAAACCAGAGATCTGGAAGGTTGTTAAGGAGTCTGCCTCTCCTGTTAAAAGTTACCCAGGGATCCCCAGGCCATTGCTATCCTACTTGCATACCTTGTTCTTAAATAAAATTCCTATGTAGCTTGGCTACATAACTTGCTCCAGGGTTTAAATGTCACTGTTGTAGGGTGGAGAAGAGAGTTCTACATTGTTTCTGTCTAAGCTAGGCCTGTTCTTCTTCAAGTTATTGTGACTTATCGTCCTGAAAGAATATGAAGAATTATTAAATACCAGCTATTTTCTGATGTCAGCTGTTGTCTGATTTCTGACATTTCATTTGATTTTCCTGTCTATCTTAATTCTCCTAATTTCCTGACTAAATAAACAAGAATTCTTGCCTCTCTGTGTGTGACATAGTTTGTCACAAAAGCTATGCTTTTAAAACCATGTGGTACTTTTCTTGTTCTAAAATTTTCCAGTTTGTGGTGTTTCTCTTTAAATGCAGTGGTAAAACCAGATTCAGTGTCTAATAGCAAGGAATAAAGGAAAACAACTCAGTTTCATGTTTTATGCTGACATGTCCTGGAATTGTATTTCTTTCCCTTTTGAAATAATAGTGTTATTTTCCGAGTTTTAATCTCACAGATTCTCAAGAGATGCTTAATGTGTTAATGCTAATTTTCCATTAGCATTGCTATCATGCTTTGAGCATTTTCCCGAGTCTCATCATTAGAATACCTCTAGACAAATCAGGAGGATTATTGTAAGTGACAATTGTTACCTGCAAATGAATTGCAGCCTCTGCAAGTTCAGTGTCATCAGCCAGTATGAGAAATGTGTTTCTCTATTTCACTTTTCCAAATAAGGCCAAAATCTTAAGTGCTCAATTTAGTACACAGAGCTGTTTAAAATGCCTCATTGGAGTATATGATTTCAGTTTGATAGAAAAAGAAATCACTGGCTCTCTCTGAACAGCTTTTTCAGACTGAATAGCTTTACACAGCCATATCGTAGAAATTTCAGCCAGACTGTTTCCCTGATTTACTAGGGAACTTACTGCAGCTCCTGAACTAACTCAGAAGCCATAAACTGAAGTGTATTAAAGCTACTTCTTGTTGCCTGTCTGCATGCCCTTCAGCCTGACAGAGAGATAAACGTGAGGTTTGACATGATTCAATTTTCATTTTCTTATTATCCCACATTGTTTAGAAATGGGCTGTGATACTCTTTTTCTGTGTTTAGTATGGATGTTGAACTTAACAACTTGTAATTCTCTGAATACTCATTCCCCTGTGAAAAATGTGTGTATTTACTTAGAGGATTTTTGTTCTCAGAGAGAATCAATAATGCTTCAGAAAACCCATTACTTGAAATCCACTCCCAAGCACGTAGCTCATCCTTATTTTCATACTCTGTTGTGACTTACTTGAGTGAGCAGTACATTTCACCTTTACAGCCTATTGAGTCCCAAGCACAAGCAGGCCTTTTTCTGGTAAAACTCTGTTTATCAGTCCAAGTATGAAATTTATGAGAATGAGAAATGAAAGCTGTTTCTTAATGTATCACTTGGAATTTTCAAGGGAGGATGCATGTCTCCTGCACTGGGTAAAGCCAAAGCTGGCACAGGGTAAAGCCAAAGGTGAAGCCAAACCTGAAATCTGCTGCCTTGAAGTTTGCTGACTCTTTTGGTTTGGTTTGGTTCTGTTTGTTTGGGTGGTGTTGTTAGTTCGGGAGTTTTAAATTTGGGGCGAGGTGGGGGGGGGGTTGGTAGTCTAAAAAGTGACAAAATTTGGTTTCATGGCAATGCTAGCCTAGATAATTATGGGCTGGGAGGTGAAGGGAAAGACTGTAAGGGGAGAAACAGATGGCACCTGTCCATAGCTTTCCAGCAGATGGTCTAGCCTTCCTGAGGGATATTCTCTTCTGATTCTCTTCCCACTTTCCCCTGTCCATTTTCCTTCCATATCTTCCTTTATGTTTGCTGTACCAAATTTCTGGAGTTATTGATGTATCTCTTTCTTGAAGGGACCTTATCCCTTCCTCTTAACATTCTTTTGTCTCCCTGTAGATGGGACAGTTTTTCTATCTCTTCCCCAAAACAGAATGGAGGAGACTTGCTTTCTTATTTGTGACTGAGAAGACCCCCAGGTGAAAGCTGAGAGAATTATTCTACTTGGTGATCACTAGCTAACAAACCAGCATTTCTAGGGCAAGGGATGTAGTCTCTGTCTCTTTGTGAAATTAGGCAAATGTCCACTCTTCTGCTGTGATTTGATGTAAAAATGCAGTTCTTTATACAAGAACTCCACTGTTTTAGCATTTTGCATTTACTTAAAGCAACAGAATATGAAATGTTTAATTAGGAAGGTTTCCAACTATTGTCTTCTTCATCTATTCAGTTAATTCCTTTTTGGCTTTTGACCGTATATATGTATTTTTTCTTTTTTTTTTTTCAAATGCAAGAAATTACCATTAGAAAGCACTTGCTGAAGAATGAAGTTTTTCTAAAAACATAGAAACATAGAATTGAATAATATCCAAGAAATGTCTTATCTCTGTATGATTCTTGTTCAGAATATTGGCACTGGTAATTAAATTATTAAGTTGTGTATTGGAAATAAATTTACCAATTACATGCTAGTCTGATTTTATTTTCTATCTCTATCATCTGAGTTTGTCTGTTTATCTGATTCAGTCGCATGTTTTCCATGTCATTCCCATGTAATGGGCTGAGCCCTATTTACTCAAAGGTATAAAAACTCTGTAAACTAATATTGAACCAGTTATCAGTGTTTTAAACTGTCGTGTGTGACTTCACTGGAGAAACAGCATGCTACGAGTTTCAAATATTATAGCAATGCTAATTTCTTCACAACTGAGTTAAGAACAGCTGATCTCCAGCAGAAACCACCCATGTGGGCATTTCCAGCATTAAAGCCATCATAACATTACTGAAAAGTGTTAAATATTAGTGCAGTCTCTAAAAATAAAATCCCCTGTACCGTTAAAGAAAATGGGAGTGAAAATTGCTTAAAGTGTCATCCTAACCCATAGGCTGGTGAGAGGAATAAATTGTGAATGTGAACTGCTAAATGGTTGCTATTCCACTGAGAGATCTTGCTGCTGAGAAATGCTTCACAAGGGTGATTTTTCCTTTTGCCAATGTAACCCAGACTCTGTGAATAACTCTTCTTTGAGCAATAAGATTTGTGTTGCCTTATGGGTATGTGTTCACTGAGATATGAAAAAAAAACCATGAAGTTATGCACTGTGTATTGCAAAGTTGCTCCAAGGAATTGGTTAATAAATAACATAAGAAATTAATAAGTAACTGCCTTGTCTTCCTGATCTTTATTCATCTGGTACTCCATAGGAACCTAGTTTGTCTTCCATCCCCACTTATCTAGTCATGCTTTCTCTTTCATGTTTCCTCTTGTTTGCTTTATTGCCTCTGCTCATCAGTTTAGTATGTGAGTGTATGGTGTTTACAGCCATTGCCAAGCAATCCTGAGGGCTATTTTAACTAAAGCACAAATAAAGCATAGGTTCATCTTTGTCCTTTAGTCATTAGTGTGAGTTAGTAGGGACACTATAGAAAAAAATGTCAGACCTCTAGTTTCAAAGATACAATGTTGTTTTCTTCATTAATAGCAGTGATTCCAGATACATTCCTAAATACAAATGACTTCAGGACAGCTCATGATTTTTTTGGTACTGTTTTGCAGGGGATTTCCCAAGAAAACAGGCAGAACTGCTAGGATAGCATCAGATGAAGAGATTCAAGGGTCAAAAGATGCTGTAATTCAGGATCTGGAGAGAAAACTTCGCTTCAAAGAAGACCTTTTGAACAATGGGCAACCGGTATAAAAACATAAAATCCCCTTTTTTATTGGGGAATGGGAGTGGGTGGGAGTGGGCACCATTGGTAGTTTCTGAGATATGCTGCATATAAAATAATTGTTGTAGATTGCTTTTTATATATTTATAATTTCTTAATTGAATTTTCAAAACTGCATTTCCAGTAGGAATGTTAGTGTACATTTTGTTTTTTCAGTCCTTCTCCTGTTTGACAACTTTACGTGAAGTTAACGAAGCAGTGGAGTTTGCAAAAATGGTGAATTTGCATAAGAAGCCTGCACAGACTGTACCTCCAGGACTTTTTGAGCCTCAAGGGCCATTTGCTTTCGACTGTTTATTACTCAGTGGATGAACATGCATAGCTGCTGTTCAGTCCAGGCTCATTCTAGGTGGTTACTGGACATCAGAGGAGGATAAGGCAGTCCATCATGAAAAACAACTCAGTAGGAATCAGGCATCATTAGGTTCTGCAGCTGGGGGCTTCTTTGGACTGATAGAATTTTGACCAGTAGAATAGAAATAACCTATAGTCCTAACTTACAGACTCAAGAGTTAATGACCTGCTTGAGGACTCAAGAAATGAAGTAAAATGAGTATATCAAGCGATGGAAATGCACAGCCAGAAAGATCTCTGTTCATTTTTATGTACTTAAGATGCACATAAAAGATAAAATTCCAAATTCTTCCTGCTCGGAGTTGATGAGAAGCATCTTTCCTAAGAATTTCTTACAGTTCTTAAGACGCTATCTTTGAAGCAGGAATTTCTTTTAAGAGGAAAATAATTTTAAAAATGTAAACTGTCATCCCTCTTTTGTCAATAAAATGTTTAAAAAAACATGTGAATACCTTGGGATGCCTTTGTGTCACTTTGAAAGGAAGTGGAATTTTACATTTCTCAGGACAATGCCCAGAAGTTTACTACTAGGTCTGAGCTGTGAGCTGTGGTGGTGTAATTCAAGAAAGCCCATTGAGTCAGACTGTCTATCAACAGTTGCTCAAATTTGTTTCTTAATAAGGTCAATGGAGTGAAGTAGGGAGAATGTTCAGAGTGTCTGCTCCTTCTGTTACCTTTCTCCATTGACTGCACAGTTTTTGGCAGTTTTCTGTAGCAGTTAAGCAAAATCATTGTCAGAGTGTATTAGTTCCTGGTGTTTTCCAAGGAGGTGGGCTGAGAATGAATGTCAATGCCTGTTTTGGAAAGTGAGGGAGATGTTTGGCCTGGGCAAATGAAGGGAATGTCCTGAGAATGCCCACATGGCCCAGGGTAAAAAAAACAAAAAACCAAAACAACTGTCATCAGATGATGTGGGAGCTTGAACTAAATAAGCTCTGCTTTGGTGCTTGCCTTGAGGCTTTTGCCTTGCAGATTCCTGTCTTGGGTAAATTCTGTATGTGTAATCATGGCTGTGGGCACTTGGAGTAACTGCAGAAGAAATATAAGTGAAGAAATGTTCATGGTTTTCTCAGACACTTGTAGCCAAAACAACACTGCTACCGAGTTGTCATGAGTTTCAGCCTGCTGGTTTAGCTGCACTATGATATTAAGATGAAAATAAATTAAATCAGCTTTTTTAAAAAAGCAAGCATATAATAGATGTAGTGTTTACCGTTTCCATTCTTCAGTCATTTTTCATTTTTCTCTTTAAATGAGGTGTTTCACTATTAAATGAGTTTGTCTTCCACAAACTTGCATTTTTTTTCAATGTTAATTTGTAAAAAAAGTGTCTGAAATGCATTTGTAAACAAAGGAAGAAAACTAATAATGAAATAATTGATTTCTTCATTAAGGTTTTCTTTTAACTAATTTTCTCTTCTCAGTGTACAATGTCGTTTATAAGCTGTCTCCTCAATTTCTGAAAGAGTAAGAAGAAATGGAAATTTTAAAATCTTAAATACATTTTTCTGTATTTTGGACAAAATATTCAAGTAGAGTAGAATCTCCCTATGATTTTTTGCAATGTTTTCTGCCTTGTGGTTCTAATGTAAAAACTGAGCAGAATGACTTGGAGAAAGATTTGGAATGATTTGATATGCCCTCTTCTGATGGCCATGATTTAAGCAGTTCCTATTGCTCATTCTGACCCAAGCTCCTGGCACAAGGATGGAAACAAATGGCAGAGACAGTGCAAGAGTTGCTTGAGCCAAAAGAGCCACTTGTAATACTAAAAGAATGCATTACAAACTGTGGTAGAAAATTTCTGTTAGAAACATATCGCTCCTCTCTTTTATCAACATTACTTTAAGCATTGCTGACTATGTACTGCTTTGTAGTTGAAGACATAATATAGTTTCCTTCTTTTGCCTCCCCCTTCATCTCCTTTTTTTTTTTGTTCAGAGATTAACATATGAAGAAAAAATGGCTCGTCGCTTGCTGGGAGCAGACAGCGCTGCCACTGTCTTCAATATACAAGAACCAGAAGATGATCCTGCTATACAGGTGCCACATAATTCTACAATTTCATAGGAAAAAATGCCTTTTAGATTTTCTTTTTTACAGGCTATGATTGTCATTAAAATGAAGTCCTACATAAGACAATGCATATGCACAAGTTAGGATGTTATTGATTACAGAAGTCATATGTTATCTATTAGTGAAATAAACTGGAGGATCATATGTCTATTGCTCAGTTTTTCCATAAGGTTGAGACTTCTCGAATATTTGCTTTCTGCTTTAAACTCTTCCGCTTATCCTGTTCTGTCCTGACCTTTAAGTCTCTCAAGGCAAAAATACATCTATTATCTTGAAGCCATCTTCTCTGTATTTGGTAATAGGCACTTTTTGGGTGCAGACAAAAACCACAACAGAAAGTCTGCTTGAAAGGCCAGGTACACACTCTTCATTGTTCAGATGCCAGAGTTGCTATTCTGAAATATGTAGCATTCATTTTCTTATATTGCTGCACAAAGTACACTTCTGATAAAAACTCTGAGGAACTGTCATGGATCTTGGTCTTTCTGCCTCTTGATCTTTTTTTCTACCTTTGCAGGAAGCTCGCTCTGTTGGTGCTTCTGTAGTGAGTCCCATGGATATTCAAAAGGTTAACATTTTCACCTTCTTCTGTCTTGTTCTTTTCTCTCTTTTTTTTCTTTCCCCTTTCCATTCTGCTGTTCTTGGTTAATAACAAGAGGTCATCTACTATTAATAACTGTGGAAAATTGGGCTGCACTCTGTTTATGAGGATGTCCAAGTTGTTCTAGGAGCTTGTGTGAGTGCAGACAGTTTAACAGCAAACATCGTGTGCTCCACTATCTTTGTGCTGTAATAACATACACTGATGTGATACTAACTGTGTCATGTACTTCATGGTTTACTTTTATGGTACACTTCAGGAAACAAGGACATTTTAAAACTATCTGCAGTTTACAAGGTTTTCCTTTGCTCTTCCATTTTTTTGCAATTATCGAGGATTGTGAGTAGTTCTGTAACCGATGGTAGAAAGATGTCATGTCATTCTCAGACCAGAGGATGGGGATGTGAAAGGATGCTTTGCATGAGATGTGTCTTCTATCTTAAATACAAGGGTCAGAGACAATGGCCAAAGGTAATTTGAAAGAGTGTCTGAATTCCTGCTGACTGAGAAGAGCATTGACTCATATTTTTTTTTCTGCTTCTGAGCTATTTTACAGTCTGACTTATCAATGTTATCAGTAAGATTCCAAGCAGGAATTCTGTACTGCAAAGTAGACCTTGCAAGAAAGCAAATAACAGTGTTATGTAAATCATAACAAATTCGAGCAAGTTCTGAGTGTTTTACACTTGATGAACCTTTCTGCTTTTTTTGTTATATCTTCAATATGATTACAGTAAATTTTGTTTTTAAGGGAGGGTCCCACACAAAGGGGATCATAGCAACGGGAATAAAGGGAAACAACTATCATGGACTGCCACTGTTGCAATTTTCTCCCTTTTTTCCCATCATTTTTACAGGCAACTGTAAACAAAATAATTTTATCCTTCTGGTTCAGCCTTTGGTACAGTTCTATGCAAATAGGAGATGTGAACCATATGGTTTTCCAGCCATCTGGAAACAAAACCCAACCTAAATCTGTCTGTACCCTCAAGGAAATATTAGTGTGTTCCTTTTGTCTTTATGAACTGCCTCAGAATACTTTTATTCTTATAGGATTTTTTTAAAAATGGAAGGAAAGCAACCAATGACTTTCTTTCCCCTTATAAATTAGACCTTAAGACAACATGAAATACTGGTTTTGCCTCATACCATATGTCTCAATTGTTTCATAGGGAAGTTATTGGAGACATGGATTATAATGTTTTTCTTCAACAAGATAGAGTTTACTTTTATATGTAAAAACTTAATGGATTGTTAAAGATCAGCAAAATAAAAAAATCCAAACATTAGGAACAGATCTTCCTGAGCAATGTGTTGAAGCTGGACATTAATATCTACCTTTCATTTGACAGGAATATAAA
Source organism: Luscinia megarhynchos (assembly GCA_034336665.1). Lineage (NCBI taxonomy): Eukaryota > Metazoa > Chordata > Aves > Passeriformes > Muscicapidae > Luscinia > Luscinia megarhynchos. The sequence continues at coordinate 37,210,592 of CM067566.1, read as the reverse complement.
GTCTCCAGCTTTGAGCAAAGGCTGATCAGTGAAATTGAATACAGGCTGGAGAGATCTCCTGTGGAAGAATCAGATGATGAAGTGCAACATGGAGATGAACCTATTGATAACAGCATGTCACCATATTTTGAGATAAAGCTGAAGCACTACAAAATCTTTGAAGGAATGCCAGTCACATTTACATGCAAAGTGGCAGGAAATCCAAAGCCAAAGGTAAGAAAAGACAGTAAATATTTTTAGAATTTCTCTGAAGAGTTCTGTGTTGGTATTTTACCATCATAGGAGTCCCAAAAGCCACCTCATCTTGCTAGCATGGGTACATAGTTCAGGCATGGCAACATACTAATGCAAAAATATGTGGGTTCTAGTTCAGATGCCAGCATGGTATCTCATTCTTCAGCATCTACACACACTAACAAGACTAGATTTTACTGGAATGTAGAAGAAGGTGTAATAAAATTCCATAAGCTCCCATATATCTCAACAGCAAGATGAGACATGATGGTGAGGTTTTAATGATGAACTTCTGAGGGAGGGTTGGGTTTGGGAAGCATTTCCTTGTAGCAAATGTAAAAGTACCAGCTGCGTGATGTCAGTAGTCTGGAAGAATGCCCTTCTTGGATAGGTTGCACACAACCATTTCAAAAATTGCTTGGCAATCAACTGACTGATTCTGCAGCAGGCAAACGGCAGCAGCTCCTCCCCCCCCTGCTAAAGCCAGGGTCTTCCCTGCGAGGTCCTCACAGCTCTCACAGTGACCTCTCCTGGACAGGGGCTCTTGTCTTAGACAGGATCAAAGCTGCCCTATCTGTTACATAAGACCTTCAGGGAGGCACTCACATCCAAATCTCTCATCTAGTGTAAGTTTTATGGGTACTTAAAATTTCAAACAGATAAATGCAAATGACTTTACATGCCCAATGATATATGTGTATGATACTGTACGAGCTGTTAATTTAAAAAAAAAAAGGACTTTATGAGGTAGCAGAGGAAGAACAGCAGAGAACTAGGGCTACATCTACATCAGCAAGGAGTGCAGACCAGCAGAAGCAAATCTCTAGAACGAGATATCCATCCCTGCACACGTCAGAAGGTTTTACTCCAGGCTAGCTCTAATCTCCTCCCACAGACTGAAGCAGATGCACATTAGATGAGTTCTTGGAGCACATTTTCTGGCTTAGTTTCATCTGAAAGGAATCCAGTTCTGTGCTCCAAGAGCACAACATGATGTGAACTGCTGCTAAGTAAGTGGAGTTGATCAGTGTACTTATATCAAAAAAGGACTCCTGCTTCAAACTGAAGACACACACACTGAGAAGATAAGCTCAATCTAATTGAAACCAAACTTTTCATGTCTAGCATTGCTGCTGAGATGACCATAGGTAAGAGTCTGTTGTGCTGACCAAGGGTGGAATGCAAACGGGTCTGCTGCTGACAGAAGTGCAGTGTGTGCAGTGATACTCTTTCTGCCTGAGGCTTATGACTAAGTTGCTAGACGACCTATTATGAGTCAGCCTTAGTCAACTTCACCATCCCCTAATTTCCACAGTTTCCAATTAAGGTGTAGTTTCTCTGATTTAAGACAGATGAAAGGGGATGTCTCCTTTCCCTCGCTGGGGCGATAAGGGTTGCAGCGCCAAGAAGCCGCCCTCTCAGTACTTCCCCTGAAGCAAGCCCTTACAGAGGAGCATCTGATGTGAATGCCCTGTGAATCACAGCCCTGTTCTGCTTTCCTGCAGTGTCAAAGCCTGCGCATTAAGAAGTGATTTGCTCTCGCACCTGGAACTCTGGCCCTTTGTTCCATTCACTCGCAGATGCTTTGTGTAATTTGTTAAATTGCTTGGGATGGAACCAATATTAGTGCTGTTGTAGGGCTGCTTGTTAGCCAGGCTTCACAAATGTCCAGGGCCGTGTCTCCCCCTCATCTGCCAGAGCATTCCAAGACAGCAATTTTGAAAAGCTCAATGGCTGAGGGCTGCCCTTCTGCTCTAATTTGTTGAAGCTGGAAGTGTTGCTTGTGAATACATTTTTTACTTTGGCAAATGAAAAGCTGGAAATAATTTACTAACTTGAAGCTCCTCCCTTCTAAGTGTTCTGTCAGGTCTGCCAAGGAAAACTTCGGGAAGGACTGTAGTGTTTCTAAAATCTGGCATTCATTACAAGGGATTTTTCTAAGCGGAGTTGTTGGCTTGATTATTTTTTCCCCTGAACATGCCATGTAAATTGAATACTGATGTGCAAATTCTGTCTTCATATATATGACTTTTTAAGTCTGAGCCTACTCTTTGTTATAATCTTTGGTGTAATGTAAAACTATTTTCTCATCAAAATGAGAAACCTATGGTGCTACAAGAGGGACTATGGAATACTTCTTTTTAAGGGATTATTTCTCCTCGGAATTAAGACAATGCCACACAAGAGGTTAATTGAGACACAAATGTTACATAAATCTCATACTGCTCACTCTTCACATGGCTGAATATAATTCTTGGTGATTAAAAATGCTTGTGCTGCTCTAGATCAAATCCCCCTTTGTACTGTGCATACCATGGTATCCTAGTCTTTACACACTGGTTTCTGAAAATCTGGTGCAAATAAAAGCAATCCAGATGCAGTGTTCAGTGCTTATATAGGTAAATGGTACATTTATTAAAAGTTATCCTAGAAAGAAAGTACTTCACTGCAAGGGCCGTTGTCTCCTGCAGTGGTAGTGTTTTACTTATTAACTCCATGTCAGATAAAGGTAATATTAAGAATTTACTGCTCATATGGGATGCCAATGCTTTTAAACTTAGTTAAAATAAATTTTGGACAACATATACATGATGTTTGGATAGCTGGTTCAGTGAATATTTGTGTGTATTTCCATGCATGTCTCCTGATATTTCTGATAAGTGTACTGTTACTAAGTAGTTACTACTTAATGCAGTAGATTTCCAAGCAACATTATGACACATGTAAAGCATGCAAGTTAAAACTCATTTTTTGCAGCAATGTTGTTTCAGCACCCATTAGCATGTGTATATAAGTGATCAAATATCTCTTACATCTCCAGTAAGTGCTCTGTCAGCAGACAAGAAGACGACTAAATCTTTTGTTCGGGCCACAGAGTCTCGGCAAGGCTGCTGACAGACAAAGTGGGAAACAAGTATAACCAGCTATTGAGGAAATGAAATCATTTCAACTTACGCATAATGCTTGTTAATATAAAAATCATACACAGTAATAAATTTTAAGGAAAATTTCCACTCATTTTCACTAAAAGAATCTCCATTATTTTTGTGAATTTCAAAAGTATACCTTTAATTTTTCCCCTAGTGAGTGAATTTCAAGCTTTGAAGTGTTGGCACATATGAGGAACCCAGCAGATTAAACTCTATTAGGAATGGAATTGCACATTGCTCTGTCACTTAATTTTTTACTAGATAGCCAGAGCCCTTTCCTCACTCTTAAGACCTAAATTTCCATTTCAAGAATGAGGCTGAGCATGCTAAATAGTCTCAGCAGGACCAGGACAAATACAGTTGTACTTTGAATAGGTTGGCCTGGTAAAAATGGTGTAGGTATCTGCACAAGTAACAGTGGTGTAGGTATCTGCTCAGGGATCTCAAATGCTGAACACAACTGATGTTCTGTGTAGTACTGTGTCAGAAATGACAAGTAAATAATGTTCTACTTAAATATGGTTTTGGGCAGCTGAGTACAGCCTTCCTAGTACAACATTTTTCAGATATTCCTTTGTGTGTGTTCATGCATACACAACATTTACTTTTGATTCCAGCAGATATCAGTTTGGGATTTTACTTTATTATTATAATAAATTAAAAAAATCCTGAAAGCTAGGTCAGTTTTTTTTTTCCCCTTCACGTTTGAGGCACTAAAAATACAATTTTTTTGTGTGTAATTCATGGATTACATGTAAGATATTATCCTGCATACATCATTTTTTTGGCTCACTGAAAGTATATCTTGGGTCAGCCAGAGAATAAAATTATGTATCAAAAGTACTGGAAAAGCCCTCTGTTTGATGGCCAATGTAACTGTTGTGTGCAGCTTGGAACTGTGCTGGTGTTGGCATGCAGTTATGAATGGATGTCGATGTGCTGCTTTGCTTTGAAATATTTCCTATTACTTTGCAAAGCTGTCCTCTTGCTTAGCTGGCCTGTCACACCAGGGTGACATTGTTAGTTTCAATCATGTCATTACACTGTGCTGGCCCCTCCACACACTCAGCTGCTCACTGCCAGTGGGAGCAGCTCTATCCCCTCTGGCATTTTGGTCCAGTCCAGTCAGCATAATAGATATGAGACAAAACGGGTGTTTCAACAGTGAGATCATTGCTTCTATTTTATTCATCATTGAATTACTTAAGCCTATCATTTTCTTGGGTTTTTTTATTTATGTTTTTATTTTCTGAATAGAGAGCAAAAGCATTCTCAAGTTTTTTCTGCAACTTCTTCAGATCTAAGCAAAATAGATGTAAAATTAGTAATTTCTGAAATTAGTAATCTTTTCTTTATAATGACATTTAGTTTTAGTTCTTGAAATGCTCTGTCCTTAGGCACCTCTACATTTTGTTGGAAGATGTTCAGACTGTTGTTCCTCTTTGGTCCACTGATAATCTTGTGAAAGTTAGTGAAAGTGGCTCATAGAATGAGGACTTGATCAAAGCAGTTTTCTTTTACTACTTACCAGAGAGTTTTCCAACAGTTAATTTCGTTAGTGCTATTAAATGAGAAATTATGGCAATGGGCACCCACCTCTCACCAGCTGTGCCTTTTTTTTTTCCTGCAGATTTATTGGTTTAAAGATGGGAAGCAAATTTCTAAACGAAGTGATCACTACCGAATTCAAAGAGAACCTGATGGAACTTGCTCACTGCATACTGCAGCCTCCACCCTGGATGATGATGGGAATTACACCATTATGGCTGCTAACCCACAGGTAAATGAAGGTTTGGCTCCAGAGCAAACATCCTTCTGGACATAAATCTTCAGAAAACTATCTCATTTCACATATGCATGATTTAATTAAATGATGAAGTCACTGTAAAGTATGCAAGTTAGATTTCTGTTTTCATCTTGCATCAGTAGGGTGGGACCTTTCTATCTCCAAGAGATTAGCAACTCAACAGCAGTTTTTTTCCTGTGGTTTGAGGTTTCAGGGGGAGTGGTGTAATTTTTTAATTACTCTTCCCTAGTTGTTTCAGCTGATAACATCTCAGTATTGTAACTGAGCATGGATAGCACATAAAGGGAGAAAAAAAAAATCCAGTTTACCAGCAAAAGTAATCCAGTGCAGTGATTTAACTTTCTTTTGTTTACCCTACTCACTGACTGAGGCCAATTTTTTCAGATGACTGGGAGTATATCACACCTCAACATGCTTACATTAGGCAGATTGCAAGTCTGTAAGGCAAAAGAAATCTAGCACTGTTATTTAGCAGAATGGTATCCTGTGTTGATTTTAAACAGTGCTTTTCTGGAACACAGAGTGTTACTGGTTAAACAATGCCATATTTTCTTTGCAGATTTAATACAGGATTTGAGGTACACAGCAGAAACCCACTAGTTCTTTAGATGCAGCCAAACTCATCCTATTGAAGTAGCTTTTTCAATGCCCTTTTCCTATACCACAGCAAACTGAGGGGAAAGAGTTGCATGTGAGAAACCTAAGTAGTAACATAACTTTTGGGATGTAATGAATTATTCTCTTCTGTAGTGCCAAATATCTTGCCAAGACTAGGCCTGCAAGCAGACTCACACTGCAGAATAACAAACTGTATCACTGAGACAGAGTTTAATCTAAGCAGGAGTGTTGTGCTCTGTTGTGCACGTTGCTAGGTTACTCAGCCTGACGCTGCCTTTTTAGTCTCGCTCTTCAGTTTGTCAGTCCTGCTCACACTGCAGAGGGCTTGTGAATATAAGGGGCTGTTCACATGGGCAACATACAGAGAGGAACTTTTGGGTAGATTCTATGCACTGCAGTGCTTAAATATAGGTGGTTTAATTATTATTTCTACATATATAAGTAGAAGAAATATTAATGAAATAGCATGAGGCCATGGAATTGTTCAAGCTGGGAGCTTTTACACATAGATGACATTGGTAGCATTTAAACTGTGGAATTTCACAACAGGTTTAAAATATATGCAAGCTCAAGGTAAGAAATGGCTTCTGTTCATCTTCCTCTGAGTATTGTCTCAGTGCATGCACAGAGTTTCACTGTGTAGTGTTACTGTGTGATCCGAAGTCTTGGGGAACTTGGTGAACAAACTGCCTTTGTGTTTGGGCACTGTACTCTGTCCCTGAATATTTACAGCCTACTTTGGAACATTTGTTGTTCTGGAAAATGCTCATTTAATGACACAACAGTGACCCAGGTTACCAGTTCTGGTCATTGATGGCACTACTTTGTTTGTGGGATTTTGGATGTACTAAAATGAGCTGGGTTTGGGTGGTTCCCAGCTTGGAGCTTGAAAAAGCAACTTTGTTACATGATAAAATTCTGTGCTTGTGCTTTTTTGCTGCTTCTATGGAGAAGAACCAGAAGCATCCTCCTTTTTACAGTGTAATTCCCAAGCAAACATACTTATCTCTTCCACTATTTGCTTGCTTTTACTATGCATTTAACAGTACAATGGAGGCAAAGAAGGGGTGTGAGTTAATGAACTAACCTTTCACACTCAGAAATCTGGATTCCTATTCTTTTAAGTCATCCTGAGTGGAAATAATTTTGGCAAAGTCTTCTCAATTCTAATGGAAAGTTGTCCACGTCTCAAAGCTATCACAAACTTAGGAAAATTTGGCAATCTCTCCCTAAGAAAGTGAAGTACGTAAATATAAAGGAGCTGACATCAGAGCTCTGATGGACTGGTAGATATTTGCTGTTGCTGTGTTTGGTCATTGCCATTGGATTCACCAAACTCTAAAGCAGCAAGCATGTTCTCAGCTGATAGAAATCGGTTTTATTAAAGCAAAGGATGCAGTTCATTAAAGCTCTGCCAGTTTGTGCCATCTCATGACCTGGGCTAACATAATAGGATTTCTGTGTGTAAAAGGCCTTGTTGACAGACCCTGGAGATCGTCCACGGTAGTTAACACGGCAGGCCCCATTGCCCACGGCATAAAGTGCAGTGAGCTGGAATTAAAGTTCTGACACACCACTGGGGTTTGTTGTAAAATCTGCCATAGAAGTTAATCCAGAGCAAATGGACCCTGGGCCTAGACAAACACAAAACCTCGCCTGATTTAGGCCTTTAGTTAGAGGTCATATCCCTTAACTGAGCTCTTTCTATGAACTGTATGGGCTGGCATCGAGTTCTTATTTTCACCTTCTATCTTTTCATTTCATTCTCTCTGCTTCTTTGCATTATACACCCACAGTCCTCAGGCTGGAGTCTCCTTAGTTTCTAGGACATTGTCTCATTAATTACTTCCCACTCGTTGCTTCCTTCCTCTTCATTCTGTGACTTTTCCAAAATCTTTGGCTTCCTGCTTAATCTTCCCTATCCAGGTTCCTTATTGCCTTTTGTGTTTCCATTTGTGACACCGTCATGTATTGAGATATGCAGAAATTATCCCAAACTATGTACATTCATCAGAAAGATATTAATATGTAGTAGTAGCCAAAATAGAAATTCATTTGTTCCAGATGTCTTTAATGGTCTTGTAACATAAGGGAAAAAATAAAGCTTTTACATAAGGAATTGCTGTGGGTCTTGCACAACGGCTTATTTTAGTGCAGGGATTTTACTGGTGGACTAAATGGGTCATGGGAATAGAAGTGGGACACAGACTTCATTTCTAAGTGAACACAAAAGTTGTTGCTATTTGAAGGCTGCTTGTGAGCCTGGTGAAATTGTTTTTTGATGGGCTTTGGACAGTTCTTAGAACTGCTATTTGCAACCCCTCAAGTACTGTGATAAAAGTTTTGTCACTTTTATGCTGATAGACTTGTATGCGGAGCTCACAGCTTAGAGCTGAAACACACTGCAAAGCTGATGTCGATTTTGCCTTACTGCTACCAGCCCAGGGGCAGAGCTGTTATTCGTTGGGACCACCAGATGCTTTTACCCCTTACAGGGCAGTCCCATCCCAAATCTGTAAGGACTACCTGTCTTCTAAAACACAAAGTTAAAGAAAAAAAGGGACCAAAAACACCTGAGCCATGCTATGCTTATCACTCATTGAAAATAACCTGAAGTATCACCAATGTCCATCAGCACAGCTGTACCTTTCAGTGCAATTCCTCAAACCAGATTCACTCTGCAGAGAGGACCTGTTCAGTACCTGTCAAATCCTTTTTGGCTTTCACATTGATGAGAGCCCACCAGATCAAGTAGATTGATCCACTTTGGAGGCAACAACTCTGTTATTAACTGCCAACACTCACTGTGGGCCATCTTCAGGACCTTGAACTTGTCATTCTGCCCCCTTGCCGACATCAGTAACAGTCAATAAGAACTTGACTGTCAGTGGTATTAGCAGTCTTTAAAAAAAAAGAATGTATTATATATACACATTGTATATATATATATGTATAGTCTCAGTCATTCCAGGCTGCTCTGTGTTAGATTGGAAGCTGATAAAACAGGTAGGCAAAAAAAGAACAGATCAGGTCGAACACTTATTATATATTTTAAATCTTTTAATGTTCCTTCTCTTATCATCCTAACAGGGCAGAGTAAGTTGCACGGGCAGGCTGATGGTTCAAGCTGTAAATCAAAGAGGCCGCAGTCCTTGGTCACCTTCAGGTCAGCCTCACATAAGAAGGTATTTGATACTTTTTTTTTTACTTTTAATAATACAGATTTTTCAAAATAACTGTGGTTAGATAAAGAATGTGAGGTAAGCAGATAAGTTAAAAGCATGACATTCAGGAAGAAATGTGACCTCTGCTGTCTGAAAATTGCTGCAGAACTTGCACACTCAGAAGTATAAGCAACCTCTAAAATGACATGACTTTTAAATTTCTTTAAATTTCCCTGTGTCCTCCTCCTTTCTCTGTGGTGTTCACTAGTTACTCTATATCTCCAATTGTACTGTCAGCTGCTGGGCAGCGTCTTGTCACTTAAGTTTTTAAAAATATTTCACATTATTAGGATTCTACCAGGAATCTTCATCTTCTGCAGCTTTTAGTAAGTGTTCATTTAATAACTGCATGCCAAAGAGGTTTATCAGATTTACATTAGAAATATGTTGCTATTTCAGTATTTAATATTTCAGTTCAGATTCTTATAAGGAATTATGAGTCAGAAATAAAGTATTAAACTTTGGTGAGTTTAGAATTATTCCCATATGAAGCTATGGGTTATATTTTTGGACCATAGAAGGGAATTTTCCCTTCAAATATTTTTTTCTTTGCCCAAAACATTTATGAGGGTGTTTAGCACAGCCTTAGATGATACAAAAAATTTGATTTTAGTTACCAGAACTGTTTTCAAGGGAGTGTGAGGGCTCTGGTTCCTGGATTCTGCTGTAATGAGGCATGTGCTTTGCTTAATGGTTCCAACAGCCATAGAATCTCAATATTGCCCAACTAATACACAGAGTGCATGTAAGTACACAGTCAGTGTACAACCAGAAAAGGATTTCTGTAACAGTTAGTACTGGTACTAGTATGTAATGTAGAACTGCTGTATGTAAAACAGGCTCTCTGCCCCCCTCTGGTAGCTATAAAGTATTAGGAAGTGAGGCTGGTTGGTTAAAAGATCTTGCCAATCTTATTCCTGCACAGAATAAACTGCAACCCTGAAAGCTTTTCCCAGCATTTTTCTGAGATGGCCACCAACTCCCTCTGTAGTGTGTCACCCTTTGTGTTAAGCCCAAAGCTCAGACTGCCTCTGGCAGGGAATACCTTGCTAGGCTGCACTGTAAGAACAGCACAGAAAAAGCTGGGGCCACCTGGAGTAGCCTGTCCAGTCACTAATGCACTTAGCACCTTCAGATTATGGGTAAAAATGCCCAGGTTAACCCCTGAAGGGAAAAGCTGCCATGAAGAATCAGGTTTCAGCTGAATAAGTGAGTGCACATGGGGTGACAAAGGGGAAAAAGACCTTTAAAAGCAAAGATGATGGAAGGTAGGTAGGGGTGAAAGCAGCTTCTGAAGGACCAAATATGTGTGTCTCCCTTTCTGTGATGGACAAAACCCTCAGGTAATAGTGGAGGAGGCTCTTTTCAATCTTTCCAAATGCATTCAATGTCCAAGGCCAGTTCTGGCTGGTATTTGATTTTCTAATGGAGATAGGCACTCAAGCAACTGCTGTTGCTTTGGGTCAACTGTCCAGTGGGTAATGAATTAGAAATTAGGGATTTCTGTAGAGCAGTTTAATTCAAATTAGGGCAATTATTGGGGATTCTTATTTCATGTAAAATAACCATGTGAAGGGCTTATCCCATTATCTTTGCTCTGGAAGACCAGTTTCTGTAAGCATTCAGCACAGAATCTCTGTTTAGTGACAGTTCTCACTACTCCCACTGAAGGATTTGCCCAAGACCGATGAAATCAGAGCACATAAAACCTTCCTAAGACAGACTCCTGCCATTGGCTTTTCTAATGTAATATCCCAAATTACTGTTCCCGCATATACTGTGGTACTTGCCATGTCTATTGCCATTGATTTTTTATAATATTCCTATAGCACTAAAATATTATTTCTATAAACTTTTCTGCTTGAGAGTAACAAAACTGTTTGCTTTTTTTATTACAAGTGTAATTATTAGTTTAATGAACTCTATGACTTGTTACACTATTGACAGGCTGCTTTTTCCTGAAGTATATTTAATCTCTTAAAAAATGTGTTCTGGCAGAACTCTGGGGTTTTAATTTAATATATTTTTTTGAAATTTGCTTAGCTGATAAACATCACTTTCCTAGCATCCTTGATGTGGGTGGCCACTTTTGAATTTTCTGATGTGTAAAGCTTGGACTCAATCCCTTAGATGACAAAGTCCTCAACAAACATTGTGTCACCTAAGCATGATAGCCAGAGTCCCAAGTAAATCTTAAAATGCATGAGATCTAAAGAAGATTTAAACACTAAACATTCTTATCACCCTGCTTTTAGGGGAATAATTTCAACTTAATCCCCTTTATTCCAAATTAGTGATCATTACTATATGGTCAGTTGCAAAGTCTTCTTCTTGCTCACTGAAATTCCCAGTGCATTGTACTGTACCAACCCATGGAGTCTCCCCTGGACACATTTAGTACATGATGTCAGTTCTGCTGAAACTAATCTCCACATGTGATGTCCGCATTGCAACTCTGAAGAGCCCACGATGAATCCAAGAGTTATTCCAGTCTGTTGCAATCTGTCATTCCTAGACATTTGAAGCTACTTGGCTCTACTCATTTCACTATTTGTTTAAAACCACAAAATGTTTTAGAATGGAAGTGACCCTTGTTTTACCTCTCAAGGCAAAGGCTTAAAAAAAAGTCTGTGATTTTAGGGTAAACCTACAAAGAGATAAAAAGAAATGCAACATCTGTGGTCACAAATTCTTAACTTCTTTGTTTTCCATTTTATGTAGCATAAATCCTGCCCCCGCCCCCCCCACCCCGCGCCACAAACACACACCTCCCAGTTTTGACCAGTGCTGCCTTTTCCTGCAGCTGCAGCAATGAGATGGTGGCTTTCACACTCCTGTGGTGCCAGTTCACCTGTTTGGCTCAGCTTTGCAAAACCTTATGAAGCACCAGTTACTTTGTTGGCATCTTATCAACAGGATGCTTATCAATAATGTGGAGGCAGATTTTGCTCAAGTTGCTTGCACTGTGCAGCACTCACTTGACAAGATACCATAATTTCTAGTTGGTCTTGCAGAACTCATTACCAAACAATATCAGTATATTTTTTCCTTACTGCTCTCCATCTTCCATCCCATCTACCTGCCTGAGGCACCTGTGTCTCCTAAACTCAGGAGCTCACCAGCTAAAGCTCAGAGGTGCTTATGAGCTGCAATGTTGGACCTACTGAAGAAGCTTTAGGCATATTCAAGTGGCAAAAACTATGAGGTGCTTCAGACATGGATGAAGCCACATGAGCTCTTAGTGTGTGCAGGGATGTCTGTGTTTCCCATTTCAGTATCCAGTCCTACATTATTAAGCAGTATGGACTGGACATCTACACAAGCCCCCCAGCCCCCCAATTTGCCTTTAATTATAGCTGTTAGAAAATTGTGATGATCCTCAAAAAGTCAACACTGAACTATTAATAAGACAGAATACTGTAGAACAGGTGATGCCTGGCCAATTCAAACACAGCAATAGCAGAGAAAAAGGGAATAACAGAGCAGGGAAAAATAAATCAAATTCAAGCTACTATAATTAACTGCAGCTTCAGTGGAGCAGAGCGTGCAGCTGGAGTGTTTATCTTCCATGCAGTAGTACAGCATCCTGTTTTCCAAATGTAACCATTGAAGGCTTTAGGCTCTTTTTGGTTGTGAATTATTTTAACCTGGAGAAATTACCTTGGGCAGTAGAAAATGCATATGGGCACCTACACTGCATCATGGACACTGCAAACAGCGGCCAAAACAGAAACACTGGCAAAAGTTAACAGAATGTGGGGTTCAGAGAAGAGAATTTCACTGCAATGTGTCATTGATAAAAATGGTCTTTGAAGGATATTTGAGTAGCTCCTCTTCTTTACACAGGATGTTACTGTAGGCAGCAGCTGGCTCCAGAATGGAACTCACTGGGGCTGATCAGGCAAGGACAAAAATGGATATAAAATTCTGTTTCAAGATTTTTTGATTACTAAATCACACAAATGGAATCATCTAATTTCAATGAAACAAAAATCTTGTTAAATGAGGAACCACTTAGAAAAAGATTTGATGGATTAAATAAACAGGCAAGAATAGCCAATGCTGAATATTGATTCAGTGATATCATGGAATCCTTAGGGTGATTGATACTGTGTATTAGGGACAGGAGTTATTTTTCTTTCCTTTATATTATTTATCAAAGTGTTTTGTCTTTATTAAACAAAAAAAACCCCAAAACTAACAACCAAAGTTATTCTTTCCTATTGCTCACAACTGAAATTCTCATTGTTTCAATTCCACAGTTTGGTGGCATTGAAAATATTCAAGAGTATCTTATACAGTAAACATGTTAAATGAGGAATAAATATATCCACAGCAATTCAATACCAGAATTTTCTGTACAGTCTTCACTAGTGCAGAAGAAGAGAAGATTAAGTCTGATGTGAAAGGTCTCTTGTCAATTGAGATGAGTTAGCTTTTAGCTGCTGTTATTTGCTGAAAGGGAACCATGATTAATGAACAGTCCATGTACTTTCTGGTGTAATCAGCAGCAGTGAGGGGATTAAATACACAGGATATTAGAGATTGGGCACTGAAGCTACATGCCAACGCCTGCCAACTTGCTTTACTTGTATTTCAGTGATTTAAAGACTAAACAAAAGTACTATAATTCATAAAATTAATTACTATTACAAGCTGTTATTCTGTAGCAATATAGTTTTATAGGTCATAGTTTGTCACAACATGGGAATTAAATGAAAGTAATTAAATAACTGCAGTGTCATAATTAACTCAGTCTGGGCCAAATGCTACCAGTGCATGCGTGTAAATATGGATGGGGTGATTACGGTGTAGGTCAAAGAAGTGGTTTAAAATCTGAACCAGTCTTATAAGTGATTATGGTTCTTCTGATTTAGCAGAGAAAAAAAATAATTTACCTTTATTTCATGTTATTTTAAGACCACGATCTCGATCAAGGGACAGTGGTGATGAAAATGAACCAATTCAGGAACGATTCTTCCGGCCTCATTTTCTGCAGGCTCCTGGAGACCTGACTGTTCAAGAAGGAAAACTATGCAGGATGGACTGCAAGGCAAGTGTCATGCAAAGGGTAGCAGCAGGCTTTTGATAACATCAGCTGACTGAAAAACCACTGTGGTTTCTTTTCAAAGCAATTTTGCCTATTGGCAGTTTCGGTGCCTGTTAGTAGGGTAATTAATCTCATTGCTTATGAGTGAGTAAGTGGACAATAAAAGTTTGCCTCCCCTCCAATGAAAGTGCTTTGGGCAAATCTGAGAGCTCACAGTAAACTGATTTATAGAATTCAGCTATGCTGGGGTGTAGAGGGAAGCAGCACACACTGTAAAGACAATGTGTTTCTACATTTTAAATCCTTTTTTTACTACTTGAACCCCTATTAAAAGTTTCAAACAGTATCAACCTGATTTATGACTCTGCTGAGCAGAAATAATTCAGGCTTGGGTGACTTCTGTTTACTTTATGCTGACCTATTTGGGAGAAGCTGTTTGCTCTGAAGGAGTCCCCACAGCAAGTGGCACAGCTTTCAAGAGAGCAAGACTTGTCCACACAGACTGAGTATTAACTAGTGCAGGTGGTGCAGTCACTAGGGCACACCTCAGTGGAATGCAGTTTCAGAGGTCAGGAGTTAGTCAGCTAACATCTTTTTGTCTGCAAGTTTTCCAACAAGAAGTTAATCTAGAAAGGAGTATCTCCTCATTCCACCTGAAGAACAAACAATGAAAAAGACAAAAGGTGTCACCCTTCCTTTTGTTTTGCAATGTATTATTATTTAGCTTCTAGCCTATCTACACACTGATCTTTTTTCAGTCGTGCCCATAAGACATCACGGAATTCAGGGAGTTGGCCAGAAAGTAAGTAAATGACTACAACTGACTCAATGTGTAAATCAGGACAGAATTAGATCTTTAAATCTTTTGGTACACTTGCAGCAGCAAACCAAACTAAACTTCCCTGAAGTAACAAGTCAGGACTCCTCCAGTGTTTCATGTGACTAATACAATTTCCCACTGATCCCTTTACACTCAAGGTTAGTGGATTACCAACTCCAGACTTAAGCTGGCAACTGAATGGCAGACCAATTCGCCCTGACAGCTCTCACAAAATGTTGGTGCGTGAGAATGGGGTGCACTCCTTGATCATAGAACCAGTCACAGCCAGAGATGCTGGAATCTACACATGCATTGCCAGCAATCGAGCTGGTGAAAATTCATTCAGCCTGGAGCTCACTGTTGCAGGTAACGTCTTCATGCTAAGCTTTCAGACTGAGCACTGTCAGGATAGCATGAAAACAGGAAACATGAATGATGTCAAATGACACATTGAGGGTGAAGGGTAAGAGAAGGAAACCTGGCAGTAACAGAAGTATGGTATATTTATAGGTGAGCTGTTCGTGTTATGTTGTGGCAGAAGCTGACTGGCATGTAATGTCTATGTGCACAGTTAAGAAAAGGGGGCTGCTGACCTTGAGGCCCCAAACCAGACTATTGCCCTGGATGTTGCTTTGTAATGACAATCTTTGCAGACCCACATCTAACCCTGGGCAGCCAGTGGGAATGCCTTGTGCTTTTCACAGCACATCAGGCTAATGCCACTGTAGACTTCTGGTAGAGCAGTTCCTTTTCCAGTTACAAGTCCATGCTTTTGTGGAATATGGGGGAGCACTTTGTTTCAAGCATAGCAGCCAGTTTGTCTAGTTGTCATGGTCTACATTTCAATCATTTTAGGAAAAAATCAGCTTTTTAGCACTCACTTTTCCCCCTATTAAAATAATGATGGGAATGTTTTCTTCAGAGGAACCAGGACTGAACTTTGTGATTAATGAAGACAATACTTATGTTTCCTGCCACTTAGGTCTTTCGTAATTGTTTTTAGCACATTGCTGAAAGAAAGGCTATGTTCTCATCGACAAATGTCAACATAACTGCAATCTTTATTTTCACAGCTAAGGAAATACAAAAAGCACCTGTGTTTATAGAGAAGCTACAAAACACAGGTGTGACTGAGGGATTCCCAGTGCGACTGGAGTGTCGAATCTCAGGGGAGCCATCTCCTCAGATATTTTGGAAGAAAGAGAACGAGTCACTCACATACAACACTGACCGAGTGAGGTTAGACTGACTTAGAATAACCTCCCCATGTGTAACTTCAGTGATGATTTATCCTGTAAAACAAATAAAAACCTAAAAGGTCACATGAACACTTTGTGTAAAGGGCATCTCATAAATATTAACTAGTGATTGTAATAATTTATGACATTTACTCAAGCTTGCAGCCAGCCTGGTGGCTGAACCAGAAATAAAATGTTACTTCTTTTCCATCATTAGACCTACACAACTGCCTTTGCACTCTAAGCAAGAGATCTAGTTTTACTCTTCCTGAATCAAGACTACAGAAATTTGCTAGTGAAAAATCAAGATTCCAAAGGAACACTCTGTACTTTTCAGCAGAAACTCTGATTCATAATTCTGCTGTACAGTTAAGCAACTAAGATGCAGTATTTTATATTTTAAGATCTTCCTCGAGTTTCTTTATCCTTTCCACAAAATGTCTGGATAAGATCTGGTGTTCCTGCTACTCCAGATGTCTTAATCCACAATTGTGAAAGAAAAATTACTTCATATGCTTTTTCTTCTTAGTTTTGCATAGAGGATATTAAACTGCCAAATTGTCAAGCATACTCAAGGCTTTATTTTCTACCTGCTAACTTCAGAGGAAGTTCCATTTTAATTATAATTTTAATTAAAGTTTGGCTGTAATCAATCTGTAACTAAGATTGGGTTAGTTTATAATCCCATTTTAAAATAGCCTACACTGGTTTGTGATTTAAATACTAATTTTCTACTTTTCTTTTGATTAGCATGCACCAGGATAACTACGGCTACATTTGCCTGCTTATTCAGGGAGCTACAAAGGAGGATGCTGGCTGGTACACTGTTTCAGCTAAGAATGAGGCTGGGATTGTGTCTTGCACTGCCAGGCTGGATGTTTATAGTAAGTGGCTTCCATTTTCATGATCATATTAATCCCCCCAAAAGCAACAGTTCTGTAAGTTTTGGGTTATTCACAGAATGGTTTACATTGGTCTCTTTTTCTTTTGTTTATAGTTTCTCCTCAATAGTAAACATCCTCTTCAAGACAACAAATGCTCTGTCAAAGTATATTTCAACATCTTTCAGACACCTAAAGAAAAACAAGCTTGCATGCTTTCTGTTTGTGCTTAGTACATTAAATCTAGCTAATTAACAACAGATAACAGCATGATCATACGAATTTTGTAGATCATTTTTATTGTAGTTTTGGTGGCACTTCCCTAACCTTTTGTATTCTTTTGTACGTTAGTCTGTAATACACCTGTGACAGCTACCAAAAGTGTAGTAGATGTTTTTATGGCTTTCTGCTTAATTACTCAGTTTGTTTCAAAGCAGACCCATATATAGTGAATGTTTCCTTAAAGAAGTATCTCTTACCAGTCTTCTCATAGCAAGAATTAAGGGGCAGGGGGAAGGGGAGAGACTGATAAAGGATGGTTTCTGGGGTGGTGCTGGAAGTGGGAATTGTAAGAGACTTGGCTCAGCATTCTTCAGCATACAAGGGGTGGCAATGGCAACCAGATAATTTCCTTTTACGTGGAACAATTAACCCTAAAACAAGCCTGTTACTGTAAAAGGAGTGCACAGAACCTCCTCGCTGTCACCCTTCTTAGTGGCATAAGGAAATGTAGAAAACAATGCCAAAAAGTAAGACTTGTATTTACTTACACATTTGAAGGTGAAACTAGATGCTGAGAAAAAAAACCCAAAAACAATGCCAAGAAATTAAATAAATTTACCTTTGACACAATGGTTTTCTGCTTCTCAGAAATTACTGTCTCTTTCACAAAGGGTTGACTGAGCACCTGGCACACTTAGGTGCACAGCTCAGGAAGGCTAACACTTTTTCTTTCCTTTTTAATCTGTAGCTCAGTGGCAACAACCCCCTCAGCAGACCAAGCCAAAGAAGGTGCGGCCCTCAGCCAGCCGGTATGCTGCTCTCTGTGACCAAGGACTAGACATCAAAGCAGCTTTCCAGCCAGAGGCAAACCCAGTCCACCTGACAATGCAGCCCGGCCTGGTAGAGAGCGATGACCTGTAGATTCAACTGCCGCTTCCATCATCTTCTTTCAAAGCAGAAACACTGAAAGCCATTGCCTTGACCAATGATACTCCTATGTCACTTTATGCAAGGGCAGACACCTTCATGTACAAAAGATAAACAACAAACACAGTAACCATATATTCCTTATTCATTATACCAAATTAGAAGAATAGATAGATTATTAATAGAAATGTACACATTGCACAACAAATCACACTCACCAGTTCCTTAACCTATGCTCCTTTATAACCCTTTTCATAGAGGCCAAAATGCATCAGAGAGAAAGATTTTTCACTACATACCTTTGCAAGCAGTAAGTAGATGCTACACAGTCTTAATGGTGCAAGGTATTTTCTTCAAGGATTATCAACAATTCTAAAATGGCTACACATTCTGACACCTATGATGAACAAGTGCAATACTGTAAGAATAAAACAGAAAGGGACAAGGAAAAGAAATGTAAGCAAATGCTGTCTCTGCAAACTGCTTTCTGCTCAACAATGAAAAAATCTTTCTTTCAATGCTGTTAGGATGGACATTGACACCCTAATTTTCAATTCATTTGTGTTTTTCCTTTTTGCTGTCTCAGAGGAGGCTTATTTACAAACATATAGCAATGGCAGTCTAAGCAGAAGCATTTATACTTCTGCAGGACAACAAAGAGTTGACACATAGTAACAATCTACTCCAGATTACCCACTGGTAACTAGATGGGAAAAATGCTGACGGTATAAACCACTGCAGTGAGTTACTGCAAGGGGTGGGAGGGGGACTGGGCAAGAGGTTGAAACTCTCTGGATTGCTGGACAGCAGTGTGCAACCTTGTAATACTCCCATTCAAGATTCTGAAATTCTAAAGTGAGCTGAAAACTAGGGAGTGTATGTACGGGATGTTTGACTGTTTAAAGCTTGTGTAATATGTATGAGGATCTTAGAAATGTACAGTAAGTGAAAAATGGGTTGAAACTGCACTACAAATTTAAGTGACAAGTATACACCACAGGGGCGATAGGTTTGCAAATCTGAGGAAACAGACAAATGAAGATAGGCAAAAAAATTCAATTTGCTTTTTGCTTTTTCTTCTTAACATAACATGTCTCTGGTAGATTTTATTTTTTTCTTCTCCTGACTGCAGGCAAATGTCAACTCTTTTGAGGGGTAGAGTCTGTGCACCATACGTGAAAAGCCTGAAGGCTACTTACAGAATGCAAGGCAAATCCACTTGTAAGTGGAGTCCCCACTTAAGTCACACCTGACTAGGTAGTTTTAAATTAGAACCAAATGAATTTCAAGTTGAAGGGGAGGGAGGGAGAATGGATGGGAGAATTACTAGGCCTGACAAGGAAAAAGAGTGTTTGATGGTACGAGCTACGATACTTTGCTAGGAAAGGAAAACACTGTATTCCTTATATGAAGCACATATATGGTATCTTTCATTATTTATAATAAAAGTGTTGAAATCTTTTATCTCAATTCATTTATTCAGAAGTCCTGTACTTAGGGGTTTGTTTTTTTTATTTTATTTTGTAATTGTGTACACCATATATTGCATTACTGCTATACGTGTATTGCTTTGTAAGTACACAAAGTTTGTTTTGTTTTTTAATGACTAATAAACTTTAGTACACAAGGTAGTACTATTTTGGTGCAGGATATGACTAGTAATGGGGATGGTTAATCTAGATGAACATCATAGTCTGTCAGGTGGGAATAATCTAATTTTATTCTAGAAGTGTGTCATATCTTTTGCCAAATTTTCCTCAACTGTGACATGCTAATTTACTTTTTTGTTTAGCTTCACTAGCATTATTTTGCCACCTTTTATTTGTATTTATAAAAATGTATTATCATTACTTTGGACTGTTGTGCTGATATAATGTGAGTTTAACATCAATAAATATTACACAAATAGAAATTTTTCCTTCTGGTAAAGATTAATAACTGTTTTGGTACAAGCATTCAAGTGCAAGATTTGGAAATTTTAAATGTTATTAATACAGTTTAAATGAGGCCTATATGCAGCATCTAAAAACTAAAATTTATCAGAATAGTCTGCTTGTGACCTGGAATCTTGTTTGAACAGAACAGAGGAACATTACTCATAAATTCTGAGATACTTCTGCCAAATAGAAGAACTGGAAGATACTTTTTCTTTAATAGGTTAGAAAATATGCAGGTCTGTTTTGTATTTCTAATAATTGCAATATGTTGCCACTTATAACTGATTCTAAGTAAAAAGCATGGTCTGAGCATTGTTAAATTCATGTAAGAGCCTGATAACAAGACAATATCAGAATTTTTTTAAAAAGAGTCAGATTTGCTTACAAAATCCTGACTATTAACCAGTTTCTCCTTTTTCAATGAGAAGATCCCAGGAGAGATGCAAGATCCATTTTTTCTTTTGGGTTTACATTTCAAGCATTGATCACTACAAACAGGCTTATGTCAGCAATTAAGTGAGCACTGACATTAATGGTGATACTGCAACTGAAGTCACTGGAGTTGTGTCTGCTCACAGTACTTTTGGCTTTGGCTTGGGGACTAAAAAACCGAGACTGCTTTTTGAGCTTGTGGAAGATGAGGTCATCATCACTTTTTGCCTCTGTATATATGTACAGACACACTTAAGTAGTAAATCACATCTCTAAGCAGCAACATTGTTTTTATGAAAACATTCAGCTGTGCTGTTACTTAGTTACTGGGACTGTTTGGACTTACAAAGTCAAGATAGAAGTGTGGCATAAGCAAATTAACTTCTCAAGCCAAAAAGCAAAAATTCTTGGAAGCATCAAAGTAATTTTCAGAAGTTTAATCTGCCACATAGTCCAACGATAGATAGTATGACCTGAGACTGTACTTCTGTCATTTTTTAAGACTAAAAAAAGGAGCCTTGACTTTTTGCAAGACTTCCAGTTTAGGTATGGAAAGACTTCAAATTATTTAGGAAGCTGATCAATCCAAACATATTCATAGCAATCAAAGACTCAAAGCAACAATGATCAGGGTGAAGACGAAGCTCTGTCAAGAATACCAACAGTGAGGTGCAAAATTCCACATGCATGAAGATTGTTCCAGCTGGTGGTGTACCTAAGCACACAGTGCCTTTATCCTACAGCTTTAAGGCAACAGTAATACTTAGTCAATGTGCACAATTTGCTTCCATCACAGCTAACTGGCAGTAGGGGATCAAAACCAGTCCAACTTGAATCCCCAGCTTTCTGTATCACCATTTTCAAAGTCTATTTTAATTCACTTAGGGTGTATGCTAAGAAATGCCTTGATCCTCCACATCTGGACCACTACATCCTCACCTCTGCAAGAAGCCCAAACAGATTTCATATATAAGTACTTCATGAGCTCACATTATCCAACATGCCATGATGCTGAGGGGATGAGCTGCATGCTCTGACTGCATGACCCAGCTGCCAAACCCGCACTATGCACTATAGATAAATTCATGCATGGACTAAAAATGCCTACTTGGATTATGCAGTTTGGCTAATCCATTCCCTCACCATTCAAACGTACATGCAAGGGGTAGAATTTACTGACATTTATCACATTCTCCTGAACTAAAAGAAACAACCTTCCCTCTGAACAGATTTTCTGTTTGAACAGAAATATGAGCATATAAAACATATCAGGTAGATGGAAACACAGTTCCTGCCCCAAGGAATTTACAAAGTATTCCAGAGAGCACACAGTATCTTTAACTTGTCTTAAAGCTTGCAACTCTAACTCAAAATTAAGCCACTTTGCATTCTTTAACAGAAGTGATTAACTCATATAATTATCTAATTTTGCACTGCATCTCTATTAAAAATGTATTTGGAACATAATGCTCAGTCATGTCTAGAGCAAAAAAGCCAGACAATGAGAGCAGCAGTACCTGTACAGCAATGATTTCAGCAGCCATACAGATGGAGATGAACCCCAGTTCAACACCACCTAGAAAGAGAAATTTTGTGCTTTATAAAACAACTGCAGTATAACAGGTAACCCTGGGGACTGGCCAAGTCTTGTAACTGCTATCACTTTCTTGTTCTGTAGCAGCATAAATGGTCCAGAAACAGCTGCAGAAAAACAAAGCAGAAAAACATAACAGTACCTGATCATTGCACAGAATGATTACAACATCTACAGAAGGAGCTCTACAAATCTCACCACACTAAATGGATTATGGTAGGACTTCTCTCCTGTGTGTTTAACAATATAGTTTCAGGGAAACATATTGTCAAGCTTTTTTGGACAACTCTTGGCCCAGACATCACAGAGTATTTGTAGAGAACTGAGAGTACAAAACCCAGACTGCCAAACAGGAACTTTCTGAGCTATTGCAAAAGGTGCTGAAAATAAGACTTTCTATACAACAGGCACCATACCTGTAATCTATTGCAAATTAAGGACATCTCCATGTTGGTGTCCTGAAAATTATGGTGAACTCTTAAAATGACAGCTGCTCTCAGTACCATATATGCATTCCAACAACAGAGCTACAAGAGCCTGCAAAGAATGGATGCAGTTCCAGTCTGCTGCTGGCAGGGACATCTCACCATCAAAAATCATACATGCACACTAAATGACATTTAAACAAAACACAAGAAATTTCTATATTCCTTATTTTCTCTGAAGTTGCAGGAAGTTTCCAGTACAAATTTATCAGCTATCTGAAAAGGTAGGATAAAAGGTCATATTGAGAAGAGCAGAATTAAAACACTGCAACTGAGAGCTTTTAACAGGTCATCAGCATCCAGGCATTGACAGTACAGCCTCCAGCGCAGAGTTGGAACATGTAGTTCATGTAGAACATGCATGTAGTGCATTCAGCATTAGAAATACTGAGCTGGGGGATCTGCAACTTAGAATTCACAAAACATCAAATTGCTTCACTAACAAGCTTCAGCAATACCATATAATCAGTCTGCAGTTATTCTTAAACAAACTGTTCAAGATCATGCAGCAATTTCAAACCCATCAGCGTGCTACACATGCAAGAGCACATCAGCATCAGTCAGAAGCCTGGGAAATGCTGAGGAACATCCACACAACTCCACTTGTTCAGTGACATCTGCCCCCCATGCTCCCACTGACACTGCCCTAATGTGTAATGATACCTAGGAAGCTTTGGTGGCTTTTACTTGGGTATTGTCTCACTGCATTTGATACAGACACATTCAATCTGGCAGTTTTGTTATGTACAATGAACAAAACATATCCCAGACCTTAACATATATGAACTGTTAACATAAAAACATAAAAATACCAGAAGAGTTGTGATTATAGTCATGATGATCCAAAAATGTCTGGCAAAGTGTACAGGTAGAATTTTTTACTAACAGACGTATCTTCAGCAAAAAGAAGGCATTAGCATATGATCTGAAATTGAACACAATGTGTGTGTGAAAATCAAATATAACTTGGGACTTAGCAGAATTCTTACTTCTTCAGGCATTAAGCACACCTAATGACTTCTCTTCACAATTACACTTGACCTGTCTTTTCAAACATTGATTAACTGAATCAAGTGGGTGCACCTGGCCTTGAAGAGTTCATTTTCATTTACTTTACTTAAATGACCTACACTGTTTGTAAAAAAAAAGTCACATAAATGCAACAGGCAACACACATTTCAGGGTCATGCAATACAACCTCACACTGTGCAACACATCAAAATAGTAAAATTTGTCTTACATCAATAAATAATTACAATGTATGTTTTAACTGTAGGTAATAATGTAACAATGAGTTTTTGGAGGCGGGGATTAAGGTATCCACTTTCTATCCAAGTTTCACTGATCTTAGTATGAAATCCTTTCTATCTTTAAAAGTCATGCCTTATATGCCTTATAACCCCCCAGCAGCTCAGGATATAGGGAACAGGATTTTACAAAACCAGTAGCAGGGATGCCAGCCATCAGCTTTGCATTTACACAGGCAACTCCACCTCCCTAAAACAATACAGTTTTACTCACCAAGTCATTACCAATACAATAATGTCTTAGGATAGACTGCCCTCAGGAGGCCACAGTGAAATCTCTTCATGGGATACAACCCTAACTCACTCAGCATGCACCAACTCAGCCAACATTATATACTTCTGTTACCAGTCTGCAAAAGTTGTTTCCCACCAGAGCTCCTCCTTACAGCTGCAATATTTTAAAAAAAATCCCAAATCAAAACCATCTCATGAACATTTTATGTGTCCTGCTGCAAACTTACAGACAATAATCACAGAATCACAGATGGCTTGGGTTGGAAGGAACTCTAAAGATTATCGAGTTCCAAGCCCCCTGCCATGAGCAGGGACACCTTGCACTAGACCAGGTTGCTCAGAGTCCATCCAGCCCATCAATTGCAACAGATGCCTTAACAGCAAGAAAAGACTGTTTGTATTAAGACAGTGAGCTCACTACAACAAATCCTAAGTTAAAAACATATTTCTTTAGAGATGAGTAGAAGTAAGGCGCCAATGATCTACCTAGGACAAAAGATGAACAAGAGTAATCCATTATCTTCCCAAACATTAGAAAAATGCAGAGAAGACATACCAAACAATTAACTTTCTAGGTCTACAACGTGCTTCAACTAAACCCCAGAATATGCAATTTAGGTTTCCTAACTTGGCAGTGACAAGGCAGGTCACAGAAATGAGTAAATACTGCAGTACACAACCTTTTTTAGCAAGGATATCCTCTCTGAAGCAGGAATCCCAGGTGAGTAAAAACTCAAAGCAGTCATTATGGGTGAGTCAGAAAGAGGGTTGTTGTAAAA
Organism: Luscinia megarhynchos; assembly: GCA_034336665.1. Taxonomy (NCBI): domain Eukaryota; kingdom Metazoa; phylum Chordata; class Aves; order Passeriformes; family Muscicapidae; genus Luscinia; species Luscinia megarhynchos. Next base: position 37,185,873 of record CM067566.1, on the reverse strand, counting down.
CAGGACTGCATGCTGAATTAAATGACAGCTGCAAAAGCAGCCACCCTCAAAACTTGCCTTGATAGTCTCTTTAGAAATTCTGTGGTGGTAGTGAAAGGCCATGTAGAAACCAGTGACATGGGGTGGGGCATGAGAAAAGATCTGGAATAAAACAGAGTAAGTTAAAGACCAGGCTTGCACTGCAGCTTTCTTTTAAATGCTCCCAAAACTATGTGGATGAGGCAAAGTTTCAATGCATGCTTGAAAAAAGTTGTAGGAAGAGGACTATAGATTCATTAGAAATTGCAGAAACATGGAGTAGTGGGAATTCATAAAATACTCCACTTTTAAAGAGGAAAAAAAGGCAAAAAAGATGCTGATATTTAAGAGCTTATAGGAGAGTTTTAAGTAACATCACAGGTGAAGAAACATCAGATGGATAAGAGCACATTCTCTCACTTCCATTAGGAATGGAATCACAGAAACCATGTCTAATAAGATAGTGGACTGAAGTTTTCAAAATTCAATTGAAAAATCATGGTAAGTCAGTCAAGTGCACAGTCTGATTCACAAACACCCATATGCAAAAAACCCCAAACATTTATATACGGCTTGGCATAAATGCCAGCAGCACAAGATGCAAAGCCTGAATGTCTGCTTTTCATCAAGGACAGTGACACAACAGACATACTGGAAATATGATGGAAGTAAGATAAAAAGGATAATGACACAAAATATATAGAAGAGTCATAAGAATACATATCAATGTATTAAATCATCCAATCAAATACGGATTGAATTTCCAAACCTAACAAGGTAAACTCTGTTATTAGACGATATTGGTACTCACACCATGAAGATGGTGGCCACAGCTGTGACATCTGAGAAGTCTAAGGCCAGCAATGTAACTGTGATGACAGACAGCAATCATGAGTACATTGGATAAATGTCACACTGAAGAGGCCAAGATCACTTGTTTAATATATTCTTTTTCATGCAGCTGATCAGGGCCACCCAGTTCTGGCTGTGGTCACCCCAACCTTACAAGGCCTGAGCCAAAATGCTATTTTCAAACAGTTATTTTTTTTAATGGTGACTTTTATTTCTGCAAGTCTATTGACCAAGTTTATTAATAAAGACAGAATCCACTACCACAGACTTTCATAACAAAGAAGCAACATTCAATAAGAAAATATTAAAATGAAGCCAAAATGACAAGTCAAAATCAAGAAGCAGCCCAATGACAACACTAAGATTGAATGTACTGAGCTTCAGTGCAACAAGTTTAAACACACACATCAAATTAAACTTATTTTTGTGGCAAGGGGGAAGCTCCTGTCATTTAAACATCAATCTTTGTAAAACCAGCAGTCTAGCTTTAGGAGTCAAATGGAATAAGTCACTGAATACAACATTTACAGCCAGGTCAGAGTGCAGAGGAATAATCTGCAAAAGTGCATTGACACTGACCAGCACCTGAGAAACAGGAACCGTGCCTGCAGAAGGCAAGCAGATGATCAAAGTAAAAAGCAAAGTGCTCAGGGAAGGAAAGACTACTGAGGAAAAAAATCCCCAGACTCTGAACAAGTCCCTATGATCAGTTTCTGCTACCATGCAGGAACTCGACAATAAATTTTACAGGCAAGTTGTTGAAGGTTTTCCTCCTCATACCAAAAACATCAGGACAGGTTACAGAGGAAAGAGTGACTAATGGGGGAAGATGGAGGCTTTGACTCCTCAATTCTAAAAGAAACTAGGTAACTCCACTGTGAAACTTCTGAGTAAAACCTGACTCATTATTAAGTGACTGGAAGCTGGGAAATGGGACAGCAAATTTTTGTGATTTTAGTGAGTGGAAGATCTCTTGTTTTTAAGAAGAGATTCCAGAGGAATCCAGGGAACTAAAGAGTAAATATATTTTTCTGTACATATCAAAGTGCCAGAATTTGTTCTAAAGCCAAGAAAACAACAGGATAAACATACAGCGTTGCTTTTGCAAAGGAAAGTTGTGTTTGATAAACATTTTAGAGTTCTTATAAAGAATAACTTAAAAGAGATGAGAGCACAGAGATCTAATAATGGTGCATGCTTGAAATTCTAAAAGGCATCTGACACATCCCCCTGCCAAAAACTATTAAGATGCTGTGCTGCCAAAAGAAGTTGTCATATCAGTACCTTGTTTAAAGATAGAAGACAAAGGGTATGAATCAGCAGTTGTTCTTCCCTAAGGATGTGCAGTGCCAATAGAACACCACAGTTCCTCTGCTGGGACAGGAAAAGTACAACCTATTTCTAAGGGCTCTGAGACAGCAGTTTCTGAACGCCACAGTGTATACACAGTTACTCAAAGTAACAAAGGGATTAATTAATTTTAAAATTGCAGAAACATTTCACAGGTGTTAAAACCAGCAAATTAAACTCATTGTAGATATCTGAGAACAACTCATGCTGAAAAATATACAAAAATTCAGACTTTTGTATATGTGTATATGTATACACTTATATATATATACGGAAATGGACTCCAAGTTGACCATTAATTACTTGGGACTGAGTTATTGTTCTGAAAATAGAAGTGCAAAGGTTTGGAAAAAACAAAACATTTAGGCATCATTTTTGGAAACAATATAGAACAAAACATGAAACAATTTATTTTTTTTAAATAGATCCACAGTGAATTCTACAAGAAGACCTGACCTGTTGCTCCTTCATGAGAAACTGGAAAAGTAAAGCAAAGTTCAACAAAGACAATTTAAGATACAAAAGCAACAAGCAATTAAAAGAAATATGACTCTTCAGTACAAAACAGAAACATTTAAGGCAGGCAGGATAAGATAGAGGTCTACAAATTCAAAAGCAAAACAGAGGGAGTACCAGAGGGCTGTTTTTAGTGCCTGCAGGCCCCAGCCAGAGCTACCCACTGGTGGGTTCAAACATCCCAGTCACAAACAGCTGGAGGTACCAGAGTCTTCTAAGGACACACACCTGATCTGTTATCCTGCACATTCCCTACTTCCCCTGTCCAAGACATCACACCAGGCCAGACAGAACCAGGATTATGTCAACCAGTTTTCAGTTGTAATTTACCAGTTCAAAGAAAAGCAGGGGGGTGGGGGATGGGGGGAGGGGGCAAGCTTTTTAAAAGTATGATTTAAAGCTACCAACACTTCAGTCTGGCCCTATGGCAACAGCAATAATAAAAACATAGTATGTACTGGAACTTTTTAAAGAAATTACTTTGTGACAAGCTGAGATTCTTCTGACAGCATTATTTCAGATTTTAATTGCAAATGTAAACTAAAAATCCCATTGCTAATAACTTATTTAACAGTTCTCTTACCAAAAAAAAAAAAAAAAACAACACACACAAAAAACCCCACCAAAAAGAAAAACAACCAAAAAAAAGGATAATAATAATAATAATAATAATAATAAGGGTCAGAACTTTCTAAAAGAGAATTATTCCTAGTTTGGCTTTTGGTCAAGATTTGTCGCACAGGGTTTGTTTGTAAAATACCAAGGACGGGTATGGGCAGCAGCCAAGTCACTGACATATTCCTACTTGACTAGTGAAGATGTACCAGCTGTCCTTCCTCACCTTCAGTGCCCTTGGAAAAAATTCACATAATCTCTGGCCAACTCTTTCTATCAAGGAAAAACATAACTAGCAATTATACTTTTGGTGCAAAGACACATATGACACTTAACAGGGATAACAGGAAGATAAGGACTCCTGGAAGGGTTACTTCTAGCAGCATTTTATACTCCAAAGTGAGTAGCACAACCAACTGTAAAATCTCCTGATCATACAAGTACTCCTTGTATTATTTCTCAATACATACCTGCAAGAAGCTTGAACATGCACTGTTTTCTGGCACAAAGACAAAATTTCTCAGCTGCACAAATGAAGAAAATCTCCAACTTTAAAGACTCAGTTATCAGCAGTGAGATCTCTTCTTTCTGTACTGTGGTGTGTGCCAAGACGGGAAGTAATTTCAAAAGCTGAATTAACATCTGGATCATGATGCAATCAACACCAGAGCTAAGAAATGAAGGTCTTGAACCACATTCATAGTTTTCTTAGACACAATAAAAACACCAATTATCAAAAATTCCTTGAACTCAACAGAAGAGCCTGAGGTCAAACATTTGATAAGCTTTCAGCAAGAGAGGAACACTCAGAATCATTTACAGCAGAATAACTACTCTGCTTCAAAAGTTGCTTTGAATAAAGTTAAATGACTATTTTATTGATTATACATATATATGAGGGAGCATCAGCTTAACAGCTGAACAGAGTGCTCATGAAGATACAGAGCAAAACATAAAACACCTTGGCTTGGTGCTCTGGAAGTGATACATGTTTTAAACATCCACTGAGTCCTTGAAAACTGTCTTATGCAGCAAGGCCTGCAGCTGTGGTGTTCAGCAGTGCAACTCAAGCTGAGAATATGACAGGATTAGCAGCTGCAGTGCTGTAGCAGTCCTTCGATGGGCACACACAAGAGCCACTGGATTGAGTGCTGTGCATACATTCAGGAATGGAACCAAGCAGGCTTTGTCTTTATAAAAACACATTGCATATAATTACATCTTCTAAAGCCAATTCAGGTATGCTGAAAATCTAGAAGTTCCTAGCTTTGTAGTGTTAGGTACAAACAAACAAAGCTCAAAGGAAACTCCTTGTTACTTTGTAGGGACTAACTGATAAGAATGCAAAACTATGCAGTACATAATCTTTGCCCTACTTGAAAAACTTGATGCAAGCATACCTACCACCCAATAAACATGTCTCTGCACTTTATTAACCTTTGTGTAACATGGTAATTCAAATAAAATCTCATTCTATCCCAAATTAGAAAACAGGACTTTATAAAAATACAGTGCTTTAAAAACCTATCAGCACATTATTAAAGCTATCACCGTATCAAAACCAGATCTTTTTCAAACAGCTTCATACACAGACTTTGTAATACCAAACTGATTCTTTCAGGCAGCTAAACACACACGTTGCACTTCACTGCTGCCAAATTTCTCCTATGATTAAATAAGACCAAAATAATTATGTACATCAATGTTCAAACAATTTCCAGCCCTCTCCCTTTATTTAGTATATATTTATATATTACCATCATGACATTAAAGCAGTCATTTATTCAATGTACTTAGGTCATAAGCTGCAAACCTCCATCTACAACCAGAACACTCCCTGTAATATACGTGGATTCTAGAAGAAAGACAACAGCTTGTGCAACTTCATGAGGCTCTCCAAATCTTCCAAGGAGAATTGCTTTCTTCAACTGCTCTTCTTCCAAATGAGCTGTCATCTCTGTGTGAATAAAGCCTAAGAGCAGAGAGATATATGAAGAGTTACCTAACCTTCTACTAAATTTATCGAGTGGATTTCCCACTGAATCTTACAAAGTGAAATCTATTACCAGGATTCAGCACCCACTACCATTCTTCAGTCTCCCAAAGCAACCCACATCATTTGACAGCCAAGACCACTTTTTTATCTAACCAATAAAACACCTTTCTGTTTTGGAAGCAGTGATGCAATAAGCAAAATGCAGAGATCTATAGAAGTCCATTTAAAAAAGCCCAAACAAAACCAAACAACCAAACAAGAAAGGGTAACTAAAATTCAGTGCAAAAACTTTTCTGAAAGACAAAATATACTCATTTCACCACAACGTTCTCAATTAAAATACAAGCACAAAATGCTTGGCAAGAATCCCTCTCAGACTTTAAAGTGTTTGCACTATATTTTAGAACTTATGGCAGTACCTGCATAGTTTCTATCAGAGCACTCATTTGAAGAATACTGCTTGACATTTTTGAAGAACCTTTTTAAAAATTTTCCATTATCTGATATTTGGCTCTCCCACTGCTGCACAACTCTACACACATGCTGCAGCTTTATAAAGAGCTGATCTTACCTGCTTTCTAGCTGTCATCAAGAAGGGAAAGTCTCCCTTCTGCTTTCTATTGTTAAACTCTGCCCCTTTATGATGGTTGTGGATGAGCTGCTCAACTCACTAAAGAATAAAAGTACTTTTCCTGCCCAGTTCACAAGCTGAACAGGTTCATGCAGAATTCTGAAAGGCACCAGAGGTAGTAGAAGGTGATCAGCAGTGTACACAGTTATGAGTGGAAAAATTCAGAAAATACAGAAGGGATTTTTCCTTAAGTGTGGCAGTTCACTTGAACTAGATTATCTTATGAAATCACTGCATTTAATCACAAAAATAACTTTCAGGACTCCCTCCTTTTATTACAGGGAGACAGGGGTGCTTTTTTGGCAGTCTCCTCATGGTCTGGTCATGTTTCCCTAATAACAAACAAGCATTCTCTAGCTGGAGACAAGGGTAGCTCTCTGTCTCTAATTAGATCTAATCCTTCCATCTGCAACAACAGCAAGTTTTGAAGAAGGAACAAAGAAAAAAAAGACATTTGTTATGTCACAATGAATAGAGGAATAGGTAGACTCACTCTTCCAAATTTCTCACTGTTCCATTAAAAAGCCTGAAGGTTTTATAAAAGAATCTATTATACTTTAAACAAGCAAACAAAAGATATTAAAATATTTCCTTACAAAGCTGAAGAAAATAATAGAAATTTGTCTTAAGGTACTTTCAGAGTACAAGAAATATCCACAGTCTTAATGAATTGCAACAGTCAAAGAATGCAGGAATTCCTCAAAAACTAACCTGGAGCAACAACGTTGACTCGAATTTGCTTTTTTGCTACTTCTTTAGCAAGAGAGCGTGAAAATCCAACTAATCCTGCTTTGGTGGCACTATACACACTTTGACCAGAGTTGCCTTTAAGTCCTACAATACTCCCTAAAATAAACATCAAAGAGAAGATTAAATGGGTAACTTGAAACGTTGTACCAACTTTATCATTTTAGTTTTAAACTTGGAATGAAAAATGAGATCACAAGAGAAGAGTAAAATATGCATAACTTTATGCACTTTAGCCTGCTAACATAAGTAAATCCCCCAATTAGCTGTGATTTTTGTACAATCCATGTATATATGTTGATCGACAGGCATCAGGAGAGTAAAATGAAAACTTTTCTAAAAAAAGTATCCTTGCCCAGATAAGAAAGAAAGAAAGAAAGAAAGAAAGAAAGAAAGAAAGAAAGAAAGAAAGAAAGAAAGAAAGAAAGAAAGAAAGAAAGAAAGAAAGAAAGAAAGAAAGAAAGAAAGAAAGAAAGAAAGAAAGAAAGAAAGAAAGAAAGAAAACCTGACTGCATCTATCAATTCTTAGTTAACAGCCAGCAGCTGGTAGATCTAGATATTGAAAGAATTGGTTAAAAATAGCAAAGTTCATTTTTCAATAAAATATAAACTCTGAGGTGTTAATTACTCTAGAAGTTGTGGAAATTACACAAAAGAATAACCATTCATAAAGAAATGCTAAATATAGAATTTCTAAATAAAATGAAAGTAAGCAAATTGTAGCAAGTAATGTAATACCTTAACATTTCTAGAAGACTAGTACACAGAACTCCACTGGCTTACACAAGCAACTTACCTATATTGACAATAGCACCTCCCTTCTGTTGAATCATGACCTTTACAGCAGCTTTGCATGTCAACATTGTTCCCAAAAGGTTACTGTGAATCTGGGCTATCATATCTTCAGTCTTGGTTCTCAGTAACAAACCATCCCTGACAAACAAACCAAAAAAACCCAAAGACTTTGCTTAACAACCCCCTGATCGTGTATATTCATAAAAAAATACTGTTAGACAGAATATTAACGGGGGTGTATATGATTCCATACATTTGAGCATTCAAAATGACATCACTGCAAGGACTACATATAGCAAAAAACAAGTTAGCCATGCTTCTGGCCACAGAACCTCTTTTGCAGAGTGGTATCAAGCACTGTTTTGGACCATTCTGGGGGAAGAAATAATAGAGGGGGAATTCAAACTCAGAATGCAGAAACTACAGTGAAAGCTGTATCATCTGTTAGCATTCTACTGCCATCAGGAACAAAACACTGGCAAGAACTTAATATTGCTTTCAGATGTGCTCATTAACAACACTCTTACTAAGCACAGAGGGCCAGAGCACCTTACAGTGAGCTGCCTTCATCTAGAATTACCTATAGTCTTGTAAGGAGTAACCAACCTGTTGATCCCAGCTGCATTAACCAAGTAGTTAATAGGACCCAAATTCCTCTGCATCTCCTCAAAAGTCTTTTGGACTTCTTGTTCACTGGATACATCACAGCTAAGTGCCAGATGTCCTGCTGTATTGAAATATATATAATGTCAAAATAAAAGTAAAAGCTGTATTTAATTCATAAAGCTTCTTCAGATTGTATCAACTCAGTTGCAAAACAGATGTTGAACTAGTTATAATTTAAGGAATCTATCTAATCCCCAGACAACTAAAGACAATTTTCAAGTGTTTTATATATTACTTATGAGACAATTCCTTGTTTTATTTTTTTTGCCTTTTGAAATCAGAAGTTCAGCATGAGCAGAGTAGTCTCAGTTCTGGCTTACTCAGGAGGAGCTGAGGATGACTCAATTCACACCACCTCTATTGTGACCCCAAACAACTCCATTCATCTTAAAATTCCCATCATACAGATAAAATAGGTAACTACTTTCTCAGCAAATATTGTGAAAACAAAATTGTACCAATATAGTTGATTTTTAATAATCTCAGCCTTTATTTTCCTTTCCATCTAGCTAAACAGTGAGGGGTTTTTAATGACCTGCTGTTTTCAGTGAGGAGATAACGGCACAGCAGCATACTTACCACCAAGGTCACGGGCAGTGCTCTGGGCCACGTCCAGGTTCCTACCAATGATGGCCAGGCGGCAGCCCTTCTCTGCCAGGAGCTCTGCCACAGCTTTGCCTATCCCCCGGGATCCTCCAAAAACAGCACACACCTTGCCCATCTTCAAAACAATTCACAAATTGCAAAAATAAACCATCAGCTTCATGTCCAGTACAGCAAGACATTAACTACTGCTCTTGTCAACATCACAACCTTCACCTGTTTGCAGCAGTTTGTAATAGTGTCTGTAATACAGAATTAGTGATTTGGTTTTTATTCGTTCATTTATATTCATCTTTTATTCAAAATAAGCAGTTGAACTAAATCAGACACCAACTCAAGCTAATTCTTAAATATTTCTGAACAAGTTAAAAAAAATAAATCATGCACATAATCTAGCATTTCAATACCAGGGTTAAGGTAACTCTTATTCAATTGATGAATTATGTGATTTATGTACCTAAAGGCCATAATGTATTGTTCAGCCACTCATTCAAAGCTGAGGTACTATTTGTAATTATATTGTTCTTGAAACCACAATTCTTGTGCTGAAGTCATGTAGCCTCAAGGTCTCACTCCATCCAAAGTATCTGTGTCGGACACCACCACTGCAAATGTTACTGCGTACGATTTGAGACTTGTATTTACCCTGGTTTAATACTGCCAGACTGTGCTTTACCACTAGCCTGGGGCTTTTTGTTCCTGCTTTTGAAGGAGGAATAAAAGCTTTTTGAAATACAAAATCATTCTGAAGTAGCTAGCTTTGATGTTTGGAAATGGAGTACCAAAGAAAGTACTTCTGTAGAATGATCTTTTATTCTGAAAGCTCTAGAAACCAATCAGCTGTTTTGGGATTTCCTGAGGAGACAGAGGCAGAATCCAAGCAGTAATAATGAATCTTTTTTCCATACATTTGAATAAATCCTTTTTGAACCCAATTGCACCGTCTTCATCCTGAGGCAACGAGTTTTATTATTTGTGGGAAAGTACTTCCTTTTGTTCCTAATTTGCTTTCTGATTAGATAATTCTATGCATTTCTCCTCATACCCTCCCCTTACTGTTTCACTCTCCACCTGTATCTTCTTTCAGGTCTATTCAGTACTCCTACACACATGGAAGCTATTCAGTACCTCGCTAAAGAGGATCTGAGTCCCTAGACCTTACGTCTGGCCTCACTGAAGTCTATTAAACCCTTCCGGATGAGTGATAATCAGAACAGCACATGGTACTAAGTGTACCAGGCCACTACCAACTCATACAATGGCATGATGATTTTGGTCTTCTGTAACAGAGTCTGAACAAGCAGACAGTCTGCCCTTTCCCCTAACAAAGTATTCACAAGTGCCTCCACACTTGCTTTCCCTGGCAAGTTCTCAGAGCAGAGAAAGCCCCTCGTGCATTAACCAGGCATTCACAGGTGGAACACAGGGCCTATCTGCAAGGCAGTAATGTACAGTTTGTGCTTTAACACAGAAATGCCACACAGGCTCCCTGTAGCTCTGACTTCGGAGAAAAAGGCTGCATCAGGAGTAATGACTCGCTGCTCCCTGGATAAATAATGGAAGGAGAAATCAGGTATATTTGGAGCAACAGGCACATGCAGGCACCTGTATCACCTCTGCTCTTCTTTCAAAGCCAACTACCCAGCCCGTCACCCCGTGGCTCCAATGGCACCACCCCACGGCGCTCGGCTGCCAGCCCAAGGAGGGCCCCTCTCCACAAGGGCGAGGGGGCTCCCGCGGCCGTGCCGGCCCAGCCCGGCGCCTCCCTCCTTCCCTCTCCGTCCGTCCGTGCCGGCGGCGGGCCCGGCTGCAGGTGGAGCCCTCGGCACGGCTGCGGGAAGCGCCGCAGGCCGCGCCCGCCAGGGACGCGCAGCGCGCCGCCGGTGCCACGGTGGCAGCGCGGCCGCTCCGTGCTGTCCCCGCGTGTCCCCCGAGCCAGGCGCGGAACGGGAGAAGGTGTGTGCGTTCCACGTGCGCTGCGGTACCTCCCGGCCGCTGCCTCGCCTCCCTCACGGAGCGCGGCGTCCCTCCCCGCCAGGCCGGCTCCGCTCCGCGCCGAGCGCAGGCGCCGCGGGAGCAGCGCGACGTCACCGCGGGCAGCGGCCGGAGCGGGAGCGGGCGGCGGCAGCGAGCCCGGGGCTGCTCCCTGCCTCGGCGGCGGCGGGCCCGGGGCTGCTCCCTGCCTCTGGCTCTGCTGTGGGCCCGGGGCTGCTCCCTGCCTCGGCGGCGGCGGGCCCGGGGCTGCTCCCTGCCTCTGGCTCTGCTGTGGGCCCGGAGCTGCTCCCCTGGCTCCGCGGCGGGCCTGGCCCCTGAGCGGGTCGGGCCCTGCGCTTGCCGCCCGCCTCATCTGCGCTCGCCCTCGGGAAGCTCCTCTGCTTTCACCTTACGCTTCCCGCTCGGAAACTCCATTTTACAGCGTCCGGAGTGGAGCTGAAGCTCTCAGTCCTGCCCCTGTTACCCCCTTCCTGAGCAAAAAGGTGCTTCATATATAGATAGAAAGAATTACACGAATCAGGATTTTGTTTCTCTCATTTTCATGTATCCTTGCCCCAGAATCCCAAGGATGTATGAGGGATCACAGAAGAATTAAATTTCAAACACATTATGGTAGATAAAGCTCAAAATACAGAGGCATCTGTGAGAGTTCCTGTTCAAGGAGCCAAAGCAAACTTCATGCTATGCAATTAAACTAACATGAAAAACTATTCTGGTTTAACAGTAATGCTGTTTACAGATATGGTCTATGTCTGATGCTGTGCTTGAGGGATTTCTGTGGATTCTTAATTAAGTCACACACTGACTAAGCTTTATCCCCTGAGAAATACTAATAAAAGCTGTCACAATTTTGTACAAGAGTGCACTTCAGATTTTTTTTTTGAGAAAAATTACTATTGTTATTAATTGTTATTATTTTCCCTAGAGTAATGTGTTGAAATCCTACTGGAGTTTCTATGAGCAAGGTAGGATTTGAACTTCATACAGTTCCTGCTTTTGATTTGAAGGGTGTTTTTCAGAATTTCAGATTTTAAGTGTTTCTGGGGAGCTGTAGAGCATTTAATAACATTAGTTCTGTGCATGTAGGATTCTTCTTCCACAGATTATTCTTTACATATAGAAGAAATTACTGATTTAGGCATTTGGAAAACAGGTGAGCATCTGTAAGAAAAATAAAATGTTGAAGAAAAGCTACTATGAGAATTAGTTTCTTTTAGCAAATATATTTAGATGGCAAGTGTCTCTTTTCAAAAGTGAATGAGATTTTGTGATACAGTGACATTTCAGAACATGCCATATTCTGAAAAGCCTGGCGATCCCAGTGATAAAGAAGAAAAGGCAGTGACAGATGAGACTATGACTCAGAATAGTCTTGACCAAGACTTCTGGTACCTAGCATAATTAAGGACCAGGATAGCTTCTTCTTCAAGTGAAGCTTTATAAGCAAAGTAACACAGAGGGCCAAAAAACTATCCTTATTTATGTCTTCTGAAGATGTGAATACTACAGAGAAAAAAACTATGAGCATTGTATTGTACAAGGACAGCAACAAGCAGATTTTAAGTGAAAAAGATTTTAAGTAATTATGACTTATTAGTTCTGACCTCTGTCCTTATCCATACAGCTGACCTACCCTTGTAAGAAAGTCAAAGAAAGACTAATCTGTCCTGTACTGTTAGGATTTTGCTGACACAGAGTAAGCATGAGTTCAGTGTGGGGGTTTTAAAGTGTGTTATAGTTGACAAAGTAAAATATCCTTTCCAAAGGCTCAAACAAGATTCTATTTCATTCTTGTTCATTAGCTTAGTGTTTAAAACAAGATGTGTGTCCATTCATTGGCCAAAGTGACATTAGCCTTTTTTTTCCAGATGCCTGGTTAAATCATGGGATCAGATTAAGCCAGAGTTCATCTGAACCAGTTTATTCACACTGATTTCCCATTAAAGCTAGTGGAGCTAGTGGAGTGCAAGAGACAGATCGGTGTCATAATGATTACCTCCCTTTTTGGGGGAACAGTAGCTGGTACAAGAACTTAATCTGATAGACCTGCTCCATGTATCATCACCAGATCTGTGACTGCTAGTTCAATATTGGTCATTATTATGCCTGGCTTACTATTAATGTGAAAATATCGGCTAATAACTCTTGAATGTCTGTCTGTGTGATCATGTGTGCACACACTTGGAACCTCTCCACAATGAACAAAATGATGCAGCTGTCTTTCCTCAAGCCTAAAGCATTCAAGCATTTAAAATACTCTTCCTAAGAGAGTTATTTATTCCTTTCTTAAATTTTTTAATCATTCTCCCACACAACCAAGGTACTTCTTTCAAGTAAGAATTTCTCTATCAACATGGGAAAAAACAAAATATTCTCAAACAGGAAAGGATATTTAATGTATCTAAAAACACACAAAACAAATCAAAGCAGAATGGCACCAAACAGGGGCCACTGTAACTAAGGTCCCCTGAAAATTCCTCCAGGGTTTTGATTTAAGGCAAGATTTACAGAGGAACTTGAGTCTAATCATTAACCACAGTGGTGCCTGAATCTGCAGCCTCTTAAATTTCTGCCAAGAGTCACACATGAAAGAGCAATGCTGCTCTAATGTCCAGCAGCATTTTCATACTGTTCCCTGTACGGCTTGTGAAAGCATACCTCCCACATTACGTGGGTTTTGTGTAAGGCCTGGGACAAAGCAACCGGAGAGCTGGCTGCACACGTGCTCAGTCCTGTTTTAAACAAAAGCCTGCTGGTTGGAGCACTCAGCTCCAAGGAAACATGCTTTCAAGTCTCCTGCCTTTCTGGAAACATGGTCACTAACTTCAGTTTTTCACTACTGAACAAGCTTGTCATAGCCATCAGTCTGAAGTTGTTTCAGTTTATAGGGAATAAGAACAAAAAATTAAAGTGAGCCAAGGAGATTTGACACTAGAGTCAGATGATTACTGCCCAGAAATATAAAACCTTAGGGATTAGGCATCAGTTGAAATCAACATTCAAGAAATTATTTTGCTTTTCAACTGGTGTATTAAAGATGACCTCCTCCCTAGCTTAAGCAAATCTGATGATGGGGGCATGTATCTGGGATACAGGAGTCATGGCCTTAGAACAGAATTAAGCAAGGGAAGAGCTTAAGAGGTTTCCTTCTTTCCAGGTCAAATGATAACTCAGTGGCAGGTCACACAGTCAACACACTGCCATGCATTTATTCCAGTAAAAAAGAGGTATAGTTGGACTAGGAGCCTCGTTTGAGGTGAGCTCTCAGGGCTCCTCATCATTTTCCACTTTATCTGCACAGCTCAGCACTGAGGCTGCTGTCTCTTTTTGTTCCCCTTTCTTCAGGAATGCACTTGTCGTTTACCTTGGGAAAAAATCTGGTCTAGTTACTAATTTTATACTTATATATATCCTATATACACACATACAAAATATATAAATTAAGAACTAGCAAGTTTTATGCTGCAATTCCCAGATATCTTTGATATGGCCTCAGCCTTCTAGGCAAGTGACACAAAGCTGAGATAAACTGCCAAGGAAAAATCCAACTGCCTGATTGTATGACAGAAAAAAACCACCCTTCTCCTCCCAGTATTTTGCCACTTGGCAGACTTTTCGCAGCCACACCAGTTCAGATATTTAAGTGGCCAAATTGCCACACTTCTCGTCAGTGATCTTTTTTTTATGACACTACAGTCTGTATTTGTTTTTCTAGACCATGCAAAATCTCTGCAATACTTGTTCTTGTGCGGTAACAGTGAACTTTTATCATGCCAACATGAAGTGGTTTTATACAGGTTAGGTACCTTTTCAAAAAATTGAAAACTTCTTCCTCTTAAGAAATTTATTCCTGGTACCTCTGTGAAAAGTATAAAAGCTCTGTGAAAACTCTAAAAACAAAACACAGCACCGAAACCCAGAACAAAACAAAGCTATCAGAACCTTGGCAAATAACCTAATGTTTTCATATGCTCCTGGCTGAACAGGTTTTCCCACTACGACCAGGATTATTTCACACGTCAGCGTGAGGCCCATGTTTGAGTTAGCACGGTCACTGAACTGCTGCTGCTCCCAGTGAGAAGTCAGGCACACCACGAAGGGAACAGAGAGGAGCCTGTATTATTGCTGCTTCATCTGCTACTAAAATGGAACACTTCACTTCCAGTGCTGCCCTGAGGCACATGACACATTAAAATGAAACACCCCAACATCATCTACCCATGCAAAACTATCTTAAAGAAATTGTTGTACATTCAGCCTCTGTCCACAATTCCTGTCTGATCACAGATGCTGGACACTCCTGCTGTGTATCAGTGGACTTTGGACTAAAGAGGTGAAATTTAGGATCTCAGCATGTCCTAAATCTCTTACTTCCCCCCATGCATCCCATTCCTTATGTATGCCACAGAATGCATTCATGTTTAGCTCCTAAGTCCCCAAACCAGGACTAGGAACAGGGAAGAAATAACCAGCTCAGCCATCCTTTCTGCACAGCACCTCTTCAACGGTTTTTCAAAACTGCAAAGTGCATCACACAGAGCAGTCAACATCTTCCAGCAAGGCAATCTGGACAACAGTCAAAACTGACACCAGCACAGAAGGATGTGTCACTCCTAGCAGTCTCCACACACCATTTTGTATAGAAAGGACATTTGTATGTGTGTGTGTGTGTGTCTGTATTGCATATTTCATAAGCATTAAGAATATCACTGGTAGTCTGGTACAATAACATCCAAGAGTTTTGCAGAAGTGTTTGGATACTCCTGAGTAAATAACTCTCCTCCTCTCAGAGGCAATTACCTTTAATTATATCTAATATACTCAATAGTTAAATGAAGTAGTCTCAAGAACAGTGCTTAAAAATAGCTAAAAACCATTTATAAATGTTTACTCGAGGTCTTGCATAATTTGCTTTTATTTTACATATTAACAATGTCCTTAACTTCCTCATTGTGACTTTCATAGTCTCATCCATATTCTCATTCACTGCACATTTATATGAGCTGCAAAGTAAGATTCATAGCAAATCATTTCAAGAACTAATTTATCTTGTAAAAATTTTTTTAACTAATACCGCAATTGCTGGTGGAAAAAAAACATATTTTTGAGAAGTATTCATTAGCAAAGGTTTTTGCTCCAAAACACACAAAAAAACCTGCTCTCAACTTTAGGATTAAGAGAAAAAAAATTTGTCTAACCAGACAAAATTTCCTTCCTGTTATGATGGAGCAAGTGTCAAGGTTTTCCTGCTATACTACATCACTAGTCATAGTCTCAGGTTTTGAATCTCCACCAATGGTATGGGCAAATCCAAATTGTTTTTGGTCCTGTGATGCAGTCTCCTGAAAATTTACTGCATCTACTCATATTTACAGTCTTTAAACTCTTTCCTTTGCTGAGGAGGGGGAGGGAGGTGGGATGTTGGGAGAAGTGGGCAAAGTCATAAAGAAGCGGGGGGATAAAGACAGAAACATTTGATCCAGTGATTTGGACTGAACTCATTAGGGTAAGAATATTCAGTTAAAGGCCTTAGTTGGAGGAATAGAAAAACATGGTTAATAAGTAACAAGAGTCAATCCTTCACCTCCTTTCTCATGAGAAGTTCTAAGGACTTATACAAAGCAAAACAAAGCAAAGTCTTTTTTCATAAACACATTAATTAGCACCCAGGAAATAGCAGATCTGAGATACATGGAAGTGAAATACTTCAGTGATTCCCCCAAATATCTACTTTGGCATTCATAACCTTTATGAAGAATCCAAAAGCTGTTTAAAGCAGGAAACTGAAGGCAAATCCACAAGCACTGTTTTTATAGCCTCAGTTATTTTAGCATACATTCAGTATGTGACCGTGAATATGTTTTCAAGGGTAGCCCTAATGAGGCACAAATCTACTGAGTACAGGAATACCAACTTAATGTAGCACATCCACTTACTGACAGAAATCAGCAAGTCAAGGGATGGTGTAGTCATTCCTCCATAACTGCAAATAGCTGTGATCCTAAACATAAGGACTTACACTGGCAAAACTTCAGCTGATGATTTGCCAGCAATGACTGCTGAACACCCTCCATAATAAATGGCAACTGTGATAGTGCTAGTGACAATCATCCAGATTTCACAGACTGCTCACCTCCTTTATCTTCAGGAAATGTCAAAACCAATATTCTTTACAGCGTGTTACAGTTTTAGAGGAACTCCCAACATTCAATTTTCTTTATCAGATTGTCCTAAATAATGCAGAAATATTTCGCTGTCATTTCATCTCACTCGTACTTAACTGTGCAACTGAAGACTTCATCTTCTTGTGGCATACAGAAGCCCTTACTGTTGTATGTCCTTCTAATAAAGTAGTCAATCATAATAATACCCAATCAGCTGGCTTAATGAGGTAAGAATTAGATAATTAAAGATGAAAAGAGGTATTTTCAGATGATTGCTTACACCATTTTTAAATTTATCTATCACAGTGAATAATTTATTTCAGTAATTATCAGCAGAGATTAGCATCAGTTCATACCAGACTGTCATATAAGTAATGTTTGATTATATAAAATGCATACCTATCCTTCCAGTGACAATCCAACTTCTCTTTATTCAGTTTCTACACATCATATTATTTTTTATTGACAAAAGAAACACTCCCCATGCAAGTTTTTTTGATGGATGTAAGCCTCATATACCATTGTTTGTTTGTTTTGTTGGTTTGGGGTTTTGTTTTGGGGTTTTTTTGTTTGGTTAGTTTTGTTTGGTTTTTTGTTTGTTTGTTTTCTTAGGGAACTCTGCATTTGCCAGAAATGTCAGTTGTGAAAAGCACTGAAAAAAATAATGAATAAAATTCAGGAATTAAGTAGATTTGTCTATGTTTAGCACTTTTTAAAAAGAAAAAATGAGAGGTGCAGAGAGTATTCCAGATAGTATTTACATCCTAATTTTCACAGTGTAGCTGCTAAACCAGAAAAGATGGATACATGAAGATCATGCAGTTATCAGAGACACTGCTGTTTTCCCAAAACCAGATATCTGGCTTCTACTCCAGGCTGGCTTTTTGCAGCACGAGGACCATTAGCCACGATTTTTAAAGCTGAACCTACAGCTTCAACCGATCTTAACTAGGATGGAAAAGTCCATTGATTTTATCTATTTTCCTTCTATATGGATAATGCCTTTGTGGTTTTCTGTCTTCCTAGTAGACAAAAGAAGGAAGAATGTGTCTCTCTTTCCATCTAACATAAAAAAGAGGAATCTATCATCTCCAGCCATAGTCTTTTCCTTTATACTGCCCACAGACTGGAGATTTTCATACAAAATTGCCTAAATTTGGATGCCAGCAATTATCATTGCATAATACTGCATCACTCAGATTATAAATATCTTATACAAGTGGGTAACAACTCTGCAGAATGTGAAGTGTTTACATAGCACAGTTTATTTCTGTTTACTTCATTGAATCATTGTTGAATTTGAGGATGCATTTCATAAACAATCATTCTGCTCTAATAGTAACAAGTAACACATTTGCTTTACAGACACCTCAGCAAAGCACTCCTGTCAACACAAATTGTCTGTCATGTGCTTTAAAATGTTTTGAAAAAAAAATATGGCATGCCATCTGGCTCCCAAGCAATCATTAAATCCATTGGAATATGAGTGTTTAAGGAATCTAACATCACATGATAGGCTAGGCTAGGCAAGGCTAGGCAAGGCAAGGATTTAGAGATTATACAAACAAGAAAAAAAGGATGTGTTTAAAATTTTATTTCCTATAACTAAGAGCATGCCAACTATTTCAGATTATAAAAAGAGATGACAGCTTCTGTTCTCAAGAGTTTTTGGTCCAAGATTATTTTCCAAGTGAAATGAAGAAAGAGAAAAAATCTAGCAGGGGAATGGAATGCTAACACCATAGAATATTTAGTTGCTCAGGGGAAGAGTGCCCCCATGAACTGAGATTCAGAGGGCATGCTAAAAGTTTCTTTAAAAACTTGCCAAATCACTTAGTTTTTCCCCTCCAAATGTCAGGTCTCCCATCTTTAATTGAGGCTAATGACTGTCAGCTTCCCATATTGGCACAGCCGTAGGGAAATATCTCCTACTACATAGTTACTGTCATCTTCTGTGGAAACACTTTTAGGCCCTAAAGTAGAAAGAGGACTGCACCTGCAAAAAGTAAATTTCTGGATAGATACAGGATTTAAATCCCATGTGGAAAGGGATTCTCTTTTATTAGGGGAGTTGTCAGTAATTTTGTTCATGGGAAATTTAAGAGGATGTAGATTAGGAAAGGTTGGGGGAGTTTCCAAGAAGATATAAGTGTTTAATTTCAAGAAATCCTAAAACAACCCAGGTTTGACATTAACTCTGCATTTCATGTAATTTTTCAGATAAATTAACTGACATTTACTAAAAACAGCCAGACTGTCATTTGCTGGAATATGCAAGCGCTTTGCAAAAACAGAGGCTTTTTTGTGATATTGTGAATTTGTGTTCAAAAGCTGTTAAATAGATGTAAATAAATCTGATAAATACAGGTTAAGCAATTCTGCTTATGACACATTGGTCCATTGCCTGATGACAATGATGCAAGAGAAAGAACAAGCTGCCATCCTACAGAAAAGAGCCCAGGGAGTAAAGGGAAGGAGCACAACAGATAACTAAATGTGATAAGAAGGAAAAAAACAAGAAAGGCTTCATCCAGAAGACAGCAGGACACCGTCTACAGAATGACACATGGACTAATGGTAGGTCAATTTCCTCCATTATAAGCACTGGGCAATGTTGTGCTTACTGACCTTATCCAGCCTCTCTGCATTTTCTCAACTCAATGCATAACTATTTTTAGCAGCAGTACTCTGCAAAATGTTTTATAACTCATTTTGGCTGTAAAGCTGCATCCAGTTGCAACATCCTTCATAGCTTTAACTGTTTCTTTGAATTCACAGAACTAATCTTAGAGCTGTGGGGTTTTGTCGGCCATGGATTCCTTAATTAGGGGAATTGGCTAAGCTTCTGGTGTAGGCAACCAAGAATGAAGAGATAGAGCCTATTGGATGGGGCCCAGAGAGGGGTCAGACTTTCAAAGCAACAAAAGCTAATATTTTCAGGATATTTTATTTTGCACCCTACAGGCATAAAATTTGGGAAAATATGAGGAAATTAGTCTTGTTTTCTTCTTCATACTGTTCTGAGATGTAATCAAAGTCGTTGTAGAGATTCAGGCTGGACTGGATGGGGCTTTGAGCAACCTGGTCTAGTGGAAGTTATCTGTGCCCATGGCAGGAGACTGGAACAAGATGGCCTTTTGAGATCCCTCCCAGTCCAAACTATTCCATGATTTTGTGACTTTCAAACCTACCAAGCTGAAGATGTTGCTTCTCATTGTTCAAAAGAACAAGACCACTCGTTACACTAATTGATTATTGCACACAGCTTGTGCTGCCAAGTAGATTACAAATGTCCAGTCATATGTTATGCTGTTACCTAAATACAAAGTCCCCCAAAACCTGAACAAGACATTCTACAGCTAATCTGCATATCAGCAGAGTGCCTGCATGAACAGCACTTGAGGAGTTGAGGAGGTTTCTAAATCAGGACGAAGGATTCTCATTCATGAAGCTGAAATTTTTCATGTTTTTAGCTCAGTTTCCTTTAAAAACCTCTCTGAGAATGACAGACTCCTTTACCATCAGTGGTGTTTGTACAGCTCCCATCATAACAAGTAGGAAAGACAGCAACAGCCAAACCACCTCATCCCACCCTCACCTTTGAAATGTTTGCAGTGTTTTTGCAAAACTAATTTATGTTCTTTCTGTATTCTGCATAAAACTACATGTTTTTATCCCAAATATAAAAGATCACTCTTGGAAGCTTCCAGATCCCTCCATTGTTTCAGAGAAACAAATGAGCCCTTCCTATTACCCCCACCCACAAGTTGGTGAACATAGAATAATCTTGAATCTCATCCCAAGATTTTTTATGCCCCCAACTTTTACACTCACTGGATGGCAATCTGATCCTCCACCAAAGTGCAGACAGAGCCAGTGTCCTGTCTTAAGAAGCAGGCAATTATTGACCTTTTCAGCCTGGCCATCTCAATATCACTCCAACACTTGTTAAGCACTTTTTCTTCACAAAGCCAAACCAGATTAAAAGGGTAAGTACTACAATTCCTATTTAGTTTGATCAGGTAAAAATTACTTCTCTTTTCTTCTATTTGCTTTTTTTATTTAATCCAATGGAACAGTATCTCAAATTAGAATATACAAAACACACCCAAACTCTCCCAAGTGCTGTACTTTTCCATCCTATGTGTCATAGTATCAAAGAAATCAATTTCAGACTTGAAATATTAATTTCATTTGTTTTTGCTGAATTAGAAAAAGCATAAATAACTTCTCTTTGTAAGTAACAGTGGTTTTTTTTCATTTCTTAGAACCACACCATTATATTTCCAGGATGGTCCAGAGAGGAAAAAAACACTAGGATTCAACAAAATGCTTCATCATACATTTAAGATCATATTTAAATCTACTCCTGTTATGCAAAACTTTTGCTCTTTTTTGTTTGTTTTTATGGTTTTTGTTTAGTCATACTTAATGCACTTAATCCTTTGTGAAACGAAGGCCTAGGAGGTTAAGTGGTGCATGCGAAAAAGACAAAAAAGGAGGTGGTTGGGCATAACATCAGGCTACATTATAATTAGCCACTAGACATGCTAGTTTTAGCTATAAAAAAGTAATACAAAGTTATAAACAAGACATTAAATTCATGCCTTAGGGACCTCGTTTATATTTGGAATCACTATTTCAGCATCTAATATCTCTTCCAAAAGCATTCTACTGTGTTACCAAATATAGCTGAAACAAAACATAAGCCAGCTAGCTATATAAGCTTTTGTTAAGTTGTCCATAGTGCTTTTAGTTACAAAAACATGGGCTTTCTATTTGTGTCTTCTGTAATGCCAGACAGAAATAAGCTTTTAATAACAAACATTAACAAGATGTTGAGCAGAATATCTAATATGTGCCTTTGAAAAAAAAAATTTCCTTAAAATTGTTGCTTTTGACAGGATTGCAATCGAAAAATCATGCAGACAGGTACACGACAGATCTTCAGAAACATACAAACAACTAGGAGTTCCAGCCTCTGTTGACAGTATCTGATGATAAAGTCCAAGAATCTCCAAAGTATAGGTTTGCTAATTCTTCCTCAAACTAGTTCCTGCACTTGACAAAAGCTACTTCTTGTACTAGTGGATTTAGCCATTACTCAATAGAAACAGGGCTGTGGGCTAATTAAATCATAGCTGCACAAGTACACTCTATTACTGTCAGCTATGAGACTGTGATACTTCATAGTCAAAACCAAACCTGTTACATTGATTGGCAAAAGTATGAAGAGAGCAGATGGAATAATTCCCACATCATCTCGTTCATCAGTAACATGAGATCCACACAACAAAGGTTTTCCAGTATAAACACAGCCAGCACTGAGACACAGCCTCCTGACTGACCATTTCCCATCAGCGTGACCTCTGAAGAGACGTGACAGCTCTCACAGCCTGGCTTTGCCATCTGAGCTCTCATGCAGTTCTGACAGCAGTTCATGCCATCAATCCCAGCTGTACCTTTACTTGGGGGCTTGGGCAACACAGCTGTCACCAGAGCCCCCCCAGACATGAAACCAGCTAAATTCTGTTGTGGTCCTCATCTCTCAACATCCAAACACCTTGGTCACATCCACTTATAAACCTCCCTGACCTACTGTGGGAAAGGAGCATTAGCATCATTTACTATGGAATAGCACATTGTAAAATAAAAACCCCAAAATAGCTGTAGTTGGACCAGACAATGTTTCAGTGATCTCTGTAATTATAGGGCTGTTTCTCCTCCCACCCACTCCCCACTGGCACATTTTCTGCTGACATGTCAGTCTTTACAAAGAGAACTGCATAACTTTCCCAGACTCAGAAACTGATGCTCAAACCTGCTAATCCTGTACTGTAGAGAGCAGCAAGTGGTGTTGAGAAACACCAGCTACAAAATTTTAGTAGTTACTATAGCTAACAGCTACTGTATTTTAGTAGTTAAATTTCTTGGATCATCTAATGTTCACTAACACTGCCAAATCAGAGAAACAAATTACAAGAGCACTATTGTGTTTTGCCATGGCAGCCAAATTCTATCTACATTTGGATTGTGGATTTCCTTAACAAGGTGTATTCAAGGTAAGGTAAACAACAAATGAGAAATACTGCCTGCCATTTTCTTGAGAGCAGCTATGGCAGACCTCCAAACAGTGATATGGTTGTGGTATGTACAACTGGACCACTTAAAATTTGGTCCCAAACTGGTCTCTGGCTCTTCAGAATTCCAAGGCCATCTCATTCTTGCTCACTTTTTCCTATTTAGTGGAGACATTCTCAACAGAAAGTCTCCAGCTTTCTGAGAATTTCAACAGTCTGTGGCAGAAATAACCCATTCAGTATTAAGAAATACACATTTGGTGCAAGTAATCAAGAATACTGAATGCCTAGGCAGGATAAGTACCCACTTTTTTAACTTTTAAAATGTTTATCTCTTTGCATGTATTCTTATTTTTCATTAAAATGTTGATCCTTAAAAAGCTCAGCAGTACTTTATTTTTAAAAACTATCAAACTTTATCCTTTAAAAAAAGCCACATTGTATATCACAGATTTTGAATTATTGAATGCAGAGAATTTCAGTGACTGCAAGGGCAAATAGTTACTTGTGTATTATAAACTTAGAAGCTGGATAGCAGTACACACTAATGCTTTGATAAGCAAGAAAATAAGATTTCCCTGATCTGTGTGTATTCAAAAGACACACTAAGACTGCCTACCAGAGGAGTGGAGAGAAATTCTTTGAACTGTAAACTTTTTAGAGCTAACATTCTTCAGCTTATTCAGAAGTTCAACCAGCTGAAATAAGAAATTTGACCTAGGGCACGTCCCTTGTTGTGGAGAACAAAGTCGATGACCACTTTAAAGTTATTCTGTTGCTGACTCATCTTCTGTCCCAAGCATTCGCAGATACACCATGAGAAAATACGGCAGCAACTAACCACAAAAGATTTTGGGACCAGCAGCTGTTAGCAAACCAAAGCCTACTATGCAATTGTGGATCTGTAAATTTATAGGTTTGACTAAAAACTGAGCAAGTCTTCTATGCTTTACAGTGCTGCTAAAAGACATCATCTTTGATCTAGTGCCTCAGTTGTGCCGTTTTTTGAAAGAAGTATAACACAGCCAGAATAGCTCTGTATTTTCCAAGTATGAAAATCATCCAGCTCAGTTTCTTTCAAACACATTCATTCCTTTAGGGTAGATATTTTCCTTCACTATTTAACAGTAGGGGGCATATTCAGTGTATGCCAGCAAAGTTTAATGAAATCAATGAAGTAGCACTGATTTGGAGTAATTGAGAATCCAACCATGTGTTCTAATGCCAAAGAATCTGGATATTTCTAAGCGCTTATACTGCTTTCCTTTATGAAAAGGGGGGGATGGGGAAGGAGGGGATTGGGGGAGCTGGGAATTAAAGTCCATTTGCTTTGTGAAATGGGGTTCTATCTAAGGTAGCAGAGACAAGAGTAGCAGAGACAAGAGTACCTGCACAGGTATTTTAAAATCCTGACATTTTTCTTTCTGCCTTTGTAATTGAAGTGTATTTTGTCTTGATGTGCCAGCCAAATTTCCATTCCCTATACTCCTGTACAGGCTGTTCTCACCACTCTGAAATGAGAATGTAGCTAGTGTTTGGATATCCTGTGAATTGGTTTTGATCTGAAGGACTACTAAATGCAAACATCAGGAGGCCTCTGGACCATGTAACCTGAACTGTGTGGGCATTAGTGGTGGGTGCACAGTGCAGCCAAGTTCTATTCATTTACATGTGCTAAGGGGAATTTTTACAAGCTTGTTAGAACTGTAATTGAAATCTGGGGCTAACGTCATGGTGTCTAAATTTTCTTTACTCCACTGAGTAGGAAGAGTAGAGCAGTTAAGAACTGATTTTGCCACTTTTTAGCAAAATAATACAGCTGATAGGAAAGAACAAGAAAGAACAAATAGTACTGTTAATCTTATTGTTAATAATAGGTTCTGAGACCTGCTAATATTATGTAGTGTAACTTATTTGATAGGCACAATGAAATGCTCATTATGTAACATTAAAAATGGCTTTTGCACATTGCAAATTCATTTTGTTTTGTTCCTTGTTCAAGGGTGATTCTTAACAACTCTTCTGCTGTTAAAATGGATCAGCAAACTCTCTCACCCAAAGGAGGCAGGCTCAAGGAGACTTCTAGAAGGATTCAGATGCTGATGATCATATTTGGAGGCAGAGCTAATTCATTTGAATCTATCTTCAAACTCACAAGACCAGTCAGCCTTTACTTTGAAAGCAAGTTTTACACCACATACCTCAGAAGCACAGGAATCGTCAGCTGGCAAAGGACGAAACAGATGCAAAAAGGTGACACCTCAAGTTTTCAAGAGCAGGGGCTTACCTCAAAGTTGTCAACATGTTTGTCTCCTAGAAAGTAAGAGCTATTGGGATGACACTGTGGAAGAAGAATGCACTGCATCTTGGTATGCATTTCCCAAGAGATTCAGTCCTCTAATATTAGTGTTACTGCATAAAACATGTAGAAAGTGGACGCTACCCCTGTTTATTAATGCAAACTGGCAACTAAATTCAGAAATACAGGTGCTTGGTTTTGGATTTCAAATGTATTTGACAGGAGAACAGCAGTTGTTCTAGACATAAACACCAAACAAATACAAGCTTAAGAGACTGGATAAAGACTGAGGGCTGCATCTTCAGCCTTAGACATCCTAGTTCCTCTCAGGTCCTTTCACAGAGCTTGACTGTAGTAACTAAGGTAAGATCACTAAGTTAGTTAAGATTCAGGTCCCATATACAGGTCTTCCAAATCCTTTTCTCTTTCCCAATTTTCCCCAAATCTAATGTCCATGTTCTCGTCATTCGTCATAAGCATTCTCAGTTCTTTTGTTCCTATATGCAAATATTGCAAGTATGCCACTAAAATAATTATTAGTAGTAGTGTTGTAATTGTGGTTATTTTCTCCTATGGATGCACTGATGTCAGAACACAATTCTGAAAAAACAAATCTTGCTTTTCTATATTCTCCATTCTGCATTTCTACAAATTGTATTGCCTTCCCCCTCCTCTCATCCCCCTGAATTAAGGAAGCTTAGACGAGATGCTCCTTTCAGAGAACACCCAATGCTGCACCATTCACTGCCAGCACAATTTTGGTTCTGCTTGTCAGTCTTAACTAACACTGAGCTTATCACAGTAGCTGCAACATTTACCAAGTCTCAAGCACTTGCAAACACTTTTAGGATTAATTTCCACCAATTTTTCCAGACGCCATGTGTATATTACAGACATGTAAACACATGCAAATCAAGGTCTCCTCGTTAGCCAGTTGCTGCCTGACTGCTGCACACAGAAACCTTCTTCAGGCTCAATGCCACTGAGCCCTTTTGCCCACAGTGGAAGTTCAGGCAGATGCTTCAACCTCTCCCAAGATATCCACAGCAGGTCCATTACACCAGACACTTCTTCCTCTAGGGAAAGCAGGTTATGAGTACTGTGCACCAGATGAACAGACTGAGATGGAGTTACCTACCCTTTTCTGAAGTTACTCACTGAAATAAGGAGTTGGGAAAAGATCAGCCAGGTCCGCAGTTCTCCCTACAGTTTTTGCATTATAGTCACCATTCCAAGATTCTTACATTATGGAATCTGAAGACTTTTTCTCTATGAGCAGAAATACGCTCCTAGGAATTCAGAAATTAAGTTCTGGGAATTTTATTGGCAAATTCTTTACAAGTAATTTATGTTTAATGTTTGTGTACACTATTTGCTGTAGCTGTTTGCTAAGAAAATATTTATTAGGATTGAAAGTTTAACATAATAAATCAAACACTTAACATTCACTGGACTTCAAACATAGATATAAAATACCTTACAAAAATTTTTTTATGGAATTACACAAAGCAAATGCACAGGGTTTGTCTGTTTCTACACTGAATTAATCCCAAGCCAAAACCAAAAAATAACCCCCAAAAGATCACAAAAAAGGCATGATAAACTGCATTTTTGTCATTGTTGCACTGCTATGTAATAAGCCCTTTTTACAAACGTTTACTCAATGTTAAAAAAATCAATTAAAAATGTATTCCATCTAACAGAACTATTGGATTAACAACTGATTTTTAACTGATTTTACATCATGAAATTCTATTAATAGAGGTACCTTAGTCAGTTTAAAACATGGAGAGTAGAGATAGAAAAAATTTAACCTTTAGTAGTCTTTAATATAAAATGCACTAAATTTTCTAAAATAAGATTACGACACACTAGTGCCAATTTATGCTGACAAAAGCTGATATCAGCTTCTTTCTAACTAAAATTCATTTCACAAAAGCTTTATATATTACATGAATATTCAAGTAAACTATTTAAAAGATTTAAAAATGCAAAAATTGAATGATACAGTGTTTAAAAGAGATGGTTAATTTGGGAATACTGTCATGTCCAACTATATATATTTATAGATTTATTTTTTTTATTTTTAAGACCATCATGATACTACCTGATATTGCAAGAAATCTTTGTCATTAACTTTCATATTTTTCAATGTATAACTTCAAGAAAATTATAAGTATTTAATAGACCACTGTTTCTGTGTATTGTGCAACACTGAATCACCTTACTGGCTTCCCTTTGTAAAGTGCTGAGTTACAGCCAAATAACATCAGATTTAAATGGATTTAAATGGAGATGATGGTGCTCAGTGTCTTACAAAATAATCACCATTAAACTGCTATAATCAAACCATAAAATAAAAAAACAGGTTCAGCTGAGTAGCGCGTGTGTTCACCAGTGTCAAATCTCTAAAAAAAGCCCCTGAAACACTAACAACATATTTCTTGCAGGCTGCATTCTTTCTATCCATCAGCTGCAACATTAAAAAAATTCATTAATGATTCAAACACTGGACACCTTCTCTGGTTGAAGGTGAGTTGCTCACTAGTTTTGGTCAAGTGGCTTTTGGGAAACTTTCAGAGCAAAATAGCCCAGCAACAGGAAATTGGAATGGAAAATGCCAACCATGCACAGTTACATTACTGCAGGAATTGAGTAACACATGCAAGACAAAGAAAAAGTCAGAACATAGCAAAGTAGCAATGGTTAAGAAGTTTGTAAGTTTTCACAGTGTTTCATACAGCCTTTTACTTTAACACAAGTGCATCACTTACCACCACTACTGCTCGGACATTTTAAAACATCTCTTGGCCATGCAGATCAGTTTGAGAAGAAAACAGCAAATTACACGTCTTAGGCATTTTTAGACATTAAGTACAACTTATAATTTTATTTTTATGTTCAGTCTTATCAAACAGATGTTTTCAAGTTATATTCATTCTAAGTGTTGGGCTTTAACATTCCTTCCAATTTAGTTGGATGCTGAGAGCTAAATGCCCAAAGAACTGGCCAAATACACAAAGCTAAGCTTTGTTCAAATAGCCAAGTTATTATATGAACAGAAGGTATAGGGAATTTCTTGTTGGCACTCCTAAATTTCTTCTTTCCTAACCTTGAGATGATCCTAACCTTGAGATGGCTTTGTTCACATACATCTTTGCCTCCTGAAAACATTACTCCACTTAGGTGATTAATGAAGAAGTAAAACTAGACTCAAGTACACCACTGACTTTTTTTTTCTCTGTCCAAAGAAGAAAATACATTTTTTTCCCCATTTGGAAAATTCTATTTGACGCCACATCACCACCACTCAACATTAACTCATACAACAGAGACTTACTCCACTGTCAGACACAGCAGGGGAAAAATGTCCAGAGGATAAATGGGAGGCTCTTTATCAGATATAATTGCTTGCTCATAAGGAGAGAATCCAGCTTCCCCTTTGTTATTATTTCATAAATTAATAATTTGTTAAAATCATAGTCACAAGAATTTTAGCCATTACACAAAATTCAAGTTAAAAAAAAAAACAAGAATAAATTAGTTACAGCCTTGTAAACAATTGCTCATTTATGTAACATACTTGGGGAAAAAAATTCCTCTATATAATAAATCAGACAGTACAAGGCACACATCACACTTAAGAATTCAAAGTGATAAAACCAGCAGATGCCTTCATCTCCTTTGTTTGCTGGTGTAATTGTGCTATAGACACTGTAAAAATATGTAGATTTTTGTTTACATTACAGTCATTTGAAAATATTTCATGACTGTGCTTTTTCTGGCAAAATATTTGTGCTATTTTACAGTACAGTATGATTTGAAGCTCTTGGAATGAATCTTCTCAAATGTTCTCTACAAAGCTGCCAGGGAAAAGGCCAGTCTTTCCATTTCGTTGCAGAGTGCCTTTGAACCAGCCATCCTCACGTTTTTTGTGTACAAAAACAATGTCACCTTCCTTAAGTTCAAGTTCTGCTTCGCTCTGAGGAGGATAGGATACCACAACTCTGTACCTGTGTAATTAGAAGAAAAAAAAACACCTGCATTCAGGTTCTTTTTTTTGCCCCACTCTCCCCCTGCCGTTTTTAAGCCAATACTTTAAAAAATATTTCTGTGCTTGTTGAAACTTATGAACACAGGAAACTGTCTGCAACAGTTTGCTTAGTGTGTAACAACTTAAAAGTATGTCTTGAGATAATAACAATAGCAACATCATTAATTTAAGGCAAATTCATGCATCTCCTATGGGTTTTTTTTACCAAGATTCCTGTAAAATACAGACAATGGTTAAATAACAGGAGAAAATTGTAAACATTTTTTTCAATATAAATTTGCAAGAATCAAAACACTCACAGCAGCAGCTAGGCATAATTTTACAAGTATATGTTTAATTTTTTATTATTTCAGTGATGGCTCTTAAGGAAGGGCAAAGAACAAAAGGAAGAAACCAACAAAACCTATTCATTTGATTGCCGTTTTAAATAATTTTCATTTTAGTTAGAAACTCTTCAAGATAGAACATATTCTTTGGACAGCTGCTCAACTTGTGTACTACTATGTTAAAAACTATATTCAACTCAAGAATTTTCTTAAACACTTGGCACAAAGTGTATTTTTCAAGTCTCTCACTTTTAAAAGTAAAATCACTTTTCAAAAATGAATGCATTAAAAACAGGCTACACTTCTCTCTGTTTTGAACATGCATAACACCACTCAATCCCTTCTTCCACAGTTTCAGTTCACATCAACATAAAACTATTACTTCATAGATTGAGAACTATTATCCTAATAAGCTTTGAATAATTTATTATTTTAATAGTTTAAAATAAATGAACAATCTGATGAAAAGACAAAGTAACAGGACATAGTCTAGTAAAGAATGGAATGCCAATTATACTCAATACACACATAATAAAACAAGCTAATTCTGTAATACTGAAGCAGACAAAGATACTGTGTTATAGTAGAATGTTTTGCTTAATTACATATGAAACAAAAATTATGCTTTGCTTAATTACATATGAAACAAAAATTAAATCTGTCTATACAGTTGAAAGTATTAAGATAAGAGTAGCTGCAGTTTGTAAATAATTAAAGTCTCTAAGGAAATCTAAGTACAGCAAAACATATTTGGATTTAATTAGTTGTCAAATGTTATTTATTAGTGAGTTATAAGCCATGACTTTGTTTCAGCTATGGCAATCCCCCAGATTTCAGAGCATGGGAATTATTAGATTCATGCTTCATAAAAGCTACCAAGCCAATTACAAGATTTAGTAGTGTGCAGCTCCAGAATGCCCTGCATCCAACCTAGGCCTGTACTAACTTCTGCTGTGAGCAACTTGGGTTTTAATGCTGACTTAGGAAATAAGAATCAAATATTTTTAATAGACTATAAGTTAAATTGAGACTATCAACTGCTTGAGTTAAAACAACAGCCTTTACTCAGGCAGGACAAGGACAAGATAGTGAAGGATAAAGAACTGCAATAAAGCTATGAAGAACTTCTACTGTTGTTAACAAGCAGGTTGCTTCCAGGCAAAAAATTACCCCGCACACTACATAGTCTGTTAAAAAAAGTTTCAAGAAAGAATCCTGCCTGCCTCATCTTGCAGTCTGTCAAACAATGCCTCTTGTAAATGTTTGACTTGAAATATGCTTGTTTTCAGTTTCTAATTCTATCTGTGAGTAACCTTTATGCTCCCCTGAATTGATAGACAAGTCTGTTCCCTGCTGCTGCTTGCTCCCATCTTCTCTTTGTCCTCCCTAGAGGAGAAAGAGTTGTCTTGAGCTTTCCATACAGTGTCCAACAACCTCTTCAGTAATTTGGTACTTCTTGATAAATTTTAGTTTCCCAACTATTTTGATATTCATCTTGGTATCCAGTGCCTAAAACAGAGAACAACACCCCTTGTTTTAAAGTATTATTTTACTGTAATTTTCAATTTTTAATGAGAAGAAAGCCATCAGGCTTTGCACCTGTGAATCATGTATCCTTCTTCAGATCTTCTGCCACATTTTACAAATTCTATTTGCCCAAAGAGGAGTGATCAACCCAGACCCATCACACATTCACACAGCTGTATATCCAGATCCCTCTGGATTAGCTATGGAACAAAAACTATTTTTCCATTACTCATTTTATCATCTACAACATATTGCCAAAACTACCAATTATATCCAGAATATAAAGCTTATGCTTCAGCTCAAAAGTTCATTGCAAGGTCCCTGAAGAAAAAATAATCATATTTACTATGCATGATCTATGTTTTGGAAACATGTTCATTCCCACATGTTTGAATATTCCAAAACACTTCCTTTTTTTTCCTCCCTAATCAGTATTTGCAAATGTTTTCAATGACTGAAGGTAAAATGTGTAGATCTTCTATGGTCACTTAATATTTTACATGCATCTAAGCTGTACAGCTATGAGGTCTTTCTTTTATTTTTCTTTGACCATCTTATAACCATTTTTCATTAATTTTCCAAATATTACCCTAATTATTTTTAATCAGCTAGTGACAAAATGTTAGTATTATTTAAAAAAAAAGTACTTTAGCTTCCCAGAAGTAGTCAATATATTTGCTACTGGTTGCTGATATTCTTAATATATCTGGCTATATCCCCCAGTGCTTTTGCTTTGTACTTGTGAACCTATTTTTTATTTCGAAGAGGGTAGTGGTCTCTTCACTTTTCTCCACTCTACTTTTCATTTTTAATATTAGCATTTCTCACACTTTTCAGTAACATGGAGCAGATTATATCTTTCATGTGTTTCTCCATTTCTTCATTGCTTCTCTTTTACTGGACACAACATACTGTTTTTATTCCTACCTAGTTGTGGTTGATTTTTGGACCATTATTTCTGGTTTTCCTGATCAACAGTGGATAATAATACTTTCTCACATGCAGAAAATTTTAGCTGAGAGTAACACAGAAAGCTGGAATTACTACCATTACACAAGTTAAACTAATAATTATTACTCAGCTTCCTGATTTAGTTTTTTCTTCTTCCCCTTAGAATTTTTACTTTCCAGCTCAAGTATGCCCTGCTGTTGTGCAGATCTTGTGTCTTCTGAGTGGGTGCCTTGACTCCTACAGATCTCCAACACCCATTGAGGGCAGAGTGATTCTCAGCATTTAATTACCAGCATTAAATGGTGCCAGATGTGGTAAGGCTTGCTGCCCTATAAAGCCACTGGCCCACTCACTGGGAGCAGATGTTACACCAGTCATTTTGTGGGAGGTGAAATTACTTAGGGTCGCTTTAATCACAGAACAAAATTACTGCTTTTCTTTCACTGTAACTGGATGAAAGATTCATTTTATAATTTAGGATATGCAGTGATGTGTATTTAGGTTCAACTTTAAGTCTCTAACATCATTGTGGAGTGCTGGGTAGTTTATTATTACAATGCCGTATATTTACTGTAAAATTTAAAGCTATTTAAGCAACACTTCCCCCTAAAAGAGAAAGCTCATGAAAAGAGCTTGAAATTTTCTTTTAACTTTCATGGAAAAAGTAAACTCCTCAGATATCTAAATTCCTGTATATTCATAGCATAGCATGTCTCACTCTGGGAATTGCATGGACTTGGTCTATCTTTGTAACATAATGATCCTTGGCCTTGTCAGCACTGCATCAATACAAGAAATCACCCTAAGATCTGGGTAATGGCTACAGAATCAGAAGAAATGAGTGAGCTCCACTGCAGAGTCTCAGGTAACTGGAACTCTCCAAACTGGAATTCTCCAGTAACACTCTAATCTGTGACTGGAATTGTGAGATGTAAGAGCAGAATAATCCTAGCAGGAGATTTCTCTGTTCTTCAGCTTTTTGTTGAGCTTATCCTCATGAATATTTCCCTCCTCAAGTCAAATTTTCACTGAAAATGCCATATGATTCTTACCTGCCATATCTTCCAGACTGCTGAAGAGTAATCAATGCTTATAAATTACTTTGAAGATATTGAGTACAATGTAAATTTTAAGTATTATTAACCATCACATTTTAAGAAATTCAGCCAAAGGAAATGTGCAAGGGCACATGAGCAGGGAAAAAAAATTAACCCTGTCCTGAAAAGAACAAAGGAATGAAATTCCAGATGAAATTCTGTCTACAGACAAAAATGTAACAATTCTACATGACTACTGCTGTGAATTATCGTGCAGCAATGCTTCTTCAGTAGCAATTATCACTTAAATAACAGTAAGGATAGAGAGAATGTTTGAGTATATGTTATTACTAGATCAATAAAAATATACAGCATCATTTTTAAGTAGTTCTGAGAAAAAAAAATTCCATCAAGGAAGTGAAAAAATTACTTTTTGTGATGATAGAAAAGAGCTTTACGCTAATATGCACTGGTTATACCAGAATTAATTTAATATCATTTTCACATTCAAAGCATGAAAACATATTAATGTGCCAAACAGACTTATGATAATGTGAAAATGAATTATGTTATTCTTAAAGAAGAGTCTTTCAGGTTTTATTTTCCATGTATAAGTGTAAATCTACTTCACAAAGTCAGTAGGAAATAGAAATCAGCCTGCAAGTAAATTGTGTAGGAATAGAAATAAGCTTTTAAAAAATATTAGCGGTATGACAGAAGTGAACTTAAGTAGAAAGTCTGAATTTTAAGACATGGGTATAGCTTAAGATAGTGGACTTCTGGAAGTACAACATGATGCCCACACACCATGAGTTAATAGCAGCAGAACAAAGTCTACAACAGTCAGCTTCAATCAGTTCAGTCCTAGAGCTGTTAATATTGTAACTCTACTATTTTCTTCCCTGTACACCACACAATCCTGTACGTAGCTGCTGCAAAATAAATCCCATTACACTCTTCATACTGCTTGTCTGCTGCCAAGAGAATAAAAGATCCTGTAGTTAGAAAACTGCCACTTCCTTCACATTCTACAAAGGACTTGAAACTTGCAAAACTATAGGTGGACACACAAGTCACAGAACATTTAAGCAGCTGCCTGTCAGTCTCAGAGTCCAGACAACTGTATGTTTTTCAGACTCACTTGTCAGAGCACTGAGGCCACCCTAGAGCCTGGGTGGATGCACAGCCATGGAGCATTCAGGCAGTAAAAAGTATCTTTGCAAAATCTCAAGACATCAAATATTAAGAAGCCTACACATAGATAGATAAAGGTCTCATTCACCATATATTTAGGTTGGCAGTTTTACACTGCTAATAATCAGGACTAACCTGATACTCATAAGTGCAAGAATATAACATGCTTCTGTTTTGAAATAGGAGGCCTCTTTTGTCTACCTCAGTTCTCATACCAAACTTATAATCATCATATTTTGAGTGTCTATTCATTCAAAAACTTTAAGGTAACATGAAAAGTAAACAAATATAAACACAAGTATTGGTTGATAAGTAAAGAACTGTTAAAAATAAGTTTCATCTTGCAATAAAATCTCAGTGTCTTGAAGCAGTTCTTACATACACTAAAGTGTCAGAGAATGGATTTTTTCCTTGGTTTGTCCAAGTGTGGCTGTGTAGGATAATTTACCTTTCACACACAAGAGGCCTGGACTCATTGAGGACCGGCCCCAGCGAGGAGCAAGGCTGCCGTGGCGGTGGGGCGACGGGAATGGAGGGATCCAGGGAAGCGGCTTTGCGGTGCAGGGCCTCCTGTGCCAGCCCAGGGGCCTCGCTGTCAGCAGGACAGGAGCCAGGCTTGCTGTGAGCGCCTGCTGACGGCAGCTCTGGCCCCACTGCACCTTGCAGGGCCAGCTCTGCCGCTGCCTGCTCAGCCTCCAGGGTGGGGGATGCTGGCGGGGACAGTCGAGGCTTGCGTTTAGTGGATGCTCCAGAAAGCAGTTTCAGCAAACCTTTCTTTTCTTTCTGTAAACCAAAAGCAGTGCCCCATTTTAGAACAAAACTCTCCCACATAAAGAGTTGAACACTTCCTTCTGATAGATGACATCATGTTCAGAGAGGGCTCAGTAAATTATGAGGACATACTTGATATTAGAGAGATAACAATGAAAAGTATAAAAGAAAAAGAAAATTACCAACATTGTAAAGAGAAAAACATCAAGTAATTTAAATCATAAACTAGCTAAGTCATTTCACTTTGCTAGGTTAAAGTTTAACTTAAAATTAAATGGCTCTGTCCCAAAAGGTCGTCAAGAAAAAGGCGTGAGGAGTTAAGATTCCCACAACAGATATCTATGAAGTAAGACATTTCATTAACATGGACGTTTCTAGGAACACAAAGAGTCATTTCAAACCAAGCAGGGAAGCTGCTGTTTAGGTAAGTTTCTTTTATTTATCCTCTAGTAATGGAAGACCTTCATGATTTAGCAAAAATTCACCCCAAGGGGAATGCATTGTGTTTTGCTGTTCTGCTGAAGGGAAGGATTGTAAACATTCTTTTTGCTTGTCCAGACAGGAATCCCTGAAGACTATTACTTACCCTGAAGAGAATTATTTAAGTAGCTTTTGTGTTTCTTGTCTTTTTTTTTTTAAGGGGTGTGGCAGTGATCTTCTTACCAACCCTTTGACTGAGTGAATTTAGTGCTTATGAGAGGTGCCAGATTGTAAACCCTGGAGACAAAAATAATATTTAACCACAGACGGAGAAAAGCATGAGCAATGAGAAATTTTTTTGATAGCCTGGGATGTATTGGCTTTAGTGAATAAAAATCCTCAGTCCTTTTTTCAAGTTTCCAATAACTTAGAGCCATTTCAGCAAAAATCTGCTGTCTAGCAAATGTCAAAGAAAAAGAGAAACTCTGAGAAATTAAAACAATCCACATATAAGTTTTCTCTACAGAGACCCAGTCTGATTTCAATGTCTATGGCAGAAGTAATTTTAATATACATCTATTCAACAACAATCAACAAAAATACTAAATATTGGCTGACATTAGTTTTAAACATTACTGTTTAAGATTAAAATCTTCATAAACTTCACTAAAGAAGTACATGTGGCTGAAGAGTAGTAGGGTTAAGTCAAAAACACTTGAGATGAAAAGATAGTTGTCACAAGGAGAAAAAAGTTTTCTAACTACATAACAAGTTTAAAACATAATGGATTACAAAGCTGGAAGAATTTTTCTGACAATACAACAATCACATGGCTTGCAGAATGAGTTTACACATGTAGGAAATACTTCAAATAGAAGGAAGGAGAGCAGAATCACTACAGACTCCACTGTCCTACATTTAAAAAGACGGTTATGTGTATTCTTTCTTTGTCCAATAAAACACTATTGGTAATGTGTTTTTCATAGTATCTCAGTGTGCCTCACTATAAGAAAATTAATCTAAAAGGATTCTGACTTTCATTTTATTTTGTTAGACTGAAGTTTTCACATTCCTGCAAGTTCACGTGGGTTTTTAAGGTTGTGTTGTTAAATCTCTTAGAAGATTGTATGACGAAAATAGGAGAATTCAAGGGAATTATTTCATTCTCTACCCACCTTGCCATCCTTATCTGTTTTACTGACAGCAGCATTTCCACCAGCTGTTAAAGCACTCTCTGGAGATGCAGGAGCTCCAGGGTGTGTGTTTGCTGTTTTTCCACTAACATCTCCCTCCAAAGATGAAGCAGCAATGTTAGAACTCAAAGAAGCTGCTGTACATGCCAGAGGGATGGTTGAGCGGTTCACATTCACGGCTGTGACATAAGCAGCAGTATTTGGAAGCTGGGGCTGGAGCTGCTGGGAGGCAACAGAGTGGTGGGGAATGATCACAGCTGCAGGAATAAGGCATGTTGGACTTTGTGCTTGTATGGGTGTGACGGCTGCCGTAGGTCTTTCTTGACTATGTGAGGCAACTAGAATAAAAGAATGAAATGTGAGAATTTACCTTTTCACAAGACACACAAAGTGAGGTACAGTTACTGTGTTACAGTTAATCAATCACAAGAACTTTTCTTCTTACCATTTATACTACTGTAATGACATGATACACACCACCAAATCTATTTCACCTGAATAAAGTAGTTGCATATGCCACCCTACTTGCACCAGTATGCAACAGAAGAATAACAGCACTGCAACTTCTCTGTTGTGAGAAATCCAAGCTGCTAAGTCAAATGCTTCATATACAGACAGATGCAAAGTGAAAATTACACTTTAGTACCTAAATACTGCCTGGAACTTGTTTGCTCCTTTTAATATGACATGTAGTTGTCAGGGCATACAAAGGAAAGTAGGAAGAAACACACCTTATAGAAGCTGCTAAGAATATAATTAGATTGTTGTTGCAGATTGTTTCCCTAAACTATTCACAAAATCCACAACAGACTTCATGGGTCTTTCAAACAATAAGCACAGTGGCAATTACTGCAATGAGTACTTTCTCTGAAAACATAAGCTATTGTCTCTTGGGGCATTTAAATATAGAAAGGGGATTTACTCATACCCCTGTGAAATAAAAAGGAACAACTACACTGGAAGCTGGAGAATAGCACAGGGCTGAGTATACAAACCTGAGTTGCAGGGCAAAACTGCAAAGCACAGACAGAGCCTTGCCTGAACTAATTTGTCCTTTCCAAGAAGTAACACTGCTGTTAAAGTCATATGGTCAATCATATATGCATGCTGTTAGACCATTTCAACAGCTGGGGCATCTCTGCACCACTGGGTGGTATGAAATGCAGACAATGGAACATGAGGTAAAATGTAGCACTCCAGTGCTGTACAAACTCTCTCCTTCAAATACTTTGAAACTTTCTATATAAGAAAGGGTCATCCCTCTAGCTTGCTGCAGGTATATCTCAATTGTATCAATTTTTGATTTTTCAGATACTAATAGAGTTTAGGACTTGTTATAAGCAAAATCCTGTAACCCAACCTCCAGCACTTGCTCTCTTTATCCTGCTTTCTACAAATTCCTCTAGTAATTTGGTTAGATTGCAGCAACAGTGTATTAGAGAAGACTGACAGAGGTCCAAATTTTATATAACAATCCTACAGTATTATACCAAATTACAATCTGTGCAATAAGAAACGTAAATTCTTTGTTATTTACTACAAAAAAAAAAAGGCATATATCACTTATATCCTATGTCTAATTTTTTGATAACTTCTTCTGCTGTAGCCAACCCTTCCCAACTCCTGAGTAGCATGAACATTTCAAAAGATAAGGAGATTGCAGCAATTTTTTTTGTTTTCGTCAAGAAACAATTATTAATGCTGGCTTTTGTTCATGAGACAACATTGGTTTTCCTAGAAGCAGCTGCTACTCTTCAAGGTATGTCTACACTTACATGCAATTTATGCATGAAAAGCATGGAAGAGCTTTCTAGTTTTGTTTTCTTATTGCTGATGGAATTGATAGGAAAAATGCTTCAAGTCACCCTATTTTCATACAGATTATCCTTTAATGAAATAGGCAAAAATGTATTTTTTTATAGGTCCTTCAAATCAAAGGATGCATACTCCCTCAGCAAAAGTGATGTCAAGCAAATGTCTCACTAAGATTTGAAGAATGGTCCTTGATGCCCTAAAGCTAAACTGAAGCTGGAGCCCTGCATTAACCTGTGAAGCCTTACCCAAAGATTAACACTCAGCAAATGTGCTACAGGAAAGCTCAAGAGGATCATATTTCAGATGTTTACTACAAAGTTCTCTGCAATGTTTGTAACAAAAAGCAGCCCCTATTGCTTCAGTGCTCAGGTCCTTGTAAGGGACAGATCTGTATTTGTGTGACCAACAGCACACCTTTGCACAATCCAATGTTAAGTTCTCTGTGATGAGAGTCCAGTCCCTTTGAATTTTTCATTTTAGATCTGAAAAGCTGGTGGGAAGTATGCTGTCACATTTGGCAGCTGAATGGAAGTGTAAAAGCTTATTCATCTTGACAGTGGTGCAGAGATGCAGGAACAGAAAGGCCTCTGGAGCCCAGAGGAGCTTTCTCCTTTGTGTTGTCACTTGCAAGCTCCCAGGCAGTTCAAAAGAAGGATTTAGAGTAGGGACCACCTGTGCCTAAGAGGCAGGAAAGTACAGATGCTTCACTTAAGTTTCTCTTACCAGTTGCCAGCACCTTCTGGTTATTTTTATTTAAAGAGAAAGAATAAAGTTGTTACAGAGGACTAACACACCTGCTCCAGCTTCAAATCAGACTGAAGGAAGATGGGGCCAATTAAGGAAATAAAATAACTAAAGACATACGCACATCCTACCTTCAAAAGCAAACCTGGTGCTAACATTTGAACATACACAGGGTGTTTTAGGAGATGCATGACTCTGAGAAGTGGGCTAATCCATGAATTTTGAGACCATTAGAAATAAACCCTTCTTATGGGCAAAACAGAACATACCATTACCATTTTTTGCTTTCTCTTTTGCTCAGCCAATAAGAATCCTGTGATTAAAAAAAACCCTTTTTGTCATGACACTAAGTCAGGAGATCATAGACCCTAAATTCAAGGCTGAAAGGGGGAACATTGTGATAGTCTTAATAGTCTTAATTCCTTTTTTTCTTTTTCTTTTGAGGGCCTTGAAGCAACTGGAACAGATTGGGCTTCAGTTGTGTGGTATCTTAGCCTGGCAAATCCACAGAGGAGTGCATGGATTTGGTAAACAAAAACACTTGAAAACACCACTATCAATCTTTTTGGATCTGCATTTAAATAACAAGAAGGCATGTTTCACTATGATGTGGCCTGCCCCAGACAGTAAATGGAGAGTTACACCTTCCAGAAACACAGAATTTTATTACACAGATCATACGGATCTTGAAACCAGCACAGCCTTAGTGTTTCAGAGTCAAAGCTGAAAGAAGTTGCAGTCAAGGTTAGAGAACAAACTGGAATGCCTAAGGACCAACCCTGAGCCAGAGACCTGAAAAGGAACACTAAAGGTATTCAAAGATGTTAGAAGATAATTTAAAAGTGAATGCTAAATTAGAACAATCTGTAGCTCTTATGCAGTTAACACACAAAAAAATAAGCTATGACTCAGATGTTCTTATCACTTTTATTACTATATGAATTGCATATGAGTGGGGAAGCTCAAAGACTGTCCCCATCCCAGATACTGCTGGAACAACAGGAAAAAAAAAGAAAAATTCCACCTGAAGTACTTGCATATGATTTCCCAATAGTGGGAGTATGTACGTACACACAGTTGCTTAGAGGAGAATAATAAAAGATCTAACAACTCAAAACTGTCATTTCAGAAAACATTCAACTCTAAACAATGACATCAAGAAAAGCTTTAAAAAACTCCATCATATACTTACATAGACCCTCACTCCAGTCATTTGTCAGGATGGACTCTACAACAACACATTAGAAATTTTGGGGTTTTTTTTACCTGTTCTAACTGCATTTCGAGCCTGGTTGACTGTCATTTGTCCTGTCACGTGCATAAGGACCTTGGTTTGCGGACTGGTTTGGACATGTGCTGCAGAAACCACTGCTGTGGGTACTGAGCTGGAGTTCACTGCCACACCATTCCCCTGGAGCTTCTGGGATGTTCCACTAGCAGTGGAAGGGCTGACCATAGTCACCACTCGTCCTGTTTGGCCAGCAGTAGACATGGGAACTTTTGTTTGTGATGCACTTGTCACCGTCCTGCCAAAAATTAAAGCAAACAATAATACACAACTGAAAAAAAAATCAGCTAGTTACTAAAAACCACAGGTCTTCTATTATGCAATTTTAGCATTTAATACAAGAACAGAATAATTATGGATTTGAAACTAGCTGTATTGTACCTTGTAACTGGAGCCACATAATTTCCAGGAAAAACACCAATCTTGCTTGTATGCATGGAAGTTCCCTTGAACCAGCCATCTTGGCAGCGTTCAAACACTAGGAACATTTCTCCTTTCCGCAGTTCCAGTTCATCTTCTTTTCGAGGAGTGTAGGGGTAGATAGCAACATACCTAAAAGACAGGAAAAGGGACACAAACGATAAAACAGCTCAAAACATCACTTGTGTTTTCTGGCACAGAGAGTTCAGTCAGAGATGACAAGGCATGGCAGAATTATCAGATCAGATCGTATCAGATTATCACTGTGATAATCCATCATACTGTTACAATATTAAAACAGAAGTCACAGGTAATATTAAGGGGAAACAATGACAGTTAAGAGAATCCTCTGAAGTGCACTTTAATGTGATGCCTAAAGAGGCTACCTGGAAGAGAGGCTAGACAATGTTAAAGAAATAAAGTAGGTATTTATTAAAAGGCCTTCAAAGGATACACCTTGGGCAGTACAAGAGCCTGGCCATGGCTCTACCCAATATGGATGCAAAAGGGATTACCAGTAACAAGTTTTCACACTTAGAAGTTTTAGTCCATTTACATATTTGGGTTAATTGTCCAATTACAGCTTCAAGTCATGAAGTCCCATCCTCTCAGATTGCTCTCCTCAATTCACTGTTGTTTACACTTTTTGGGCCTGAAGCTGCAATGGTGTCCTTGGTTCTCAGGCTGGAAATGGATTGTTTTCTGTAACTAAACTGTGAAGAAAACTTTCTAACACTTTATATGAAGCTCAGAGTCACACAGCAATGCAGTACAGAATCTGAAAAATACAAAAGCTAAAACTTAAGGCATCAAATGGAATGCAAAAGACTTGTAATAGGACTGTCCATTTTCTTAATCAAGTTAGTGATCTTAATTAAGTAGGTGTTTATCAAGTACACATCCCAGCATATCCCACTTTTCTTTCCCTACACCTGCTTCTCGTATCTCTCATATTTTGTGACACATCAATTTCTTTTTTATTTGGAGAGTTGGGGAGAATAGAGAAGTTCTGCGAGCTAGGAGTGAAAGATCAGTGTCAGAACTACATTTAAATCTGCAAAACTGGAAACTCCTGTGCAAATTTCAGTGCAAAAGAAAAAGATGTGTTACTAGAAATTTAAGTCTATGGGTTAGGTGGTTAGCTGCTAACTCACTTGTAAAGTTTATTTCCTTTTATGTTTTCTAAACAACACTAAAGCACAATACAGTGCATTTGAAATCATATTGAGAGCTTTAGAAGCATTTGCATTTTTTCTTTTAAAAAATTCTTCGGAAAAAAAAGTTTGGAAAAAAAAGTTTAAGCTCCTGTATTTGCATCTTGGAATGTTCCTAGGGAAATTTTAAAATAGGATTGCACAGTTCTATATTATTAGAAAGTGATACTGTTTTAACCACCACAGTGTCCTATTTTCTGGCACATTTGAATCATATATACAATTATTGACCCAGGCCTATGGAAAATAACATTCCAATAAATTCCATTTTCTCTAAAATATACTTTTCACAAGAGGCAGCCAATTAAGTAGATGTGTAGACTATCCCCATTTTATGAAAAAGGATCCACAGTTGCTTGCAGTGCTAGTCTTTCCCACTCCCCTTGTAACCCCAAGCGCAAAAGAGTGGCTTTAGAAAACATTCTTTCATCAAAATTGTCTCTTGTGCATAGTAACAATAGCATTAACTGCATGCTTGTCCTTTTTGCATTACATTTTTATTCCTTGCTGTCCACCCAAGAAACTTTGCAATATCTACAAAAATCCTTTAAGGCAATATAGGTATCCAAAGCAAGCAAAAAATACACTTTAAAGGCAACACATGGTACACTTGCAGCAGAAGGCTTCACTTGTACATGATTTAGCAGAGATCTACAAAGGCACACACTGAAACTCTATGGCAAAGCAACTGATCTGCTTTAATTGATGTTCATTAACTTCCCATTTAGTTAATTTACTCCAAATTTCATTAGTATCCTCATATAGAGCAACCCTTTGAAAACAGAGGATGGGAGTAAATGAGATGGGAACTTGATTAACTGCACTAGGTGCAATAATCCATAAGAGCCAGTGTTAAAATGCCTGACACTAAGAAATAGTCCAAATCCAGATGCACCTGCTATACAAGAAGAGTGCTTTTTTGGAGCGGGAGGAAACCTGGTGGGAAGATAACAAGAAGAGAACAGAACAA
This sequence comes from Luscinia megarhynchos, assembly GCA_034336665.1. Lineage (NCBI taxonomy): Eukaryota > Metazoa > Chordata > Aves > Passeriformes > Muscicapidae > Luscinia > Luscinia megarhynchos. The sequence continues at coordinate 37,142,622 of CM067566.1, read as the reverse complement.
AAACAGTCCTTATTCAAACATGTCCTATTAGATGGTTCAGCATCTCCTGAATTTTACATTTTCTTTTATCATTCTTATTCCCCAAGCTGCACACAAAGAAGTTTTCAAGAAGAAAGATGTTGTTAGCAACACATGTTAATATACCAAATATTTTCACCCAAAAGGATGACGCACGTTTGCTTGTATTACAAGTGTGAAGACATAATGCTAACTAGCAGCTTTCTGCCTTCATTCCAAACTGCCACCCACTAATTAAGCGCACTGTAGAATCTTCAGTCAAATTTCAATTGCAACTGACACAAGTAGTCTGACAGTAACACATTTAACAGACTAAATTAAATACAGCACTTTCTGTGTTTTGGCATAAGTTATTCCATATTAGAATAGCCTTTTCATACCATACATAATGGAAAACATTGAATAAAATTCACTCCACTGAAATGACACTTTTGAGTTATCCAGTATTCAGTGCTAACGCAAGGATTCATTCATCTTCTGCATGACAAATACTTTGTATTTTTGAAGTGAGTTCCTTCTATACACAGCAACAACTGATTATATTTATCTGAGACATTAACAATGCTCAGTATGAAGCCTGTTTGGGGATATCACCTTTCTGCATGTTTTTGCTCTAAGTTGCAGGCTTGGCCTTTTGGCAATTCCAGCAGAACAGAGCCAGCTGCTGTGCTTAACATACAGGTGAAGTTAGTGATCTCACTCTGTTTTTCTGACTGGAAAAAAGTTTAAATTTTACTTACACACTAGGACGAGCTTGTGGTCGTAAATGTGCCACTTGGTCAGTTGATCCTGATGCAGACCTTTGTATGACACTCGTAGACTGAGGTCCAGAAGTGGCCGATGCAATGATTGCAGCAGACAAGAGAGGTGGTGGCGGAAGTGGGGGATTCATATTCTGATTTTATAAGAACAAAAAAAAAAATAGCAACATATGATCAGTATTGTTTGATGAGTTCAATCAGCTGGAAAAAAAAAGGCATGATATTCTAAGGAAGTGGAAAAGCAATTGAGTCCATTATTGCTTTACCTACTGTTAAAATATATCTGGAGAGTTAGCTTTGCCTCTATTTCTCTTTCTTTCACTTTAAAATCTTGAAGTCTTGGCAGCTAATTAAGCAAATGACAAGCAATTTCTCAGCACAGGAAAAATAGAAATCACTGTTTCTAGTTATAACATGTTTAGGACAGGGTTGGACAAAAATTCAGAAGCCTTCCAGGAGGTAGACTTTTGCATCCTGCTGCTGACTACTTCATAACATGATTGTTTTTGTAACCTGAAGCTGAAACATAATATACAATTCAGCTGCAGTGCACCCAAAAGCACGCCTTCTGGGGGAAATTTTCTTTTGATGTATGGGTTACAAAAGCAAGCACAATATGAGACCATAGTCACTGAGCTATTGTTACCTCTTTCTCCTATTCTTCTAATTTAAAGAGTTAGCTTTTGAAATTCAGTATTATCAAGATTGGTAATCTTTAACAAATACCCCAGTAAAAAGGCACCACAGATCGTAATGGGGGTCCTGCCTACAGACTTCTGTGCCTTTTGAGAATCAATGGAGCAATTGTTACCTTCTGCTCTGCAAGGCTTCAGACAATTCTTTAGGACCTTGTGCACTAACACTCCTGGGAAAAGGCACTCACTAAAGGAGAGCTTTTCCTTCCCCCCTTCCAAAAATAACTATGTATGTTACAACACGCACAGAAAGAGTAATAAAAAACCTCCCACCTTTGAAAAAGTAAAACTGAATTAATTTCAAATATATTCTTCCTAAAACCCACAGAACTAGAATGTTAATTAACAAAATATCCTGAAATAGTGCCTGGCACTTCCAATACATGAGCATATAAATGCATAACATTGCATTATCAGTTTGGAAAATATGTAATTGAAAGCCATTTTAATTCCCCTCAAAGACTTCACTTCTAAAGGGTTTCGCCTTTTTCCCCCCCAGTTTTTCTAAACAAAAAACCTATAGAGAAAATGAGTTTTAGTTCTACACTGTGTGATCATTACTTTGCTGCATTTGGTGAAAATGTTAATAATCTCTTTAAACCAGTTTTACATTGCCAAGTTACAGTAAAGAATTGCATAATTAAAGACTTTCACATCTAGAGAAAACTGAGCAGGTCTTACAGTGTTTCAGACAAAATTTTTACACTTAGCAATGATATAAATTTCATGTTATATCATGAAATATTCCTATTTTATTTAAAGCTTTTTTTCTGGTCATACATTAACATGCTCTTAAGATCAAATAGGCCTTCTGTATCCAACACTAAACAGAAATGACCTGCTGGAGCAACATCGCTGAGAGCTTTGATACTAGCAGTTTTTTACAAAAAAGGCAATTGCATTTGCTTCGTATTCTACCCAACAATTTTTTTAAATATCCAGATATTTCACAATGAAATACCAACATTTCTCTTTCAGCTGTTTTACAGCTGAAGTTATTTGTCCCTCCCAGTCAGACATTCAACAAATGTCTTAGCTGAATCCAAGCTGAATGTGAGCATCTAACTTTCATGCAACCTATCAGTAGATTATCAATTTAAATATTTTTTAGGCATCTAGATTTCTTTATATATGGTAGAATGGTAAATCCACATAAGGAGATGATTAGTTGGAATTCTTTAAAAATTAAACCTATTCATGCACAATATCACAGTTGTCACGGTTCCATACTTCCTGCATCTCTAAATATGTTGAACATTGCATTTTATTCATTTGAACACATAATATACTCTGAAGCTTTAGCTATAATAAAGGCACCCTCACAGCTCTATTTCATTCTGCTTTATTCAGGGTCTACTCCCCCTCCCTGTCTTTTTCAGTATGGTAATGAGATCAGCAGTGAGCCAAAGCCCAATTAAACTCCAAAAGACTTGGCAAGTACCAAATCTAAATAAACTACTTGATACACTTTAGAGGACTAACACTCCACAGCTTGCACTGCTACGACTTGGTAAAATAGATCCAAATTATCTAGCCAAGTTTTCAAGAAGTTTTCTGGCATGTCACCATTTTTCTAGCTGTTGAGAAACACACCTACCTACCTCCAGGGCACATGCTAGTTTTGGTAGTTCCCATAATCAACATTCCATGAAGAATATACACAAACCACATGTGATTCAATAAAGTATGCTCAGCAATATTAAAAGTGTTTTAGGTAGGCAAGGGGGAAAAATTGAATGTTTCTGCAACGACTTTTCAGACCTCAGGTAAACTTTCAAGTATATGAAACAGCAAATAAGTGATAAATTTTCTTTTTTAATTGGAAGATGAAAAATTACATAATTTGATAATTAATGTATGTTACGACTTCTAAAAGTATCTATACTCATGCTCTAGAAGCACATGCATATTACTAAACTTAAATATAATTAAGCTGCATTCCCATATCAGTTAATTGAAGATCAGTAATCACCCCACTCCAAGAATAATAAAAGGCTCAGCAGTGGAAAAGAACATTCATTAACAGTCTTCACTCCCACAATGTCTAGGAAAAAATATAGGCTTGTAAAATTCCCTGAGGGCTAACAAATTAGGCTCATGTTTAACAAAATTTCTAAACTATACGTTATCAAAACCAGGTCTCTTATACAAAACCTCATTGTTTCTTCCAGCTGCTTCCTCTTTGCAACAAAAGTTGATTTGCATTTTGGTTGATTAAAATTAGGATAGCTTTTACTAAAACCTTCCAACTTAGACTATTGAACTTGCACTGGAACTACATGAAAGAGCTAAGTGTCATCAGTGTATTATATAACCCTCACAGCTTGTGCCTCATTAATAATAACTCAAATTACCTTATATTCTTCAACATAAAGAGCATTTTCTCTTTTTGTGCATGTATGAGAGAACAAGACCAGAAAAATTAGGTATTTTTTAATTTTTGAAACCTTCAGCAGGTAACTGAATGCAAACCAGCCAAATACAGACCACCTATTTCTGCTAGTTAAGTGCAAGCACCAAGACACCATTTCAAAGTCAACATTTCCAATCTGGAGAAGTAGCAGTATGGACATCTAGGTCAACTGCAATCCAAAACACTTTTCACTTCTCAAGAGACTGTAAAGGCAGACTGAAAGGAAGATAAGTTATCTCTTGTTGCTAGATTTGTTTTCTGCTGCTACTTTTGAATGTAATTCTAACTTTGCTGTGGTATATTTTGTTTGTTTTTCCCATATCATGGTTCAAATCACATACTTTAAGATTATTTTTCAGTAAAATCTAAGACAACTAGATCTCCTCTGTTAGATAACTACCTTATAAATTACATCCAAGTGAATAAACCTTATATAACTGTATGTGCATATTTTCCACCAGCAATTACTGAACTTGATATCTGTTATTTATATTTTGCAAAGAACTTTAAATATACTAAACAAAGTTCAAAAATGCCAGTGGCCAAGATAAGCAGACCAATTAATGCCCCAATTAAGGGTAAAGGTGAGGTTGGAAGTCCCAAAGAGTAGTGTAAGAGATAATATCACAGCCAAAATCTCTAGCTATGAGAAGTCTGCCTCAGTTGATAGCCTCTTCAATTTCAAAGAATCAAACCTCAAAACACAAGCCAAGAATTAAAGCTGTTGTTTAAAGAACTGCTAGTGCAAAATAAAACCTTGAAATAAATTATCACAAGTTTTTTGAATGAAAATTAAATTTTGCTTGAATTATACAAGCAGCAGAGGGTCACTGGACAAGAGTGCTCTAATTCCTAAAACTTATTTGTGTCAATTTTGGCTAAAACTTTGTAAATTATTTAGTTAATACAATATTGGGTACCAAATAGCATCTAGAAAACATCATTATTGACAAAATAAAATGAATACAATTGGCATTTTTGAACCACCAGAGCAACACAGGAAACTAAAATGCAATCCTATACATGTACACAGATAAAAGAGTCACAGATTCTCTTGGGCTAGGAACTAATCCAAACTGTCTTAGAGAAACTTGTTAGACAATAAGACAGCTCAAAATATCTCCTGTTGACAATAAAATGCCATCTTTCTTACAGGAGATAAGAGAAGACACTAGCTTTTCCTTGCTTTGAGATTCAGGACAGATAAATGTTGCAAAGATGCATAAATTTGGAATTACTATAAAGGAATAGAATCTTCTCTTCTTCACTGATGGGTAATCATGCTCATCCTCTCAAATTTCTCCCTTAATCTGAGTTTAGCATTATATAAAAGAAGTGTATAAACAGCTTGCTTTCAAAGAACAATTACATTCAATAGTGTTATAAACACCAAAATACACTGATAGGAAGGCCATCAAATAAACTACCTTTATGCTAAAGAGAAACTCATCCTGTTCTCATCCAATTTCCTTGTCAGCTGCTCAGTATGCAGAAATTAAGAAAAAAAGCTAAAGGGAAAAACTTAGAGAAATACAGGAATTTCTACTTACAAAAGCAAAAAAATACAAGAGTAAAAGGACTCAAGCCAACCACTTCTAATGTATTAAATATACAATCACAATTGCTCCACAGATTAAAATTAATGCTCAGAATGTCAAAAAGGGTATTTTCAGAAGGGAAACATCTGGAGAAACAAGAACATTACTTTCTCTCCTGGCTGGTCAGAACTATTTTGCACATTTCTAAAATGAAAACAAAGAGTTGATGAAGCAAGAGGAAAAGTGTAAGCAAAAGATATACCTCACAGTCTGTGACTTTACAAACTGCATCTCATCTAATATCTCTTGTAAAAGAACACAGGAATAACCTGACTCTAGCCTGAGCTGCCAGCTTGCATTTGTCATGCTGAAAACAAGTCAAGAAGAAACAGAACATTATGTACAGAAGGCTATTGATTTTTAAAGAGGGTGGCAGAGAATAATTCAGGTTTTCAATGGGAATTATATGCCAAATTTGAAACATAAGCAGGAACATGGTTATCATCACAAAGAGAAAATAGCACCCCAAGATACAGGACAATTGTACAGCAGGAGTTTCTCTCCATGCTGCATTTAGCACTGCAATTTAATTCCTGTGAATACCCATGGTGAGCTTGCCTTGAACAAGCAAGCAACTAAAGCACCCAAGGTGGCTTAATGACTTTGCACCAGCACCAAACTAAAGTATTTTTCCTTGTCGGCATCAAATAAAGAACTACTGATTCTTAATAACAAACAGAAGAGTTTGTTCAGAGAAAATTAAAAAAAAAAAAACCCCAGCGGCTAACAGAACTTCTGAAATTATGCATTGAATGCTGTCTGCTCAGTCCTCTCCAGAACTTGACAACCTCATAAATCAAATCAATTACTCAATGTTTGCAGCATATATTTTAGCTAGACTTGCATTCTGCCTAACAGCACCTAAGGTGATTCAGTTTGCTCAACTCTCACAGGTATTTTCTGAAGGATGAAAGAAGTATAAAAGACTATGTGGACTAGTATATAAGCAGTCAATTGTTTCTCGTATAAGATGTGCACATCATAGGCAAAAAAAGATCTGAAGGTCCTTCCTGGGGGATACCAACTTGAACAAGAGTCCACAATGTACACAGGTTGCCCAGAGAGGTTGTGAAGTCTCCATCCTTGGAGATTTTCAAAAGCTATTTGGACACAGTCCTGGGCAACTGGCTCTAGGGGAGGTTAGACTAGACAATCTCAAGAGTTCTAAACTCATGTGTTCCATGACATTAAAATATGAATCTAAATATAATGAGATTATTAACTGTTTCCAGATTAGCATTTACTTAACAGTAGGATTACACAGATAATCCACAGATTGAAGGAGTCAACAATTTAACCCCACAGTAAAACAAAGCATTGTTACAGTTCAATCTGCCTTACTCAGTAAAGCAGGGCAAAAGCACATGGTCCATATAGCTGTCAATAATAATGTCATCTGTCTGAAGAGCAAAGAATGTGAAATACATTTACTTGGCTGAGAGCAATTACTACATCACAAAAGATGACAAAAACCTGTGGCATCAGGATGTATATTTAGCTGAACATAAACTTTATCCTACATGCAGGCAAATTTTCAAGATACAGAATCAGGCAAAAAAGGTAAAAGGGTTGTACTAGCAATACCTTTTTTACTGAAAAAGACTGTGCAGTATTGCACCCACTTCTGGCATATGTCACCATGTATGTACCATGCCAAAAGGAAGTACTGGAGATAATTCAGAAAAAAACATAATTTAAATAATTTAAAGGACTGAAAACTGCTAACTTGAGTTCCAAAGAAAGCTGTCAAAATGCTACCAAGCCACACCTCAGCATTTTCATAAACAACAGAAACTTGATACCAGAAGACAGACAATTCTGCCCTAAATTTTGCAGACAAATGTGTAAAATTATGCAAATGCCAAAAGTTGAAAACAAAACTATACCTATTTAGCAGCAAGGCTATTCATCATATTTTACTTGGTTTAAAGACTGCATGGATAGACACCTAGACAAGATCAAATCTCAGGGTTTTCTCTTTGGGTTGTTTGGTTTTTTGAAGTAAGTGAAGACTGATTATTCAACTGTGCCCCACCCCTTAAAAATTAAGGGCACAATTTTAGACTGAAAGAACTTAATTTAAAGAACTTCTATGATTTAAATAAAGTCTCATTAAGAACCTTTAAAGATCTATGAAAATAGATAATCTGTATTGCAGTAAGGCTCTGAATGAGTACAGTATGATATATGACATTCCACAGTTTTTCTAACATAAGCATAGGAAACTAAAGAATTCAAGTAGGTTTTGGAAAGAAATCCTGCACCTTTTGAAGAAAATGTCATTTTATTAGTTCAAAGGAAACAGAATTGCAATACATTTCTTCCTTTAAAAGATGGCCATTTGCTACATTTTCCTGTTGATCTCCACAAACTTCAACATGCTAGACATGTTCTTCATCTGCCACAGGTGTACATGAAATTAAAATCACCTTATTTAATGAGGAGACGGCAGACTTTTGAAGCTTATTTCAGATAATCTTGAAAATCTCCAGTTAAGTAAAACAGAAACACCCGGCAGCTGTGGTCCCAAGTTGATGTTTTTTGTAAGAAGCTGCTTGCTCCTCCAAACATCCCCCCCCCAGCATAATCTCTTTTCTACTCATGCCTATAAGAAAGACTGTTCTGGACGGAAATGTGCTTCTCATGTTTACTACAGAGAAATTACAGAGGAGAGCTGGAGAAATGGATATGCAAGACAAGATGAAAACACTGCAGCAACAGGGCTTTTGCTGTACTTAAATTCATACCACTGTCTATCACATAGATACAATTCCCATAAAACCATCATTTCAAATCATTATATCAGAACTTGAGACAAGTAATTACTGTACAAGACCAAAGAAAAATGCCAAGGTTGAGTTTTCTCAAGCAGTACTTACACCAAGAGCAGCTTGGTAGGTAACTTCTGAGGGGAAGGTGAAGGAAGGCCCTGTTGTGACTGGGCTGCTGGGGGGTGGAGTCACAATCAGCCCTGTAGTGCCAATATGAACCTGGGAGAGAGAAAAATCCACCCGGGTCAGTTCTCTGAAGTTTAGTAAGAGCTGGTTTTGACAGAGCTGTAAGCTACATGGTTAAAAATCACCAGTATTCTACTCCTTGTAATCTTAAACTAGACCTAATTTTTAGTTAGATACTCACACAGTGTTGTATCACACTGCTCACTTTTTTTTTTCCACACTGACATTTCTCAATCTTTGCAGATACATTGAACCAGCTACATGAAACACACTTTTAACCAGTGTCAGTTTTTTTTTCCATAAAAGGCTGTCAGATCCCAAAGACACGCAAATAAAGCACATTTATGAGCTCAGGTAAACCATCACCAATTCCTCTTGGGCTCCATCACTCTCTTTTTTCCCAAAGTGTAATCACTATATGAAACAGCCAATTTTTAACAAACTGCTTAACAAATAAATAAACTCAGATAAATATTTCTACTTAACACAACCAGATTAATATGTTGCATTTCTGGAATTTGTGTAATCTTCAAGTTGATTTTTCATTTTACCTTTATAGCATGCACTTTATTAATATTCACTATTATATTCAATTTAGAAAAAAGAAATCAAGGAATTAAACCACTCCAGTTTCCACAGTTTAATAAAAATCTTTGTGGCACTTTAGAATAAAACAACTGTGAGAAAAACTAGCCTACAAGACCAAAACTATTTGCTATCATTATATAAGAAGAGTTAGAAAATACTTTCCTTAAACGTTCTCGTGTTTGAAGATAAGCTTTTTCAAAGTGTATATTTAGTTAGACATAATTATAACTTGAAATAAATAATCTGACAAGACCAGAAGCCTTTAGAGTTATAGCTGATTTCATGTGAATTACCTGAGAGGGGGCACTGCAGGACAGTCCCGTCAGCTCACTTATGCGGGCTGCTGCCGTGGGGTTGCTGGAGCTGATGAGGACAGGAGGACTGATTTCCATGGAGTGGCGGTTCTGAGAAGACTGTGAAGCCTTGTTGGACATGGTGAGGGAGGTAAAAGAGTGTCGTTTTTTGGTGTTCTTCTTAGTATCGCTGTGCTTTTGGGTTGAATTGTTGTGGGCTGCCCCAGAGGTACCTTCTCCAGAATCAACAGCAGAACCTGAGGGCTTGTCCAATTCTATCAACTGTTTGGCTGCTGTGTTAAACTACAAAAACCAGTAACAAGTTAGTAATTTATTTATAAAAGTCACCTGAATATAATAAAACATCTCTTTTCCTTTTATTCATAAGATAATTTCAACCATGCAACTTAAAACTGTGGCATACCGACCTACTCTACCAATCAGTCAGTACAGAGTGACAAATCATTCTCTACAAACTCAACACAATTACTGTTGGGCTAGTCTGGACTATCCATCAGGGGTAAAATTTCAATCAACAAAGGGCATAATTCCATAGTCCAAACACAGCTTAATTCAGCAATAACCACTGCCTGGGTCATCTAGAAGTCAGACTAAAGCACAGTGGTCCCCTTTGACCTTATAACAGAAAAATCTGTGTTACAAAACTTCTTGGATGTTAATATCATTATCAGCCATTTTTTTGTTTTGTGTATGACATAATCCCATACATTTTCATGTGGGCTCTTGAAGATATTTCACCTAGTCTCCCTTGGTACTTGTGCACATCTTTAACACTACCAGCAGTGAAAACACAGGCTTCCTAAATGCACATTTAAGAACACATTAAGACAGACTAAACAGCCAGCTATATCAGTATATTGCCTGGCAACAAGCACCCATACAGGCATAAGAGAAATATATACCGGCAATTTTGTGGAAATACCTTCTCTGCTTCGGAGTTTTCTAATGTAGAGGCACCATGTCTGTGCTATTTTTTCTCTATTTTAAGCTTAGCTAAAGAATTTTTGTTCACAATGAGATTTTTCTATCTGCTAATTTGTAACAACAATACTACATTAAATGCAAACAAATCCTTCCTTTCCAATGAAGGAAGGTGGAATCCTACACATTTTCTTCTTACAATGAAATGTAAGCTATATAATGGGGAGGAGGAGAGGAAACCAACAAACAAACGCTCTACATTTTTCAAAAACCCTTAATTTTCAGAAAATATTAGCACTATTAGAAATAATAATGTCAGAACTCTCATGTAATCTTGAGCTGAAATAACACCAGTGCTGGTTTTCTGAACATGTACCAATAAATATGAATACTGTTACTTGAAAAGTGTAGCTGATTTTGAAGAAAGGAAGGATCTTTCCTGAAGAACATCAGGAGGAAAGAATGAAATTAGTCACTGTGAAATTACTATTTCTATTCTTCAGCATATTATTTCTTCTATTTATTTTGCCATTTTCCGACAAGTCTTGAGACACCTACTATGCTCATGAAGAGTTTTAAAGTAGCATTTTACCCCATCAAAACTCTACTAGCCAAACCACAAACCATGAATAACGAGCATCAACACTGATTTAAATTAGCTCCCAAAAATATCCAGCTTATATTTTGAACACAAGTAGATATCTACAATATAGATATATAAGTTAGCGTAAAAAAACTTTTTTTTTTTAATATGGAAGAGGTTGGCAAGTGTTATTTGAAAGACGTCATCTAGAAGGAAATGTCATGCATAGAAAAAAAGATGAAGTTCAAAACCAGAACTACTGAACAATGAGGAGTTGACATAAAAACCTTCTACAGAAGACAAAGAACTACGTGGAACATACTGCAGTGGAGGAGGGGCATAATGGGGGATTTGAAACAGGATATGAAGTTGAGAATATAGAATTTTTCCCTAAATGTTCTTATTGTTGGTACTTGGGAATGCATCTGAAGAGAACTAGAATCACAGAATCATTTGGGTTAGAAGGGACATTCAAGATAATCAAGTTCCAATCTATCTGCCACGGGCAGGGACACCTCCCATTAGACCAGGTTGCTCAGAGCCCCATCCAGCCTGGTCTTGAACACTTCCACGGTTGGGACATCCACAACTTCCCTGGGCACCCTGTTCCAGTGCCTCACCACCCTCACAGTAAAGAATATCTTCCTAATATCTAATCATAACTTATCTTCTTCCAGTTTGAGTCCATTTCCCCCAGTGTGTCACTCTTTTTACTCTTGTAAAAAGTCCCTCTTCATCTTTCTCGTAAGAAGGAAGGATAGGAGAAGACAACGTCACAGCAGTAAACAATCCTACAAAAAAGGTGGATGCTAGATTTTCCTTCCTGCTATTACTCAAGATGGATCATATGGATCAAATTAATGCTGTATTACTTGTGTGTATAACAGAAGATATAAAACATACCATTTTCTCCAATGAAGCCCATTATTTGGATGATTATTGAATTTTAAATTTAGATCTAACATACTTTAAACAGACCAATGAAAACATTATTTCATTACAAACCATTGATATAAGGCTGAAGGATATGAAACAAGTAGAAAATAAGACCAAAAAAAGCCTAGTCTGCTGTCCAGCTTGTCAGGGCCTTATTTGTCATCACCACAACCATGTAGGCTTTTCAAAGTCTAATAATTTTATCTATTTTGCACATTTTATTTTTTTAACTCAGATTGAAATTCTTCATGTCCTCCCTGAGAATCTAGGTATTCCATACTGTTGATACAATGGCTGCAACTGTTTCTATTCTTATGTAATCTACATCCTTATTTGCAAAGAACTACCCAATCAGAAGTTAAGGGATCACAGAGGAATGAAAAGCAAAAGACGCTTGGCTAACAGCACCCCAAGGTACCCGTTACACCTAATTATATTTGTTTACCTCCAGAAGCTATCAATGCCTGCAGAATCTGATTACTCTAGACAGTGAACAACCTATTAGGGAAAAGTTAAGGCTTGCCCATGAGATCAATTCAAGACTGATTCAAATATAAGCAGCACACAGTGCTTTTTTATGCAGAGAAGCAAGCAAACAATAGTTGCATGAATCTAAAGATGGAAGAGAACTGATTACTGGACTCCTCTTCGAAGTAACCTGAGGACAGCAATAGCTGCAGAATATTTTCCGCAGTGCAGTTTACTTCTCTTCCTTGAGATGAGAAATTAAGAACCTGCCTGCATTCTCCAATGAAATGGCTAGCAGATACTCAAGGTCACCAAGGGACTGAACCCAAGTCATGCTATGAAGTGTTTCAATCTAGCATTCTTTTCTGCAACAAATACCTATGTATCTTGGACCACAGTTCCCTACATCAGCTGCTTTCCTTCACAGTCATATTTTCATTGAGGTTTCTTCATTTCAATCTTTACATTCACTTTTTTTCTTGTCTTCCTCACTCAACAAAATCTTTTCTGTAATAGGAAGCCTGAAATCCAATTCCCTTTCCCACCAAACTCCAGGAAACTGAAGAACTTTCCAAACAGGACAGGAGAGAGGCAACTGGCTGAGCTGCATCTCGGTGCCACAGCAGGGCAGAGGTTGGCACACAGCTTTCATCTGCCTGCAGACATCTGCAGGAATTACCATTACTGCAAGGTCTCTTAGAGAGAGTGTGCTTTGCTATACATATTTTACAATTAATTCAGGTGCTCTTTACTCACATAAAAGTAAACAAAAGCTGACATTATTTTCTACTGACAATTTGTCTGAAGAATGATTACTTTTCCCTGATTTTTATTCTATTCTGGGCATTTGTATTTGTCTAAGTGTTAAACTAGGTCAAAATATCCAATTTGGGGTATAAGAAATGTATATTGTACAGAGATATTGAACAGAGATAACTGTAAGTGTTAAGTGATTTAAAAGAATCACTCTTAAAATTTCTGTCAAAATGTGTTCAGTCTTACTTTTATTATTACCACAAATTTAATAAGTGAAAGCTAAAAAATAAAAGATCAGAGTAGAGAACATTGAATCATAAAAGGGCAGAATTTGTCCTCAGATACAATCAGAGATTTTCATGGACTTCAACATTATCTAAAACTTTATCCTCACTGTACAAGAAGTATCACAATTTTTACAGCTATACTACAGAATAAACATCACAGACTACACTCATTTTGTAATTAATGACTTCAGAAAATCTCTAGTAAATGGAGCTACTAATTCACATTTTTAAACAAAAGGATGTAGACTAACATACACAAGGTTAAAGGTATGTCTGTCATTATAACATAATAGAATTCCCTAAAAACAGGTAATGATTACAGGATTGGGAAATGCAACAAAAAATGCTGTGAAGAAAATTTTTCAAAAGTATTAATTACTTCTCATCTTCATTGTCTTTCATAAAATAGGTAAGAATGGTTTGCTATACTTGTTTCTATCACTTGTCTGTATATTTTTCCAGAACAATAGTTATATACTCTCAGAAACCAGGCTTTTCAAAGTTCAAACCCATACTTCATTGCACATCTCCCTGCGCTCTACCACAGTGTGCATTTCAGTTTAGTATATACTGAAAAAAACCACTTATATGATTTGAAGTAACTCTTAGGGTATAATTTATCATACTTATGTGTTGATGCCTGTTCTAAAAGGGTTAATTGAAAATAGTTCAAATCTTAGTTGATGGAATCAGTCTAAAAACATTAACAGGAATACATTTTGTGACTTTAATTTTTAGTAACATTTTTCAAGGCCATATCTCCTCTTCGCAACTTTTGTAGAGATAGAAATACAGTTGTTAGCTAAATAGCTCAAGTGGCAGCCCTAGGAAAGGGATTTTTCTAACAAGGCTAAGTAATTTAGTTTGAAAAAACATTACAAAAAGCTTTACTGACTGAAATGAAGGGGCAGTTTATTGCAAGAAGCTAGGAAAGAATACCCAAGGGCAAGAAATTGTTAAATTGGCTTTTAAAAGCTTCTTAAACTGAAGCCAAAATTGCACTAAGCAAGTTGAAACTTTTTTGGTCTTCTCGTTCTTACAGTCATGTGAAATCTTCTATCTCAGGTATGCAGCTTCTTACATCAAGCTATAAAAATAAATATATATTTTTTCTTTTTAAAAAGAATATATTCTATTTTGGTTGAAAGCAGCAAGGTTTTTTGAAGTTCCCATCTCATCATAGGATTCGGAAATTGAATTAATAAAATCTGACTTGAGTCTTAGTACGGTTACACATCTCTTCTGTGACCTGAAGTACGTATTTCTCATCCCAGAGATAATGTGAAAATACTTTTTTCTTTCATAATTATGCCTCATTTATTTAAATAAAATATTGTCAGAGCAGGGAAGTGTATCTTACCAACTATTCACAGCATACCTATCAGAAAAGGAAAACACTACTCCAAACCTTTGAATACTTCTTTAATGCAAATTTGAATAATCATTGTGGCTGTACACACAGTTCCTAATTGTTGATGTTTTTCTCTATAAAAGATACAGCTTTCAACTCTTAAAATTTAAAAGGTTGGGGAAATTTTCTCAACTGCTACCTCTTACTTAAATTGCAACAGAAATTGCAATGAAAAATGCAGGAAGGTACAGAAGATTTTATATATGGCTCTGTTGATGAAAAAGACAATCCTTTACCTGTTTAACAACAACCTATGTCCTTTGACATCCTAGTTGTGCTAATTTGGTTTTGAGAGATGGATATCAGGGACAGTGCAAAGCTCACTATTTCTCTGACTTGCTGACTGCTTTCATTTTGTGGCTAAGTGTGGTTTGGATTGACTGCATGACTCCAGTATTAAGAAGAAAACATAGTGACTGCCTCCAATTACATTCATTTCAATTCATTCAATAAAAACAAGTATCAAATAGCTAAGTGAAAATCACTGGTTCAACTGCTGAGGCCATTAATTTTCCCAAAGAGCCTTTTAGGTCTAAGATTATTTATATCTCAGGTTATTTCAGAATCATCACCAGTACTGATTATTTTTCCTTTCAGAAAATTAAACATACAGTGGGCACAGCCTTACTGAGGACCTAGCTTTACTCACCTCAACATATGAAATTGGAAATATTCCTATCTTGTCAGCCAGCATTCCTTCTGCCCAGTTTTCATCCACACGGCGAATTACAGTCAGAACATCATCCTGTGTGAACATGCAGTGATTATGTCTCCCAGCTCTAATTTAACTTCCCATTTAATTTTCCTCCATAACACAGGAGTAATCAGAGAAGGCAGGACATGGACAAGAACCGCAGAGAAGGCACTCTGTAAGCGGAATATGCTGCTTTTGGGGTTGAAGTCAGTTCAAGCTGCTCTTTTTCCTATTTTGTCAGAGTTTAACTAACTGCTCACATCTCAGTGATCTGACTTTGTCCTTGGTGCCAATCTTACTGTCAGGTTCAGTCCATGTTACTCTTCAGCCCCCCTTTAATTCCTTGGCATTAATCAACAGAACCACAACCATTTTTCTTCTCAACTGTCTCATCACCTAACCTTCCCTAGATGTTGTTTTTCTACTTAAGTACATTGCTAGTGATATGACTTCCTTCACATCTGCAATTTGAGTGTTTCTTTAGAAGATGGAATGTTTTTAATTCACAACATAGGTTATTTCTCATAAATAAGGAACATCACTACTGAAATTATGAAAAAATGCATCTTCAGAAATAAAACATCAGAAATTATACATAATTTAGAAAGAGAAGGCAAAACTAATCAATAAAGGAGAAATACTTGCAGAATTACTTGTCCTTTTCACATGTGTGCAGCTCCAATAAAAAATGCAGATAGTTAAGACTACAAAACAGTTGCATTATTTCTTATCCAAATGAATGAAATCATTAGAAGAAAATAGTAATTGTATTCTCTTTTTACCTTTGCAAATGGTAAACAGTCTTTATCTGCTTCCTTGTCTTTTACTTCAAAATCATAAAGTGCTTTGCACTGAGGCGGAGGTTGAGGTAAAGGCTTAATAATCTGAACAAAATTGGTAGGAAAAAAGCCATGGATGCCATTGACTTCTCCATGATACCAATTTTCATCCACCTGTCGACGTAAAATAATGATGTCTCCTTTACTGAATTTAAGATCTCCAGGTTCTTTTCCCTCGTAGTTATACAATGCTTTGGCACATGGTAACTGAGGTACACCCTAATGAAAAAAGAAAAAAAATAATAGACCATTAGAATTAGATGAGCATTACTAAATAGAATTTATATTATATTTTTTGAGATTATGAATGAAACTGCTAAGTATGAAATTGCAAAGTAAAATTATACACATATTTTATTGCAATGAGTCTACTGATTTTACCCACACAAGTGGGAAGAGCTTCAGCTGTCTGCAGTTTCAAGATCCCTCTAAGTTTCATTATGATTTTTAATCATACAAAGTTGCTAGACACAGGAAAGGCAGAAAAACGTAATACTTTAACCCTCATTTACAAATTTACTAAGATTAAACATTAAAAACAACAAAGCAAGCAAACTGGAAAGCAACCTGACCACTTGAGATATCACTGGCAGAAAAATGCCGCAAGAAAATACAACATGGGAACAAGTTTGCTATAAGACCTTTAAGGCTAGCTTCCTGCCTGACACTTTTATTATCTTCCTCACCTTATTTACTTCATGGGCAGAGAATAACAAGGATGAGGACATAACGGAGGTGTTTTTCATCTTGAAAAACAAGTCTCAGTTTATTAAAAATGAAAAATTTCTCCTGGAGCAACTCTTTAAAGTCAATTATTTATTTAAAACCACAGCTAATAAGAATTGCTGGAAAAGATTCTGTTGAAGGGGGCATCCTTGGGTTTCCTTCACTTGATTCCTCCATAATATCTAAAAACTGTAGATCATTGGTGCTGCTCTGAATGCGTATTAGAAGGATTGGAATTTAACACTGTCACCATCCCTTATATACATTGCAGGTATTACTTTTTAATTCCTCAGCCTGTATCTCCAAATTTTCCATTACAACCCTAGTGCTAGGGCTACTGCCTTCAAAACTCTCTCCAAATTTAAATACGTGGAGGGGTGCTTAGCACCTTAATGATGCAAACAGCAGTAACTTGCATTACTAACAGAGTCTTTCCAAAGCAAAGGCAGCCTTTATAGCCGCACAGAGCACAGTATTTCATATCTTCGATGCAAGTCCATATGGAAAAGGCAAGATTTAATGAAATTCAAGGTTATTGATATTATTTGCCATATCTACCCTATGGTATGTCTCTCTCTCAAGTCTTCCACCAGCTCAGAAATTGGAATGGCACTTGCAATATCTCAAGAAGTCACATACAATGTAAGAATATTCTCAGAAGGAATCATCACTTTGGGTCTGTCCATTGAGCAGAACACAGAGTTTTGATAATGTATTGCACATTTAACAAAATTTTATCTTTCAGTATAATCCGATTTGTTTGGACAGCTTTAATTTTTGTCCATGCATATTAGTATCTCAAATGTATAAATAATATCTCAAAGATTAACTTCTCTAGTAATCCTTTTTCTATACCAAACAGTACCATGTGTATATAAGTACAGAGGAGTATGATTTACATATGAATACAGGAAAATCGAAGGTCATTCTATTGTCACCAGGAGATGAATATGAAAAATACTATATTAGCAGAATCCAAGCAATTGTTCACAATTGGTGATTTCCAGACTGAAGCAAACAATAGTCTTCTTTATGATCACACTTAATTGCACCAGTGCACAATGATGACACACTCTGTACAAACCTGGACACGGAAAAAGACACCAGAGAATTTGTAGGCCTCAGCTGAGTGAGGGGAAAATTAATGGTCAGAATAGAAGAATTTTAAAAAATCATTAATACACACATACATGCATGCATACATATTTTTTAGCTTTATGTTCTCAGCAGAGTAAACAGAATAAAGGAAGGTGTCAGTGTAGATGGAATAAGAACAAGTGCAAAGAGAGAACTGTGGGGGAGAGGAAGCAAAAAGAAGCACACTCCTAAACAAGAGAGGAAACACTACTTGCTTATCCCTTTCCAACACAATAACAAACAAGCAAACAAACAAGCAAACAAACAAGCAAACAAACAAAAGGATTAGGAGCCAAGAATTACTTGACAGAAGGCAAGCCCCAAGCAATTATGGCTACTACAGGATATAGAAACCTCTCTTGAACTGGACTTAATAGTTTGACTTCTCCCTGGAATTGCCCCATTGTCCTGGGAGAAAGCTTTCTATGTCCTCACACTGAGGAATAGGTTTTAGATCAACTTTGTGCATAAAATACAGTTGGAAAAAAAAATCTCTTTAAAAACAAACAAAACAAGCCAGGAGTGCCAGTGCAGATCACATCAAAGCAATCAAACTCATTGGCCATCATTAATTGTTAGAACTCCATATTGCATTTATGCAGTTGATCACAAAGGCTCCCACAAACAAATCTGCATACAAAAGTACAAACATCTGTTTATGTTTTATAGGAAGTTCCTTTCCCACTGTAAAGGTTGAGTTTCCGCAAAGCTTGTTTCCCACATTAAATAGAAATGGTTCCAGTCTATAATTCCAAATAAAACAGTTCAACAAAACACAGAGTTCCCAGTTGGACCGCCAGGGATTAAAGAGAAGTGTTAAATGACTGAGTGGAGAAGTGGATGACTTTTCCTTCTGTCCCAGGGGGAGGATGAAGTGAGAAAGAGCGGGTGGGCTGCTTTCAGGGGTACAGGATCAAGAGCCCTCAAGCAGCATCTTGACATTCCTCCTCCTCTGAGCAACCTGGAGCTGCGGCTCATGGCCGGCGCCTTCCGGGCCCTTGTGCTGAGGCAGCTTCAGCCCCCTTCTGTCCCTCTGGCTGCTCACCAGCAGAGATGGCCAAGAGGATACACCGAGCCACAGTTTACATTTCACTCCATGCCTCTCACTTGGCTAAACATGAAGGAAAGGCTTTGGATGAAAAACTTTGCAGCCTACCCTTAAGTTTACAGCGGCCACTTATCCTGCCAGCTCTTTGAGTAAGCAACAACAACAACAACTACAATAGCAACAAAAACAAGACAAAAACCATTTTAGGAAACTAAAATGTAAAATTCAGAAAGACTCCACAAGACAGGTTCTTAGACTTATTTCCTTAGTCCTTATAAAAAAAATATCTGAACTTCTAATGCTACTGCTGATAAACTATTTAAATTGATTTTTAACTAAGGCGTGGATATGCATATATTTCACATGCCAGATTCCTTTAAAGAAAATAATACATGATGACATCAAAACAAATGGCTTAAAAAGAATATGAAAAAATGCATATGCATTCATATATATGAGGCTCAGGTTCCTCAGTTTTCTTCTCCTAACCCAGATAATTTTGTATTAGAAACCTACAGAATCACAATTTTGCTCTTTGGTTTTATCTTTTGTTTTCAGTCACTTTATTTCAAACTTTACTTTTATTTTTTAATGGGCAATATGCAACTGTATGTATTTTTCATAAGCTTAAGCCAAGAGAAACTTATGTCTGGAGAGAAACACAAGATCTGATTTCCTTTAAAAAGGAGTTTCGGTGGCAGAAGCCCAAATGTAAATATGCTTACACTGGCATAAAACAGTGTTCATTCTGTACTTATTGCACTTGAAGAACCAACATAAGCTAAAGAAGCAAAAATAGTAAACCCTCTCTCAAAGAAATGAATGGAACAGATCCTGGATCATCTGCAGCTCTATCTCTTTCGAAGCCTCCCAGACATGGTGCTGCTGGTTGTCACCTTTCCAAGCAAGCAAGGCATTCCCTGTTCTCTGGCTGCAAGACTGGGAAGTGGTCTGGGCTTCCCCGTGAGCCAGTTGAATCTACCCAGATAATTTCACTGGTTTCACCTGTCTGAGCTTCTTAGACACTGAGTGTTTTCAAAAGGCCAGAAAGCAGTACCATTTTAGAAGTACTGCTGATATTGGTAGTAAGACAGACAAAAGCACTTTTTTGAAACTAGCTACATGGACAAACAAAGCTGTATCAGCTCCCAGAAAAATCTAGCCTGCTCAGATACCTTAGCAGCAGTTTTTAGGCCCATCTTCCTTTACAGAAAATCTTAAAACTGGAAGTTGATCTAAGTCATCTTTAACATTCATTATTTGCAACTTTCTTACAAGGAAAGACAGAAAATTGATTTTTCTTCACCCACATTTTTGTTTTCTTTCTATGCAGCTCCTAAATCAAACCAAGAATCCCATTAATGACCATGACAAGATGAGAAATTATCACTAAAAAAATCTCAAATTACACAGCAATTGGAAGTACACTAAGTCTAGGGATACAGAGGTACTTTTTTCAGTCAACTCTTTTTGTTCTACCCCCAAAGAACCAGTATTGTAAGACATACTTGATTGCCAGTGAAAGGTGCTTTTACATAAGGATAACATAATGAATGCAAATGTTTGCAGTCAAAACTTGTTTGCAAGGCAGATTTGGGTCAAGTGAGTTCTTACTGTGTACATTCTTAATGCATACATTCTCCAGCAGGTACAGGTAAACCTGAGATTTCCTCTTCAGACTCCTAGTCACTCAAACCTTTTGAAGGACAATATTGCTTCTTTTAATTTTCTGGTCTATTCTATTTCATATTATTGCTTTCTTGATTCAAATCTTTAAACGCATCCTTGCTATTACTTTCTTTTAAAGTATATTTTTGCTTTCTTGCCTTCTTTGACTTTACTTTCTCCAGTCACGCATACAAGAACATCCCCATTCATATCTGTATTTTTTTGTCTCTTTCATCTCACTGGCTCCAATAAGTGCTTTCAAGTCTTAATTTATAGTCACCAGATCTGTGTAATCCAATTTTCTTTGTTTTAGCCTTTGTTCCTTCTCCGCTTGCATTTAACCTTTCATGCATTTTGAGACATAGAGCATATGAAAATACTTTACCAAAGACCTTTTTAAACTGCTTATATTAAAAGATGTGCTTTCTTAAGTAGCATTTCCTTCTAAAGGAAGGAAACACGTTCCCTGTGTTAAGATACAGGTATATTTCTCTGGCCTGAAAAGATTAAATACTCAGTTTTGTAGGACAGACCAACCTAGAGACGATAACATTTGAAACTACATCTCTCTGTTTCTTTTTGAGTTCCAGAACACAAAGTATTTCCATAATCCAAGGAGAAAGTTAAAATCTGGTTTCCTGCATTCACTTTTCTCATCTAAGGAACAATTCAAACAAGGTCAGATTTGTGCAAAGAAAAGCTGATTTGAGTGTTATTCATCTGTACCCAACACTAACTTGTTAGTGTAATCAACTTTATGTACTTTTGCCATCAGAACTATCTCAGAAGCCTGCAGAGATCATCAATACAAATGAAGTTTATCTAGATAAAGTGTGTCTGAGATTCCTGCTATCTGGATGACAAAAAAGGAAGATATTTTTATGTCAGGAGGCTGTATCAAGTCGCCAGTATACTCTAATAACCATAAAAACAAACTTTTAGTAACATCTGATAAAAATTACTATTGCTCTACTGAATACAGTAAACCAGGGTTTGGGTTTTTTTAGATAATAGTTCCCTAGATTAAAGAAGTGAGCAATATTAATGTTGGTAAGTATATTAATTTCCACGGGCTTCCTATGATACTGTGGTACTAAAACTCATTTTTTTCTACACATATAAAGCAAACAATCCAGCATTTGACTTAAAACAGTGCAAATTTGTAGTTGTCTTAAAATGCTATATTCAAATATAGTTACTTGCTATATATTGAGTATTTTGATTTTAATTAAAGCTTAGCAACCAAAGAAAACTAACTAGCCAGGTTATCCCAAAGAGATTGGATTTGAAACCCAACTGTGTGTAACTTAACCCCTATAACAATCATAATTTTGAAGAAAGATTACTTTAGGAAAAATACCAGGGTGCACAATAAAAAAATATAATCAAGCCAACGTATTTATTACACTTTTGGAAAAGCTGACTAATTGCAATCAGTAAAAATTTTAGGATCTTGATAAATGAAGAAACAGGATTACATTTTTACTGTTGCTTAATTCAACTAAAGTTAAAAATTCTTTAGTAGACTTTACTGATTTTCAAGGTTTCAGCCATGTAACACACTCCTGGAGCCCATTGTCTGACTCTTTTGAGGACTTTACCAGTTAACTTTGCTCTTGGTAACTCGAAGAAGAATTTCACAGCACAGATCCAGAAAAATCTATATTTTGTAGCAGATGGGTAGCACCTTTATTCATGTAAGCAATTCTTATGTGTTCTTTTGAGGTAAATTCTCAATGGCCTACTTAGAGTAGCCATTTTATTAAAGCCCTTTTTGCTTCCTCTGTCTTAACAGCTTTTAGAAGAAAACATTTTGGCTTTTTTTTCTTGTCTGATGTTCAGAAATAAGTATAAGGTTGTTTAATGTAAGTATGAGCAACTCTTTCCCACAAAGTTGTTTTGAAATTAAAAACTGGAATACAGGAGAATGAAAGGAATTTAAAAATGTTGCCTTAAGGCGTAAGCAATCACACTAATAATATGGAGGGTTAGGAAGGGACATTTACAAAGCTTTTCAAAGGCACTTCTCCCAGTCCCTTTCTGTGTCACACCTTTGTAAACACTTTTTTTCAAATTAAAAAAAATATGTCTTCAGAGTGCTGTCTTTTTTCTTTGCCTAGTCAAAATGCAAAGTTCTCAGCCACTTCCTTCCCAAAGTTTGTTAAGTAAAGAAAATTCTGAATACTTTCCATTGAATTAAACTTTTAAGTTAATAAAATAAGTAAGTAAAAAATAGTAGAAAGTGGAGGAGAAAATAATTATATCCTGCACACAGCATGTTCCCAAATATTTTAACTGCATGCACTTGACAGGTTCAAGACTGCTTCTTCCACAAACAAACAAAATGAATTATGAGAAAATTGCTCTGCACAGGAAAGACTGAGGAGGTAACTTTCAAGATGCAGAAAAGTATGCAGGTCTGCATTGCTGTTGATTTTCATAGCAAACAATTCCATTCCAAATCTTTAAAAACCTTTTGATTAATTGTTTACTACAAAACATTTTTGCTTTGAAAAACCCCAGACCCTTGTAAGAATCTAAACAAAAACCTAAATTGTGTACTACATAGAGCTAGGATGTTTATATAAAGTAGTCATTTCCAAAAGCAATGATTTATTAGAAACATATACTCTTATAAGCTGTTGCACCAACACTGCTGCTCGAAACTGAAAGTGCCACTATCTCCATTGGTTTCCTCTCGGTATGTTACGACTCAAGGGTATTTGATGTCTCCATAAAACTTTTTTTTTTCTTATTCCAGTGCCACCATACAGCAGTGTGGCTTTCTTAATTTCTTTTAGCACATCAAGTTAACTTGCAGCACTGTTTCACTCTGCACTTAGATTCTCCTAGCAGTATAATTTCCAACGCATTCTCTTTTCAGTTAGTATCACCCATGGCTTCTAAGACAAGAACACTGCATACTTCAAGAAGAAGAGAAAAAGAAAAACATTGTCTTAGGTAGCAATACAGGATGTAACCAAAAGTATGTATTCTATCACCATCTGCTGAAACCAGGTGGGGTAGTGACCCTTATCACCGTGGCACATATTATCTGCTAGTGGGCCATCTGTTAAAACCAGGTGGGGCAATCATCTTTATCTTTTCCACAACCCATCCTCTCTCCAGGAAGATATCATCTGCTAATGGGCCAATAAGTCCCACTGTATGACTGATAAAATTACATCATCCCATTGGGAGATGCTCCAGCCAGGGGGAGGAACCAAGCCCTTTCCTGCCTAGATAAAAACTGAGATTTGGAACACCAAAGTAGCCCTCTTTCCACTGGATTCCAGAGGAAAGCTGGACCTTTCCACATCATCACTGGACCTTCAGAAGAAAACTGCACCTTTCTACAGGACCACTGCTTCAACTGAACCACATCTGCCACTACAGGGGGACTGTAGCCACCATTTAATAGGACTGCTACCACCACCCTGACTGACAGGGTATCAGGTATTCTGACTCTGTCAGTGTTTTGGGATTGTTCTTTGTAATACTGCATTTCTATTTTAATTTTCTTAGTAAAGAATTTTTATTCCTAATTCTTTGCCTGAGAGCCCCTTAATTTCAATATTATAATAATTTGGAGGGAGGGGGTTTACATTCTCAATTTCAAGCAGAGGTTCCTGCCTCTCTTAGCAGACACCTGTCCCCTCTTGGTAAGGATACATCTACAACTCCGAGACTGGATAGTAGAACTTACTAGTCCTACTCTGAAGTGCCTTCTGTATTAATTTCTGTATGTCCCTGAAGAAGTCTCAGTGTGGGATGTTAGAATACATATAATGTTCCCCAATCATATCCAATTTCTCATTAAAACCCCCATGAACGTCTAAAGTTACAAAGGCGAGAACATTGAGTGCTTTGGAAAGTTTTGTTGTTCTAAATTCCTCAACCCCTATAAAACTGCAGAAAATTATCTCCTAGTTGTTAATTCAATCTTTTTGAAGAACAGTCTGGAAAAAGAAAAAAAGATACAGTTGATTACTAATCCACTAATGTACTTTTCTTTTTTCCTAGCCAGCTTGAAAGTGTCTTTATAATTGTAAAATGAACTTCTCTTTGGTGGGGGGAGAAAAGAAGAAAGTGAACTGGAAAAATGTAGTGAGTAAAGAAGCAAACAAATTTAATAATATCAGGATAAAACATATGAAGGTCAAGAGCCTGACAAAGACCTAGCAAAGGACGTTGAAATAGTATGTCTTGAGTACTTTTCTGAGATACATATATTCCTGAAGCTTAGAGTACAGAACTGCTTGCTAAAAATACCTAATTGCAAGGTAGTACTTTTGTGTTTATCAAGAAGCCTCATTTTGCATAGTTACCTAGTAAATGCCTTTCATAACTACTCATTCCAAAATCTGTTACAGGAAGTGTGGCAACTTTCCAATGTGAAGAGTTTCTTAAATATCACTTGCTTTTTTTGCTTCTTTATTACATAAACATAAAATCACAAAACAAAAGAAAACCCTTCTGACCACTACCAAAATACAGACCATATCTCAGTGTTCAACTCTTTCCCTAAATTCCTTCTTACATGGCTAATACATACCCTCCCTTTCACTCTTCATTTTAGTTTCCACATAAACTGGAAATTACACACCTTTGGCATTCTTTTGCTGCTGCCTAAATTCATACTTATCCTTCTAATACAGTGATTTAGAATTTACTGTCACTGTCAAAAGCCATAAATGCAATTGCTTAAACAGCCGAATAATTAATTCCCAAGCAAGATGTGTGCCATTCTGAGCTCCAAGTCCAGAACAAAGAGAAATTTTTACATAAATTCAGAATGTTTTTCTTTCTTACTGGCTTAATGGGAGCCACAGAGAAGCCACAGACCTTCATATGCCCTTCCACAAATAAAGCATCAATAACTGCAACTGTTAAAGTTCCAGATATGCCTCGAACTGCCATCTAACCTTAGAACAACTTCTATCAGTTACCAGAAAGAAGAAAAAAAAAAAAATTACCTAAACATCCAGAAAACAACATCTTGTTGTAATCTACATAGTCAATGTAGGGACAGACATACCATACATGACAGCTGGTGAGATTTCTGTATCATGTGTAGTAGTTGAAGTCAACAGTCAACAGCAATCTCAGAAAAAGGAACCATCTTGCAATGCTTATAAACATCTCCTTTGGTTTAATACAATATTTTTTTAAAAAATTCATTTACACAAAACCTCAACACATTAGAAAGAACTGAAAGGGAATCTACATAAATTCACATGGCATTGCTAACACCTAGAAAAGATTCCATGATTAATGCTGTACTACCAGTCTGTGCTATGCTGGACTAGTGGTAACAAATGGAGCTATGTCATCTGCCAGTCTTTTCGTGGTTAATCAGAATAAATCATCTTCTTTCATTTTTTTGCATTAAACAAAACCCATAAATATTGGAAAAGTAGATGCATTTTACCAATCACATACCAAATTCTCTCACAAACCAAACTTTACAACAGCCCTTTACAAATCATTTTACAAAACACATTTTGCTTCCTTTCTTTACCAAAAATAACCAAAAAAAAAAAGAAAAAAAAAAAAGAAAAAAAAAAAACCCAAGCAAAAAAACAAGTTATAATCTACTTAGTGTAGACAACTGGAACATTTAGTTTCTCAGCAAATCACTGGGACACAGGAAGTCCTTGTCCCTACTTCAGGGAGCTGATATTTTAACACAAGCTTCAGAAGTTCCCAAGGGTTCACCAACAATGTAAAAATTTAGGAGTAATGCTCTGAATTCTCCTAAAGGGTTTTACATTTTGAAAATGAACATAAAAAAGCTTCCCTCAATGTGATGTGCAAATAAATATGTTTACTACTTGCACAAGAAAAGGTGAGGGAATTCCAGATGAGCAGAGAGATAGAAAAAAAATCTGAGAAAAATAAATGAGAAATGCAATTGCTAAAAGCAAAATCTTATTGAGCTTTGAAGGTAAGGCGTTAGAAGACAATACAGGAGGAGCAAAGTGGGCAAATGACTCTGAACAGGGGAGTGACTTGGTGAGATTATTCTTGGTGAGATCAGCATGAAGAAATGCTCCTCTAATCTCTCAAATACTTCGCTGCCAAAACTTGGGCAATGGGAAAACACAGAGCTACAAATTAAGAGGTTGCTGCATTTTTGATGAAAACTTATCAAGGTTGATAGGAGCATGCTTTGCTTTCCACTATGATCAAGTGTGAATTTGTTCCCCACCAAAACAGTACAAGCTCTAAAATTACAAAAGCACTGTTAATGGTATTTAAAATGAGAGTAACCACAGGCATCTCTTCTGTTTGAATTTAATTTGGCAGTCCTGAGATAACATCTGACATTCCATTACCTTCTGAGAGTGTTTTTAGTTTTATTTACCATCACTTCCACTATTTTGTAAATGCTCGGGGTGCTTGTTCAACCTTCTGAATGAACCCAACATCTCCATCACACATCCTTCTCAGGTATTTCCAGCAAACTTTTGTTGTCAGAAACTGGAGGAACTTTTGTTAGGCTTGATTGAGGACTGGTCTCATGTCCACTTTTTCTTAAAACCCCCTCACTCTCTTGAAATTCATTTGGAATCAATTTGATTCCTTTAATATCCCAACTTCAAAAAGCTTCTTGCCTATTGCAGCAAAGAAAAGGTGCTAATCTTAGTTGTCACTGTAGAATACACAAATACACATCCACTGCATGCACAGAGTAAATAACAAACTCTATTTGCTATTTATTCTTACTGATCTTTTAAATTTTTCATGCTTCAAAGCAGAAGATTTTTATGGTACTCTACTTGAAGCAGCTGGTCGGCATTTTGAAGAGGCAACTAATCCTAGCTGAAATTATGCATCTTTTTTTAAAGATAAAGCTCCTGTAGACTCTTTATTATAACAAAAGAGCCAGAAGAATGCTACATTAACATTTATTTCTTGTGCAGTGGCAAGCTGGAATTTGCACTTCCTGGTTATTTCATCCAGTCTATAGAAGTAGGCAAACAGCAAATGAGCCTTCTGCTCATTTTAGTACTACTTGAACAGGCTTGCACACATAGTGCCTACAAGAAAGGATTATGCTTCACATTTCATACTGTTCAAATGAATCTCTTCCAGCATAAAAATATTACTATAAAAACCCAAACCAATCTGCATGTCTTGAGATATGAGGTCTGAATTGGTAAATAACTTTGTATCACCACATTCCCATCTGCTGTCACTGTAACAGTGCAAGTCCTCCCTGAGTTCTGGCTTTTTTTAATCCTGTACCTTCACACTCAGTGTTTCTCAATTCCTTCTCAAATCTTTCATCCTCATTTCCACTTTCCCTATGCTTCCTTTCTGCAGGGGAGGTCAGTGAGGAGCTCTGCACTTGGCCCACCAAGCCATTCTGCAAGCCAATCCCACTGCCCCTGCTCTCCCAGTCCCTGGGGATGAACTGGCTCTTCTCTGTTAGCAATGTGGAAAGCCATATTCCATGTGTTTATCTTAATTAACCCCTTATTCCATTAAAAGTTGCCACTGGTTTTACATGGCAGCTAGCAATGAAGCGAGATGATGAACTCCAGCACACCCTGGCCAGGCTTTCTCCCAGGCTGCTCAAGCCTAGACTGTCCTTCAGTGTACAGGAGTGCCTAATTCTTACAAATTCTCATCAGCTCAAATGAAGCAAAATCTCTCAGTACTCTAACTCCACCATCAGAGGCAGGGACAGGTGAATAAGCAATACACAAAATATAACTAGACAATTCGGGATAAACAGATAAGGATTTTCCTTTTGCTTTTCAATGCAAGTGTTTCTTCAAAAGGTTTGTTGTGGTTTTAAGCATGACAGGTGAGGAAGGGCTAGAAATGCTAGGCAATAGGAGGCCTGCATTGCAAGGATAACCTGTTCACCTCTCAGTCTTTTACTGCAGAAAAAGTATCAGAACTCAGGTCCAAGAAGGTCATAGTCAGACTTTGCTTACACCAGTTCTGTTCCTCTAGTCCTCTTGCACTGTTACCACTTTATTAATGGCTGGTTACAATAAATAGAACAGATTGCACTGCGACATAGAAACTAGAAACAGTTAAACTACTTAAATGAATGACCTTTCAGCAACTGCATTCACTGTGGAAGGAAGAGTAAATTTGACACAAATAGTTTGATCATTACTATGCTGTCATAGCACAGATTAAATCTCTATGTTTACGTATGATTTCATCAGGAAGTCTTCCACCATATTTTTTTTTGTATTTGGTGAACACTGCCTATAAGTCGCGATCTTTGAGTCTTACATGCAAAAAACTGTTTCTTGAAGGTAGTCCTCTATTTCAAAATACACATCCTTTCTACTTCAAGCAACAATTTAATAGCAATTCTACTCTATTCTCATATGCATTTTACTAAAAGACCTTCACCTCTCTGAATGTTATGAGAATTTTGTAGTCACTTTGTAAACCAACATCTGAAGTATCTCTTGGACTTAGACCATGATTCATGCGTGTGTACCTATAAGAAAACAAGTTTATACAAGGGTTGGTTTTTTTTACTCTCAAGTATTTGAAAAAGTTAATGAAAGTAATTTTTTCCATTTTTCTATGATACAGGCACAAAAACAATCCATTCTTTCATCGAGTTGAAGAAAAATGACCATTTTACTTCCAAGCAAGGAGGGTTCATATTTTATACTATGAACTGTTAGCAGTTAGCAAAGAGGGTTTATATTTTATACTATGAACTGTTTCAGATCTGCTTATAGTTTTCATTTATGGGTTCATGCCATAAATGAAAATGTATGCTTCTATATAATGATTTTAATCAAATAGCTATATGAATGAAAATATTTAGTAAGTAGCATATTTTGGTACACCTTTCCTCTTTTTTCATTTTAATTCAAACATTCCCTGGAACCTGAGTAGAATTCACTCAAAGTATCACCTCTGAAAAAATACAGGCTGTGGCAACCAAGTCTTCAGCATCCCCTGTTTTTCTTCTATGGATCTATTCCCACTACAAATAACTTGTAATATAGATCCAGCCAAAGTTTTCCCAGCCTAAATAAATTTTAGTCCTTGAGTTGTAAAATGTGACACATGCCATGATTTCAATGTTTTCTTTGAAATAATTAAAACAGTTCTTACTCCAGCCAGGTTAATCTCATTAAAAGTTTATTCCATAGAAGTTAATTCCATGATATTCATCCACTGTACAAGGGCTTCCTGTCTTTGAGACTCCACAGTAAGCAAATTAATAACCATCTACTTACATTAACAGGGATTGCACAGAATAATTATGTTCCATAAATAAATACTCAAGAACAGCTTACAAGAAGTACAACTTTCTCATTTAAATAAAAAGTATTTTAATTAAGCAAGTGCAACCATAATGCGTTATTATGGGGAAGCACTGCTCTGGAGCCAAGAGTTAAGAATCAGATAGGATAATGAAAGGCTGATGGCTCTTTAATTCTCTCTCTTAACTATTCATGCCACTCAACTGGTTGAGATATATTTGGAAAGCAGAATTCAGTCATCCTGCTTCAGAATTCTCTGACTCAGTCTCCACGAAGGCCTGATGGAAGACAACTCCTGGAGCAGGACTCTTGAATAAAGTGAAACTCCACCTCTTTTTGCCACATGGCAGGACAGCTTTCATCTTGAGGCCCACTGCTAATGGGAGTTGGTTTTGTTTAGCTCTCTACAGTATGAGACTGTACTTATTTATAGAGAATCAAATGGATCAACTACTCTTAAAAGAAACACAAATATATAGGGAAAGCCCTACAAATCACAACATGAACAACATGAGCAGTCCTCAGCTTTGTAAGTGTCCCACTCAGCACATTCATGTGAATTGGTGCTGACACAGAAATATGGGACCTGAATAAGGCACTGAATATTTATTCCTGTAGGTACAAAACCTGCATATAGTGAAACAACACTCATGTGAGGTCATTGTGCATGCTATCATCACACAGTTTCAGTGATCTTGCAAGGTAAATATTCTTCAGCCACCGACTTAAACTTAAAGTGAAACAAATTATCTAGTAAGTAAAACCCCTCTTCCCATGTTTCTCCCAACTAAACTTCCTGTCAAGTTTTATTGACATTCCAGTTTTTCTCTATTCACTCAATTCTGTTCTCTCTTTTTAGGATGGCAGAGGTTTAGGATTTTACGTGATCCTAGACATAGTTTTGGAAAGTATCATATAGAAATACCAATGTATATCATGACATTCTGTCCAAAATCTGCAGCCTTCAACAGAGCTGACTAGCATGTCTGTCCCTACACTGCCTCAAAGCCAGTATTTAAGGTTGTTTCTAAAGAGGCCATTCAGGCTGTGATGCAGAAGAACACCTTTTCCAGAATGGCACCAAGACTTTAACTGAAAACATTGATAGACAAACGATTTATCCATTAGGGGATTTTTCACTGGCATCCCATGCCGCAATGATTTAGATGCTTCTTGAAACACTTATGTACTAATGGTAAGTTTAGTCTGTTATTTACTATCACTTTTCTGATTACAAAAAGCTGCCATTTGTATTAATTTGCTATTCCTTCATTCTGCCACTCTCTATTTGAAACTAGTACTGGTAAATTTTTTAAGCTTTGGGAAAGTAGCCCTTTTTGAATCACCAAACATATATCTCAGGGGTTGCTTATATTGAACAAATTGTTCCTTTTTTTATAAGCAACCAATGCTTTGTCTTGAACTTCATTATGACAGTCCCAAACTGGATTCCTGGACTAAAAAATTATATTTCAATCATAATTTATAAGGTTCAATACATTCTAGAAAACTAAAATAAAACATCTCTATTTTAGAAACAAACATTATGTTAATACAATCTGCATGAGCTCTTCAGAATATGACTAATGTACTGAAGAATTTCAGTCTGAGACACTTCTTCTTATATATCACATTAAAAGCTTATGCAGTAAATAATTTCTTCCTTTTTTAAGCTTTTAAAAAAAAATCTTTAAAGAGTTGAAAATTAATTACATATAATTTTTCTATTTGCTCTCTTCTCTTTCTAATACTATTTAAGCTCTTCTCACCTTTCCCAATATATTAAGTATACCCAAGTACAAAGTCACACTGATCCTATTTTATAATCTCTATTAGTTATGAATCCTAGACAAGAGCATCCAGACTGTAAGAATATATACATAGTCTGTGAAGTACTATTTCTAAATGCATTCCAAATCCTCCCAATACAATAAGGCATTGTTTACATCTATCTGCAGATACTTTCAGTGAAAAAAAAAAATCCAATATGAATTCCCTACACCAGAAGCAAACTGCAAGAAGATATTTGGAAATCAGAATGGTTACATTAACGATACCATTAATGCCTCTGCACCACACAAAGTAAGATCTCCTCAATATCAGAGAAGAATCAAGTCATGTGAACACAAGTTCTGCAGCTGTGTGATATTAACACGGAAATAGCATATGAATTACACTTGTACCAATTTTCATTTGCTTTCATAATTCCGTCACATAATTCCAGTTTCTGTGACAAGTTTTCTTATTTATTTCAACTCTAGGCTTTACAGTTAGTTAAACATACACCCTGATGTATTATTCACATATAAATTCAAAAATTTTTAGCTCCAGAACAAATAAGGTTTCAAAATGTGGAAATTAAAATAAAGTTACCTCCAATCTTGACATTTTCTCTTCTTAAACCTGAGTTTGTAAGGTCTCCTCCTACCATCCTGAATGCTTTGAGTTGCTGGAAACAATGACTGAGTAGTCTTTAACATAATTTACAAGACTTGAAGTGCAAGAAGAAACCAGAAAAACAACCTTTCAAAGCTTTGTCTCCTATACAGACAACTCAAATCTTCCCTATTAGTAGGCTTATCTGAAGTCTTCTCTGGATCCCTTAACAATCTATATATAATTTAGGAAGGAAAGGCCAAAGGAATTACTTTCTACAATGATCTTAGCAGGAGTCCTTATTTACTAAAACTGTAAGATTTTCCACTTTTTTCAGTTCCCTGGATTCAACCTGTAAACTTTGCAGACTGAGAAGGAAATCTAAACACAGAAAAAAGCCAGAAGTTCTCTAGTTAAACACAGCTTAAGATGCAAAAGCAATGCTACTACTGTTCTTTTTCCAAAATATCGGTTAAAATACAAAAAAAGAGAGGAAATTTCTTTAATATTATGTTGATTATCCATCATAAATTCCTGGCAATGTTAAAAAAAATAAGTACATAAGGTCTAGCTAGAAAAAATACCCAAAATAGTGTCTTAAGCATGTCTTCAGTTCTTATTTACAGTTTTGGGGAACACCAAGACAAGTCTCCTGTGGCACATATGAGGGTACTTCCTTGTAACATGTCTCCATTTTGGTGAGACACAAACATGAACATCCCACAGTACAAACAAAATTCTACCCTTCAGAAAAAAACTGGTGTGACCCCACAGTGCTCCTAAGTATTCTGCTGTGTATTTGCACACACTTCAGCAAACCTCATTTATCATCCACACATCAGGCAAAATACATTGCAAATTTATTATACTGCCTAAAGGAAATAAAACACATTCTCATTATTCAAGTGTTCAAATTTAATTTCCTCTCAGTTTTTAAGTCTACATTAGCAGCTTATATTTCATTTAAACTTCCAGATAAACAGTAAACAATTAGCTTTTCATAAAAATGGCAAGAGAGTATCTCCTGTGCTGCTTGCATCACACTGTTTTTGTAGTTTTCAAACTTTCAGCTGGCAGTGCTTAATACATCTTCCTATTTGTTTTTGCAGAGCTATACAGCTCAGTAGTTTGGTAACATAAGATGGATGTTCAAATTAAATCATTTAGATGTTATAAAACATCAGACATTGTCTCTCCTCTCCCTTCCTTAAAAAGAAAAAAAACAAACCAAAACCAACCAACCAACCAAAAAAGACATTTCTGGAATGCACTTGCATTGCTTGGTGCAAGTAAACAAAGCACTGTATTAAATTGCCCTTGCAAGTACACTGCTAAGTAGTTACAAGTAAAAGCTTCTCCAGATTTGTAAAATGTAGTACAGCTGGGTTCCCTAAATTTCCTTTATCTATAGCTCTAACATTGTCCCTAAAATTACCCATACTCAAATGTTCTCTGTGGAATTCGACACGAGTCTTCGAACATTTTACAGAGGAGTTTAGCACAAAAACATATCAGAAAGAACAGCATTAGTTTAGAAATCAGCATTGTCATCATTACAAATCAGGATGTACTTTAGAAGCATGTAATTGATTTTCTTTTAAATTTTTAAAGACAACAATAAAAAAGCCACACAAATGTTGGAATCTTGTTCGCAACAGCAACAGTTATTGTTAACATCTGCTCTAAACATGAGCTAGAATATAAACCTTAATAATATGGATGAAAATTCCAAGATCCAATACAACTTTACAGAAAAAAGAAACGGATTTGTATGAAATGTTCCATGTCTCTTATGGAGCCAAAGGCAATTTTTAGCTTGGTTACATTTGAAAAGGAATCCCTGTGGTCTTGGCCAGCTCCACTCCTCTCTCTATCAAGCTGCATTAAAACAAGCAGGCAAAAAAAAGGCAGAGTGCCGCATTAGTGCCATCCTCTGCCTGGTTCTCTGTGGTTGCTGGCTGCTCACTGAGCACATGGATAATCTGACACCAGCTCCAAGTATCCCTGTTCCAGATGGCTGCTAGGGGACATAAGAGTGATAAGAGACACTGGCAAACCCCAAACACTATGGGACCAGTTAACACAAAGGACATGAAGATGCATCACAGGTCACTCCAGTATTGGTACAAGCCTACATCTTAATCTAATGAAAGCAAGCAACCACCTTAAAAAGGAGACTGAAAGCTGAAATGCCTTTCAAGAAAGATACATGTGCATAAATTGGGGAAATAAGGCAGGTGGTCTTCTACTCTTTCCCAGCCAAAGGAACAAGATTACTCTTTTCCTTCACTTGGGTTCAGGGGTTTGACTGTTGCAGTTTATCACTACCTAATATTCAACATGTTGAACAAACACCAATCAGCCAGTAAAGGGAAAATTGCTAGAAAGCAAACATACAGGCAGGGTACCAACTAAGAATTACAGTATAATCACAGCTTCAGCAACACACAAACTGAGATAATGGGATTCACCTGGTCTTTCTAGGGAAGAAAATTCTCTGCCTGTGATTCCAGATCAGCCCAGACAGACCAACCACTTAATTTACTGACAAATATCTACTATCTTATATTGTCTTTGTTAAATAAAATTATCTGCCTTGATAGGCACTTACAAATTCAGACTTCCTAATAAAAAAGCTCCTAGCTGAGAGGACAGTAAGAGGCAGACTCAACTGTGTAAGTCAGCTATCCAGACTGCAGCTACCCTGCAGCTCCTTGAGCAGAGACTGCTCCACTTCCCTACGACGGGGAAAACCACTCCACTCCTATCCTATCTACTCCACTGTCCTATCTAGCCCTATCCTATCCACTCCTATCCACTGCCCTATCCTAAGCAAGTCTCGGTTTGTGAAACATGTTACAGGGTAACCACTGAGCATAAGGACTCCTGAAAGGCAGCTCAGAGCACCAGAAAGCCTCAATATTTGCAGATCAGAAAAACTATGAGCAACTCATTATTTAGCTGGCTCTTAGTAAGGACCAGGACTACTCATATACTCCCAAGTAAAAGCTCATCTTAGCTTCTGGTACAAACAACATTATATTGACTTTAGCTTGGTTTGTGCTCTCAAGCTGCAGGCAAAGACTCAAATTTGTCAGTCATTCCCCTGAAATAATTTACTGCTTCTTCTAAACTGTTACCTTCAATTACATCAGTGTGGCTTTACAGTCAGTGAAGCAGGCTGGCATCCTAAAAATACCGGATAGGCTGTAATGGTTTCTGAACCATCATGTCTTACCACACCACTGAAATTCAAGAAGAAACACAAATACAGTACTTATAATCTTACCTACATGACATATTTAAAGTCTTCTATAAGAATGGACTGCTTCCTGCACTCAAAATGCCCTTCCAGGGAAGGATCTCAAAAACGGGAAGGCAAAGGATCCCAGTCTAGTTTCTCTTCAAAGAGGTGATAATCTATTGGTTCATCCACAAGACAAATTTCAGATTTTCCAGAAATGAAGCTGATGCTTTGGAACAGAGAATGTACTAAACTACTTGTTTTACATAGCCATAGAGAAATTATTCTCCCATTACATCACTCCCAAAAGGTTATTGTAATGATACCTCATTAAGAAAGATTAAACTAAAAGGCCTCCTAGAAGTTAGGTTTTTCTCCTTAGATGAGATTTTGATACTCAAGTTAGCCCAGTAAGTAACGACTCAAAGTTGAAATATTAAGCCTTTTTTTACTGTATAATATTAAATTAATAAATTAAATTATGCTACTGTATAGAATGCCAATATAGTTTCTCAGCTTTAGTCCTCTGAGATTATATCAGCAAAATATAAACTCAGAAAAATTAGAACAAATTTTAATATATTTGGACTGTATAAAATAAAACATAACATGGATCTACCTCTATATAGACACTTCACCTTGGGGGCTTTTGTTGGGTTTTTATATATTTATGCATACACAGAGGTTATAATGTAAAAAATTTGCTTGAACATCTGAGCATAGTAATAGAGAAATGAAATTTCACCTTTTAACATTAGAAGTTGAAGTAATCTGCACTTTTCCAAGAGATTTAGACCTCCACAAATTATTTCAAGCAACAAGATTTTTCTTGTATGGTTGTTTGGTGCTTAGTAGATAAAAAAATTATATATCTATTTCTAAACCTATTTAAGTATTTTTACTGTCACTATAACTGCAAGGATTTGCCAAATGTGTTCTCCCCTTGACATCTTTGCTACAACTGGTCACCTCTGGAATAGTCAAATACTTTACAGGTTAAGAGTTTCACGCTTCTCCTGTCTCCAATTTCATCTTCCACTCTACATAAACTTCAACCTGCTCTCTTCCAGAGCCCTATTAAACTTTTCAAGATGTTAGTTTAACCCTCTATCTTTTAAGGATGAGAATTAACTTCTTTTTTTCTTTTTTTTTAGCATTTACTAAATAATACAGTGATGTTTTGGATTTGGGTGGAGTTGTTTTGGCATTTTTTTTTTTTTTTTTCTTTTTTTTTTTTACTATATCCAGCAAAGACAACAGTCCTGCATCATTAACACTCAAATATTTGTTGTTCCCTACTGCCTTGCATTTATACATACAAGTATTGTTTATTTAAATCCCTTGGAATCTTGATCTTGATTGTTTCCAGGAACACAGGCAGATCAAGCTAAGTAGAGTAGGGAAATGCTTTGAACAGTCTGTCTGAGACCAGAAGAGGCTTCCACAGCAGAACTCCATACCCAGACCAACTCAGCAGCAATCCATCTCCTCAGAGAGTTCAGTGATTGCTCTGACAAAGTAACAGATAATCTGCTCAACTAGTCCCTTCCAGAAGCATCAAAAGCTCAGTTTTGTTGTGTTTCGCCCAAAGATGAAGTAATGCCACAGAGCCACAGAAAACTACACTATGAACAGAGACAGCTTTATGCCAAAAAGCATTTGAATTTGTTTTATTAAAGTATTTACAAAATAAGGAACTTAATCCAGAAGTGAAGGATGGAAACTTAATGAAGAAGTGAAGGATGGAAAAGGTAGTAGGAAAAATGAGAGAGTGACAATAGCAAAGGCATGCCTGGTGCAAGATAGAAGATCCCTCCACAGAATTAATACACTATTTTTATACTTAAGAGAAAGGGTATTGATAACATTTCAACAAAAATTAGGATTTGAATCTAAAGGCAACTTCTCTCACTAACTTCAGGAAGTGTTAGTATTTTGCCTTGGTGTCAGACTGAAAAATCATACAAAGACTTAATAATTTCCATAAACTGGAATGATAAGACCACCAGTTAGACAGTCAAGTAACTGGCTCAACAAGTGTCATTCCACAGATGATCTCAGTATCTTCTCTCCCCCTCCCCATTCCCTTTTTACCAAGGAGATTTAAAAAAACAACAGAAATCTGTAAGATATCATGCTTAACTTCATCTGTTAAGGCAACAGGGGAAAACTAATAATCCAAAAAAAGCCCTCTCTCTTAAGACAGAAGAAAAACATATAACACAGGGATTGTATTTTACCTACTGGTGTCCTACTGGGATCTGAAGAACAAAAGCATGTTAGTCGAACAACAAAGCAACCCCTCCAGCAATACAGAAAAGCTGGTCTCACTCTTCATTACCAGAATCAACTTACATTTAGACACAAGGCAGTTCTACCGTCTCTTCCTTTCAAATACAATTTAGATTAAAAGCCGGTAACATCACATACTCAAGTCCTCCAAGTTAGTAAATTTTGAGAACGCTTCCAGAACTTCACATAATCCCCCTAACGTAACAGTCTCTAATTATATGACCACTTTTATCTTTCAAGATCACTTAGTTTTAACTTTCTGGAGAGGAGGCTACATTACATTGTTTTCTTATCATTAATCAGTGATCATAAGCCTCCATGTCTTTCTTACTTGACTAACCCAGAATACTCAATTTTCAGTTTCCCCTACTTTAGTTTTAATTAAATTAAACAAAATTAGGTTATTAATAAATATTCAAAATTGCTTCAATGGAGTGCTGTAACTTCCATTTTACAGAGAGAGACAAAAAATTAACAACCTAAAGTCCTCACTCCTTCTAGCAGAGACTTGCTTTGTTCCTTTCTCTCTAGCTTTCCTTTCCAAAATACATAACACTCAGTTTTGTACTTCAGAGTTTCATAAAACAGATAGCAGTGACAGCAAGTATCAACATGGAAAAACACACAAATATGCACTTTTCCATACAGGAAACTCCTGCAGACTAATGAATGGATAATATGTGATGAGTTTATATTGAAACATCTAAGAAATAAAGAAAGACATCATGAGATCACTAATTCAGACAGAACACCTGAAGTACTCAGCTAGCCAAAAGACCAAATGACCAGAAGGAGCAACGCTTTTCCTTTCCAAGCACTCACAACCAAAAACAGATAAGGAGAGCAAATTTATAAAGAATACTTGAGACCATACATTGATGGGATCACAAAAAGTAGCATTGCCATATCAAACTTTGCACTCTGAAATGCAAGCTATTAAACTCAATCATCTTCGACAAGAGAAAGAGATGTAAGTATTGGCTTCTGCAGGAAAAAAACAAACAGTCCTTTCCTTGCATTTCTGGTTCACAGCACTTTTCCTGGCCCTGCCTACCTGAGTGGATCAGCTAAATTACCACTTAAATATCTTGGAGAAAGAAAAAAGAAGGCTTACAAGCAATTGTAGGAACGAAGCAACTTAAACACAAATTTTTGTAACAAAGCGCCATTTATATCCCATGGGCACGTATCAAATGTCCCTTGCTTTAAGATCTACAACATCTGTTCTCTCCTCAGCCTTTTATTTTTAGCTAGCTATAGATAATCTCATATAAATACATCTGGCCTCAGAGAAACCAGCTGCAAGATGCAAATTTTACTTAATGGAAAACATTTGGGGGATTGTTTTCTAGCTGTTCCTTCCCAGACAGTCTCACTCTTCCCTTCCTCAAGATGGACTGAGCTCCACTTCTTCATGTGAGTAACCGAGACTTGATTCAAATACCATGACTGGGCATATACACATCATTGTATTTTCAATGGTAAAAACTCAGGTGCAACCTAAATTTTAAAGTCGAAGCACTAAGACTTAAAGCCTTCAACTGTGGACCCTTCCTTTTTGCCATCTCTCCTGTCATCCTCCACATCCTACTTGAAAGAAAATATTATTGAGAAACTATGTTCTGCAAATGGATTTTCCAGTATTATGCAAATATATATTCCAGTGTTGAATAATCAACAAACTCCAGAAAACTACTGCAGTTAACATTAGAAAGCAACCCTCTAAACTATTAAATGCACCATTTAAATTCATTGTGTTAAATACTTTCTCATTCTGACAGAGTATTTTGAAGCCTGACTCACAGTTTGGATTACCGTATCTAAGGGAGGCAACTGGAAATGGAAAAGCTAACATCCACCAGCCTAGCTATTTTCTATATACTGTTTTTATATTAGCATTTCAAAGGATATATGAATTAGAAATCAGCTGTCTCCAGATGTGCAGTGGGATTCCAGTTACTCAAAAAAACCTCACTAATTATGTCAGGAAATCCAAGAACAATTAATCAGTACCTCCAAATTATTTAATACACTGTTAATGACTATGCTATTATAGCTTGCAAAATGCTTTTTAAAATCACAAGTGATGATTTAAAAATGCTCACACAAACACACTTATGGCAACGCACACAGACTCCTCTTAGGAAGTACTAATTACATTGGTAGTCACCACGCGTACTATGGCAGATTTTGTGCATTTTATCACACCCATAACAACAACAAAAAAAATCTTTTATTCTTCTGTTTCCCAAAACCTATCAGCAATGTAATGTTACAGTTTAGTTAGCCAGTGTTACCAGAATCCAGGCAGAATATTCTTTTCTGGGTGAACAAGTGCTAGTACCCATTCATATTTTGGCACAAGCTTGTTCTTTAGCAGCTTGACATTAAAGCAGAACAGCAGCTTTCTGCAATAATGACCTACCATGTTATTTTAATATGAATATGTTTTGGACACTGAATTAAAAAAAGGGAACATTAAAACAGATTACAATTTTTCCTTATGATGCCTCAAAACATGTAGTTGAGTGCAATAGATAAACAAACATACACAGTCAAAGTATAACTAATTTCCTTCGGAATAGCCTTCTATTTTGCAGAGGCATTGAAGGCTTTGACTTTTGGAAGGAAGCACTTCGGAGAATGCTGAAGGTTAGATTTTGTTATGTTTTCTCTGAATATTTATTGCAGAGAACACAGGCTCCTGAGAAAAATATGCTTTTCTGTTGGTCCTCATTTTTCCCAGCAGACAATAGTTGCTACTGTCCAGAGTTTAAATGACCTTTGCCCTGCCCTCCTACTTTGTTTCCCTTAGGAATGTCATTCATCCTTTTGTAATACTTTGCAACTCATTATTGCCTTACTTTTTCCTGCCACTTTTGTTCTGGTCTTTAAAAGAGAACATACACACTGTTTCAGTCTGAGGGGAAAAAAAAATTGAAAAGGAAATCATTAGGACCTGGGAGAATGTCCAGAGACAAATATTCATGTTGAACTTCAATGTAATCTGAGTTTTTACCCATAAATTTACCAAAAATAGTTAATGAACTAGCTGTAGACACAAATTACCCCATTAAATACAAAATTTAAGGGTATTTCTATTTGTTCTCATTATGTATTCTCTCTCATTGTTTCCATGTCTTCATCAAGATTCCATCATGCACTTCTAAGGGAAAAGAGTTTGCATCCCCCACCCATCTCAAACCAGTCTATATGTGATCTTCTTACACTAACACCGTTCCTAAGAAAATTCTAATTTGTTTAGAAGATACATAATCCTTATCTACATTCATAGTTTTCACAACATATCCTCACTGTTGCTATTACATCTTCTGATACACAGACACGGAGGAACAAAGGCAGACCTCCTGCTTTTGTAACACACCTGTGCAGCTAAATATTAAAAGACTGAACTTCTTTTAATAACCACTCCTCATGTATATAGAGGTACAATATGTTTCTTTGACAATTTCTTTGAAAAAGTACCTGAAAAGAATAACTGCAACTTCAGAGTCTAAAGGGTAAATTACTTTCTCAACAACTATACAAGAACGTCATTTTCACAGTCAGTAATACAGGCTAATAACACTTTCCTTGACCACAGCTCTTTGCCTAGGAATAGTAAAGATACTGGTAATAAAACATGAAAGTATCCAAAGGTTAAGGAAAGTGGCAGATGCAAAAGTGAAAAATTGTGAACTACTTTAGAACTCCTGCATATTGAAATATACTTTGGCAATCAAACCTAACTTTCAGAAATACATAAAAAGGGAATACAAAGCTTAAAATAATTAGCTTGGATAATCTTTCTAAAAAATAAGCATTACACAGAAACATTTACAAAAACTTACTGTTACAAAAATAATACAGAACATTATAAACAATGCATTGACAATTTAGTTAACCCAAAGAGATAGTCACAATTTAAACCATTGCCAAAACAAAAAAGGTTTCTAGAGGATATGGCTGGGGCAACACTAAAATGATTCAAAATTACAACTATCTACTGTGAACCAGCAACCCAGCCGGAAAAAATATTTTTTCTCCTTTTCTTTTAATTCACCAGATTATTTTTCCCCATGCTGGTGCTACATACTAGCAAGAAAAATGAAGTCTTTGTTTCCAGTGTTCCTTTTATTTATAGTTCTGTGCCTCCCAGAGCTCACAGCCTCACGCAATGAAAACTGCCACTGGAAACATTGCGACATCGTGTCAAATCACACAAACAGTTACTTGCACATCACGCCCAACTGTGGAAAATCAGAGCTCTCTCCTATAAAAGGGTAGCTGATATGTTGCACATGGTATTTCATTCTTTATGGCTTTTATTTTCAGATTTTTTCAATCTCACTTAATAGCCCAGCTGCCAGTCACCGTGCCTGTAACCAGTGAGAGGGTTTCATACAGCTGTGATTGCCAGTTCCTGCCTAACATCAGGATTTAAAATGGACCCTCCTGCAATCCATCCCTCAATTCAGAGCATCACAACTTTTGCAAACAAGTAAGTGCAAAGATCAGCCCAAATCATTGGCTGCTTTGCCAACTGGCTCCTCATTCCTCAGGCTGAAATCCTTGGCAGTTCAGCAGAGATGCTCTTGTCTGCCTTCCAGCTGCCTGCTGGGATGAGCAATATTTACCATCTTACTCTTCAATCAGAGGGTAACAAATAACAGCGTGAGTTAAAAGGGACCAATTCCTATTCCAGCAGGAGTATTTGAACTACTGTCTTCAGGGAAAAAATTCAAATAGCCTCCCACATACTCACCAAAACTCAACATTAAGAGTAGCTTTAATCTTTTAGATGCAGCAGTGAAAATCTCCAGCCACTTCAGAGGAGAAGCAGTCAACAGCCTAACACAGAGTGTCTTCTCGAGAGCCCAGCTGCTGGCAGGACACAAACCTGCTCTGCCGTGAGTTTTCTTCTGGAAAACTGTTCAGCATTTCAATGCTGGAACACAATAATGTGAGTCACTCTACTTGAGAGCATGGTTTCATTTCAGATTAATCGGGGGAAAAAATCCTTCTACATTTTATAACTACAGTCTTAAATTTTACATTCATACATGATCATTTAGGATTAGATACGCACAGGCCTTAGTGCTTTTAAAAAAAAATCATTACAAATTCATGTCTGCACAATTCAACATGTAAGGTAAATTATGCACCATCTATCAGACAAACAGCAATTCCAATCATATTTAGTGTGATTTAAACACAACTCATTTTTTCAACTGCATTAGCTATATACAATTCATACAGTTTTCGCATTAAAATGTCCCATCTATTCTAACTACTAACACCAAATGACAAATCTAAACTAAAACCACTAATTAAGAAGAACTGGAAAATTATTATATCAATTTCAGTTTGCCTTATTCTTTTACTAAAACAGGCACTTTTTTAAAGCAAAACCCCAGAGAGAAGTAAAAATTAAATTGACTGTGTCACAATATTTTACAATAATTAACAAATTGAAACTTGCAAAAATAATTTTAAAAGTCAATGTACTTCATACCTTCTTGCTATAAGTCCCCAAAAGGTACAAAACAAGTCTGCTTTTAAAGGTCAAGATGATAGCATCATGCATACGTGATAGATCATACACTTTTCCCATGTTTCAATAAAAACAAGAATAAATTTTACCAACAAACCCCTCTAAATATTTAAATTTCTTAATTCAAAAGTGATACCT
This sequence comes from Luscinia megarhynchos, assembly GCA_034336665.1. Taxonomy (NCBI): domain Eukaryota; kingdom Metazoa; phylum Chordata; class Aves; order Passeriformes; family Muscicapidae; genus Luscinia; species Luscinia megarhynchos. The sequence goes on along the minus strand of CM067566.1, from coordinate 37,098,943 downwards.
TAAAAAATACAGTCAAATGTAGCAGTCATTGAAAAAGCTGTGCATTTTGGTTATCATGGAGCTTTATTTCAAGTGGCAAATCAGCTTAAAAAAACCACTCTCAATTTTAAACAAAAATATTGGACGCCACAGTTCATGGTTTACACTTACGGTATAAAATTTGCCTCAAGCAACCCAAAACATGCTATTCTATCCCTATTTTAGATAATTGTAGTAACTCACAACAACATGAAATGCTAATAGATTTCAAAAAAGGAGAGCAAAATCTCTGAATTTTAGCAGTTGGAACTATTAGTAGCAACAGAACATAATGCTACTTCTCTGATCACTTGAACAAAATTTGACAGGATGTTTAACATCACATTCTGAAATGATGCATACACACTGAATTTTAGCAAACATCCTGCTACAGAATTTTTACAAGTAGTGTGCTAATGTACATAATTGGTTAATTCAACTATTTCTACTCCACAGGATAAGACATTCTACACTGATCCTCCAGATTTCCCTAATTAGCCGAAAGTAAAGCATTGAGCTCTGTGGGGTTATCATGCTTATTAGCGATCAATTCAAGGATAGCTAGACTTCAAAAGAAGCACCATGCTAAATAGAAAAAAGTCCTATTTGCGTGCATGGTAGCAAACCAGTTAGAAGAAACCTATAAATATACCACATATCTTAGGAAACATTCATTAAAGTGAAATTCATACAACAAAATTTTAAAAAACATGACGAAATTATACAGAAGTTCGATTTTATTCTAATATACATTCTAACATAGAAAACCCAATGTTTCAACTACAGTTACTACACTTAGAGCATCTCTGTAGTGATTTAGTATGTACTTCTCTTTTATTGATCTCAGAAGAGTAAACTGAAACACATGTACCCAAGATTTTAAAAACTGTATTATAAGATCATATAAGGCAAGTAATTAAGGACTGCACATGAAAAAGGCTAAAGACAAGACTCTATGCTAGTTTAATTACAGCTTTCTGAAGTAAATACTCAACTGCATATTACTAAAACTGTATACATACAGCTACAATAAGCAAAAGACCATTTTTCTGTTTACTGAATGCATAATAGAAAAACATTAATTTAAAAAGAAAAAAAATCACAAACATAGCAGGCTATACAGGTAATCTAGTTTATGCTAAAAAATACCTGATTTATATTGCTGTAATCTACAGGGAGTTTGTAACCAATTTTGCCAAGACTTGTCTGTGTTATTTTAATATTCTGTTTGCCATTGGGAAATTTCTATTCATTCCATTTCATCAGTACAATGATTTCCATTTCAATAAGTATGTAGATACAATCTTTAAAAACTCATTTATGAGTAAGCAAATTTAATTTCTTGTATTACAGAGTTCAAGAGCAACATATATAATTTTAAAAATACCACACAATATTTCAGTGTAAACGCCATCACTATGCAGTACTTCCACGTTTGAGATTTCTTATCATACCCACAAAGAAGATCTAAATGTGTTAGAAACCAAATGTTTTGTAAGTACACAAATTGTACATGCTCATTTCATTAAAAAAGAGATATGCAGGTTTTATGGAAAGACAAAAATAAAATAAGAGCAGACCTGCTCCACTCACTCCTTAAAAAAATATTTTTTTAAAAATCAAATTAAGCCTCAAAATACAGTTAGAAATATCACATCCAAAGACCAGCTCTGTTTGCTACTACTAGCTAACTCAGAGCAATGCAAGTCCACTACTGAAACCAGTAATCTGTAATTTCCATAAGAAACCACAAAGCCACAGAATGGTTTGGGTTAGAACAGACCTTCAAGATCATTTACCTACAACCCATCTGCCATGGGCAGGGATACCTTTCACTAGACCACATTGCTCAAAGCCCCATCCCAGCCTGTCCCTGAGCACTTCCAGTGCTGGGTCATCTACAGCTTTTCTGGGCCTCCTGTTCCAGTGTCTCACCACCCTCACAGCAGAGAATTTTTCCTAATAGCTAATGTAAATTGACCCTCTTCCAGTTTGAAGCCATTCCCCCATGTCCTATAACACCACATCCTTGTAAGAAGTCCCTCTCCAGCTCTCTTGTAGGCTCCCTTTCAGGTACTGAAGGTTGCTCTACTGGAAGGAGCCATCTCTTCTTCAGACTGAAGAACTACAATTCTCTCAGCTTGGCTTTATGGGAAAGGTCCTTCAGGCCTCTATTCACAAAAAAAAATACCTGCTTGTGTAAAACAGTACTAATTTTAATCCTTGTTTCAGGTGCAATTTTTGCTAAAAGCTTAACATGAAATAAATAATATTTAATGCATTTAATAATTGAAAAATAATTAGCTTTGGCAAGCTTTCTGTAAATTACAACAATGGAGATATCTAGTTGCACAAGCTAGAGAAATGCATTATTTCCTCTTTTAGAGCAAGTACATGGATGTTTCCTCATTCCAATCTAAATGCAGCACAAGATGATTTTTGACTCCCCTTAATCTTAGGCATGAAGTAAATAAGCAGTGGACAATTTTTTTTTAAAGGAAAAAAAATTTTATATTAATTTCACAGATCAAGAAATAAAGACTAACTCAAGCTCTCTGGAAGACATTACTACACCATCTAAAATGTTATTGCTTCTATTTTCTACTCCACTTTCCTGCTGAAGATTATAGTCTGGCAAGGACAATAGGAAAAAAATCCATGTGCTAGCTTATGGGCAGGCACAGTTCATAACCTGCCCATTAGCCTAAGCTGACTATCAGTAACCTTCAGCAGAAGACAGGAGTGATAACAGTTGAAATTGCTACAGATAAACCTATCAAAGATCATGATTCAGCACACAAAGTGATCTGCCCAATGTCATATATTCAGCTTAAGAGCTGGAACTTAACAGTAGCTTATAGTCATAACTACAAGACAGCTTTCATTAACACACTTTATTACCCAGGGCAAAAAAATGACGTTTCTGAATTCATCCTGTAAATTTCAGTTTATTTCTGAGTGTTTCCAGTCCTTCCTTCTTTTTCCATAATGTCCAACTCCACCCAAGCCTACAAAGAGTTAGAAAAACTCCACAGCCTACCAAAAATACTCTCTCTTGCAATATAGAAATTTTTCAAATTCACATACTGTTATATTTTCATATGGCTGGCTGGGGAGCAACCTTGACCACAGGAACCTGAATTGAAAGAATACTAGATTTGGTCTAAAACACTGATCCAAGCTCATCTCTTTCAGCAAATTCAGTCGGAGTTGATTCTTTCTACCCATGGTAGTATGCTTATTTTGCTTTCTTTTAAAAAGTATGAATTCATCAGAGGTACTTTGTAACATATGTAACACTGGCTGAATGCATAATACACCAATATTTATGAATGTATGAGTACAATAGTTACTAAATATAGTAGTATACTGATGGTGCTGCTGTGTCTCCATGTTCACCTACAGGCTGAAGTGAAAATTTCCTAGTACACCCTATCATTTGTTCCAAAGGAAACAAGTGTCATCCTACGTCTGAAAAAATGTTCATTTCACAGCTTGCTACACTTATTGCAATGGACAGTAGGATAAACTACTCTGGTAAGAAACTTAAGCAGAGAAAGCAAAAACAAATGTGTGGTGTGTAAAATGCATCATTGACTACGGGAGACAGTCTTGTCAATCAGATTCAATCCAACTCTCCTTGATCCACTCAAATGTACTTGAGAATTACAGGCCTCAACTCCCTGTCTGTTGGGGATCTAAATGGTAATCCAATTCACTAAATATATTTCAGAAAGTATTTTTGTATCATAAAATAATCTGTCTACTAAGGGCTCAGACTTCAATGGCAAGAAATGAAACACCAAGAAAAAATGAGGAACTAATAAAAGATTATTTGTTATCACTCTTCTCCACAAAAATTTATAAATATTTGCATCACCTCTTTTATAAAGAAATATAACTTGCCATAAGTTTATCCACCAAGTAAATGACTATTAAGAAACTAAAAAATTCTTATTTGATAATAACTTATTTGCCTTTTCCACAGTTGTTTACAGAATGTGTCCACTGAAACTCATTTTCAGTATCATCATTTCACTCATACATTTAGAGAAAACAAGAAATACTAATTTTGCCACAATAGAAATACTAGATTAGAAATAGTACTTAATCCTTTCCCACTACTACTAAAGTTATACATTTTTAAGAGCCATGTTTAAATTATGTATTAACACATAACAAAGACCTGAAATCTTGAAGGATCCAGCGGTTCTTTCCTTATTTATACAACTGAAGATTACAATTAATCCTATTTTAAAGACTTCTTCATCTACATTTAATTTATAAATAAGACCAGTCCATTCAAGATGAAGGCAGCAATTTGCCTCGTCAATCACTGCCACACCTGAAAATAATTCAGGGGCAGGAACTACAGGATAGCTAATTGCTTCTGTCCCAGTAAATTACAAAATGATCTGTAATCAGAAATATTACTAAAAGCAGCAATTTCTACAAAAGCTTGGAATCCTAAGCTCTCCCTGTCTGACACATCAGGTTTTCATCAAAGAAAGATTTCTCATCCACATCTGTCAATGAATATTTAATCTCACGTTATTTGATACTATCCAGTATTGAGTTTTAAAAAGTTTATAGTAAAATAATGTTAAATCAATTTTGAGTATTGAAACTACAAATTCTTTTGGAATACCAACACAATACTGAAAGCAAATATAAATTATCTTACAAAAAAATAAGACAGTATGGGAATTCAAAATGCCACATGGCACTGAATTGTTCACCCAGCCAGCATGCTGACAGCTCTTTCCCTTCCACCTTCTATTTGAGTTAATGAAATAGACTGATCCTCATCTGAGAAATCCAGGTTAATCCAAGTACTGACAGTCATTCATTGAAAATTTCTTTTTTTAAAATTGTGCCCTCTAAGGTCATTGAGATGCTTTTTAAGAGGCAAGAAAAACTAAAAGCTCAAAATTTTTAAACTCCAACAAAAATAATTTTCTTACTGCGAGTGAAAACCTGCTTAACATACAAGAAATTTTGGAAACATTTAGCCTACAATTATTATTCACTCTACAGATGATCTTTAGCTATGGCTAAAGGCTTTTGTGCCTGATTAAAAATTCCACTTTTTACTTACTTTATATCTATTTCAAATCTATTATATCATAATTTTAGCATACTACCACCAGTGGCACTTACAATGCTCACCATATTAAGCACTTAAAGCAATTTCACCTTTGAGAAATTAAGGGAAAAAAACATCCTCCATGCTGATTTGGAGGCATCTGTTGTAAAGTAATACTAAATGTAGCTTATCTTCTTGAATCAGAGATGCATAGTAGCCCTGATAGTTGTTTTACTCCTTCTTAGTTTTCTCCTGACTCAAATAATTATTTTTCTTTTTCTGGCATGGCTTGCATGAGTAGAGATGGCTTACAGCTCTTCAGCCTGTAGCTGGGTGGATAGTGGCCACTTCCCACAAGCAAGAGTCTACAGCCCCAACATACTGAAAAATAAAAGACCTACGTATTTTGGGAATTACTCAAGACACTGTAAAACTGGGTAGGGAGTTTCTGCTCTTGTTACTTTAATTGATTGTCCTATTTTAAGTGGAGTATTTTGTTTTTGAATAAAAAACAGCTTTTGAAGGAATCCTCAAAGTAACCATTTCACTCTAGAGAGGATTTCATACTGTGAACACCAGTGAACTAACTAGTCTTCTGCAGTGCAGGATTAGTTTCACCCAGCTGTGAAGAGGCAGGATTTCAGACACTCATTATTTTTCAGAGGTACCTATGGGCTACCTGCAGTGTATCCCTGTGGAATACCAGTCATTGGGAACCCAAAATCACAGGTCATGTATGTGATCAAAGCCGCAGTATCTAGCATCTTAACAGTCAAGTCTTTGCCAGTCTATCAAAAGACAGTGAGAATACAAACACAGTTGGATCAGAGAGAAAAATTTGATGTTGCCCAACCAGCAGTATAAACAGGTTTTTGCAGAAGAGTGTTATGGGATACATACACTTCCTGCTGCAAAAAATATGCCTAAAATTAGTTTCAGAAGCTAGCATTTAAATTAAGATTTCTCACAAATAATTGTCATGGAAAGCACACTGAATTTCAACATGAGCAAGTGTGAGGCGAGGATTCCATTAATAAACCTTATCATTAAATCTACTATGATTAAGTCTACACTCACAAAGGCTACTGCTTATTAACAGATCTTTCCCATCTCAGCAACATATTAGCTTAAGAGATAGATGAACAGCTTATTTTTACTGTTAAAATGCTGGAGGCTAAATTTAGTTTTTGACAGTGATCAGCAGCTCTGATGTGCCTTGGTGGCACATTTCATTGCAATGTTATCGTTACAAACTGGAAAATCCAAACACTGAAAGCATACACAGGCAAACGCTGGTGGGATATGCTTAGCATTTAGCAGTCTTGTCTATTCAAGAATGATTCACTTCAGAGAAGCTTCCAGCACAACGCCACTTGGAATAAGAATTTCTCCTAATTTTCCCAACCTCGGACTAAGCACTATCCAAAGCAGAGTAGTGACATAAGCTGGACTCCAGTGTTTTGGGTTCCACCACCAGCCAAGAACAGGCTGGGCCATACACTGGTAATAACCTTGGCAGCGCTCTCCTCTGCTTCCAGCACTGCCAATACTAATGAAACAAAACTAGACGCAAGAGGTTTCTTAGAAACTTCGTGTTAATGCTGTCTGGCTGGAACTATCTCTAATGCTTGTACTAATTATCCCTGAGCAGATTAGACTAGAGAGTGCCAAGCCAGTCCAGCAGTCCTTTCTGTGCACTCTGCTGGGTGACTGCATTTCCAAACTCAAATCATATTAAATGGTTCACACCAACAGAAATTGCAACAAAGTCATGAGTTTAAAAATCATTATAGCTACATTAAGACAATCACTGATGCAGCCCGATTACAAGAGATTAAAAATAAATAAACTCAAGCAATACATAAAAGTAATTCACATAAATAAAAAATCATCAAGTGATAAATAAAAAAGTAGAAGGCAAGCAGTAAAATACACCCATAGTTTTCCATTTTATTTGAACTATTGCACAGAGTAAATGGAGAATGTGCAAAGGGAACAAAGGGATGGTTTCTACATACCAGCAGTTCAGCTTCCCAGTGCCAATATTTTATATGGCCCATTACAGGCCCTTTATTCCCTCATCTGCATGCATTAAATAGAACAGTTATTCTTCACCTAGAGCCATGATGAGTATGTACTCATACTTCTCAACAATACTACGTCTGTGGAACCTCAGTTGATCTCTCTCCTTGGAGGTAGAGGACTGAGGTTCTATTTTACTTTTTCAAAAGAGGAACAAAGTAATATTACATTGCTCAGTGATTCTTCTCAAATACAGATTTCCTACTAAGATTTCAAACATTGTGCAGTAACATAAAGCACACAAAATTTAGGTTTTTTTAAAATCTTTTTCTACCACCTGTAAAGAACATACTTGAATAGCAAAAAGGCTAGATACAGTGTGCAAGGTCATATGAAAAACTGAAGTCCACATACATATCAATGTGCTTTGATATTAGTATTTTGAAGGGAATAACAGTAAACTAAAATTACTACTTTTATTATTCTTTCCTTCAAATTCAATAGCAGTCATATACTCCCCACAGAGAACGACAGAGATACAGTGTACCTGAAACATATTATTCAAAGTTACGTATGCTTCTAATGATGCCATTTAAAAAGCCATTTAACATGTAAAAAACCCCCTTAATTTATGATTTGCCAAATATTAGTTTCTTCCAAAAGAATAATACTCCAACATCTGAAAGCTTATCCCAAGAGATACTCATTTTCTCATTAAAAACAGAAGTCAGAAACAAACAATTTTCTCCTAAATTAATCTCATCTTTACATGAGGAAAATAAGAAGAGAAATATCACAACTAAGCCAACACAAACAACAAATGCTACGTTCCCCATCTGATAGTCAAAAAGTAGAGGAAAACCACACTTTGAGCCATGGTTAATTAAGTGCTTTCTAGACAAAATATGCAATCAGAATTATTTTATCTCATCAAATTATTTGCTGTGGAAACAACCGACGAAATGAAGAAAAAAAGAAAAAAAAAGGTTCTATTTCCATAGAAAACATCATTCATACCTGCAATACATGATCCAGCACGGCATGAGCTCTAACCACCAAACCACAGACATCTTGGCATGGATTTTCCCTAACCTCTACTGGAGCACTGAAAGTGATGACAAAACAACTCCCTGGCTCAATGACGCCAGCACCCGCCTGGGATGTGAACAGTTGGGTTTTAATCCTTTTTCCAGTGAATATTTTATTTTCACAGAGTGGAGCAACTTCAGTTGTTCCCCTTTAGAAAGGGGGCCAAAATTCTACATGATTAAGCCACTACAATCACTGGTACCAATCTTCACAGCACATTAAATACTGAACCAAAGGCTGACTTACCTTAATTAAGGGGATTCACTTAAGGCAGATTTAATGTATAATGACAAAATGACAAAACAGAGAAAACATGGGACTTCTATATCCAGTAAATTTTTTTACAATGCTTTTTGAAAACATTGCATGCAAAGACAAACCAAAATCAAAGAGACAAAGTACAAAATATCTGTTAGCCCTCAATCTAAACAGTCAGCCAACATTCCTAGGTCCTTGCTGACTCACCTTCACTAAAGACATAATGAAATTCGAAATAATATTTACCATGATTTTATCCAAAACTAACATGACTGAGAAACAGCACCCTTTGCAATTGTTGGTGCTACCAGAAATTACCGTGCTCCCTAGAGTATCATCTGTTGCATTGATGGTTCATGCAAAGGATGAATGTATTTCTTCCTCCTGGTTAACAGTCTCTCAAAAATTCCATTTTTCTTCAGGCACACACCAGTAACCCAGCTCTGCTATTCATGGTCAGTTTTATCAGTCTTCATAGAGTAGTCTTCCCGGTTCCAGACTTATTCTGCTGATTGGTGCCTTTAGCAGCAGCTTTATTGCTTCAGCTACCAAAGGAATAGTAAGACCAGTGTTCATCTAACGAAGGATATCTACTGCACTTACTGAGTTTTTACAGATTTGTTTTTATGGAAGCCATTAGCACTCCTCTGTATTCCAACAGAATATTTTCCAACATATATTTTAAATAGCAAAGTTCAAAACTATAGCTACAAGATCCTGAAAAATATAAACATAGTGAGCGTTTACGTAAGACCACTTTGGACAGATTTCATCCATTAAACTTTTTATGCTGAACAAATAGAAGAAATCTGCAAAAAAGTATTCTTGTTTCAAAACACAGAACAAATCAAATGCTATTTCATCCACTAAGTACCACTACAAAACATTCAAATTCATTTATCCTACAAAAACCAACTACCTTTTCCAAAAACAAAGCACAGTTTGGCATCTAATAGTATATTCAGCCTAAATGTCAATAATTGTAATCCACATCCAAAACCAGAGCTCTTTGGTACTGACAAAGCCCCAATAATTTGATGACAAGTTTGGTCCTCTTTTGCAAAAGGAAAGGGTTTTCCTTAAGTTAAAAATGCCACACTTTCACAACAATTTCATTGCCTCTACCTCCTTCCCAAAACCAAAACATGCAGAAAGAATATGAATCTCAGTTTTTAGACGTATTTATGCATTCAAGTCTAGAAAACTAGTGAATAACTTGATTTTGGTTTGTATGAAATCTTAAAAATTCTTAGTAATGTTCTAGCTTTGAGGACCAGAGGTACTTGACTTCCAAAAGTTAGATGCTGTTCCCAGGAAGATGCAGGGTGCTAACCTTACAGTAGTTACAAGAGAGAGCATAATGATTTCCTAAAGGAAACTGCAGCCAGTGTCCAGGTCTGAGGGTGAAGTTATTTGTTTAAGAGGATTCCTCCAACATCACAAGGTATCTTCCACAAACACAACTTTCTAATTTCTGAGAGCAACAACTTCAAGGTTTGCTTGAAACACACAATGTGGAATACTGGAATACTCTGTTTCCCATTTACAATATGTGAGACTATGCTGCGGTTACTGCGTACTAGGCTAAAAGGTTTATTGAGCTGTAAGACATGCCTAACTACAATGAAGTTAGTGTGTAGTTTGATTCAGATAAATTACTTTGAACTTCAATCTGGCTGTGTGCAACTAGGCTCCAATTGACTGTATCTAAGTGAAGCAGCACTGAAATTCTTTGTAAAACAACAAAAAACTTCATACATTCAGAGATTTCTTTCAAGGACTGTACCTCTGAATATTAGAAGTCCATATCTTCCATGACTGCAAGTACAAAACTGTCTTTAAAATAATTTTTTAACCATTTCTAATATAAGTGCTTACTTGTGAACAGAGCAGTACATTACAGACAGAAATATACACCCACCTAGGCAACCACAGCCTACAAACCCCGAGAAAACAGGCACAAACTTCATCAACCAATCTATCTCAGTAATTCATGTAACTCCCAACAATATCAAAAAATAAGGAACTGTGTGGTAGAGCCTAACTGCAGACATTTCAAAATCTCTAAAAGGAATAAGGATGCCACATTACATAAAATTGCACCCACAGAATATCTTTAAAACTGCACTTTTTATGCAAAATTCTGATTGCTGCAGGAAAAAAAGGAACCAACACTTCCTGACAGTTGAGCTGGTTTAACTCATACCCCCGTCTTCCTTGGATTCTTTTAGTACAAACTCAGAAATTTTGAAACAAGTATTATACTTTTTAAAAAAGTCTCTCTACCAAACACTACACATGCAATTATGAATATTCCTTATTTAACTGTTTCAGACAAAGTATTGAATATTCCATTTTTAAACAGAAAACTTCACATCACCTGTGTTTGGACTGCAGAGGATAATAGGTTTCTCTTCTATGCCATTTGAAATCAATTTTGATGTCTTTCAAGCTGTTCCATTAAATGGTAGGTTGATAAAAAAACAAATAGGAAAGCATAAATGACATCAGTTCCCTGTTGCAAGCAACACAATTCTGAATTGAATATATTAAAAAGTATGATTTCCTGAGAACAGAGCATAAACCCACAACAGCAGCTGAAGTCTGAAATAAGTGTTCCTTGACTCTTACATTTCTTTCTGCATTCAGAGATTTCAGTACAAGAAGAAAAACATTTATTGAAATTTTAAACTACTTTGGGAACCCATTTCCAGAAACAGCCCACTAGTTATTCAATTTCTGCACGGAAAAACCAATTCCCTTATTAGTTAGAGTAAACAAAATCCCCCTCACAGAATAAAACCAATATATTTTGAAATCATAGTTCTGGAAGGACAGCTCTTTTAATAGTATTATGGCAAGGTGAGCTGCTCCAACAGATGGAAAGGATACTGAAAATATTTCATAGTTTTTTCTTGAAGAACATGTACCATAAAATCCATTCTTCTTATCATCATGACTGAATTCAAAACAATAGATTGCGACCATGCTCCGTAATGTTAGCATTATGTTTAAATCCTTATTTTCAGTTACTACTAACTGAAGGAATAGACAAAAGCCTGAGGAAACATGGAAGAAGATGAAAGTAAATGTCATCAAATCCAAACAGCCAGAGATTATGTTTAATTTTTCTTCCTTCTTTGAGAATTTTCCAATTTCCCAACAATTCTTAGGACACTAGCCCCCTTTTCATATATTCCTTTTGAGTTCATTGAACAAAATATTAAAATTTGTAGCTATACTGGTTCTATAAAAACAATGAAAATACATTATTAGTAATAAAACAGACATTTTCAAAATCCTGTGAAGAATCTCAAAGTGCTTGAGAAATATGCCAGAAATAATCGTCAAAGTCCTGAATGGAAGCTCTTTGGCCATTTTGGAACTGTACTAGTCCAAATGTCACAAAATACATGACATACTATTACAAAATAATCAATGAAAAATAAAATACACAACATTCAAATATACATATACTGAAGGAAACAAGATGGCATGTGAGTCAACACACTTAGATTTCTTTCTCACCTCTTGTCTTGCCAACACCTTCATAGCAACTTCTCTATTTTGATGCTCTCCAAAACCTTCCTCAAACATCAAGCTACCTCTTCAACTTGCTCCTGCAGCACTTCCCCCTCACCAATCTTCTAATTCAATTCCAGTGAGCCTAGAGTCATTTGCTTGATCCCATTTCATCTATTATTTTATCTAATTGGTCCACTCCTAGGTTCCAAGCCTACTTACTGCACTTTGTTTTCTTTCAGTACCACTGTCCCTCTTCCTTATTACTTGACCATTTATTTGGGTCTTTATCGCCCATCAGTACTGAAATTTCTCTGCTTTTCAGCCATCTCCTCTCAGAGGCCTTCTCCCACCCTTTCAATGAGATAAGTGATTGATCTCATGCCTCAAGGCTACCTGAGTGCTCAGCTCTTCTGCCACCCTCTCCCAACATACAGTCACCCTTTCCATCTCCTGGACCTGGTTTGAATCCTACATTGGAACAAGTTCCTAAGGGAAGTGGTGCAATCACCATTCCTGGAAGTGTTCAAAAAACAAATGAATGTGGCACTTCATTATATAATTTAGTGGTCATAGGGCTATTCAGCCAAAAGTTTGACTTGATGATCTTGGAGGACTTTTCCAGTGTTAATGATTCTATGATCCCCTTCCTCTGCTCCTACTCTTGAGCTGTGTGAACATGTCTGGCAGGAATCCTCCTGTTAGGCTGAATTCTTCCACTACATACAGCTTTTCTTTAATTCCTCCAACTCTACTACCTCAAGAACTATGCCCAGGAGACAGACACAGCTTAAGCTCAGCAGTGTTAGAAGAGCCAGAACTGAACAGAAGCAATACACAGAGTACAGTGGTGGTCAAGGCCACATTATCGACATAATGTTCTTTGTGGCCTTTAAATTCTGGTCCATACACTCCTGTTTGCCTGAAAGATTTGCAAAATAGCTTGTGAAACAACCATGAGAAGACTTTAATCTGTATATGCACAATTGCAAGGAAACAAACTGTTATTTTTATCTACCTTATTCTATATCTAAAGTTTAACCTAATTTTATTGGTTTTCAAACCAGGAATTAGTGCATTTTTTAAAAAAATCTTTTATTCACTCTTCCTCCCCCCAAACAAAGTGATAGTAATTTTAACTTTTTCCTCTAATTATAAGTACTAGTGGTAGTGCATATAGTGAATGGAAATTCAGATCAGCATTTCTCAACTTTAAGATCTATCTGTCTTCTGAAAGATTATCTATTCATCTGCTTATTGACTATCCTTGCCCTGCTTAGTCCCAAGATCTAAGAGGATTACAAAACCTGGTGGCAAGGCTGAAGGCTTGTTAACTTAATAAGGCTGTGGATTTAAAACTGTGTTAAATTAAACAGGTTTTGAAAACGGCTTAAGTCTGCTAGTGTGGATAAGATTTAAGACTCACCTCTCTTTATCTAGCTCATGAGAAAGACCATGTGAGATAGAAGGGCACTGGCACACGTGAACAAGTAAAGGTCCATGAGACAGATTTTCTTTCACCAAGTTCTCAGCTTCAGAATCAAAGCTTTTTCACTACTCAGGGGCATGTTACCACAGTGCAGCGAACTCAACTTTACTGGATTTGTTTAAAATAAGGTTCTAGAAGAGTCATGTCCTTTATATGCCAACTCAGATTGTCATCTGGTTATCTTTGACTATTTTTCATTTTAACACTTTTTAAAGTCAAAAGTGCTTTATTCTCACCCATTTTTTAAAAATATAAATAAAAGACTATAACTTTAAGGGGTAAGATAACATGCCAAAAAGAGAATAATTGAAGAGACATGTTTCAAATTATTCAGTACTGATGTTCTGCCACCCCTGTGCAAGTAAGACTACATTCCTTCTCTTGAGTTCAGCAGCTTGAAAGTCTCAGGGAAATGAGTATTTTTGTCTTTAATCAGAGCTTTTCAAAAGCTTCTCTCATAGAACTGTGATTCACACAAGGTAAAACAGTGGCTCAGTTCTTTAAAAATCTTTCAAAGCACATGTATATTTTGAAAGCTTAGATGCTGAAAAGAGGAAGTCAAGAGAGGTAGTATGCACATCTTTCCTTTACAAGAATAGGAAAGAGTTCTCTCATCTTTCTGCAACACTAATGCCATGAAATAAAATCAGTTTTAGTAACAAAGAAATTGCTAAAGACTGAGGAGCACTTCAAGTGTTACGAAGTCCAACAGAACACTTGATGCCAGGCTTATCTTCTGAACAGCACTGGCAGCAGTCCTTCACTTCAGAGAGGAGGAGAATGCTATCTATATTAATATTTAAACAACACTGAAATGCTTACCTTTGATCAAAATGCATTTATGATTAATGGCATACTTCCCAGCTAGAAACTATAAAATTATACTTTGCACATTTACAGAATATAAAAATGAAATATTTATATATGACTCTGAAAAATCAAGAAGGATCGAACAAACAATTAAACACCAGAACAGAGCTTTTAGTTCAATTAAAAACAAACAAATTAAAAAACCAAACAGAAATTCACGCCATATTCCAAAAATCAGATGTGGAAGGCCAAGCATATCAGCAATATTTCAAACAGAATTACTGTGTGAGAGGGATGGCATACAAGAGAATCTTGTCCTCATTTGTAGGAGATCAGACACATCATTGCAGGTTCTTTTAATACTTGAAAATTAAATGCTTATGCTGGGGGGGAGGGAGCAGGCAGTAGAGTGGATTAATCAAGAACCAAATAAGATAGGAACAAAGACCTAGACAAGAAATTACTTAAAATTCTGAAATGTTTATACTCTTATACTACAAAAACTTTACCTTGGACAATAAATCACATACTTGAGTGCCACAAGTGTAAAATGAGAGTCACAACCCAAAGCTTCTAAGGGTACAGTGGATTGCTCATATACACCAGAGTTGACTTTCGTGTACCTAGCAGGCTCAGATTCCAAGACACTTTGGCAACAGTGTCAGTAAATGAAACATTGACTTCTGTGTTTCACTTTTTCTTCAACTGGAGAATCCAAATCTGCAGGTTTCCAGGAAACATTGAATGACACTTTAAAGATATATATATAAGCATCACATGTCTAAAGAACTCAAAATACTGGACTCAATTTCTTTCTTTGGAGTGACTTCCCTGATCTCCAGAGCATCTTTCTGAGCCCCAACAATTTCCTAACGTTTTAGAGAATACAAATGTGAAAACAGACTTAACCAATGGCCTCTGTGCTGACCAGCTCAGGTTCTGCACCCAAACTGCATGGCAACTCTGGCAATATCCATGGGAAAGGGATAAGTGGCAGTGCAGCAAAGCTCTAAGCAGAATGAGTGCCAGTGTTCAGTCTGACAGCCAGAGGACAGTACTGTCAACTTCCTCTCTATACCTAAGAAAGATAAGGCATGCATAGAAGAGCACTTGGATGTGTGACTCTCCCACCTCAGGACCACCATCTAAAATTAATTCAGCTCACCTCAAAGCACCAATTCTCAGTACAAAAAAAACAAAAACCTGCTCTCCAAAAATACTCTGATTTAGTGATGTGAAAAGTAAAGCATTTGATCTAGTTCAACTGACAAAAGAATTCACTGCTGATTTTCCAAGACTAGTTTTTCTGTCCTAACACAAAGGGATCTGACAGGAAATGAGGTTTAACAGATGCACACTGCTCCTCCGTGAAGGCAGTAACGAAGTGTATGCATGAACAGGGCTGACCAGATGATATTTCAGCTTTAATTACTGAGACACATTCTTGCCCCATTAGGATAGTCAGTGATTTAAACGAGAAGAAAAACCAAAAAGGAAGACTAATCCCAGGAGGCTAGACAATACAGTAATATTAACTTATACTTTACCATCTCCTTGCATTTGGCAGATCTTAGTCATACATACTACAAGACTGTACATAGTCCATATACCTCAACAGAAAATTTTCTTTCTTATTGTTTATTTTTTGTTCCTTATGTCTGACACACAGTCATGGACAAATGGGACACAAGAGGTAAGAAAACTAGATGTTTTCTTTTTCTTGGAAGTAGTACAGTAAGATCAGAGGCAGGAGACTGCATAAAGGACAATAATGAAGCCAAAGAAAAGACCAAGGAAGGTGTTATGCATATAATAAGGAGAAGGTCAAATGCACTGCAAGGGGAAGTTCACCGAAAGAAAGACAAACAACTGATCATAACAAGTTTCCAGTTTTATTATCACAGCTGCAGTTAAAGGCTTTCTGTTTTCTGCAGTTCCTATCCATGCACTAAACACTGAAGTTCCATTAAAAACCATTTCACTCAGTTAAAGGAGAGGGGACAAGAAGGATTTCTAGCTGACCCCATCCCAACCAGCTCTTCATACCATACATGATGCCTATTAAGCCATCAAATGTATTGCAGAAAGTCAGACACTATGCACAGAGAAACACAGCAATAGCAATACTGACTGACTTTTCTAACCAGTAAAGCAATTTTTTTGGTATTTCATTTTTTTAGTAATATGAGAAAAAAAAATCAAGGACTTTTATTGTCTCTAAAAAAAACTGCTTCCCTTCACAAGCCCATTAAAAGTAAGGGCTTGAGACTTTGTTTTTATGCAGAAGTTTAAATTTTATGAATGATCAAAGCTTTCTGAGTAGAGCAACTCACTGGCCACATTAAAGTGCAGGAAAAAAGACACCATTTTATTTCATGTAGGTGGTTTTAAATAAATCTACATAAATGGAGGAATATTAAACTAGAAAAGGAAGGTAAACAGAGACAGCCCTCTCTTCCACATGAAGACACACAAAAAAACTTTTTTTAAAAAAAAACTGTCAACAAATATAAAAGGGATTTAAGATTTCAGTATCACATGCAAAAGTTTATTTCAAAACCTAATTTTTTTCTTAAAAAAAGGGATTACACTAGTTTGCATCAAGCAGATTAATGTTAATTGGCAGGTTCAGAGCATGGAATTAAACATTTCTGCATTACCAACACAATTTACACTGGATATTCTCTTCTTATTCTTTTCAAAACACACTTAAATCTATGCATCAGTGTGCCAGTCAAATGCAGACTTCCCTAGCTGAAGGATGGACTACCACTTGCATACAGATGTTTCAAGTGTCTAGCTTTTCCTCAGTGAGGTATTCATGTGATTTCCTATTAAACATCCAAACAAAATTAAATCCTCTTAACAATGTGACACTAAGCATTGCACCATCTTTGGGACAGGAAATGGATAATGAACAGTTCTCCAGTAATGTGGAAGTCAATGATTTAGAGTTAACAGCAGGATATACTGACCTCAACTGAGACTGTGGAACCATTGTAAAACAACCATGGATACATCCAGTATTTTAAAAAAGTCAATGTCTGCCCTGGAGAACATAAAGTCTAAATAGTGAGTCAAACAAAGAAAGTACTATCAGTCATATCTGCAGATGGGAAGCAGAGGCACAAAGAGCTTTGAGTGACTCTGTGCAAGGCCATAAAGGATGTCTGTAGCAAAGCCAGGAACTGAGCCCGGAAGCTCTCAATCCTATCTCAAAGCCCAATGCCTTTGGATAGAGAGACAGTTCTTCCTTTTGCTTGTCCTCCTTCTCTATCTAATTATTTATCTCTGAAATGGAATATATTATCACCACGAGAGTCAAACTGCTTTCCTTTTACTTTTATGATCTCCATTATGATCTCCATTAAATTTTCTCTAGTTTCACACAGGATACAACAGTGTTACACAGAAGTAATTAAAACTGTACAAGCAACTGTAAACATAACGAGTGCAATGTAAACATAAAAACAGAATCTGGTGTCTCAGCAAGGATGAAATGAAACAAAAGCATGCATATTTGATTTGCAAAGACTTCACAAAATATTTTCTAATGATCACTCCAGAACATGAATAGCTGTCTATCTCTAGATTTTCAAATGTTACTTGGGAACTTCCTCCCCATTCCTTCTTCCTTCCCCAGATTTATATGCTGAGCATGATGCCATATGATATGGAATAACCTTTTGGTCGGGGGAGTCAGTTCAAAATCAGGTACCATCAAGTAATGATTTTCCAGCCCATGATCACAAATAACAAACATGGAACTAACTGCATTAGTCATTGTACTTTGCATATTTCTACAACTGCTTTTTCCTTTAAATGGGTATATTTTACAATCTGATCTATTATAACAATGGGAACCTCCTCTACGAGTACCCCTCCAGCAGTAAGGGCTACTTTACTGATACATTTCTTTGTATTATTTTATTCCACTAACTCTTGTTCCAATGCTACACCTGCTGCCGTGTTTAGTGATTCCCGTATTTATTTTCAATAATGTGATGAAGTTATTGATCTATGAATGCACATTTTCAGTTATTGTTATTTTCTAGTCTAAAAGGTTTCTTTTGATACTTAAGTTCTCCCAGGATCTCCATAGTCCAGCAGGAGCCATGACTACAAAAGCGGCAGTTGTTTTGGCTCTTGTCAGATTTTTGCAAACTGCTCAAAAGTCAAACTGCAAGAGCTGCACTCTGAGCTCTCTTCTCCAGGGTGGTAAGGATAAAAGAAAACTGATTGCTTACACCATCCATTGAGTTTGACAGAGAAGCCCAAACTTGCTTAAGTCCACACAGACCAACAGGTGGCCCACTGCTCCTATTGCCCCAAAATGTGTGGCAAGGTCAAACACCACGGCTACTGGTAGAAAACCTGGCTCCATTTATTCTCCTTTCTACCATTACAACTGTTTCAGCAGTTTCCAGGCAAGCCTAGTGGATCACAAATGGCCACTGCTTCAGCAGTACAGACACAGGAATTAAAAAATTTAGTGTTGCTTTTCTTGTTAAACAAACATGAAAATGGATGCATGGGTTTACACGACATGGCACCACTGCTAAGCATTTGCAGAAACTCATGAAACAATCTCCTGTTAGTGGGTTTTTCTTTCCTCCTCAGTACAAAAGAATTTATCACAAACAACTTACATACTCAGATACTAGTGGCTCTAGCCCCCTTTAACACCTAAAGGAGTATTTTCCAGCAGCCTGCAATGATTCTTTTCCCTCTCAAGTCAACTTCACTGAGAATGGCATCTCCAGAGGTTTCCAGAATCTTTCCAGAATAAACCACAACCAAAAAGGGAAAAGCTTTAGGACTTTCACATTGCACTGTAATATTTCTTGACAAGATTTTACATGGACATACAGTGGAATATACTCAAATTACACCATCAATACTTACTCAGCATAAGCATCAACTCTATCAGGAATGGCCAACTTTTGAGCTATTCATGCTTTTCTTTTGTTAATGAAGATCATTTGAATTCTTCTCTCAGCTCTTCCTGCCTACACTTGGTCCAGAAAATAGCTGAAAACCTTATTTTACAAAATATTTTCAACAGTAATGAGATCTTAGACTATCCAGACAACTCTCTTCTAGGTTCTGTGGAAGACAGCCTTAACTTCAGAAAGCTGGACTATAAACAAACTAGAAGGAGACTTAGTATGTCTTAGGCACATAAAAATTCAAAGGAAAAGTTAAACATGGATCATCTTTAATCTATCTGGAGAGAACAGCTCTCCAACATCTAGCAACATACACACAGCTACATTTAAGACTCCTGCAATAAACACACCCTGGTAAAACCGCCATAAGGAACTTTAGGATAATTCTTGTTTGATATACTCTATAAAAATGAAAAAATTATTAACATGACCATGAGCTCTAACATTTCTGAATGCTCTTTTGAAGGAAATAAGGCTCATGTGATCAGCAGTCTCTCAAAAGCCCTCAGTAACTTGCTCCTGATGACCAGTCCCAAGCAGATTTGACAGTATGTGGCTCTTACAGCTCTTCCAAGCTGTCAACCTAGCTGAAGGTTTTCACTTGAAAAAAAGGAGAAAAGTATTAAATTCACATCCATACCAGAGAAGAAGCTGCAGTATGTGTGTAACTGTTTGTCATCCCAGGCAAGCTGGCTGCCTTGAACAAAACTGCTGGACAGACAGCAACCACAAATTTTCCATCAGGTGCAGCAGGATCTGCTGCCTTTGCCCAGCCAGTACCAGGAAAAGGCACAGGAGGCTTTATACATCAAAACAGCAGGGGAACAAAATAGATTAAGAACTTGCACAGAGAATTGCTGTTGTCACAGCAGTGAAGGCTAAGAAATGTTATAGAAAGAAACAGGGTTACTCTAGTGGGGGAGACAGTTAGGCACAAGATTTGTTAATCCCCACCACCCACCCAGCTTCATTAGTTTTAAGACTCAAGGAACCATTTGTTTGTTTATTGCCATGTGTCACCACATACACACAGAGAATGCAATATACTGTGCAATTACAGGGCTGGCCACTCCACAGTCATTGATACAGTTCAGGAAATCATGCTGCAGTACATGCTGTATTAACCTTTTCTGAAAATTATGGCATTCTCTGAAAGGGCATTTATGAGCTTAGTATTACTTCAGGGTATAAGTAGAATGTTTATGACTTGACAGCCTTCATCCACATTCACTTCATTTAACATAACAGCAACTTTCATTTACTAGTTCCCCTTCAGCAAAATTAGTTTAGGAAATCTGACTCTGCCACTCATCTAGAAACACATTTTCCTCTTCAATTCCCAGGGTGGAACTGTATTTGCAAGCATCTTTATGTTAGAGTTAGCAAAACAAATAGAGCATTCATTTCAACACTGACCATTAAAGTGGCATTTTGCTTTCTGGACTATTTTTTTTCAAAACCACTTTTCATATAGAAAATAGAAAAGTAGTTCATATCTCTACCTTCTTATCCATCAAAGTTGGTTCATGCTCTTAGAAGTATTGGCTTCCTAAAAAAAAAAAGACTCTGAACAAAAGTGGACAAATGATGAGATCATCATCTTTCCCTGTCTCCCAAAGGAAAGAAGGCACAAGAACGCCTCTGAAACTCCAAAACCAAAGATGGAATAAGACTGACCGTAAAACATTGAAAACTATCACTAATATACAATGAGTGTCAGCACGAGGAATGCACAGTTCTAATGACACACAGTACAGCAAAATGCTGAAGCAACCTTCCACATGTTATCACTTTCTACTCTGCACAACATCTGGAAATGCAAATGTTGCAAAATAGGATACTATAGATCATTTAAAAAAGAGAGAGAAACTATTCCACATTCAAGTTATTTTGTCTAATAAGGCTTTGAGAAACTCTGAAGTACAGCCCTTCATGTACAGTGCTGCACTGGAAAACTTCTTGGAGGAGAAGCAGTCTCTGAAAATACGCCGTGATTTACAAAGGTCAACACAAAAATATATAAACAAATTGCAAGGGTTTTTTGTTTTCAGTTGAAGAGCATTTGCAAATGCAAGGTATCATGACAAACACCCTAAAGTTCTGGAGAAGACCAGACTTATTTTGATACTGCTGATGCTTCTTAGCAGTACTTTTTAAGGATTCTATGTTCTGGAAAGAAAACTCACCAAAAACACGAAATCAAACTACTAACAGAAAAACCACACAGATCACCTTCTCTCCTCACCAATTAATACATGTACAAAACAAAACTCATTAGCAGCAACTATGTTGATAATTGTAATTTCTATCTTCTAAAGTAAAGAACCTAATGAGATCTCTAGCAAGCAGATAGAAAAACAACTGTATTTTAAATCCTTATGTAAACTTAAGAGGTGTATCTAAGATCTTTTGGAGAGATTCCAATCATGTCAAGTACAACTGAGGAAAATCAGCGTTAGGCTTCCTTCACTGGGCAAGTAAACTAAATAATTCAGATACACTTCAAAATAAAAACTAGTTCCTGCCAAAAATACACTCAAGTCCTCTTCTTGGAGCTCCTTACAACATTTCATAAAAAGCTAATAAAGTCCACAAGATGAAAACCACTCAAAACCATTCAGAAACTCCACTTTAAACACAGGCAGCAAAGCCTTTCAGAGAAGCTGTCCTGCTTTGTCATTAGATAAAACAGAGCAAGGTCTGTCATCTCATAAAATTACATTTCCTGACACAGGTTCTGGAATTAATAATCATAAATGAGGCTACTGAGTCTTGATTATAAGGTACGACAGAGTCTACAGGTTGCTTAGCTCTTAGGAAGGAACTAGAGTACATAAAGAAGACAATGTCTTCCCATCATGGTACATAGATCTTCCAAATCCCCTAGGAAAAAATACTGGAGGAAAAACTAATAAAGAAATAATGAGGACTATAAATGCAAATAACTTAATAGATTGCAGGAATTCAAAAATTTCTTTTTGAAGGAAAGAAAGTAAAAATTTAGGTACTTAGAAGCCAGTGGCAAAACTTCTCTGCTTATGTTTAACATTCATTCTGTCTAACTTAAAGGAAATTTACTGATTGGAAGAATCATTTCAGAAAGTGCATGAGCCAAAATGAAATCTCTAGTCTTGCAGTCGACAAATCAAAAACAATTTCAAATGATCTTCACAAGACCTCTATCCTTAATAATCACTTAACTTAAGCTTTCCACCTAAGTTACCTTGCTCTATTTGACTGTCTTTGAATTGGACAGTTATGGAATTCTTCTTCTTGCCTCAAAAGCTAAGAGTTTTAATAAGGAAGCATTATTAGTATTTATATAACATTAAACCAATACCAACCTTGCTAGAAATCTACAGAAATTCTCAAAATCACATTGTTTTGCTGTATTAACCATCTGACTACCCTTATCCCAAAGCAGAGGCCATCAACCGTTTCGAAATGATGCAGGAAAAGACAGGAATGCAACAAAATCCTGTCACCACGTGGTACTTACCCTAACAGGAGGGCTCCGTGCTTGCACCCTTTGCTGCTGTCCAACCTGCGAGCTCTGCAGGTCCTTCGACCCGCAATTAGCTACAGTGTTGATGGGAACCCTTAACGCGTTTGTGCCAGCAGTCCCACCGCCGGGTTTTCGAGGCCTCTGTTTGATGCCATCCAGTAGTCTAACGAGCAAAATGTTACTGGGGAGCTCGTCAACACCGCAGTCCACTAAAGTCCGGCACTCGGGACATCGCAGCTCATTGCGAGAGCTCACAATGCCCAGCAGGCAGCGTTTACAAAACGTGTGCTGGCAAGGCAGCACTTTCGCAGAAGCATCAAGGCGTTCTAAGCAAACAGGACACTCCAACAGATCCAGCAAAGCCGATTCATCCATTTTCCTCGTATTACTTAATGAAATAACAAATCTTCGCAGAATTTGTGTGTTTTGAGCGCTGCAACGGTATCATGTTACATCCATTCCTCTTCTGACCGTGCTCTAAAATGTTTTGAGGAAAAAAGGCATCAACAAGCCGGGAAAAGTCAGCAAGACCACTTTATATGACGACGTTCAGACAAAGAGCAAATTAAGAGATCACTAGACTAATTCAGTAGATATTTTCAATAAATGAAACATGAATACAGCAATAGCAATCTACATTAATGTATCTGTTTATTTAAGATATTTTAACAAATACTAACAGCTAAGGTTTTTAAATTCAAGTCTCCATAAATTTCAATCTGAGTGATTTTATTTTCTCAAATTATTCCAGAACAAAGAACTATCCTCAGTAGAGCAGTATAATAAAGCTTACTTCTCATAGTCCTTAATACATCTCTGAACATTTGAGACATTTCACAACAAGATGGCAAAGGTAACTACAACGGTGTCCAAAACCACACAGCCTACACCAACAGGGCACAGCAAGGGGAATTATATTTATGCTAACACTAAGCCAACAGTGAACTACATTTCTACCCTTTCTATGAAAACTACTGCAGCACATTACACAGCTCAGCCTTGAAAACAGCCTCCAGCTCACAAGGTTTTAAGCTCACCGCAAGCACTGACAAGAGGGATCATTACAGTGCCGCCTTTAAGAAGCGCTTCAAAAACTATCGCGAAGTGATTTACAGCAGGAAGTGCTACTGCCATATCGCAGGACAACACGAGCGCTGCGTATGCGGCCACAGAGGCAGGGGCGAGCCCCCAGCCAGCCCCAGCCTGTGCAGCGAGGGGCTGGAAAAGGGAGGGGGGAAAAAACAAACACCACTGAAGAGCCTCCCGGAAAAAAAACATTCTGAGAGAAGTCACACCAGGATGCTTCACAGGCAGAAGAAGGCTTGCTAAGCTCGGCAGTGCCCAGCGCCGGGCGAAGTTGAGCGCCTCCCCCCAGCCCCCGCAGCCGCCCGCGGGAGAGGCTCCCCCGGCTCCCCGGGCGCTCGTCCCGCACCTACCTGTTCTCGGGCTCCGCGCCCGGACCGCCTCCCCGATCCACCGCTCTACATTCCCCTGCTGCCCGGGGAATAGCGACCCGCGGGCGGGCGGACGTGGCGGCGGCGGCGCGCAGGGGTCCCTGCAGGGACAGGGGCGAGCGGGGACGGCTCTGCGGGAGGCGGAGGCGGGAGGGGGCACGGCGCTGTCACCCCGCCCTGAGGCGCCGGGCAGAGGGAGGCAGGGAGGGGTCGGGCCCGCGGCCCCTCCGCCGCGCCGAGCCGAGCCGCCCCTCAGGGAGCGCAGGGGTCCCCGGGGAGCTCGGGCGCCGCCCCCTCCCCGTCCCTCACCCGGCTCTCACCGTGTGGCCGCGCCGCCCCCGCTTTGTTCCCGTGAGGAGCCGCCGCCGGCCCCACCGCTGCCTCTCCCGCCGCGGCAGCGCCGAGACTCCCGTGCCCTCCCCGCCCCACCGCGCAGGGGCCGCTGACGCGAGGGGCGGTGCCGCCCCGCCCGGCACCGCCCCGCCGAGGGGCCGCGGGCAGGGAGCGGGGGCGGGCCCGGCGGGGCCCGGCGGCAGCACCGCCCCTCGCCGGCGGGGACGGGGCGCGGGGCCGCTCGTCCTCCTTGCCGTCCCCGCCGTCCCCGCCTCGCTGGGCGCCTCGGGCAATGGCCGGGGCGGTGGGAGAGCGGAGGCGGCCTCCTGGGACAGGAGGAGAGGGCGCTTCCCCCCTGCCTCGTGGGTTGTGGGCAGCCCGGACGGGCACCTGGGGCTGCCGCCGTCTGCGCGGGGGCGGTGGCGAGCGAGGAAGGGGGACGGAGGGAGGGAGCGAGGGTGGGTGGCCGCCCGCCGCTCGCAGGGCTGCCCCCGCTCGCTGTCTGTGGTAAGTCATAGCCCGAGCGCCGGCCTGCGGCTGCCAGGCCCTGCAGAAGGAGGAGCCGGGTGCCCGAGCCCGAGGAGGCTCCTCATGCGGGGCGGGGGCCCTCCCCGAGCCTGCCCGGCTGTGCTCCCGCTCCGGGGAGCCAGCGCCGCCGGGCTGGGCACGGGCAGGAGGGAGACGGGGCTGCCGCGTCGCGTCCATCGCTGCCCCGGCGTGCGGCTTGCTCCCTCGGGCCCTCGCAGCGCGCTTGTGCTATGCGTGCTTGGCGCTGGGCTTGACAGGGCTGGACTAGCGGCTGGGCTCGCTGATCTTAGAGGTCTGCTCCGAACTGAACGGTTCTGTGATAGGACTGCTTCATTAAATAAACGATGCTAGAAAATTGGTGAGTGCCCCTCTTCACACACTGCTCCCCGCACACACACCTCTGGATTCGGGAGATGATGCTCTTGCTTTTGGGGTGTTTTGTGTGAGATACCTCTCTACAAGACTGTGGGAATGAAGGAGGACGTAAACCCTAAGATACAAACAAATTACCATTAAAAAAAAAGTTAAAGCCTGCTCGTTTTAAATCAAATGGGACCCCCTTGTCTATGGGTGATGAAAAAGCTAGACAAATATTTAAGTTCCAATTATTCATCTTGCCAACTGCAACTCAAAAAGGAAGCAATCCAAATGCTTGTGTATAGTTCTAGCTTTCAAGTTGACCCTAAGAAATGGTATGAAACTATGTCAGGGGAGGTTTAGGTTGGATATTAGGGAAAGTTTCTTCACCCAGAGGGTGGCTGGGCAGTGGAACAGGCTCCCCAGGTAAGTCGTCACAGCAAAAGACTGACTGAGTTCAAGAAACATTTGGACAAGCTCTCAGGCATGTGATGTGATTCTTGGGACTGTCCCGTGCAGGGTCAGGAACTGAACTTGATCCTTGCAGATCCCTTCCAGTTCAGGATATTCTATAACTTTAAATTTGCTGTCATACTTACTTAATTCTGTGTATGTATAAAAAGCTGCTTTTTTTTTGTTTTTTTTTTTTTTTTTCTTCCATGGATTGTGTAGGTTTGGATAAGCTGATAGTGTGACAGGCTTTTCTGTCATTTTTTCTGGATATGCTAACATGATTGTTTCCAACCGTAATGATATACTCTGATTATTAGGATTTCTGCATCTCTAATATTTTATTTTATTTTTCAGTCGTAGTAGTGGAAATATTGAAACTGCTAAATATGTACAGTTCATTAAGAAATAAGGTTTCCTCCCCCATGAATTCTGGAGTTTAGGAAAACTGATACAGATGGGTTTCTGGTCTATGTCTGTGCTTTCCATGGAGTATTGTAACATAAATAGAAGGGTATAAACATCTGATACATTAGAATATTCCTATGCCTCATAGTATTCCTCTATCTTGCTATGTCAGTGCTGTCAGTGCTGTCACTGCAGAAAAAAAAGGATAATTAGTACATTTGAACCAGAGACTTGTTGAATCTAAACAAAGTCTCATCTCACTATTTCACTTTTGGACATAGCTGCTTCAAAAGATCTCATGGTAATAATTTGCCAGCCTTTTTAGCATAGTTTTGTAAGCAAGACAATTACTGTTGTCTAAACTTAGTTTGCTGCCTAAGAAATGTAAAATATCTATTAAAACAGTAAAGGAATTTACAACACAAGTGGTGCACCAGGGAAGCAAGATGAAAGTTCAGGGAAGCAGGATAAAAAGATTACCCCTTTATCAGGGCTGGTCTTTGGCAGTGTTTTATGTAAAGTCTGTAAAATACTAAATGCATGGTGGAATAGAAACCAAAGTAGTAAACACTCCGTAGACTATCAGGTAAATATGTGACTTCCCGAGCAGTAGCTGTAGTTAATTTTCAAACGATTATGATCCATGTAAAAAATGTGGGGGTGTGTGCAGATGTATGCCACTGCCCTCTTACGCATGAAGTGTTTGACTCAGAGAGGCTGGAATGCTCTGGTGCCAGGACTGAAAGGAACAGAATTGCTGTTACATTGAAGCATTTATTCTTTCTTGCTACCAGCCATAAGCAGGGAATTGCACTCTTTGGACATTTTTATGTGAGGAAACCTCACTTCTTGAAATCATCCCATCCTTATGCACAGTTCATTAGTTCCTTGTATAGCTTTTGACTAAGTACATGATGCAGAGGGCAAAAATCCCTTTAAAAACACAGATTTGAAAGATGAGGCCCTCCAGTTACTCAACCACCTGGATTCCTACAATTATAATGTCTATGCATGTTTGTTTGCATTTTACACATTTTTGGCGTAATGAATTGTACTTCTGTAACTGGGTTCCAGGCATACTTTTTTTTCCCCTCTGATGTATGTGGTTTCTGTTGAGTAAAGGAAGAAGCAAAGGACAATAGGAAAAACAGCAAAAGACAATGTCAGTAGCAGAAAGAACTAGTAACACCTTTTTCTTTCATTTTTTCTGTGTCAGCATCCTTAATGCAATAAACCCACTGTGTTCTCTGCACTCCTTCTCTTTCACCAATACCTTATTTTGCCTCTCCGGGCCAAACAGCCTAAAGGCCTCTCCCCATGTCTTCAGCCCACTCTTTTGAAACAGTCACACTTTCTATTTTAACTAACTCTTACTGCAATAATTCCTGTTTCTGGCACACTTCCAAGTACCCTTAGATTTTCCTCTGTTTTTAAAATGTGAGAGTCTATACTGTGCCTGGCTTTGAGCAACACTGGTTAATTGATACATTGGCAGCACACAAGAAGAGAGAACAACATCTGCTGCACCCTTTGATGTGGAAGAGGCATTCAATATTCGTTGATTTTTTAATATGACCACTGTTTTCTATGAAACCTCCAGAATCTTAATCTTTCCAGATATTCCACCAGGTTTTTTGCCAATGAATTATTGGGAAGAGGGGCTAAGAGGTACTTTGTAGTCATCTGCATCTAGTTTCTTAGGAAATTTAACAGATAAGTAGTATGGGATACTTCAGAATTGCACATTTTTCAACATGCAAATCTTAAACATAAAAACATTTGTTAATTAATGCCCTAAATACGCTAATGCACTACATAACAACACCAGGTCCAATCTTCATTCTAATCCTATAGAATGTCCCTGAAGATTGTTACCCTTGACAGCAGGGATAATCCAGATGCCTGAAAAAGTCATGTTAGCACTATATATATTTAGAGTAATAAAACAAAACTGAATGCCATGTAGATCAATGCAGGCCTGCAAGAATAAACATATGAAGGCATAATTAATTTATTTGTGAATTCTGTCCTGAAAGTCTTCAGATAGCTGCAAAAGGCTCAAACATAATAAGACACATGGAACAAGAGGTGTTATATCCTATGAGAAAGAAAACACAACAGTGTCTTGTGGCAGTCACAGTCTGAATTCATTTTATTTATAGGTTCATAAGCATATTTTTGTTTTGAGCTACATTTTTGTACTAAAGTATTTTCTAAGTTTGTTTTTTGTTTGGTTTTTTTGGTTTTTTTGGTTTTTTTTGGTTTTTTTTAATTTAGCCAGAAAGGATCATGTTTTTTCATTTGTAATGTCCACATTAGCCTGTCTTTCCCATGCAATAGCGATCTCAAGCACAGACCAAAAAGATTAATTTTATTTTTTTGTAAAATGACTCCTGGAGATATGGTGGTACTCTCTTTTCAAGGACTGTGCCATCCCTTTAGTGAGAGTTTACTGCTGATGGCCACACTGATCTTGCTGGCTTTGGCAAGCATATCATGAAGGATGGCCAATGGCTGACTTTTGGTCTCATTTTGGTAGAAATAAGCAAGGATGTTCTTCAATTACTTAATTTCTTTTTCATTAGAGTCGATTTTTTTTTGTTGTTTTATTTTCAGGTTTTTTTCAGGGAGCTAAGTGGGGGATTGCAGTTTGGTTTTACTTTGGTGTCTTGGTTTTTTGGGGGTTTTATAGTTAGTACCAGCTTTAAATTACCTAGCTCAGTTACTGTTGGCAAGAATTCTAGCAGCAAGGAGCTCAGCATGGTTAATACTGACCCAGCTGGTTTGCTGGCAAACTGAGTTTTGTGCTGTCCTTAATGCACTTTCTGCATTGTGAACTAGTTCTAACTACATCAATGACAAATGTTCTTCCAAGGCTTTTGCATCCTGCCAGAAGGATCTCTGCTGTTTTGATATTTGTGAGGAGTTGGGAGAAATGAGTTGTAAAACTAGAAGCCAAAATACACTGAAAGCACATCTTTATGCTGTGTTCCAGGCATCCAGCTTTCTTGAGTATAGTATCATTTGTGTCTTCGTGTTGTAAGCCAGTTCTCACTGATAAGGTGAATCTGGGATTGCAACTTCATACATATTGCTGCTATTGCAATAACTTCATTTGAGTCACAGGGAGGAAATGTGCAATACAAAAAGTGTCTGTGGAATTAAAGAACAAACATGTTACAAGTTCTCAGTGTTTGGGTGAGCTTTTTGTTACAAGACATTCCCACCAGGTTAGTCACAGGAAAACACTGGGCTTATGGATGCTTATGATCCCCATAGCCTAGCTGCATAATTCAGTGCTGTACCCTGCAGAATGCAGTAAGGTTACGTAATTGGTCAGGAACTTGATTTAAATGTTCATTATGCTGATGGGAACATTGTGCCCGCATCTCATTAACCAGCAAGCTTAAATTTGCCCTTACTATAAATAAGGTTAAAAGAAAAACAAAGGAGAATGTATATTTAAAGAACTCAAGCTAGATGGTACAGCTGTGAAGACTTTAGGAGAGGAGCAGTGTCGCTGTCTGATTAGGAACAGCGAATAATGCAGCAACACACATGACCTCTTCCAAGCAGCAAGAAGAAGCGATTTATTGGACAGCCATGGCACATATATAAGATAGATCGTGCAAAACAAAGTAGAAAAACTCATTGGTCCAAGAAGGCAACACCTCTTTGAAAACATGCTTTCTGCAAAACAACACGTCTCTCACGAACTCTGCAGGTGTTTAATCATTGTTATAATTTCTTGTCCTTGAGCAGGCTAAGAAACCCAAGGCTTCAAGACTGCTTTTTCCCTGGTTCCCACCATTATCCAATGACAGAGCAGTAGTGTTAGAATCCATTCTGAATAAGTTTATTCCAAAATCAGAGTATCTTTTTCCTTCCTTTAATACAGCTAATAAGCTACAGACGTAATCTGTGAGGCTGCAAAGTTGGTCCTAAGTCTTCTTTGCCCCTGTAGAATTAGTGCTCTCTCCTCAAGGGAGATTCTGGTGGGTACAGAGCATACCAGATTATGTGTGCAGTCCTGTTTTAGGTATTCCAGTCCCATTAATGTCTGGTCTCCCAAAGAATTGTAAGTTATTCAGGATGTAGTTTTAGAATTATTGACTGCCCTAGACATTTTGGAATGCTTGCATGCTGTTTTAATAGTTTGCTATATTGTTAGCAAATTGTAAGCTATTAAAAAGCTATTAGCATTTTCCCCACTTGCAAAGGCTGCATTCCAGTCACAGGGTAAAGCTCTTTCATATGAACAGTAAACCAATAATCATATAAATATTGAAGTAAAATTATCATGTTACTGACTCTAGACTGAGATCAGGCAGAACTGTAATAAACCACTTTCAGTGATAGTGAGCTGGAATGACTAAAGACCAGTTTTATCTTTGAGGAGCATTGTGGCACCCAAATGTGTTCAAACACACAGATGAGTTGCAGGGTCCAAACAATTATTCTTTTTAAATAAGCAAAAATATAATAGAGGATATACAACATTCATCAAAGTAGTTTACTTAGTCTTCATTACCACACCTCATTACCAAAGTATCTGAAAGAGGCCAAATGTCTGGAGACTGTATACTTAGCATGTATCCTTTTCAAGAAAGGAAAAAAACAAACCAACCAACAAACAAACAAACAAGCAAAAAACCCAAAACAAAACCAAAAAAAAACAAAAACAAAACAAAAACCCGCAATTTTAATTGCAATTTTAGATAGGAGAATGAATTGCTGAGGAGAGTCAGAGGCACTTTTGCATGTGGTCTGTGGAGAAGGAAGGATGTTGTGGGTTTTAGGAGAGGTTTGTATCAATCTTGTCAGGTCTACAATTCCTAGATTCTGCCTTTTGTTATAATATATATTTCTGGAAACACACTACAGCTTCACTCTGTAAAATCCTGTGAGAAGACAAAGCTAGTCAGTAAGTGTCATGTACAGGGAAGAATTCACAATACTGTGCTATTTTATCAAGGGGGTCCTTCAGTCAAATTAACCCTCCAAGAGCAAATATCCATGGCCAAAGTCTTGGGGTCCTCCAATCAGTAACAGGGTGCAACCTCAGGTCTATTTACCTTTTAACACCAAATAAATCTTTAAAGCATATTAAACAATCCTTTCAGTCTTTATAGATGAGACATTTTCATGTCCACCCAGAGCATAGGCTCTTCAACAGGTGACATAAAGGATTTTATTTCTCCTTTGGGTAACTGCATGACAACATAATGAAAATTCAGAAATTTCTGCAGGTCTTAACAAACACCTTATCCAAAGTATCTTATTCCAAGAGAAGTTATTGGAAGTGCATTTACAGAGACGTAACTCTTTAAAACCACTATACTTTTGTGGTCACGAAAGCTAAAGTGTGACAAATGTATAGCAATAATATATCTGTAGTGTGGTTTGTGTTGTTTTATGATGAGTCCTGCAGTTCCTCCTACTATCCAAATCAGGCAATCTGTTGAAAAGTACCGTAATCCCTTCACCTACATCTCCTCTGCAGAGAGAGTTGGTTTGGATTTTGTCCCAGAAGAGTCTGTAGCTGTGTTACACTCTCAGACTTAGGAGCAGGGACTGGTAAGATGCTCCAGGATAAATATGTGACATCTTTCCATGTCTCGTGGATTCATGATTCATGGATTCATGAATTTCATGAAATTCATGTGTTTTTACAGCAAAATGTACAAGAAGATTAAATTCTAAACTAGATTATTTTAAAATTTCAAGTGCTGCAACAGTTTGATAGTTTGCCAAAAAAAAAAAAATAGTCATGTTAGCTCTTAAAAGCATGCGCAGCTGGATTTTTTTCAGAGAGATTTATTTCCCTAAAATAACATTTTCTTACTAAAAGTGCCTACTGGGCAGAGCTTTGTGACAGGCAAGTAGGATTATCAGCATGTTTACTTTTCAAACATCTCTACCACACTTAAACAGTTCTGCTGTGGTGTCATACATGAGTGATGAGATAGGTTGTGTAAGGGTTTGTGTACTAGGATATAAAAAACTAAAATGCATTACAGCATTTAAAGTGCACTACCATTTCAATTCCGAACTAGTCAAAGCAGTATTATTGCACCAAGGGAAAGCATTTTCTTTGACTTTAGTATCCCTTTTTGGAATGTACCCTCAGCTTCAAGGAAAGTTGCAGCCCCTTTAGCAAAAATTAGGCCTCTCAGTTGTCTAAAAGGTACAGGAGCTCCTTTACAGCTTTGGTTCTCTGCATTTCCTGGGACACTTGTGAAAGGATGTAGGCAGAGGTTTGGATGTGATCAGTGTACCAGCCATATAGTGTGCTTTTGTCCATGATATCTTGGAAGCAAAAAGCAAGGATTTATGATGTAGCTTGACTCTGAAGGAAAGTTTTTAATTACACTGGGATGAAAGTAAGAGAATAAAGGGACAAGTTCCCCAGTGATTTTTTGCAGAATCACTATCATTCTGTTACCACAGTTCTTTATAAACAGAGGAATGCAGGAAAAAGGACTCCAAAGCTATCTTTGTTAAAAATAAGATTAAGGAAGTGAGATAAATTTATGGAGTATTCATGGCACTACTTTGGATTTTTTTATAAAGCTTGAGACTTGGCTTCTAAGTCAATAAGGACATTGAGACACAAAATGAATTCTCTGAGGCTGCTAGCGCTATAATCACTCTAGGATTGCCAAAGATTTCTCTTTTTTTTTTTTTTTTTTAAGATTTGTGTCACTTTCACTCCCACACATCTGGCAAGAGAGCTCAGTACTGGCTTAGCTGAAAAATCTTATCTCATAGATCATTACTAGCAATAAATTCCAGCCTTTGTGCTTACTTATATTGTCCCACAGCCTGGAGTCATTGATTTTGTAGAACTAGGAATGTGGGCTGTAAAATATTTACTCACTAGTATGCCCCCACCACCAAAAAGAAACCCCAACTCCAAAAAAACCATGCCATGACTCAAATACAAGCCTCAAGCTCTTTCACTGTCAAGTCAGCTTTGAAAATGTAAATCGCATGAAACTGGCTCTTGGGGCCAAAGAAAACAGGCAGCTGGATTCCATCCCCCAGCTAAGAATCAGCCCTTAAATACCTCTTAAATAGACACTTTATATGAGCTATAGTCAAACTCATTTTCAAGTAATGTTTTCCCACATGTCCCAGAAAATGCAAACGGCAACTCTGTGTGCGGATGGACTGGGGTACTGACAATGGGTAAGTGTGCCAAAACCCTGCAAACTGCTAATGCAGTTCTACCACAATTCTTCTCTAAGGTCACACCTGTGCTAAAAAACTGATGTATTTTTAATCCACATCATAGTCCTTATATATAGCTAAGGCAGCTGTGCTCTAAAGAACTGTCAGCAAATGGCCTGTACTAGATCTTTTCCTGCATACTAGTTCACATTGGTGAGCATTTTTTTCTGGTATTGTCTTCTGGGGTTTATTGTGCTGATCTTTTCTATATGATAGGCATAGGGAACACAAAGGCAGAGTTATCTCATACATGGAAGACTTGGCAACTTGTGGCAAAAAAGACTGGAAAGAGAAGGTAGACAAACGAGACCAGCACAGATGCATTTATCTCTACAGGTTCAATTAAATAATATGCTGGGGAGGAAGCAAAGGAACAATTCCTAGTACTAAACTACAGATCTCCAATTTAGCAACCTGTTTCCTGGAGTAGAATTAGTCCTACTATTAATCCTACTATTAACAAGCAGGATCAGAGTTAATAATGGCCAACAAGTGTTGCTGGGCAGAAAATGTATTCTCTGGCTATGGGGTAATATGGTATGGAGACACTTGAGGTGCAACCTACTCGCATATCTCTCTATTCCTCATGATCAGATTTCATAGAAAAAATTGGCAACTGGCATATAGTAAAGCTAGAATATTTTCCAAGGGTCACAACAATCATTCTTGAGCAGCTTACCCCAGCTAAACATGGCAGAATAACCAATCAGCTTATAATGGACATGAAATGCCTTCCCCATTGTTTTCATAGGACAAATTAATGTTTTGACTTTAGGTAGTGTTGCATAACATGAAACATATTAGTTTTAACCAATATTCCAGCACAATCCAGGAACAAGTTGTAACTTAATTATTTTGGCATTTTTATTTTCACTTTCCCCAGTAACTATTAGTGAGTACATGGAAGTGTTTTTTAATCAGTCCTGATTCACGTACCCAGCCATCAAGATTGAGATTAGTGCATTATAGCTGCTCTGGGAACCTTAATTCACTTGCATTGACTTTAGGAGGATTAAGTCAGAAACAATAGTACTTTAATGCCATTTTTTTGTATTTTCTTGGCAAAAACTCTTGTCAAAGTTTCCCATGTGAGCTGTCAAGAGGTCACTGAAATTCTCCTGGGCAAAGGAGGGAGTGTGGTTGAAACCATGGCCTCCATGCTGCTTCCTTCATTATTTTTCTTCATGTCATTAATGCTGTACTCGGCACTTTCCCCCCAGCTTCCATTGGAAGAGAGAGTGAGCAAATGTTAGTGAGAAATGGAGGCAAGAAACATAGAAGAGGCTTCCCTGCTGTTTTATTTGGCTACTTCTAGGCCTCAGTAACAGTAAACTTAGCCACAGAATATTAGTGTAGAATATATTGTCTAGTATGCACAAAAACTCCCAGATGCTTTCAGTGTATTTTTTTCTCCAGTTCATTCCATTATTCTACATAGTCTTCTGGCCAATGATCACAAAACCTTCTGACCTCTCTGTTATCCTATGGCAAGAAAATACAGTTCCCTAAGGTTGCAAAAGCATCAAGATTTCCAGAAATGAGGTACCTGCAATTTCCATGACTATCAGCGTAGCTGTGAGCAGCATATTTTTCAGACACCACTAGGAGAGAAATGCAGAATGGAGGGACAGGGGACACCCCACATCTACAGGCTTGCCAGTCTTCTGAATTTCAGCTGAAAATACCTGAGGTGAAGTGTCATAGATAGCTAGTCACTGTAGAAAGTGATCTGACCTGTGTCACACTATGGATTAGTGTGATCCTCTAACAAGCCCCCCTGGTTTATTGTATGATAAGACAGGAAATTACACAATTAGTAAATTATTTCAGTTATACATATCTCACCTTTTTAACTGCTGTAAGGCAGAATAAAACATCTGTGGGGATTTTGCCAACAAGTGAAAACAAAAATAGTGCTAAGTAAATACATCACAACTTGATTAATGCAAGATAAACACTATAGGCTACACAGCTTTTGCTCCTCAGCAGGCCTATTTCACATTGTATGCTCATACATAAATTTCTCTTACTAACACTGCACAAGCAGTCTGGCACCATCCTTCACAGATGAGCTTTAGGAACTGTTACAAAGTGGTTTAAGTTATAGCTCCATCTGTTACATCCCGTCCTTCTGATGGAGATTGTGTTCACTGTGGCAGAACAAGCAGAATGGAAGACGTGCTCATATCCTCACCAACTGCAGCTCAAAGTCTGGTGCCTTGGCTCACACCCATTTTCTCAGCAGTTTAATCAATGACGCTCTGCTTCGTGCCCAAGCATGAGGGTCGGGCGAACATTTCCTTCTGCTGGTCCTGATAATCATCAGCAGAGGGAAAGAACAGACTATGGTGAACAGGAGAAGCCTAACAAATCACAATGGGATCTGACTCAAGCTTTCTATAATTTTACTGGGAGGAAGGAGGCCTTAGGACGATGCTCATCCATGCTCCACTAGTTATGTACAGCTAGACACTGGGAGTTACTAAAGTATCACTGCATTGTTAAGGGTTGGGGGCCAGGACTGAACCTTCCCTTCCCACCTGGCAGTGTTTGACCTCAGGGTCTGTGGAGTCAGAATTTGCTGAAGTTTCTGGACAAAGAGGATTGTCCAATGTAGAGAAAGCAATAGTGGTAGTCTGAGGAAAGGTGACAAGGAGTATTAAGTGAATACAGTGAGTTAAGTTCTTCAGGGCACTCTGATCATTAAATGATGTACTAAAGGCCACAGTGGAACTGGATATAGAGATTAGTGCAATCAGGCTTTCCCACAGATGGAAAAAAAGTGCTGTATTAGTAAGCTAAAAGTCACATCAGGGATTTTTTAGTGCCATTGAAATAATTCTCTTATGTAAAAATAAATTCAGTCTACTAAGTAAGGCTTAAAACTACTGAGCAAAAAAGAAGCATACTCATATTTCTTATAATTTAAAGATATAAAAGTATATTCAATATTATGTCCAAATATACTCTATTGAGAAGCTCAGCTGTCATAGAATTCATCTTTTAGGTTCCTGGTACAATGTTTAAAGAAGAACACTAAAATACTCCAAATGGCTATGTAAGATATCAAAATTAATGTCAGTGGGAAAGGATCAATTAATTGTGCTATAATTATGGCAAATTAGTTGCATTTTATTTCTATCTTTCAGACGTCTTTATTAAGAATTGTTATAGATTCCCAGAATAAATGAAGTTGGAAAAGACTTTGAGATCCTTGAGTCCAACCTTTGACTGAGTATCACCATGTCAGCTAGGCCATGGCACTAAATGCCATGTCCAGTCTTTTCTTAAACATACAAAGGAAGAAACAGAATTTAGAGGAAATATAACAGCTACAGCAGTTTTAAGCAGGACTCAAGGTGGTAGAGCTCCACAATAGACAGAGTTGTGGCTCGTCATTAATGGCACCTCAGGTTTTCTGTTCTTTCTGTATCCATATCAAATCAAGTACTTCAGAAAAAGGCTACATACCTTAGGTTTTGCGCAAACTTCTCTGACAACATTCAGGATAGCTGTAGCAGCAATAAAACAAACAATAGTAAGGACATTTGATTGCTGATGGGGAAGACAATAGGAGGAAAGTATGGCACCCCTAAAGTATTGTTCAAGATTTAAAACTTTTTGAGAGACAGAACCACAGTCTTCTAGCCTTAAATTTGAATTTAGGGACATTTTATTCTATATCAAGGACACAGCCAAAATGCATACTTCATCCCTTCCCCTAGGGGAGAGATTACTGTCAGGACTGTGTGCAGAATACAGCAAAAGTTAGGATATGACAAAGACCTGATTGGTTCTCTTCTCCTCAGAGCATGTCTGTATCAGCTCAAGCCACAGTCCTATTTAAATATGAACTGTATTTTTTCCTGGCTGACTATAGTCCCTAAGGGAACATCCATCAGTCAAGCAGAAGTGAATCATGCAACGCCCCAGCCTCACACTTGATACAGTCAACCTCAGGGATGACTTGTGAAAGAACTGTCGCAGTCATTCTGAAACTAAGCAAATGCTACCTGTCTGGAGTTTTTCCACTCTGCAACCTGCCCTGTGGCTTTGGCTTGTGTTGTGCAGCTCATGTGAAAACTCTCCAAGTCTTTGGCTCTGTGAGGTCTCTAAACTATATTGTTAAAAAGAGAGTGAATGGAATTGGCTAAATCCCATCTTGGTTTAAAAATGTCTTGGAAATAAAATCTGGAAGAGTGCACCAGACCAGAGATGCTCAAGGCAAGCAATTTAGGAGCAGCAGCTGAACTTATATATATATATATATAAAAAATATTTATATTTATATTTATATAT
Organism: Luscinia megarhynchos; assembly: GCA_034336665.1. Lineage (NCBI taxonomy): Eukaryota > Metazoa > Chordata > Aves > Passeriformes > Muscicapidae > Luscinia > Luscinia megarhynchos. Next base: position 37,061,133 of record CM067566.1, on the reverse strand, counting down.
ATTTTTATATATTTATATTTATATTTTTATATATATGCACACACATACACACACACATATATGTATATATACATGTCTCACAAGTTACTGCAAATTAATATGTCTTTATGGAAGCAGCTTAATTAAGACTTTAGTTAATAAGGAAGTGTTTTTAAGATTCTTGCACAAGCCAACCATTCTAAATGCTACAATTTGAACTGATGAACTCATCAGCTCAGCTTGAAAACATATCAACTTGGAAATGCGTCTGAAGCATAAATTGCATTAACACACAAATTTAATTTAAAGAAAGCTCTTTATGGGTTTTAAAACTACTACTTAAACTATACAAATTGCTCCATTTAAACTGCTAAGATAAAAATGGCAAAAAATGGTTTAGGAATAGTAACCATTCATTTCTATTTCATGCTGAATTGAAGTCTAAGTGCTTCATGAATAAACAAATGGTAAAATAAGACTTGAGAAAGTATAGAATTTTTTGAAAAGAAAATAATTTAAAAGGACTGAAAACTTAAATTTCTATATTTGTCTTTGGTTTATCACAGCTAATAAAATTATGTAGAGTGCAGCTTTGATTGAGCTTTGATGTGGTGCTTTTAGTGGAGACAGAAGTAAAATCAGTAATTTAGTCAGGGGTATGCTTCTACCCCAGCCTCTGACAAAGGGGAAAATTATACAGAGCCTAACAAGATATTTCAACTGTGCCAAAAGTGTTGTATTTTATTTCAGTTTGCATCTAGTTCTTCGGGGAAACTGGCCACACCATGCCATAAAGCTACTAGAGAGCATCCAAAGCAGGGCTACAAAGATGGTGAAGGACCATGAAGGGAAGTGTTATGAGGTCACTTGGTCTGTTCAGCCTGGAGGAGACTGAGGGGAGACCTCATCGCAGTTACAACTTCCTCAGGAGGGGAAGAGGAGGGGCAGGCACTCATCTCTTCCCTGTGGTGACCAGCGACCCGAAGGAATGGCCTGAAGTATTGTCAGGGAGGTTTAGGTTGGATATTAGATAAACGTTCTTCCCCCAGAGGGTGATTGGGCACTGGAACAGGCTCCCAGGGAAGTGGTTACAGGGTGACCGCCAGAGTTCAAAGAGTGTTTGGACAATGCGCTCAGGTACATGGTGCAGTTGTTCAGGACTAGGAGCTGGGCTCTATGATCCATGTAGGTCCCTTCCAACTCTGGATATTCTATGAGTCGATGATCCTCCTATCCTCTAGCAGAAAAAGAATGTAAAGATCTGTAAATAGCCAAAGAATTATATTTTTGGGCATTTTCAGCAAACTGCCCTGTATAAGGAAATAAAGAGATTTGCATGGCGTTACGAATTGCTGCTGCGGCTCAGCCGCGGGACCCCAGCCCACCTTTCCAGCTGCGGGGAACCTGCCACCTGGCGGCACAACACCCGCAGCCCTGCTTCCCAACCAACTCGGGCAAGGTCTAAAGCTTTACAACAGCGAGCTGAGAGGAGAATGAGCGTTGGAGTAAACACACAGCATTTGCGCTTAAGTGAGAGAAAGAGGGACAGAGAAGCAGTAAAAGCTGAAGTAAGAATCACTAATAAATAATGCAGATTTCTCAAGAGCACAAATAGCCTTGTTAGGAACGTGGTAGACTGGAACTTGATTTAAAGCCATTCACTTACCGGACCACAGAAAAACCTGTGCTCTGCTTTGGTTCACGTTGCCAAAACCAGATAACACTTTTTCTGAAGTTTCTTCTAGTAGTAGCTTCAAATATGCACTTATCAGAGTTCAGCAAATTCAAGAGCAAAAGCTTCTTCAGGCTCTGTTCCTCAAAGGTTTTAGGCATCAGTGCTCTGGGTAGAGTACTGTACCTGTTCAGGTCAAACCAGCTCACTGCTGGGGTTCTTACTCCTTTCTGCTGATGGTTTTTTGCTTTTTTGGTTGTTTTGGGTTTTTTAAAACATTCCTCAACTGAACTTAAGAGTTGGCTTCAAGGGTCAAGAAGCAAGTCTGAGGACAGAGACATCAGTGTTACATCGTCCACAGAATATGTTTTGTGTGAAAAATATAATCTTATTTCTCAATTTGCTACTAGAACTACAACAGAAAATTCTTCAAGGTGAATGCAATATGCACACAAGCCAAATGCTCAACTAATTTCAATAAATTGCATACAGACCAATGAATTATCTTGCAGCCACACTGTCCTTGATGTCACTATAGAATATGTTAAATATGGATTTAACGTTTCAGATGAAAGTATTTCTCTTGCAGATAAATTTATTTACTGTGCTGGTTTTAAGATAGATTTTGAGGGATTTCAAGGATATTCAGTCTTGGGTGGCAGTTTTGAAGATTATTCTTGAAAAGCTGTCCACAATCTACATGTATTTTTCAAATTATTAATTATGGCATAAAGCTCTGTTTGTAAATCTTGCAGTCTTCAGATTATGCCCATTTTTCTCATCAGAAGCAAGTACACTGCATAAAAAGTGAAGACTGTCACTAATGACACGACTTCAATTTCAAAGAAGTGAACACGCCCCTATCCTTAACTTCAGTACGACTCTCAACTTAAGGGGATTCAAAACCATAGAGGACAGAATATACCAGTTATATATTTTGTTGTTTCCATACAGTTATTCTATGTTATTTTAAATCTAAAGGTTTTGAGTCCTCCCTTCCTCCAAAAGGTGGGCAAGGTATGATTTGAAAAATTGAACCTGAAAAAGGAAAATAATTCAGAACCATTCTAATAGAGTTTTAGGGTGTATTTGCTAAACGTCATGAGTGATGTAGCTCATGAAGATCATCTCTCTGAATAGATTATGCAGCAGCGAAAAGTGGAGTGGAAGAGAAGCCTGGTAAAAAGTTTACTGTGGGAAGTTAAGAAAAAGGAAGTAAAAAAGCAAAGGGAACAAGAAAAGCAGCATAGCCCAGAAGCAAGACTGTTTCCAACAACTGATCATGATGAAGTAAGAAGTGTTTATCAAAGAAATAAGGACGTAAAAAATAATCTATTAAAGGCAATGAATTATTATTATTAATTTTATTCTCACAGCAGATTCCCATAATACTGCTGAACTAAAGTAAGTTTGGTATCTGTCTAAAAAAATTAACGCCTTTCAGTGGGCAAAATTTTAATAATGACACCATAAAACAATTATACAAAAATCATGTACATATTTTGACAGTTTAAATAATAAATATATATATATATATGTACATACTTGTTTTTTACTTTGTGTAAAAGCAACTTTTGACAGTTTTAGATTGTGATTGGTTGCAGCTGAAAAAACACCCAATCAAATCTATTCTTCTTCAATAGGGCACTTGGAAGTTTGACAGTTCATCAAATTCATAAAAGAGACTGACTGTAATGGGTAAACCAGTAAAGCTGATGCAGAGACAATGACTGGAAAAGAACAGAATCCCTACTGTCTGCTCTGCATAGTACTGCTTCAACATGAGGAACAAGAAAATGTGTGTCAGAAAAAACTTGGTTTTGCTTGTAGGGTGGTGGAAATGAAGGTATACAATACAGGAACCAGAAGATGTGAAGTATAACACAGTACTCGTGACTGCAATGTTTCATTTTCCTGTGTGGCAGCTAGAGCAATGACTAGAACACTCAGACTTGAAAGCCAAATTGGAAACCCCCGCCCCCTTTCAGTTCAACAGTGTAGTTCATCATCATTGACCAGATTACAAAATTCAAGAGAATTCAACTTGATTTTTGGGATTGGGGATAGGAAAGTGGAAGAAGAACAAGAACAATTTTGGAAAAAAGAGTATACTAGCTCCAAATGGATTTTACAGTCTCAACCCCCTACAGACATTTCAATGATGACTTATGTATGTACCAGTTTACCCTGATTCAGAAAAACCATCAAGATATTTCAGATGTGGCAGAAGCCTTCAGCTTCAAAATACAATAAAAGTGAAATGCATGAACTGGATCACTAGATTAAGATACTATTAAAATACAACCTTTAGGGTCAATAAAACAAAATAATTTCTTTGTGTAGATGTAAAGAAAAAGTACTTGAAATATGTAAGTGAATAGCTAGATGTGAATATTTCCACAACATAGTAATACTTCCAACTGTTCAACCATACCAGCTATCTGTTCATATGGCAGAAATTCTGTTTTACTTATAGGTCTCAGTTTTGTGTCAGAATATATACATGTATTTCTTTCTCTGTTTCTTCTGAAATTTGAGAGGTTAAAGGTTTGAGCATTTTTTGTTTGATTATTGAGGTTTTTTTTTGGGGGGGGTTGGGTTGATTTTTTTGTTGTTGTCGGTTGGTGTGGGCACCTAATATTTAAGGAACACATATGCAAATCCACACAAGAGAACTCTAAAGATATCTCAGCTTAAAAGGCATGTTTTTTCTCTTTTTCATACAATCAACTTTTTTTTTTTTTCCTTTTTAAGTCTTGTCCCTTCTGCCCCATGTTACATTCTTCACTACAATTTGCTGTTCAGCTGTGCAGACTTCAGCCACTGATATGTAGTAAGCACTAAGGAATTTCCTGAGTCAGGTTTATTCATCATTACCTGGAAAAAGTAGAAGAGGGGGTGAGACAATGTGAAAAGGAGAGACACACACAGACACAATTCAAGCTAGGGTTACAAAACAATCTAGAAACAATTCAATGAGCAATAACACAAGAATTCACTAAATCTTTCACCAATGAGGTGACCATTACCAAAGCTACCTTAAAGCACTACACACAAATACTGAACATCGTGTCATCTTGGATTAGTGAATTTAAGACAGTTGCACCTCAAGTGGACTGCTTCAGTTAGAATAATCCTCTTAAGAAAGAGCAACAGAGATTTTCTACCAACATTTCTTATTTGAAGAGTATAAAGCTTTTGAGACAGAAGCTCATGAAGATCCTTCTGTCTGTCAGTTGTCCTCTATTCACCCCTATTAGCATAGGACTTTTTAATTTAAGTGTCTGAAATGTATAGAATCACTTTTTCTTATAATTTTTGGATGCTACCACAGATTTGTAAAATACAGAATTAGAACTGAATCTAATAAAAATAGCCACTTGTTAATCAGCATTTTGCAAGATGAAAGTCAGCTCATTTTAACAGGATTCACTCAGACAACAGCTTATAATTTATATGCCAACATTTCAGCAAATTTTAATTTAAGCCTGTCATTAAATCAATAAAATGTGCCTGAATAAATATTTTTCAGACATTTCTCTGTCATAGTTCTCTAACGCAGCATGAAAACAACATGGAACTGATTGTTCTTCTTACCTAGTAGTTCTATATCAGAAAAAAAAATTGGGAAAAAATAACTTGGATTAGAATTTTTTAAAAAATTATATTTTTATAACTAGTTTTAAGACACCCCCCTCAAGTATTTATATATACAAATCATAGAAATCCATACACTTACTTGACTGCTAATGCAACACATTTGTAAAATAATTTCAAAGATGCAGAAAGTATGTATTGGTTAACGTGCTTTAGAATATTTTTTTGAAAATTGAAATACATTAAATGGTGATTATTACACACACTTCTAAAGCCAAAGTATGATGCTTCTGATTTCTATGAAACTGATTTAAATTTTATATTTCTTCTTTTTCCCCTCTCCAGTGAAGACTTTCACCATTAGATATCTAAAAATACATAACTGCAGTTAAATTTTTGACATCAGAGAAATGAAAAAAACCAAAACCATTTCCCCACTGAGGTGGTCTGTGTGGTTTTTCATAAGAGTGACTCTGAAACATCAAGGAACATCCATCTGCCTTGTAACCTGTGCTAAGCTGGGCAGGGCTCCAGAGCAAAATAAATTATTTTCATGTATTACTGAGTCACCAACTAAGATGGATGGTACATACACATCAAGGTCTTCTTAAAAATGCTAATTATAGAATAAAGAGCTCCATGAAATTTTCAGAAAAGAAGTGATGGTGCAACCTATAAAAAATAACATTACAGAAAGCATAATATCATTTTAGCTAAAATTTCATTCATTCTTAAGATTAAATTAATTTTGATTCTGCAAGTTTTGTGCTGGATTTCCTTTCCCCATCCATGAAACTGTTTCACAAAAATTTAAATATTATATTGTACCTTTTAAAATAAAATTATTATTATAGTTGACTGTACATGCAAATTCTGTTAAATCAGAGCAGTCAGCAAAGTTTGCCACATTTTGTTGCAGGAATAAAAATACCCTTTTTGGAAAATTTTAATTAATTTAGCCAATCAATATAGCAAGGCACAGATATGTTCTCTATTCTCTGGTATCGTGATGTTTTAAAAGTATATTAGAACTTATATTGTACATGACCAAGAAAGAACATAAGACAAGCCATAATGCCAGGATACATCGAGATTACCTTCTTGGTAGGCTCCATCTGCCATTACCAGGTGAAGTATTTTGGCATACAGGTGTTTGTGTTCATTTCCAAGAACAGATTGAACTATGGTTGAACAAATATCAATATTTTCATCTTCATCTTCAAGTATAGCCTAGGGGAAAGAATAAACCACTTCACCATTAAAAAGAGTATAAAATTAAATAGTTCAAATTTATTAAACACAATTCCTGGTTAAACTCAAAGTTTTTCTCTTTAATCCACTGGCTGGACATTTTTTCTGTTAATATTTTAGTGTGCCAAAACAGACTAAAAAAATTTATAAAAAAAATTTTACTCTAGTCACACAAAGCAATTAGCTAACTGGCACAGCAAACAGTCCCAGGTATTTGTTTCTTAAAATATTTCCACTTGAGCTTGTTCCACAAACCTTTATTTTCTCATAAACTTCAATTAATTTATCAAAGCCTATTTCCTGCTCCAGGTTATATCTCAACTCTTCTAAATGGCTGAAGATACTATCACATTCTTCACATTCACTGGGAATCTCTCCATCACTATTATCTAGAAAGAAAGAAAGAAAACAATAGTAAAATCCCCTCAGTTTTCCTACATTCTTAATTCTGTTTCTAAATCTCTAAAACAAATATTCTTTAAAAGCAACCAAACAGGTAAGCTCAAGAGCACTGGATGATGTTGGCAGATGTTCTGACAAGGTGCAAGAAAATAAGAATAGTCCCTTTCTTGAAAAAAATCCTGAAACCCGAATGGGAAGCTATTCCCTCTCAATCCCCACTCTACCAATTAGCCATGGGGGTATTCAGCCTGAAGGAAAATAAGGTATGGTCTTAAATCAGAATTTTAGTTAGCAAAGTAGGTCAAGTTCCATACTACCACTCTAAGTTTCTGAGGGCTCGGTGGCTGTCCCACACAAGGGAAGAAGTTCCTTAATGAAGCAGCTGTCTTCTAGCAAAAAATAGGGACATGTATGTTACCCATCCATTGCCTTCTGCCCTGAGATACATCTTGTTCCACAGAGTAAGCCTTAAAAACTCAGCACTAAATTTAGCTACAGAGTTCCTTGTTCTTTTATAAGTGCATCTCCTTTGTGTAGCAAATTAGGCATGCCAAATGGTGCAGTAAGACAAAGGAGAGAAATCAAGACAATTTTGCTTATAGGCTACAGAAACCTTAAAAATAGGTTTGTAATGGTAAAACCTTAGGTAAATCTTACAAAAATGATGTTTAAAAAAACACAAGACAGAATCCCTATGTAAAATTCCATTGTAAAATGCAAGAAAAAAAAACTTTCTTAATTAAGCATTCCAATTTGGAGAGAACTTGTCTACCAGGGAAAATCTTCAAACATTTCAGAACATATAATATCAAATCTTTAAATACTATTATCTGGTAAATCACAGACTTCATGAGTTAGTATTAGAACTCTACTATTTACTACTCTTATACATGATTAGTGTAAGGTATAGTCCTGACCAAATCATATCCTTCACTCAAGTATCAACTGTCAAATCAATAAGAAATTATCATTAAAAAAAAGTTGTATAGTTGTATATAAAATAAAAGTTGCATATGAAATAACCCATTAGGTTATTTCCAATTTTCTATTTAACATCTAGATCGTCAACAGATCTTGTCTCAAGTTCTATGTGTTACCCTTTTGAAGGCTGGCCTGCCTTTCTCCCTGCCCCAACAATGAAACTTGAAATTCTATGGAATATCTAGAAGGTAGGTCATTGGTATTAACCATTAGCACTTGCCTCAACAGCAGAATGACAGATACAGATAGTATTGCATGTTATTTAGTGTATAACATGAGCCCTGCCACAAAATTAAAGACATTACCAAAGTTTAATTTACCTTATAATAATACATTCGAATAATTATTTTATGTTCAATCTGTTGAAAATTTTCTTCAATAAAAATTACACAAAAGCTTTGTTTTAGATGAGTTACTGATTTTCTGCGTCTTTTCATAACTATATTTCTAATTGCACTTAATTTTACAGCAAGAGTAAAATACTTCTATTTCCACCAGAACTTAAATTACAGAAATTAAACTTCAGGACATTGTGCACATATAATGCAAAATGCCAAAAGCAGTAATTAATTTACCTGTCTCACTTTTGGTCTGACTACATTAATACCTAATTTTGGCTAAGGACAAGGTGAATAATTTCATGTTCCTTCTGATTGCCTGTTAAATGACTTAACTGTGATTTAAGATGGATCACAGATACTCCAGTCATGTCAATTGCTATTTCTTTTTCACACTTCCAGCCATGAATTATTCAAGACATACAATGCATTCTGTCTTTGATCTTCCTTGAAGCCAATTTTTAGACAACTCAATACCCAACACAAAGCCAAGCTTGAATTTGCAACATGGAATGTCGCTTAGATGGTGACCTTAATATTCAGAAAGTCTGAATATTATCTGCTTTTTTAAAACTTATGTATAAAAACTATCAATTAGAGCTTTACTTCATTATAAATTAACGAAGCTAAAACATTATTCTGTGTCTGAAATTTTAACGTGAATAAATAACTTATAAAACAGGTGTAACAGAAATTATACCTGACTGCCATTCTTCATTAAGAGCACTTTCACTGCTGGGGTTATTTTCATCTCCTTCATCCAGCTCAGTACCATTTGTTATGCATTCCATGGCATTAGCCTTTAAAGTAGACTCCTCTTCTTCACTCAATTCCTCACTAGGCTGCTCCCTAAGCAACTGTTCCATTGAATCCCGGAGCTCCTGCAAATCTGTATCTGTCTCTCCAAACATACTAAAGGAATGTGATATAGAGTTTATATAATTAATACTTTGCAAGACAAACCCTGTAGAAAGAACTCATTTCTTTTGTTAAGCAGCAAATTGAAAAGCCAGTTTTGCTGGAGAGGAAAATAAAAAATGACATCCTCCACACCCCTCTCCCGCAGCTATTTGTGACCTCAGTCCAGCATGACTACAGCATTGCTACCATTGTATCATGCAACACCAGGGAATAAACAGATATCCCACAGTCTCATAAAAAGATAGTAAGTCCTCAATTCCACTTTCTTAGTAAGGTAATTTCAAGATCCTTGTATTTGTGCACTCCTATAGAGCTCTGGCAAATATAACATTTTCAATCTGAATAAAAATGTGTCTGGAGCAAAAAAGAGATCTAGATCGAATCAAAATAGATACACCAGACTATCCAAGATGTGAGGAACAGTCAATTCCAGGGTCAGATTTTGAAGCCCCTGAAAGAATTTAGGGGACTTGAAGAACACTCTAATACGACACTAGAGGAGCAAGATTTCCAGAAATGAGAGAATGAGCAAGATTTCCAGAACACAGAAAGAAAGGAAATATTCACGAAACTTTAATTTCTAGAAGAGCAATAGTAATCAACTTTGAGTTGCTTGAGCAAAATGCAAGTTGCAGACACCAGACAGAATAGCACCTTGGATAGATCTTGGGAAGGAAATTCAGACAGCTATTGTATGCAGTATACCCCATTAGCTTCTCAATTCTCTGGAACAAGACTAAGTAAATGGTGATTCAATACAAAATTTTTAAAATCTGGGTAAAAACTCCATGGTGGTATAGTGTGTGTAACAGCTAGTGTCTAACGAAAAACATTTTTGATCTGACTGTTAAAATACTTGATAAACTTGATACACTCACATATCCTCAGAGTCAGAGGGTCCTTCTTTGGCTTGCTCATCTTCCGTATCATCAGTTTCAAGATTATGTTGATGCTGCACATCTGCTACACTGGGAACATCAACTAAAGTTCTGTACAGTTTGCAAAGATCTGGGAGTGAACATGTTCTCAACATCTACAAAGGCAATAGAAAGCCTGCTTGGTAACAATACTAAAGACAGTTTGAGTTTACAAAATACTTCTAAATGAGATTTCACTGTTCTTCAGGCTTCCTGCTTCACAGTCAGAAGCTGTGCTAGTAGATTATATCCTACAGTGAAAAAAATCACTTGGCTGGCAGAAATGACAAGATTGCTGCCCTGTTTAGTGATTGTTTATGATGACAAGGTAGTGATAATTCTAAAAAACTGCAGAAAAGGGAGAAAGTAAATAGGGCAAGTTAGGAATGTCTTCATGAACTCCCTCAGTAACATCTCAGAGAAAGAGTGGAATTCCTCCACAAACACCTGGAACATAGAATGCTGAATGGTGGAATCAGAGATTTTCACTGCTGCATGCGACTTGCTGATACCATGAGCACAGTGCAGTTGAACTACAGGGCAAACATGGCTAGACAAATACAAACATCTGCCGAAAGAGTTGTGCCATCTGTTTTGGCTCGATCAACTTCAATAAGAAAGTAAGAATAATACTATTGAACAAAAAAGTATTTATTTTTTGTTTTTTAAACTTGCCTTTGGGTCATTTGCATCAAAAAGTCCTGTAGAAAGTCCAATCAACAATGAACTTTTGCCTTTATTTCTTGCTGGTGATATGGAACGTGAACGAGGTACAAAAGACTCTTCCTGTGAAGACTGAGATGACAGAACTGGTGAGGCTGTTGGTACAGCTGTAGGCTGTATTATCCTCTGGAATAAGGGTTCAGCTGGCTGAGAGTCACAGGAACAAGCTTCTGATATGGTAAAAGAAAGTCTGTTACAAATCTAACTAGATTAAAACCCCAAGACACTTAAGGGAAAAGGTAACTACTGTGAATATACCTCATTTCTGTTACACAATTAGAGGGAAAAGTAGATAGCACATTAAAAGTATTGAAATATTTTTGATTATTTTAGTAAATACAATTACAATGTGAAATCTTCCCATTTCAAATCTTGGAGAATATACAACCCTAAGCTATAGCCTGCTCTGTTCTCAGGCTTTTTGTTTTCCCAATATCCAATCCATGTCTTATACTATGTCATCCATTTTCACCTGTTGCTTATAACCTTATATTAGATTTCTCTGAAGTTATCTGAATATAATTCCCCCAAACAGGGGGAAAGACCCATCCAGTTTTCTTAAGCCTCCTTTACTAGATGCAAGACTATCACCAATGACACTTGACAGTACTGACAATGTTTTTTTCTGAAGTTATTTCCCAGACCTCCAAGAACAAGCACTTCTTCTATGCAATAAAGATAAAGGATTGTCATTAGCAGCCACTTTAAACATTGAGTTGCTGCTCAGTATTAACTTGAGATGTGTACAAACAAAGCAACACTTCTATTAAGTAAATAATCAGATTGCATAACATCCTAAATAAAAAAAAATAAAAAGAATAATAATAATAAAAATAATTTGAAAAAGCTGTAACATTCAGAAAGTTGATGTCCATCAGTATGGGCCAATGTCCTGTTCATCTATACACAGTGTAGCTTTCTTGTAACATGCTTTCCTCCAAAGTGGCAAATATAATACCCACAATTTGTGTTCCTAATCCATTGGAAATTTCCTTTTTAGAAGTAAGAACTGAAGAAGCAAATAAAAACGTGCACTTTTGGGGTTAATGAAGTGAGAAGGGATGACTGAAGCACCCCAGACTGCCAAGCCATTGAATATGAGACTTGTACTGACCTGCTGGAGTTTCCTTTTGTGGTTCCACCTCGTCGAGCGCTTCTTTCTCCAAAGCTACCTCATTCATTCCGTCATGTTGTGTCCTATTATAACACATCACATCAAGGGGAAACACCATGTAAAAAATGGCCATTGGTCTATTGAAGTCATCAAGTGCAGTAAAACCAACACAGCAGCAAGAAATGAAGCTTCAGCTAAGTGCAATTTTAATAGACACATCCAAATAAAAGTCAGTTAAAGCTCAGTTGTTTGAACTGGAGAGAGAGAGGTCAGAAGAGAGTACTTACGTATCCTCTTTCTCTTTTACCCACACTTCATTAACAGTGCTAGGAAACTCCTTATTCTCCTTACTCTGGTGCATTTTATCTTCCATTTCTTCCAGCACCTCTGCTTCCAAATCATCAGGCTCTAAAATTAATAACAATTTACTTTATTAAAAATTAATTCCAACCAAGCAAAAAGATGGGGGATTACACATTTTAAGATTACACTTAAATCCTTCAGCTTTAATAATTTTCTGCATTTTGCAGAAACAGCAGAAGTTTTTTAATCCCAGAGCTAAAAGTTTTGGGGTTTCTGATACCAGAAGAGTATCTTAAAGCTCCAATGAACTATGTCTTCTAAAAACCTCATGCCCCTAGAGATCAAAAGGATGCTGCTATCACACACAGGAAAAGATTCCAGCAAAATTCCAGCCAAACCCCACCAAATAAACAACAAAAAACTTGAAGTACTTTAGAATTCTACATGTACTCTGAAGTTTTCTATCAGCACACAAAAAAATGTTTCTTGAAATTTACTACATGCATTACCAAATCAGATTACAACACAGGCATAGAAAGCACCTGGTCCTACCTAAAATGTGTTAATAAAAAACTGCACATCACTTACGGGAAGGTATAGAAGTATACAGGATCATTACTACACTTACTGCATTCAGTAAACAGATTTTAAGTAGAATTACTGATGAAATGAGTTACCATCCAACATAATAGGTTCACTCTGCACCAGGGCGGCTTCAGTTCTTTGAGATTCTTCTGGTACAGTCATGACAGACTTTGTAACATCAACTGGTACTGCAGACTGAGCTTCAACAGGAGAAAAAGCCTTCTCTTCCTTCTTTTCTGATGAAGACTGATGATCTCCTTCAAGAAGTTCTGCAGTATCTAACAGAAAATGATTCTATTATCTAAACAGTGCTTCACCATATTTGGATAAAAAAACTACAACGTGGGTAATAAGGTAAGTTGGGAATTTTCATTTCTTTAAAGGAAAACAGAAAAAAAACCTGCATGCTTTTAGTGCAACTATTATAAAGAAGAAAGCTAAAAATATTAAAATTTTAATTTCATAGTTTCATTATCATTAGTACAAGTTTATATTTGGAATAATTGTAAATCCTTTTGTCCTTAGAAAGAATGAAGGGTGGGAGTTGACCAGGAAAAAATCCAAAAAACCAAAAAGAACCATAACAAAACAAAAAATCAGTTATGGTAAGTCACATGCTGCCAACAATGTTACAGGAAGCATCTAATGCAATATTCAGATGATGTCATCCTTTCAAAAAATAGGATTGTTTCTATTAAAAGGCAAAGTTTAAGACTTTTCAGCAAAATGAAGATCCTTTCCTTTCAGCGCACCCTGGTTAATTTCTTACCACTTCACTGAGTTTGCAATATTTTGGTGTCCTCCAGTATCAGCTTGTGCTTACATTCAGAACTGAGGCAACACCCAGAAGTAGAAAGCAAGAGAGAATATAAGAATATGCTTCTATTACTTCAAAATTTTTCTCAGTAGATAAACTGTCACTACACTTGCAGTGCAGATCATTACCCACTGCACTTACCATTTATCTCATCTTGCTCCTCAAGTATGTCAGTTTGCAACTGCAGCTCTGCTTCTCCTAGGATCCTCAGAACTGAATCAGTAGGGCTTTTGCCCCAGACTTTCCTGTGAGGTTCAGCAATATCTAACTTTATTACTTCTCCCAGAGTTTGACCTGTTGGGCCACAAACACAAATATAAAAACTTCTCTAAACTAGAATTTTTATTAATTTTCTATATAATAAACAATCAAACAAACAACCTCCACAAAACTAAAGAAGTTATAAAGCCAGAAGTCATGTCACCTCACCCTAAGTCAGACAACCTAGACTGTGCTTATCTAGAGGTATTCTTCTGCCAATTCCAATCAATAACAGGAGTTATTCAATACCAGTTGACATATGCAACTTAATAGCAGCAGGAGCTCTTTCAAGAAATTCAGGCACTCCAAAAGAAAGCAGTATGAGAAGCATTTAACATCGGTATGGAATGGTCTTGAACTTTACTTTGAAATGGTAAACTAGAAAGTTTCTTGTCTTGCTATCCTTTGACATTTATTTCTGTTAATTCTCCCTCCAAATAAAACAGGATAAAGCAACAAAGAAAAAGAGTAAAAGAAGTTTCTTGATCTTCTAACATTCTAGCACTATAGAACTACTAACTAAGTAAAGCTACTACTTTAGTAGAACTACTATTACTAAGTAAAGATAAAAGTCTGTCACATTCTTAATGATTATTTCTTTCTACAGTGTGAAACAGACTTCAAGTAAAATATGCTAAAGATATACTGAAGCCAGGAAAAAGGAGTTCCAACCAAAAGACCAGAGAAGGCAAGCAGAAAGTCTGGAATGACAGTCTTGATTTAAGAAAGGCTCCACAGAAGTAACAGATATAAATTGAGAGAAACCCTCAGTTGTTTGGTTTTTTTTCCTAGTTATAACACAACATAACAGGATTTTCAAGTTAAATAAGAAACTTCCATATATTTTAAAAGTTTTTTATTCTTTCTGTTAAATTAGTGCCTATTTAAAAGACATAAAGAAAGTAACCATGCATTTAATTAGGTAACTTTTTGTTGTTGAAATTATGAAATTATTTATTGAATCTCCTGCAGGCCATTTAATACTCAGCCTGTGCCTTATTCCTAATTTAAAGGAACACATAACCACCTGCTTTTTAGAAATGGATGACATGTAACTGATAACAAAATGATAATAATAAAGAATACTTGCTTTATAAAAACACACACTACACATGGCAAACTGATTTACTAATACCACTGTGACAAAAAAAAAGTACTTACACTCTGTTCCAGAGAGAGAATCTTCCATTGATAACTGAGCTAGAGGAACGACCAACTCAGATGCCCCAGATTCCCATTTTTTGCGATCTCCCAGAGACGGCTGGTCACCTTGTTGTTCCCTACCATTTTCAGATTCAGCTGATTCAGAGGTATTTTTACCCTCCTTTTTTCCTTTCTCATCTTCTTGAGCTTTAAGATTTTGATTTAATCTTCTCAGAATTTCTCGCTTATTCTGAAAGAAGGACCAACGTATGTATTAAAATAGTACCTTTCTTAAAAGGATACCTAAATGAAACCATATATAATTTGACATACTTGTATTGTAAAATCTGGCTTTTTTATTTCCTCCTCAGATTCCTGGACAGCAGTTATTACATGTTCATCCTTTAAGTCCAAGAAGCATGAAACAGAAAGCAGAAGAACATGTCAGAAAAAAATTATCTTGAGAATAGTAATAGACATAATAAAACCTTTCCAATGACAACTGCAGGTAGACTGAAACAGAATGCATGATTATTCTGCTTTATTCTGTCCCAAAGACAGAATTTTAAGGCACCTTCCATCTTTGAATGAATCACTATCTGAAAGTGGTGATCAAATGAATCCCTCAATTTAAACAGATAAATGAAAATTCAGAGCACGAAATGTAGTGACAAAGCCACATCTGACCTCTACAGTCAAGATGCCACTGAATTCCTATGCTACAAATGAGTAATTCTACAAGAGAACCAAAAAAGTGGCAAGCACAGAGCCAAGGCTAGTTTATGAGGAAAAAACAGAAGGGAAAGGAGACAATTAAGTGATATATAAGTAAGCAAACTACATATTAAACACAAAAATGTAGAATTTATAATCTGTGTACAAGACACACATTCTTCATTTCCAATTGCTCTGTGTGCTATTTTAGTCTGTTATAGTCACTATCTTGCATCACTGTGAGACAAGCTGTCCACATGGAAAAAAATAAGCCAATAATTTAAGTATTGTCCAAACATGGCTTATTTTTCCAGCTATCAACTGACATCTTTCAGTGCATTACATTTTATATATACTCTTTATTGTGAGTTCTGCTCTATTCCCATAGTTATAGCCTTCAGGGTTCAATATAGTATGAACTACCACACAGCATTGAAACTTAGAAACAGCTTAGTAAAAGTACAAAAGCTAGCATTCAAGCTTTGGTTTCTTTCAAAATTTTTTCTTTCTTTCTTTAAAAAATTCTTTTCCCTAATTAGAAGCAACAAATTTCCTTAATAAATTTTTCTACCTAACCGATACATTTTCTCTATATTCTCTTTCCAATCAGTATCTATTTCCTTTCCATTCCTTTCACCCACTTAGCAAAAGTACCTACCACACCCACTTCCTTCAAAGCAGAAGTCATGGAGATGACAGGTACACCAGGCTTCACTGGAAGTTGTGGCTTGGGAAGAGCTGCTCCAGGCCCTTCTAGTCCATTCACAGGACTATGTTCTGTAGCTTCCACATGAAAAGGCACATTAGGATTCTTTATCCCTTTTGCAATCAGCTGTATAGATTCAATTAAAAAATTAAATCAAAAATTAACTTCAAAACTTCACATTAAACACAGTATTATCAATTAGGCTCACGACAATAATGCAACACATTTACACAAAAGACCACTGCCCACTGCACATCACTTTGTCAGCTTCACATGCTGCTTTTGCTAGTCATTATATTACTAGTTGGACTTGTTCCATAGCACACAAAAGTAAGAGAAGATAAAATAAAATTTTGGTCATTAACAGACCATTAATAAAATAGTCGGGGCAATCCTAATGGTTCTTAGGTTTGATGTTTTGAAGTCTTCCTACAAACATACTTAAGATTAGGCTTCTAATTAGGGGATTCTGACTGACACAAGATACCATTTACAATTTCAGAACTACTTGTCTTGAAAAATCATAGTACAGGATTTTATTTATACCAAGATATGGGCCTACATACTCCAACTGCATGTAACAGATTTATTTTCTTACATGGTCTTCCCAGGCTCTTTTCTCTCTTTCATAGGCTTCCTTTCTCTTTCTCTCCAACTGTTCCTTCAAAATTGCAGCACGAGCATTTGCTTGGGCCTACAGTAAACAAGTGAAAAAGAGACCAACTTAAAATCATCAGCCATCTATTTCATTGAACATTTTAAGAAGGAATATTCTTGGATTATTCATCTCCCTTTCTCTCACTACTGTACAGACTGTGAAAGGAGGACCCCACTGACAAAATCACCCCGATCATCTATGTTGATATAGTGGAAACTCCTCAAAATTTAACTGCAGTTCTGGATTTGCACGGTTGTATTTTTAGTGTACATAGTAATCTTAATCTTAAATAGTAATGTAAAATTAGAAACTCCACTTAAAACTAGCTCTGAAGACAAATGCATTAATCAAAAACTATTAAATATTCAGTTCAAATGTTACCAATTTAAACACGAAAAGCTTCACTTGCTGTTTCACCTCTAGTTTTCAGGTTAGGCATAAGGTTAGCTTGTTTTTACACTGTACTTTGCAGATGGTGGGGGAAAAATCATAGAACAGACAAGAGCAATACTTGCTATATATATAGGATTGTGAAATAGTTAGTGATATAAAATCACCACATGGAATAAAGTTCTCATCAAACACTGTATTTCTGTGAAATGCATCTTTTTAAATGTAATTCATCACAGGGTTATATAGTGCACATTCCAATCCACACACAGCCCATGTCAGCCCATTTAAGGAGTTCTGCCCTCCTGTATTCTTTAACCAAAATAATGCTGTTGTCCAAGTTACATCTCCCTTATCCTTTCAGTCTCAAAATGCTGTTTTCCTTATACCAAATTGCCATTAGGACTAAACCTACTGTAGAGGTAAATCTCAAAGAAGGGACAGGGAAAGTCTTTGACTTGCAAGAATAGACTACATTGTCTCAGCATGTTTTAAAATTATCAGGATAAAGCAGCTGAACAGTTGTTTGTTCAAGACAGTTAAACCCCATCCACCCTCCTTGTTGTGGATACATGAACAAACTATTGGTAGCAAAATGAAATATAAGAAAATTCATGGGATATAAAACATATTTGATGAAGTAACTTCCATCTCCTACCACTTCACACTTACCTTCTGTGCTTCTATCTTCTTGCGTTTCAGTTCTGCTTCCTCACTAGAGTCCTGTCCATCAGAACTGACAGCTTCACTCTGCAAAGTGAAGGTCTTCGAGGAATTATCATCAGTTCATGTATTTAAAAGCTGAGTGATACAAGTGCCTACTCAGAATATTTTAATTGACTGTATGACTAACATGGGTCAGTTTCACTAACTCCTTGCTTAAATGCAATGTCTACTTGAATAGAGCTTCATCTCTGAAATCAGGCGGGGTTTTGTTTATCCATTTGTTTTTTCAGGGAGGATTGGTTTTAAAAGATGTGAAGCCTTAGTAAGTCAGGAGAAAAGTAACGTGTCTTTTGTTGCAAGGAAAGTAGCCCACAAAGCTGGGCTCTCACCTGCCACCCCTCATCACTGCTGCATGTTCTGCAGGTGAGGTACACAAGAAAGGTTTGATGCTCTATAATTCCAGTTTCTTCACAATAAGCCCTGTCTAAAATATATGTCCCCATATAAAACTGCCTAAAGGTCTTCCACTAGAGTAAAAGAATACATCCCACAATTAACTTCTGTAAGTATTCAAGATAATTTTTAAACCAACCTTATCTCCACGAAGTTTTGCTCTAATCTGTTGACGTTCATTAAAGTTTTGTAGCCGGATCTGTCTCAGTCTTGCCAGATACTCCTAACACAAAGAAATGAAACAAGTTTCAGCTCTACGGAAACTCTCTTCAGTATAGTTAACTTACAATATATCAGATTCCACAAAAAAAAAAAAAAAAAATGGGTGAGCCATCGCCCAACATTATTGTTATCACTTCACTAGCACTTACTAACCTCTGGAAAAATTCTCATGTAACGAAAATAATGAAAATTGGAAAGTATGTTTCTCAGTATTAATTATAATTACATTTTACATTACTGAAAGCTAGGAAAGGTTGCATTTATCACAAGATTAGGATATAGTTATACCTATGTGTATCAAATTCAAGAACGTCTCTGATACAGATTGATGGAAGCAACTATTACTTTAATTATGTAAGAACCCAAAACAATTAAACACACTCAAACTTAAGTATATTAACAGTAAACTATTTCCTATAAATTTAGAAATTCTGTGATTTTGTTACACAGATGGAACCATGCAGGGAAACTGGGCAAACTCAAGGTCAAAATAGGGCTATTTTTGTGATGAGCAAAGCAGCAAACATGCAGCAAGCATACCTCTTCCTCCTTGTTTCTTGATTTCCTTCCTCTTGCAGAAATGGACCTGCCTCCATAGGTATCTGCCACGTTTTGCAGTGTACCCTGTTTGCCATTTAAGGGTACCAAATTTAGGGTGGCTGGGGCAGTAAAATTATCTGCTTTATCCAATAACTGTTCGCTTAAAAGAAACTAAATCCATCACAGATCTGCAGACGTTCTGATGTCAACCAATAATCCTTTTCCACTTATGTGAAACATATGACAGCAACTATAAATTCTGAGTAGCCAAAGAGAGAGATAAGAGCTCTAAGAATATAGTTGCCTTCTCCTTTTAATTCTGATTTTCTCATGCTGTGTTAGAAAACCTAAATTGTTATGAGTATGAATTTTCTACATCTGGATTATATAAAAGTGGTGGTACAGGGTTGGGATTTCTGCCATTGCTGAGTCAAGCCTAAAAAGTGGAAAGTGGAATATTTTTCTGTTCTTAGATTAAGCTTTTTTAACAATGATGACTCAAAAATCTAATAAAGCGCCTAAATATAGCCATTATACCTAACAAGCTGTGCTAAATGTATAGCACACATGCAGTATATAGACTTGGTTCACGTGATGTACTCTGCGATTTGGGACCAAAAGGATTTCAACGTTTAAGAAAGTTCTGTACAAAACAGTACAAGAATCTTTTAACTTCATGTTTTCTCCTTGGATTAAAACAAAGAATACTTGAATTATTTTACTAATTATATAACATGAATTTTTGCTGAACAGGTTAAAAATTCCTTGATTTGTTAGTGCAACATACAGTAAAGACATCAAGCACGCATGTGATAGGCCTTCACCCTTATAAAATGCCAGGGGCTTTGGCTTTCTTAAGCTTGTGTGTAGAGAACCATCAGTAAGTAAATACTCCAGCGAGGTTATTGACTGAATCCAAATATTCTTCTTAAATAATCTCTCAGACTGAGAAAAAGTAATAGCTCAAGGAAATAGCACATTACTTCACTTCTGTGGTGTTGTGACCATGGGATCAGAGAACAAATGAAAGAAAACATTTTGTGGAAGAGTAGCTCCTATACATTCATAAGGGCTGCATGAATGCTGGTTTCAGCTGAAGCATTAAGCCATACAAAATGGAAAAGAATATTTTCTATCTTCATCTTTTCAGAAAATATATGGTTTTATTTTTAACCTTTTAATACATGTTCACAAGCTTTACAAAAGCTTACTGGCACTATTAAAGGAATTTCATTGTTCTTTGTTCTAGCATTGAAGTAATTTTAGGTATTTACATCACTGATGGAAATTTATATAACTGCTCTTAAGAAACTGGAAGCAAGATTTTTGAGAACTGATTTTCTTTTTTGTAGATTGTTAATTTTACTCATCTGTGACATTAAATTTTCAAAGACCAGGACTCATGTTTTGCAATGCCATGCAGCTACAGTGAAGTAGCAAATTAGGTCAGCAGCTGTCTTAAAAACCAGATGTCTGAAAGTACCATCGACTCAACTACTGAGTCAAATTCAGACTATCAGTTGAAAATTAAAACTGACAGCAATAGAAGCTGGGTAAGTTAGTGCCAGTAATCAGACAAAAGGCTGACTACTAGCTGATGATTGCTCCTTTCAGATCAACATTGTCCAAACAACTGCCAGCTAGTCAAATTATTGTCCTGCACAAATAGAAGGAAGCTGTTGATAATTTCTGTTTTCAATGGCAAAACCAGGAATGGATTTGGTACTCTGACTTCAAGTTATAAGTCTTAATCATCGGGAAATTACTTTTTAAAGTTTTTAATAACCTCCAATAACCTCCCTGTTTTATTATGGGAACCATCTAAGATTAAAACATTTGGGTTCATAGAACACATTAGAGAAAGCTGAGAAACATTAACTCAAATAGTTGGGTATTTTAAATTAACCGACCTCATAAATTTATATAAATGCCAACAAAGTCAAGAACAAAATGGAAGCAAGTACTACTAACAATTTGACAAGAATTGCTAATTTTTTTCAAAATTATTTACTGGTCTTGAAGGTTTTAAAAAACAGAATCATAGTTTTAGAGAGGAAGACTCATATTTTAAAACATGTATACTAATCTAAGGATACTTCACTATCAAAGCAGTGAATCAAAGTACCTACGAATTGTTTACTGTAAGTGAAATAAGCTCTTACATTAAGACCTGGCTTTAAATCATAATCTGATTATCAGGCATAACTCAGGAGATGCTTCTATAAATCTGCAGTTAGTCTCATCTCACTGCTACTCCAGCACAGTCAGTTCAATTTCAGCAGTTGACAAAGATATTGTCACTCAATTGCATATGAATAGTGTGGAGAAGCATTCAAAAAGTAAAACCCTCCATGTTATCAAAACACATAGTCATTTTCAATATATGTTTTAAACAGACTTTCTAAAGGAATACTGAATTTACAACCATAAGGATAAAGAACATTTTATGACCCTATCTTCCACCTAATTTCTAAAGAGTAAAGGTTTTTTAAAGGTCAACATTGAAAGATATGGATGACTTTACAATACTTTTTCAATAAGCAGAATGTGTTTTCCTAGCATGCACTACTATGTCTGATCATCAGCTGTATCAGTTTAATCAAACTTCATTTTTGGTTCAAGCTACTGCATGTAACACAAAGTTTAATTTTAATCAAGACTCCAAAGTATAAACAGAAAAAAAATGCAAATTAATTTCTAAAATTCACAACAGCAAGTTAGACACAGGCAAACAAAGATTATTTTCTTTGTTATTAAGTTTAAAGTAAGAGAGAAATACGCTGCACGATTATGTGATGTTTTATTAAAATTAGCAACAAAATGCAGAAAACTTATCTCCCATTCTCTCTCTTTTTTTCAACACTTAAGGAACATATTTAGTCAGCATTTCACTTATGATGTTACTTCAAAGACTCACAAAGCATGCTGAAACAGTAATACACACACAGGAAGATCAGATTTCATACCATGTGTCCCTGAGCTCGAGCTTTGTTTTCCATGGCTTCTCTCTTTCGTTGCCAGAATTCTTCAACTTGCTTTTCTCTATCTGCAGCTATCCATCCTTTTTGCCTGAGTAATTTTAACACAGCAAGATGAAAGTCTCTGAAATATGACACTCGAAACACCACCACCCCCACTGTCCTCCCCCCCCGCACTTATTCTAACTAGAACACATAGGGGAAAAAAAAGTAACTTTATATGAGTAAGGCATCTTCAAAAAAATGCCTTTCATCAGCCAAAATACAAATCATACTTCCACAAAATGGAGGAAAATAGGCTTAGTAAAAGTGAGAAATATTAAAAAAATAAATCAAAAATACTGTATAGTTGTCCTCAGATCCCTGTCATCAAAACAAAAATGAATGCAAAAAGACAAATCTTGGTATGATTGTTTCTAGAAGTGTCTCAGCTTGTTTCATTACTGTTATAATTTGTGACAAAGAAGACTCCTTCAAGACTTCCTTTCAGAGAAGAACAAGAACTCATCACACGAGCCAATTACTAAGGTCAATACTGTGACAGCCTTTCAAGACTGTCCTACATTAGCAGTAAGTTTCTACTACTTAGGGAATTACTACAGTGCTACTATTCTCAGAGTGTTCTGGCAATTCCTTTTAGGGAATCTTGGGGGATTTATTTTTTGTTACTTTTCAAAGGGTCTGTGAAGGAATTTTCCTACCCTAGAATCAGCCATAACAAGATGATTGTTTTTTTATAAGTTTCACCCCAGGTCAGGGACCTGCCTGGAAGACAAGAAGGCTACACTTAAGTTACCATAAGTGAGCACCCTGCAACTCTGCGAGTACATTCATAAGATTATAGAGGAACCAGATTCTAACAAATTCATTAGAAGTAGACCCAGAGAAGCTTAGTACTAAAATAAAACCAAAACACTGAGAAATGCTGCAAGATATTCTACAACTGGTAGAATGATGAGGCCTTTCGAAGGTTCCTCGAGCCTCATTTAACTGAGGACCACAAGGGGTTTGGCAACAGTCAGGAAGAAATAGGAATATGCTGATAGCAATAATCCATTAGGCTGAGGCAGTTAAAGAAAGAATCATTTTCCAATACAGGAAGCTCTAGTAACTCACAATTAATTAACACATTAATGAAATACGTGCATTTTATTATTTTTTTTCCTTCACCCCCAATCAAAAAGGAATTTTTTTTTTCCCACATGCTACAATTCATTGAAATAAACCACTTTGATAAAACCACTTTGAATCAATAAAACAAACACTGCTCTGAAAAAGCAAAAGACAAACTTCACAGGTGTGTTACTGGTAAAGAAACAAACAGTTGCCAATCTCTGTGTATGCATACCTGATTCACTAAAAGATTTTTACTCTACCTTTTAAATACATATGAATTCAATTGGTGGAGAGTGAAATCTGTGCAAAGCCCTGGCATGCAGCTGAAGTTTGTCACATATCATAAACCTTATAGTGCTGGAGGAGACGTCTTTCCAAAAAAACCCAAATCAGTACAGTCCAATTTGTCTCAAGCCAAATTCACAGGAACATCTTATCTCAACATTTTATGAAAATGTTTTTTCTTACTCTAAAGGTGAGAGACTAATTTTGCTAAAACATTTCAACTAGATTTCTTCTGGGCTGCACTTCTGTCTGAGACAATTTTTCAAGAATGTTGACACAATATATTTGTCTTTACAATAGTGGTTGTACAATGAGAAAGACTTCAACTTGAAGATTTTTCAGCTTCTTCGATATATGCCCTAAATTGACTATCTGTAACAAAGTTCTTGTTATTTAAATACTTTCTTTGAATGAAACATCATGAACACTCGCCTTCAGCTGAAAGAATTAAGTACAGGATGGAAATACAACTAGGCTGGCTATGATAATAAAATTGCTTCTAGGTAAAATACAAATTCTTAACACATTTAAGATGCTAAGAAACAGAACCTCAGTTTAAGGCTAACAGTAATCCAGTTCATAAACAGAAAAAAAACCCAATCTCTACCTATTTTGAAACTTCTAGACAGTGTTTTCATTGAGTCCTTCTGAATTCATGTATTTGAGAAATACTAAATTGGTTTCTCTTCCCAGTCTCCGTGTTATTTATAATTTGTAGCACTCTGCTGTAGTTTCTCTCAATTTTAATACATTTAGAATAGTTTATCCAGGTGTAGACAAACATAATCTAATATTTTCAAACGTATGGGTCAAACTGTTTCTTAATCTAGGCAAGAGGTGGGGATTGTGCGCTTTGAGCAAAGCGCTGAGAATAAATAGAGAAGGAAATACGTTTAAATACAGCTGACAAAAGATACCTCCCAGTACTGGGTTGTACCAGGAAGAATTTTAACTATCTCACAACAGTCCAACTTACTATGAAGAATATAAAATATACCTCGGAGCTTTCAGAATTGTAATATCTGTGATAAGCATGATGTAATTTCTGCAAATTTTAAAACAGTAAAAAAATCTATAATTGCAAGTACATATTATATTAGAACATAAAATCGAATTAATCTAGTTTACAAGAATAAATGGTTTCTTTGGCCACTTCCTTTTTCTCACATTAACTCCATTTATTTTTCCTCCATGGAACAGATCATTGGCTCTGCAGAAGTTTAAATAATGAAGGAGAAAATCTGTGTCTCTAGGAAAGTCAGTTAGTAACATTCACAGTACTAAACTTCCAGGAAAAAGGTATTTTCCCATTTACTAGTCACAGCTGCAAACACAGGTTCTTGGGCAATATTACGAGATCTAAAGGAGAGCAAAGTTTTGAAGACGCTTTTTGAAAGAGTGAAAACACTACAAAGAAAATGCTTGCAATCCTTTTATATATAAAAATACCCTATTTACAGTAATTAGACTTAGATCTTCTAATTCATTATTTGAATACCAAATTAGAAGTTGCATACTGTTATTAACACCTGACTTTCATATCTAATGAAGAAAGCTCCTAGAAGTTTTCCACTGACCAACAAACTGGAGCCAACAACTCTGGGACCATTCTACACACTGTGCAATACTACAAACGCCTAGGTGCAGAGAAGGCAGGAAGAGTAAGATGATGGGAGAAGGAAGCATCTTGTCAGGTGAAACAATGAGCAAAGCAAAGGAGGAGGCTTATGCTGTTATCTGCAACCACATTAAGCCAACAATTTTGTCTGAAATCTACTTTAGGTACATTTGCTTAGTAAACTAATTTTTCCATTACTGGAAAAGCCAAGATCTCCATTGGCTCTAAAAGAATTGTGGTCTGTGAGGGACTAACACACAAACAGACAGCACAATACTAATGAGAAGAAGTGATTTTGAGACATGTTCAACTACTAAATGAAACCAGACACAAAACAAGAATCTAACATGTAGGGACAGATTCACAGATTATCACAGTCCA
Organism: Luscinia megarhynchos; assembly: GCA_034336665.1. Lineage (NCBI taxonomy): Eukaryota > Metazoa > Chordata > Aves > Passeriformes > Muscicapidae > Luscinia > Luscinia megarhynchos. The sequence goes on along the minus strand of CM067566.1, from coordinate 37,035,402 downwards.
ACCTGTTTGCATTGGCTTGTTTAGACACCTCCTTCAATCTTTTCACTTTTTTCCTAACTGCACCAACATCTGGTAAATGGTGATGACCTGCAGGTCCCTTAGGAACTCCTGGACGTGTTCCAGGTGGAATTCCTCTGTAGATAAATACGTACAGTAACTTTCATTACTTTCATCTAAAGCAGACCACATGCAGCTTCTAATGGAAGGCAGCCATACCTTTCAGCAACTCCTTGGTCTTGTAGTTTCGCTCTCAGTTTGGCTTCCCTCTCTTCTGCTAGTCTGAAGACATTCTCTTTTTGCTGTTGCATCTGATCAAAAATAGCATGATAGTGTTCATAGCGTCCTCTGGAAGACACAGGAAAAGGACCAACACCACCTCCACCGACATAATATGGTGCCTGAAAACCAAAGGGGTAGCGTGGAAATCTCAAACACTGGTTTTAATAGGCTCTTCAATTTTTACCTCTTCAGCAGAGCTAAAAATATTAACATATTCTGCAACAATTCTAAATCAGTCCTAGTTTTATCCCAGCATGCCCCAATTTTAATGAATTATAAGATAGATAAATAAATTTTTTTTGTTAGCAGCCCAGAATAAAACACCATTTTAGCCTCCTTTAAAAATAGTTCAGCTATACATGAGCCATCTGCCACACATTTTGGAACTACTCCACTGAAGTGTAAACAGAGATAGATATTATTACATGGCAAAAATCAAAGTTTTAGCTAAAAAAAGTTATACAATTCCAACTGAAGTAGTAACAAGTGACTTATAGCCAAACACACATTTTTTTCATGAAGCTGGAAACAGATGAAAATAGTTTTAAGTTTGCTGAATGGCACTAAGTGCAGATTTGTGTGAGAACCCCCATTGCCACCGACCCATAACGTGATTTCCATCACTAGATTTGAGATGCTTCTTTAGTAGAGAAGCTCAGATCAGGAGAACACCTACCACAAGGTACTGCTTTATGCAAATTGTCCCTGTCATTCTCAAAGCATTAGAATTCCTGCAGAATTTTCAAGTGAAAATAATGAAAAAAAGAATGTTTCAAGCAGCTGTGTACAGCAATAGCCAAGGATGGATGCAGAAAATGTAAAACTGGCAAAACAAGGTTAAGGTTGTCAGCACATGCATAAAAATATTTCCTTTACATCTGGAGGAAGCAGTCAAATAGCCTATGGTAGTAAAACTATGAAATTTGTTTTAACAACAGTGTCAACCTTCCTTCCAGAGTGGTCTGAAGTATTTAACATAAATTCAAACGGTGACTACAGATGTGACAGATTTAAGACTACCTGTTAGGAAGTTCTCAAAGAGACTATATTTGACAATGGAATTTATCTCACATTCTGAGTTTCAGTTGTTCAATGCCCATCAATGACTCCCCATAATCCAGATGAGAGTAGTAAATCAAGGATTTATCTACGCATTCAAACAAATATGCAGGTAGACTGCTGGTCTGAATAAAAATAACTATACAAGACTATAGTTTCTACAAATAAAAGGAGAAGTCTTTAGACACTATTCAAAATTTCACCTATCATTATTAGTTTCCAAAATCTAAAGAAATTCTAAAGAATGGTCATCATTCTCTAGGCAAATGATATGAAGCAGGTGCTCATCAACAGTCTGGAGAACAGCTACCCCCCCCTGCTAAAACCACAAACCCAAAGCCAAACACTTGCCACCTCTTTTCTCTACTTTTCCTCAGAAACAGGTGCCAGCAACCAACCCAAAAAGAAAACAGGAGGACAGAATCACGCAGCGCATGACTCTGTTGTGCCTTTGTAAGAGGCTGTATGGCTTGTGTCACTGCCAAGCTTGAACAATGCTATACAACAGCACTGTCAGGGAGGTGCTGGATATACTGATTTCATGCTGGAGAAAGGAAAAAGACAATTCAGTCAAGAACACTATAACAGTATATGGAAACCAGAAATTATGGTAAACTAGAAGCCTGAAATATGATTTGTACTCAACTATCCAATTTGAAGAAGACAACTCAATGATTTTTCCATCTACCATGATGTTTTACACCAGTGACACTTAGTGAAAACAGACACACTCACTGGCCTTAGTCTCCCTAGATAACTGAGAATAGATAACAATGCAGCTGGAGCTGCAATAGAACAGTTCATATGTTCTCAGTAAAACTCTCTGAGTTAATCAGAAACACTGTGCTCATGAACATGCACATGCAACTCTCATCCAAATGTGAGAATGCATGCATATCATGTTGTATGGGAGCTGGTATTGGTGCCTGCCAGTTTGATCTTGAAGGAGAGGAAGACAACATAGGAGTCAAATTACATTTCTTGGTGGTTTTCTTGGGTTTTTTTTTTCCATTAAATGAGCACTTCGTAGTTTTTAAAGTCTGGTATTCTTAAGTTTGCATTATATTTAAGCTTTACTTATATGATGTGAGGCACACATCAAAAGATGATATCTGTTTTGAAATGAAACATTTAATAAGCTATTGAAATCTGGTCGGTGTTTGTGCATTCCTCATTTTTTCACAAGGAATAGCAATAAAACCTGTGTCCATTTTGACTTTATTGCTCAGTCAAAGTTTGCTTACAAAAGCCCTACTAAACACGTTTATGCCCAGTATTTTCATAAGATTTTTGTGTCACTTTTTTCTTGTCACTACCACCATGACAAATCCCTGCTTTTCAATCCACTTTCTATTGTCAGCTAGATTTACACCATAGCACTACTTAAATTCCTGCACTGGCTCTGTCTGATGAAAGTACCCAGACCCTTACATTCAATTAACTTGATGAGACTACTCTCCAGGACAGTTATGTTTCCATGAAACTATGACATGCACAAATAGGGAAAAAGAAACTGTCATAGGACTCAGAATAAATTATGCACAAAGTGAATGGCTAAACAGCACAGCATTAAAAAAAGAATTAGATGTACTCAGAATTTTTTACTCCCCTCCTGAACATCTTATCGACACATAGAAACACGTATATTGCTTAATAAAAAGGAATGTTTAGAGGCAATTGTTTAACACTGGGGAAGAGGTCCATTACTATAATATGAAAAACTGGGAACAAAAAATTCAAGAACAAACTTGGATGTGAAAGAAGCTGTTCATGCATACACTCAGCACAGGAAAAGTAGCAAAAGCAGGTGTGGAAATAAGAAAGTGGCGTGTGAAAACCATTACGGGCAGAAAGAGAAGAGATTCAGAAATTTAGGAAACATTGAAAATGAAAATTGCACATAATCTCCAAAAGGTCCGGGTGGAGCTTTTACAGTCTATTTCAAATTATTCACAGATTAATCATGGGTAGCCCCAAGAGTTGACCTCCAAGAGTAGATCTTTCTGAAAAGAGAAGACCATTTCATATAATCAAAGGTGGGGAGAACAGACTGCACCACATTTCTGCATCTGCTGCCAACCTTAACACCACTTCCACCTGAACCAAGCACATTCCTCCATCCTTGTTCCCTGGCTCTGTTTATTCGTTCCATCTGAAGGAGAAAACAATACAGGAAAAGAAAATTCAAGAAACCACTAAGTAAAAATTGAACTTCACACTTAACGCATTTTAAACATATTTTACCCTTTCTTTTTCCAATCTTCTCATTTCATCTGCCTTCGGTAAACTGATCTGCAGTGTATAAGGATTAAACATGTTAAGGAACTGGGAAATCAAAGTACTGCATATTCTTACACACCACACCACAAGGTATTTCATTAAAATTAACATGGGGGAATAAAGAAAAAATCTGAAGACTCTTGTCTACCTGCTCTCTCTGGCGTTTTTCAGGCAATTCTAACCTTTTCTTTCTTGAAGGTTCCTGAAAAATAAGCATATAATTTGGTATTTATTACTGAGCCATTACTTTGTCAAGTCTCTGTCAAGATGGGTTATTGATCCAATTGCTGGTGTATGTCCGTGAAGATAAAAAAAAAATAAAAATCCTGCTATATAATGCTTGGGAAAAAAGATGAGGAAGAAAGGTTTGAAGGTCGTATTTTGTCATTCTTGCTGCAGACTTGGCTTTTGCTCAGTTTGAAAAAAGATGATTTCATGCTCATCCTGTTCTAAAAGTTCTTCAAAACCTGAAGAGAGTGATTTTAAAATCTCTTTTGTTTTAATTTTTCTTCTCTGAAAGTATCACTCTTCATTACAATCTTTTCTTTATAGTAACTCTTTGAGAGGTCCTAGATATTAGATTCTCTTATTTGGAGAAAAGATTTGGTAGGTTATCCTAGGGCTCTTTTGCTTGGTACTTCGCTTCGTTACAACTCTAACTAAGGTTCTTGTTACCTATGACACCACTGAATACCTGCTAAAGAAGCAGCTATAGTTAATAAAATGTGCTGTTTAATCTTCTCAAAAAAGCCATCATTACTTTTAAAGCTTTTTTTTTTCCGACCATACTAGAACACACAGAGCTTCATAGTATTTTTTTTGACAACATGCAATCCTGTAAAATGGGTACTTTAAAATCAAGTATCACAGAATTTAGAAACCTTTAGAGATTTGCAATAATAAAATGTTTATGTAATATTACTAAATAAAGGAGACGATTGTTGCATGCTCCTCTGAAAAGCCAGTTAAGAGCTGCAAGCTCAGACTCAGAGAAGACAATTTATATTAAGCTGCAGCCATTGTTTCTGTTTTATCACTAGCTACAATTCTCAAAAAGGCTGCCTTAAAATAGCAGCATCACTGACTTCTTCCATTTGGAAAGCGGATATTTCCTCAGTCTCTTCCCTGCCACATTAAGTCTCAGGCCAAGTTGGATCAGTGTTGGCTGGTGAAACCCAGGATAAAGACCCCACTTACTTTGCAAGTAAGCCTTAAAACACATAAACCTCATGATTTCATAAAGACACAAATGAAGTCGACACTCTCTCTTCTTGCTTTTTTAACCTGTGCTTCATGAACCAACAAGGCTTGTGTGATCAATGAGCTTTTCTCTAAACCTCTGATAACTGTTGAACTTCAGAGATAATCTGTATCTCAAGGATAAATTTCTCTCCACCTACTACTTTGACAGATGAACAGAGGTTTTAGTATGTTCCCCGAAGTTTCATGGGAGAAGGTAAAAAAAAACCCCAAGCTCCACAACAACAACCATGCTACTAATTCAGAAGAAAATCAGAACTAGTTCTCCTGTTGAAGCAGCAGCCTCTTGGTTGCTAGTTGTTTGGCATGTGCATATAGCTCAAAACTAGCTGTAGCAAAAACAACTCCTGACCATGCAGCAATTAATGAAATAAAGAGAGAGAATAAAAGTTGTATGTAATAAGGTCTACAAAGAAGACAACAGAAAGAAAGATAAGAAGTACTTTATGACAGTATACAGAAAATCATGGAATTAAATCATGGAATTAAATCTGGAAAACTCCTTTTTCAATTAGACAGTTTCTCTGACAACATTTTGTAAAATGGCTAGAAAAAGACTGTGTATTTTGAAAATTTGAAATTATTTTGAAACAAAGAAAAAAGATGTAAATGTTCCTATCCAGTGTCAATGATCTTGGTATATGTGACAAGCTTCCAATATTCCTAAGAGTGGTTAACACCAACAAATCAAACAAAAACACACAAATGTAATTCAGCCTTGGAATTAAAACCCAAGCCTAAAGTAGGAGTTTACAAAAATTATTTTAAAACCAACTAAACAAACAATCAATAATGAAGCAAGTCAAGCATTTAAACTACTAGTTCTACTTTCTCTGCAGGTGCATGAGGCATGTACACATACCAAGATATTTTGAAAAGGAAGGCATAATATTTAAATAAAGTATGAACAAAACAGCTTAATTCAACTAACTTAGCTTCTTACCTGTCTAATTTTGGTCAATGGCTTCTTCTCATTAGGCTTTTTAGGTGCACCACAAGACTTCCTGATAGTTAAAGGCACTCCATATTTTGCAGCAGGTTTGGTAATTTTCTGAGCTGGTGCAACTGAAGACAGTGTTGGCTCTTGAACTGGTCTTTTAGCTGAAAAGAAAAAAAAAACAACCTCACAATAAAAAACTCCTGGTTTTGAGCTACTCAGACTGGCCAGTGTATATCATATTTCCCTTTCCTGAAGTCTTAGAACAGCAAAACTGGAGAAAAACAGGTGAACTGTGTGTCAGAGGCCGAAGTTGAGTCTAAGGCCCTGCCATATCTGGTATGCTCTTGTGCACACCAACAAGACAATGAAGAAAACTTTACTGTATAACTGGTGGGAACTTGACCCTTGAAAGAGAAACAGTGTATTGGTCCATCGGTGGGAACTTAACCTGTGAAAGAGGAACAAAGCACAATGGAGCTGCTGTTAGCATGGAGGTGGGATCATGAGCCTCCGCGGCTCATTTCACGCGCTGGTCAGAATTGAGATGACATTGTAAATGGAAATATTCCACTCCTGAGGAGAAAGCATGAGGTGTGGTTCTGGGTGGAGGGGCAGCAAGGACAGGATGCACACTGTGTGATCCAGCGGACACTCTGAAGGTGCACTGCCTGCCTGCCCCTCCTGCATGAGTGCCATGCTCTCCATGTCCTGCTCCCTCCCTGCGGCTTTGCAGGAACCAGGGGTCTGTATGTATTATTTGTTACTGCTAGTAATAAAAGTAAATTTGCTTTGCAGTCGCAGTTGGGTTTCAGGTTTTCTGTGCATGAGCATCCTCCTGAACTGTAACAAACTGCTAACATTTCAACCACATAAGCTGATGTATTAGCTTGTCTATGTTTGATGTTTAATTAGAAATAGAAGAAAACTATTCCTGTGCTTTTAAATCTTAAGCCTTCAAGCTGGATAACTGACACTTAATTCAGCTGCCTTGCTTTACTGTACAGTGGTCATACACACAGGGAAGAGGTTTCCTAAGAGAATGGAGAGATAGGCCTGTATCCACTAACAACACTGGACTGAAACCTGCAATGCTAACGGCAGCAGATGATGAGTTCTAGAAGAGTTTCAACAACCTCTAGAGTTTCCCCTATATTGTTTTCCCCATAGAGTTCCTGAATATACACCAATAGTGTGGGTTTGATTCTGGGTTAGCAGGGCTCTCTTACTGCAGAGTAGGAGGACAGCAAATTATCAAAAGATACCAAAGCCCATGCCAGAGCATCAAATAATTACAGGGAAATAAAATAACTGGGAAGAAAATCTAATTTAAAAAGAAAAGGCAAACTAATGCAGTAAAATGAACTTAAGACCATCTTGACAGAATGGATCTTTGTTACCACTAGCAGAAACTTAACTGAATTACAATGAAACCAGGGCTTTATCTTGGAATTTCTAATGAAACCTGCTGCATTTTTTTTAAGAAATCGTACTTCTCATTAGCCATTTGTCTTATGAAGGGATAAAAATAAGTCATACAATCATAGCATATGAATTAGTTCCATTATTTGCAATCTACACCGTCTCCTTAAATTTTGGAAGTGCAGCATACTGCAAGAGAAAAAAGTACACTTAATATATTACAGGTCTATAGCTTGTATTTGCATTATTTGTACCCAACATATATCCAGCTCTCCAGGAGGGGAGGAAATTGCTTCTCTCTTTTTTTCCCTGAAAATTCTATAGTCAGGTATGAGAACACACCAAAAAATACCCCTAGTAAAAGAACAAGGCTATATACATGATCTTGACAGAGCTGAAAGCAAAAGCAGTGTAGACACTAACTTACCTGGTGAAGCATGTGGTCCAAACTTGTGGAAAATTTTGTGATTGAATTCTTCTGCAATAAGCTAAAAAAGTTGAAGAGTTAGTCAGTAGTACCTGTTACCAAAACCAGGAAGAACTCATTTTCAGACAAGTGTGCCATTAGCAGTAAGCATCTACTAATTACACTTAAATGAATCCTCAACTTGATGCGTTGAATCTCATATTACTAACACCAATATGAAGCTGCAGTATTTTCAAACATTTTTGGCATAATTTCTCAAGTAATTTTAAAAAGCAATTTAGTCTGACTTCTGGGTGGTACATGTTATCTCATTTATTAACTAGCTAAGAATCTAGAAGAAAGTTAATGTGAGCATCAACACAATTTTAATGCATAATTCATTTTTGATTTCTGAGTAGCTGCCAAAGTTCACCTCAAATTCTCATACAGCTTGTGTGAAAAAATTAGTTCTTTAAAAATGTTTGCAGTTTTAAAATGTTGCTATCCTTTTCAAGATGAAGAAATGATCACATATGTGGTCATATGGATATCTGGAAAAACATATATGGGTGCGCTGTCAGGTATATCAAATTTGCATAACAAAATATGGAAAGCACTCTTACTGGAGTGAAAAAATTTGAGACTAGACAAAGAATATTCAAATATTAATAGGCCATCACCTTAAATACTGTAGGTAGTTCTGAACCAAACACCTCAAAATCTATATAGTTGAAATGAAATATATTCAAGGAAGAGCAGCAAGGATAAATGAAAATTCATCCAGTTCAGAAATAGTATTTACAGAATCTTGAACTACCCAGATTTCTTTGATTTGTACCAGTCAGTTACAATGGATGCTGAGGAGTTAAACCTGTTAAAAAAACCCAAAACAAGAACCAAAGTGCAGAACTTAGGACTCTGCACACAATGGCAGAGCAAATTTTTAATCTGTAGAGTCTGGTAACAAAGATTCTGTAACCCAGAAGTCCCACAATTTCCTCTAGTTTCCTACCAATGATATTTCAATGATCTTGAAGCTTTTGAGTGGTAAGCTGTAGCATCTGAAGTATGTTTCCATGATAACACCTTTACTGACAGAACAGAAACCTAACTCTTCAGTATCTTTCAAAGAGCCCTCTCTCCTTTTTAAAAATTGATGCTAATTTAGATCTGCTCTTTAATGCAACTTACTAACTATGAAGCTTAAGAAAGAATTTATATAAAACTGGAAGACTGACTTCCTGACATGTAAGAATGGGATTTCAGCAGCAGTTGCAACATCCCAAAGATGTCAAGTGTGAAATAATTCTTAAGCCTAGACTAAGGAAAACAGAGGACATCAGCATTAGCCATGGATGATACTGAAAGAAAATAAGCATCACAGCTGTGTCAATGACTGATACATTTAGTAAAAGGTGCTTTCTGTGTCGTTTTTCTTTTGTTGTTGTTGTTTTAAAAACTAGATGGCACCTCTAAGTTAAATACAGCAGTGTTACAGTTGCAAAAATTGTGCCTAAGTATTCATACTCAATCTAGGACAAATTAGTGTCACCACCTGGTGATAGAGACAGTCTATTACTAATTATACTTTGACTAACTCCAAATAAAAATTTCATATCTATTCTAGCTACTGGAAATAAAATCAGATCAATCTACTACTGTTGTAAATGTTGTAAATGTTAGAACAAACTTATTTGTAAAGATATCTGAATTTAACCATTCTTTGGGACTTCAATCTGAAGTAAGTTGAAAGTCTACTTCAACACAATAGAAATTCCAATTATGTATGGCATTTTCCTAACATTTCTTTAGTCGTGAGTTAGAATCCATTAGAATTATTTATACTGCATTTCCTCCATGTCCTTTCTCTGCTATATTTATTTACCTCATATCAGTACTATTATTCACTTGCTATTCACTTAGGTCATTAAGGACATCATTAGCTATCAAATGACATGAATAGATTTTAAACATAATAGGAAGCACCTTCCTTGAGGGTATATACAAGTGATACATTTAAACCTCAAGAAATGCAAAGATTATTTATTTTCCAGAACAGGTTCTCAGGCCATTCCAAATTACAAACAAAATACGGATTGAAGAAATTCTGTACAGCAACAATGCTGAAATAATTGACAGCAGCATTTTATGAAAAAATACATATTTAAACAAATAATCTGTCGTGATTCCTAACAATATAGAAAAACACACAAAGAAATGCACTTCATAACATGTCACTTTAGATTTACTTATGGAAGCTACCAAACACTTAATAATTTACAGTTCATGGTAAAACTAATTTTTCCTCAACTGACCCTGTCTATAAGAGCTCTAGGGAATACCATTATTCCCGTTTTCCATGTAATATATCAACATTAGAATAAAGAAAAAGGCAAGTCCTGTGATGTTTTTAGGAAAGTTAGAGTTAAAATCAATTCCGTACCTCTGGTGTGAGAAATTTTTCAACCCGTTTGGCTATAAAGTTTTTCTCCAATATGGAGTTTACTGATGGTCTATTCCTAGGATTCCTTTTAAACAGCTGTGACAGCAGATTACGTAGGTCATAGGAGTAATGCATAGAAACAGGAGGAAAAGGTCCAGAGATTATCTTCAGGACCAAGTTCTTCATGTTACCAGCTTCAAACTGTATCACAAGGAAGAAAACAAAGAAAAGTTATTCTTATCACCTGTCCACATGCAAGGCTGCACATACAGATGATGAGGAAACCAAACTAACAGTGTCCCTTCTTTGTCTCAACATACACATTTTCAAGGTCAACACCAGCAGTTAAAAATAATCTGTTGCCAAGTATTCAAATTAAAATTCCAATTAAAATTACACCACAATACAGGTATTTCATACTATGGAGACTTAGAAATGTTGCTAACAAGCAATTATTTTCCTCCAGATCTAGACTGACAATGATATATAACTAAGGAAAAAATAATCATCTGCTTGATCTCCTCTTCCAAAGGCTTTGAACCACAACATGCCTTCTGCCTTTTTTAGCAACCCCCCCATTTCAAATAACAGTATGTAAAGTATTCACACTGATTCAGGGTGAAATCCAAGGGAATACTCAGACTTCAGTGTAAGCTCAGGTAACAGGGCACCATTTCAATTCCTTTGTACAATAAAAAGAAAACAATACATATCACCCAGCTTACAGAAAACAAATTGTTGACATCAACTCTCAGAAATTAAACAAGGTGAGCAGTGCTGCAACATATAAGACCAGGCAAGAAGAAATTATAAAAGCTTGAAATGAAATTAAATTCTTATCCCTTGAAAATATTTCTTTCAGTTTTCATATTGTTATATCTTTTTCTTTTAATAAAAATAGATACTAAAAAGCTCCAAACAAAACATAACCCACAAAAGAATCCAAAACAAGACAGGAAAAACCCCAAACATTTTCTTTCCTTCCTAACTGAAAAATGGATAATGGAAACACTCTCCAAACTACACACACACAGATAGAAGAAGAAAAAATTGGAAAAAGACAATTCTTCCACCTTGGCAGTTTTTTCTAAGCACTATTTCTGCTCTAAACAGAAATACATTAATCCATTTACAAAAAAAAAGCAGAATCCAAATTCAGACTTTCAATGAAGCTTTCAATGAATTCAAGCTTTTTTTGATGTTATTTGAATAATAACCAACACAACCCAACCAATCAAAAACCCCAAACAACAACAATGAAGCAACAAAAACAACAAAATTCCCAAAGAAACCAAACAAAAAAACCCCACAAAGTCCCCTCGCAATTCCCAGTACTGTTTGCTATAACACATAATAATTTTTTCAGCTAATACGATCCATTAAAAACAAAAGTGCCAAGACAGCTGAGATTGGCATTAAACAAAACACCAATGAAAAATGTTAGTTGGCACAGGAAATGGAGATGAAAATGCTCAAGGGAATTTTCAAATAGCTACCATGAAAGTCTGCCATCGAATTAAAATACATTTGCGTAATATCAGAGATAGAATAGTGATTTCAAACAGAATTTTTTATAGACACAAAGTTTCCACTTACCGCATGTTTAAGCGTACACATTTCATAGAGAACACAACCAAGGGCCCAGATATCACTAAATCAAAAAGAACATATTACTTCAAAACTTAGTTCAAGATTAACATTGTCAAGTAATGTATATCTGTGAAGTCTATCCCTGAAGAGGAAAAGGGTGGATTTTTGAGTGTGTACAAGCTCCCTTCTATGGACTTGGACCCTGCAAAACCCAAAGGAAACAAAAATCCCAAAACCAATTCATCAACCTAAAAATAAGGCCACCCTGAAAACCACATGATGCTACTTTTGGCTTCCAATTTATAACAATCTCAGCCACAGAAATTAGACAAAATATGGACAAAGGCTTCTTTTATTTAAATATATACGTCTGCCTGAGGTCTTTGAATTAAACAAACTAAATCCAAGAAAACCTCATCACCTAATTCAGCAAACACAATTCTCAAAGTCAATTTATTCTGTTTAGCAGTGACTAAACCTTACAGTCTATTATTACAGGATTTGGTTAGAATACCATTGGATAATAAGCCCAAAGCAGAAGAAATTAAGGGGAAGGATTTGTAACAACTTTTATCTCTTAAAAAATCCATTCAAATGAGCCTGTCACAGCAATGAATGCAACAGCTTGGTGCAGTGGAAGGGTAACTTTTAACAGCCAGTTAATTACACTGGGGACACTGTTACCAGGTACAGGCTGCTGCCAAGGCAGCAAAGGTGTAAGCGAGGTATCTGTACAACTTCCTTGTCTGGAGCAAGCTGAGCCACACATCTATGCACATCATGTGCTCAGATAACAAAATTGCTGTGTTTCACACTTAATAGAGCTTCACATTGGCAGTGCATAAATGAAGGCTGTACAACCACTGTGCAGGTGGGCAAAAGTAGAGCCACAATTAAGAACATAACTAGATATAGAACTTTGAGCACTAAGTGAAGTCATCTCTCCATGACATTGCTTTCTACTGAAGGCCTACTAAGGTACCACCTCTACAGTGAAGCTCAGTACCTACTTGGGTAAGAGACAAACTTAACAGATGTTCACCATCATTTGATTAGAACAACTTTAGATTTCTAAAATAACTTGTTTTCTTCTTTTTACCAAAAATATTTAATAAAATCTTTATTAGTACCTTTTATTGTTGTAAGGCTTGTTCTGACATATTTCAGGTGACAAATAATATGGTGTTCCTATGCAAGTGCGTGCCAACTCTGCAGTACTAAGACAAAAATAAGGATGGATGTTAATTAGTTAACTCACATGAAGTGCACAGATTATGTTTTCCTTGATCAAAGCAATTTAAATTAAGCCAGAGGAAAAACAGTACCAAAAAGGATTTACCTGTTCAGAACTCTGGCGATTCCAAAATCTCCCAGCTGTATTGTTCCATCTTTGGTTAAAAATATATTCTTGGTACAGAAATGTTAAGAAGTCTGTTAATTCAAATATTCATACAATTGCACACTTTTTGTTGTCTATACGTTTTGAGAAGAAGAACGTTTTCTACCATTCCATCTCCCAAGTAATTGACTACTATGGAACACCAGTACAACTTATACAAGTCCTACTTCATTAATATAAGAAAACACTACTTCACATTGTTAAACATAACCTTTTTTTGTCCCACACATAAACACATGAGTAACACTTTCATCAAATAGCCTCATCTGTTAGTACAAATATATAAATCTCCTGCAGACTGAAGAAGTGTTTCCAGTATTAGAAATGTTTCCATAAACAAACTAGGAAGATACGAATGCAATCACTTTGAAAGACAGTTCAGTTGAAAAATAGCCACGTACATACCTGTGACTTTATGTCCCGATGCAAGATTTTTCTATCATGTATGTGTTTTAGTGCTAAACAGATTTGTACAAACCAATCCAGAATCTATTAATAAAAAAAAAATGCAACATCAACTTTGTCAATTTGAAAACTTCCCCACTTACAAGATATTATCAAATCAGACTTTAATTAGAACTACGGATTTTACTTTCTTTCCCCCCTTACCCACTTCATTAATACCATAGAATAATTAAAAACTTAATATGGATTTGATTGGTTAAAATGCCTAAGATGTGGAACTTGCACATTGAAAGACTGTACTTTTGCTGAAGCCAATACAAGTTTTGTTGCACTCAGTTAATGGACCAGAGTCCTAGAAAGCCCTACTGATGTTCACAGAAACACTTATTTTACATGTAGTAATTCTGTGTATCTTACCTTAAAAAGACAAATATCAAAAGCAGATTTTGATGAGAAAAGCAACAAACACCTAACTAGAAGATTACGAACAAGCCAACAATGCCCTTTTTTGCAAAAATCACAATTTAAGAAGTGACTAATGACAAGAACTTTGAAATGTGAATAATAGTTTTACATTCTCTACTTAGAAGTATGTACATGACAAAATTATAGTATAATGCAAGGTATAATTTTCACTTTTCCACTTGAAATCCTTCTTGTGAAAGTGAGGTCAAATGAGAAAAATTTAAAGTTTTACAAATTATATCCCAAATATTTCATATAATACTAAGGTTTTCCAATCCCAGGTAAACTGACATCCTACTGAATGGAGACACAAAAGCATAGAAACAATTTATAAATAAAGAAATGGGTCAGCCCTAACAAAAAAATCGACCCTGAATCCTACATAACTTATTTTTACTTAATTTAATCAAGTCTGTATTTAAAATACTTTCATTTATTACAAATTATGTCACTCATCTTTCACTTAAAATCACTTCATAACCAGTTTTATGGAAAAAGAAAATGTATTGGAAGTGTATCAGCAGATTAAATTTTTATTACTGGCAAAATTAACTTCTGAATCATGCCAACTCCATATGAACAAAGCATTTTATTTTATAATTATGACACATGAAAATTGGTACTACAATATAAAAATCCTATGCCATTACATCTTTAAAGACATCATTTCAGAGGTTTAAGGATACTCATGCTGTCTTTCAGTATTTTTTATATCTCAGATTTGGTTTCCTTCACAAGAAATTCAACTTTTAAAAGAATCTTACACATACAGACAAAATCTCAAGTAATAAACCCAGAGCTCCAGCTATATTTTCTTCCTGGGACTTTTTTTTGTGCAGCTGGTTTTTCTGTGTTTCTGTTTGGGTTTTGCTTTTTAACGATACTACATTGACCAACAGCAACAAGAGTGACTATTTGAGAATCTCATTTTAGGTTAAGCAACCAAAACTATAACCAAAATATTTTAAAATTAATGAAAAAGTATCCTGCAACAAACATTATAGCAGCAGTTTGCTATTACCTGATCTTCCGAGAATAGGATTCCTTTTTGGGCATTTATCTTTTTAAATAGGTCTCCTCCTTCACAGTAATCCATCACTATGTACAGACAGCCATTTTCTGTAATGCAAAAGACAAAGTATTTAAAAGAGACAAAAACAAGACCCTTCTTTAGCTAACTTTCTAAATATCTTCACCACAGTCACAGAAAAAGCAATTAAAAAATTTACTTTTTCACATGCAGATTCAGATATAATTTATTAGTCCATTTTTTCAAACTTCAAGCAAAAATATGTTTATTATTTTGAGTTTCACAACTAATTTTCTCATTTTGGTAACATTGGACTATTTTGATACAGAGAGAAAAGAATCACATCCACTGAACCAATGTCCCAACATGGCATTCAAAGCCACTATGAAATCAAAGGCGCCATTTTATGAACGCAATATAAAACAAATCTTCAAATTTCTTTCAAGCATCCTATAGATCCCCCTCCCCTAAAAACAGGGATCTTAAGTTGCCTCTATTTGCCTTGTTCTTTCTTGGAATTTTACCTGGACTTGCCAGAGCATGACAGCGATCAGCTTTGTTACTAGACATGCAATTTATTTTAGTCAGAAGAACAGCTAGAAAACTTCCAGCAGACAATGAGAGATGGCAACAATTATTTTCTCATTTTTGAATGAAATCTCAGGAGACTTCAAAAAATCCCATGCAAGTTTCCAGTAAGAGTTATGAACAAACATAAAACTTCATTCAAAGTTATGCTTTTCCCAGTTACTGATGAAAAAACACATTAGGCAGAAGTCAATTGCAAGTTTGCCAAAAGCATAAGAACTACACTACTCACATACTAGGCATGATTTTGAGAAGAGATGAAAAACTGCAGAAAATCAGTCACATGCTGCTCAAAAGGAAAAGAACTCCTATTTTATGAAAAAATTAGTCACTTACAGCACTTACAAAACTTTGAATTAAAAAAAATTAAATCATCTAAGTCACTTAAATTTCACTCCCACAGAATGCTTCTGAAATCTGCTTTTCAAAGCATCAAACCCTTTAAGCTGTTTCTCTGTTTGGTTATTTTATTATTATCTTTAATCAGTACTATTTTAAAAGATGATTCTAGGAGTCTGGATTTCTTGCACATCTATTGCTGAAATAATTTTCTTCTATAAACTTTGTATTCAATGTATTCAAAGTCAATGTGTTCTGGCAACAAAGATGCAACACAAAGTCTTGCAAATTATGGATTATAGGATCTAATTTGTAAGGAAAAAAACAGTCTTAAAGAACAGGCCTCTACCACAATGAAGAAAACAGCATGCATTTATAAACCAGAAGTGTGGCTGTGTAATATGATTATGACATAAAAATCTAATTTAAGGAAAAGAAAAAGTGAAAGTCCCAGGCAAAAGACATACGAAAGTCAGCAGAAAGGAAGGAAAGAAAAAGAGACCAGAATCTCTAAACAGCACTTCAAATAATATTTAGGGGCTTTTAATAATATTTTAGCTTCTACAATACGTTTTTGCAATCTTTTTTCTGTTCTGGCCATTTCCCAAGACATTCAATGGGAAGACACTGTAGAATCGTATTTCTCCTTCCTTCACTGCCTGATGAAGTAAACAGTCGTATCTATTTTTCCAACTCTGAAAGCAACTATATGGTTGCAGTTACTGAAGACTGCACTCTAAGACAACAGACTTGGACATAAAACTGCTCTTGCTAGGTTATCAATATCCCAAATTTAGACTGTAATTTAACCTACACAGATTTAACCTACACAAGCATTCCAGTTGCCAGGGTATACTCAAGGAGACTTATGCTCTGGAGAAACAAGAGAATGTCTTTCATTTAAGCATCAACCAAAACCAATGCATGCAAGACATAGTCATGAATATTTGTCTATTTGTTGCCCTTTATCCTGAATTACAATTATTTTAAAATATTTTTTTCTGAAAAAAATATGGAAAATAACTGAAGTAAGCAATAAAGGTATGAAAAATACTGGTTAAAGAGAGAAAACTCACTGACTTTTAGACTAAGTGCAGTAAGTAGTGCACAGAGTCACTCCTGTTACTTCAGGTTCTACTGTATTAGGTCATCTTACCTTCAAATGACTCCCTATACAGGACAATATTTGGGTGTTTCATATTAGCCAAAACAGCAACTTCTCTCCTTGATTCTTCTCTCTCTTTATTTGACATCTTCAAAAGCAAAACAATTATTTGTGAGAACAGAAATATAGAAAAGAGTGGATCAGGAATTTATTAATAATAATCACTCACCTTAGAGATGTTAATTTCTTTAATAACATACTGTTGACCATCTTCTTTAGCTTTGACAAGTATTGCTTTCCCAAAGGATCCTTCTCCAATCTTCCTTACTTTGATGTATTTATCCATAGTTCTTGTCTTAAGGCATCCTTATTTGAGTACTGGAAAAAACCAAACAAACAACACAAAAACCCCATTAGCATATTTAATTAGGTGTACTTAGTGATCTAGGCTGATAAGGGCATGGTACCTTTTTTTTTTTCCTCAAAACGTTGATGCATTAATCTCTTCACTTGCTTTTCTGTAAATCACCTACTTCTAGTCTCAATTCTCTTTTGTTTCAATTGGCTCATTTTGGGCCACAAGGGCTGCATAATTAAAACCTGCTTCACCTTTCATTTTGACTAAAAAGGATCTGGTTTGTCTTTAAATAAATCACTACCAAGGCTTCTGATTCATCTGGCAGACAAATATCATAGAGCTATAGCACCGGTTAAAAATCTTTCATTCAACTTCAATTGGAAGAAACACAATGGAAGCCAGGGGAATTCCCATGTATTGTTTCTTAAGAAGCACTAAATCCAGCTTTTTTTAACACTATAATGATGGACTGAATTCAACATATCCCCATCATGTTTCAAATCATTATTCAATACAGAAAGGTGTGGCATTAAGTCTGACTGAAACACCCTTTTCATGCTGCATATAAAACAAATCCTTACAAAATAGCACAAATCACTATTGTCATGTACTATCTGACCATTTAGACTAGCTTTTCAGATTAAAAGGAGTACTCAGGTGAATTTTGATGGTGTTTAAGGTTCTATATCAAAAAATACTTTGGTAAAAACAGGACACTAGGGAGCTGCAAGCAGAAGCTATGGCAATATACAGTTGTGTCAGAACAGCACAGGGAAAGGGCAAAACAAAGACCAAACTGACAAATATCAGAGCAAATTCACAGCACACTAAAAGATATTTTTTAAAGCAAAAAGGGCCTCCATACCCCGAGGAAGTTTCCATAAGCCGAAAAAGACAAAAGTGTCCTTAGCTTTTCTTCACTTAAGCCTGACTTTCAAGAACTAATAGCATTTCTGCCTTGCTATATCCAGCTTCCTTCCAACAGGAGATCCTAGCAGCTTAGATCCGAACTTCACACACATCACAGGTCTCACAATCAGGGTCCTTTCTCAATTTGAGAATTTTTTGGGTTTTTTCAGAATTACCATGTACTAGACCCAGATGCTGCTTAACAGGATCTATATCATGAAAGCAGACTAAAATGAATAAGCTTGATTAGTGTACCAAGACAAAACAAGAGACGCAAAGCCTACTAAGACTAAGCTTAACTACTGGGAAAGGAAAAAGTTAAAATTGCAGGCCTGCAGTGTCTTGGTAATGTTGATTATTTTCTTCCAATACATAAAGATATTTTAATGTAAACTTGCATTTCTAAACATAAGAAGGACTTGGTACTAACTTCAATATTCTCTTTCAGGCAACAGTAAAAGCACAGCACGTGGGACACAATTTGAACTTCGAATGAATCTACTGAAGTTCTGTTCCTACCCTACTTTATGAAATAATCAACGCTGTTCTAGAGTTAAACCAGCTGCATTAAGCGTAGCTTAGGGCTGCTTCTGCATGCTGCTCTGTGCAAATACAAGTGTGGAGCAACCAGTCTTTGGGCAAGAAGTTCAGTCAAAGAGGATATAGAACCTTCTATGAGTTATATAGCTTATTTTTACACGTGGCAAGAGAAAAATAGGTATCCAGAGAAAGAACATTAGCGCTGACAGGGCGTTGTCTTTTCAAGCCCAGGGCAGTAATCAGTTCATCCACCACAGTCACGAAGGAAAGCGGCGCAAGTCACACCCGCGTTAGCCCGGCCGCCCGGAGCGCACGGCCAGGCCGGGGCCGTGCGTACGGAGAGGGGCAGGGCAGGGCAGGGCAGGGGCTGGGCTGGGCTGGGCAGAGGCCGAGCTGGGCCGCGCTCTGCAAGCGGGCCTCGCCAGGCCGCCGTCCCCGCACAGCCAGAGCAAGCCCAGCACCGGGGCGAGAGGCGCGGCCGGGAACCCCCGGCCCCAGGGCGGCTGGAAGAGACCTCCCGCTACCTGCCCGGCTCTCAGAAGGGCGGCCCCGCCCGCCCCGTCCCCGTCCCCACCCCCATCTCCATCCCGCCTCAGCTTCCCCCGCGCCCGCCCTGTCCCCACCCCGCCATACCTGCCCGCCGCGGCCGCGGCTGCCCAACCTGGCCTCGCGCCGGGCAAGGCCCCGCCCCCTCCGCCCCTATTGGCGGCCCCGCCCCTCAGCTCGGCCCCCATTGGGCGAGCCCGCAGCGGGGCGGGGCCGCGGCCCCTGCCCCCGCCCAGTCCGCGTTAGCGGCACTTCACCCTGGTAACGCGCGGCCGGCGTCACGTGACGGGCGGGGCGCGGCGCGCGCGGGTGTCAGCGTTTTTGGGGGGAACCCTCACGAAAAGAGCTACGAGTGCTCGTGCCTGCGGAACCCCCGTGAAAAGAGCTACGAGTGTTTATTTCACCGGAACCCCCATGAAAAGAGCTACGAGTGCTCATGTCACCGGCGAGCCGCAGCACCGCACGGTCCGGCACCGGCGGGACGTGTGTGCCCCACACAGCCCCGCGGCGGGCTGAGCGCAGCCCTTACCGGGGAGGGTCGCGCCGCACCTGTGGGACCGCTCCCGACTCCAAAGCGCGCCTTAATGGCACTACGGGCACAAAGCCTCGTGGTTCACAACGCGCTTTCTCAGTCCGAGTGCCACAGAGCACGGCGCCCTCCGGGCTTGTTAGACTTGCACATAAACAAACCGTTTTCCTTAGGGGGAAAAAAAAATAAAAATCCATCCCTTGACTTGATACGTTTTGGTGGAACTGTCATTCGCTGTGTGTTAATGAAACAGTGAACCGCACACCGGCCTCAGCACCTCGGCTGGCGGCACCCAGTAGTTCCGTGCCCAGCCCTGCAGATAAAACCCTTAAGCTCTCGGGGCCTCCGCAGCGCCTGGAATGTAGAGGCGGCGCAGTCAGCCCGATGCCGAACGGTGCCGCGATGTACCCAGCATCTCTCTGCCTCCTTTACCTGGGAAACGGCCTCCACCCCGTTCCGAAGCGCGGCCCGTCCTGCCTCCCCCCGGGCCCTCAACCCGCCCTCGCAGCGACGGAGCCCGGCACGGGCCCCTCCCGGCCTGCGGGAAGCCGCGCCCTCCGCGGGAGGCGGGAGCGGGGCCGGCCCCGCGCCGGGCGGGCCGCGGGAAGCGGAATCGGCAGTGACGGCGGCTCTGACCCCGGCGGCCCGACGGGCGCGATTCTGCGCGGTGCGAATACCCGCCCTCCCCGGGCCGAGGGGGCGGTGCCAGGCGGCGGAGCGGCCGCGGGTCCGGGGGCTGCGCCCGTGTCCCGCCGGCGCTCGGAGGGAGGATGAGCCAGCGCCTCCCTGGGGATCAGCGGGCGGCACCGCCCGCGCAGGTACGGGCGGGGCGGGGCGGGGCGGGCTCGGGCTCCCCCGCGGCCCAGAGACGCGGCGCGGCAGCGAGTGGGGCCGAGGCGGCGGGAGGGGCGCAGCGGGCAGCGGCCGCCCTGCCAGCCGGGCGGCTCCGGGGCGCGAAGGGACGGACGGGGCGGCTCCTCGCGGGTCCCTCAGCTCGTTCGTGCGCCTGCCCCCACAGGCCGGGATGAAGGGGGAATGCCCCGCGTGTTTACGCGGTGTGTTTGCACCCTGTCACCCCATCCCGGTGTTTTCCAGGCCGCGCTTGTGCCCACAGCGAAAGCGGGGGCTCTGCGGCTGGGGATGTGCAGGGTCTCCTCCCCACGTATCCACTCTCAAGTGTTATTCTGCATGAGTTGCTCGCTTTATGTTGGCTCACGGGTTTGGCGAGTAGGGCCGCTCTTAGACAAGGGAGGTAGGTGATGGGCTCTTGTTGGAGTCTCATGATTAAACGGGCGTGCAGGTCAGCAGGGTTAAAGCTGAATATTGACTGCATCTTTTCATATTCCCTACTTGTCCAAAACTCTTCCCTTCCCTAGGAAACCGTGGAAATGACTGTAAAAAAAGTGTGTATCAATTCTCACTTAAAATGAATGACTGTGTATGTGACGGTGGAAAATCGTGTGCTGATAGTGAATTGTGTTTATTGTAGTGTAGTAAATTTGCTGTGTCACACTCTAAAATACTAAACTAGGTAAAACAGGGCCTTACAACCAAATTTAAAATGCTTCTGGGGTTATCCTATGTTAGAACAGATGCTTAATTATTTTTGGCAACATACTGGTAAATGGTGGTCATTTGGGTGTGAGGACTTGCACCTCATTTTTGAGGTTGTGGGACCTCTGAAGTTTCTAGTGCAGAGTTTGTGGAAGAAATTATCAGGTGAGTTGATGCTTTTTGCTTTTAGATGCTTTTTTTTTGGTGGACCTGTGAAGGGGTTTATTTCAGTATCCCTTAGCAACAGAGATACTTCTCTGCAGATACAGCAATTTGAACGAAGGATGTGTATGGTAGATTTGGAAGCAGCTAGTCATCAAAACTGTTTATTTAAGGAAATGTCAATAGGCTGTAATGTAAAATTAAAAAAATATTTGTGCATTACACGAAGCATACCTTTGTGAAGCGTGATACAAGACAGCTCACCAGCTGTCACTATTGGTTTTGCTGAAATAAGTCTTTCACTGACCAGCTACTGTAAATTTGATGTCTTGTCTCTTTGGCTGGCAAGCAGATGTAAACTTGCTGCAAAGTTGTCAGAGGAGGAAGGAGTTCTGTTCTGGGTAAACTACAGGTAGCTTGAAACTCACATCTTGAAATACAGTGACTCTGCATCTCTCTGCAACATATGTGAAAACAGAATTTACGTGGTGTTCAGGAAAATGGAGCTTGTTTCTTGTTTGCTTCTGTTTAGTATTAACATGTGGTATGCCAGTCCTAGAAGTAGGTGTCATAAGCAATGTGTATTGTAATGTTTCTAGAAACATATTTTACTTGTTGTATTCCAAGTTTTTCTTTGCCCAGATTTTTACAGTGCCCTCTTTGAGTGGTTTACTTTACCACTGCTCTCTCTGTGGTGCATACTTGCAAGTTAAATTAGTCCTGGGTAAAATTCCCCCCTTTCCTCTCCTCTTCTCCCCTTGTAATAAGAACAAGCCTATCCAAATTCTTGACCAGGAAAGACACTTGAAGTTGTTGGCCTTTGCTCTTTGTGATTTCATTGCTCTGAACCATTTTATTTTATGAATTCGTGAGCATTTTTTTCATGACCAAGTTTATACATCCTGTTAGTAGCAAGCTGATGCTTGAGTAACCTGCAAGTTGAGACCCACTGTGCTGGTTACTCTATAAGCAGATGGGTCTGGCTGTGTAATATATGTTCTCCTGTTCACTGAAGATACAATTTGGCTTCTCCCCCCCACTTTGCTTTGAGATTTCTGTGTGTGTGTCTTACCTTGAACAGCAGAGTTGCATTCCTTGAGCACAAGCACTGAAGCTAGGACAACTGTTCCAAGTTCACAACCATTGCCAAAAGGCACTCTAGGAACCTTGAGATAGTTTTTTCCTGCTCTTATTTAGCTGACTTCATATGCATGTGAATAGGTGTAATTGCATAGATCAAGGTTTCAGGGTATCTTATAATAATTTGGCAGTAGGGATATTTTTAACTTGCTCATAAATTTAAAAAGTGGAATAGAAGCTCTACTGCTGAAGAGATTTGTGCCAGGAGTGATAGTGCCAATTTGAGTTAATTTCCTAATTGTCAGACTATTTTGCACGTTCCTAAATTTCTTGCTTTGGCACCTTGACAGCAGCAGTAACCCAATAAACTCCAAAGGTTGTCAGCAGTGGCAGTAATCATGTGCATGGAGCTGCTTTTGTACTCTCCCTGCTTATTTTCCCAAAACTAAGATTTCAGCTTAATGCCTGTGAGCGAGTTCCCAATTCTGTCCTCCTTGTTTCCCTTGTTCCCTTATGTCATAACCCTAAGTGCAGACTCTGTGTTTTCTAGCTGGCTAAAGCTGTTCAGGTGTCAGGTCAGCTTTTTACCTGTGCTTGTGGATGAGGAGGCTCTGCAATACTGTACTTTGTGCTTGTTTATATGCCATGCTTTGTGAACTGAAGATGCTCAGAATCGTAGAAAGATGACAATTACAAATTTTTAGGGTTGTTTAGCTTGAAATCTGTTTTTCAATTTTGGAAATCTTTATAAAATCATCTGAGAGAATAAAGTCTATGCAAAACAATGCTCATTTAAATTGATTATGATAAGAGGGTTGTAAACAGATACAAATTTTTTTCTGCTGGAAAATATGCTCTGCTTAAAAAAACATAGAAACTGAAAAATGCAAATTGTTGAGCTATCAGTTCATTAAGTATAATTACTATTTTTTATTACTGGAGAAGGGAGTTGATGCAGTAATTCAAAGGCTTTATGCATAATAGAAAGAATTCTAGACAAAGCTGTTAAAATGGTTATGAATCTGTTCACATCTGAAGTACCCTTATTAGTCTGTATTATGTAGTAAGTAGTCTTGAGTGTATATTCCTGGAAATGAATGTAAAGAACAGAATTTTAAACTTCATAATGGGTACCATCAGTTATTTTTAATAACTTGCAAAGAGTCTAGTCAGGTATTTTCCTCTTGAACTTTCTAGGCATTCAGCTGTTTTGTTTGTTAAGCACTTTCCTTGGGCTTTCTAGTTACAGGAGTAGACTGTGCTTACTTTGTGAGGCTAAGGAGGTATAATAAATGAAAAAGTGAATTTAGTTCGGTCCTAAAGCACAGGCCCTTTGATAAAGATAACCTTTGCTGTTATTTTTTTCTCCCCACTTTTGATATATTTTGATAAATTTCTCTAAAAAGCTCAGAGGAGATGAAGTACTGAAATGTGTATTTTGCATGTTCATATTGCAATGATGAAGAAATGTTTCCTAATTGAAATAATAAAGATGGTATTTTGCTTCAGTGCTTTGTTTAAATTCCAGATAGAGCTACTGGGGTGATTCAATATTTTGACATCCTGCCAGTTTAAATTCAAGTACTTGTTTTCCTGAAAGATAAGTTTGTGTTTGAGTTCCTTCCACTTTTATCTTCAAAAAGATCTCTGCCAGATTTCTTGGATTTTGGATGTGTTATCTGCAGTTTTTGATCTACTGCAGCTTTTTTCCTTTGAGTTCTCCGCTTATAATTTGTCTCACATGTGTGTTGGGAAAAAAATTCAGTTCTCCATATGCTTCCAAACATTCATTTTCTGATTTTGAAAAGTGAATCTACAAATTCCCAGAGTATATCTAGGAAAGAAAACTGAAGATTCCTTTAATTGTTATTTGACTTTTTGCTTCTTGTGTTGCAGACAACTTTAAATTATTTTCAGTCTTACGGACTTAGCATTTTTACTCTGTTTTGTTTTAACTTAGGCAGTGAAACTTCTAAGATACCTGAGGAGACCTAACAATCTGTGCACTGTTTCACAGTTAGAAAAATCTCAGGGTTTATTCCTAACAAATTTTAAAGAGTGGTTTTTTTTCCCTTTGGATAGGCACAGGATGGATTATTTTTAATAAATTTGATGTATGAACTCAGTGAACTGACCTCATCTCTATGGTTATATAACATATTTAAGATAATTCACCTTCTTTGCAATCTGTTAGCTACAAGCCTTTTAATAAACTATAGGTGATTTTTTATTTAATTTTTTTATTTAATTTTTTTTTTTTTTTTAATACTAAAAATCTCACCCAAATTCTTTTTTTCCCACCATTAGTCTTGTTTTCAACTTGATACCACCACTGAACAGTAAATTTCCCTCTGGACTCTCCTGCCAGAAACTTGTTTACCATTTGTAGACCCTGACGAAATGCACATAATTTTGGGAAATTCCCTTGCCAATGTTTCAACAAGGTTTTAGAGCTGGAGAGAAGTAGAGAAGAATATTCAAGTGAATTGCTGTGCATTCTGAACAGCTAACACACTTGATTTTACTAATACTTTGCTTTTGGTGCTGTTTGTGCATCTAGGGCTTCACTGCCTTTTGATTTTTTTTTAAAATCTCCTTTAGTTGGAGTATCTATTTTTATTTAAAAAGCAGGAACAGGCTGTTAACAGTCTTATTTTTTAGCATCAGAGTTTCTGAACATATTTACGTATTTATTTCATCCTTTGAAAATTACCAGGATGGCCACCAGTAATGGTTGGGAGTGTTGTTTTTAAAAAAATGACGTGGCTTCTGTGTAGATGAGCAAAGGATATCAGCCATGAGCCAGATCCAGGTGTTGATCACAGATCAATCCTTCCTCACCTCCCTTCATTAACACTGTTGCTTGGGAGGATCCAGAGCAAGAAACGGAACAAGTGTTGTCAGTGCTCCTGGCCTTGAGATTTAAATAGCTGTGCATACTGCATCTGTCAGTTTATCACTGCTGTGATACTGTGTTGTACCTCCCTTAAGGGAAAGGAAGCACTCAAGATTCATAAGTGCTCATTGTCAAAAGGAACAACAAAAGTCAGAGGGTCTGCAAACAATCAGAAAGTTTTGTTAGTACGTTACACATTTGTTGTGAAAGTTGCTATTTTAGTCTGTATAAGCACGTGGCAGTGGATTTTGGATAAAGGGATAGGGGTGAAAGGGAAGAGAGAGAGAGAGAGATCACTAGTCCTGGTTCCAGCATCAGTCCAGCTGATGAGATGTCCAGGATCCTGGGGGCACTGCCTAGACTTGCTGGGGATACATTTTAATTTATAAGCTTCCTCACCAGGAAGGCAGGTTTCTTTTTTTTCTGTGCAAACTACCCATTGTGTGCAGTCCATTCTTTCAGACCTTTTGGGAAATGGGCTGGAGGGCTTTAAAGGTCTTGGATTGTCTTGGTCCCTCTGTGCAGTGCGCACCCACACCTTGGCCTCATTCCTGTGCTGGTCCTGTACAGTGTTGTGCTTCTCTCTTGGAACTAGACCAAGGATGTTTGTCCTGGAGGAGTGCTGCCCTACCTCTGCATGGCCCTTTCTCCAGCCACATCTTGTTCAACAAGATACAGACAGCAGTCATCTGTTATTACCAGCAGTCCCTGGTTGGCTCCACAGCCACCCAGTTATCACTGTTTGAGACATACGCATTGCCCCTTTATCTTCTGAGATTCTACAGTTACACATACCAAGAGTCATGGCCAGCCTTTTTTTTGTTTCTGTTGACCAACGACTTGTCGCTTCTAACAGAGTACAGTGGATACGTTCCTCTTTAGCTGGTATTTTCTTCACTCCTTTGAACCTGGAAGTTTGTGAGTAGGGAGAGTAAGGACCAGGAACCACCAGGGGTCCCCACAAGATTTCACAAGTAGTGGTCCTGTGCCTGTGCTGTATTTTGGAGGGCCCTACAGATATTCTTTTCCTTGATCTCAGGGGCTTTAGTGTGTCTCTAAAGAAATTTCAATTCAGACCTTTAAAGATCTGTGGTTGCTGCTGTTATTGAGAAGATGATTAGTGTTAAAAATGAGGATAGTGGTGCTTTTTCACATTCCAGTTTGACAATCCTGAATTATATTGAGCTTGAACAAAATTGTCTGAAACATTCTCAAACTCAGGTGTGACCCTGAACTTAGGAATCTGTGCTCATAATTAGGGACTGCTCAGTGCATTTTTCTGAAAAGTTGAAGAAAAGTAGTATGATTAACGAGATTTCTGGTCCTTCTATGATGGGTAAAAGCTCTGCTTCATTATGTAACCCTCAGATGACTTCAACACAAGTTCGCATTAAAAAGGAGCAAAAGCCTTTAAGGACTGTAAAGACACACTGTTGCAGTGTCTTTTCATCAAACAGAAAATGAGGGTGTGACCTAAGACTCAACAAACAGAAGTTACATTGTCTACAATGGAAGCTGCAGTCACAGTCCCCGCCCTTCAAAGGAGGAGTATAGGTTTTACCTTTCAATTGTCTTAACGAATTGCAATGTTGTTTCTCATCTGAATAGGATCACAGAAGGGACACCAAAGATTTTTTTTTTTTTTTTTTTTTTTTTTTTTTTTTTTTTTTTTTGCCGAGGGAACTGTTCATCTTTTTTTTCCTGGACTAAATATTTGCAGCTCTAGGTACTGATCCATTAGTTTAGAAACTAGTACTGTGTCTTATGTGTATTTCAGGCTTGCTCCAAAACAGCACACATGGACACAGTTGTTTGCTGTGATTTGGCTAAGGATCAGTACCTGCCTGTGAAGCTAAAGCTTTTGAGTCATACTTTCATACTTAGTTCGGGTTCATGCTAAGGGATTATGTTGCTAGCTTTTTGTCTTTTTCTCCTTTTCTCCTTTTCTCCTTTTCTCCTTTTCTCCTTTTCTCCTTTTGTCTCTCCTTTGTTTTCTCTTTTTCCTTTTTTTCCCCCTCTCCTTCTTTTTTAAACTGTTGACTGAAAACCCCTCCAAGACTTTACCACTTGTGGATCTACTTGTTACTGTACCTGTGCCGGAGATTACTCTTCAACTCTGATAGCAGGGCTTTTTATGATGTATCAATAAATGGGGTTAGTTTAATAAGTTTAAATTGGAATTTTTAGCTAATCCAGCCAGTTTGCTTGAATGCTGTTAAAGTATTCACGTTAGTAACTTGATGAATGTGAAATGCCATTAAAAAGTATTCACAATAGTGACTGGGTGTGAAAGAAGCAATGTCTTCCATAAGGTACGCTGATATTTTTGTGCCAGTGGATATAATTCTTCAGCTGTCACAATATGGGTAGCCATAATCTTTCTGGTCATGACATTTTAGGGACTGGAGACACAGTGGTTTTGAATACTTTATACAAACTAAAGTCAATGGCCTTAATGTTTGTCATCATATGACCAGAAGCATGAGTT
The DNA here is from genome assembly GCA_034336665.1 of Luscinia megarhynchos. Classification (NCBI taxonomy): domain Eukaryota; kingdom Metazoa; phylum Chordata; class Aves; order Passeriformes; family Muscicapidae; genus Luscinia; species Luscinia megarhynchos. The sequence continues at coordinate 37,007,333 of CM067566.1, read as the reverse complement.
CAGTATTCATCCGGTAATTAGTTGGTTTTTTGTTGGCTTCCTTTTTTTTTTTTTTTTTTTTTTTTTTTTTTTGTTAAGCTGAGAAGATAAAAGGTTGTATCAAAATGAGTATTTATTGTTGATTCTGCTTTTGTGAAGATCAGGTCTATAGTGATGATATCCTGTACTAGTATTTGTCATAAAAATGATGAAACTTTTCAGACTGTTTTAACTAAGATTGTTAAGATTCACTGGAACATAAATATGAATACTGAGAAGTTTTGTTGCAGTTTTAAAGCTAAGACTGTGCTTTACAAGTATTGTCTTTTCCTGTGGTTTTGTCTATGTCTTTCTGTTCATATTTGAGTATGTCTCTTTCCTCCATGAGTGTCAGTTTTATTTTGGAAGCAGCTGTGAATGAAACTAGTCTAAGCGTTACCTATGGATATTTTTGGAAACTGATTTTTTATTTTCTATTTCAAGACAACCTAGGAATCTACTACTAAACTCAGATAGTTTTTCTTGATTTTTAAACTTCAATAGCTTCAGTTAACTGGCAGTGCTTCTTCATAACTTTATTTTTCCAAAGATGACATAAAAATTGACAAAATCCTTTCCTTAGCATCACAGAAAGGTTTGGGTTGAAAGGGACCTTAAAGATCATCTAGTTGCAACCCTTCTGCCATGGGAAGGGACACCTTCTACTTGACAGGTTGCTCAAAGCCCCCAACCTGGCCTTCATCACTTCCTCGAGTGGGGTAAATCTCTGGGCAAGCTGTCCCAGTGCATCACTAACCTCACAGTAAAGAAAAAAAGATTTTGATTTTTTTTTTTGAGTGCTACAGAGAATGATCTGCCTGTGTATTTCTGTAAAGGTTAGCGTGAGCATTCCCTAAATTTTAAGTTTGAATTATTGAGTATCCTTAAGAATTTTTGTGGTTGAAGCTTAACTTGAAGTGCTAAGATTTTTTTGTGCCTTTTTGTGAAGAAATAATCTGCTAGTGTCTAAAAAAATACAGTGAGAAATTCCTCACAATTCACTCACCCGTTCTCCAAACTTGGAGTTTGGAAGATGAGTGATGTTCTCATCCTGCTAAATATTTTCATGTTGCAGCAGACAGAATAACAAAAAGAAATTTAGATATGCTGAGTCTGTGGTAAAAATGGAAATGTAGTTTTCATGCTGGTGAGACTAAGAGAAAGAGTGGCTGCACTATGGCCATTGTTTTAGTACTATTGTAATATTCTGGTAATTTTTGAGTTTAAAATTTCTTTCTGAAGGGCAGGTTTATTTAAAAACTAAAAAAGATGCAGGATTTTATGTTAATTTAATATGCGAAGGTTTAGAATTCAGTGATGAAAGCTTAATTCTGCTTTCATTTTTTGGGCAGGTGTTCAGCATAGACTCTCATGCATATATGGATACATGTTAAAATTTTAATTTAAGAATGGATGTGGGAAGTGTCTCTGTCATATTATTTATCTGTTCATAAAATATGCAGTAGTTGGATGCTTAAAATAAGATAATATATATTTATATAGAATGCCTGACTATTTTGTAACAAATAGTTACTTTTGAAAGTTCTGTACAGTTAAACCGTTTAGAATTTTGTGTTATTTTCAAAAATTTTTAGCAAATTACTCTTTGGTTCCTGTCACTGCCTTTTCTCTGCTGTAGAATATATTCTTATATGTAAAGCTTATATTGATAATTTTGCTTCATGAGTGCATAGCATTCTCACTAAGTGCTGTGCTTGAGGAGGATTTATTGGAAGATATATGACAGAGAACAGATAACTGCCTTTTAGCTCAGTTTTTAGTACTGAACAGTAAAATTGAATTTTATACTGATTTTTTAATTAATCAGGATTCTTAGTTTGAAAAAGAGCTCTTTTGTTAAGATCAATCATTGTGGGTTTTTTATTGGTTTGTTTCTTTGTGTTGATTGTGTTTGATGGGTTCTTTGTTGTTGTTGGGCGTTTTTAGTTGTTTTTGACTTTGAACTATTTAAAGCAAATTTGGAATCTGGAATCTGGAAGAGTACTTCTAAGTTTTCACTCTACCCCCCTTCTGGGGAAGTAAAAAGCTTTAGCTGCCTTTTTTTTTTTTCCTGCCACCCCTTTGGGACACAGAAAAGTGTTTTGGAGGGATAACAGAGCACATTCTGGAGATTGACCAATTGCTTGGATCAGCTATCAGCAAATGTCTTGTAAATCTGGGGTTTTTTTGCTGGCCTATTTTGTCTTTTCCATAGATGTGTCTCTGCACTGGAAGTGGTTCCCTCAGCTGACTCGCTTCTCTTCTAGACCTTTTAATTGTAGAGCTTAAAACATAAGCAGGATGTCTGATGTTGGAGAGCAGAAAAATGCCTGTGGTACTAGATTGCAGAAAACTTCACAGCCTTATGTGCTTTTTCTGCTATTAATGTAGCTGTTTGTCCAGTGTTCTCCTTTACCAATGTACTTCCTGCCTCCACTGTATTTAATTAGATAGAATGTACTCTGCTCAAGTACTCATTATTTGCTTTGCTCTCTAGTCATAACGGGTAAGATACCCTGCTTTAGCTCTCTGTTCTTCGGTTTGCTAATGTTCTGTGTTGCTGCTGCCTTTTTGTAGTTTGTAGTATTGTCACCATAAAAAGTTTTCCCCAAAGTGTGAAATACTCTTGTTTTATGATGATACGAATTTTTTCGTGTTTTTTGAATATTCAAATAGGAAATAACTTTTTTTTTTTAATGTATACATACAGGTTATAAAGCAGCTAAATGGAGTCTGAGCAGCTGTTTCATAGAGGCTACTATCGAAACAGTTACAACAGCATAACTAGTGCAAGCAGTGATGAGGAGCTTTTAGATGGAGCAGGTGTAATTATGGATTTCCAGACCTCTGAAGATGACAACCTCTTGGATGGTGATGCATCCGTTGGTAAGTTAATTTCAGCCTAAAAGTTTCTCTGGGTTGTATTTTTATGTGTTGTGGGGTTTTTGCTTGGTTTTAATTTTGTTTTGGTTTTATATGACCAAATCTGATCCTTTTCTGTTAAGCTAATCTGTCCTTCAGAGAGGCTTTAAACCTGAAAGGATTGAACATTCTTCTATGTGCTTGACTAACAATTACATTGTGTGGGATGACTTCTGATACAAGACAGATATTAACATGCTGCTGACAAATGTAAAACTTGCTGTCGAGTAGAAAAATGGCTACTCTGCAGCTACCTGGTCTTTCTTCTCTGCAGTGGGATTTTGGAAGACTCAATGTCTTTGGAAGTCTCTAATATTTCTTTGATGCAAAAATTAACAGGCTGTTTTAATCATTACTTCTAGTAATAAATCTGTTCCATTTCATTTAGCTTCACCCTCTGTAAAAGAGAGGCAGAAACCAAAAGTGGAGATGTTTGTTGTTAGAAGCAACAGAAAGCACAATATGAGCTGAATTTTTGACTAGATGAATTTTTTTTTTCTTTAGTTTAAGAAAACAGTTGATGTAGTGGAAGTGTTAACATTTGTTTAGCAATAGTCAAAGAGATGAACTGAAGGAGGGAAAGAAATTCCTGTTAAATATACTAAACTTGGTTAAATGTATACTCTGGTCATTTCCTCTCACTTTGTTTAAAATCAAACTCTGCTTCCTTAATTTTTTGCTTTTTTGCTGCGCTTTCCTCTTTTCTTCTCCCATAAGCATTTAGTTGTTTTCCTTCCCTGCAGTGTCTCTTCTTCCATATGTTTTGCCTTTGCTGCACTTAGCAGCTGGATGTTGGCACTGTACTGATGGTTGTGCTGTATCATTATAAGCATCCTTCTCACGTGTATTCTTATGTCTAATCAGATACATCTTGAATGTGCAGTTGTTTAACTTGTATACCAGTACAGGTGTCACAAGTTAGCACACCTTCAATCTGCATATTCCTTCTGGCACATTACTTGGGGGACACCAGCATGCTAAAGTCTGGTGCTTAAGAGTTGGGAAATTATTAGATGAGCAGCTGGCTTCTGTATATAATTCTTTGTTCTAAGTATCTGGCACTTTTAATAAACTGAGTGCCTTGCTTGTCTAACATAATATTTACAACCTGTACTGAAAGTCTGAAGCTACTCTGGTTATTGCTCATATAAATAATTTCCATGATTTCAAGCATGAAGTAGAAATGAGTTTACAGTAAAATAAATAGTTTAGAGCCAGTGTTCTGCCCTTTACTTGTTGAGAAATCAGATCCATAAATTGAGTCCAAACAGATGAGGTGGTTGTTTTGTTTGCATTGTGAAAATCAATGCTAATTGCTGCACATGCCAGCAGCTCCCATCTTGTTCTAACACTCAGGTAACAGAATGTGGGTTGGTACATAAAGATGAATGTATTTTCTTTCCTGGAACTTTAATTTTTTGCTAATTACCTGCTTGCCCCAATTCTGGACTCCCTGTAAGAGCCATCAATAGTAATAAGCCCTGTTATTTTACTTAAGTGAATGCTGATTTATGTGTCTCCATACACAGAAAATGTTGACTGTACAGCAAATAATAATAAATATCTTAGTAGTAGGTCAGAATCTGATGTTAGTTTTCTTTTTAGGGTGGTAAGAACATACTTTGAAAAATGTTACACCCGAACTTCCATTCAGGAAGTGAACATCTGTGTTTATCATTCCTTAGGTGTCCAAATGAGTCAGGTGTTTTTTTCTTCTGTGTTTCTAATACAGTAAATCTCATTGACAAGACAAAAGAAGGGCTTTCTTGCATGTGCTTGTTTTCTTATAATTCTTGTAATTTGTGTAAATTCTTATAATTCTTGTAAATCTTGTAATTCTTTCTTACTCACTTAGCATCTAACTTTTTTTGTATTATTATTACTGTTATTTCGATGCTCTTAATCATTTAGCCGTATTTTTGTCCTGTTAAGTCTAAGTACAGATGGGTTCAATATGGACAATATGGAATGTTTCTCACCTCCTGAGGAAGGGCAGGACCATCCCAGTAACTGGAAGATTACATGCTTCTCAGGTCTAACTCTGTGCTTTAGCAGGTGAACCCTGCCAAAATCAGGAGCCCTATTTAAAAATATGATCTGATTTAAGTCTGTGGGACTAGAAGAATTTATAAGCCTGGTATCTTAGCAACATTAGCAAAATGGCAACAGTGTATCTGTAGTTCAAATGATTGTGGAAATAATGTAGATAAATTGAAAGTTGCATAGCTGCAGACTGTAAGCTTGTAGTAGAAATGAGTGCAGACATGAATTTATGCAATCTGTGTAAGTGTCCATGGTCAATAGAGTGCACATCGATATTTTACAGTTTATGTAATAAAATACAGAATTGCAGATTTTTTTAGAAGTCAGGATCATGCAGTGAGGAGAAAACGAAGGATTAAGAAATAGTCTTTCTGTCTCTCTCTCCTTCTCTCTCTCCTTCTCTCTCTCCTTCTCTCTCTCCTTCTCTCTCTCTTTCCTCTCTCTCTCTCTCTCTTTCCTCTCTCTCTTTCTCTCTCTCTTTCCTCTCTCTCTTTCTCTCTCTCTTTCTCTCTCTCTCTTTCTCTCTCTCTCTCTTTCTCTCTCTCTCTCTCTCTTTCTCTCTCTCTCTTTCTCTCTCTCTTTCTCTCTCTCTCTTTCTCTCTCTCTCTTTCTCTCTCTTTCACTAATGAAAATGGAATCATAAGCTGTACATATGTTACATAAATAAAATTCTAAAAATATGGAATTTCTAAAGTAGTTGTAGTTTTCCCCTTTGTTCAGAGGGTAGTAAGTTAACGGAAGTCTGCTTATTTCACTAGGCTTGCTCAGTCCCTTGGCTCTCAGGACAGCAATTCTATAAAGCTGCACAGTGCTGCTATTCACATTACCACTCATACTTAAGTACTTAACTGAGGTTTAGAAAGCCTCTGAAGCTCTTACACAGTGGTGAATATGCCTTCTGTTGAAAGCATGTGGAAATTGGATGATGTTGGGAGAGTTCTAACCTCATGTACTCCTTACCTTTTGTGGGAAATTCCTTGATACTATATGGGACTAAATAAATGAACATTAACTGAAACCAGTAATTAGAAAGTCCTGTCACCTAGACTCTTAGCTTACTGTAATATTTAGTTGATAGAGATTTGTCTATTTAATGTAATTTTATTTGAAAATCTGTGGTTAGTTCCATGTTGGGTAATCACCATTATCTTAAAAACCAATGCTATACAGCAATCTTGCTTTTTTTAATACCATCTGAAAGCAGGTATGTGGCCTGTCCTTTAGTGTCTCATATGAGGAAAATACAGAAATTGTGATGATGTGGTATTGTACATACATATATATACATACATACACATATATATGTACATACACATATATACATAATACGTATATAGGTACTGTAATTTTATATGTACTATGCCTGTTATGTTCCCCAGTATCTGTTTTCCTTGCATGAATGACAGATTTTCAGTGGTAGTGTTATGGAGAACAAGTAGGTATTATGAAATGTGAATTCTTTGAGCATACTATATTTTAACATGCTAAATAATTACATTGCCATGCATGTGGAGGCTTGGATGGCTTGTTTCAAAACCCTGCCTTGAAGGCATGCTGCCTGTCAGCTTTGAACAAAACTTGCTTTTGTTGCTTATGAAAACTTTGTAATACTGAAGTTAGTGCTTCTCCTTGTTAAAGGGCTGGCTAATGAGTTCAGTGATTTTATGCTGAAATGGAAGCATCTACCTCTTTGTATGGAGAATGTGTTTCTAGAGCTTGTATAGAGAATGTACATCCATATCTGTGTGTTATTTTTAGACTGTCTGCCCTGCTTCTTGCTAGGTCAATTTAAAGGTACTGTACTTAACTCTGAAAAACAATCAGCTCTTCAATAGTTAAGTCATATAAGCTAATATTTACTGGTTTAAATTTCACAGAACTATACTATTTAGCTTTTAAACAAAATCCTACACTAGCATATTTCATTATAATTGTTTCCCATCAATTTAGCAGAGGGAAAAAAAGAATTCTTTCTAAACAGAAATGAAATTTCCAGAATGGAAATATATTACTGGATTAATATTTTAACAATATAATGTGATGAGAAGATTAAATTACTAGCCTGTTCTTTTTCTCTCTTTGATTTGCCTTGCCTGTCTCTGAAGTTTGGGAGAATCACAATTCTTGGCTATTAGCTGGGCTTGAAGGGTGTAACAAGTCTCTTCAAAAGTTCAGACTTTTTCCTTTTATGATTCAGGGTTAGCCAACCAGCAAGATGAAACTGTGAGGTCTCCATAATTTTGCTCAGAATTGAGGGCTTTTTATGTGATAAGAGAGTGTATCAGTTTTCACTGTTTTTGTTTAAGTGTTGGGCAAGCTTAGTAGGAGGTAGATTTTTGTAGTGTTATCAGACTGCAATTTTTTCAAGGTACTTCCTGAAATCAGATGATTAAACCTTATTTGCAGTAAAAATGGTTTGCAAACAAATGACCGCACTGGTGTTTACATCTCGAGGTACTTTGATCTGTCTGTCTTTGGGAATCTGAGTCCTGCATGGGCTTGCATTCCTGCTTCAGTTGAAGGAGTTTAGTTGCTTATATTGTGAGTCAGTTTACAATTACTGGAGACAGTTTACAATTTCACATATGGTGTTAACATAAAATTGGCAACACTTAACCTCAGTATGACAACCTGTAAACTGGTAATTCAAAACTGCTGCTACAGCTGCTACTCTCCTCCTTGCTACTATCTCATTGCCACTGAAAAAGAAAAGAATATGCCAGTAGGTCATAGTGCAAAACACCACATCTCTCCTAAAACCTCCTTAACCATGATTTGGAGTCCCTTGCCTAAAGAGAAAGGCCTAAACAATCCATTTTCAGTGCCTTAAATATCAACACTAAAAATCTTAAAATAGTGAGCTAATGTTATGGCATTATTTGAGGAACGGAATACAACTTTCAGCAAGTGCAGGCAGTTCAGTATAATCAAGAAGTTTGTGCCACAGCGGGGGACAATTTCTCGAGCAAGAGCTAGTTATCTTTTTCAACAGCATGTGAATGTTGTTTCATATGTGTGCTTGTTTCTATTTAGCTATTGCCCTTTATAAATAGAAGGAAGAATACAAAGGAAAGAATAAAATAGCTTACTGTTCCTGTTGTATTCTTTGTATGTGGAAATTCCTTAGCAGATTCTTCCTATTGTTCACAGCTGGTATGAAGAAGAGCCTTTGAAGTAATTTTGCACCATTGGCATTGTTTTTGTTATCCATCCATTCTATCCATGTGTTATAAAACTGACTTGACTGAGCAGTCATTGTGACAGTTTGATATATTACTTTCCTAAGTTACATACAATGTATTTGCCAAGTTAGCAATATTTGCATTAAAGTGCTCATTGCTGTTCTTAAGTAAGGAGCATATTCAGCTCCAAATGATGCCATACAGATCAAACCATGAGATAACATGACTTTCTGTGATCACAATGGCAAGCATGAGGGACAGCTAATTTAGAGAATGAAATTAAAATACATTAAATTGTTGCTAACTAGTTATAATTTACTTTTTTTTCTGTTGGATTGCAGTTAGGCTGCAGAGGTTTTGCCTGTTTCATACTACTAATGCAGTTAAACACAGGATATCTGACAGCATGAAGCCATAACTTCTTCTACTTTTTTCATTAGTAATGCATGAAGTTGATTTTGCCCAGCTCTCTGGAACAGAAATTGTCATACATTATGTTTACATGGGTAACTGGGCTAATTAACAAGGTTCTTCTTCAAGGATTTAAAAATTCTTGTCAACACCTCTTCACTCCCCGCCCTCCACCCCCCACCAACTGACTGGAAGATTCTTAGTTTAAGGGAAAAAATGTTTTATCTTAATTATGGGATGTCATTATCGAATGAGTGAATTTCACTGAGTATCTGTTTATTATGCTAGTAATTTCCTGAACTCTAATGTTTGTTTGGTTGGGTTTTTTAATAGTAGTTATTGTCCAAAATGTAAGTTCACTTGATATTGTTGTAGTTGAACAGCCTGTAATGGTGTTATAGTGTTAGTTTAGGCCTTCAGATTATAAGTGGATTGGTGTGGCATTAGGCTTCCTGAGGGATGGAAATTTGGAAATTATGGCAGTGTGTATGTAGAGTTTTAGTAACCAAGTAGTTTCTTGTTCTCTTAAATGTTTGAAAACAAATAATTATAATTTCAACTTCTCATAAATACCATGGTCAGCTCTTTGAGGGCTTGTTTGTCAACCCTACTAACAGTCCTTGAATGGTCTCACCAGTTGTCCCTGCCAAGTTTTATTTAGCACATGAGCCTGATGCTCTGGAAGAAGATGAATTATAATACTAATAATCCATTCTTTCCATCCTTCTGATGTTATGTAATTTGGTTGGCATCCTTCTGCAGCTCTCCTGAAGTGCTTAAAGCACATTGGTTTTGTCAACAGATGCTGCTGAGGAAGTTGTTCCCAACCTGACAGCTTGGTGTAGCGTTAGAATGTGGATGTCCTTCTCTCAGACAAATGGTGTGAATAGTGTAAAATGAAGGAATGAAAACAAAGGAAGTGTGATGGCATATATTGATAAAGATGAGTTTGAAATGTAAAATAAAATAATTCAGTGTAATATGTCTACAAAATCTTTAGAAACTAAACAGACAAAATATTTTTACAGATTTAATAGTATTTCATTCATTTATTTTAGTTTTGATTTGTTCTCTCAAGTCAGCCAAAGAAGGCAGATAGGATTTTAACCAAATTTATGTCCGGCTCTACTCTTATTTTCTGTCTTTGAGAATATTCTTGCTTGCCAGCACTTTAAAGTGAAAGTTTTTCATCTACTTGGATTAAACAGAAATATTATTCTGAAAGAGGATATCTTGATGTCCCTGAAACATGAGAACAGCTGTACTGAGTCAAACCACAAATCTACCTAGATCAGCATCCTGTTTCTGACAGGGGTTAAAAGTCAGTGCTTAAGGAAGAGTAAGAACAGAGTAAGAGATAGGTACCACAGTACTTGTACAGTAGTTTTGTCCAGCTGATGGCCTCTCTCATCTGAGTGGTGGGTTTTAATTTTAGTCTTTATTAGTGTATTTTTCTTGAACTGAGCTTTTCTCACAAAAGCAATTCTTTAGCACCCAAACAATCCCTTGCAAGCTTTCATAGCTTAGCTACATTTTATGTAAAGTGCCACCTTATTTTCTTTAATTTGAACCTAAATCCAGATATAAATACTGCTGAGAACAGATACAAGTACCAGAGTCTTACTTAGGTTAACACTGGTGTCCCTGTGTTAGCATGGACTGACACGTGGATCTCCTTGTCACTTACCCTTGTATGGCATAAATGCTTAAGCTCTCTTTTGTGTTTTTTAATTTTCATCTACGGTCGTAACTGCAGAAAATATTTCTGCTGATACAGAAAGTTTGAGGGGGTATTATTAGCTTATTGAAGTGAAACTGCTGTTGATAGGAAAAGGTTTGGTATGAAACTAGGACAGGATGACCTGAAACTAGGATGACTTGATTGTTGTGCCAAATACACATACCCTGATAAGCCTATCATGCAATGGCCATACGCATGTAGAAATTAACAAGGATTAACACATGAATTACGTGGTGCTGTCACTGTTATTAGAACAGGTGGTGAAAATTTTATTTCCATTGCTACTTATATTTTCTTCTCCTCAGTTATGTCTTGATAGCTTCTTTTTTGCTTGATTTGACCTTGTAGCTATCCCGTCCTTTGGATCTTCACTGCCCCTTTCTGAGCCCTTTCTAATATCTATAATATAAGGAAGGGGTCAGAACTTCACGCAGCATTTGGAGGATGGGCATGTCCTAGAAATGAAGTTTATTCTGATCACTACTAAGTACTGAGCCCATACTTTAATGGAGTTCAAATATACCTGGCATAATGTAGTATTATGTATTAACAACATACAGAATTGCTGTTGGTACTGTGTTCACAACACTTATTTATTTATGAAGAAGATGTAATATTCTCAAAGATAGAAAGTAAGCTTAACATATATATATATGGCTGTTGTGGTTTAGGAGTGGTACTCCCCAATTTAGTTCTCCACTGAGATGTTCCAAACCATGTTGCTTGCTCCACTTTCCCCCCCCATTTCTGCCACCCCTTTAGGAGAATTGGGAGAACAAAAGGCAAAAATCACAGCTTGAGATAAGAACAATTTAATGGAAACAGCAATGAGATAAGAAAACTAACAGTAGCAGCAACAACAGTAATAACAACTGCAAACAAAAACAGAGAATGATTCACATGCAAAAATTCTCACCTCAGAGCCTGACCTGACCAAGCCCTACTGCAGCCATGTTTTCCCAACTGGAAAGGAATATCCTCCTTGGAAATTAGAAGGAGTCCCATTTCCCTGCCCCAGCAATGGTGTGAGGTGGTATGGAATAACATAATATCTTGGTCATGCTTCTCCTGCTGGCCAGGCCAGAACCAGGACAGTGCTGAATCTAGGGAGGAGTACGCCTTGGTGCTAGAATTTTATCCCCTGCAATATACTTCAAACACCAAGTTGGAAATAGTGGCCAACAGTAAACAACCCTAAAACAGAATAAGGGCAATGGAGCCAATAAGACCTCTATCCTTGTATGCATTTAGGTATGAGGAAAAATAGAACAATCTCCACAGTAGAATTTTGGCTACTCTGAGAAAGGGGAGAATTATCTTCAGGGAAGGATGCCAAACCTTCCTGTTGGTGCACTGTAACTACAGCTTAAGCAAACTGGAGTGTGAGAAGAGAACACGTATGCAGAGGTGAAAATGCAGCAGTACTTCTTTTCTTAGTAAAAGCCTATCCTGTAAACAAAATACAGAAAAAGTAGAAAAAAATATAGAAAGTAAAGAGGCTCTTGGAGAATCAGAGAAAGCAACTTGTTTGCAGAAAAACAGCTTGCTTTTCTTCCAAGTCCTCCTCACGTGATTAATATAGAGAAGTAGCTGTTTCTAATGTCAGCGTAAAACTGATCAATTTAAAAAACCCAACAAACCATCAAAAAACAAATCAAAACCAACCAACAAAAAAAACCACCCAAAAAACAAGGAAAAAACCCAAAAGCAACAAAAACCAAAAACAAAACAAAGAAAACAACCACCCAAACAAAACAAAACCCCAAAGACTAAAAAGACTAACACACACCTCTCACACCTGGTGTGACATATGTAGTCTGTTGATGTCAACTGTTTTCTTCCAGTCTCATTGGGTTACACATTAAGTAATGTTACAGGCAGGCCCAGAAAAAAGTGGAAAGAAAACTGAGACAAGTCTTGCTTTCGGTGTTTTGGGCCAATATGTCAAAGTTTTTAGGGATCAAACTTTTTTTCCCCCCTTCAGTTTATTTTTGGTCTTAGGTATTAATGCTGAACATGATTTTATTATTTCCTCCTTTTAAAGTCTATTTTTTTTCTGCCCTGAAGTTTTGCATGGCAGTGGGAAACCTTTGCTGCTGTTTCCCTCATTGGCAGTGAAGGTTCAACTTCCCTGAGGGAAAGTCATTCTCAGAATTGATTACACAACATGCTTGTGGCTATATGACCTGTTCTGCTGCATTCTGTTTGCTAGTTGGCTTTGACTTCAGTTACCACCTTCTGTGTCTGAACAGTGAATAAAAGCACCATTGGAAGTTATACCAAACTGTAGGAGTATAATACAAAAACCTGTGGTTGGCAAGTAAAAAGTGAGTTTAGTAGATGAGAACCTGAACTGAAGTGTTCTCTGGTGGGTGAAATGATTGTGAGCAAAATTAAGTAACAAATTTGTGGGAAACAAGCGATTATGAAAAAAGAAACTGTGATTAAGAAGCTATATTTTTCTGTATAATAAAATGGAAACAGGAAAAAAATCTTACTGTGTATTACTGCTGTGCACTTTCTTATGGGTTTTTCTTACTTCTGTGTTGCTTAAACCCCATCTGCCTTAAACTACTCAACAGAATATGTGATAAATTTGGTTTTTTCTACTTTTATATTATATTTGGTCTAAAATTTTTCCTGTTATCTGTCTGCTTTATTGAGGCTTTTGATGAGGTGGCAATGGTAACAGAGTCTTCTATATATAGCCTGATACACTAATCAAAGATAGAATTCTGTATGCTGCCAATGAAAGAATGAAGTTCAAGACTCTAAAATGCTTCCAAAATAATTTATCCTTGTTTTTTTACTGTGTATCAATTTGAAACTATGTATAACTACTTTTTTTTCTCTCTCTTCCCTTCCTCCCCATTTTCTGTGATTGCATCTTTGATGTATCATCCTGGACCATGTCTGGGAATCAAAACAGAGAGGATGGTGCTTGTCCTTTTGTCATCTTTCATATTCTCACAGCAGGCTCTGTGTGACCCATATGAAAAAGTTGTATGATTTTATGCAGAATTAACAAAGTCAGGCTGAAGGGGCTGCACGATAGTAAACTGAGACATTAAGAGAAGTCAAACTGGTGGAGGGGTTAGACCTGGGCTTAATTTGGCTGCGTGGTTTGGGAAAAGGGTTCATGAAAGAAGAAACTGGGAGAAAAGGTAAGAGAGTAAAGCTGGAAGGAAGAGTGGTGATGAAGCACAGAGAATTTTGAGACATTTTATGTATACTTTGGGCACTCTGTTTTATATGGATGCTTTCATGCCCACCCTTCAAGAGAAGGTATGTATGAATTAAATTCTTTTCAGAGTGGTTGTCCATGGTAGCTTCTACAGGTGAGTGCTCTGCATTTTTCAAGACAGCATTTTTTTCTAGCTCTGCTGAAAAAGAATCTTTAGTTTTGAATAACAGGAAAGAAAATGTCAGTTAAGAGTTACCAAAATCTTTTGCATCAGTCACACTAACAGTTGTAATTATCAGTCACGTTTTTGGCATCAGTTGTTATGCTGATGAAATCATTCAATGTCCTGAAACTTACATTTGTAATTTCATAAAATTTTATCTGGGCGACAAAGCTACATAATCTGTCACCAAAATAAACCAAGTAATTGGGATAAGTGAGAGCATGTTTATTTTGTATGTAGCAAAGTGCTTGGCTGTCTTCTTTAAACCTAGGTTACCTTTTAATATGAAATGTTGGGAAGTGCTTCAGAGTTAAAGTCTTCCCTCCAGCTTTAGGTAAGCAGGCTGTTATACCTCCGTGGGACTCCCCTTCTTTTCATTGGCCTTCTTTTACCCCTTCAAAATATATTTCCATTTTCCATATCTGATTTGTATAACCTCTGACTTGTTCTTACATTGTCAGATACTTTGCCTTGAATATGATTCTTTTCTTTCCCTAAATTGGAAAAGGGAAAATGTGGAGAGAGGCCTTTTGTCATTCTTAGTATGATTTAAAGCTGTGTCACCTGTGTACATTCCAGTATTTTCAGAACAATGGACTTCTGCAAAGACAGGTGCATCTAAGTTATGGTTAACCACAGCCTGTGCCTGCAGAGAACAATGGGAGCACTCAGATGTGTGAAGTTATTTGGGCATGGAGGATTTCTGGGATTGAGACTTTAGTCTATAATTACTACAATGAAATTTAGAAAACAAGCTGCTATACAAACCTGCGGTTTACATGTGAGCTGTTCTATGAAGTAAGTTGGCAATTTGAAGGGGCTCTCAGCCATTTAAATAAAGTTATTGTTTAACTTGCTTTAGGCCTTACAAGTGTTTATAATATTTTGTACTCCATGATACCCAAAATACATAGTTAGCTAGAGACACCATTTCACTGACTACAATTTTGGAATTTGCAGAACTTCACAACAGAAAAAACTGACATATTGTCCTGGTTTGAAGGACAGGTGTCTGCCAATAAAGGCAGAAGCTTCTCTTTAAAATGGAGAATGTAAACCCCCTTTCTCCAAATTATTACTTTAATTTTGAAATTAGGGGGTTCTCAGGTAAAGATATGGGAATTAGGAATAACAGTTCTTAACTAGGAATATTAAAATAGAAATACAGTATTACAAAGAACAATCCCAACCCTGACAGAGTCAGAATACAACCTGACACCCCGTCAGTCAGGGTGCTGGTAGCAGTCCCATTAAATGGTGGCTACAGTCCTCCTGCAGTGGCAGATGTGGTTCAGTCGAAGCAGTGATCCTGTAAAAAGGTGCAGTTTTCCTCTGAAGATCCAGGGATGAAGTGGAAAAGGTCTGTTTTTCCTCTGGAATCCAGTGGAAAGATGATATCTTGCTGTCCAAAATCTCAGTTTTTATCTAGCTGGGAAAGGCTTTGAAACATATTTTGCTATATGCTCATTCCCCCCCCCCCCTTTTCTCACTTGTTTTTCCACCTATAGAGATACCAGCATTTTCTCAATGTTTGTATTGGAGCCATGCTTTTAAGATTTAGTATATTTGTGAAGTAAAAGTAGCATTTCTTTATGTCCTGCTCTGGCCTTAAAATGATCATTTGCAGTACACAGCTTGTAATATTGGCTTACAAAAGAAATTATTTCCCTAAGAACATATATGGAAAATTATTTAAGAAACTAATGCATTTGAAAACTAAAATTACTGTCTGTAACACAGAGGTGCAAAGGCATACACAATAAAATTAATTCCTTGTTTGCTGTGTGAATGAAGTGGAAGCTGGGCTTGGTGCAGTAGGCATGCAATATATTTAACTTTGTTTTTCCTTTTCTTCCCCTTCAGCAAGTAGCAGTATGCATATCTTCCATATGTATTTCATTACCACTGGACCAACTATGGAAAACTCATGTAAAATAGCTTTCTTATTGTTTTTTCTTAGCAGCAATTGCAAGATAGGACAAGATCATACATGAAACATAAAATAGTATATGAATTCAATATGTAATAGTATCTGCTTCAAATGGAAGCATGTAGTCAGTGTAAGATTTCATGTCTTTAGATACTGCTGTTGGAAGTGCTTGGGCTTTGCTAGTGCTGTAACAGCCACTGCTTGATGATGCATCACATGAATGCCTTCGTTAGCATTCATGTGGGTTGCTGCCTATTTTGAGCCTGTGACTTTTAAGGGACTCAGTCCATTTTATCAATGTGTAGAGTAATGCGAGCTAAGTGTAGACTTGTGTTTATTACGTTTTCTTCCACCCCCACCCCAAGCTTTGTAGTGTGAGTATGGACGTTACACAGTTGTAATACCAGAATAATCACCAAAAAAAAATTTGACACTACTCCTTTATACTTAGATGTGTAATTAAATTCTTGTTTTAATTTTTTTGATGACATATGTTTAATTCTGTCAGTCACTGCTATAGGACTGAAAGCTCTACGTGAATGGGGGGTAGGGGGTTGAAGAAAGCAGGGTGAGCTGATCCTGTGGAGCAGATGGGCTGGCTTTTGGCAGGTTATGTTGTTGTTCCTTGGAGGTAATCGTTTTGATGTTAGAAAAGAGCAATTAAAATGCCTAGGAAGGAGATTTCTCCCCAGCCCCCAGCAATGCACGAATCTTCCCTTCCAGATAAAATGCGATTATAGGTGTTCAGAAGCGTCAGCAGGCGTGGCTCCAGAAAGGTGCAGGAACTATGGGCGGCTCTTTTGTGGCAGGTTTGCCCGTTTTTCTGAGCCGGGCCCCACCGCTCACCTGTTGACAGGGTGGCGGCTTTGGCGGGGTCACCGCGCGACCGCGTCCCTCCCGCCGTTCGGCCGCGGTGCCGGGACCCCGCGCCGGCGGGGCGGCTCTCCGGGGGCTGCGGCGGGGCCGGGACCTCGCGCCGGCGGGGCGGCTCTCCGGGGGCTGCGGCGGGGCCGGGACCCCGCGCCGGCGGGGCGGCTCTCCGGGGGCTGCGGCGGGGCCGGGACCCGGCGCCGGCGGGGCGGCTCTCCGGGGGCTGCGGCGGGGCCGGGACCCCGCGCCCGGCGGGGCGGCTCTCCGGGGGCTGCGGCGGGGCCGGGACCCCGCGCCGGCGGGGCGGCTCTCCGGGGGCTGCGGCGGGCGCTTCCCGCGCTCTCCCGCCGGGCTCTGCTGCGCTCCGTGCCGTGGCTGTGCCGCGGCCGTGTGGCGGGCGGGAGGCGCAGGTGGCGGGGCCGCCCCGCGCTGACATCAGCGGCGGGGCCGAGCCCGCTCCGCAGAGCCCGGCGCTGCAGAGCCACGGCGGCGGCGCAGGCCGGGCCCGGCCGAACATGGCAGCGGCCCCCGCGGCCGCCCTTGCGTGAGCGATGCCGCGGCCCTCCTGAGCCGCCAGGCGGGCCTCGTGTTCGTCACGTCCATGGATGTCTCTTCGGATCCATATCTGCCCTACGATGGAGGGGGAGGAGACGGCATTCCGCTTCGGGAGTTGCATAAACGAGGTATGCCGGATTGGCGTTTGGGTTACTTGTTTGCATAGCTGTACGTGCGGGACCGCTGTCCGCGTTTTAAACAGGGTCCTAAAGGCTTGCTAATTATCGAACTGCTTTGTTTCGCCTGCCCGATGCCTTTTGTGGGAGGAGAATTCAGGAATTCAGTTCTGGCTGGTTCCTGCGTTGTCAGGGGTTGTTTTCTCGGCGGGCAGATCAGTCCTGCTTCGCATCTCATCGCCCTGTGACTCCATCTTCGATATGTGGCAGGCTTGCCTTTCGCTCCCTCAGGTTTTTTGTGTATGTGTTCTTTTAATCAATAAAGCCATCTCGTGCAGAAAAAAATCCCTCCAACAACTGTGTTTGTCTTTGACTACGACCGAATTAGCTAGAGTTACTAAATAGGATATTTTCCTGCCTTCCGCTAACATGAATAGGGGCAGTGTTTGTCTGGCTTTGAAGTTTCCGTACCTGGTTTTCAGACTTGACCAGTCGTTGCCGTCTTTGATATGCCAAGGGTAAGCTCTGCAATGGTAATATGTCAGCTCAGCAAATATTGATGAACTCATAAGGAAGTGGTACTTCAGGGTAAGTTCATTACACTGTTGCTTGTAAGGAAGCAGATTTAGAAAGAAAAGTGTTATCAGTGTTCAGGGAAAAAAAAGTCCTATTTTGAGTATACATTTTGTTTCTTACTGCAAATTTGAAGCAGAATGTGTTCTGAAAAGATCTGGTTTTGTCCTGAGAAGTTGTAGTAGGAATAAAAGTTATGCCTTGAAATTCTGAGGATATAAGTATGTTTTCTTGTTTGGATTGGATGGTCACAATGTGGTATTTAAAACAATAAATGTAGTGAATTCCTACTTTTGTTTAAATTGGGCAGTCTAAAATTAGAACATTATCAACGTTTATAGCTGCTGGCGTAAGCATTAGAGAGGAGGTAGGCTGTGATTCGAGATGATTTGCATAAAATTATTTTTTTCTCTCCATGTAATTTATTGGTTTGCATGTCCATGCAAATACTTATTTCTGTAAATAATTTAGCTTATAATTTATTTTCATCTGATATTTTATCTGTCTTTTAGTAGTTTACATAGATGGTTATTTGTTGCCTTTTTATGATTCTTAGAATGTTTTTCAGCATATCTTAAGAACATCAACAAGTTCCAATACAGTTTGTTTCAGACAAGCAAATTTTACACTGTCATAGTTCTCTAAGTCAGATTTTGGAATCACTTCTGAGGAACTGAGGCGGATGTTTTCTTAAAAGATTTGCAAAATGTGAATTTGAGATCTTATCAAGGCTGAATATAAATACCTGAAGGGAAGGTGCAAAGAAGGTGTAGACAGGCACTTCTCAGTGGCGCCCAGTGACAGGGGCAGAGGCAATGGGCACAGACTGAACATGGGACGTGCCCTCTGAGCATCAGGAAACAGTTTTTTACTGCGAGGTTGACTGAGCACTGTAACAGGTCATCCCAGAGACAGATTGTGAAATTTCCTTCCTCGGAGATGTTCAAAAGCCATGTGGACAAGGTCCTGAAAAACAGCTCTAGATGGCCCTGCTTGAGTAGGGGGTTTGGACAAGATAATCTCCAGAGATCTCTTCCAACCTCATTCATTCTGTGAGTTTAGATTTGTAGATAAATTTAAGTATGAGAACTTCAAAACAGTCCTAACATGACACTTTCAGACTCCGCAGTTACAGTTAGACATTGAAATGTGATCAGTTGTGTATTCCTGGAAATTAACAGGTTTCAGTTGATTTCTATGATACAAAAAATAGATATTTGCACTGCAAAGTGGTGTCTGGCATACTGGAATATTGCTGTTAAATATAATGTTTGCAGATACTGTAATGAAAACTGTGGAGGATTCAGCTAGGTTGCTCCATTGTGGTGACACTGCTGGTGGCCAGCAAGACAATTCCCAGTTGTGACTTGTCTTTTTTGCAGTTTCACTGAATTCTGTTAGGACTTGTGCTTCCCATATTCTAATACTGTATTTCAAAACAAACGTTACAGGTGTTTCTTGGGCTTGCTCTAGTGAGTTTAGATTGAAAAAGCCCTGAACAACCAACAACAAAACCTGAGTAGTGTCACCGTAATCTCTTGCAATTCTGAATTTTTCAAGTGCTTATCAAACCACAACAATATGTCTCATAAGAAGATGACTCCAGACCAGTTTGTTCCAATAGATGTAAACACAATTTGTGAGTTTGTCCTGCTGGTTTACGATGTCTCAGTAATCTGTTACTGTGATTCAGCTATTAAAATAAAGCTCCAAATGCTAGCAGACAAAACCAGAAATAGAAGGTAAATTCTTTACATTACTTTATGTACTACCAAGATTTTTATCATTCTCATGTAGATTTCACAGCATTGTGATAACAAGTTCAGAGAACATGGGTAAAGATTCCAAGAAAGCAGACTTAATTGTCAAAGAGTGGTGAATTTTTTCCCTTATTCACATACTGACAACTTGTATGTCCTGCAGAGTAATGTTCACATAATGCAAAATTGCTTTGTAACATCAAAACATTTGTTGCACTAATTGGCTGCAGTGGCTCACCCAAAGTAGCTGCACCTCAGCAATTACGAAATGACAGTTTAAATCAGCAGGGGTCTTTGAGGTTTAATTAATGGCCTTCACTAATGTTCAGTGAGATGAAATACAAAGTATTATAATACACTATTATTAAAGACCTCATCCGTTAACTTGCATTATGATTTTTTTTCCCGTGCAAGTACACTATGAAACATCAAATGGAAAGATTTAAAAATGTATTTTATTAATTGTGTTTATCTTTTATTTTGATTACTACTACTATCTCATACAAAAAAATATTATATTATTGATTACTTCTTTCCAGGCGTTGCTTTGACTTGTGCTGTCCTATGACTTTTTTTATGTGATACTAAATCCATTGTTCCAGACCTGCTTTTCCTCCCTGACACACAAATAAAAATTCAGGAGCACAGTTTACTTCTGCTCTCTTCTCTACTAAATAAGAGATAGAAATACTACTTCTCAGGATTTAAAAGTTCTGATTTAGGATTGCATATATCCCAAGTAACTGGAATGTACATTTTTGTAAGAATTTTTCATGTAACAAACAATATATTGCAAAATATGTTGTGTAAATAAATTACTTGTGTTGCCCTTGGAATTATTTTTGTGTAATTTTTACTACCTTGACCCTTTTGAAAGTTCAGAATGATCGATATCTTGCTTGTCTTCCAGCCATTCACATACATGCTCATATTCTGATTCTCTTACTCCTGCCCCTCTTTTTATTATTCTTAAATAAGCATTCATTTTACCCCACTTTAAAAATTTGAAATCTGAGCAATAGAATGTATAGTGACCAGGCTAACAGGTCAAGCAAGACTTGATCTTTAGTAAGTGTAAGCTTTGTTGACTCCCAGTTACTTTATTTATGCATATACATAAACATGTCTTAGATTTAAGAAATTGGAAGTCCTCAAGCAAAATTAATGAAATTTTGTTTCACTGATAATCTCTGATTGAGTCAATAGCCAGGAGATGTGAAAATTATGTATATAAAGAACAAGCCAAATTTACTGATGAGTTAGTTTTAGTAAACCTAATTTTTCTGGGTGTCAAAATAAGTCACAATTTCATTTATTGTGTACCAATCACCAGCCCTGAAGGTGTAACTTCTCTTGCTTAGACAATACTAATAGTAACATAGGGGAAGCCTCGCAGCCACCTGGAGCCTCACCTTTTACTGTGAGCTGTGGGGCGGAGAATATTTAATAATGTCCTAGGAAGACTTTGGGTCAGGTGCATACTGAGCCAGTTCAGAACTTCTTAAGTGATAAAATTTATACTTTTGTATATTAGGCTGCATTTCTGCTTAAGGGTCTCTTATGTTTAAGAATTAGTAATAAATCAAAAGTCAATACCAATGTGACCTATGAAATAAATGGGTATGAAAGTTGTGTACACGCTCAGAGCTAGAACTTGATCCTGAAATTTTATTGGTTGCAGAGGGAGAGTTAAAAAAATATTTTTCTAGATTAATTACATGTTTACAACAGAAAATGTGATCAAGATTACGATCATTCTCTAACAGAAAATGTGATCAAGATTATGATCATTCTCTAACTTTAAGTACTTTGAGAAAAAACATAACATGGAGAAACTCAATATGATTATGGCACTGTATTTCTGCTGTGCTTTGTGTTAAGGTTCCTTGTATAAAAGAGGGATAAGGATTTTCAATTATGAGTTTAGCATATTTGACTTTGGTGATTAAGTACGATCAGATGTAACTTCAGTTCATTTAAATAGTTACAGGTTATCTGTCTGCATGTGCTGTATAACTGGTAGGGTTCTGTATGAAGCATGTTTGTCAATTTTGGAAATAATTTTTTATGTACTTTTATTTGAGATATTAGAAAGCTGATGAACGGACCAAGATTATGCCCTCATTGGGTTTGAATGTGATCTGATTGGGATAATCATATTAACAGAATTGTTATTTTTGTTGCATCCTGTCTTTGCCCTCTAAAACAACATATAAGTAAGTTGCTCTTTTGTACCTGCAGCTGCAACACTTAGAAATCTAATTATCTAAATTTCTGGTGTTCTGACTTTTATGGCCTTCATCACTGTTAGATCATAGATAATTTCCGTTTTGTAATGTTTGCTTTATCTAACTTTATATATTTTTATACCTTCTGTTTTTCTCATCTCCTTCCTCATTATTCACCTTACATGTAAGTTATGAATTTAGTAGTGGGAGGATCTCAATAACTCTTCACTTTCTGAAGTTTCCCTGTTCATCATAGATATAATTAAATAAACATAGTCTGTCTGCCTTTACGACTACAAGAAAAGAAATTATAACAATAAATCCTTTTTTTTTGGTGCTGCATCATAGAAACAGAAGTGTTTGTTTCACTTAAGGTGAAAGGCAAAGCTCAGGTTTTATTGTTGTTTTTTCCCCTGTGTTCATTTGTGGTGGATACAAACCTTCAAAAGTCTTGGTTTAACTCAGAGGTGCTACTATTGAACTTTGATTTGACTGCTGCTTTTTAAAAGGTTATTTTTAAACCCAGATCTATTTGGGGGCAGATGAAATGGAGGGTATTATCACACAATACTTTGGTAAATAGTACAGCTTATCCTTGTTCTTCAAAACTTGTTCCATGTCTTCCTGTTTCCCATTTATCAGATTTTTTCCAGCTGATTTTTTTTCAGTTTGTGTATATATAATTGTGTCAATTTTATATGCGTTTTGATTGTAATGCAGAGACCAGTTTCTGTTTGAAAGCCTTTGGTGCAGTTAGAAGAGCTAACTGAAGAGACATGCTGAAAATACATAGTTGCACGCAAAGTGGAATGTATTACTTCATTACAAAGACTTTAACATCGTTAATCAGCAGCAGTAGTGAATTACACTGACGTTGTGTGCTGTGCTTCTGATTCTGAAATTTTAAAATTGCTTCTAGCCAGGAAAAGGAAGTAGTTCTTAATGACTCCTTTTGAGTGGTTACAGACAAGTTTAAATAAACTGATGTTTCTTGTCTTTTTATATTGAAGGCCTCATATTTTGAGGTCTGAATATGGAGACAGAAAGAAGCTGAGGCACTAACACGTACCTTGTGTATACAAATCTTCTTTGTTACAAGCATAAGAGATCCTTACAGCGTGCGTTGCACGCACGGTGCTTCCCTGCCTCCACTCCCCTTGCCACCTAATACCCAAGGACATACGGGTGAAGCAAAGCCTTGGATTAGAATCTGGCCTCCGGAAAGCTACAGCCCCTGCTGATTTTAACACTCAGCAGATTGGATGGTCGTGTCAGGGGGAGCTTATTGCAGCCTTTACTGTAATCTGACTAGCTTCATTTTCACTCCCAGAGGTGCATTTATTTTTTTCCCCTCCTCCTTTCACACTGCTAGGAGTAGCCCAAAGGAGACACGTTGCACAGCCGTAAGAGCAGCAGCTGAGACGAATGCTGTGTACTTGTGCATTGTTTAGAAAAAGAGATGGGTGACCAGCAGCAGCTATTCTTGCTGTAGGAGTCAGCAATTACATAGCTTGTAGAGAAATACCTTTGAGAAATTAGGTCCTGTTATTGCTCTGCCACTGAATACAGCATCAACCCTGTTCATCTGTTGTTGTTTTCACAATTCTGGAATGTTTCTAAACCTTTGGGAGGTTTGAGCTCTGTGAAATAGGTGTTACTCTGTAGTGTCTGGACATTAATATTTATAGTTTTGAGTTGTTTCCAGCAGAAAGTTATAATTAAAATCTAACAAGACCCCAAGGGTGCATTTATGTATTTCAGGATAACTAGTCTGACAGTTTGTTGCTGTGGAAGAGAGTGAACTTGTTGCTCCCCATCAATTCTCTCAGTTTTTGCCCTTGTGCTGGCTCTATTTCTTCTTCAATAGCACAGAAACTTGATTCCAGTCCCATATAATGGTAGATTCTTCTGTTGTTGTTAGTTTTGTCTGCTTAGTTGGATTAGCATGTTGGCTTGGTTTACTGTGCAGTCAGATCAAGGGTGACAGAGCTGATCCAAGGGTGAGAGTGGCAGTGTGTGACCAAGAATGGCAGGGAGAAATAGGGGGGCAAGATCTACTCTTTGTGTGACAGCAGTCAATTAGATAAGCCCAGTCTTACTGTGTAATTATGTCCCAAGAGGTATGTCTCATTTCTTAAAATGGAGTAAGGTAATATATGCTCAGTTTGAGACAATTGTGTATTTTGTGATGTGCATTCAGAAGATGGATATCATGCTGTGTAGCATATAGAACGGGTCTTAAGCTTTATAAGATTATAGTCCCTTTGTTGACTCTGATAGCCACCCTCTTGAGAAGCCTGTTCTTGTCTCAGTTCTGTACTTTATTCTCTTGCAAGGGTGTGAAGCTGTGAGAATTTGTTCTCTAGGTGATACTGGGTAATTGTTCAGATAATCACTTGGTGGATTACCTCATAAAAATTTGTTGTGCATCATTTGACTACCCAGGATGTAACATTTGTGTTAAATCTTGATGTTTCTCTTCTCATTATTTTTATGAGAAAAGATGGAACACAACCTACAAGGAAAGAGTTGGGGAGGATTGTTAACAGTTATGCATGAATCAGGAGCAGCATGTATGTTGTAAAACTCCTTTCTTGTGTGAAATAAATTGGCTATGAACTTAACAGGTTTTTTTTTAAAAAAAACTCACACCTTTCATCAGCTGCATGTGTTCCAAGGTTACTTTCAAATTTGGAAGAAATCTACATAAATCAGCTTTCTGTCGTGTGTATCATAGTTCCAACATCAATCAAGATTGAGTACTGCTTGTATAAGGCAAATCTATAAAATATAAAAGATGGAAGAAGAAATATTCCTTGCTTTAATGAGGGATAAAAGGCAGCAAGGAATCCAGGAATCCTGATATATAAAGCAGATTCTGTGAGTATAGCAAAATGTTAGTTCTGTAATTTTTTTTCCTAGGGGTGACATCAGGAGAAACTAGCTAGGCAAAGCAGGAGGTTGGATCAGTGTTGGCACCCAACTGCCATTGAGTATTCATGTTTAAAGAGATGTAGGAGAGCAGTACGGTAAGGACTGTTCATTTTTTGTCAGACATAGTATCTCCTCAAGCAATTTTGGATTGTATTTTTTACATTCTCATTACAATTAAAAAAAAAAAAGAAAAAATCTTTCACTTCTTCAGACATAAAAGCTTTTTTATGGTGTTGGAATCCACTTTTCTTATTCTGGTTTCATTTGTGTAGCATTTTTGTTTTTCCTGTACTTCATTCTCATCAGGTGTCCCAAAGTACAGTGTTTTTCTGCTAACCTTAATGCTTATTACAGTTTTTTCTTTAAACATTGTGCAATTTTTCTTTTTAACAACTTCAGTTGAAACAGTTCTTCAGCAATACCAGAGCTGATGGCTGAGAAAGGATTGTGCTCAAGGCTTGGAATTACATGCATGGAAAGATAACAAAAGTCAGCTGCCTTTCTAGAAGGTAGTTCATTCAAGACTTACAGTGACTGAATCCCCCAAAAGAGTTTCCTTTTTTGTTTTTATTGCCATATTGCTTTTATTGTATAGAAGCTTACTGTCTATAAGCTTGCAGTCTGTGATTGCAGCAGTTCACAGCAGTTACATGTTGAGATTCAGGACAGCCAGCACAGCTTCATCAAGGTTCAACCCAGTGGCCTTCTATGACAGAGTGATTCCATCAGTGAAAAAGGGAAGGGTTACAGATACTGTTTTTCTGGACTTCTGTAAAGCGTTTGACTTGATCCCCCACAACATCCTTCTTTCTAAACTGGACAGAGAAGGATTTCGTGAGCAAGCCATTAGATGGATAAGAAATTGCTTGGATGGATGGACCCCCACATCCAGAGGGTAAGGGTCAATGGCTCAGAGTCTTGATGGAGCTAAGTGACAAGTGGTGTCCCTCAGGGGTCCGTATTGGGACTGGTATTATTTAATATCATCATTAATGGCATAGGTGAAGGGATCAAGTGCGATTTTGCTTGGCAGATTTGTAGATGACACCAAGCTGAGTGGTGCTGTTGACACTCCTGAAGGATGAGATACTATCCAGAGGGATCTGGATAAGCTCCAGAAGTGAGTCTATGAGAATGAGGTTTAACAAGACCAAGTGCCAAGGGGATTTTGGTGGATGAGAAGCTGAGCATGACCAGGCCACATGCACTTGCAGCCAGGAAAGCCAAACATGTCCTGGGCTGCATCCAAAGCAGTGTGGCCAGGAGGGCGAGGGAGGGGATTCTCCCCTCTGCCCCGCTCTAGTGAGACCCCACCTGCAATGCTGCATCCAGCTCTGGGTCCCCAGCACAGGAAGGACACCAACTTGTTGGAGCAAGTTCAGCAGAGGGACACCAAGATGATCACAGAGCTGGAGCACCTCTCCTATGGGGAAAGGCTGAGAGGGTTTGGTTTGTTCAGCCTGGAAAAGAGAAAGTTTTGAGGTGATCTAATTGATCCCTTCTAGCACCTGTAAGGAACCTACAAGAAAGGTGGAGAACGACTATTTACAAGAGGGGGAATGGCTTCAAATGGAGAGGAGGTTTAGATTAGACATTGGAAGAAATTCTTTAATGGTGGTGAGGCACTGGAACAGGTTGTCCAGATAAACTGTCGATGGCCCATGCCTGAAAGTGGTCAGGACCAGGTTAGATGGGACTTTGAACAAACTGTCTAGAGAAAGATGTTCCTGCCCAAGAACTAAATTATCTTTAAGATCCCTTCCAACCTAAACTATTCTGCGATTTTGCCTTGTTTTTGCAAAGTGTGGGAAGACTGTGTTTGCTTTATAAAGATTCTTATGGGTTGTACTAAACCTCTGAGAGGATCAATATGCTAGTCTCCCTCTCTAGTAACATGGGTTACTTCGGAATAGCAGTAATATAAAAGTTCTGCATTCCACTTTTACCATTAGCTTCCAGTCTCATAAAAACTTAAGCAAACTCATGTGCAACAAAAAGGCTTTACTTTCTTTACAGCTCCAAAATGGCTTAGATATCCTCATATGAATATCAGAAGTGTTCTCTTATCGTAGCTAGAGGCTATGCCTATACATCTTGTGTGCTAAGTGCTTATGGATTTTAAGACCAAAACTGCTTCTATTTTGTTGAAAAGCACCTAGCCTGAGAAAGCATCTTGAAACTTGAGGACTGGGAAAGAGGGAGAGGAAGGAAGAGGAAATACTTCTGAA
The DNA here is from genome assembly GCA_034336665.1 of Luscinia megarhynchos. Taxonomy (NCBI): domain Eukaryota; kingdom Metazoa; phylum Chordata; class Aves; order Passeriformes; family Muscicapidae; genus Luscinia; species Luscinia megarhynchos. The sequence continues at coordinate 36,980,415 of CM067566.1, read as the reverse complement.
GGTTTGCTAAGTTCTACAATTTATCTGTGTAATGATGATTTCCTGCCTGACGGTTAGAATGTTATGATGAAATATTTGTATTCTGGAAAGAGTTTTAATATTGCATTCAAAATACATTTAATGACATTCTGGAACTGGGAGTAAAAAGAGAATATGTGTGTTTATGCTGATGAGAATCATTATCTTCATAGCTGGAAGAAACATCTTACTGTGTGAAAAGCAAGAGAAGGAAGGGTAGAAAGGGATGTGAAAACTTGGAAAAGTGTTGAGTCTTAGTAAAAGTATATTTCTCTAAAATCTCCTTTAGAATATTTGCTTACTATATAGATCATAATACTGATAGAAGAATGTCATCTGAGACTTCTGTATCTTAGATACAAAGCATCAGATTTTATAAAGTTGTCCTCTTCATGGTTCCCTAAGGATGCCTTTCTACCACACTCACTGCTGCCTGTTTTCTCACTTGGTACAAGATTACATTCATTCAGGCTATTCAGCTATTGCGTTAGACACTCATGGCAGCTCTGTATTCAACAAAACCTCCTCTTCTGCTTCATATTTTCTTGTGTCTCTTCTCCATCAATATAATCACTTATATTCCAGTATTTGGTATGATGGCAACTGTTTGCAAAGTAGGAACCTGACATAGTTTCAATGGGATTTTTACTGTCTCTAGACAGTGACCATCCTTAGTCTACTCCAAGTTCTGTTACGGGTCAGGTGCAATTAATATAGTGCTGTCTCTGATGATGGCATCTCTTATAATCCCCTGGAGGGAATTCTAATTTAGCACCTTGTGATATGCATAAAATAAAGTTTGTGATACATTTATAACTCTCAATTTTCCTTTACCTCTGTGGCATAGGATTGCATGCTCCTTGTAGTTTGATATTGCTTCATATGTAGCAGGGCATAAAACCAACTTCTCCAGTGCAAAGACAAGCTTTTGCTTGTCTCTACTCACTCAGGTTCAGGAAGCTGTGTGATCACATTGGAACTTTGTAGGAGATTAATAATTAAGCTGTTGGTAAGGTTCATTTGTGTCCCCTTGCTTTGCAAAAGGAAGCTAATTTCATGTAAAAATAGTATTTTAATAATGTATTCTGTTAATGTCTTCATTTTGAGAGCTAAACTAGTTATTACACTATGAATTTTATTATTATCTTTTCCACAAGATCACCTTGCCCTTTCAGCTAGCCAGACATGTATCTTAGACTTCTAGTTGAGAGAATTGGAAATGGCAAGAGAATTGAATCCCTTATCCTAAAGCAAGGTTTTCACAATCACTTCTATTAGCAAATCTGATTTAAATTGTTGTTGTTGTTAGCCTTTTATTAATGGTTGCGTAGGTAATGCTTCTTTACGTCTGCCTTAAGAGAGACTAGCAGCAGCTTTTGGAAGAGATTTAAAGGGCTTAGCTATGGGAAATAGACGAGGGGGAATTTGTATGGCAAAGACTGGGGAAAAAAGTATTAAGCTAAAGATGGCAGCCAGGCTTACGTAAGAGGATGGTATTGGTGTTACTGGGAAGCTGTCTGCTACATTTGCATTGTCTTCTGTACTTTTAAAAAAAATTTTTGTAGAATTTCTAATAATAGTTGTTTGTGTATCTTGAAAATTATAGATTGCATTTTGTCTCAATATGAATTTTATATTATTGTTTTTTCACCAGTAAGAAAATGTCCAAATAAATAATATGTTATATAGTAGGCATCAACATGACCTCTTACACAATAGATGACTCAGGCACCACATTGGTCAGAGTGTAATGCCACGTGTCACAATGCTTCTTCTAGATGACAGAATTCACATTTGTAAAGAGAAAAGGCGCATTTTACTTATGTATAAATCTAATTGTGAGTTGTTGTGAGGGCTTGGGATGGTGAACTCAGCATTTGTAGCATTTGGAAGTTTACAAGTAGGTCCTTTGACAAGCTTTTTGTTTGTTAGTTTTGATTTTTTGGTTAGTTGGAAATTTCTGCTGCTAATACCACGAAGCTCAATTAAAGAAGTCTGAAATTTAAAAAAACAAAAAAAAACCCCCAAAAAACCAAAAAAACCCCCCAAAAAACCCCCAAAAAACAAAAAACAAAAAAAAACCAACAACACCCCCCCCCCCAAAAAAAAAAACAAACCAAAAAACAACAAAAAACCCCCAACAACAAAAACCCCCTCCTGCTTAGTATCAATCTAGTGAAACGAGTTCTGGTGTCTGTCGGAACTGGTAGAAATCTTGGTCAACTTGAGCCTATGTCTTTATGAATAGAGATTACTGTGGTGTTCCATATACTGTTGGGCAAAATATTTTGTTCTTAGTCAAACAAGTGAGAACTAAGAAGAAAAAAAGCCAATATATTACAGAATTTATGACAATTGAAAGCTTAAAAAAAAATAAAACTTTCTGTTACGGCTTCTGAAAATGGAAAAATTCTCAATACTCCTCTTGCTCTTCTTACTCTGGTCAGTGCAGTAAATATTTGTGGGGTTGTTGCTTTGATAGCTGCTTGTGAAGAAACTATCTAGTGATGACAAATTAGAAGAGATTTGCTTTATACAGTATTTCCAATTCTTCATGACTGAGGACTGTTCTGTGATGTACCTGAAAAAGATAAATAAAACCAAAATATGAGTATATGTTTGGCTTTTTGCTGCTTTTTAGCAGCACTTACAATCTGTGTAGGAGAGATTGGTAATCAGTAGAATGCATATTTAGAAATAACTGGTAACATATGAAGGTGCTGTGAACTTTCTAGATAATCATCCATGCTTTGTTTCTGTACAAACAGATTTTCCTCTGGTAGTTCATAAACTGAAATAAACTTCAAGTTAAATGTGTGTCAAAGCTGCTCTTTTTTTCCACTTGCTTCTATTAATGTTTTTCTGGAGTCTGGACACAAAACAGAACAATAATTTGACTAGGACATTCCTATTTACCAGATGGAAACACAAAGTCACTAATACACAGATTTAAATTACAGCTGAATGACAATAAAAAGGAATGGCATGCAACACTGAGAAGCCTAGATGACAATACAATATGCATATTATGGAAAGCATCTGAATTAGTTGTTCAGAAATTTTTGTGCTATGAACATAGTTTGTATTGCAGAATTAACTGAGTCCTGTGTTTCTCTGCTGCAGGAACTCATTATACAATGACAAATGGAGGAAATATCAACAGTTCAACACATTTACTGGACCTTCTGGATGAGCCAATTCCTGGAGTAGGAACATACGATGATTTCCATACCATCGACTGGGTTCGAGAGAAGTGCAAAGACAGAGAAAGGCACAGACGGGTACTTGAGATAAATAACAGTACTTTTTTGGTTGGATGTTGGAGTTAAGGTCTGATTTAGTAACACATACAAATATATGCATGCCCTTTAAATTTGTACATAGTTACATCAGCTAGAACTACTGGAATACCGTTTAAAAAGCACTGCTTAGTTGGATACCTGGAGTCTTGCAGCATTATTATAACTTGGAAAGGAAGCAGTAATTTAATAGAGTGGGAATAGGTCCCTGTCACCCAGATAATATTTTTAAGGTACTGCATTTTTTGCATGCTAGTATATATTTAAGGTTATTTTCCAGTGTAGATGTATTTGTAACAGTACAATAGTGGTTTTGGTGGTACTTGTGATGTATATTGCTTTAATACTGACAATATACAAGGGTGTCTGTGCCACTGCAGGTAAGTGCACAGAGTAAAAATAAGGATAAAATAAGAATAGCAATTTTTTTCAGTACAGTAATTACTGATGTCATTACTAATAGTTGTCTATAGAAGTACTATAGCGTAATTTTTCAACTTTTTGTTTTATTTTACTTTTATGTGTTTTTTAGTCTAAAGATAAAGATGTTTATATTTGAAGTAGAAGTTTTGGAATTTGAATCGTATGAAATAGCTTATTATTAGCATGCTAACAGTTTAATTGAGGTTCAGAAATATTTAATCTATAGGAGGGAAATAATGTTACAATTCATGTTTTAGGTGTGTGCCATAGAAAGTATTCAATTATCCTAATAATGTATTTCCTGGATTTTAATTCTTTAAGCAAATATGTTTCTTGGTCAGTTGCTTGATGTCTGAATAATTAAGCTGATTTATCTATGTAGAGCACTAAATACAAGCAGAACACTTGTGATGTCAAGAGAGGGTTTATTTGCCTGCAGCTTGCACCATGCAATTTTTATGTCATACTTCCTTTTTTTTCATTATTCATATTACAGAAGGACATACAACTCTACATACCCATTTCTCTTTGCAGATTAACAGCAAGAAGAAAGAATCAGCATGGGAGATGACAAAAAGTTTGTACGATGCATGGTCAGGATGGTTGGTAGTCACATTAACTGGTTTGGCATCAGGTAAATGAAAACACAAAGGATTCTTTTCTTATATTTGTCAGCAAGCATAGCTGTTGTGTTTTTCCTTTGTTCTCCACCAACCCAGCTAAGAGCTGGCTCAGTCTACTACAACAATTCCATAAGGGAAGAAAAATCTTGATTTATAGGCTTCACCATTTTGAGGTGAGGGTTTACTGATCAAATGGGAGCCAAAATCCTCACTGAATTTAGAGAGAGTTTGCCAAGTGTTTCTGAACTTCCACTTACTAAACTATCAATGTTCTTTAATCCTGTGATTGAGATTTGTTTTCCCTTTCTGTAAAATTTTGGTTTTTAGCTGTAGGATTTCTTGTGAAAGTGTTGATTGTAAAAGTAGCTCTTGTATATGTGTAGTTTTGGTCAGCACACTTCCTTGTAAAGCATGTGTTTATAGATTAGTGAATGCTAGCTATATGTTTATATTGTATCTTACAGAGGTTCTTCCACAGAAAATACTGACTTTAACAGGCAGAGTTTGCTGACCTATATTGCAATTCTCTCTTACCTTCTTAACGTATTTTAGAATGAATTTTACAACTAAAAGCATCCAATAGTTTGTGGCCCAGCTGTCAGGCAGTGCTGCTGCTTTTTCTGTTAGTTTGGTTTGAAGTGATTAAAGCCTGCAGGAAGGAAAAGTCACAAACTCTGTGCCCAGTTTTTTTAAAAAAAAGTATTTCAAACAGGCATTTTAGATTAAATGTTAGGAAAATTACTTGTGGAGTAAGGCTACGCTTATTAAAAAGCATGGTAACATGTTTTTTTTTCTTAATTACTGCTTAGGTATATACATAATCACTTTCACAAATCACATATAAATTGAAATATATATGCAAAGTTTGCAGCATGTTTATATACTTCTGGATGCACAAACCAGGATTGTGGAAATAATTAGTGGAAATTGTTTCTGATCATTTCAATGGGAACATGCAGTGTAGTGTTTTCAACCCCCTAAGCTGCTGTTTATTAAAATTCCTTTATTCTGTTTCTGAGCAACAAAGTTAGCAAGTTCTCATCTTGAGCACTGGTAGGTTTTTCAGTCTCAGATGCCTTCTCTTGTATGTCTAGTGGATCTTAAATGGTGCAACCTTGAGTTCAGTCACAGGGAGATCTTAATTCAGTTGCAAGTCTGTTCTACTGAAATACTGCTTTTGACTTGCCAACACATGGGCTAGAATCCTTTTCCACCTTTTAGACAGGTGAATTCCATCTCTTTCCAGCAGGCTTGGTGCCATATAAACTGCTCCATCACAAGAAAGTAACAGTTCTCTTTTTACTCTTAACTCCTTGGTTTCAGTGGACTTTTGGAGAATTGTGATATAGGGGGAAAAAAAGCAAGGAAAAAGATCTCATTTAACTTGGGAAATATACAAAGTACTTAATTCTTCAGCAAATATTAGGCTTACCATAATGAAAACAGGATATAATCCTGGAAATCAGTAGTATATTAAATGTCTGTTTAATTATGTTTTCTGACATCCATTGGTACTAGCACATTCCTTCATTTTAGCTGTATGTGTTATTTCTGTTTACCAGAACATTAATACAAAACTGTTTCTACAACAGGGGCATTGGCAGGATTAATTGACATCGCTGCTGACTGGATGACTGACTTAAAGGAAGGCATTTGCCTTAGTGCTTTGTGGTTTAACCATGAGCAATGTTGTTGGGGTTCAAATGAGACCACATTTGAAGAGAGAGATAAGTGTCCGCAGTGGAAAACATGGGCAGAACTAATAATTGGGCAAGCAGAAGTGAGTATTCTTTTGATGGTCTTGTTCAACAGCTTGGCTGAATAGGAGAAAGAAAATAATGGTCTTAAGGTTAGGATTTTAAACAAGAATTTGGGATGTACTGTTTGTGCCATTTTTCAGCATTTGAATTGATTAATAGATTATTGTGTAATAAATGTGTATTTCATGAACTGCCAGGGGTCTCGGAGTGTTGCAATTGTAAGAAAATTAAGAAAATATAGAACTGTTAATGAAAGGATTTATTTCCTTTATCATAGCTATATGTAAATTAAATCCATTTATGGTGTTTTCTGATAACTAAGAATAGATTTGTTTTATTTTTTCTGCCACAATTGTTTTAAATAAGGAAGATTTACTCAATATTCACTAGATTTTAGCAGCTATTAGCTGTTAAAAAATATACCTGTTCTGTGTTTATTTTATCTTTTTAAGGTGAAGTGTTAGAACACTTTCTGCCTTTTATAACCCAGTCTGTGCTAATGTGCAGGTGTTATGACTTTATGCTTTTCAAACAAAACTCTCTATTGGCAATAATTATTGTGCCTCAAAATGTGTTTATAAATATACTTGCAGCAAGAGTACTTCTGGATTATTTTAAGTAGTGATTTTGCTCTTATGTCAAGTCTGTTTTCTGACTTTTTGTTTTTGCTTTTAGGGACCAGGTTCATACATAATGAACTACATAATGTACATTTTCTGGGCATTGAGCTTTGCCTTCTTAGCAGTTTCTCTGGTGAAGGTATTTGCTCCTTACGCCTGTGGCTCAGGGATACCTGAGGTGAGGTCTAAATAATATATATATATATATATATATATATATATATATTATAGGTGTTTCATATCAATGTGTCAATTACTGCTACCTTCGTGGGTCGGGGGAAGGCAAGAGGAAGCGCCCTGTGCCTTTTGAAGAAATATGTTAATACAAGCATTTAAATTGAAAACGTGTAATTGTGCTAATTATTTCTAAGAGAATACCCCAAATTTAAAAGAATCTTGTGGATTAGTAGATTTTGCTTCTGTCGGGACCACTTTTTAAGGAAGCATTTGGCTTAGTATACTTCTGAAAAATGATTTCCATACCTCCCCTAATCCACACCCTCCCTGTGGTGATAAGGGAGCAGTGATTCATGGACACAATATGGGTCGTTTGATAGAGCAATCAATCTTTTGTTGCAGTGGCTTTAGTTGCTTTAACTAGCACAAACCAATGGACAGTCACAATGTGAAATGTGTAATATCCTCAAAAACTCACTGTTTACAATTTCTGTCTGCTACTATCCACAGAATGGGAGAAAAAATCCAAAGTCAAATCAATTCTTGTCAGTCTCACTTCTTCAGCTTTTCTGTAAATATTTTTTTTAATCCGCATCTATTTAAGCCTGGAGTTGTTCTGTGCCATTATTCCAGAAGAAATTTCATCTTAAATATGTTTTCAAATTTAGCTATCCTTACTTTTCTAGACACAGCTGCCCAAGTGTTTTGGTACATCCTATTTATGGACATGCCTTCCTATGATAGCTGTATATTATTTACTCTATGTGGTCATATTTTCCAGGCTGATAATATAGCATTTTTAAGCATAGTAATACCTTTGGCAAGTGGCACATTTTTCTGCTGGAAATAGGCTGATCTTTTCTATCTTTATGTGAAAAAATCTACTGTTGATTTTTATGTAGTGATGGTAAGACATGAAAACGGGTGATATTGGTGCAAGCTGGGATATTGCTACAATAGATGACCTTGAGTATGGTTTTTGCAGGTTTATTTTTCCTTTGGAAATTTTCTGCCTTTTGCTCAATAATTTACATCATAAACTAATGAATCCAGTCTTAGAAGCTGCTGCAGGTTAATTTTCTACTAAATGTAATTGATAATGTAGTTTTATGTTATTATGTGTTTTAGAGTAAGTTGCAATGGAAAGCTTCTGGTAAGCAGATAGACTCATTGTGGCAATCTGAATGATACATGTTTTGAAGTGGCTTTTGAAGTTCTGCAGCTAAAATTAAAGGATGAATTATTTTCTGAAAATTGAAGAATGCAGTAACAGATACAATTTTTTATATCTTCCAGATAAAAACTATTTTGAGCGGCTTCATCATCAGAGGTTACTTGGGGAAGTGGACTTTGATGATAAAAACAATTACTTTAGTCTTGGCTGTTGCATCAGGTTTGAGTTTAGGAAAAGAGGGTCCTTTGGTACATGTTGCCTGCTGCTGTGGGAATATTTTTTCCTACCTCTTTCCAAAATACAGTACAAATGAAGCTAAAAAAAGAGAGGTAAGTTCTTGTAAAAGCATTTCTAGAATGTATTGAATTTTGGTTCATTTACACTGATTTGTTTAAAAGATGGTATTTGTTCTCTTGGACAGTGTTTAGTGATTATCAGTAATTATTCATTATGTTAAAAACAATGTATTATCCCCAGCATTGTCACAGGTAAATAATTTCCATGGCAGAGTCAGTTTGTGTTTCTTCCACCTCAGAGACCTTTTGATTTTATTTAAATTTTTTCTGTGCTTAACTCTCCATTTTGGTAATTGACGAGTGTCTTCAATTGTGAGGACAGCAGAGTACTCTGAGCCCATGAACAAACTGTTCCTGGTGACAACAGTGTTTTCTGCCCTGTTTCAGTTCACTGTTGTTAGTGAGAGTGTGGTGGGTTAGACTCGGTATCAGCCAAGCAGTTCTTTCACCCCTCTGTGTTGGCAGGACAGCAGGACAGAGTGAGATGAAAAGCTTAGAGGTCAAGATGAGGACTGGGAGTTTCCTCATCAGTTACCACTACAGACTGAACAGACTAGACTTGAGGAGAGTTACTTGGCTGCCAATAGTAGAGTAGTGAGAAATGAAAACAAAATGTGTCTTGCCTCCACTTCTTGAAAGGCTCAGCTTCACTCCTAACTCTACTATCTCTAAATGGCACAAGGGGATACTTTGTCTCTGCTGCTCCTTCCTCTTGACATTATCTGTACTCCAATGTGGGGCCCCACCCATGGGAGACAGTCCATCACAAGTATCTTCAACATGGGTCCTTTCCACAGAGTACAGCCTTCAGGATTGCCCCAGCCTGGATCACCCACAGGCTGCAGCGCTTGCAAGAAACCCGATCCTGCTTAGGCTCCTTTTACAGGGCATGGCTCTTGCCAGAAGTTTGCCAGTTTGCTCTGGCATGGGCTGCAGGGTGAAGATCTGCTCTGCCATGGTCCTCCATGGGCTGCAGGGAAACAGCCTGTGTCATCATGGGCTTTGCCACGAGCTGCAGGAAAATCTCTGCTCCAGCCTCCTTCTCTCCAAACTAGTTCTCAGACACTCTTTCCATCCCTGTCACCAGCTTTGTTTTCCTCCTCTGGATTTGACATTCTTGACACGTGAGCCCAGAACTGCACAGAGCACTCAGGGTGAGCCCCCCAAGGCTGAATGCAGCAGGACAGTCACCTCTGTTGGTTGTCTACTTGTGCTTTGCTTGATGCACCCCAGGATGGAGTTTTGCCCTCTGGGTTCCAGGGCACACCTGTTGACCCACACGGAGCTGCTGTTGACCAGCACCCCCAGATCCCTCTTGGCAGGGTTGCTCTCCAGCCACTTCTCTCCCAATTTAGCCTTGAGCCTGGTGTTACTTCATCCTAGGTGTGCAGCATTTGGATTCATTAGTTCTTATCCCATTAATCATTGCCCAGGGCCTCAGTCGACCTAGATCCTTCTGCAAGGCCTCCTGCCCCTCAAGAATCAATGACAGTTTGGTATCATCAGCAGACTCAGCTTATAGCTACACTGAGATTCTGTTGTTCATGTTTACAGCATAGACTGCAACAAACCCTCTCACCTTTATTCTTTTCCAGGTGTTGTCAGCTGCGTCAGCAGCAGGAGTTTCTGTAGCCTTTGGTGCCCCAATTGGTGGAGTCCTTTTCAGTCTGGAGGAGGTATGTCGAGAGTTGGCACTGAAGAATAAATATTTTAGAAAATCTCTCTTAGTTTAAATAATCTCAGACTCCTTTAAGCTGTGGAGTCTCTCCTAAGAAGGAAATTCTTTTTGGACCGATATTTCAGAGTCCTGTTACCACCAAAGTCCTAAAGATATTTTTTCCTTTTTTTGAATGAATGTCAGCTTTACTTTGTTCTTAATTATTTTATTCTGGAAAAGGGCTGAGTCTGTTAATAATTACAGTTTACATACAGATAGAGACACAACAACTTTTCAGTCTAGGAGTTCATTCTGAAAAAAAAGAAATAGGGCTCTTAATTTTTGAAAAAGGCTTTAGAAACCTATTGGACAGTTTTGTAAAGCAAGTTTTTAAACTTTACTTAAGGCTTCAGACACTAAATACAATTGAATATGATAATTAAGGGCAAATATACTATAAAACTTACTCCCAAAGCACGCAAGTTCTTTTCTCCAAAAAATGCTTTATACTAAATTAGTTTTAATTGTATTTTCAAAATATGGAAGAATGTTATTTCTATCATTGCCATTTTTAAAGACCCCAAAAAGCCCTAAAAATCTCTGATTTGGAAAAGTAGGGGAAGTATTCTTTCACATATAATTTTGTTGCATTCGTAGGGGATTTTGAGGAATTCCTCTGTTACCAGAAAAATACAGTAGAAAACTGTCTTGCAATTCCAATCAGGCTATGTGGGGTTTAAGAATGAAATTGCATGTTCTGTTTTGAGGCTTTTTAATATTTTTTTTGTTAGTTTTAATCATACTTCTAAAAAATAACAGACCTGTAAGAAACCTTTCCATATAGGTTGAAAGGAGAGGAATATCAGCAGGAAGTGTGAGAGTGCATGATCTGGTTGTCATGAAGGCTAATTAGAGACACAAAGCAGAGCAGTTTCTAAGCATAATTTGCAGCGTGTCATTTCCTAATATTCTTAAAATAGCAGTAGTTTCAACATTGCTGTAGTATTGTCTTTAAATCTGAGTTGTTGAGCTTTTTAAAAATGTAGGATCTGCTGGAGTGCCAGTGCTCCAAGTGATAGGAATAATTTTTTTAGCTTATACCATGTGAGCAACAGTATTCTATCACATCATTAACTTGTCTTTCCAGGTTTTTAATTGAATCACTGATAATTCTGGTGTATTGTTTTTTGCAGGTCAGTTACTATTTCCCACTGAAAACTTTATGGAGATCGTTTTTTGCTGCTTTAGTAGCTGCATTTGTTTTAAGGTCCATCAATCCTTTTGGTAATAGCCGCCTAGTTCTTTTTTATGTGGAATATCACACTCCTTGGTACCTTTTTGAACTGCTTCCTTTTATTCTCCTGGGCGTATTTGGTGGGCTCTGGGGAGCATTTTTCATCCGAGCAAATATTGCATGGTGTCGTCGACGCAAATCTACAAAATTTGGGAAGTATCCTGTCCTGGAGGTTATTATTGTTGCAGCAATAACAGCTGTGATTGCATTTCCTAATCCATATACAAGGCTGAACACCAGTGAGCTTATTAAGGAGCTCTTCACAGACTGTGGGCCGTTAGAATCCTCCTCGCTCTGTGACTACAGAAATGATATGAATGCAAGCAAAATCGTAGACGATATTCCTGACCGTCCAGCAGGCACTGGAGTCTATTCAGCTATATGGCAGTTGTGTTTAGCACTCATATTTAAAATAATCATGACAGTCTTCACTTTTGGTATCAAGGTAAGTGGGAATGCAGTAGCTCTCTTAGCCTGCTGTGATCATTTAACTATTACCTTTTTCATTTCCCATCTCTCAAAGCTAGAAGCTTTGTTTATTTTTTTCATGTTATTCCTTATTAAAAAGTCTTTTTACTTTTGGTTAATAAGCAAGTCTTTTAGCAAACAGTATTAACTTTAATTAAATTCAGAATAGCCCTTTGTTCAGCTGAATAGAAATGTGCTAAATGGAGTAGGGAGCAGTAACAGTGTGGATTGATGGCTCTTTGTATGGGCCTGATTCAGCAAAAAGGGATGCTTCTAAAATTTCCGAGAGCAAAGTTCAGCATAACCACTCAGGTTCCCTAGTCTGTTAATTGGAAAAAGAATAGAAGAATAGAATACCCCTTGCACTACTTGGTGGTAATTCTTATATGCACTCTTCTCATTGTTCACATAAATGTAATCACTACAGATGGTAAAAGGAGACAGTGATGATTTCTTTTGCTGTATTTTCCAGTATTGCATGTTGTGATGAGAAAGTAGGCTTAGTTCATGTGACTGTAATGGAAATTTCTTCTCCATTACAAGTATAGTAATTTTTGTTTTTCCCAGTTGTTTCATAGATCTGTTTTGGAGGTGGCTTCATATTCTCCCCAGTCTTTGGCAGTTTTCTGAATGATGATGTATAACTACCATGCCTTCATCATTTTCTGTCTTGTCAGGCTCCCTTCGTAATTTTTTACAACCACATCATTATCGTGTCTTAATGCAAACTTCCTGTAGAGTATTCACTAAGCAAGATTTGTGTTTAAATTTGCCTTAACTTTTCAGTTTAAGGTGCTGTTCCATGCAACAGCATGCATAAGGAAACACTTCTTTTCTTTGATCATTGGAATATGCTGTGCAGAGAACATCCTTGGAAATACTCATATCTTGACTGGCGGCAAGCCTGGGCAACCTGCTGTAGGTGACCCTGCTTCAGCAGGGGTAAACAGTCTGGGGCAGCAGCTTCAACCTTGACTATTCTGTAACTGATAGAACAATAACATGTTGTGTTTCTTATGTTTTGATGTTTCAGAAGATGTTACAGGTTGTATTTGAAGTTATGTTCTGTATGATGGTTGGGCAGTAAGAGGAATCTTAGACTGTGTATTTTAAATGCTAGTCTTCCTTAGGTTTGTAATTCAGTGTTCTGTGATCCAACTGCTTCAACTTGTTGTTTAGTTTTGTATTCACTTACTATGTCTCATTTATCTAGGACATTATTTTACTATTCATGTGTTTTTGTGCATCTGGCTCTTTTGCATGGGGTTGTCACCACAAGGTCACACTGCATATTAGAATGCACTGTTTTACAGAATGGGAGAGCTTATACTTCATTTGGGTTTGGTTGATTTTCTCAGAACTTCAGCATGGTGAAAATATTTTTGGGAAGTTGTGGGAATATATTTATTACTTTGTCAGTAGGCAAGGAGTCATGTTGCTGTCATTGATGGAACTGTGCTGCGTGAATTTCTTGGAAGCTTTAAAGCATGTGGATGGTTAGAATGTCAGCCAGGATCTGGAGAAGAGGATGTTACTTTAATGATACTTATTTGCTTCAGGCTTTATCTCTATAAAAGAAGCAAATTCAAAATAGAAAGAAAAAAAAAAAAAAAGAAAAAAATAAATAATATTACATTGTCATTTAAATCATTATAAAGGATCCTCTGGGCTCTCCAGATCTGTTCCTAGAGCTGTAGCCATCTGCAAACACGCATCTTCCCCACAGGAACTGTTTTCCTGTGAGGTAAGCAAAGCTACTCAGCTGCTGCCAGTGGGGCGAAGTGATTCCTGCTGCTATTATTGCTGTGGACATGCATTACCAGGAGGGTGATATGGCAGGGGTTTGGCATTTTTTTGTTTGCTTTGGTTTGGTTGTTTTTTTTTTTCTTCCATGCTTTTGTACCTATATTGTAGTGCCTGTTATCAGTAGATTAGTTGCTGTGTCTAAATGCTGATCAACAGATGGGAAAGAGTTACAGTATTGTCTCAGAACATGACTGGTACACTGCCGCACTACCAAAGAAGTGGAAAATTGTACACATGTCATAATCCTTGCTTCTTCTAAAGATGACATATGTGACACAGAACAAATCTTTTCCTCTGGAGTGTAATTTGAGCTTGCTCAAAAGCAAGCCCCAGAGAAGAAAACTGAGAAGAGGAAAAACTTAGCTGTTTTCCCTTGCTTCTTCTCTGTGAAAATTCCTCTCCCCTTTGTGATTTGTGATTCACGGGCTTATGTGAAAAAATGGACCTGTAAAATCATTATTACAGTTAGACTTGTAACCATTATCCACGTATGATGGAAAGAAGGGAAGGAGCTAGTGCATAAAAACTTCTACAAAGGACCAGAAACAATTTGGATGCAATTTCCATGTGGAACTGAATTTCTGTGACATACTGCTAGCACAGTAGGATCTGAGGCAGTTTCAAAAGTTTATTAAGTTACTTTTATATTGGAAATATGGGATTTTTCAGGGTACTGTTATATTGTTCACCAAGAAAGAATTTCACTCAGGAAAAAAAATTTATTTTAGCAGTTAGGAAGGGGCTTAGATGTGTAATTAATTGTGGGAAATAACAGCAGTGATATGAATGCACAATTTGAATACTAGACTAAAATGATAGCACTGAATATTACCTCTATAAACACTGAAATATTAGGTAATTCAGTATAGGAATTAAGGGTTATTAAACCTTTTCTCGAAACCCACGCTGCTGACTGTCTAACGCAAAGTGTGTTTTTCCTTGGTTTGTTGGTAGAAATCATTTTTGCAACCAGAAATATAGACAAAATGTAAAGTAATAATAATTATAAAATATGTTTGCTTTTCCTTGGTTTGTTGTTGAAATCTTCTTCGCAACCATAAATACAGACAAACTATAATAATACTAACAACAATAACAATTCTGAAATACATTTCTGCACCACCTATTGAATACCAGAAATCTATAGTTTGGAATTCCACAATACTTAAATTTCACAGCTGTATGGTATAAGAAAAATTACATTATGTGTCTTGTTACAGCAGAAACGCAATATTTATGTTATGTCAAAAAGGTGGGATGAGGTGCATTTAGACAAAGTAAAAATTTTATTCGTTTTTGGTAGTCACATCTGTACCTCAGTCACAGTATAAAATATTTTGATGTTAACAACTGCTGTGAGGAGAAGCAGCAGGCATTTACAGTTTAATGAAACATTTAGGTACCAGTATGTTTTTTTGAAAGATTAGTTTCATAAGGAGAAGAAAAGATACACAACAGTTTCTTTCTATGAAGCTGCTGATAAAAGCAAGTTTGCAGTAATATTTTACTAAGCAATGGTTATGTGACAAGGCTTTAGTTAGTAGCAGAAAAACATTTTAAATAGCTAAAATGACAGAAGGAGCTTCTTTTTTCTGTAACCTGTTGCATTACCTACTTTTCACGGTGGGGATTATCTGGCCTTTTTCTCTGTTAGTGTTTTTAGCATTCTATACACACCAATTTCTATAGAAAACAGCAATAATAGTACAAAGCTTCTTTTAAAAATTACCTGTTTAGTTAATTTATAGCAGTGTCAGGAAGCAGTTTAGGAAGGCAGTCAGTCCTGTTTAGTAAGTGAATGTTGACTTTGAGGAACATG
The DNA here is from genome assembly GCA_034336665.1 of Luscinia megarhynchos. Taxonomy (NCBI): domain Eukaryota; kingdom Metazoa; phylum Chordata; class Aves; order Passeriformes; family Muscicapidae; genus Luscinia; species Luscinia megarhynchos. The sequence continues at coordinate 36,964,981 of CM067566.1, read as the reverse complement.
AAGGAGTAAGTGAGACAGGAAATGATAAGGAACACTTTTCAGTATGATTAGCACAGCTCAGACTGGACATACAATGGCAGAGAATTGTGCTGTTGGCACTGAGTCTAGTTTGTGGTCCTATATTGGTGGTAGGTTTTCTCTTAAACACAGTAAGATATAAACAAACATGCTCATAAAATGGTGTCTGCTAATCAGGTCAATTGGACATATCAGTAGCATTCTGTAAAGTTCTACTAACCTTCCAAGGTCACTTTACGTGGTTTTTACCTGACAGTTTGAGTGTTTGCATCTCTTTCAGAAAAAAAAAAATAGAAAAAAATCACATGTTAAGCATTGTGTCAGGTATGTTCCCAGAAGCATGACAACAGTTCTGGTTTTTTGCAGGTTCCATCTGGGTTGTTCATACCTAGTATGGCAATTGGAGCAATAGCAGGAAGGATTGTAGGAATTGCAGTGGAGCAGCTGGCTTACTACCATCATGACTGGTTCATTTTCAAGGAGTGGTGTGAAGTTGGAGCTGACTGTATTACACCTGGTCTTTATGCTATGGTTGGTGCTGCTGCATGCTTAGGTAAATAAAATATAAGAAATAAATATCTGATTTCTTCATATATAAAAAAAATTATTAAAAAATGAAGGAAGATATAAACTTGTGCAGTTTTGGACTATTTATAGGGTGTTCTCTCCAGAATACATTCACATCTCTACACAAGACCTGCAAATCCTTGTGATCTGAGGAATAATGTGAAATCTAAATTGATGAGAAATAAGAAAATTTTAGTAGTCTTTACTTTCTCTTTTTGGTATCAAGAGATGTCATTATTACATTGGTCAGAAAAATCAGTTCCTTGAAGTGTATGAAGTAGAACATTTACAATGTCAAGTACGGGCTAAAATTATTAGAGGGAAGTGGTGCTTGCCTCAGCTGCCACATCTACATGAATTGCAAAAGTTATTCTTGAAATTCAAAATCCAAACAAAAGTTTTAGAAGTGTGTAAGGTACTTTTAACAAGTCTAGTTGTTGAAAATCTGCTTCATGGAAAGAGGCTTAAGTTGGACACCTAAACTTATCCTTATTTAACCTTGGTGGGCTTAGAAATTAAAAGCTGTTAGGGAAGATTCTGCAAGAGGTAAACCTTTTCTTTAAGGAAAAGTGTGTTTGGGTGATCAAACTAATGATACAAATTTAGGTTTTGGAGAGGTGGTTCTGGTTTTTAATAGTGCAGATTGAATTACTCTTGATTGCATTGAAAGACAGTTAAGATTCTTTTATTGAATGAAGATATAGTATCAGAAACCTTAGCAGAGAAAAATTATTTTAAATAATAATAAAAGATATAATCCCTGTCTTCTGTTGTCAAGAAAGAGATTTCTTTTATCAGCTCATAAGTCTGTTTAGCTTTAATGATTAAGCAACAGCATTAAATTCCTAATCCTTTGGACAACATAGCTGTTAATTTGCTACTGTGACATTTTGCATTAGTTCCATTTTTTTTTCAAGTTCTTATCTTACTGGATGTCCTTGCATTTCACAGTACTTTTAACCCTGATGTGGTATGGAGATATACATAGTTTTATTCTTAGTGTACATTAAATAACTGTACATGATTTCCAATACTCTTTATTACCTCCTTTCTATGAATTTTCCTTAAAACACTCTTTTTTTCGCTTCTAGAAGTTTTGTGTTAATTTTCTCTGTCTGCTTCTGTTGGTATTACGCAGAAGGATGTTTGTCAGATGACTCTCATGTCAAAAGTTATGTTTGTAGGTCTCAACAGGAGGGCAGAAAATTCTAAAATCACTGTTACCTGATACTCAAATGTTACTGGTTATCATTTTCCTTGCAGGTGGTGTGACAAGGATGACTGTGTCTCTGGTAGTTATTGTCTTTGAGCTAACAGGAGGGCTGGAATATATTGTACCCCTAATGGCTGCAGTCATGACCAGTAAGTGGGTAGGAGATGCCTTTGGTAGGGAAGGCATCTATGAAGCACACATCCGACTGAATGGGTATCCTTTCTTGGATGCAAAGGAAGAATTCACTCACACAACACTGGCTGCTGATGTGATGAGACCTCGGAGAAGCGACCCACCCTTGGCAGTTCTGACACAGGATAATATGACTGTCGAAGACATAGAAAACTTGATCAACGAAACCAGCTATAATGGTTTTCCTGTTATTATGTCAAAAGAATCCCAGAGACTAGTGGGTTTTGCTCTAAGAAGAGATTTAACTATCGCAATAGGTAATTAACTTTCAGTACTGCATTATTATGTACGCCAATTTAAATTGTTTTATATTATTTTATATTTAAAATAGAATTTACTCTATGTTTCTAGACCCCAGGTTGATTTAAGTATGTGATAATATATCTTCAGTAGCAGGCTCTGAAATGAAGAAAATCTTGATCTGTTTGTCTCTGTTGTAAAAACAAAAAAAACTCAAATAGGTCAGAACATTATCTAATCTGGTATTTTTTAGTTTTTAGAGTCTTTTGATAGTATCTTATATCCTTGAGTAATTGAGTAATTCTCATTTTTGACCAGCAGTTTTCTGTGGGAATTACTGTTGGAGTAATTTTAAAATGTATATGCTATTTCTTTTGACAGTGTGTTATTTATTTTTGTTATAACAACCGAGGTTGTATTATGGAGAGATAAGTGCAGTATTAATTATTTTAGGTTTATGTTTTTCAATCTATTTGTGTAATGGGAAATTTGTCCCTGGGCACATGAGGGACATCTCTTTCTGGGTGAGTATTAGTGCTTGTGTGATACTTGTGATGGTGCTTTGTGCACTGGCAAGAAAAATTTTGTGGATTTTGAGGTTACTATCATAACCAAAGGAAGAAACACACTGTTATGTAAGAAAATGTTACAACGCTGTAACATTTAGTGCATGAAATAAGTGATGGAATTGCATCTTAAACTACTTTTTCATTTATACATTTCTCTTAAACAAAGAGACTTGAGAAAGCGGCAGAAGTCTCCAAAAACTTTTTTAAAACATGTTTTGTTAACATAACACTGTTTACTTCAGTCAGATTTTTGCCTGTGGTCTTACTGCTATATTGTGTATACCATGGTATTACATTACATAGGATGTGTATGGATGTACAAAACTTGGAAATTATTACTGACACCATACTGGTTTAAGTTTGCATTTACTTGAGTAAATGGGGGAATAGCAGAACATTCTTCTTAGAATACACTTTCAGAGATAAGACTAATTTCAGCTGCTGAGATTGTACAGTGAAAATTGCTTAGTCTTGGGTTGTGTCTGTCTTAAGAGTCAGTGCCCTGGAGCCAGGAGGGCCAACCCTGTCTGGGGAGCATCAGTCACAGCATCACAGCCAGGCAAGGGAGCGGATTGTCCTGCTCTGCTCTGCACTGGGGCGGCCTCACCTCGAGTGCTGAGGGCAGTTTTGGTTGCCAGATCAGAGGGCTATAAAGCCATCAGAGATGATCCAAAGGAGGGCCACCAAGATGGTGAAGGCCTTTGAGGGGAAACGGTATAAGAAGCTGCTGCGGTCACTTGGCCTGTTCAGCCTGGAGAAGACTGAGGGGAGACCTCATTGCAGTTACTTCCTCATGAAGGGAAGAGGAGGGGCAGGCACTGATCTCTTCTCTGTGGTGCCTGCTGACAAGACCTGAGGGAATGGCCTGAAGTTGTACTGAGGGAGATTTAGATTGAGTATTAGGAAAAGGTTCAGGGGGGCTGTTAATTGAGACTGGCTTTTCCCTGGCAGTTTCTTCAGGAGCTGAGTATATTATTTTCTTAGCCTTTCCATCTCTTTATAGTAAATAAAAGTTACTTATTGGAGTGAGAAAATTAGTTAAATAATGACTAAAGCAAATGGCTTTTGTGATTTTTGCACTTCTACTTCCTGAGGATAAAGCAGTGGCTATGGAAACATATGCGAGAGCTTGTTAATGTTAATTGAGCTGTCTGTCTGCACTAACATCTTACTCCAAGAATGTAAATTCTTCCTCCTCTGCTGTTCTTCCCCCTTCCCTGTCTTTATTAAAGAAAGTGCTAGAAAGAAGCAAGAGGGGATTGTTGGCAGTTCCAGGGTATGTTTTGCCCAGCATACCCCATCGCTTCCAGCAGAAAGCCCTCGACCTTTGAAGCTCAGAAGCATACTTGATATGAGCCCTTTCACCGTGACAGACCACACACCAATGGAAATAGTGGTGGATATTTTCCGGAAGCTGGGTCTGAGGCAGTGCCTTGTAACACACAATGGGTGAGTAAAGTGGCAGCAATGCTGTGCATTTTGTTAGATACAGTAATTTTCACTTCCAGGATCAAAGTATTTGAACCAGGATATACACCAGGATCATGGTATTTGAACCAGGATATACACCAGGATCATGGTATTTGGTATTGCAACTGAGGACCCCAGCTGTTCATTAAGAATGTGCTTTGCTGTAGCACCTCTCTGAAATTCTTATGCCTTCCTAGTGTTCCAAGTAAGCAGACAGATGATTTCAGTCATTTTATGATGTTCTGTTAAAAATTTACTGTCATTCAGCAAGCTTGGTCTGTGCAACTTGCATGTGGAAGAGACACAATTTGTCTTGCAGAAATTTAGTCTTGTGTGCTGCACAATCTAAGGCCTGTATTTCCTGGTTATTATCTATGTTCTGACAACATGAAATGTATCAGCAGTTACTGAATCTCTACAGATACAAAATACTGTGTTCATAATGAGTAAAGGAGAAAATGATCTCTCCTTCTGAAGTCTAGTGATAGCAGTTACCACCAAGCTTTTGTTTTTTTGGAATACTAACACCTAAACTGCTGCTAGTTCTGGAACTTCGATCTGCAACTTTTGTTTCTACAATTCAAAATATTTCAGGAAAGAAATTTTAAGATTTAGAATGTTTCTAAGTGAGACTGTTGGGAGTTGTCCTGTGATTATCTACTAAGTAAATCAGCCCCTGGCATGGAAACTAAATGTTCATTGTGATTGCCTCTTATCTAAACTGCTCCTTGTTTTCTTTTACATGATCTTTTTCTGTGCAGCTGTTCCTTTAACATTCTGCTTTCCTATATCTCTTGCATTAAACACTTGACATGCAACATCAAAGCTCCTTATCATAGTATCTTGCTTTCCCTTTAGTATGCCTTTTAAGGCGCCTGGGGAATGAAATGTTGTCTGCTCATTCATGTGTTTAGGATTGATCAATGTCTTTGGGACAAGATATCTGAAATGACTGGGACTTCCTGAGTTTTTCTGTGGGCAAAAGGACTGCTGCTATATGTGGCAAATGTTTAAATATTGCATTGGTTTCCAAGTTGGGGTTTTTTTAGATGTATTTTAAAACAAATTTACTTAAATGTTCTCCTGCCTGTTTTTATCTTTTTTTTTCTTCAATGCATCTCTGTATGGAATGGCAAGTAGTGTTTCCAGAAGCCTTTCTCTGGTAGGGAAAGGACACAATGATCTGACACTTGAAAGTTAGTGTGGGCATGCAGTTATTCCTGTTTTGGGGAGGTAAATTGGAATTGATAGAACTTCACTGAAAAATATTTACTATGACAATTTTTGTCATAGTTTCTGTTGTGGTTAAGTGCTCGAACATTGACGTTGATGCTAAAATCTTCTCTAAAGAAAGCTTGATTGTGCAAAGCTATGTCAAGCTCTACTAAAAATTTTTAACTATTTTATGATAAAGTAGCAGGAAGTATGGATGGCTTTAATATTTATTTTGTCCTACTTCAGTTTACAAATTTGTGACATTCCGTGAGCATACTGTCACTACAAGAAGAGCAGATCATAAATACTAGTACTGGTGGTGTTTAGTCATGGCATATAGCCTTGTGGACATCAGCCTTGTGGTTTTCCTGCAAACTGAATATACCTGTTTAAAGACTTGCATCAACGTATTGATTCCAATCTAGATTGGATTGTTCAGAAATTGGTGCAGATGACAGAGAGAAGACTGAGCCTTACTTCTCCAGATTTGTACCAGAATATCCATTGAAGGGAGTTGCTCTTGATTTGTCCTGTCATGAGCAAGAAATTTGAATTTGTCTAAGGACGCCAGATAGCCCAGTTCTGTAGGGCAGCTTCGAACTTCAGTTGCTATGACTTTACACAGTTTATTATTTTGTTCATCTACTGTGGCTTGTTAAGTTGTGAGTAATTATCTGTATGTGTGAGGAGAAATAACTATTAAACAAAGTAGATTTTCATTTCAGTGCCTTTAAAACCCCAAAATATGTGAATTCAGGGTGAAGAGAGAAAGTTTGCTACCCTGATGTGTATCTGATATGAGAAACATAACTGCTCTGGGGTGATGTTCAGCATTTTGGGAGAAAAAGGAAAAAAGCAAAATTTGGGAAAGGTTACTGACTTTCAAATAAATTCTCATTTAATTATCTCATTAGCTTTCCTGCAACCATTCATTTTTTTTCTTTTTTTTTCTTTCTTTTTTTTTTTTTTTTAGTTTGCTTTAATCCTTTTTCATTATTATTAGAACTTTTTTTTTAAATTTGATTTCACACACAGTTATTAGCATAACATAATCTGTTGCAGGATTGTCTTGGGGATCATCACAAAGAAGAACATATTAGAGCATCTCGAGCAACTAAAGCAGCACGTCGAACCCTTGGTGATTAGATATATCAGATCTCATAATTAGACACATTAGAAGTCAGGAAGCATGAAACTTGTGAACTGTTCAGGGCTTTTACAACATCGGCTGAACAATGAAATCTTCTTATGCTCAAAATTTTTATTAAACTTAAGATGTGCAAAATCCTTTTGTAGAAATGAAGCTGTAAATGTGAACATACTGTTAGTCACAACATTAAAGGAATTCTTGTGTTGTTGAGATCACGTCAATCCAGATGGTTGATCTCTTGAATTCCCCAGGTGGGAAGGCACACAGCTGGGAATACTTTTTCCCTGCCTATTGCAAATTAAGATTTTCTTATATGCCAATTTCTTTTTCTGATTTGGACAGCTTTAAATAGCTGTTAAATAGCAAAGTATCACATCTTTTGAGAAGCAAAGATAAGCATGTTTTAATTGCATCATTAGATTTTCCCTGTAATCCCCCTTTATCAACATGATTTAAAAAAATATTCTTATTTTTAAGCAAAGTTCTGTGATTTTATGTAAAGTCTGTGATTTTGCTGCTGTTACCTACAGCAGTCAGTGTACTCCTGTACAAAATGTGCAGTGATACCAGCCAAGTGGCCTGCTACTATGTTGACTGTTGACTTCAGAATCTACAGTTCTAACCATGATGTTGTGAACTAACCCCTTAGATAGGTGGTACACTTTGCCTTAGTTTGGACATGGGTTGCTAGTTCCATGTCTACTAAACATACACACCATGTTTAGCTGCTTATGTGCAAAACATGCTAATTATGTTCTCATTTTATGCTAATATTTCACAAGTATTTCATGCGTCCTTTAATAAGACAAATTGAAATGTACTAACCAGAATAAAAAGGGCAGCAGCTCATTCATTCTGCTCTTTGCTTCTCTTGTGATATTATCCTTTTGGACAGCCTCACTCTATTTGGTGTTTTGCAGTTACAGTTTTAAGAGACCCTGTCATAAGAGCACAGTATTTAAATTGGAAAATGAAAATTTTATTATTCAGTTTATTTTTTTTTCTAAAGCCATGATAATTAACTGATGTTTATTATACAAAAGTTTCATGGCCAGTACAGTGTGCTCCTATGAATACATTCAATCTGAGCCAGTGTGTCAGACTGGAAGGATCTTTCTGGTTTAAAAAAAGAGGGAAGGGGAGTTTGAATTGCTTGATTTGTGGCCATCAAGCAGTACATCACTTCTGATGGCTAGGTTGGAACACGCCTCCCTTATGAAATGGGATCACTATCACTTCTTTTTCATACCTCTCTTTTCTTTGTCCCTCTTTGTTACTTTTTTGTTGGCATGTGCTAATCAAAATTTGGTTTTTGTAGAAACAAAAAGTTAAATAAAAATTGTAATGGGCTTTACCTGTATGACTTGTATTTTATTAAAATGCACTACAGCTATCAGAGACCATCTGATACAGTGTCTCAGCATTGCTGTGTTTTATCAAACTGGTGGTTCCTCAATATTTAGATAAATAAAATGTTTCTGTTTAAGTAAGAAAATCAGGCTGTTTACTTTTGCTCTATTCCTGTCAACAAAAAGGACTTGGCTACAGATTTGTTCCACTTCATTATTTTTCTGCTTGGATTAACATCAATCTTCCATTTATCCTTTTCAGGCGCCTCCTTGGCATTATAACAAAAAAAGATATCCTCCGTCATATGGCCCAGACGGCAAACCAAGATCCCGCCTCCATAATGTTCAACTGAAACCCATAGCTGAGGAGAGAGAGGAAACAGAAGAGGAGGTTCATTTGTTGAATAGCACAACACTTTAGTCTGGGGAAAACTTCTAAAGTCAGAGACGAGCTGGGTTTTTACGTAACAGTGCTGCTGGCAATCAGGAGTCAGTCTGGGGGAGCATGTGGTGAGGTGGAAGGCTGATGGGCGTGTGGGAAGGGAGAGCTGCTGTCCTGCACTGGATGCGTCCCGAGACATCAGGTCTGCCATGATAGTGCAGTGGGTGAGCCGTGCAAAGTGGTGCCATTCTCCAGCCCAGCCTGGTACTTCAGCATTGAAGAGATGTGTTACGAATCCCTGTTTCTGGAGGGATCGTTCTGAATTGAGCCATCTTGTGGAGACTGAAAGGTCTTGCTCTTTTTACCATTGAAAACTGTTGTGTTAACTCATGAAACGTATTAACTATTACTCGTCACCTTTCTACATTCCAGAAGAGCTTTATTTCTCTCTCTCCTGAGCCGTAACAAAGCCTCTTTAAAATTGGTGTGCCCTTTTGAAGCAGTTGTTTCTCATATTGAGATGTACTGTGAGTTACTGAGGTATGATCACAAGAAGGGAGATTTTTCTTGTGCCATTAAATGTGTAACTTTGTACATCACGAAATGCTTGGGGCAGTGCGATCCACTGCAACAAAATCAGATTGAACAGGTAATACTGTGCAAGAACCATGTGAGACTTCTTTCAACCTGTGTGCTGTCGTGATATGAGAATACTAAAACCAGATGAAACCAGTACTTTAAAGAAAAATACTGGTTTTGCTGCAGAAAATATCAATAATGAGACCTGGTCTTATGCAATTTTTGTATTATTGAACACACTATGATATATACCAATGTTGTGCAGTATAAGGAAAAATACTGCTATTCTACTAGTTTAAGAGCTGGAACAATTCTGTATACGTGTATCTGGTAAAAGAAATGCATGCTTCAACACTGGAGATCTTTTTCCCCCTTGTAAAATTTGAGAACAGTCATTTTTATTTTTTTCTTCTCCACGAAAGACGTTCCACTGCTGACATGGTAGGAAGAAATGTAACTCATAATTTGCACTAAATGTATATTATTTTTCTTGAAGTTTTACCATTCTTTATTTATATTTGTATGAATTTAAAAGATCTATTAAATATGAATCAGTTAATATCTCACATAACTAATTACCTTTTTAATGTGATTTTATAGAATAATTCATAATCCTCTGCAAATAATGGAGGATTAGCAAATGTTTACAACTAGATGAAGGGTTTCAAGAAAATGGCTTCTTTATGATCCAACATACATACAAGATCATTTTCAAATGTAACTTTCACTGCCGTTACCTTGGATTTCCTTTTTTTCTTTACTAGCAGATAACTGGAACAGTAATAGTAGGGTTTTATTTAAAAACAAAGCAAAACAAAATAAAAACCTGCAGGGTTTTAAAAGTAATAGGAGAAAGCAACTACTAGACTGCTTTTGACTCTTCTTTTCTCACAAGTATATAAAGGTGTAAATTACATGTAATCACACCTGAGCAGCAGGGCAGAATTGAATCCAGTACTTGAAACTTTGGCAGGACTTTAAAATTCAGTAGCAACACACACACACTCGGAGGTGAACTGACAGACCCCTAACTTCTTTACAGTACATTGTTTTGTTTCCTATTCATTTTATCAGACCACCACCAGAACTGCATGCAGACAAAAAAATGACATTATGCTATAAGCCTAAATTAGGGAGGAAAAAATTAAGAAATCTGGCTGACAAAAATCATATTTTGTAATATGAGGTTGGATAAAATTTCTTTCTTTTAGCAATTATGGTCACAAGACTGCAAAAATTGCAAGAATATAAACACTAAAAGTCTAACGTAATAATCTTAAATATCTCTAAGGCATTCATCACAGTTACCTCAAACATCTTTATTCAGAAACTACTCGTATTATTTTATCTTAAGTACAATAAGACAATGAACCAAAATTCTGGCACTTTTGGTGAGCCCCACAAAAATGGCTGTGCTTAAGTAAGTGCACTGTTGAATTTTAACTGTTTTTTCTTAGTAAAAAACCTGCCATCTGCATTTTATCATCTCAGCTCTAGCAGCACCTGGAACCGGTAGAAAGTGAAATGTGCCAGGGCAATCACAGTGATCAGGCTCTGTGTTAGAAACAGGTTTGGAAATGAAACAGGGAATTGGGCTATGTAAAAATGGCAGCATGGCAACAACCAGCTGTACTCTTCCATGTGAAGTCAGTGCTAGTTGTTAAAAATTTGCTGTTATGTTACATAAGCTGAAGAAGAGGAAGCTTCACAATGAGCAGGATTTGGTCCATTTACAGAAGGCAGCTCTGAAAGTTATCTGTGACACTGATTTCTGTTGTCTGATTTTTTTTTTCTACAGTGGAAGAATACAAACTCACTATTCATACAAAGATCACTTTAAAGCAGTTTGAAATCTCTGCCATGTCTGATGTTATTGTAAAACACTGCTGTGTGTACTGTATTAACTTGCACCTAATTCTAGAGACTGCTGTCTAAATTAAAATACAGTTCACACTCCTGCTGTGTTTCATTCTGTGTGGATCCTGAGTGCTGCACATCAATTGTGCATCTGTTTACTCTTCTTAACCTGCTAAGCTTTCCCTGTTGACATTTAAAATGTCTTCCGGTAAACATACAGTAGAGGTTCTGTTAATGAAGTATGTGTGCCTGTGCTGTGCAACAAAAAATTTCCAACGTGGAACTTGCAGCGCCTTACTCAAGTTACTAATTTAAAATTAAAAAAAAAAAGATGGTGGATGGGAGGGGGAAGTGTCAGCATTTTTTTTATTTTTTAAATCATTCAGATACTGGTTCATGAAGAATGCATTCTTTGTTAATCTGTGATGTTGCCTAGAGCTGTATTTAATATTGATCTTAATGTTTTTATTTATAATAGTGTGGTAGAACTGCATATCATTACAGTAAAAATTCTCCTTACTGTGATGATTTAATCAAGCATTAAAAACTTCTGTATGACCATTTATTGTTCTGTCATGTTTTCTCATTTTTTTCACAAACAAGTGTTGTGTTGATTTTTGCATTTATTTTCCCTGAGAAAATTAACAGCTAGGAATTTTACATACAAAACTAGTAATAATATTTGATGAAAAGAATGCAGTATTTGCACTGGCTAGCATTTGGTTACAAAGCAGTAGTCAAATCAACCCCATGAAACCAATCTGCCTTAAGGTGGGGCACTTTTCCGTTATAGAATTAAAAACAAAATCTTTTTTATTTAAAATAGTTAAAAGTGGATGATCCTTTTATTGTCTAAAAGCTCTTTGTTGATGATGTAGACATCACAGAATGTCCTGGGTTGAAAGGGACCTTAAAGATCACCTTGTTCCAACCCTCCTGTGATGGGCAGGAACACCTTTACTAGATCAGGTCACTCGGAGCCCCATCCATTGAACACTTTGAGGGATGGGTATGTACCTCCCCTCTGGGCAACCCATTTCAATATTTCACCACTCATATAATGAAAAACGTCCTCTCCCTATCTAGTTGGAATCTCCTCTTTTTTAGTTAAAACCACTACTCCTTGTTCTAGTGCAGCAGGCCCTACTAAGGAGTCCGTCCCAGTTTAAAGATGCATAGCACATCAGTCATTGTGCAGCTGCTGTAAGATATTTCCTTCTCCATCTGGGGTTAATACATGAATATCATGTCCAGTCTCAGCTCCTCATTTTTGCAGATCTAAGTTCATATTTATGTAGCAGTTTAAAAGTTGCATTTTTAAGGTACACTCCAACTCAAACCTTGATTCTACTTTTGTAGTACTTGTATGATTTACTGGGCCTGTTCTTGAAACATAAAAAGGAGAATAAGACGGGAAGTACCCGAGTTATTATATATAAAACAAAACTCTAGACCTGTGAATGTTTGTGCTTGAACAATTGGGACATGAATATACTGAGTGAAAGGGGTGAAGTTGTTACATTTACAGAAGTAGCTGTGGCATGTGATTACCTGTGCATTTGAAACTGATAATACTTTTGCAGAACTCCAACCTACATTGCACCTCCAATGCTCCCTTCTACCATAAAGTAACATATAACTGACAATCCTTTGCTTAAAAGAGTAGGAATGACTTACATTTGAGCATGGTGCTAGTGGCCTATCATCTTTGTCAGCAGTAATTAGTATTGCTGTCATTAATACTGATGTGAATTGCTACAGTGGAAGTCAAGTCACTGGATGGTGGCAGGGCTACTGAGTAAGAGCAAGTGTTATTTTCCATTGTTTCTGGACTGTTACTTTAATCAGCTGCTTGAGAATAAACCACCAAGTGCAACAACAACACAGAACTGGGGGCTAAAGGCCTTGAAAACAATTAATTTGCACCTCGTACAAAATCACTTGGGTTTAATTTTTAAATGTTTAAAACTGGAGATGGCTTCTTCTGATTAGCAAGGTAGCAAGTGCCGTGGAATTCCTAATCTCTCTAATGTCAGCATTTCCTTCATCCCCTTAGCTTCCTCCAACTTGAGCCAGCTCCAGCAATGTAAGAGCAGGGATAGTGCTTTGCCACAGAAGGGAGTGCTGCAGTAAGGGAATGCTTTACCTGAGGGGGTGGGACACAGCTGGAAAACGAAAAAGGGCAGAATCACCACTTGGAGCAGGGACATGGGGCTCGGTTCACGTATGGCACAGGCGGGCGGTGATGCCATGAGCCGCTGGCACGGTGCCCACAGGTGCTCCTAGCAATGCTGGGCTCGGCCCGCCCCTGCCGTGCCTCCTCCGAGCGCCAGCCCCGGCCCAGGTTCGGCTCCCTGGCCTGCAGGGCAGCGCCGGGCGGTGTCAGTGCCCGGCCCCACCCCGCAGCACCGCATCCCCGCTCCCCGCCCCGCCGAGCGCAGCCAGCAGGGAACCAGCGCGTTCCTTAGAAAACCTTTACTGAGCGCAGGGAACACCGCCACCGAGTACAAAAAGACCCACAGACACACACACAAAGACAAGCCCGGTCCCGGGCGCGCAGGGCCGCCCTCCAGCTGCAGCCTCCATGCCCGGCTCAGGGCGCCAGCTGATCCAGCTCCTCCTCCCGCCGGTTGGCCAGGTGCTGCTCGATGACTTCGGCAAAGAGGTTCCTCTTCAGCAGAGAGTAAGCCAGGGGTAGCAGCTGGCCCACTGTCTTGTGGAAGTACTGCAAGAGAGAAGGGAAAACAAGAGCCGTCCTCGGCCTCAGTGGCTTTGTTATTCCCAGGAGCAGCCCCACCTCCTGGCTCTGCCCCATTCACACTGCGCCTTCAACCCTCCCAACATGCCTGAACACATCCTTATGTTACAGCTGTGACAGCCACAGCAAGGGCAGCCAGGAGTGCCCGAGCTGCCGCAGGGAGAGAGAGAAATCGAGCGTTAGCGGTGCAAGAGATGACGGTTCCACTCACTCCAGCATCCCAAGCTGGAGCCTGCAGGTCATGGCACAATCCCATGTCTTGTCCCACCTGGCAGTTCAAGGGGATTACAGTATTACTTACAGTAACCATTTAAGCACTTTAATGTATAAACATCAGAGCATATTTAGCATTTGCAATTATTATCGTACATGTAAGTCCATCGTATCTCTCAAAGGAGAAAGGGTTCAAGCCTTTTCTGCGCCTTGGGCTATAGATAAAGGGTCAGTATTTCTCTGACTCTCTAAGCAAAGGGACAGGAAGGCTCCAGCAAGAACTGGAAAACAGCCCCAAGTAGGAGCTCCAAGACAGACAGGGACCAAACTGAGCAAGAATTACGTGTAAAGCCACTGTTTCTTCTGTTTACTAAACTAGAAGATGAAGGTTCTAGAAAACAGCTACAAAGTTACAGGTGTTTCAAGCTGCAGGGTAACATGGACAAGACAAATTACAGTACTACAAACACAATTTTTCACTGCAGGACTTTTGTCAGTGGTTAGTCTCATGTGCTGAGAAGCACAAAGTGTGGATGATAAATATTTGGCTCCACCCACTCAGAAAAATGAGAGGAACCCTTTCCTTCACTGTCCTTCCAGTTGTAGAAAGGTTTTAGGCAGCTGAAACAGCTTAGTCTCTGAAACTTGAGAGTAAGGCATGAAATCTTAGAACCATATCAGTAACTTAACAGTGTATGGCAAGAGTCATCAGTTTTCATGCATTTCAATGGCTAAATATTTTAACCAGTATTTCAGCACAGCTCTTTTGGGCCTACATTTAGTATTGAAAAACTTATCTTTCCTGTGATACTCTGGAGTATCACTTAGCTAATACTAGTTTTGCTAGAAGCAGCTGTTTTACAGGGGTTCATTCATATTAGGTTTAAGTTGAGACTTCATGTGTTACTTTCTAGCCATGGACTGATTACAGCCATGACCCTTTTCATCAACAGCCCAGTAGCTAATTCAGAAAAAAAGCATTAAGTATAATTTTAATGTGTAATAAGTGCTCTTAATTTAATCCCTTTACTGATGATATTCACTGTTAGCAGAGAACCAGGGAAGGGACTCCAGGTGGGAGGTGCCCTATGCAGTACAGCCAGGCAGCTGACCTGAGTTCACGTTCTTCCAGCTGGGGTTACTACAAACATCAGGCTGCTTCTCGATCTGGTTGAGTATGAGTGCCTATACAAGCAGCTGGGGACAAGGGACTCCACCTATTCAGTGCACTTGGATCAGGCACTTTTCACTTCTAGATTGCAGGACTGGACTTTCATACACAATTTTAAATTCATGTGGAATGATGTTGTGCGACTTTTTAAAATAGTTTTCATGAATTAAGAATATTCCTGCAGACTTCTACAATTCCTAGGGATAGTTAATCTACAGCACAGCAGCTTCTAGCCCATGTATAAAATAATGCATAATTTTCAGAATATGATTTTTGTAGTACTTACATGTGATCCATAGCAAAACAGGTCCATGCCCAGCTCATACCCCATTCCATAGTCACATTCATCATTAGCAAACTGAACAAAGGTCAGCATTTCTTGGATGGGTGCAAAGGCCTTCACTCTCTCCTCATCAGTTGGAGCATCAACAATGGCTTTGCAAATTTTTTTAAGATTTGCTGCAAAAAAACAAAAGCAGATATTAAGATGTTTAAATAAAGAAATTTAATATTGCACAGAAATATTCTGTGCAGAACTACACCCATGTGTCATGCTTACATGTAAGGTAAGTGAGCACACCCTGAACTGCTGAAGTTTTCCCCTTTCCTTAAAAGCTTATTCTTGCCCCATGCCCATCCCTCTCAGCTCTTCACAAAGGGAGACAAGCACTCGTGTGATGAAATTGCATCAAAGAACTGATTCTGGTTAAAACAACACTAGGAGAAGAGGGTGGGTAAGAAATAAACCCACACAGCTTTTTGGATCTACATCTACTTGCATGGCTTTGAGAATACAAAAGAAAAGGTCATCTAAACTACTACTTCAGGCATTCTTTTCTCAGATTTAGCATGTTTCATTGAGTCTCATCTAGTTCCTTTAAAGACAATACTTTGAGGTCAAGTGTGATGGTTAAGACCTCTATGTTTTACTCCCATCACTCAATTTTTTAAACTAGAAAGCATGAATGCAGTTTGTTTTTCACTAAGGGTTGTTTGCTTCAAAAAAAGCAGGATATAGTAAACAAGATGCTTACCATTTGTTTCAGGAAGTTCTCTGTATCCAACATCATTTTTGTCTACAGGAACAACTAGGCCTGCTCCATGAAATGCTTTGGTCACCACCTGAACAGAGAGACAGAAAATGGAACATAAGACAGTACTGTGACCTAAAAATAACTCACCTCATTAAACATTAACACCTTAAACACTAACTGCTGGTGGTCAAACCTAATATGGTGTCCTGGCTCCAGAACATCAACTTAGTTTCAAAATACACTGCAGCTAATTTCAAGTATGGAAGTCAGAAATAACTGAAAACTCCATTTCAGTCAAATTCTGAGATCTAGGAACCCTTGTAGTCACTTGTGTTGCATTGTACTGCATTTTAGTCCCCTCCTACTGTAATTATTTTTGATAAGTATGTAAAAAACTCTTTTATTATCATCCATATCATCCTTAATGGTGCCTTTTCTAACAGATCCAACCCAACTGAAAGCAGTTTTCTCCATGTCCTCTGTTTGTTTCAGTTTTTAGACTACTGTGCTTACTGGTTTATTCTGGTGGTGGTTTGTTCTTTTTGTTTTATTTTTAATTGAATGCCAAGCTATGATTTACAAGAGTAAAGTGTTTTTATTAAATCCTATTATTTGGACCACGCTTATAGTAATCTTCCCTCTCTTGAAGTTTTATGGAGAGCTGATTACCTCTGGAAATTCCTAATGAGGCATCCTTACTGACTAGAAGGATGAAAAAACACAAACAGGAAGGAAATGAAAAAAGTTTAACAAAACTTAGTTCTTTCCAGTAGAGGAGGAAATTCATACTTTCTTATCTCTCTGTTTCATCTTCAGGGTTTTTTGTTCCAGAGAATAACCCAGTTCTTTTGCTGTTCTTGTTAGCTTTTCATCTATGTCTTTCAAAACAGCATTTTTCTTTTTATCAGTCACTTCCTTAAGTTTTTTTGACAAAAATAATCTGCAAACAGATGAAACATGTCAAGAAAATAAAAAAAATTAATAGCCTTTTAAACATTAAGCCCCTAGATCTTAACAACGAAGATTAACAGTCCTGAGTTTATTTATACAGACTTGAAAATGCAAGCCTCTCAACAAGAGGAAAGAAAATAGTTTGGCACAGCTAGTACTTGGGCTTTTCTTATCTGTATTACAATCTAGTTTAGGCAATCTGCAGGTGCTGAAGGTTCTCCAGCCTCAGCAACTGTTCATCTATCTTAAAAATTCAGTTAGCTGTTTCTGTGCCATATACCATTTGTCATCCAAGTCATGCACACAAATACATATTTATGAGCTTCCCCATGGTACTTTCAAAACAAATGTCCTCATTTAACCCTGCACTGCACAAGGGCTCTTTTGCAGAAGCCACTCCAGCCTGCTTTCACTGACACGTGTCTGTCCTTAGAGAGCTTTCCATTTTTAACCGGCAGGGATGAGATCAGTTGTTTACATTCCTGACACAGGAACATGTAAAGCTCCATGAATCAGACTGAACTACATATCCATATCACTGTTATCCTGCCACAGGGAAGAAATGGTACTTCGTGTAGATGTTAATTAGATACAAAAAGAATGTTTTAATGTAGGCAAGAACAAAAGCCAGATGCTATTCATCTGCTATGATACTCAGGAAATGAGTATCTCAAACCACTGTTTCAGATGCCCTTCCTCTACTTAAAAAATTATTTTAACATACCCAGTGGAAATTTTTTTCCAATTTAGAGCCTGTCACTGCCAATGTATTCACAGAACGGCATAATTAACACTTATCTATTTTAGTTCTGAAAGGAAAACACTGTCAAAAAGCCTACAAAGGCTTTTGAGAGTGCCTTAAGACTTGCCAGCAGGGACAGAAATAAGTGAGGGCTTCTTAAGAAAGACATATAAGTTAGCTTCTTATTCCACATCTCACCTCCCAATTAACAATTTCTCTCTATTCTTTTCTTTATAAATAAAAGTAAACATGAACCTTACTTGACTGCAGCAAAGACATTATCACCAACTTGTGAAATCACACAACCCTTCTTAGCTTCATTTGCACCAACCCACACTGGGAGCTCATCTGGCACATCCCTATTGATGAAAAAGTACACACAAAATAGTCAGGCTGTGTCCATTTCTCCTATTTCAAAGTAAAACTAAATTTGCCTCCTCACCATGCTGCTATCTCCTTCAGAAACCTATCAAGAAATGCCCTTAGATCTAAAGCTCAAAAATCTTACAGCAAGCCTTGAAAAGAGCTTGCATCCATACATGCAGAGAGAATACACATCCCCTTTTGGTAATTTGATTTTGTTCCCAGTATCATGGCAAAAGTTAAAGATTAGTGAGTGAAGGTGCTCTGGATGGCTGGAGGAGGTAGATTATTGAATATTTAAATCTAGTCTTCAACACCTGCTCCTGTCATCTTTTTTAATAGAAAGATGAAGCTATGTGTTAATATCTTGCTACAAAAAAAGAAAGATTCCTGTTTGGTGATAGAGCACAAGTTATGTTTCATGGAAAGAGAACAAATGCTATGCATAGCTGTAGTGGAGCAAGAGCACACAGGAAATAAAATACCTGAAATATCCCATGTGATACTGTGTTCTGCTATCCCCAACAAGTATAGTCTGAAATTCTGGGGGATCATAGAAGAATCTCCAATGAAGATTGAAGTTCACATCTGTTGATTTTACTTTTTTGTGTTTTCCAGCAATAATATCATATGGTCCAACCAGCTTAAGTCCAACACTTGACACAAGTGCATCTGAAAAGCAAACCATTAACCAGGTGCATCTCTAGACTGGGAAGTTCCAGTGTTGTACAAGTACTAAAAGTTTCCATAAATTCAGTAAAACACTATTCATTAGACAAGGAAAGCCAAGACATTGTTTTGTCCAGACAGCTTCCATTCAAGAGTTATTACCCTTCTAATAAAAAGCAGCCATCAACAGTGCAATGTCTGGATGGAGATCGGTGCTGAGTGGTGTCCCTCAGGGCTCTGTACTGGGACTGGTAGTGTTGAATATTAATCTTTAACTATTACACAACAGGATCAGTAAACCTCAGCAAGTGTGCAGATGACACCAAGCTGAGGGGTGCACATGACACTCCTGAAGGATGGGATGCCATCCTGGGGGACCTGGACAAGCTCAAGAATTTGGCCCATGGGAATCTCTTCAGGTTTAACAAGACCAGGTGGAAAGTTCTGCACCTGGTATCAACACAGGGGGGGATGAACAGATGGAGAGCAGCTCTGCCCAGAGGGATTGGGGGTGCTGGTGGGTGAGAGGCTGGACATGACCCAGCCATGGGCACTCCCAGCCCAGAAAGCCAAACGTGTCCTGGGCTGCATCCAAAGCAGCGTGGGCAGCAGGGCCAGGGAGGGGATTCTCCCCTCTGCTCACACCCCACCTTCAGGGCTGCATCCAGCTCCAGGGTCATGGACCTGCTGGAGCAGGTCCAGAGCAGGGTCAGGAAGATGATCAGAGGTCTAGAGCATTCCCTTATAAAGACGGGCTGAGAGGGTTGGGGTTGTTCATTCTGGAGAAGAAAATGCCCCAGGGACTATACTGCAGCCTTTCAATACTTCAGGTATTGAAGTTAAGTACAAACATTTTAGCAGGGCCCGTAGCAAGAGGGCAAGGGGTAATGGGTTTTAACTAAAACAGGACAGATTCAGATTAAATGTAGAAAAAAATGCCTTATAATGCAGATGGTGAAACACCAGAACAGGCTGCCCAGAGACATGGTGGGTGACCCAGAAACATTTAAGGCTGAGCTGGACTCAGCTCTAAACAACCTGGCTCTGTTGAAAATGTCCCTGCTCATTGTAGGGGGTTTGACCAGATCACCTTTAAAGGTCCCTTCCAACCCAAACCATTTTATGACTCTGAAAGATACTGTCAATTTCTAGAGCACACAGGGATGCCAATTCTGTTATATAACAAATTTGGAGAGGTTAGAGTCCAGATTTAGTAGTGCTTACAACTGAGTTAAAGTCTTTTCACCCTCTCACCCCACCAATGAGGCTGTGGGTGCACAAGAAGCTCAGAGGGGATGCAGCTGGGACATCTAATCCCAGCTGACCAAAGGGATATTCCATGGCATATGGCATCATGCTCAGCATGACAAAGACTTGCTTTCTTGGAGATGGCTGAACACCTGCCTGCACATGGGAGATGCTGAATTAATTCCTTGTTTTGCTTTGCTCGTGGCTTTTGCTTTCCCTATTAAACTGCCTTTAGCTCAACCCACACACTTTCTCACCTTCACCCTTTTGATTCTCTCTCCTGCCTCACCAAGGCAGAGTGAGCAAGTGCCTGTGTGGTGCTCAGTTGCTGACCGGGATTAAACTATGGCACATGAGGAAACTTGAGTTCCATACTAAATATTTCAAATGCACCTACAATAAAGGCAGATTTAGTCCACATTAGTCCCTTTACATTGCACATCTTCAGTAGCTACATTTTAGAAAGGTTGAAGTGTACATCTTGGTGATTATAGCCAGTGTTTTACTTTACACTCATGTAAACATCCTCTATCTCAACTGAAAAACTGAAGCTTCATTAAAATGCATCTGACCACCTTCAGTTTGCCTGCCTTCAGGCTGCTTTTGGGAGTGAAAGTTAGAAGATGCAAAATTTAAAACCTCACCACTTGGTTTCTCAGGATCTAGTTCCTCACAAAACTTCCAAAACTGGTAGAAGTCCTCAGGCAGTCTAAGCCGATAGAATGTTTCTGCTTCTTGGCAAAGACTATCAGGATTATCTGCCTGATTTGATCGTCTCTTCTTGACAGCTCCATTTTTTTCACTCTGTAGATTAAAAAAACACAAAATAAAAAACCAATCCAAAACAGAGTTTATTTAGTTGCTTTCTGTCAGCTCTACCAAAGGATTCAACAAAGCTTTTATATTAATGAAGGGAGAAGGATTAGATCCATTAGGACTTGCTTGCTAGTTAAAGCAGCATATCTAGAACATCTGTTCTGGACAGAACCCACTAAAAGTGCAGTTTGACAAATGCATTAAACATGTCTGAAGCAGCAAACTGGTACTTTGATATTAATGGGTCAATATAACCAACAGAAGTTAGTTAAGTCTGTTAGTTAATTAACCACAGGAAAAAGCAACCCCAAAGTTTAATCTAATTCTACATTGTTTTAAAATGACCATTTCCAATCACACTGCAGACTGTATACACTATATATGTTTTTCAGACAGATGAAAAGACTATTCTGCCATATCAAATCAAGTAATACAGCAAAAACCCTCTATTATTTTAGATAGAGGTCTCTACTATTTCAACTACTGTGCTATTCAACATCACTACTGCAGTTTTCAGTGCAGCATTTTAGAAGCAGCTTAAAGGTGAAGCTGCTTTTAGAAAATGATATAATGTGAACCGAGGCAGGCTAAGAAAAGATGCATACGGGCACACTCTACTGGGGCACTAGCCCCAACCACCCCATTCCCACACGTGGGAGTTGGTAAGAATCGCTACCTTTCCCCCCCCCCCCAACAGAAAGAATAAAATTTTAAAAAGGAAAAAAGAGAGGGTTTTGCAGCGGACACTTCATCTCTGAAGCACGGCTGCCGCCAGGTAAGCCGGGTCGCCTGTCCCCGTTCCCAGCCGGGGTGACGCCTCAAGCGCGGCGGCTCCGCGAGAAGCCCGGGTGAAGGAGCGGCTGCCGCGGGGCCCTGTGACTCTCCCCAGAGCCACGGGGCAAAGCAGACCGAGGGGCGAGGAGACAGAGGGCCGACAGACGCCACACGGCCCCCGCGCCGCCGCGGCCCCGGGAGGCGGCCGCCCCGCCCCACCTGCTCTCCGGCCGCTCCCGCCGCGCCGCGCGGCCTCCGCTTCCCGCCACCTGCCATGCGCTCCCGCCGCCCGCATCCCGCGCGCCCGCCGCCGTGACACGCCGCGCGCGCCGCGCCTGCGCAGCCCCGGAACCGGCCCCGCGCGGCGGCCGCGAGGGGCGCTGAGGGGGCGCGCGGGGCGGCGGCGGCGCTGAGGGGGCGCGCGGGGCGGGGCCGCGCCCCCGGCTGCGGCAGCGGCGACGAGGCGGGCGGAGGCGGCGCAGCTCACCCCGGATGGCGGATGCGGCTGGCGCTGGAGACAAGTCGGGAGCTCACCGCCATGTTCCCTCAGCGGTAGATACACTCTGTAGATATGCTTTCGAGGCGGATTTTTAAAAATCCTGGTTATATACACGTGCAAAATCCTGTAAAATGAGTTAGGGTGGTGTATTGGGATCAGACAATCAGAGGAAGAGATGACCTGAAATGTAATCATATCTTTCACAGATAAAGGCATAAGAGAGGAAGCAATACAGGTTTTCTGCACAAATTAAAAAAAAAGCCCCAATCCCCTAATCTTCTGCTTTAGCAATTGACAGCTGCCAGGAATGTAAAAGCAGCATCACAGCTTCCCTTCAGTGGCAGAACCGAGGCAGCCGCGTGTAACCAGCCGCAAATGGGACACGTTCCTCGGTTTCGAGCAGCCCATGATCACATTATGCAGCATCCGCTTACACTGCTCAAGCGCTTTGCATAGGAGGGGGCTGGAAAACCAGTGGCACAGGAGGCGGCAGTGGGAGGCTGGTTATATATAAACCTTTTTTGTTTCAGTAAGCGAGATCGCAGTGGTTCTATTTAAAGAAATATACTGTTGTTAACTACAGGAATTGGTGAACTCACAGTGCCTACCAGAAAGAAAGGTGCGTGTATGGCATAAATAAATACCGTGAGATCTTTTTATCCTGCAGTCCGTTAAGGTTGTAAATATTTCCTTTTTGTTAGCTCAGGTCTAGGAATAAACTGCAGTGTAATTCAACCACCTCACAGCTGTATGACTCACATAAAAGCTCGATGATGCTAAGGCAGGCTACACCATCCACTTTTAAGAGTTACATACAAGTCACAGGAAACTTTATCCTGACTGATGATGGTACTGCCTGTACGTAAAACGAGGTTTGCTATCATGTAGATGCAGAACAATATCTGCATCAAAGTCTCCTTTCTCAGATGGAAAAATTATTGTTTAAATCAGCATATCTGTTGTTTGCTTACCAAAATCCTGCATACACAAGGAAGGAATATTAAATTTCACATCCAAACCTTGTTTAAGGATTTACATTTCATTGCCTGAGGCTAAGCAGAAACGAGGCACAAAAGCTTATTAAGAAACCACAAACCTAATTTTCTTTCTGAAAAGTGTCAAGAGTACCAGCCTGAGGTTTCTTTGGGAAATGCTTTCTAATATTAGTATCACTCATAATTTCTAGTACACAAAACCTTAGCCATAGTGTAGGCTAGAGGAAATGTCACCCAAAAGAAAATCAAATAAATGAGGTGAGCATGAAAGCATCTACCTATACTTTGGATCAAGAAGAACAGCTTTTCAAAGTTTTCCACCTTCAAAGAGATTTACTTTGGCCTCTTACAATATTTTGCATTCCAGCATTGAAACAGATGCAATGTAAGCATCAAATAAATTTGTAGTGACCCCATTTTAGATATGCCAATACCTCACAAGGCACACCTATACTGGAAAGAATGCAAACTGACTAGAAAAATACTCCTGCAGTGACTTGATGCTAGTGCTAGGTGTCTAAAGCCTAACTTGGAGCAATGTTACCACTGAAGATACAGCTTATAAACTTTATTGATCAATGAATTTTTGAAATTCTTTTCTCCAAAGAAGACTCCAAGAGCACCTCTCTACTAGAGCAGCCAACAGTTTGGAAGTCACAGTGTCACACTATAACTAGGTTGGAAGAGCTCCAACACCATCAAGTCCAACCTATGCCCTAACACCTCAACTAGACCATGCCAAGTGCCACATCCAGTCTTTTTTAAAGATATCCAGGGATGGCGACTCCACGACCTCCCCAGGCAGAGCATTCCAATACTTCTTTACTCTTTCGTGAAAAGCTTCCTAATATCCAACCTGTATCTCTCCTGGCACAGCTTGAGACTGTGTCCTCTGGGCTGTCAGTTGCTGCCAGGAGAAAGGGACTGACCCCCACCTACAAACACCTTTCAGGGAGCTGTAGAGAGTGAAAAGGCCACCCCTGGGTCTCTTACACTTTCCAGGGAGGTATCCCAGCCACTAGATTATTGGTTAAGAGTACCAGTGTTTAGCCATATTTAAGATAAAATGTGATTTTTAAAATACTTTTGTGTGTGTATGTATATCATGCAACTCAATCTTTTTATAAGTACCTTCCAAAAATTTTGGAATGAGTACCTCAAAAGAAATAGGTAAGGAAATGCCCAGTTACTTTTTCCTGTCCTGTCAAGCTTGGAATATGAGGCAGGCAGCTCAATCCCATTAAGATCATGATAGTGGTTGTGTTCAGAAAAGTAACTTTGGCTGGATAGATAAAAAGAATATTTTTTAGTTTAGATGTATCTAGTCCCAGGTAGCAGCTGATGGGGTCTTTTCCAAACAGCAGTTTTGAACTCGAATCTAAAATATACACTTTAGATTCAATAAACTCTTTCAGTGTCTCCTCTTCAGTTGAGTCTACCCTCAGCTGTTCTTCACTGCAGTGAAGAAATAGATTGTAGGATTCCACTTTAGAGGCCACTAAACAAGAAACTCTAAGATACTGAACGTTCTGTGCACCATAGTAGTTTTTTCCTCTCTGTGAACAAGTGGTAACTCTCTCTGTATGAGAAGGAAGAACAAATTATTTGTAGGAGGATATGAAGTTCTGGACTTTAAAAGCATATATAACCTGACATTGGTATAAAAAGCATGTATAAGTTGACATTGGACATATTTTCATTCATTCTGGTAACAACCTGTAAGGATGTAAGAGGAAAGACTTTTTACAAAGAATAAATTACTACAGCAGAATTCATAATACAGTATTTTAAAGTTTTCTTTCTGTATGTGTACCACCAGACTTCTGAATCAGGATAAACTGAGATTATCTCAAGATAATTATCTGCAAAGTAGCTTTATCAAGCTCTCCAGTCATCAGTATGATTAGTCCCACTCTGAAGCAGGCCTAATTTCTTTTTGTTAGGATTGTTTTTGTTTTATTAATTTATAACAATACAGGAACATATTTTGTGAGAAGCCACAGAACTGAAATATGTTCCCTTGAAACAAAGCTTTTCAGACCTGCTTTCTCAAAATCTGTTGCAGATACTTCCTGTATATACACACATATATGTCCTGGTACATTTTATTTGCCTCTTTGCCTCTTCAGATTAGCAAGACTTTAGTGTTCTCTAAGTATTTTTCCTTTTCTATGTTCCTTTCCAAGATCATTGCTTAATATCCAAAGTTATCAAATTATGCCCCATGCTATGCAAAAAAAAAAAAAAAAAAAACAACCAAAAACAACTCAGTTCTCAATTTCAGAGTTTTATGGGTATTAAATATTGTAAAGAAAGTATTCATAATTCAAAAGCCAGAACAAAAAAAACCAAAAAACTTATCAGCTAGTAGGTACTAGAAAGAAGGAAAGAAGACTTGCAGGGTTGTTGAAATCAGATTTTTGCTTCCTCACTGCCATTCACTGACTCTTTCATGCTCAGAGATCATTGCTTTTCTCCCACCTCTTACAAGGTAAAGATTTGCTCACCTGTGAAAAACACCACAAGTAAATTAGGCTACACTAATCAAGATATTCTGTGCTGAGATGTTAGAGAACCTTTTAAGGACAGTGATCTCCAAGACAAGATATTTATCTAGTCTAGACTGCATTAGAAAATTAGATGGGATGCAATACATATGGTTCAGAAGCTGTTTTTCCTACCCTTCATCATATGCAGCTGATAGGTAACTGCTTATGGTACTAGTTTGAAACTAGGTAGTTTCAAAGAGTACCTGAGCAGCAAGGGATACATGTGTTCAGTCTCCTCAGTCACCACATCATACTGGTAACTAGACTCTGCAGTATAAATATAGATAATAGATTAATAGATATAGTCCTTTTGCTCAAAGAACTAGTTTGTGCCAAAATGATATTGCATTTCTCTTGACACAAGAGGGAGCCATTTAAATTCTTCTTATTAAAAAAGCAGTATAAAGAATGAAGACAAAAATACCTGAATACACAAATGGCCACATTGATGTCCTTTCAATGTGGACATCTTATTTCTGAGCCCTAGGTAATTTTGTCTTATTCTATGTAAACACAGTGTATCTGCTGGATTTTTCTGTGTGCAGCTATAACATTAAAGATGTACTGAACGCAGTGTGGCAGAAATGCAATGAAATTATGCTACTTTAAGATAGTTTTAACACTGCAGTTTATGTGATGGTTCTTAATATATTGCTTTACAACATTGCCAGCCTTGTTTTCAGGTTAAGCCTCACATAATCCTCAGATCACACAGAGCCTCTTGTTCCTTGGGTTATTAGCTTCTGAAGGGCAGCTCCACTTTTTCAGGTTCACTGAAGGACACATCCTTCCTTTCATTAAAATAAGGATGAGCAGGAGCTGTGGACACTTTTCAAGGTCAAAGCCAAGACTTGTCTCTGGGAGGGTGGGAGTGAGCAGCGCTGCAGCAGAGCACAAAGACACACAGTGCCTCTGCTGACTCATCACCTCACTGCTGCTTGTGCTGACAGGTTGTCCTGGATCCCTGCCAATTCTGCAAGGAAGGCTACATACACGAGGATAAAGTACGGGGGGAAGTCATAACTGGGAGAAAATTGATCAGGATACTGCAGGACACGTATTTCCTGAGACAGCCTAGAGGCTTCAGGACACTTTGTGTTGTGAATGTTTAAAAAGGAACATGGGTGAAGATTCACAGAAAGACTGTGTAAGGCTTGAAGTTAGATAAATATTTTAGAAGATAAATTAATATTATTTAGGCATCAATTCAGTGAACCTTGCAATAACTTGACAAGAGTATGAGCTGGCATCTTGATATACTGCTGTAATCCAGCATTTGAACCACTATTATTTAGATCTGGCAGCTAGCAGTAGGCTAAGATTTTATAGTGGCAGTAGTATTTTACTGCAAGCCCAACCCTTTCTTTCTACTCCAATTTGAATACAGGGAAGCCATTCTGATCACATGAATTACGAGTGCTTGGAACACAGAACATCTATGCTATTCTGTTGCATGGAATTACTTGTTATCCTGTGGTTGTACAGAACTGCAATTTATGTAGGACCATTTGCTGTAAGCACTGGTTAAGTTTTACAGATGGCCATAGATGTACTGTTACAAGTTGCCTGGTTTACTTGGAAGTACAGTGTGTTTGTATGTTTGAAGCACAGTGAGACACAATTCATCTGAATGCATTATCCCAGGAAGTTAGGAATGTTCCTGTAAGAATCTACTCCTATAAAAGGGCTGCTAATGTGAATACCTATCCAAAACAATGTTATCCCGTATGAAAATAAACTATAGGGTTAGTAAGTCTAATCCAGTTTTACTTCTGGTCAGATACTGAAGCCAGGATAGATTGAACCAGATAATCTAGGTACTATATTTTTTGGGGGGTTATATTTTTTGTCATATATAGGTATTCTGGTTCTTTTAATCTATAATTTCAACTTCAAACTCTTGCCTGCATATGTACAAACTACTGCATACGGGTAAGGAGGAAAAAAGGTATCAAGTCAAGTTGGTGCCACTGGGGGCAATAAATAAAAAAGGAAAGTTTTTGGTCTGATACATAAAAAGAAATCTAATAATTTTAAATCAATTATTACTTGGTAGGTACTCCTTTTGAGGTTTCATATTTCTGATATGCAAGAAGAATCACTAGATAACCGTGTGTTCCAGCAAGACAAACCCTTCATACATTGCTTTACCATTAGTAACTCCTAAGACTGCCATGTCTTTCATATTGTATTAGTACACACCACCTCCCAGTCTTCAGTGTCAGAACCTCAGAACCCTGTTTTCATGGGACAGTTTCTCACATCGAGAGCAACATTCTGCTGTAACTGGGTATTAGGGTGACAGTCAATACAAATAATATGCATCCCCTAAATTCTGGCTGCTGATATTAACATTTTAGCTAGTACATGTGCTTTGGCTTCCTCCCCCAACAATTAATGTAGTGAGGAGGTAGAAAATTGTGGCTCTGAGTCACTTCGGCTTAGGATAGAGTGAGTCAGGAACTCAGCAGCTCAGTTGGGAGAATTGATCATATTTTTTTTATCTGGATAACACAGAGAATTGCTGGCTATAACTGACAGGCAAGATTCTTCAGGGGCAGGGTAAATCCGGTTTTGTGTTTTAACATCCTGAGGGGCTGTAGTCTAGATTTGCCAATAAACCAATTGCATATCATAACTTTTGTAGCCATTATTGCTGTGAGAGTCCCTAAACTTGAGGATTGACTATATGGTTTATAGGGCAAACAATCCAATTATATTTAGCAACTTCTGTAAGAAACCTTTCTTCTTGTGTTTTTCTGGGCACCCTGACAACCACAAAACATTAAAAGGAACAAAAACTGGATTTAATGTGTCTTAAAGGCAGTACTGAAGTATAACATCAACTCTGGACTTGTGTTCATATTTAAAATTCGTCCCTCAGACCTGCTCAGATGTTTCCACTCCATATGGCTTCTAGTGTAGCAGTACAGTAAACTTCTGCTAGCTACTAACAAAATACCACATATTCTCACTGTGCCCATTCCCAGCTAACAGCTTCAGTGCCTAGGGCTGTGTAGCATTAGCACAGTCTGTTCCCAAATAAGTTACCCTTTCTGTCTATAAGCATGACTAATTAATTCAGGTGCAGCACTGGAGCTGCCGCAGCTCCACTCTTTCCAGTCTGGAACCAGTCAGCTGTGATGCTCTCCTGGAATTGCTATTCCATGCAATTGCACGACATAGGGAGCACTGGGAAAAACTCTTTTCTGTGATCCCATTCACCTTGCATCTGCCTTATTACTCTAAGCTACTATAAACAAGTGCCACAGCAGGAAAATCTGTCTAAAACCTTCACCCATGGTTACAGCATACACAAAGACAATGACTCTGACAGGCAGGCTTATGCCCAGTGTTGGGAAGCAACCCTTCTTTCACTGGGATGATGATGGGAGGTGGCAGAGCTTGGCATTTCCCCTTGATGCTGTAGTCTTGGGCTTTCTGCTCCTTTCACAGAGCTGAATCTGCTGTTAGTGCAGTAACCCAACTAGGAGAGATTCCACTGGGAAGCTGCAAACACAGTATGCCCAAAAGACATTTCACACCACAGGATGAGCCTGACAGGTTTCCTAAACTTCAAGGAGCTTACTTAATAATCCCAAAAGGTAATGAGTACTTCTTTCACAAAAGGATTTTGTCTTTAGCATCATCGCTGTTCCCTGTTGACATTTTGTAAATTTAAGCTTTGTCTCTGGTGAAATATACTACTTTTCACAAGCTACAAATGCTCATAGCTATTTTGGATATTCTTGAATATAATGAAACTGCATTTGATCACCTACTTATAGCAGTCTGATATCTTTTGCATGCCGCTAATTTAGCTACCAGCACAGTCCAAGCTTTAAGCACTCTTTTTTTTCATAATATTCTGACAGAAATACACAGGCATTGCCTTGGTCTTGTGAACTCACATGGCACTCCTCCTAGGGGCTCCTCAGGTAACAGTCACTAGTACTGGCTAACCAAGATGGCTTTAAAAAAAATACTGCATACCTCCCTCACAAAAAAAATCCTTAACATCCCAAAACTAAAAAATGTCCCCATCTAGCAACAGCCCATAAAACTCAATAAAACTCAAAAAGCAAACAAAACAAAAACAAAATAAAAATCACAAAACAAACCATACACACAAAAAGCCAAAGTTATCAAAAGCCTCATGCAGGACTACACAAATGCAAATCTTCACATCCAGAGAGATCCATTTTCCCGTTTAGAGACCAATAACTGCCTTAAGTTTATCAATTATATCTTTTTAAAAAAGCAGCAGAAGAACATTCGTGTTGCATTGGTGAAAAATTATAGGACAGTGTCTCTCTTCATCCCCTTTGCATGTTATTCTGTATTTACACAAGAAAACAATTTGATGATTACCTCTTCTATTTAAAAATATATTCTAAGCATAGGAACACTACATACAAGATGCCTAAGGGCACAAACAATTTTGTGTTTTGCTTAAAGCCAAATTGTTTCAGCTCTACCAAGTAACCCAGATCTTGCCAGTCAGGTCTCTTGCATTTGACTTTTTTTTTTAACATACTTTTTAGTACTTGATCTCAAGACAATTTAGTTAGTACCTCTGCTAATTAGCAGTTGTTGCTTTCTCAGCAAAAAGATAAATACACCAGCTATTGTAAGACAAGCTCCTTATTCTTCTACTTTTCTCAGAGCAAAAGGGAATAAAACCCTCTTATTAAATTACACATACCATCAGATTAAGAAAACAAACCACTCACAATGAAAATTCTTACCATTTCAGGTCTCCTGAAAAAAAACCACCCAAAAACCCACCAAGCCCAAAGTAGGCCAAAAAGCTGCTACTCTTTGAAAAAAGCTGTAGGCTTTCTTACTAGGAGGCTTGTTCTCTTATATAGCATGCTCTTACCAAGGTATCAGCACTGGCTGTGGGCTTGCAGGGTCTCAGCTGTACCTGCTTCCTGGCTATTTAACCCCTGTCTTTCTGGTCCCAGTTTTCAACAGATCTAAATGCAAAAAAATGCTTAAGCTTTTAGGTTGTTTAGTTAGACATAGCTTAAAGTATTTGTAGTACTCCACAAAACAACAAAACATAACTGCTTTTCTCCTGCATAATTTCTTATTTTTTCTCTTAATTGTTCAATTTTCATTTTTTAATTACCTAGTCTCCCATTTGTTGCCTATCAGAAGAGATAACAGGTGTAAAAGTTCATCTGAAAAAGAAAAGGAGGAAGCTAGGCAGGGACCTCAGAAAATGCATTCATTTATATGGTAGTTACAACTCTCTGGTTTTGTTTTGTTACAGTGACAAGGGTGGCTTAAAAGAATAGCAAAACTTCTTACATTGATTTATCAGTCAAATAATTCTGTATAACTAGAGGGAGCTAATTAAAGAGGAGGACTGAAGACCAGCAAATGGGATGGATGTTGCAAGAAGGGTTTGTGGAAACTCTTGTTGAATTACTGCTAATTGTGCTTTCACTGTAATTGGACCATGGTGCATTAATAGTAAAGAAAAAAAATCTTGGATTTTACTAAAATATTCTAAATCCCACTCCTTTTTAGTGCAAACTTTTAAAAGTCTCTGTCTCTTCAGAGTGTCACCCACCCACTTAAACACCTAAATATACCACTTAAGCACTGCTGATTTTTTCAAATTGGTATCTGTTAGGTGCTCAGTTTCTGTTGTATTTTCAAGTCTACACAATGTCATAAGACTTCCCAGAAAAGTGCATTGTGTTACAATAGTTAATTCTAACATATTTCAAGACATTATATTATATACTTTACTGTATGTGAGCATTGTGATCAGTAATTATTTTAATTATCTAAGAAAGAATGTGCAGGCACCTGTACTTCTAAAAGGGTCTGGCTAGACCCATTGTTCAGTCCTACAAAGTGCTGTGGCTTTCAGCCAACCAGTTGGCATTAAGGCATTGAATGAAATAGGCTTTGTCTAACACCTTGGTAATACATAACTATGGAATAACATCTAAGAAACCCTGTAGAAAAGCCTTTTCTGTCTCTGTCTTCTTAAAGAAAAGGTCAACAGAATTTTTTTCATAGAATTTTTTGTTGGAAGGACCTTCAATATCACATAGTTCCAGTCCCCCCTGCCATGGTCAGACACCTTCCCAGGTGACAAGCCTAGTGACTTGACAAGGCCAGGTGACTAAAAACCTGTCCAACCTGGCCTTGAACACTTCCAGACATGGGGCATCCACAGCATTTCTAGGCAGCCTGTGCCTGTGATCACCACCCTCAGACTAAAGAATTTCTTCCTATACCAAATGTAAACCTACTTTCTGTCTGTTTGAAGCCCTTCTCTGTCATACTATCACAACATGCCCATGTAAAAGGTTCCTCTCTCTGTCATCTTCATGGACTTCCTCTGAACTTGCTCCAACAGACATGGACCTGTTCTTATGCTGAAGACCCCAGAGCTGGATGCAGCACTCCAGATGGTGTTTCAGAAGAATGAAACTGGCAGAACCACCTCCCTTGACCTGCTGACCACTCTGCTTTTGATGAAGCCCACAATGTGATTGGCCTTCTGGGGTGCAAGCACATATTCACAAGCAAGCACAAGGTCATGTCAAGCTTCTCATTCACAAACACTCCCAAGTCCTTTTCCTCTGGGTGCTCTCAATCCATTCTTGCCCAGCCTGTACTTGTGCTTCGAATTGCCCCAACCCAGGTGCAGGACCTTGCAGTTGGCCCTGTTGAACTTTGTGGGGCTCTCATGGGCCTACCTTTCAAGCTTGTCCAAGGTGCTTCTGGATACTATTCCTTCCCTCCAGCCTGTCAACTGCAGCACACAGCTTGGTGTCACAAGCAAATTTGCTGAGTGTGTGCTCCATAGAGCATCCCATAGAGCAGGCAAGGACTCCAGTGCAAAACAAGCTCCATGCTCAGTTAGTTATGTGAGGGGTGACCATCTGCTAGAGTCATAAGAAAATGACACAAAATTTAATTTGTACTCTGTAATAAGCTATCGTTTAACTTTCCCGTTATCTTCTCTCATATTCACACCATTAATATATTAGCTTTGTTCTGTGATATGACTAATGTTCCTCCTTTTCAACTCTCCCCCTGAAAGTATATCTTTGCGACATTTAAGTTAACATTCTATGTAAAATAGTTTTGATTTTGCTTCATTTTTGGGGAAAAATATTTTAAAATACAGAATAAATCAAATAAACCAGCATAAGGATAATTTGAAAAAGGCAGGATTATTAAATAGTTATTATGATGTGTACATACACCTGGAAACAGATATAAAGCACAAAGTGCCATTGTCATCATCCTACTGCTGATGGCACACTCATCATCTTAGTATAACCTGATATTGGTAAGCAAGTGATTTGTAGTATGAGATGAAAACCCAAGATGTCAAGAAAATGGAGAGTTTTGTCGTGAGAGATGTTAAGAATTAAAATAATTTTTTAAAAATCTCTATTTTTGTTTCTTTAAAATGAGGAAAGGTGATTTAACCACATAACTACTAACAGTAACAGGAGACAAGCAGTTTAATTTCCGTAAATCAGAAAGAGCATTAACCTCTTGCAGTTTCTTCTTTTCTGATATGGCTGCATTGCTGACTAAGAATAATACTTACCAGCAATTCTTAAATCAGTCTATAATCGCAAGATTAATTAGTGTAATGATTTGGTTCTTTATTAATTAAGCAATTTGTAGCTAATTGCTGACTCCTTGCGTTTCTCAGAAATCCTTTTCCAGGATGGTGCTTTCTTTCTGCCTCTATGATATTGCCTTTAGAGGGATACAGCAAAGCTGCTGAATGAGTCCATGTGCTTTTTCAAAAAAGGAGGTAAATTACATGGTATTTGGCACTTCTTACATACATGTAGTTGGTGCATGTGATCTTATTTCCATGCAATTCACTTATTTCCTCCCTTCTATTCAGTCCTGACAACATCTTTGGATTTCACTGAATTGTTCTACTAGTGAAAAGTGGATTTCACTTTGTAGGAGCCTTAATCCAGTGGAGAATACAACGTGGCTAAAGAAGTTGGGAATCCCTTGTGAGTATCCTTCAGAATAGATAGAATAAGATAGAAAGTGAAAATTCATTGCATCTGGCTTTGAACCAGAATGTGCTCATTTAAACAAATGGCTTTACTTGGTGGCCGTTGCGACCAACAAAAGTTTTCATGGAAACCTTGACAGGATAATAACTACCGGACAGAGCCATAAGGCCATAGAGACTGTGTAATCAGGTGGCCATTTATTCTGGAACAGGTGGGTTTCTGTCACGAGACAGAAAGGAGGCTAGAATCGGTTGATTTAAGTGAATCTGCTGTAGTAGGACCCAGCAAAGAGATACAGACATTTTTTCTTGTCTATCAAAGACAATTACTGCATGGCACTTTGGTTTATTCACTGGTAAAAATATTCTAAAGCTGTTTAGAAGAGCCCAAGTGTGGATGCTAAAGAAGATTTTGTTCCAGAAGTCAATTTTGCTCAAAGTTCTCCTCCCTTCCACATTGTCTGCACTTTTGTTGTAATTACCATGATTGTGTTCTTTCCTGTTAGACTGGATATCTGGGTATTGCACTGCATTACACAGTGTGCACATAACCAAAGTGCCAATTACACCACTTGAGATAAGTGTCATCCTGTACAAGAAGAATGTGCTTAATTGGTCTTGTTTAATTTGAGCATTTCACAGTGCAAATGCAAAGGGCTAAAATAATCACACAATTGCAGTTGAAAATGTTTAAAAAGTACTTGAAGTACTTTTGTTAAACGGATGATTGGGAATCTTATCCAGTCCTCTGAGTCATACTACTCTGGTTATCCAGGAATTCAGAATTCAGGCTAAACTTGCATACTTCCATCTAGTATTTTGAGCAGTTTCCTGAATTCATCCTGTTTTTATGTAGTTACTACAAGAGAAAGAAAAAGGGAACCAAAAAAAGGCTTTTTTTTTTTCAAACTGGCTACTGGGACTCTGAATCTCTCCAGGATCATGGTTTGCCCTTTAAAGCTATATACCGTAACCATTCAGAAGCATCCACTTATTTACTCTGGCATCGTGTTGGAGACAGTTGTGTCTTAGATTGTAGACATTCCTTACAGGATGGTTAAAAATAAAATTGCAGTTCAAACTGGCTCTCTCTGAGTTTCAAAACTGTCATGAAAGCAATCTGTTCACACAGTACTGCTATACAGCAGGACTGGATGCAATCAGGATGTGAAAAAGGGTGCTATTGAACAGCACATCACATCCATTGTAATATGACATGGAGAGCACATCATTCTGTGCAGAGCAAATGGGATTGAGCATGAGCTGTAGCTCCTTTATGTGCCCCCTGGTAAATATGTCCTTCCTGTGAAAGCAAAAATGCTAAAAATATATAGGGCTTCCGAAAGAATGGACTTTGCTATTTGGTCTTCAAAGTTAATTTATGCAATTATTTATGCTTATGCAAGTTTGGTCAAATATCTGCGTACATGAGGCAAATCAGTGGATCCAGTCAAGTGGTTGGTACTCTGTAAAGCTTCCTAAATAATATTCCTTTAAACAGATACTTACTGAATGGAAAAAAAATCATGTATGAACAGAAAATAATGGAGTGCAGGGTCATTTTTGCACAGGTGTTGAGGAAGATTGAAAAGACAGTCTGCATTTACTTCTGTAAGTAATTTTTCTGCAGAGAGTAAAGATTCATGAAACAATCTCTGTGATGGTTGAGTGTAAGGTAACTCTGCAACCACAACC
The DNA here is from genome assembly GCA_034336665.1 of Luscinia megarhynchos. Lineage (NCBI taxonomy): Eukaryota > Metazoa > Chordata > Aves > Passeriformes > Muscicapidae > Luscinia > Luscinia megarhynchos. Next base: position 36,929,680 of record CM067566.1, on the reverse strand, counting down.
GTGGTTGTTCCTCTTTTGAGAACGTTGGTCTGCGTACAGATGTGTTTGTATCTCTGAAGAGAGCAAAGTCCAACAGAGTGTCTAAAGCATCTGTAAAAGCCCTAGATATTTACATAATCAAATTAAAATCTAAGTCTTGACTTCACCTACAAATGGATTGGATTCCTGCTGTTTGGCCTTAACTCAGAATCAATTTAGAGTCTGTTTTTTGCTATCCTTACTCAAATGCATGCCCCTTAGAGGACAAACCATTTAGAGTTGGTGAGGTGATGTTCTCATCAGAGCATTAAAAATAGTTCAATACAGTATTTAGTCCTGCACATGAAAGGTTTAGGTGTTAGAATGGATGATTGTTTCAGGTTAAAAACCTATTTAAAGTCTGCTTTGTATCTGAATGAGCTAAAAGCAGGTATGTCTGCTATATAAGTTGTGGTAATAGCCCAGACATGAAACAAGTGTCTCCCAAGACAGATCCAGCAACTGAATGACTCTAACTGCAGCATAATTCACTAATGTGAGCAGAATAGCAGTTCACAGTCATATAATGACTGAAGCATTACTGTGGAAATCTATACTGCTATTTCTACTACAAACCTGTGCTGGTTTGCATGTCTTAAAGAGACTCTGTACTTTTGGAATGTTGTTCTATCTGTATTCACTATTGTATTTTTGACCTTCAACATTTAAAAAAAATGTAAGGGATAGCCTTACGATTTGTTTTCCAAAAAAAGTACCATGTAGAATGTTGGCCTGAGACAATTTCATATCTATTTACAAACTGGGAAAGAATTATAATTATCATTTTTCTGAGTGTTGGGAGAGAATGAAGAAAACATGTTGTTTGAGTTTACATTTTAGTCATTGCAGTTGTGACACTTCTGCATAAATGGGTCAAAATTATTAGGGTGATAAGAAAGAAATGCTTAAAATGTGTTTCACAGCACTAAGTCCTAGACTGTAGCCTGTCAGTTTATTGCAGGAAATCAGTTGCTGTCTTATAGAGATCAGGATTTTATATTACCTATGTTATCTTTACAATGATTTCAAGAAAAACTTATGATGGACTGGAAATGTAAATAAATTTGCATAATTGATTGTCTGTTTGTGCAAAGGCTTTATGTATTTGTGTCTTCCGTCAGTATTTTTGTAGAGGAAATCTCTTTTGTTTATTTGTGTCTTGCAAAACTTGATTGTGTTTGTAAAAATTCACATGGCTCTTTTCTGGCATATGGTAACTGAATAGAATTTACATAAATTCAAATTTTACTCAGGCTCTCCAACACTTTCTAATTCCCTGTCTTAGTTTCTGGTGACCACTCTTCTAGGAAGAGTTGTCCTTTTGGCTCATGGAGTTAGATACAGGAATGAGGAAGCACTGCAGGAGTATTCTGTGGGAGTTGATGCTAAAGAAATATGTCTCAAGGAGTGATACAGCTTACTTCATATTTGTTGAACTCCCTATCAGTAGGAAAGCTGTGATTTTGTTCAGTCTTAAAATATCATATGTTGTCATATTTGAAATATGATATTCATCTCACAGAGGCTAGCTTTTGCTAAATTAAATTCATACTACTGGAGCAGCTCTGAATTATGATGTACTGTCAAAAGATTCTGTCACTGTCAATATCCAAAAAAAGCTATGCTAAGATTTTATTCTTTCTGCAGCAGTAACTTAATGGTGGTCCCTGAATTCAATATTGCCAATGGAAATTGCTAGCAATGTAGCCTTAGGCTTTGACACTTTAGTTATCTGAGACATGGATATTCTGAGCTTTAATCAGTATCTAAGGAATTTATGAATATTCATAAATTATTAAGCTAAATACTTCCCCAAAAGTAGAGTAGTGGGAGAAATAGATACTTCTATTGCTGCTTTTCCTGTTTTGTTTTAGTCCTTACCATTTCTGAATTGTAGAAATAAATGTTGACTCCAGTCACAGTAAAAATCATCTTGCTTGGTTGTCTTGTATGCCAGCAGTCAGGTCCTCTTCCCATGGACTGTGCTCTTGCAACACACCTGGTCCATACTAGATGGGAAATAAATCTCATTCAAGGTTAAAAGTCTGATGAAAAAATGTGTTTTTACAATAGCATTAGGTAAAATTTCACTTTTTCTTTTAACTTCATTTATTCTAGAGCTTCTTATCTTCACATTTTCCTTTCAATCCCTTGATTACATTTACAGTGTCAAGATCCATATGACAATGTCCCTTTCTGTCTGCAAACCAGATTCTGTAGCTACGAGCATATGCAATAAATTTGATCAGTCCAAGTGCCTTTGGATCCCTGATATGAATGATCTTTGCCCATTTATAATTGGTCATTTGAAAGCAGGCTATGAAATTGTGTCTTTTGGAATCTGTTAGTAACATACTGTTGCCACTCTCATCATTCCTTTTTCTATATGATGGCTCACGGCATAACTGGCATTTCATAGGTACTTAGTTTCTCAACCTGAGTCCAGCAACTCTGTCTATACTGATGAATTCCCTTTTTTAGACTCTCATAGTGTTAGTAGCTCTTACAACTCACCAGTTCTAGATATTCGGCTTATTGATATGTCTTGGGAAGTGATACTTTTCAGTCTTGTGTGCTTATCATCTTTCTACTGTGACAAAAAGTATTTGTGTTCCTTTTATATAGCAATACTAAGGCAGTCATGCAAAAGTTCTCTGAATTCACTTCCACAATACATCAATAAAATTATTTTAGCATTACCATGTATTATCACTGTACATTGTATAATTGTGCATTTACACTGGCCAGAGAAATATATGTGTGTGTGTGTGTGTGTACATAATACGTATGACAGAAATTTTATATTTCTGAGTTAGAAGTAGCAGGATAGTAATCCACAATTTCAAACATTGATTCTGTTAAGTTTCCCATGATTAGGAAATAGTCCCTGAATTGGAAGGCCAGGTTAAGCACGTTTAGGTTTCTGATGCCAGGAGAGGGAGGAATATTCTGTGATTGTCTTCCAGACCATTCCCTTAAACATCTTCCTCCTTGGAAACAAAACACAGAAAATGAGTAATGCTTATGCTGGTGTGGACCCAGGCACATGCACTTGTACCCAGGGAATAACAGATGCTCTCAGATCCCATGATAGAGGCAGAACCACAAAGGCTGGAACAGATTTAGAGTAATAAAAAATGTATTCTGCATCTGTAACAGATTATCTGTAAGAAAGCATGTTCCTCAAGTAGCTGATTTTTATTTTTTCTTAAAAAAAGTTAAATAGTTTTATTTGTAAATCATATTCTGGCAATACATGGAAATTAGACTAATTTCATTTGCCTTTTTATTCCCTCTTTCCTGATATTGAAAAGGCTGGATTATTTTCATCAGTAAAGATTGTAAAAGGTGCTGGTGAAACCTTGCAAATGACCTTTGAATTTACACAGATTGTAATTTAGTTTTGTTGCCATTAGGTATTGTTACTGCGTTTTTTTATGTCATCTAGCTTTCTGTTCAGTGAGCTAAGAGCAGCCCTCGAAAGAGCTGGCCTTCACACAAAACTTACTTGTTTCAAAGTGTTGTAATTTTGGCTTTTGTCACCAAGCTATAGAAAACAGTAATTGATGAAATGTATGTGTGTTCATTCAATGAGATGATTTGAAATAAACTGACTTCTGGGTGGGGGGAAGAAACAGTGTTAAATGTCAACTAGTGAGAGGTACTCCTTTATCTCACTTAGTTGACCAGTCAAGTGAAGTTGTAGGAACAACACAGTTAATTCTTTCATAGCTGCACCAGCTATGATGCCAAGCATAGTCCATAATTTCTCCTGTAAGATGGAGCATGTGCATATGTATGGATTAAATGTTGAATAGTCATAGGAAAATAGGAAGAGGACTGAAATGATCTTTGTGTCACTAGGTTTAGCCTCCAGCTGTTTTCAGAAATCATATCATAGAAGATATTAGAGTCCCTTTAATGGACAACTTAAGATGCATTAAGTGATATTTCTAGGGCTCACTACTTTTGTTGGAAGGCTTTTGCAAAAATGCATTTTACTGATTAAATGAGGAGCCTCTTCCTAATTCTGGCCTAGGTATTTGTGGCCATTATGAATCCATTTGTCTTTTTGCCAGTATTCTTTAGCCTAGATTGATTTCTCCTTGCTGATGCTCTGCTACCTGATGTTATGGTGGGTTGACTCTGACTGGATGCCAGGTGCCCACCAAGGTGCTCTGCCACTCCTCTCATCAGCTGGGCAGGGAGAGAAAATATAATGAAAAGCTCATGGGCAGGGAGAAATCAGTCACCAACTAATGTCAAAGACAAAACAGACTCGACTTGGGGAAATTAATTTATTGCCGAAAATATCAGTAGAATAATGAGAAATCTTGCTAAATCTTAAAACACCTCTCCCAAACCCCCCTATCTTCTTGGCCTCACCTTCGCTCCCCATTTTCTTTACTTCTCCCCTCAAAACAGTGCAGGGGGACAAGGAGTGGAGTGTGTGGCTGCTCCTCACATTCTTTACCTCCTCTGCTGTGAGATCTCTCCTAGGAGAAGGCCCTCCTTGATCATCTCCAATGTGAGTTCTTCCCATGGACTTCAGTTCTTCACGAACTTCTCCAACATGAATCTCTTCCATGGGGTGTAGTCCTTCAGGAGCTGTCTGCTCCAGTGTGGGTCCCCCACGGGGTTACAAGTGCTCCCAGCAAAACTCCTTAAGTGTGGCTGCCTCTCTCCATGGGTTCACAGGTCCTGACAGAAGCCTGCTTCCCAAGGGACCACAGCCTCCTTTGGGCATCCTCTTGCTCTGATGTCGGGTTTTCCATGGTCTTACAAGTGGATCTTTGCTCCACTGTGGACCTCCACGGATTTTAGGGGCCCAGCTGCCTTACTACTCTCTTCATCACCGTTTGCAGAGGAACCTCAGCTCTGGCACCTAGACCACTGCCACACCATCCTTCTCGACTGCAGAGCTGCTCTCTCTGGCTGCTGTTTTTTTCTGCAGATGTGTTTTCTTCCCTTCTTAAATCTGTTATCCCATATGCTAACACCATTGCTGGTGGGCTACTGGCCTGTCTGTCTTGGAGTTGGCTGGTCTTGGCTCTGTTGGACATGGAGAAAGCTTCTGGCAGTCTCTCACCACCCTTGTAGCCCTACCACTATTAAAATCTTTCTCTGCAAGCTCAATGCATATGTGGTATCATAATTTGCTTAATTTTATTTTTCCCAGTGTAAGTATGTCAGTGTCTCTAAGTCTTCCCTCCAAAGACAGAGAAACTGTCTATTCCTTTGATTATCTTTGAAGAATTCTCTCCACCTGATCCAGTTTGTATCTTTTTTAACAAGGATGTTTAGAAGTATAGACTGCATTTGTGCTGCAACACCAAAAGTGCTTTATACAAATATAATTTATACTTTCTTTTCTTTGCTGTAAATAGTTTTCCTGATGCATCATTTTAGTTGTCTTTTTCAAAGCTGTATCAAATGGGTGTCTTGGGTATCCTATGATGGCCATTCTTTTTCTATACTGCCTCCAGTTGTCTGTATTTCATAGCAGCCCTCAAGTGCATAACATTGTGTTTTGCAGTATTAAAATTTAATCTAGTTTATATTACTTCAGTCCTCAAGGTCATAGAGCTCTTTCTGTATGATATTCTAGTCCTCAGACAAGACTGTTGCTGCCTTACAGTTTTACAGAAGCAAAGAGTAATTAATACATGTAATTTTTTGTGTCCAGATCATCAGTGAAAATATTAAGAAAAGTCTCATTCTCAAATGGATCATTGAAGATCTCCTTTAAGACTTGCCCCTCAAATGAGTAGTTCTACTTACAGTACATATCACTATGTTCTGTTGAGGCCACTTCTTACCTAACTTGCACTTCTTGTGCTCATTCCCTTCATCATGTCCAAGTAATATTCTGTGCAGAGCAAGTCAGTGCTGAAAGTAATCGTGTTCCTTGGCGGTGTATGCTTATCTTTTCAATACATTTCTGAAGTACAGATGTAACCTTGTCCAATTCCATTGGTTCTATTTAAAATACTCTTAAGTTATTTAGGGAAAAAAACAGCAAAATCATTTTCTGGTAGAGATCAAGGAAACAGCTAATAGATCTTTTTCTCTGTGTGTGTATCTATCAGAGTGAGTATGTGGGTACAGAGAATGATGGGGGCAGACTTCCATGTTGGAATTGTTGGTGTATTGCCCAGAGTCTGAGCCTTTAGGAGCCCTAGCCATGTGTCTGTGCAGCTGTCTTCATCGTCATCAGATTCATGTGACATCTACTCCTTGTTTTCTCAACACTGATATTTAGGAAAATCATTGTGCTTCCATGGCTTTATGCCATTGAAAACAGAGTATTTTTTCCGTTTTAATATTTCCAAATATTTATATGGGATCACCTAGAGCCTAAAGATAATATCTTTTGATAGTGTTTTAGTGTAAGCAATATTTTAATAGTACTCCATTTCTTGTACCTGTGATATATTGCCTAAGTCCATGACACTCAAGCTCAGTTTGTCCATTCACAAAGGTTTATTATTTTCCCTCCATATTATATGAGACTGACTACAAGCAAAGGTGCAAGCCATGGTTGGCCTGATCCCAGGAGAATGTTCATAATTAGATGATAATGTTGCTTTGTGGGTTTGTCCTCATTTCACTGGACATCTCTTCTGGTGCAAAGTAGTTCCCTAACACCATGGCAGACAGCAGTCCAATGGTGTTTTGGTTCTTACCATATGCATCAGTCTTTCACGTAACTTTCATATGCTTAAATTAATTACTCTCATTCTGTGTGAGCCAATATAATCTTCAGTCAGATGGTGATTCCAAAGTCTGATCACCGTGTCTCTCCTTCTAAAGAGAACTAATTTACATTTAACACAATACTGTACTGAAAAGATATTTTTTGTCTCATCTATATTCAATGTCAAATCTGTTCTTTTCAAATGGAGATGGAGAGATGATCCTATGAACTACTGCAAACCTACAAATGCTTTTGGTAGCAGTAGGAGCTGGCACCATTCAGGAACCCACCTGCATTCTAAAAGTTAAGATTAATGGGAAGCTTGTTCAAAATTTTATTGACTGGCCGTTGGAGCCAGCTAGACCACCAGCATAGATCCTATAAAAACCTTTTCCCCCACAAAAGAAAATGCCCTATCCTAAAATGGAGCTACTCTGATGTCCATTCACTTTTAGCATTTCTCTATTTCTGTCTTGTGTAATCACTCTTATTCAAAAGCTTTCTTTCATATTCTAATTCTGAAATGCCAAAGGAACCCTCATCTCAGATGAGGTCTTTAAGGGCTATTGATAATGCACATAACCTTTTCCAGCACCAAGATTTGAACCTAAAGTTAGCAGAAAAAGGCAGGAGCTGAAATTAATGTTTTTACCAGTGACTGTAATTAGCCAATAGAGCAGCTTCTGGTAGGAGTAGCTGATCCACAGTCATTAAAATGTCAAAGACTTACTGTGTTTTTGTTTGTTTCCTTGTATTTAATGTGAGCCATATGGCAATGAACAATACTTCATTTTGAGTATCCAAGAAGGGGAAATCTTATTAACAAAAGCTTTATAGTAGCATGTGTGAAAGAGGGCTTTCATTATACTTGTAGGGTTAATTTATATGGGGTAATGTTTGGTCTCAGTTAATCCATCTGTCCAACATTTTAACAATATTTTAATGAAACTTTGAGCCAGATGTCAATGTGGAAAGTGTTGCCTGTTTTAACCACTGATTTTCAGTAAAGTATTGAGGAATGAAAAACTGAAAACGTAACTCTAAAAAGGGAGAATTACAATGATCCTCATTGATTTTAACAGGGTCAGCATTTTATGGGACTTTTATATTTCTACAGAAGTAGCAAAATAAAAATTGATACATATTGCAGATTATCTTTAAGCATATAAGAGGCAATTATTGTAAAACCTGCAATTCTCTCATGTGTAGTGGGTCATAATATTTTATAGTGTTTTATATTATATAACAAAAAAAGAAAGACTGCAAGAAAATGACCTATGTAAAATATAAATTTGTGTCTCAAGTCCTTCCTAATTCATAATAGTCACAAAACTGGTCCCACATCTGTCGTTGCTAAATGACAACTGAAATGATACTGATAATTTATAGCCCTTTAACCAAAGGTTTCCAGCAGATATTGGTCTATGTTCATTGCATAGTTTTTAACTGCATGGTGAATCATTCAATTGATTACTGCTGGTGAAGGATCTTAACAGGACTTGGACTTGGGTGATCTTTATGTCCTGATCAGCCTCCCGTTGGGCCTCTGTTTACACCTCTGTCCGTGGGTTTTGGAGCCTGATTTCAGCTTAGCCCAGGGCCTTCAGTTCCTGTCTGAGCCATTCCAGAGGACTGCTGGTTTCCAGCCAGCCACAGCCCTTCCAGGCCATGGGCTCTTTTGATGAAGACCCTACCATGAAGACTGCTTTCATGGCTAGACCTCAGACCTGCCTCATCACCAGGAATTTTCATGATGATCTGCACTCTTGGTTGAGCTTGGCTGCCATCTCTGGATCTGTCCTGCCCTGTTCACCTTGCCTTACTGTGGAGCTGGGCCCTGGGTGGCAAGACACCTGACCTGCTGGCTGGAAGTCATGCTTGGCTTCCACCTTCCCATCCCTTAGGGAGCAGCCAGACCTTACTGTACACTGCTGTATCTGTCTCCAGAAAGAGATAGAAAAACTTGGATTCAGCTTCTGTTCCAGTGGACAAAGGGATGTTGCTCATGGATGTTGGGATCACAGGTTGAATCAATCTCTGAAATGTTAAAAAGAAATCTGAGGCAGAGGAGTTCAGTTCTGGTAACTAAAAGATTTTGTTTAATGGTTAAATTCATGAGGCTGTGGTTAAGGAGTTTCTAAGGAGCTATGCTTGTTCATGGGCAGTACAGAATTGATTCTGTTTGGGACAGTACTTAGCAGACTTATAGGTAGCACTCATATCTATTGACAAACAAGAAGCTTTTATTGGGCTGTAATTTCTTAACTTTAGAATAGTTAGGTATCACCTAACTACCTCAAGTGGCTGGGTGGGCAGTTCCTGTATTCTTGATTTACTGAGTCTTTAAAATGTCACTGCTTTCAGACCTTTGAGTGCATTTATGGTCAGATAATGTTTTAGTTTCTGTGGCTTTTGGAGGCATGTAACTTTTACTTATCCTGCACAGCATTCCTATCCCACCCCCTCTCCTTATTATGTGAGTAACATTTTTTGTTATCAGACTGTTACATCTAGCAGTACATGACTCATGGCCCATTGCAGCTCAGTCAAATGTCACTGTTATGAATATATTGCAAGATGAGCCTGCCTTGCACATCTTTGGTGCAATATTTATTATTCAGCTCTTGCTGGAGTGAGTGGAAAGATACCCACAAGTCTGCAAAGACATTTGGAACAGGTCTGAGTCTGCCTTTAGTGTGCCTGACTACTGCACAAGAACAAAAGGCCTTTATCCTTGGTAGTCATCACTTTTATAACTTTCATGCAGTCACTACTGGTTGTTGCATCTAAGATGTTGCTTGGGGTGAATGAGCAGGAAAGGCCTTTGCAGGGTTTTACAAAGATGTTTATTTCAGCCACGCATGGATCCAGGGTTCAGAGAACAAAGGCCAGGCTTTTTGGGTGGGTGTAGGTTTTGTACATGGGATGAGCAGGCGGGAAGAGCCTCAGGGACTGATTACTAAGGGACACGGGGGCGCTACAGGGAAGGGCTAAGGCAAAGGACCAACAGGAAATTAGGGCGGGAGTGACTGAAAGGTTAACGGACAGGGAAAGGGCTTAGGCTTGACTTAGGGAACAGAACAGGGGTGCATTCCTTAGCTGGGAAAACTTCTCTGGATTTCCACAACTGGTGGCTAAGATGGAAGTGTAAGTGTACTCTCGTTGCAAGATTTTACACACCAAGGCCTCTGAAGAGCTGACAGATTTTCACATGGGCTACCAACCAGTTACATTAATAACACATCATTACTTCTGGAACAAGAGGGCTGTAGCAGAGGCCCACTGCGCAGTCACCTGTGATTATCTGCCTACCGGTCCTAATGTGAAAATTGCCAGCTGGTTCATGCACATCTCTAGAGCTTTGTGCATTCCTGCTACTTTCAACATAAAGAGCAATTTGCTCACCTTCCCAGTCTCTCCTTCCTTGCCTTTCTTTCTGAAATTTGCTTTAACCCTCATTAATGGCATTTAATTCCTGTTGTTTTGAGTTGTTTTGCTTGCCTAGGCCCACAGTTGGTTTTCCCCATATTCCCTTGTTCCCACTCTTTTGTGTCTCTCTGTCTATCTTCCTTTGTCAACACTTCGAATTCAATATCTTCACATCTGTAGCTATCTGGGAATAGTGGAAGACACCTGAACAGATGCACTTAGATGCCATTTCCTCAGTTCCTCAGATATTGTACTTTTTCATCTCTTGTCTTCCATGACCCTCAAGACTTACCTTTTTCTAAGGCACTTTAAAAAGCCCATGTTTTCTTAAGGTCTCAAAGTATTGCTATTACTCAATTATTAAGTAAAATTGTAGAGGCACTGATGTTTCCTTAAGAAAAATCCATGTGTATAATATCAGATGGGATAATCTGTGATATGCTAGTTGATTGATGACCTGGATGAAGGGATCAAGTTTACCAGTAGCAAATTTGCAGATGACATCAAGTTGGGTGGAAGTGTCAATCTGTTGTCGGAGGGCTCTGCAGAGGGATAGACTGGATAGATGAGCTGAATCCAAAAATATGAGGTTTAACAGATCAAGTGGTGAGTCCTGCACTTTGGCCACAGCAACCCCATGAAGCACTGCAGGTTGGGGACAAAGTGGCTGGACAGCAGTCAAGCAGAAAGGGACCTGGGGGTGTTGGATGACAGTGACTGAACACGAGCCAGCAGGGTGCCCACATGGCCAAGGAGACCAGCATCACTAAAGGTGCCTCTATTGGTAATAGTGAGGCCAGCAGGACCAGGGCAGGGATTCTTCCCCTGTACTTAGCACTGGTGAGGCCACATCTTGAGTCCTGTGCCCAGTTCTGGGCCCCCCAAACTAGGAAGGACATTGAGCTGCTGGAGTGTGTCCAGAGAAGGGCAATGGAGCACAAGCCCTATGAAGAACAACTGAGGGAGCTGGGGTTGTTTAGCCTGGAGGAGGCTCAGGGGAGTCCTTATCACACTCTACAAGTAACTAAAAGGAGGTTGTAGCTGGGGGAGGTAATTATTTTCTCCCAGGCACCCAGTGACAGGACAAGCGGACGCAATCTTAACCTGCACCCCAGGGGAGGTTTTGGCTGGACATCAGGAGAAATTCTTCAAGAGTGATTGGGCATTAGAATGGGATGCCCAGGGAGATGGTGGAGTCATGGTCCCTGGAAGTGTTGAACAAAAAATAGACTGTATGTGGGACTCACTGCTGTGATCTAGTTGACAAGGTAGTGTTAGGTCATAGGTTGGACTCAATGATCTCGAAGGTCTTTTCCAACCTAGGTGATTCTGTCTGCAATTCTGCGATTCTGTGATTCTGCGATTCTGCAATTCTGTGAGGATGAATAGGATCTGGGCTTGGTTTTCATGCAGCTTTGTTCCTTCTAGACAGGCCCAGCCTGACCACCTTTATATACAGTCAAAGAAATTCCATGCGCAAATTGTCATGAGCAATATGATTAAAATGTACCTTTTTAAAAGGTCCCAAGATTGTTTGATATGGTAACATTTGACCCATGCCAGTTTGCGTGGGCTCACTTGTTTGGCAGAGCTCCACAATAGCTGTGATATCCCAGCAGGTTTTTTCCTCAATATCACAGCAAAACAAGAATTCACTAGCTCAATTTTAAAGCAGGGGAAAGAAAACAACATAGAAAAATTAAAATTATTTGCAAGACAAATGATGCAAATGGTTGGAGCAGTCATGACACATATTTAATCCCTGCTTAAAATATTCTACTTCTAAAAAAGTAAAACTGGGTAATATTGATTTTATATTTTCTCTTTGGTCTGCATTTATTCATTTCTGCTGCAGGAAGGGGAAAATTCCCTTAAAATAGTATTTGCTGAAAATACATTGCTACAGCACAAATGAGTATTTTGAATCCATTGCTCCTAGCTAACTGGTGTACTTTGCTAAGCCTTGAAATTAACTAATTGATTCTTCAATAAAGCCAATGTGAATTAAAACTATCTCTGCAGAAATAAGTGGAAGGATAGGAAGATAAGAGTATGGAGAATGAGGTTCAACATCTCTGAAGGGAGGTGACATTTTTGTCTTAAAAGACTGTCAGCTCTTATAGTATTTAGGACTGATTCTCAGAAGACAAATGTCTAAAATTAAATGCTTCAGATTTGCAAGTGACAAATGAGTCATGGGTAGATGCAGAGAAAAGTAGAAAAACCAGCAATGACAGAATGTGGGTGTTAAGAATAATAATAAATAAATCTGAGATCGGAGAGCTGAATATTCATAACTAATCTAATTCTATTTCAGATTTTCAGAAAGCTGCTATTCAAATTCCATTAGTAGTTTTTCAACATCAGCAATCCCATATAAGTTGAATAACTCGTTATCCAAAAATAGAAAAATATTCAAGTTCAAACCTTGAAATCTATATGCATGTGAAAATCAGTAATTTTAAGAAATATTTTGCTTTTTGGAAGATCTTGTGTGTATCTCAGTTGTAATGGGTTCTGATTGTCCATGACTTTATAGCTATTTTTAAAAAAGTATTAAAAATAGTTTCATGGAGTGCATCTGTTCTACATTGTTTCTCCCAGAGCCTTAGCTTGATATTCACAGTACTCTCAATAAGATTAACTCACCCAGATATCTGGTTGCTTAGTCTGATACTAAGGTGTTAACAGCAAAATTTGTCATGTGAAACCATGGGATTGTATTCCAGTGCATATTTCTGCTCTTGAAAGGCTGTGTGTAACTGGCAGGCACGTCTCTAGGGAATCATCAAAGAGGATGCAGACAGGAGGGGTGATGGCAGCCATCTTTGCAAAGATGTCGCTCCCTGGGCTGAGAAGATGAAACACATGAACAAAGAAATTTCTACATGAATGCATCTTACTGCCCTGCAGTCAGGTTCCTGGCAGTCTTGAAAGATGTGCTTAATGAAATAACAGATAACAGCATCTATGTATTTAGTGGCTGATAAACTGAGAACACATTTCACAAATTCAGAATACATTTTTAAAGAAATTAAGTTTGAAAACTGGTTATCATACCAACATGGAAAAAAAAAATCACACCTCAGTTTCTGGTGACAAAAGAGAAAATAGACTCTGCTGTTAAACTTTAGTTTTTGTTTACAGACAAAATATCTTTGTCAGTATGATTTCATGTGTGCTTTGCTAATTATCACTAAATATTCCGACCCTGTTTGACACAGGAGTACACAATTCCTAACCTTCATGTGTCAAATGCTCTACAGGAAAAAGTGTACTTTCTGTCCCAGGTAACAAGAAGAGAACTTGATTTTCTAGATGTAATGTGAAAAGGAAGGAAAATATCTCTAAAGAGGGGAACTAACTTACTGTGTCCAGTAAATCTATGCCTGGCCTTTTGTTGTGACCTCTCTGAGCAGTTCTCAAACTAATTGAGACTAACCTGAAGTCAGGAGGATTCCTCTGGAACAGATCCAACACCAAGCAGTGTACCCCTGCTTCTCCCTTTCTTCTGATCTTTTCCCTTACTGGTTATTGATTGCAACCCACTTGAATTGTGATCATTTATGCAGAGAATATGAGAACCCTCATCTTAGCCCTTAGTAAAGGTGATTAAAAGAAAAGGGTGAAAAGCAAACAGTAAAATAAAATTAGGGAATGAAATACCATCAGGTGATTAAGTAAAGAAGTGTGTCCAGTGTGACAGAGATACTTGAAGACCTGCTCACAGTGGGTCTCCCTCTTGCCTGCATCACTGGAATACAAGGCTGACTCCAAAAAAATCCCGCCATTAAAGGGCCACAGGACTTGATGAATCAGTGACTGGAACTTAATTTTCTTGGTTTATCAGTAATATGAGTGCTCTGCATCTGTAGATGGGTCAGTTCCTATTCTGCCTGCCAGCATTTTCTGCTGCCACTTCTTTGATGGCTCTACTCTGAGGGATTTTTCTACTCTGAGGGTTTTTTTATTAGGGTTGTTTCTTCCTTCCCCTTCTTATGCTGTTGTAGAGAATTTCATATTCTTTTCAGACTGCACTGAGAAGAGGTGCTGTTTCGAAAGATTGTATCAAGGAGCTAGTTTTTTCAATATTTAAAATGAGAATTTTCTTGGAGAAATCCTTGGAGGGTTTGAAGCTGAAATATGTTTCCTCACTGAAAGAGATTGCCTTCTATTGTGTGAGCATAGCCCAAGTATGTGTGCTACTTACTGTTCCACCTTACAGCTGCCAGTTCCGACCTGCTGGTAGGAAGATGGTGTTGGTGTTGAATTATTTTGGTGGTTTTATTTCGGGTTTGGTTTTTCTGTTTCTTTTTCACTTGAACCCTGAAAGTCTTTGGTTTACTGTCTCTTTCTCATTTAAAAGAGAGGTAACTGTGGCTGATTGAAGACATGGGAAGAAATCAAATTAATTCACAGGCGCCATAGAAATTCAGTATTCTGTTAATTAACACTAAAACCACTGGGAAAACAGAGTAAACAAGCAGCCAGCTTGAAGGAAGTGCACAAGCACATCAAGATAGATGTGACTATAAACTCATAACTACAATCAGTTTCATCAGGGAATTAGAATAATGTTCAAAGTTTCAGTGCTTCTGAAGCTTCTTCACAGGAATAAAACTGTGTTGGTTTCAGCTGAATACTGAGACAAAAGATATTATCAACCTTGTCACCAAACCACTGTCTGTGTTTGTATTGAGTAATATTTAATGCTGAATAAGTTCACCCTGTAGCCTTTAGGCTTGGTGGTACACCTAAATCAGACCTTTCTTGAGACCAAAACTTCTAAACTCTCACATACTTTGCTTGCTGACTGTTTCTTTCTTTTCCATTTCTTTTATTCTTCTGTGCTTGGGTCAAACTGCAAGACCATGGGTGTGCCTTACAAACAGAATTAAGAATTTTAGACAGTTATTTAAGTTTGATTTTCCTCTAATGAATACAGGAGCTGTAATTTAGATTTCGCACAATGTCAGTTAGTTCTTTATCAAATGAGTGAACAGGGCCTGGCCTTTAAAGGAAAGTTGTAAGAGCTCAGCAGACTCCAGTTCTGAGGCTTCTGATCTCTATTTAGAGGTTGGCCAAATCTATAAAGTTTCCAGTTTAATGACCTTTCTAAGGTCCTTATCAGTCTTATGCTACCACCTTTGGTAAAATGCAAATTTTCCATCTAACCGGCACATTGCTAGGTATCTGGCAGCCTTTGTCAGTGAGTTCCTTGGTTTTATTTCTGTGTGGATAAAAACACAATGATCAGTTGGGAGTTTACTTATTTTTTGTTTGATTTGATATGCCCTTATCCTGTCACAAGTCAGAGACAATAGCTGCTCAGTGTTCTATTCATTTATATGCATTATGTATTTTATGGCACTTAGTAGTCCTTTTCCTGATGTAAGGTTTAAGTCCTTAAAGCATCCCATCATCTTTCTTTGTCAACAGCCAGACATTTCTCATTCTGATACATATTTTTACAGAGTAGGTGCTCAGTGCTGCACAGAATACACCAGATAAGGCTTTACTGTTTATGAACATAAAGGTGTTGTCTCCTGTTTTTTTAAATGCAATATTTATTTTTACTTTCTATAATAACATGCAGGTTTCTTTGGAAGCAGTTAAATTGCACAGGTGGCTTATATATTTCTCTTAAATGTGTATGCTCTTCAAGTTGCACAATAAGTACTCAATTGTACTATTGTGATACTCTCAGGTCTTTTGGCACTTTCAAACAATCTTCTCTGGACAGTGCAAATTCAAGTAACTTGGTATGATATGACATTTTGCCACCTTAATTTTTTTTAATCCCTCTGGTAATTCAATAATATTATATATAAACTGCTTATGCACTCTCACATACACTGTTTAGGCTTAATAACTCACTGGTTTTCCTTTTTACTTTCATATCCCTTTTTCTGAGACTGTGGGGTTTTTTTTCTTTCTGTTTCAGGTCAGTGGTTTTCTAGTGCCTGGCACATGGATATTTTTTATCATACGTTTGAATAATTTAATGAATGCCAGATTCATGTTCAAGCATAAAGAGACAAAAAAATCTATTAGCATGTAGCAATGTCCTAGTCTGTGTTCACAGAGGTGTTTTTCTGTGGTTTTGAATTTCTGAATGGAAGCTCATAAAAACTGTCAGACAGGATTTCTTTATAGATTTTATATGAGAAAGCCTCTTTTAATTTAACTTGGATGATCTGGATAGAGTTTAGTAATCTGAAAAAAATAAAAGGTAACAGCTTCAAAATGCCAATAAATATTAACTGTTAGTGTGTCAAATATTTCTACAGCCAGTCATCACAAAAAGCAAAGCCAATACTACTATATTGCCTTAAAATGTGCCCACTCAGAATAAGCTTCAGCGCCTAAAACACTCATCTAATTGTCTAAAAGAATATTAAAACTATCTACAGGATTACTCTGAAGCATTGACACTATGAACTGAAGGGAAAATATGATTTGACTTTGGGAATAACTCAATTTGGTCAACAAAGTGGGAAGAAAAACATGTGCCATAATTACAAGGGTCTTCAGAAGGGCTAGAGATACTCTTTTTCTTAGTGTCTACTATTTTTCAGTAGACTAGTGAGTTGAAAAGAATAAAAAAATAGCCCACATTTACAGCTTGGACAGTATATTAACAACAAAAATGTATTCAGCAACAGTGATGTGTTTATGTAATTATGTGGAACAAGTTGTAACCTGGTTGTATTTTGTATTGGATTTGGGTTTATCTTTGGCTCTTAGGTGAAAAAATGGAATCTTTCTGTAAAACCTGTGTTCCCAAGGAGCTGGACATGGAATACGTTACCATTAGCTGTCCTTCTCCAATTTCCTTAACTCATAGTTATGAATTAATATAACAGAAGCAACTGTTTCTTTCACACTTCATAAAATAGAAAAAACAGTTGTCTATACACTTATAAACAAGAATAATGATTTAAACAGTGCATAGACAGTATTTGCCATAAGTGCTCTTATTATTAATGGATTGTTCTAAGTGTGGTTGTGGAACAATAACTTTTTGATATGTAATCCAAGAAGCATCTAAATTGAAAAGAAGAGATTATTAGCTTGCCACTTCAGCTGTCCTACTAGAATATTTTATTATATATTTTTTCATCAATAGATAGAATATTTTTTACCAAATACAGATTAAAGATGAGAAATACTATATATTAACATTTTTTTCCAAAGACAACCAGACCTTTTATTTATTAAAAAAAAAAAACAAACCAAGCATCTGAGTAACTTTTTATACTATGTAAATAACTGTAGCCTGTAATTAATTTTAATTTTCAAAACTCTGCCATTAAGCATTGTAATGCATATCCATGCTCTGTATATTCTATAGAGATGTATGTGGTTGGGTTTGAGTGATTTATTTTTGTGTATTTAATTTCCACTTTTGTTAACCTAGAATACTCTGGGCAAAAAATAGTAATGATTTCTGTAAGGCAAAATGTATTTTTGGAGGAAAATTTTATTCTGTCCCAGAAATAATGATTCCTTCTCTTTCCACTGTGTAGCCATTGTTGTGCATGCATTCAACCATTTCCTGTTCCCTGTGGCCAAAACAGCCACCTACAATCATATCCTACTTCTGCATTCCCGAAGGCAAGTCTAGGAAGGATCCTTCCTAGTTGTCACTGAGTCTGTGGCAAGGAGTTATCTCCTCGCTTCAAGAATTTCCAAGACCTGCTCATCACACAGTGTGATATTCCTAGCTGATGTCTGCAAAGGTAAAATCTCTCATTAAACCCGGGGCTACCAATCAAAAAATTTCTCCTAATTGCCTACAGAATCACTAATCAATGCTTACATCATGTTTAAACAATCAGTAGCAGACACAGCATCAGTAACTACAAGGGCTGTAAAGCCAAACTTTCCCCTTTCTTATAGAGGGACACCTCCACTTTGCCTGCCCACATTCATGTGTTTGAAATAGCAAGTACAATAGCAAGTTGGCAATGAAAGAAGCAGAAGTACATAAGAAAAAGATGATAGGGAGATGATAATGGGATATCAGGAAGCAGAACAGATGTTGCTTAATACTCATTTGATTTTTGATAATTCATCTATTACTGATGAAATTCTGGCTATTCTACACTTTCCATATTCTACATATTCTTTTGTCTCCTATTACCTAAAAACTCTAAAGGCTATTTGGAGAGACTTGTTATTTTAAATGCTTTGCAATTTAAGGTATGTAATAATCTGCTTGCAGCAATTTGCTGGGCAATGATGTATGCAGATGTTCTTCAGAGAAAGGGTGAATATGAACTAAAACCCCACAAAGTGCTCAATTTGAATCAGAATTTTAAAGGCTTGGAGAAAGAGCAACTGAAAGGCATTCTTTAAGGCAAAACTGGAATATTTATTTAGGTTTATTAAAGATGGTAGATTCCAAGTGTGCTTTTGGTTTGTGTGTTATTGCTGATATTAGGCATTCAGAAGAGGTGAACGGAGCAAATTTTGAACACAACTTAAGACTCTTAAGTGAAGACATTCTTCATGTTGGTCATGTTTCTTACAGAATGTGAAATTATATTGAATGCAGATATATTTATGCAATTTGGTGACATTTTCTATCCAGGCAGCCCATTCCAATCTGTGATTTCAAAAAGAAGCAAAGGTCTAATGTGTCACATGCCTCACAAGAGTGTGCCATAGTTACAAAATCTTATGTGAATCCTATCAGAAATTGTAGGTTGGATTGATTTATGAAAAGCACTGAAAAAGAAAAAGGCAATATAAGAAATACACAGGCAGTGTCACATTTATTTAATGAAAAGGAAAAAACCCCAGTAACTAGAAAGTGGAAAGATTGTTGGTCCCAGTTGAGAGCTTGAATCTGTGAAATGACACCATGTATTTATCTGAATAAAAAAATGCATAGAAGGTCAGAAGAATACAAAAGAAGAGAAAATCATCCAACTTGCTTAGAAATTTCAAAGTAGGTATTGCTTTAGAAGAGAACACAGAGAATATGGATAGAGAGGAATTTATGGATGTTGTATGGAAACCTTCATATGTCACTGAGATTAGCTCAGCTGGTTAGAGCATTGTGCAGATAAATGCCAAGGTTGTGGGTTTGATCCCTCTATGGGCCCTTCACTTAGGAGCTGGATTTGATGATCCTTGTGGGCCCCTTCCAACTCTGAATATTCTATTATTCTGTGATAACTTATGAGCAGTCGAAATAACAGGAAAACGGAAAAAAAAGAGAGTTCAGAGGGTTTTGCTTGAGTGGGCAGGGTTTTATTTCACCCCAGGATTAGCAGAATTGTAAAATAGAAAGCAGGATGTAAGTAATTCACTACAGTCCCAGCTAAGTTAAGTTTTCTGTAGGAAGATGGTGCTCAGGACCTGTGTCTGCACACAGTATATCAACACTCCTGATCAGCTATTCCCTGACTTTAGGACCGTTGGGACTCCTTTCCAGGCAAAACACAAGTGTTTTGTGTTGTAGTGTTGTGTATTATTGGATGCAGAAATATAATAACATGGGGAAAAAATCTCCCTAAACCAGATAGATAGATAGATAGATAGAAAGATAAATAGATAGAAAGATAGATAGATAGATTCCCTGAAATATTTACGTAGAGAAATCAGATTAAGTGATAAGTCTAACCAGCAGTTTCTGGCCCAGAGATAATAAAGCAAACTGTTTTAATTCTATCCAGCAACAGGTAGTAGTACAGCCACTCACTAGTCACACCCTCCCAGCAGGTTGCAAACCATTTATATACTACCTGCTTTCAGTCACATTTTATTTGGAAGACCTGTGATTCTCCATTCACTAGAAATTTAGATTGTGCTACTGCTAAAAGTCTACTAGCAGAGTAAAAGGGATAGAAAATAAATAGTGCTACTATCATGCTTGAGAATTCATCCTTCAGGCAGATTTTCAATAAATGATGAGAATATGAGAGGCAGCAACATGGAGTCTTGAAGAACTGCCAGTTTTGCATTAAAGAAAAGTAGAAATTTAAAAAAGCAGTAAAGAAAACATGCTTAGAATGGATATTTTTAGCTACCAAAGCATTTTTATACAAGCATTGTGCTGAAGTAAAGATGTTTAAGCAAGTATTTACATATTGGTCCTAACTTCTTATGAGTAACTAGCATAGAGATTAACAAAATATGGTGAAAGCAATATCAGCTGTTTGATGTGCAACAGATACAGTTTTATATTGTCAAAACTGATTTCATACTGTATTTTTTCATTTTCATATAGTATTTTATTCTCTTTTAGCGAGAACCCAAGTCAAAGAGGACTGTGCCTTAAAACTGGCTGTACCTCATTGTACCCAATTTCATAACATTTAGTTATGAGAATTTTACTATTGACTTCAGAGGAACTTGGGCTGGGCGCTTAATGCTTGGTATGGAACATTTCAGTCACATTGTTGTCTTCCTAAATATTAAGTTTCTCTTTTTATTTTTTTTCCCCAGTGCTAATGTTCAGGCTCTGTAGAATTTGTTCCATAGCACAGCTGATGTGTTACTGGCGTACCACCAGAAAAGTGAAGCACATTGTTCCTACTTCAGTATGAATCTATTGCTGTTTTCTTGGCAGGAGGGTCAAAATGTGTTCCCTTTATTGTGTCTTTTTGCATTTGGTGGGCGGTGGGGAAAGAATTACTACAATTTGTGTCTGAACTGTGATAACTAGAGAGACTGTTATACATAGCAAGCACTGTATTCAGATGCGTGTTCACCCGTGTTTACATATAAAGTGGAATTTTATTCTTATTTACATTAATGAGAGCTATTAATAACTTCAGTAATTTGGTTTACATAAATGCCTCCATTCTCAATTGGAACCGAGGCAAAGGTGTTAGACTAACATACTGCACAGCCTAAGACATTCAGTGTAGGTAGATAATTGAATTCTATTTTTTGTACAGCAGTTTTTGTGATCCTTCAAGAAATCAGAAGTTTATCCCCATCTGCAAGCCCATATTGTCAGTGAGTAGCCAAAAGACATTATCTTAATGTGGCATCAATTATTTTCACCTTTATATTTTCTCAGTTGTGTTACAACAGTGCTATCTCTCTGGGGTGTCTGCCACACTTAAGCACCACCAAACACAAAATGTAACAGAAATTTATTCTGCCTCACAGATCATCAGTGCCACACTCAAGCTTCTTTTCCATCTGGTAAAATTCCCACTGGATTTTGAATTATATCACTCCTTTGACTCCCGGTAGTCAACATTTTCTATGTTATACCTAAGCAGCCAACTAAAACCTTTAAATACAGATCATCATCACTAACCTTCTTTGCTTGACACAATGTATCTCTCTATAGGTAAAACTCATATATTCAGATGTCAGATGTGTTTTAGGGCTGTCACACATGGCACTAAATTGCCACAGAAATTAGACTGACACAAACCTCCCTGCCCTGCATTATATATACAATTCCTATACTTACCTTTCCTACCTCTAATACTTCGTAGCATATATAGTCATAAAGACCTATATGAAAAATATTCGGTCAATACATTTTTTTTTCTGTAGAGTAAGATTAGAGCATAAATCTAGGGTAAAGGGTAGAGGTGGTCAAGTTGCTTTTACTCAATATGATAAAAGCAAATACTTTTGTATTAGTGGTGTTCAGACACAGCCATATACATGTGGTGCTGCTGTTGATCCAAGCTAGACCAGAGCTGCCACGCACAGAGCTGCACTGATGTAGCTGCACATAAAGGAAGTGAGGGAAATGAGCAATAATGTTAGGAAACATGTTTCTAAAACAATGAAGAAAATATTTTTTTCTCTTGAATTTCCTTATGTTTCTTTTTTGTTTATCTTGTATTTTTATCATTGCAGTTGTGTTGAATTCAGATAAGGACTTTTTGGATGCAGTTCTTTTTGGACATTTGCAAATTATTCTGATCACCAGAACTGTGAATTGTGACAGCTCTTTGCTAAATTTTAGTAATATCAGATACCTCATCCATACCCTCAGGACAAGAAGCTGCAGATTTAGAATATAACAAAATGAGCAGTACAAAATAGACAGTTTTCCTTTTTATCAAAAAAAGTTTCCACATTTTCATTTAATTTTGATGTGTCTTTGAAAGAAAAAAGAATTATCAGGGCTGAATAACAGCCTGTATGAGAAAGTGGGATTTTACAGTGTTGATTTAGGAGGCCAGTTAGTATTGGCAAATATAATTGTGCAGGCTGCTTGATAGATGGAGAGAGCATAAGCTGTAACATTTTAATTGGACATTTTATTGAGGTGTTGTAGAAGATGGACACATAGAAGTAATGCTTCAGTTACCAATAGCTGAAATTGTGATTGAATAAAATTTCCATGTGTTTCAAATAACCCTCATTCTCTACAAAATCAGAAAGCTGTACAACACCATTTTCATAAACAACTTTCTTAATTATGCACAAAGCTTGTCAATAACAGATATGGCTTACTGAATGAAGAACAGCATACAATGAACCCAAAGGAAAAGCAGAGGTGCTTTGATTTGTTTTTAAACATCTTGTTTTTTACTGCAATACTACAGTAACTGATGCTTGGAAAAATAATTTCAGTGAAAGTTTTGACAATGAAGAACTGTAAGTTCTTCACACAGCTTTAGTGTATCTCCTAAGGTTTACAGCATGGTCTTGTATTCTTCACTGGAGCTGACAGGAGTTTTGTCTAAGTATAGAAAAGGATGTGGAATTTAATTGATACGGCCTAATGATCTATTAGTTCTTTTTTTGTTCACCCTTGGTTTTCAGTTTTGTTAGAGTCAATTACTCTAATTCTGATGTTTATAATTGGTGGTAGACTTAGAATTACTTGCCCAAAATTGATGGAAGGTTGTCATTTTCCTAGAAAGTGCCTCCACATTACAGATATATAGCACAGTCCATAAAAATGTTGCAAAAAAACAGTAATTTTGAGTATTGTCTGTTTGTATCTTAAATCACCATTTTACCTAATTTGACATGTTTTCCTTAAATTGTCACCTTGGAGGCTGAGATTTGAAATAATTTGTTACCAGATGCAGTAGTTCTTCTATTAATTATTGAGAGAAGCACTTCCTAATTCTGGGACCTGTGCAGAAACCCTAGCTCCACGCTGAGATGAGACCTTATCGCACACTCTCTCCTCTCTGTGTCAGTTTTCACTGGAAGTGAACCAGTTATGTGGATTAGGCAGGCATCCCAGGGTCACTGCTGAGGTTTCAGTCTGTAAAATCCATTACAGCCTGGGAGTGTTTGTTTTTAATTAAAGAAAGATCCTGGCCATAGGAGCTGTGAAGAAGGAAGCTTCCTCTGTGAAGAAAAGCTCGAATGCTTGTGAATGTAAATGCCCTGGCAGCAGAAGGTCATTTAAAAAGCTATCAAAAATCTGCTCGCTTTGAGATTGCATGATCTTCTTTATGATGGTCTGCTAATATTTTCCTTTTCTACTGTTGGAAATATATTTTTACTTTTGTTAAGGGTGTCTTTCTGTTTACTATGGTAAACATTACAGAGACGATGCTTCTCAAACAGATGAACCCCTTGTGTAATTTCATTGGTTTCCCTGGAGTTTTTCCCAGTGCTATTTCAGGAGAATCTCAAATGGTACAAAAATGCTTTCTCTGGTTGAAGCTCTTCTTGTTCTGCATACTTGGAAACGATGACTGTAACTTGGCCTTTAAGCCTTTGGCTCTTTGAAGAGCTGAGTTCCCCGCTAAGCTTCCTGGTGTGAGTCACTGCCATTAAGTCTAATAGCCATAAAGACACCTTATGTGTCACGCTATGTGTCTCACAGCACTCAGCTTCAAAACCAGGTCTAGAATGAACTCTTCATCCTCTTCTGAGGGTGGTAAAGATGCTGAGCTCACAAATTGAAACACACGCTTTTTTTTAAAGCAGACTGTACTTGAATGTCAAAAAATACTTGTCTTTTAAAAAAAAGTTTTATAATTAAAATCTTGAAGTTTGTTCCATGAACTTCTTTTTTTCTTATGAAGGGAACAAAGCATTTCTTCCTTTTTTCCTTGCCCCCATATTCTGCATGTTTTATTTTAAAACTAACAATACCCAGCTTCAGTAGAATATATAGAATCATAGAATTGTTAAGGATGAAAAAGACTCTAAAATTGTCCAGTCCAACTATTAACTTGGCACTGTCACCTTCACCACTAAACCATGTCCCTAAGTGCCACAACTAGATGGTTGTCTTTGCTTCTACAGACAATGATTTTACTACTTTTCTGGCCAGCCTGTTCCAGCGCTTGACAGCCCTTTCAGTAAGAAATGTTTTTCTAATATCCAATCTAAACCTCCACTGGCACAACTTCAGACCATTTCCTTTTCTTCTGTCACAGAACAACACTTTGCTCACCTAGACTTCTCACCTCCACCTCTCAACACAAAACTTTATATCTATCAGACATAAACAGCTGATTTTTTTTAATTTTTGAGATTTCTATTTCAGAACATTTTTTATCAAGCCATATTTACATACAGCAGTAAGGAAGAATCGCCTTTCCAAGATGGCAGAATTTCCTTGCTGGTTTCTCTACAGAAAACTTGGATAAGCAGGCTGATATGTTTTCATTTCCTTCTTAGGTTCCAAGACAGTAGATTATTTGGTACAGTTAGTTTCATAGATTTATGCTGGCTATTTATCATATAGAGGGCAGGGAAAAAGTGGATCAAGAATCACATGAATTTCCAGAAGTACAATTGATATTCATATCCTGCATCAAAGCACATCAAAGCACATCAAAGCACATCAAAGCACATTTTAATTGTGATACATATACATGGATTGTAAAGTCACATATATTTCTGGGGGTTAATTTTTTTAAAAAATAATACGTTCATTGGATTTGTAGTTTTGTGGTTGGCTCAGTTTCTTCTCAAATATTTACTGAGATGTAACACAATTTTTAATTGTGAATTTAAAAAGTATCACAGGTGACCTCTGAACAAAGTAATCTCTGAACAAGGGGACTAACTAGGCAAAAAGCTGAGAAACATTTTTCAGTTCAGACCTCTGCTCTCCTCAGGCACTGTCTGTGTGAACCTCTTTAGAGAAGTATTGAAATTCAGCAATATCTGTCATTAGTTTCACAATCTCCTGCAGAGGCACTCAGTGTTCTCTTTTTGTCTTTTGTAATCAATTAGGATGCTGTTAAATGACAGGAAATTCTAGAAGTATGGTTAATGCTGATAATGAAATAAACTGCCTGTCAACTCTGAAAACAACATATAAATAATTTTGACTGCTCCGGGAAAAAAAAAGCCCCACAGAAACCTCAGACCATGCAAAATGAATACATTTTGTATATATAAAACACAAGTGCTTTAAAAGGCCAGTTTTGGGTTTTAGCTGGGGCTTACTGGCAGCTTGAAATGTGCAGCATTTCTCAAGATGACCAGGATCATATCAAATTAAATTGAATTTCATTGCAGAACATGGTTTCAGGAGCTTATGGAAGCCTCTCACAAATATTCTGCCACTAAATTGAATGGCAACTTGGCTTTTATTCCCTTTTATACAATGAAAGAATTAATTTCCCTCTGGTTACTCTCAAATAATTTCTATCAAGAAGAGGCATAGTCCCAAGAGGTAAAGTCCCAAGAAAAAATATTTGGGGGAAGTATTCGGAATGAATGGGATTTCACCAAGACTAAAGTATTAAAAAATTAGTATGAAGAAAGATTCATATGCAATTGTGAGATACTCTTTAACCATGTACTATTAAAATAAACTCATTAAATCCAACAGCTGGTTCATTATAGACAGAGAATAAGACAGAAAGCTTATTAAAAGTGCGAATGAAAATTCTTGGATCATTTTTTTTCCTAGTGACTGATTAAACCCACCTGTGTTGAGGATGGTCATGTTTGCCCTGGCGGGATGTCCTGGGAAGGAGTGAACATTTTGTCTCTGCTCACATAGGCAGCCCCTGTGGTGACTCAGAAATACGTGCCATGTCAGAGAGCTCAGCTCTGTGCAATGAAATATTTAGCCAAAGGCCCACCTGGGCATCAGTCCCTCCATCAAGCTCCTCACCCAACAATGCCAGAGCTCTTTCCAGGGCAAAGGTTTTTGGGTATTCATGTTACAGGGATTAGTGTACAGTGCTCCAGAGTAGGGTATTAGAATGATCTCTTCATTTTATTTCACTGCCAGTCCTGCTCTGTGATACTGCTAAGTCCCCAAGGACTCCTTTCCTATGTTTGAGTG
The DNA here is from genome assembly GCA_034336665.1 of Luscinia megarhynchos. Taxonomy (NCBI): domain Eukaryota; kingdom Metazoa; phylum Chordata; class Aves; order Passeriformes; family Muscicapidae; genus Luscinia; species Luscinia megarhynchos. The sequence continues at coordinate 36,903,326 of CM067566.1, read as the reverse complement.
CTTTGATAATTCAGACTTTTGAAGGGCTCTTTGCCATGAGTGTGTATCTGCTGAGCTGGGGATAGAAATGTAGGACCAGCCTTGGCCATCTCTGATTGCAGCACAGTGAGGGGGCTTCTAGCCTTTCTGAGAAAAAAGGATCACATACAGAGTAAAAGATTGATAATTACAAAAGTGGAAACATATGAAACTCTGTTCTCTCTAAGTTAGACCATCTCTAAGACCATCATTAATTTTTTTCAAGAAACTTTATCCTTCATTTTATCTGTACTTTATTTACTTGCATTTGAATCATTCCTATCTTTCTGTAAAAGTGTCTGCTTTTTCAGTGAGATCAGAATTCTTCATCTTACAGCTTTATAGAAGAAGATGAAGTTATCAATTAAGGCAGATGATAAACAGAAGAAAATGGTCCCTCTGGAGCAAATATTTCTTCATCTGACCACCTCCATGTCCTCCATAGTGTTTTTTTCTCATTATAAGGAAGTCAGAACCAGGGTGCTAAGACTAAACACATTTTGGTGAGTCATTCTTTTCTCTGAGGAGTTGGCCTTGCCCAGTTCTGCTCTCTGACTCACTGTAGCTGTAAATGGTGGGGCATGTATTTTTCAAAGGGCATATACTGAAACCTTTTCCAGATCAAGTTCATCTGCTTTTACTACTAATTTCTCTATAAAGTACATTCTGTTCTCTTGTAAACTCTGATTCCTGGCATTGCCAAGTTCTTAAAGGCTGGACTGCAGTCACAGAAATGTTAAAATTGTACAAGGAGTCCTTAAATAACACTTAGTTATATAACTCTTTTATGTATATAAAAATATATTTTACCAACTCAATTAAAATTATAAACTTGGATATAGAGGAAAATCACATTTTAACCTGTGATTAAGCCAGAGGTGTCCATTGTTAAATGTATTGCACCATCAGGATTTAATGAAAACTCTTGAATTTGATGGACTGATCTTTTTTCAAACTTTTCCCATTCTAATTATATCATCATGCGAAATTGGGAAAAACTGTTGCTGTCATAATGCAGGCTAAACATATTTTAATATCTGAGATGCTTTCTGTGTGACAAGATGACACTTATTTGTCCCTAGAAAATGAGTGCTTCAGCTATAGGAGAAAATCTAGTAGATAAAGGCACTGAATTATATAGACAATATCAGGTCGCATAGATGACTGTGTGCCTTCTGTGTTTTGCCATGGTTATATGGCTAGCAAAGGAATAAAACAAAACAGGACCTTCTTTTTTGTGCTTCTACTTTAGGAACTCATAACTGCTCAGAAATGTTCTCTTTGGGGTGGCATACCCTACCCTTGCTCTGAACTCGTGAGTGATTTCTAATGAAAAAATTCAACAAAAAACCCCAAAGCAATAGCTATTGTTTTGATCCTAAGAGAAAATGTTACAAGCCTTGGAAGAAAAGGAATGGTGTGCTTGTTACCTTTCACACATAAAGCCTGTGCTGAGGTTATTTTCAGACTTGGCATTAGGCAGGCAAAATATGACCTGCAAATTGAGCATTAGGATCCAGACTTCATTTTGTGAACTCCAGTTCATAAAAGAATTTCAGTATCATGTTAGTAGTATGTTGTAACTGGCTTTCCATGACACTTTTCATGGATAGACCATCTTTTCCCTGTTTTATGGGTGATGGCTCCAAAAGTGGAGGATTTTAGTCTATTCACCAGACCAGTTACAAAGCTCAGGTTCAGTGCTCTATATTCCGCTCTGCTAGAGCTACAGCATTCAAGCTGAGTGCTTGTGTGTTAAGGTAGCATTGGAAAATTCTGAATTGGTCACGGAGTAGAAATTTACACTTTAGCAACTGGTAAAGTGTTGCCTTCCTTCCTAAACAAGGTTAGCATGTATCTGTAATCACAGACACTGAATTTGAAGCATGAAGCACTATATGCTATAGAGCTTGAGCACATGGGCAAATCAGACATTTCAGCAAGGCACAGAACAGGAAAACAGCTTGTTTTCTTAGATTTTTGCATAGCCACTCACCTTAAACCACACAGAGAAGCTAGTAAAGTTAGTTGATAAAGTTTGCAGCAAATAATTGTTAGTCATTGCTTGGTCTCAGCAGAATGACACATGCTGTTGCAAAATAAAATTCAGACTGTGCCTAATACCACTAAGTTTGCAATAAGGAAGCAGCTGTTTTCATTTTAAGCAATTTCCAACATGATATATGAGTAAAAGTTAGAATATTAATAAAGAAAAAGATAACAAGATGGTCAAGACTGAGATTTTACATGCTACAGCTGAAGATCTTTACATAGTTTCTGTACTGACTGCCACATTTCCCTTTGAAAATGTGTTTATCTCTTTAGAAGTATATCAGATGTTGATCTGGGATTTCTAGGAATGTGAGCCTAAATACATTCTTCCAAAATATGACTTGAAGCTTCAGTATATATCCCTTAAATTTATTGCTGCAATACATACAGTGAAGCTATCAACAGATGAGAATTTTCCACAGAAAAATTCAGTAGGAATCAGAGAAAACTCAATACAACATGTTGTGAAAGATCTTGAATCAGACTAGCAGCATGTAATGTAGTATTTAGTGCAACTAAATAGTGTCAATCACATCCCACAAGAGAGGTCAGCTTTATTTTGCTGGAGTTCTTGTCTTATGGTTATGGATTTATAGCTTAGCTAAAAAAAAAGTATTAAATCTATATCTATCTACAAAGGCTATTATTATTATTCTTGTTGTTGTTGTTGTTATTCTCTATGCCTATATACCATTTTTAATTTGTGATTCTCAAAGAATTATACAGCAGTAGGTATATTTATTAGAACTGATTAGCAAGACATCAGGGGGTGATACTGACTTTGGAAGTCTTTAAAAGGCTGGTTTTGTCTATGTGAATTTTGGGGAAAAAAAGTTTTGACCATCTGGAATAATAAGATTTGTTGAATTTTTGTGTTGTTGTTTGGAATCATATATATATTTCAATTTCTGTCTTGTATTAAAAACCCCAAGAGCAAAAAATGATGGCACAGAAATGTGGGGGTTATTCTGTTTAAAGAAAATTGTCCTGTATATAATTTTGAAAATGTTGAAGGGCTTCTTCCTAACTTGAAATATCACCATATTTTATTAGGCAAAGTTCTGTTTTCCATCCAGGTCTAGTCTTTATTACACACTTGCAATTGCTGCCTTCTTCCAATAGCTGCCAAGCAAGGAAACTTTTGAAAGGACCTGCCCAGCATGACAACACATGCTGGCAAAGCAGGACAGCCCTTGACTCCAAAGTCACTTCCCTGTGTGCCAAATTTGTCTATGGAGGTCAGATCAGCTTAGCCCGCATTCTTTTCTAGTGCACACACCTCCTATTTCTCAAAAGCTGAAATCACAGACCTAGAGGGGTGGCTGCCTGCTCACCAAATATCAGTGTCTGTCAAAATCAGCAACATGAAATTATCTCTTTCTCAAAAGGCAACCAGCAGGTATTAAAACCTACAAATTACGGGGCAAAGCCACAGACTGTTTTTATAATAAGTACCAAGCAGGTATGAAACTGCTCTGAGGTTGTTGGGCTAATTTTTTGTGGGAAGCATAATGTATGTTGTAAGGTATAAATGACATATGCACTGTCATAAATAGTGTTATCTTCCATACAGTGTATAAAGTGCATATGTAATGAATGTGCTTATTCTGTAGAACAGCGTATGCATCCCAGATTCATACAAAATGAAGCATCCCAAAATAGAGGAAATCAGGCAAGAACACCAGGAGTTCTGTGTGCATGAACAGGGAGCTCCTGGACAAACTCAAACACAGAAAGAAACCATTCAGAGCAGGGAAGCAAGAACAGGCAGACTGGGAGGAACACAGGGAGATTGTCTGAGCAGCCAGGGATAAGGTTAGGAAAAATAAAACCCAGAGCAGGGTTCCTCAGGCATCAGTGTTGGGACTGGCACTGTTTAACATCCTTGTTGGTGACATGGACTGTGATACTGAGCACACCCTCAGCAAGTTTGCTGATGCCACCAAGCTGTGTGCTCAAGTTGACATGCTGGAGGGAAGGGATGCTATTCAGAGGAACCTTGAGAAATGGATCCGTACAAACCTCAGGAAGTTCGACAAGGCCAAATGCAAAGTCCTGTACTTGGGGCAAGGCAATCCCAAGCACAAGTACAGACTTGGGAGAATGGATTTAGAGCAGTCCTGAGGAGAAGGACTTGGGGTTGTTGAGGATGAGAGGATGGACATAGGCCAGCAAATGTGCACTTACAGCCCAAAAAGCCAATCGTATCCTAGGCTGCATCCAAAGCAATGTCATCAGCAGGGCAGGGGAGGGGATTCTGCCGCTCTGCTCTTTTCTCGTGAGACCCTACCTGGAGTGTTGAGTCTAGAGATCCCCAACATAAGATGAATGTGGACCTCTCGGAGTGAGTCCAGAAAAAGTCCATGATGATGATCAGAGGGCTGGAGCACCTCTCCTGTGAAGACAGGCTGAGAGAGCCAGGGTTGTTCAGCCTGGAGAAGAGAAGCAGCCTTCCAGTATCTAAAGGGGACCTATAGCAGAACTGGAGAGGGTATATAGTGATAGGACAAGGGAAAATGTCTTTAAACTGACAGAGGGTAGGTTTAGACTAGATACTAGAAAGAAATTCTGTACTGTAAGAGAGGTGAGGCACTTCTCTCTGAGCATGATGCCCAGAGAAGTTGTGTCTATCCCATCCCTGGCAGTGTTCAAGGCCAGGTTGGATGGGGCTTTGAGCAATCTGGTCTAGTGAAAGGTGTTCCTGCTCATGGCAGGAAGATTGGAACTAGAGGATATTTAAGGACCATTTAAACTGAAACCATTCTGTGAATCCATGATTCTATGAAAAGTATTTTGTGTTGGTAAACAGTCAAAGAAAGAATGTCAGCACCTCTGAACAGTGTGCAGCAGACTGGGGCTCAGTTGTCCTTTCTGCCACATATGTTCTGTGTCTCCCTGGGTAAGTGTAAAATGTAACCCTATCCCTATGTATGCCGGTAATGAAACATTGCTGCCATTTACCAGTGTAACATCATAATCTTGTGCCTCAACTGCACAGTGTGAAATGGGGGCTCTGAGTTTTCCTTTTCCCTGTCAATTTTCTTGTCTTGTCTGTGTAGCCCTTAGCTCATTGCTTTCTGAAACAAAGATGATGTTTTATTATGTGCATATTTGTACTGCACAGCAGGGACATGCATCTGAGTTGAAGAAATAAATAGTGTAATATAAATGAAATCCAGCATCAGCTGATGTATCACAGGCAGATAAATAAAATGAACAAAAGACAAACATGTATGCTTGGAAACAGTGCCTTAGATCAACTTTTTGCTTTAGACTTGGGATGGTTTCTTTTTTTTGTGATACAGAACCATTTTTTTTATTACCTTTTGAAGTGGGCAATGAGTTTTCAGTTTTGTTTCTGTTCTGTTCAGAGATTAATGAGGGATTACATCCTTGCATGAGTATTTTAACTTCGTTGGATTAAACTTGTTTGCCTGATCAGTTCAACTGACCAAACTAAATTAGCTACTCTGAGCATACACTCATAGCAAAGCATTTTATATGGTTTCTCTCATAAAAGTTTAATGCAGTGTATAATTTAAAAAAGGTTGAGTGCTTCCATTAATTCTGCAGTGTTTTCCCACTCGTTTATTCTGATAAGCCAAATATTTTGCTGACAGGATGAATATAGGTTCAATTAAAGGTGTAGGCAAATACATATTTATCATTGTACCCCAGAAACAACAGTCTGGAGGAAAGGAAACAAAGCATGAGTTTTCATGAGGTTCAGCTGACTTTTGCTGTCCTCTCAGAGCATTGGGGATGATGGAGCATTCTGTGGGAACATTAAAGTCTGGGAATCCCAGTTATGTGGTTAATGGAGTTGAGTGATGTGCAGGTCAGTAAGATGTCCCTGAGGAATTGGTGCCTCTCTGTTTCTGCTGCAGATCTCTTCCCCTAAGAGCACAGCCTGGGCAGAAGCCAGGATGCTGCCATAGTTGTGTAGCAGTGGCAGTAGAACAAAATTCGTAAGAGTTAATCCTACTAGAAGCATCATTAATTCCTAATGGGGGATGTGGAGAATAATATTGTAGATATCCTCTCCTGCTTGAAATCCCAGTCTAATCCCTCAGTGCACTTACAATAGCAGTGATGGAAAAATATGCATGGATCTGGCTTTTTGTCTTCTACTTTGCTCTCTGTTTATCTCTTTTTATTGAAAAGTTGGCTAAAATTAGGCTTTCTCGGGAATTTTCAAAAAGATTTATCCTTAGGATTATGACTTCAGGATCCTGAATATTATGTATATTTCTCCTGCACTTTGTGATTATAAATGGTTTCAATAAATGTTTGAGAGTAAATTCTTACTGAAATAATTTTAATATAGCTTCCAAACAGCACTGTTAGGTTCAGAAAAAAGCTAATGTGGAGCAAACCAGTCTGTAAATGTGTCTGTTTTTCAACACTCCCACCTCCCTTTTTTATTGCCAATTTCAATGCAAGATTTCACTAGAATGCATACATTTCCATATTTTAGTACACAAAAATACAAGGTGTCTTTAACACAGACATCTTTGATCATCTCAGGGAGATGATTTCATAGTCTCTATTGGGTGGCCTCATAATGTGGGTGTGTGAATTCTTGTCTCTTCTGAACACAAGAGAACAGAAGCATTTTACCTCTCCTTAAAATGCTTCAGAGTCCTTGGCAAAATAACACTTCAGTGATTTCTGAGCTGGTAAATTGGCTGCTGCAGCAGTTCCTGGCAAGGTCAGCACTGCAGTGTGTTGTAGGTAATGGAAGACAGCTCTTACAGTGAGTGTCTCCTCCTCTCTTAGAACTATTCTCCTCTTCTGTGCTTGTACATGGGGGTGGGGGTGTGTGCATGCACTCGCATGGGGAGCTTTTCCTCCTTAATTTCAGTTAGCTCATCACTGGACTATGAATGTGTGGAAGTTAAAAGACTTCATACCTTTAATAAAATTTTCTAATAAGCAGACACTAAACATATGGTCAAATTGTTTCTGTGCTCCTTAGTGCTTTCAAAGATGCCTGTCCTGCTCTTTCCCCTATGCTACTCTGTGCACATACAGAGGGACAGAAAGATGTGCAATTGAAGTTGTCTTTAAAAATATTTCCTATTTTTTGCCAGAAACAATAACTATATTGCAATATTGCTGCAACAATATATTCCTGTTCCTTAGACATGCACCCAGATTTTCTGAAGGGCCAGGGAAAGAAGGAGCAAGGCAAACTAGTCAATTGTCTTCATAAGAAAAAAGTTAGCAGCGTTTTCCTAGAAGAATTGGAACATTAACCCACAGCCAGATGTCCCAAGCTGTTTCTGTGGATCAGGTTTGTGAGCTTATTCCAGTGCTTTCCATTTGTTGCAGAGCATCCAATAATCTCTGCCATGATGCCACTGATATTCTTCAGGGATCTCAGGAATGGATTTGGGTCTACTGCTTGTTGGCCTTTTGTACTCTGTCAAAAAGATTTTCCATTGTCCACTTACGAAAACAGTTGTGTCATTCCGTAGCTGTACTGGGTCCAAAGGAGTGGCAACAGATGCCTCATCATCCACTCCGATTAAAGAATTTTTAAAGGGAAGGAAATCCTGCCATAGTGCCTGAGTCACCAAGCTAACATAACACACCAGAATATTTTTCCTATTACATACTGAATTAATAAATCCTGATAAAATTAAAATTTTATCACTTTTTGTTATTAGGAATGTAGATTTTTTTTCCCTGGGTCCCAGTTGCATGGTAATGGGTATCTTTTACTGAAATTTTGGAAAGAACTTAGAGATACAAACACTCCTGTGTTTTTCAACGATTTTGTGCCACAGGTTCCACACATTTGATTCTTTTTGATTTTGTTCGCTTCATCATGGTCTTCACCGTGGGCTGCAGAGGAACCTCAACTCAGGCACCTGGAGGCACCTCCTCTCCCTCCTTCTTCACTGACCTTGGTGTTTACAGAGCTGTTCTTCTCACATATTCTCACTCTACTCTTCTCCGTCTGGAAAATTACAACTGCACCACAATCTTTGTTTTGATTTCTTCTTAAACATGTTATCACAGAGACATTACCACCATTCCTAATTGGTCCAGTTTGGCCAACGGTATCTCTGTCTTTGGAACCACCATGGATTGGCTATTCCAGACACAGTGGAAGCTTCCAGCAGCTTCTCACAAAACCCACCTTTGGGGCCCTTTCTCCCCCTACACCCCCCATCTCCCACTACCAAAAACTAGGCCATGCTAACCCAATTAAAAAAATAATTGGAAAGGACCACGAAGTAGAAAACCCTGAATTCCTAAAGCTCTATTTACCAGGATTATGAAGAAAAAAATATGTCCTGTGCTTGGTTATACAATGTTATTGAAGAATGGCTATTTCTGAGTAACTCCATATGTGGGTATCCTTGTTCCATAATTAGCATGACTCTCATGTTTTGGCTTAACTCCTTTTCAAAGTGTATTAAGTTGAACAAGAGCATATCCATTTGGTAAAGGAACTGAAATGTAAAATCAGCCTCCTGAAAAATGCCTTCATGTTGTAGTATAGAAAGTTTACAGGGTGCTTTGAACATGGAAGGTGGGAAAGATCATGCCAAGCCCACTGTGAGCCCAGTGGTGACATTATTATCATCTTTGTCCTATCAAGCTAGTAATGAACTACATAGTTATTTTTTATTATAAAAATCTACAAATATGCAACATAGATCATAAAGTTCAGTTGAGAAATGCTTTAAACTGAATAATGTAGTGAGTCATCAGCAGGGACAAAGGAAGAATTCTACCCCTTGCTGATAGAAGGGGCTATAGAGTCAGTTCACCCTACCTGGATGCCAGGTACCCACCAAAATGGCTCTCTCACTCCCCTCCTCAGATGGACAGGGAAGAGAAAATATGATGAAAGTCTCCTGGGTCGAGATAAGGAAAGGGAGAGATCTCAGCAATTACATTTGGATCAAAGCAGACTCAGATTGGAGAAATTAATTTACTTTATTGGCAATCAAATCATAGTAGAGTAGTAAAAAATAAACTCAAATCTACAACAACCTTGCTGCCACTCATCCTTGCATCCCAATGCATTTCCCCCTTAATTTTTTTTGTTCCCAAGGCACTACCACCATCACTGATGGGCTCGACCTTGGCCAGCAGTGGGCCCATCTTACAGTTGGCTGGCCTTGGCTCTATTGGACACAGGAGATGTTTCTAGCAGTTTCTTGCAGAGACCCACCCCTGTAGCTCCCCTGCTATCAAAATCTTGCCATGTAACCCAATACATGCTGTTAGGTATAGGCAGACAAGCATAGGACATGATACATTGTCTAGCAAACAGTGTTTTTCCCTCCAAGGGAGTCAAAGAGTGCTTATTTCAACAAAGAAGAAATGGTCAACTGACGCTGTGAATAAGGTGAAAAAAAAGGACTTATGACCACTGGCAGGATTTTATATGAGAGGTGACTTTTAGAGGGTATCATTCTCTAGCCCAATAAGACACTTTTAAATGATTGTTACCCGAGATGTCTGTGTCTCTACACAAGGGAACCATTTACAAGAAAATTCTGCAAACTATTCAACTTAAAATGAAAAAAGAGTTGTAGATAGAAACTTGCTTTTATATGCATCTTTAACTTGCTTTGTGGTAAGAGTGATTCTGAAGTAGTTGTGTAATAAGGAGATATTCCACATCCAGAATTCTGGTGCCCCTAAAGCCATCACACCTATAGGCCAGGGCATCACACATGTTGGAGCGAGTGCCTGTGTGTTTTGCAGTGTATCTCAAGGGCAGCAGATTGAGAACACGAATTACTGGTGTCTAAAGAAGAAGAAGAGTTTTCTGGTGATGGGTTAGAGTTGATGGCAGAACTCACTGACAATCAGAAAAATGCTGGAGAGCACTTTTAGACCCGGCTGGCCCAAGGGGAGTTCACTACAGTCAGCAACTGCTGTCAGCTGGCACAAATTGCAATTTCAGCACCTCTGCTTTGCCAGAGTTGTAAAAAATGTAAGTATCACAAGGCACAAAATACAGACTCCGCAACCCAGTATGCAGGTCTCACAGGAGTGGTAGGGAAACAACCCCCAACACACACAACAGAGGTATGTAAAGCACAGGGAGACATTAAATCAACCTCAGTAAAATTTTCAAGTCTTTGGAGACTCTGTAGTGGTTTTCATGGGTTAAAGCAATTTTCTGCTGAAGTATTGAAAATAATCAGAGGAACTTTTGAGGAAATAACACAGTAAAAAAACTCTGCAAAACACTGACTTTTGTTTTGTGGGACTCTACTTCCTCTTAATGCATGAAACAGAGAAGTAAATATTGCTTTGAAGTGAGGAGTTTCATACAGAAGGAGATTTTATTTTTGTATCAGTTTGCTCCTCTTTAGCATAGTTGAATTGTTTACCTTTTGCTACTTTCTTTCTGTTGCCTGGAAACATTTAGTAAGTTGTTAGCGCCAGAGCATTAGCTGATTTAAGATTCAACTCGAATGAGCTCTGACACAAAAGCTTATCATCTGTGTTTTCAAAATATCCCAGCAATATCAAATTATAGGGCTTTGAGCAACTAGAAATTAATTTTATTAGGATAAAAGCATTGAGTGTACTTTTAGAGTAATGTCAACTTCTTACTCTCAAACTTGTATGCCTTGCTGAACCAAAATTTCTCACCAGAACCATTATCCCTTTCTCTGAGCACCAGACTGATGATGTTGCATGTGTTACAAGTCACTAATGGAATAAAATTAATTTTAAATTTCTCTTTCAACTTTCAATTTTTTTTTCTGATTTTAATCTCAGAAAGCTGAGAAATCTGCTATATGATACCAACACTTTGACTCTGCAAGGTTGTGAACACCTCCCTGAGTTAACTCCCATTAGGGTTTATGAAAGTGTTTGACCAGCACTGGTATTTCTGCTCTACTTATACTATCAGAAGTACAGCAGACCTTGATGCACCTTCACACTGAAATCATCCAGTGTGGCACATCTGCAAAGAGTTCACATCTGGCATTCTAGAGTAAATACTACAGCAGCACTTATAAATGCCTAGTTCAACATGTGGGAATCTCCAAGAGGTATTCCTGAGCCAAAAGCATAATAATTGAAATTACTTGAATATATGAAATTATTTCCAGGAGAATTAATGTTAGTGATCACTCTCAGTTAATACCTAACTATAAATGTTTGTTTTACTTATAGGACTGTTTGAAACATTGGTATCTCACCTCGAAATATACACCACTGCTCATAAGTCAAAGAATATTAAAAGGTTCACAATATCACAGAATCCGCACTATTTAGTTTTACATAGTTTTTTTTTAGAATACTTAGAATATATAGAATACCATTATATTGTAACTCATAAACCTTCACTACATCTTCTCTAATGGCATTTTCCTAAGTAAATTAGCTACCAGAATGAGCTTCCCAAAGTTCAAGTTGAACAAGCATGATATCCAGCAGTCGTTCTGGTACATGTTAATTGGTTGACATGGAAAGCGGTGCTGAGAACTCTCTGACATCTCATTTTAAACACAGTTGTATGTGTATTTCATGTCTCAGTTCATCTGAGACCCCACTACTCTCCTTTCTGAACATGATCATATACATAGACTGCACCTGGTTTTGAATTTACAGGAAAATCTTGGAAAAAACAGAAAGCCCACATGCAGTAGTAGGGAACAAAAAGGCAATAGCAGTGGAAAGACTGATGGCAAATTTTGGGAAACAGCCTGCATCCTGCACAATGGTACTATTCATATATATAAATCATGTGCTCATGTGTTTTTCTGGATCTGGGCCTAATTGCACGACTGGATTTCTTTCAAGCCAAAAGAGTGCAAGAAAAAGCAGAATACAAGCATAGGTTTTTTTGGTGGAGGGTGTAGTTCAGGTCTATGAAGAGAAAGTCATGGACTGTAAAGGAAAGCTGCAAATTCCTGGGAAAGAGAAGAGAGCAGAAGGCTACTGCACAGTAGTAGTTTAGTGCTAGTATTTAAAACTGCATATTCTTATTTGGTGAGTTTGAAGGTTTGTTTTCTACCTTTTAATCTTCAGCTGTATTTTAAGAGAAGGGGACTGGATGTGGATTAAAGTCCTTCTGAAATAAAGAGCAAGGCTATACTTCGGTCTCTGAGAAGGATGCCTACTGTTTCAGTGCAGAGTAAGATTTTGAAAGCTTTTGTAAGAGTGCATTATGAAACCCTGAATTGGTATTGGATGGTTGCTGTGAAAGACATCAAGGGTGTGGGGTGTGGTAACAGATTGCTCGATATCCTGAGTGCTGTGCAGTGCAGAGCCAAAGCACACGTGGGTCACAGCAGATCCCCTTCAGATCTCAACAGTGTTAATATGCAGAAGGCAGAATACAGCCTGTTCATCTGCTGGATCAGAGATCCTGCTACCTTGCTTAATCTGTTCTTTTGTCAGAGAGCCAGCTGGCAGTCGAAAATCTGAGCCATTGGTATTCTTACTTTAAGTGTTTGTGTGTTGCATAATAAAAGTATGAGAGGTGTGGAAATAAAATTGCAGCTTGGTCAGCTTCATTTTGAGGCAGATTATTCGAGTGGAAAGTCAGTGGCTATTCTACAGCCTGTATCTTCCTCTACACAGATATGCACAGAAATAGAAAAGTTTGTATTATTAATGTCATCTAAAGATGTGGTGATACACGAAGATAATTGGATTAATGAATAAAATACAGTATTTAAGCCCCAAGATCTAACAAATGTGACACAGTGCCTTATCTAATGAGTGTAAGTGGAATCTCTCATAAGATTGAAAAACACAGTACCTTGTACTGCATGATCTTCCATTCCCATCCCAACTAAACAGCCATAATCATAAGTCACTCATGACAAAAATCAATGATCTTAGTTTTTCTGACAGCTTCTGTTCACTGTTCCTAGGAACTGTTTTTTATCTTTTCTCAAGAGGGTATTTAGAATTTAAGCTCTCTCTCTGTAGTTGTTTATGTACAGTGCTGTTCGTCTGCCAAATGACTGTGGTGCCAAGTTCCAGCTTGGCATTTGTGGAACATTTTCCTTTCAGCCCCTTGAGAATACATGCTTTGGCCTTTCCAAAGCCAGAAAATTGTCAACACTTACGAAGTGGCATGGACTAGGCTGAAGTGGACAGAAAACTTATCAACATCTGTCTCATATTTTTGTGGCTACAATGTGACACAAACTACAGTTATTGATGATAGCTTTTGAAAGCAAAAATATGAGGGAAGACGTCTCTATTTATGATTCTGTATTTCAATAAAATTTCTCTAATTGCATAGGTAGAGCAATAAAGTTTTGTAGCATATATTATATCCTATAGCAGACTGTTACAAGAAATGAAAAAATGTGCATCAGCAGGCCAGGCTTGTGAAAGATTGTATAATTTTGCTCCAGTAAAATTGACTTTTTACAATCTATTATTAGGTAAGTCAATATAAAGTCAACAGACCTCATTTACAAAATGGGAATCCTTACTGTAGTCACTTTCCAAACAAGGTACCTGATCAAAAGCATTTGCTATCAATTTTGCTCATTGACAGTTTCTTAAAATCTTTTGTTTTGTTACCTGGAGGCAAGCTGAGGACAAGCACCATCACTGAGAAAATATTGATTTTTCTAGGATATCCTGTCTTTGTTCTGCAAATAGAAAATAGACACAGAATAGAGTTTATGTCATGGTGAGAAGAAAATGTTGTGATTAAGTCTGGAATCTGTGTTCTCTTAACCTTTCAGTTCTCAATTTTTACAGGTTAAAAGAAAAAAATACAGAACACTGTTAAAACACAGCAATAGGTCATGTTATACTTTGTTAATCTGGCCAGCATTTTCCATTACAGAATGAAAAGATGAATAAACACACAGGGCTTAACCAGACAGAGACTTTAAATCTATTAATTCATCTTTATGTGCCTAGCTTTTGCACATCCTCCTTCGGAACAGTATAGTCAGTCTTTTGGGTCTCTGAGGACCAGCTTTTTACATGTGTGCTGGTAAGTGAATCCCATGCCTTCTTGTAAATTAGTAATAGGGAGAGACAAGGCAAGAAGAGCTACAGCAAACATCTATTAGGATTAGACAACCTTGTAGCTCCTCAACAAGAAGTGAAAACTGGTTGGTCAGAACTAGAATAGGTAGGACAAGGAGCTGTTGCTGAGCTGCCAAAGTGTGACATACTTCTTTAGAGTAGAGAGGATAGAGACAGGGAGATGATTTTGCTGGAGGTGTTTTCTGGTAATAAGCGTGGGACAGTTATCTTAATTCCATGTCAGTTGGACTGTCCTAGGCTGCCTCCAGCTCACTCCCACCCACCTATTCTTGTCTGCATCAGGTTTTTCCAGATCACAGTCTTTTTCCACTTGAATAGTGGTAGGCCTCTGGGAGAGTATTTTTCTGGTACAGTATGAAGGTAAGCTCACACCTGCCAGTACAGTGCTTTCCTTGTGCATTCACAGGGTCTTCAGCAGTTCCTCACTGAAGAAACCATCTTTAGTCCTCCGTGAAAAATTACTATAATGTAGTGCTACAGCAAATAAAAAAGACGTGGGTACTTTGGTCACATAAAGCCAAAAGGAAAGAATAGGGTTCTCATGCAAGGGTCTGACTCCACCACCCCAGCACAAAAACTTTGGTGATGCCCCCAGTGCCCATCTCTAGTTAGGAAAAGGGCTTGAGTCTCAGATGCAGCACAATCACCTGAGCAGTCTGGAAATTGCATCTTGCAACACTGTCCATAGTCCTCTGGACGGTGATTTACATGAACTATGACAATGTTTGCTCCTTAAAATATCACGGATTACCCTGAGAAGTGTCTAGGTACTGTCTGACACCTGACAGCTGCCTATTGGGATGAGCTTCTGTGCTGCAGTGACCTCCTCTCTTGGGTGATATTTTAGCTCCTGCATCAATTTTACAAGGTTCCAAATAATTTCCTACAGTTTTGATTGCTTTTTTTCCCCTGAAAAAACATGTGAAATGTTAAGGCATTTTCAGAGGCTTTCCTTCCCTGCTTCCCTGCTGGGAAGAGATGGATTTTTTCTGAAGATTTTTTCCCGGAATTGGTGCGGAGTAGGAACGTAGCTCTCAGTGGTGGTGTATCGTATAACACTTGGCTAATGCTCTGGGGCTATTTCTGGTAACTGCAACAGGAGTTGCAGTGTTGGGATAGGTCTTTTGTATGAAATAACTACTAGTCTGATGTGGTCTACATGAATAAGAGATTTGGATCCTTTCACCTCATTTGGGGCACATATATTTAATCTCTGTGCTTAAGAGAGATTACACAGGGATTATGAAATGTAGAAACGGTAGTTACAAAAAGCAGTTTTATTCAGCAGCAGATTACTGTCATTTTACTACATGCTTATGAAAACTGGGGTTTTTAGTTAAATCCAGACTCCATTAGTGAGTTAATATTAGCCTATGTAAAAATACAGCATTTCAGTTAAAAAAATAAGTAGAAAAGCCTTTATCAATTCATTTGAAATTCATATAATTTACATAGTGTCCTGAAGCTGTCTGCAGTCTCTTCAGAAATACCAAACTTAGAGAGGCCCTTGCACTCGGCGAGCTATCCGATGCATAAGATAAACCAATCAAGATAGTGGATAACTGATGTATAGATGATGCAAATGTGCTATTCCATCCATGATGGGAAAAGAAACGTGTTAAGGCAGAGATGTACCATATATTTCTTCTTTCAAATGAGCACACAAAAGAACATAACATGCCCATAGGCTCACAAATGAATGATGACATTTTTTCCACTTGTGTCTTGGGAATTATGGATTTAACTGCTCTCTTTATGCTGTTCAACAAAAAATCTGCTGCAGTCTGTTGATTAGCTCATCCTGCACCAACTTGGGAGTAGTTAATTGTATGTCTGCATAATTAAAGTTGAATTTATACAGATAGGTGTGAACAATCTTTCCCCAAAACTGGCAACTAACTGCAAAAAAACCAAGAGAATCCTCTGATTTATTTTAAAATGTGAAGAATTTGCAAAAAAACAAAGTCCAAGCAGTAAAACAAAACACAAAATAAGGTTTTGGACTGGGAAAATGAAATAAGAAGATAAATCTTCAATGGAATATTGATTTCTTTTTTGATCTCACAAAAGGAGATCACACAGGGTAGAGAATATTTAACCAAGAAGACAGCAGAAAAGAAATGCACTTCCACTAAACCCATAAAGAAGCTGCAGTCACCTAGGCAGAACCATAAAAAGGACTGAAAGCATCTTCCCTGATAAAAGCATTCTAAGAGAAGGACTGGGAAATGTGTTTCATAGTTTCGTGATAATTTATTTTGATATTGGGAGTGAAAATGTCATTGTTTTTAGGAATCTCCTTTTCTTCACATGAGTATGTTTGTGATAAAACAAGTTAGAATTTAATATAATTTGAAGATAAATCACCTCTGTATGTTTTCAGTGAGCAAAAATATTTTCCATCTTAATCTTAAATTTCTCTTTTTTACGCCTTTTCCTGAGGCCGTTTACTTGGCACGTATTAGGGAGAAGGGTAACAAAGCAATTTAAATAGGCAGGATCTATACGTGTCTCCTTAGAAGGGAGCTTCTTTTTCTGGCTGGTATTTTTTTTTTTTCTGGAATTCAGTTTTCTGACTAAGATAGTATTCACCAGCAGGAAGGAGTTAAACCATACCCAGACAACTCAGGAGCTGTCTGTCAATCAGGGCTAATCTTGAGGCAGAGGCAGTAAGTGGCCTCAGAAAGGGGGAAGTCTTTCTGGCATTTGTTTTACTTCTCTGTATTTATCAATTGAGAATGACTGACCCTGAATTGTTAATAAATAAAAATGGTTTATTGTGTGGTAAAATCAAAGCCAAATACAAAACAAGGCAAATATATTTCAGAAGGTCCAGCTTCTGCATCTTCAACGTGAGATCTCATACTCTGTGGCTCCACAACAGGACAGGGTGGTAGTCTGTGAATGGCATTTGATACACAGCTAAATAGTCCTGAAAATAATTTTTTAAATGGCAGATAAGGGAGAAAAGGCTCTTTTTGATAACTCTGGTATTACTGTCATGCCGAAGGTCCTTAACCACATAGGAAAGGTTCTGGTTAAAATGGATGTAACAGAAATCTGTTCTCAAAATAGAAACTGGCTATATAATGAAAAAATTATTTGATAGTGATGCTGAATTTCTACTTGATCATAAGCAAGGTTTTACATGCATTTTTATGGCTGGCTTTTCTCATTTTTGCCTTATCTTGTGGTATGAAAGAGCTTCTCACAACATAACTTGAGTGTCCCAAGTCTGTCACACTTATCATTTGTTGCCATACATTCTGATTTTGAATAAGAAATTGGTAACTTAGCTTCAGTTTACATTACTGTCTTTGCCCAATTTACAGACTTACACATGATACCACAGACTCACAAGTTAGCCTTTACTGGAAGAGTAAAATGACTCAGTTTGGGCCTGGGAGCCAGAGAACTAAATATAGGACACAGCATCAGAGCCTGGTACAGCTGGGGAAAAAAAAAATCCATTTGGGGATTTATAAAAGGTCAGTTTGGAACAGAGGTGCCTGGGGTGCAGCAGCATTTGCCCTGACAACCAACTTCATTCTGTTCTCATTTGAGAAGTGGCACAGCAGAGCTGCTGGGGACAGAAGAAAGTATAGGTAGGTAAGACAGGGAGAGAAAAAAATGGACATAGAAAAGGTTTCAGCTAGTTATTCCAAAAAATAGTGCAGGATGTAGGCTATTAAATATCCATTTCTGTGGGAAAGTGGTGTTGCAGCACTGTAAATATTTTGTTGAATGTGTACAAACTCAGCATACTCTGTGCAAATTCTTTATTGAAACAATGATCAATGTACAAGCTACATCACATTTCATTTTGCCACTTCAGCATGAACTTTTCTCTTTCTGGTTTACAGCTATAAGCTATAAAATCATAACAGTTATTTAAATCAAAATACAGCAACTGCTTCTCAAAAGAACACATTCATATTTGTCTTACATTTCTTGTAAAATCAAAAAGGATTTCATAATAAATGAAATATAACTTACAATACTTTAGTGCAAGCATTTCCTTTGCATCTAAGAAGCTTTCAGTTGTCCCACTAAATATGGCATAAGTAAGAGGCCAACTCTTAAAATAGCATGCTGCCAAGACATCTCATGAGAACTTTGAAAATCTGATACTGTTAACACTTTCTAGAATTAGTTAATCTGACCAAACTGAAAGTCAGAAAGCCCTGGTTATATGTTACAGTACTTTTGTCAAAAGGTAACTGCAAATTAAGGAACTGACATTGTATCTACATTAGAATAAAACAGGCACTGATTTAAAAAAAATCAACATCTGCCCGTATAAGCCATTTGCAAGTCTTATGATTATACAGTAATTTTCAAGCACAGGAGTGCACTTCTGTGCTTTACCAAGTACCAACAAACCTGCACAAAAATGCTGGTCTATGGGTTCTTTTAACTTTTTTATATGACAGACAACAAGTAACTGAAGGGTAAGTTTCATCAAAAACATCTCAAATCAGAGAACAAAAAAAGGATCAGCAGCAAACAAATTCAGCTCAAACAGGAAATGCTGAGAAAACAGATAGTGAATACTATGTTTAAGTAATCTGATTAGTATGGTCTTATATTTACCAAAAAACAAGTAAGTGTAAAATTCAAATCCAACACCAATCTCTTCTGCTGCAGAAATCTAGTCATCTTTCATGACATTTGGCAAGAATGTTTTAAAATGGTATAAATATATTGTGCAATTCTCTTTTCCTTGTTAAACCTGGCTTGGCGTTCCTTTGCTTTTAGAATGCAATTTCAGTTGGACTGGATTTTTCAGATTCTGAGTGCCTTAAGAACCATTAGTGTTTGGTGGTATAATAAATAGAAAAATCTAACAAAAAGTGTGCATAGTCCAATGATGGGAACAGATTAATGCCCCTGAAGTGCTTAAGGTGCATGAATATATGTAACGATGCAAGCATTAATGTCTTCTTAGAGCCATTACTAATTTTATGTTTGTTAATTGTGTTCTTGGACCATAAAGTAGCCTTTGCTAAGAAATATTGCAAGACATAATTGCATACTTTATAATAGCACAGCCTGAAATTTTGGAACAGGAAAGACAGGTTTGGGTCTTGCTTCTCATCTGTCTTCTGCAAAGGAAATTCCTGAAAGCGTATAAAAAGCTTTAGGCTTAGAAGTGTCATAAAATGGATGCATAAGATACCAAGCAGCAGACACAAAATCACCGAAATAAACCACATAAACCAGAAGCATCAGTTCTGTATAAAATCTGTATTTTCTCCAGCTACATTGCTGTTTAGTTTTTATTCTGATAATAACACAAAGCTAAATGTCCAGACTGGAGTAGTCCTATCTGTGAACTCTCAGCTCTGAATGATTCCAACTCTAGAAAATTCAGTGTTCCCTTTGACCTTGCAACAGTAGGAATCTGGCACTCCATGTATTGCATGTATCTAATCCAAGTACCTGTTGCTTATATGTGGTTTGCACTGTGCATTTGTGTGTACTTCAAACGAGCCCTTTGTGGGCAACCTCTAGGGAAAAACATCATTTGTATCTTCAAGGAAGTTTACACAGTGATACTGAAGAAATCCATGGGGATTGTTTGCTCTCAAATGTTTCTCAATAAATAAATAATAAAGAGGCTGGAGAACAGCCTGTGAGAAGCAGTTAGGGTCAGAACACCATAGAAATACATGAAGGGGTATGATCTCTATTGTAAAACTTCATACTGTAAAAAGATTAAAATTAAAATATTGTAATAAATATTTTTATTAAAAATATTTAAAGTGTAACTTAGAAGTTATTTTTATGCTTTCAAGGAGAATATCCTTGCTTATCTGTGCAATCGTAGTTGGGCACCAGGTAGGTAACTTTAGAATGCATGAGCATTGTTTGTAAATGCTGGACAGGCAGAAAATTCAACATACCTCTTCTCAGAAGGTTAAGGTGAATTAAAGGACTTAGTGCAAGTTCCTGCTTTTGTTTCTGCCCTTGTCTGTTTTCATATCAGAAGCAAATCAAGTAACTTGAAAAACTGATGTGAACACTAAATAGAAATATCCTTTGGACTCAGACAAGAAGGTAACTTGCATGTTTGCATCATACTATTGTCAATCACACTGGTCAGAAGTGAGGTTCTTAATGGTATTCTCTTAAACTAACTTCTGTCTTACATTTATATTGCTTCACTGGAACTCAAATATTTCCAGTCACATTCCTAATGGGACTTTACCCTTGCATGTTTCCTTTTGGGCATGTGCAAATGCATTTTGTATAGAAACCTGCCGCTGTGGTGAGCACAAAAAATTATGAGACATTGGAATACTGCCATTTCTTACAAGTTGGTTCTAAAATCTGAAGACCATTATTAAACATTTTTTTTAAAAATAACCACAGAAAGATAAATATGGAGCCTTCTCTGCATCACCTATGTAAGTCATGGGGTATTCCTGTATTGCACTGCTGGTGAGGCTCTGAGCTTTAACATGAGGAAGTTGACATAAGACCTCAGTTCATTATCAAGGGCTCTTCTATGTACCTGCAACATTGACTTTGTCTGGTCTTGATTACCTGTGCAGTTAATATAACTGATTGCCTCCAAAAGACACCTTATGGAGATGTGGCTGCTTCGTTAAATGTCCAGAGAGCCATCCATGCATCTCCCCACAGACCTAAGAGACTTCTTTTTCTACCATATACTTGATTCCAGATTTAAGTATCTATATTTATACTACAGTCCTTCTTAAACACTCTAAGGTGATAGTTTGTTCGTTAGTTCCAAACTAAATGCATCAGGTAATTAAGTGATATGCTACTAACCCTACACAAACTCCTTGTAAGTGCTTTCTTTCCAGACTCACTGCAGAGAAGGTACTTTTTATTGTCTACCTGCAAGACAAATGGCCACTTGCCTTTCACCCTGGCATTTCCTGGCAGAAATGTTGATCTTTTTAATGCCACAATTGCTGCAATCATTAAAGCTTTACTGGGGCAGAGTCACATGTACTCCAGCAATGAACATCCTACATGTAGGAAGGTCCCAAAATCTCAACACAATTATATCATATATTTAACAGTTTGCATGACTGTCTTTGTAATTTTATAGGACACTTGATTATATTTTTTTTCCAGTTTGGATACAACACTCTCAAATTGATGCTTATATTTAGGCTTGGTCTTCAGAATATATGAATTTGTTCAAAATTAAGAAGCCACATAAAAGGGTATTTTGCCATTTCAGCCTTGTCATCAACTGATTACCAGCATTTGCAGGACTGTTATGGAACCTGCACATCTTCTGGTAAGGTAGTACATAGTTACTGCTTCCAAATTACTTCAAAACAAGACATCTTGCTTATTTGCAGCTGTTTGCCACATGAACTTCTGGCAACATAAAAAATGCTCAAATGTATGCAAAAATCCTCTGCAGAGCTGTTGAACTGCAACTTTCTGTAAGATATTTTACAGGTTTCTCATGTGTAATAAACACCTCAAAGTTGTTTCTTCGTGCAAAACAAATGATCATTGGCATCTTTGTTCCATGAAAAAGGGAAAACTATTTCCCTTGTGGCTAAGCAGTGTGGTCTCAAATGAAATGGAAACATTTTAACTTTCTTTAATAGCCCTCTAAATCACAATGCAGCTGAGCAAACAGGTTTTGTAAATGGGATCTATTAGGATTTTATTTGGCTACTGGAGTGTAGCTTCTTGGGCAATATTTCAAATTCACAAGTTAATATTTGCAAAAATGTAATAGATGGAAATAAAGAGAGTGAAGAAGGAAAATGGAAATCAGTTTTATGTTTAGTAAGTTCAAGTGTCCTACATCAAAGACTACCAGTTACTTCCACGAGGCCACTACAGGTGACTCCAACCTAGGAAATGCTGAGGTAAATGTTTCTTGGAAATACTCCTAATCAAAACCAGCAATTAATAGTAATGTAATAGCAATTACTCTGCCATACATCATGGTAAACTAAACTCAAACTGAGAAGAAAGTGCCAAATAATCCACTTACATGCTTTTGCTATGATAGTCTCCAGGTAAGGCTTAGCGGCAAGTACAATATGTATTTTTAAAAGAGCTCCACCTGATTTTCCTGCTATGCATAGATTCAGGAGTAACTATCATACATGGCTTTCATATATAACACATGTATTTTTGTCATTTGCCAATGCTGTGTCATCAGAACTGAGTTCAACAGAAGGCTGAGGAGGGGGCTCCACAGGAAGTGCTGGTGTTTGAAGAGTGTCTTCTTCCTTGGTGTCCAACTGCATGCTTTCCTGTGACTGACCATCCACGCAGTCCTTCTTGGACAATGGGTGAACTGACACTTTTATTGCAATCTGTTGAGGTGGCTCATGCAGTGATGAAGCGTCTGAGTCAGCTGTGGGAGATTCACTGCGCGTCAAAGCATTCGGGATCATATAAAGCTCATCTGTCTCAGTGGTTTCCTGGCCTTCTGCCGCCTGCCGTACAAAATTCTGTCCTTGCTCCTCCAGACCAACAACCTCCATAATTTCTTCCATTATAGTCCTGCAGTTCATGATAAGAGGCGGCAAAGGTACGCTCCGAGCAAGCTCTTCAATATAGCGAGCAAATTCCATGGTCTTGAACTGGGTTACTTTGGCAAGCTCGAGCGTTTTGGCTGATGTGATAATTGGGATACGCTTTGCAATCTCAAAGGCCTTCTGAAGTTTCTCTGCCCCTTCTGTTCTGAAGAATTCATTGATTGCTTTTTCAGTTTTCTTCAGATGACTGCTCATCATACATAACCGAGTAATGTTCAGTATCATAACGATGGTAAAAGCAACAAGGCAGACAATCATGTAATAGATTCCCATATCTCCAGAGGTAAAAACAACCCTCAGCGTCACAGTATTGTTAACACTGCCATACCTATTAGATGCGACACACGTGTATTTACCTCTGTCTTCAAATGACACGCGGGTAATGTTTAGTAGCCCATTGTCAAGAAACCACCATTTTCCTGTTGGAGAGCAAACAGAGTAACTTAGAAGTATTTTGTCACATGATCAGCATAGTCTTAAACATCAGCTTTATCAAACTGGCTTCAGGTTTTGGAAGAAGGAAATAATGCTCACAAGGAGACAAAGAATTTACCATCATAAAGGCCTGAGATCCTAGTTGTGTTACTATCAAATCCTTGACATCAACTCTGGATAGTCACAGCACGCCCTAAAAGGGTCTCATAAAAAATGCTAATATGCATCACCTCTATCTCAGTCTTGTGGTCAGTTAAGTTACAAAGATAGGACTACTCCAGAGAGCCTCCCAAACACAGGTCACACTTCCTCAAAAAACAGGATCAATGGGATTGTGAGGCAGAAAAACTTACTTAAACCCTACCTGTTTTGTTCCCTGACAATGCATTTGCTTACAATTGGGTTATTATTGGCATTTTGTTACAGTATCTCATATAATTCTGTTCATGTAAATTTCAAAACCCCTAAGATTTCAGGCATCATATACTACATTGCCTGCCCTGTGAGGTGTTGAGAAACTGATTTTGAAATGTGATTTTAAAGAGAGGGAAGTAGGATTGGAAGAGTAAAATAGATGGGAAGGAGAAGAGCCATGACAGGGAACACCTTGTTTCTTGGTAAGAACCTCTACACACAACAACAGAACTTCTTTTACCTTTAAAAATAATTTCTATCAACGTAATAGAATTGATAACTTTGTCCACTGCATGGACATATTTATTGCATATACATGAACACTTCATATTCTTTGAACCTGGCACAGCAGAACAGATTAGGTATGAAACTGCATGTTAAAAAGCCATCACTCCTGTCATCGCTAAAGCGATTTAAGATTCATCTAGTTACTGTATTTGCCACTATATATTGGTAATGAATTAAGATTTTTGCTCCTCAAAGTTTTTCTAGTTAAGCATGGCTTACCCAAATTAGTTTTCTTACATTATCTCCAGTAGAAGCCTATGTAAAGTATTCCCACAAGATCCCTGCCTCAGTTCATGTGTGCAGACAGCTCTTAATTAAATATTTTTATCCTCTTACTTAAAAGTTCTAACTTAACTGAAACAATATTTTTTACCCTAGCATAACTCTTGAATCACTTGAAATTAAAAAATGCAGAATAAAAGCACAATCTAAATCAGGCCTTCACATTAAAAAAAAAATCACTCTGCTAAAGTTAGGCAAATTCAGAGGAAAACTCCTTTAGAGAGGAAATATTAGCATCTGTAACAGAAGACACTTCTTCTTCCACTTCCAGCATAGCAAAAAATGCTGAATATTTGCTGCTCAGTATTTCTTTGAATTGGAATGCTAGTCCTTTTTGCAAAGTAAGTTTCTATTAATTGTGAAATAACAAGATGCCTGTGATGTATCTTGGCTCCAGCTCTAGAAATGACATAATGGCATTGAACTGTGACTGAGTGACTGGGTCTGTGCCAGTGGATTCTGACAGACATATCGACCCACATAAGAAAACAATAATTAGAAAAGGTATCATTGCTGGGTTTTGATAACAATTCAATGCCATACTTAACACCACAAAGAAAGGTCTCAAGCTAGGAAACATTTCTTCCAGAAAGACATTCTCTTAAAAGAAGTATTGCACTATTGAAATTCTAAGTTAAAGTGATGTTGTCTTAATACTACATCTGCACTTTTTACTGATTTGTAAAATTTTTTGCTCACTTACCTAAATGTTGATTTAGTTACCTCCCTCAGCTGACTACATAAAGACCTAAATTTAGATGTCTAACTAAAGAGGAACATTTCTATTAGTGAAGCTTAGCAAAACACTCCAGCACAGTAATCACTATATGTTGACACAACCACACAAATTATGTTTGAAAGTCTGTTTGGTAGCTCAAGTAGTTCCTTTATCTAGCTTTACTCAGAAAATGCTAACTTGCTGTACTGTAAAACATAACCAGTTATGCAGTAAGCTCTTACACACTGCTGTTTCACATCAAGCTGGGTCAATCGTTACTCCCGTCACAGCAGAGTTCTCTGTCAGGTCAGCCATTAGTTAGGCATGCTATCTTACAACTATGAGTCTATTTCATCATGCAATGAACAAAGCAGCCACTATGGAAGGATTACATGAGAAAAACACCTTTCATATACCCACACTCCCCTCAAACACTCCCTAGAAGTATAACTAGGATTATCACCCAAACCTTCCATTTAAGGAAAATAAGCTCTTGTAATTATGGTCTCTGGCAAATGCCACTGAAGAGTCTTAACTAAAGCCAGCAAGGCTCAAATTTGGCCTGTCCTTCTGACTGCTGCCCTATATAGGTTTTGCACTAGGTTGTTCAGGGCATCTCTGTGTCTCACACTATCATGGCACTGCACATAAAGACAGCAGGCATGTCAGGGAGTTAGCTGTGTTGAGTTCACGCCAACAAACTATTCTCATATGGGAAACAGCTTTTTAATCTTTTTTGGGTGCCAGGGAAGAACAAAGGAGGACAGAATGAGAAACAGGAATAAACCCGAAGTCTTCCAATGAAAAGAGGCCTGTCTACACCTTCCGTTAATTGCTTCAGCTTCTTGCTATGTGTTGCTATAAATAACACATAAAAAGCTACTGTTTTCTTCCAAGGTGTGCATAAAAAATTTATAACTGCCACCAGGCTTTCATTTATTTTCAGACAGGAAAATACCACAGCCAGGCCATTAAATTCATGTTATTTGTCAGCTTGCTGAAATCAGAAGTGTCTCTGGACAGGCTACATCAGTGCTATTACTGAGATCCTACCTTTATTCTCCTCCTCTTGGAGCAGGCGGCCATTGGAATTGTACCATCTGTAACGTGGACTGGGACTGCCTTGAACATTGCAGTCGATCAAGGCACTGCTGCCCTCCTTGACTATGATGTGGTCGATGCGGGAGATCACCAGCGGCGCGGCCCCCGTGTGTGTGTCAGTGCGGTTGAAAGTGCTGTTACTCACATCCTCAGCAGTGGTCAAAGCTGCTAATAAGATGACAAGGCGTGTGGTAGGCAGAAAGTACAAAAAGTGGCGGCTGTTCAGTATGTCCATTTTCCTTCAGGGGTGTGCACGACTGGCTGGGAACTGGTTCTGTTGGATGCAGGTCCTTGATGTGAGCAGGTCACAGGAGAGTTCTACTTGGATCTGTGCAATTTTATGTTTAAAATATCCTATAAAATAAATAAATAAGTACAGAGAGATGGCATGTATAAACAATCCATTAGATATGCTCTTTTAAAATAGTGACACATCCATTAATGCATTTCACAATCATCAGCACAGTGTCTTGTCTAAATGCTAATGCTATCACAGTCCTTATCCTTACTGGAAAAAGATGCATACATTTTCCTGACAATGTTGTTGTTCAGAATGACAGGCGTAGGAGAAGGCTTTTATCACCTAGACACTTAGCACACTTAGCAGCAGTTTAGCTACAGTAGCAGCTACAGTTTTATGCCAAAAGTTCGTTTTGGTTTTTTTTTTGTTTTTTTTTGGTTGCTTTTTTTTTCTTATAAAAACCATTTGCAAAATCAACAGGAAAAATGGAGATACAGAACATTAAAAGCTGTTATTACTAGTTTGGTGCTGCAACTCTATCACGTGCATGGTCTTAGATGAATTGTGAAACGTGGTGTAAGAAAGAACAATTCCATGAAGGGTTTTTGGATCTAAAGCTGGAATCCTTGACATACACATTTTTTTCCCAAACACAGCAGCACATACAGCAAAAACATCTCAGACCACTCACTTTTCATAAGCTACTGCTGTCTGAGATAAAACAAAGCCTGGAACACTACTCTTAAAAAAGGATAATTCATGCTTGATAAAGTCATTTCAGTGTTGTTATTTTTAGAGCAGATTCGTAAAGAAGAGTACTTGCTAGTGACATGATTATGGTTAATGTTCCTTTGAGATACAAATGAAGTTAGGACTTTTCTGTTTCTTATGTGGCATTAAGCATTTTGCCTGTGTACTTTTTGCACACTCTCCCTCAGTATTTTCCCTCAACTAATCACCCACAATGAGGCCTTTCTGAAGCAGTGATTTCAGTTTCTGGACGGTGGCGGGGGGGTCACAAATGTGCTCTCTATTGGCCTCATTATGCTCCCAGTGAACACAATTGGCATTCAGTACTGAGGGCACAGTGTTGGCCTCAAAATGAGCACCTTGGAAAATTTCGCTCAAGAGTCTAAAGGCCACTAATCATGTTAAAATCACAGAGTGTCCAACTATACTGGTTTTACTCGTGTTTTTAAGGTAAATAACTGAAACTTAGTGAAATTTATTAGATAGAGGAATCTACCTGGAATCCAAATACAGGAAAGCATCTAATAAACTTTCCCCAAATGAACACTTCAAAAAGTTTATATATATATATGACCTATGGTAATTCATCTGCCTTGGCACACAAAATAACTGCTGGCAAGATCAGTTCCATATATAAAGGAAACACTAAAAAGAAACAAATGAAAATTCCCTTCCTTATTTTCTATATTCAAAAAGGAAAGAAAGCAATATTACTGTCTTTCACTGGTAATATTTGATTTAGGTTGTTTTGTTATGCATCCTCTCTTCTCTGTAAAGCAATAATTTGCTTTCATACAAATAGATACAGGTTATTGAAAAAGCAAATTAATTCTTCCATTTTACAGGAGGAATTGTTAATAGAAATGAAAATCTATGTTTTTTAGATAAACTGCTGGCATGATTTAGAGGTCTGTCCCAGCTTCAAGTCTGTTCTTGTTTTTGCTCTGCTTTTATAATTACTGAATGTGGAAATATTTATCTTGAAGAGTAGAATAATTTTAACTTTAAATTAATATGCAAATCTCATTTGTCATATAAAGCTATATAAACAATGAATTCAGAAATCTATTTCCAAATATGCAAAGCATGTAGAGTCTGTACTTTTGAAGGTACACTCTGTCTGAGTCAGCAGTTTGGGAAAAAACCTTCAGTTCTGCCTATTCACTTCAGTAACTACTTACATCTCATTTCTACTACTCCATTAACCTTGGAGACTGACATTCTTCATGATTACACATATTCGGTCTATAAAATGTTTCTGTACAGAGTCACAGATCTGCATTGCGCCATACACAAAAGCTGAAATCACACTTCCTGGCAAAGGAGCAGGAACAGAGGCTGGCTGGATTAAGACAATGGGAAGGGCAAAAGATAACAACACAAACTGATTAAGCTTTGTGCTCCAATTACTGTCTGGGGCTTGTTATTACTGCATTTGGGTCTATCATATATTTTTACAGAAGAAAAATCAGTAGCAATCAAAAAAAAGGTATTTATTGTGGAAAGCAATTTGCATTCCAGAAGGAAGTAAAATAGCATCTCCCCAGCAGCTGAACAGAAAACCTGTAAGAAAGGGACCAACAGTGTATTAGGAAGCTCAAGGTAGCTGATGGCCCATTGATTCCACACAGCACAGGGATGTGGGCAGAGGTTTGGAAGGTGTGATGGCAGTAGGGCGTTGCCTATTCCGCATGTTTACCTGTTTTGAATGCAGAGCGCGTGAAAGCAGAAACTGTACCTTTGTGTAGCGATAGCAACTGTGACAATATGGCCTTCATGCCTGAAGGCAAGAGTGACTCTCTCATTCTGGCCCAAATTTGAACCATAAATTTCAGGAAATAGAGATGAATAATTTATGTCTACTGTGTAAGATTCTTACCTACTCCTCCTTACTCCTTGGAATGTACTTTCTCATGTATCTTCCTGGAATGTAGGATATTAAAAAAACCACTAAATACCTCTGTAGATACATTTCTACTTGAAATAACAACAGTTTGATGGCTAATATGATGAATTATCAGGCAGTAGGTTTAAATGTTCGGAAATGAAGGTTGCTGCTTTCATATGCCATCCAGGGAAGTACCTGGAGGGAAGTTTGAGGAGACAGGGAGAGATGTCTCTGAAGAACGGTGTTTTAAGATAAAAGTTTAGACAAATGTTCCCAGGGCAACTAGGAAGCAGTAGGCAGTCTTTCCTTTGGTGTGCGTTCTCTCCAATGTTATCAGGAAACAACAAAAGATGGAAGAAAGCAAAGAAGGTTTTCTTAGCCCCAACTGACACAAGAAAGTTAAAGGGTGGCCATGCTGGAACCCGAATGTCCAGGACTCTCTGTAAATCTGCTGGGCATGACCAAAAATGCTAGAGTCAGGTTAGGAAGCAGGAAGACGCAGAGAGAGAACTGAAAGGGTAGAAAATGTGCTCACACCAGACGCTGATGCAAAGGAAGATTTGCTGAGAGTTCCTGTCCTCCTGCTTTGCAATAGGCACAAGAGCAGCCTGAGGATATCAGGGAACACAGATCTGGGAGCCAGCTGCTTTGCTAAACATAAGTGATGCAATGAGTTATGGTTTAATTACATGACTAAATGGGGAGAAGACTGAGACCAAAATAGGACTGCTAGTGATAGCTGGCAAAGCAGCAAGAGAATCCAGAGTATTGGAGAAGTGGGTACAGTGCTGTCACCCAGGATCTTGGCCACAAGAGGCAGCAATTAGCAGTGACCCATGATAAACCTGTTGAAGGCTGCCAAAACTGTAACCTTTTAATCTGACCTAAGCCAGAGAAAGCTAGATTGACTAGACTGAAACAAAGATTCCTGTAATAACTCCTCGAGACTGAGAGTAACACAGTAGTCTAAAAGAAGGAGGACATCTGCAATCCCAAGACTCACTTTGTAGGAACAGATTGAGTCGCAGAGCATTTTTGCCATGAAAAGGTCACTATAAACAAAGAGGTAATTTCTGGTCATGGAAAGAATGTAATCGCCAAACCATATTAACTACCTTTAAAATACTTACAAAAAAAAAAGTTAATATAACATAACATAACATAACATAACATAACATAACATAACATAACATAACATAACATAACATAACATAACATAACATAACATAACATAACATAAATCATATAATATCATATCATGGTTATAGATACTTTTATCCTACTCCTTTTTTTTAACTTTTAAATCTGTGGTGCATGAAATGGCAAAAGAACACCCCTAACTATTCTGAACTATGTTTTCCACCCAAAACTGTGAGACAGGGCCAGGCTTCCCTCTGAAGATGGAATGAAAGGAATCGCCAAACTCTCCTCCAGCACCAAGAACATGTATATGGGAAACTTTCCTGCTGTATTGTATCTGAAGCAACATTTACTACTCAACAATGCTTGCCAGTGGTCCATAGATTAAATAGTTCTGTGTTTTAATTCCCCAACCCAAATGGTGTAAATTGAAAATATTAAAGTAACAGATTTACTGCTTGTGAGATTAACTTCCAAGGAAAGACTTAAGCCACATGAGATCACATGACAAGCTTTTCTTCTAAGTGATATGACAGCCAGCTCTAGCATGCTCTCTATGCATTTCTATCCAGTGAAGTCCCCTGGAATGTGCTCCAGAAAAAACAGAGCTGCAGCGTGTTAGTTTTACTCCTAATTAATGTGAAATGTGGATAAAAGCTGCAGTTACAACTTCTCTGTCCAAAATCAGGCAACAGTCTAAACAGAAGACACATCTAGGGCTGACTAGGAACATTAATCAGAGACATGTTCTGACTGACCATTTATTTTTTTATGTTATAGATGTGTTTGCTTCCCATACTACTGCCACCAAAGAAAATTACTATGGGCACAGGGTCATGGTTGTAAGTGCTGCATTTGTGCAGAACAATGTGATGACAGAGCACAAAAGAACAGAAAAGGAGGGCAATGATGCATACCTTTTCCTGGCTTGCTTACATCTGTAAGACTGGCCTGTTCTTGTTCTTAGAATAATGTGTAATCCTATTAACTGTGAGGTTATTCAATTCATAAGTGAAGCACAAGAAGCCAGCTTACTGCATAATGAATGAATTATACTCCTACAGCTTTAACATCCCAATGCTATCTTCCTTGGCTTGTAAGTGACCAAGAAAATTAAATTATTTTCATTCTAGTTCTCACTTGTCTAAAAGGCTGATCTACAAAACAAAATTAAGGCTAGATTTTTTTATTATTCAAAAACTATTTGCTACTTTTCTTAGTTTCCACAGGCAATGTCTTTTAAGAGTGGGTGAAAGTAAAAGTGAACAGGTGTAAGTGAAACAGGAATGCAATTTGAGGAACTGATGCCACACAGGTGAGAAGCTCACTGCCACTTCATAGGCTTATGAGTGAGAATCACCTACTGAAAAGGTCTAATTATTAGGATCCAGACATTCAGATGAAATATCACTCATTTACAACTAGCAGAAAATTTCTGATTTCATTTTTCTACTTATTTGTTGGTTGATAAAATATTAATGTTTGGTTCCAGAAGAGCTGCTCTGTTCATTCTCCTGGAGTGGGGGATTTCAGTCCTTCATAGCTTCATGGTTTTCTGCTTCCCAGGCTATATTGAATAGGTCACCTGCTGGTCATGTTTGTAAGATGAAGAGCTTCATTCTGCACATCTAGATTGGGGCTTCCCAACTGGGCAGCAGCCCCCAGCTATATGATTATTTGGTATCTTCAGCTGCCTGGGAATTTTAGGAAACCTCTCAAGAGGGCTGAGCCCTGGCCATGAGTCCTCAGTCACACTTGCTGCCTTCAGCCACCAGATGGGAGGATATAGAGAAGACAGACATGGCTCCTCTAAGAGATGTGCTGTGGAAGGACATTAGACAAGGGACACATGCTGCAACAACAAAAATTATGAGTATTTATGAAAGAAACTTTTATGCAGGAGGTCAGTCAGGCCTAGCAATAGGCTGCCCAGATGGGCTATGGAATTGCCATCCTTTGAGAAGTTCAAAACTTAACTGAGCTGGTATACACTGGCCCTGCTTTGAAAAGGTTGTTGAATCAGATGCCCTCAGAGGCCCCCTCAACCTAAAGAAACTCTAATACTCCAGAAACACAAATACAAGAATTGCCTTGGGGAAGACAATGGAAAAAAATGTCTGATCTTAAAAACTGCTATATGGGATGCTGATAAATTGTCTTCATGACCTCCTTCATAATTTTTTGAGTAGCAGCATTTTAGAATGATAAGACAGGCTGAGAGTGTGTACCACAGCCTGAAAAAAAAAGTATTTGGCCTTCTGCATTGTATTTACATGATAAGAACAGTACATCTCCTCTTTACCATATAGAGAAGACTTATTTCCAGCCAAGGTAACTCTGAGCATCTTTGTTGCCCTCCGCTGGACTTGCTTCACCCTGTCCACATCTTTCTTGTGCTGAGGACCCCAGACCTGAATGCAGTATTCCAGGTGAGGTCTCACAAGGAGAGAGGAGAATCATCTCCCTCAAGGTGATCGTCTCAATTTCCTGACACAGGATAAAGTAAGGGCTGGGAATCTATGAAGATTCGAGAGATTGCATATAATTTACAAGTACAGGTTTACAGATTATGGCAGCCTATGATGAATGTGGGAACTTAACTTCTGTATATACATTATCCTCTGAGTGTATGAGCCTGGGCAGTGAACAGGAAGGGCTGTCAGTATGGCAACCTGGAGACCTTTTCTAGCACTCCTGTATTAAAGAAATTATAACAAAAAGGGCTATAAATAAATTGTATGTTTTGCAGGCATTGGTTAGTTCTTACAGGCAAACATTTGTCAATCTGTTTAGTAAGGTGACAAATGATAAATAACAAAAAAAAATGGAAAAATCAAGACAATCAAGGGCTGCCATTAATGGCAGAACATGATCAAAACTCAGCCATTATCAGTTTTTGTCTTCTAAAATTATTTTGCTCTGAACACACACAACACTGTAGAGGGGTAACAAAGCAAATAAGCATCATAATAATACTTCTCTTAGTTTCAGGGTTCTATAGTGTAACAAGACACTGCAGCAAGAGAGCAGCAATAAAGTGTAATTGAAAATTAATGCTATATCCAGACTTTTCATTTAGGGAAAGAAGCATATACCTATCTGTTCAGCAGCTGTACAATGAAAGAGTTTTCATGTTGCTTTTATTAGTGTGTAAATGTTTTAGAATTTTTTGCTTTAAATTTCTCCTCTGTTTCCCTTTATCTGCTTCATGTCTCTATTCTCTTTCTACTTCATGCTTCAATATTGCAAAACTATTACAAAAAAAAATAGCAAAAACATTAAACATGGCATCCTAGAGCTTCACTTTAAATATCTGAATGGACCCATTGATTTAACCACGTCTTTGAATGGTCTGATGTGCACTCTCCTGATGTCAACGAACACTCAGAGATGCTAATCCATTAACCTAAAAAAGAATAAAGACTGTTGGTGGTAATTGTTGGAGAGGTTATTTAAAAGTACCTTAAGAATGCCAAACCTCTGGAAAATCCCCTTTTGGAAAATCCTGTAATTCCATCATCTCTGCTGTGTCAAATCAGCTTTTTGCAAAATACACTAAAGCAACAAAAGCACTCAGGCAACTTAGATGCTTAACTTCTCATTAAAAAGTTGTAATTCAGTTGTGCACTCTTATATGGACTGAGAAATTTGTTTTCTTTCTATGTGGTATTTTAATGACTGCAGCAAAACCAAGCTCTATATTTAGTGGAGAAGCCTGCTGATTTTCATCAAGACAGGTACTGTAGTGAAAACTCAGTCCTACTGAGTTGTAGGTTACCCAGATCATAAAGCAAATTCAACACTATCAATATTGGAGATTTTTCAAGACCCAGTTTATGTTTGATTAAGCATAAATACTTTGAAGAATTTTATTCTAAAATATAAAATTTTTATTTATGTTGATTATCTAGATTTACTCCATATTTGTATTTATTTAGGGGCCGTACAATTACCATTCTTATTCCAGAAACATTTGTATGGCTTTAAGAGTCCCTTGCAAACTATCAGCATAGCTGCTGGTTTGCTGTTGCAGTAAATGCAGGTGCATCAATGCTTAAGAGTTGAGAAAGGAGGAACAATGAAGACACACAGAGAATCTCTCCCACACTTCCATATGCATCTGAGCTCTGCCTGGCTTCCCCAGGTTCTACATATCTTTCATTTTCTTTATGCACCTTGTATCTTTTATTTATTCCAGCACTCTGTAAGCATTATTCTACCAACAGTTTAAATAACCAAAGTCAGCAAATGCAACAGATCTCATATGCTCTTGGCAAGGCTTATGAGACTCTGCTAAGAACATAGCAATGCCGAATGTGGCCCAGTTCACTTCCTTCCACTTCCTCCTTTGAGCTCCGCTTGTCAAAGCTAGCCATCCCTTAAGCACATCTAGTTGTTTTCTTTTTCCAAAGGAAGAAGGAAAATTCCAGATGTAGGACACTTAAATATAACACAAAATTAAAAATTAAGTTTTTCTTCAACAAAGATACGAAGGACTTTGCAGGCTAAAAATTTTATTTAAACTCTAAATTTTGAACAATTGAATATTTTCAATGCACTGATATAGCTTATATTATGCTATTTTAACAAAAGACTCCCAAATTATTTGGAACATAAAAGAAAAAAAGAATAGGAAAAAACAGGTTTGAGTATGACTAATTTGTCCCTACCCCTATAGAACTGTAAGATGGATATAATTTTTTAATGACTTGCTTTCACGTTTATTGGTTGCTGGGATACAGGGCAAAAAGGTTACACATAGATGTCATGATTAGGACAGGATTGACCTTGTCAGAGGGGGAACTTAAAGGAATCTAAGTGCTCATGACTGACTGCAACTGAAAGTGATTATTTCAGGTTAAAGGTGCCTGCGCCTCTTTCCTCCACAAGTAACAAAGGGGACAGAAGGAAGATGGATTCAAACAAGTTTGCCCTGCACCATGCAGCAGCTTAAGTATTGGCTGTACCCAAACAGCCCTCTCCAAGCATGACTGTATATTGCTGTGTGTAGGCAATAATTTAGCTGAAGGCCCTCGAGAGTTTACTAAACAACCTCTACAATTTCAGACTTGTGTGCTGGTTATGTCTACATTATGTGGCATTGAGAAGTGTAACAGTAAAGGCACATAACTTTCTCAGCATCCAGTACTGTGTGTGTACCACACAGTCACACACATAGGATTGGGAACCACACACACACACACACACACACATATGCAGCTGCAGTGCCCTGGCCCCTGCATGACTTAAAAATATCAGCAAGAATCTTTTCTTGAAATAAAACTCTCAGTGTGGCAGATCCATGCCAATTAAATATTAGGTCTGGGCTAGGTAGGTTATTCTAAATGCAATAAGAAATTCCTCCAATATAGTGGCACTTCTCCAAAATAGTTATTTACACACATCTGTACAGAGGTTGTTATTTCTGATAAGTGCTCTAAAATGCTGCTATGGATGATTTTCATCACAGTAACTGATGAAAAGTGATAACCTCTCCATTGTCTTGGAAATTAAGTTTCTAAGGTGGGTGTGTATACGGGCAGAAAACGCCACTCTTTAAATTGTCAAAACTAAATAACAAAATTAAGGATACAGAGAGATATTTGCAAAAGCCCACAAGTCTGCATGAATGGATGGCAGCTCAGAATTGCAGGAATGAAAAATTCCATGAAGCCTTACGCCAGTTTTCTGGTGACATATTAATACAATCCAAGACATCTCAAAGTAGGATCATAGGCATTTGTGCCTGAAAAGACTTCTAGTAAAAGTGCAATTTGCTAAGAGAGAAAGAAGACTCTGCTAGAAGAGCTTGGTTGCTTTAGCTGCTCGAAAGCTCACTCTCCCTGCCGTAAATTGCATCCACATCTCACTATTGCCCTACGCTGGGCAAGAAGCTTAAACTATAAAAGAAATGCCAGCCCCACATTCCAACCTCTGTAGACAAGAACTGAAATGGAGATTAGTTTTTTTCCATTTAAATCATTCCCCAGAAGCCCCTGTCATTGTGTCACATATGTGACCCTCTGTGGCTGGGTTTGGATTTTGTTCCCCTGGTTAAAGCAATGAATGCACTTTAGCCAGGTTCTGTGCCAACTCCACCCTCTACCTCCTCCAAACTCGTGCAGGACCCGTCTAATTGCAGGGAGGCAAAGGGGACAGGATGGAGCAGGAAGACAACTGTTGTACGATATAGATCACTTCAGAATTCACTACCACACTCCAACCATGGGTTAAATGTTTTAAGAGTAACTGATTTTATCTTTAAACTTTATGAACCTTCAGGACAGGAAATACGCAGTGGACACAAAGCATCATTTTTTTTGTTTGTTGTGGATGTTCTGCTCTTTGTGTTTGTCCAGACCTCTGAAAAATCCAGATTCTTCAGAAAAAAAAAACGGGTGTACAATGTGTACACAGCACTCCAGCTGTGTAAGCTGCACTCAGCATCAACTGATGCTGATATCCTGCAGTCTGAATGAGACAGATTTCTAATAAAAAAGGATTCCTAGTACAGCAACTGCAAGTATATCAAACGTGCTGTTGCTAACTGTACACACTAAGCCAGACAAAGGATTCCTGCCATGCAAAACATCATTTCCACTGAAAAAAGATCTGCCGTATTTTGTCCTACTGCAGCAAAAAGAGGAACTCTTTGTGTTTTAATATCTCTAAAGAACTAAAGTGCTGCATTCCCCCCCCAACGCCTTAAATCCTTTGTGTTATTCCTTTTAAAATAATTTTACAATCCTTCAGACAAACGTGTACCACATCAGGTCTCATTTAGGATTTTGCCACAGTTGGTACTTTTATTTCCCCAAGTGGGGTTATCAGGGTGGCTCCACTTGAGATGCTTCAATTTAACAAATGAAAGAGGGCTGTTAGGAAGTGTAGCCTCTTACAAGACTCTCCAGACAAATGC
The DNA here is from genome assembly GCA_034336665.1 of Luscinia megarhynchos. Classification (NCBI taxonomy): domain Eukaryota; kingdom Metazoa; phylum Chordata; class Aves; order Passeriformes; family Muscicapidae; genus Luscinia; species Luscinia megarhynchos. The sequence goes on along the minus strand of CM067566.1, from coordinate 36,866,516 downwards.
ACTAGAAAAGTGCCTGCTCAGTGGCACTCTGTTCTCCTAAGCTCCCTTGTCCGATACTGCTCGAATTGGCTCTGTTAAGGATTTTCAAACAGGATTTGAAACATTATTTCAAGACCATTCTGAAGTGTAAGATTCTAGTTCCCTCAGGTCACTTTATGAAATTTAGTGTAATCTTATGAGGCTATCCTGTGAGTAAATGGGTAATTAAAGCAAAATATCAGGAGGCATTCTTTATTTTAATTTAAAGGCAGCACAACTTAACCTCTCTTCGAAGCCCGCTCCATCGAAGCGGTCTCTGCACCGAGGTGTCACCTCCCATTCCCCTTCCCAGGGCGGGACAGCAGCGAGCATCCTGCGCGCAGGAGCTGGAAGGCTCCAGCAAAGCTTTGGGTTAATTAGCTTTCTCTTTTTGCCCAACGAAACCCACTTTCCTACAGGACTCGGTGCTGATTTGAAATAATCTCCTGAACTTTCCCGCCGGACAGCATCACTGCGCTCCGCGGCGCGGGGAGATGCCGCGCTCCACGCCGGGCTCCATGCGAGCGACAGCGGCGCGGGAGAAGCGCGGTGCCGGGCTGGCCGGGCTGCAGCGCTCTCCGGCACGGCACCGGACCGCGCTCCGGCTCCAGGCTCTCCCGGGGCGGCCGGCGGGACAGCGCGCCCAGGGCTCGGCGCGGAGCTCCTCAGCCGGCGCGGCCCCGGGGCCGGCGCGGAGCTCACGGCAGCCGGCAGGTGCCGGCGGCGGGGCGATGGAGACGGCGGCGGGCGGCGCGCCCCGGGACCGCCGCCCTCTCGCCGGGGAACCGCGGCCCGCGCCCCCCGCGCCGCTCACCTGCCCGCCCTCCGCTGCCGCTCTCTCGCTGCCGCTGCCGCCGCCGCTGCTGCCGCCGCCCCGCGGCAGCGCCCGCCGCCGCCGCGCCCCTCAGCGCGCCCCGCGCAGCACCATGCCGGGGCCGGGCCCGCGGCCGCGGCCGGGGCCGGGGCGGGCGGAGCGCGGCGCTGCCGCAGTGCCGCGCCGTGCCCGTGCCGTGCCGTGCCCGTGCCGTGCGGTTCCCACCGCTCCGCCGCTGCCGGCTCCGGCGGGGAAAGTAGGTCAGGGCGGCACTGAGCATGCTCGGGGCCGGGCCGGGGGGCGGCCCCGGGCCCGCGGGGGGCGGTGGAGCCCTCGGCCCGGACTGAGGCGGGCCGGGCCGTGCGCGGCCGCAGGCAGCGGCGGGACCGGGGCGAGCGGGCCCGTGGGGGCGCGGGGTGCGAGCCCCGCTGGGGCGGCTGTCCGGAGCAGCGCCGGCGGGCACCGCATCCCTGCTCACAGACGCCTGCGGGAACAGGTGCTGCGGGAAAGGGGTAACACCCCAGCACGCTTAGATAATCTTGAGAACCAAAATGCTGTGCTTCTGAGAAATGGCACGTGCTTCCCCCCAAGGGCTTTATTCCTAACGGGATTGCGGCACCCAACTCCGGTTTGAGCTCAGTCTGAGGAGGTCCCAGCCTGTGAGAAGCTGACACTGAGTATAAATGTCCAAGTCCTCTGTCAGCAGAGGATAAAGTTATCTTTTAGCCTGAGCAAAACTGCTTGGATTTGGTTGGTGCTATCTGTGCAGCTGCCAAAAAAGGGATTTGGATGTATGTGGACGGCTGCAGGCAGGAATCTGGCAGGGACCTGATGTGTGCCAATGCTGTCCTGTGCCACTCTCCCTTTGCGGCATCAGAAGGGGAGGATGCAGAGCGACCTTCAGCTGAGTGGCAAGGCCGGTGGGTTAAACCATGGAGGTCTGTGTTTCCAGATGTTTGTAGTACTTTTATAGCCAGGCTTGGACCTTGGTCTTGACTGCTTCCGGGGAGTAGTAGCTGAAGTTCCTATGCTCATGGAAGAGTAATCAGATGAGAGAGCATTTGCTGAAACTACCAGAAAAGCTTGGGTTAAGACTGCATTTCATTGCAGAGGGAGGTGTATGTGAAGTACACTGTGGTATATGTCAAAGTAGGTCTCTAGTCTGAAGAGGAATAGCAGCAAAGGATTCAGAGAGGCAGGCAGACCCACTCCAGGGAGCTGGGCTGGTCATGTCAAGTGCCTGGGCTCCTGGTCCCACCACCTTGCATGTAAGAATTTTGGGGGTTGAACGTGGATGTATCCAGTGCTTGGGAGCGGTGCAGGTGTTTGTAAGATCAGGCTGTTGACAGCCAGAGCTTCTTGTGTTCAGTGTCTCCTGAATGGAGAAAACTGAAGACAGTGGGGAAGATACATTTGGTGTTGTCAAACTTGGCAGCTGAGGGAATAAATCAAGGAGTGTGCTCCTTACTAACTCTTCAACAAAGCATTTGCTTGGTGGGAGGAGCTGTTACAGGTCTTTGTTGGCCGCTGACTTGCGATTTGTGCTAGCTTGACCACACTAATTATGCAGTTGCTTTTCCTTCTTCCTATCTTGAAGTACTGGTTTTGAACACAATTGAGTGGAATTTATTTTTCAGTTAATGATGGAGCAGTTAGATACTTGAGTCCCCAGTCTTACAAACTCCTTTAAGTCAGGTAACACTCTGCCACTGCTGGATGCCTGTCAGATCTGTGTGTGATACGAGGCTGAATTTTTGTATTTGGAAGAGTCACACATGTTTCCTTCTGAAAGGGTCTATCCTTTCAGGCGTCTCAGGTTTCGGTGAACATAAGCCTGTGTTGCTGGAGCCAGCCACCACGTTACTTGCTCCATGCCCTTTCCTGGGAGATCACTATCACCTGTCAAGTGAGTGTGTGGACTTGGTGAGGCGTTTTTCCATCCTGCCTTCCACCAGCTGACTGCAGAGGACTGACCCACTGATTTGAGCAGGAACTATAAAAAGTCTTCTGGATGTGGTTAAGATGTAACAAGCTCCCTAATTTACCTGGGATTAAATCATTATATAATATTATTATAGATATATGAAAGTGCATGAATGATAAAATTTGCAATATTGTTTTCGGTTTTTTATTTTTTAAATAATACCTGCTGTAGGTAAACCCTGACATTTTATACTTAGTGCTACAGTGACCAGATTCTATTCCTATCAAACTATAACATCGTTTGATTAAAGGCAGCCTTTTACCTTTGAGCCAACAGAACTTTGGTATTGCTAATAGTTTTATCTGAACAGTGTAATCAGGGAAGCCTTGTAATCATGCAGTTAAAACTTTAAGATAAGATTAAATTGTACCTTTTGTGTGGTTGCAGTCCCTCCATCCACTAGGTGGAGTGGGATAGAGGAATGGCTGAGACAAGCTTGTGTGCCACACAGTATAAGGTGAAGCAGAGAAACTGCAGAAAAAAGGAAGTTGTAAAATCGTATTAAGCAAACCAGCTGTATTAGTATGCCAGTCAACATAGATCCATGAGGGGATATTCCATTTAAAAATTAGCTTGCCATATTTCTCATAAAGTAAAAAGAAAATTTTGATTATGAGAAATATCTTGTTTCAGTATGGTGGTGTTGCTCTTTTGTTTCTTTTAAAAAAATTCTAGACCCAAGTATCATTAGATCTTGCATGAATACTGATGAGAAAATAATAAATTTATGTATTAGGATGCATATCTTCAGCTACTTTACCTCATTTACACTGTTTTCTGAAATAATGACAGTGTTTTAGTTATATCTGTTACTCAAGATTGTTACTTTAGTCACTATAATCTGTAATCACATTATTCTCATCTATTCCAAGCTAGACCAGCATTGCTTTTTTTTGTTAAGTAGCAACCCATTTTTTGGGAAAGATGTGGACAACTGAAAGGCTTGCAAGTGATCTTGGGATGGAGATGGAGAAGTCATATGGTCCTGGGAACTCCTGGCCTGCAGCAAACATGCCTGAAGGGTGTGGAAGCAGGTGTCACAGAAGGAGATAGGTGTTCCTACCTTGAATGAGACAGTTTGGGTGTTAGTTCACAGCACTTAATTTGTTAATTTCTTTTAACCAGCATACATTCTTGCAATGATAACACCCTTCTTTTGGTACTAGCTTTGCATTAGTCCTTTCAGAAATATCTTAGTCCGATGTGTCTCAGGGCACTGTGGCTTGTATTTTGTTCTTGTTTCTCCTCCTTGCATTTTGAAACAACTCAAAATAAATGAAAAAATATTAGGCGTGAAGCTCATGAACTTCTGATGCTTTTTATTTGTACCTCATAATAACGTGTAGTGATAACTATTTCTCTTCTGCATTTCTGGATTTGTTATTTTCCTGTGGTGGTACCGTTTTGATCATCTACTAGTGGACAGGAATGACCAATTACATTTTATTCCTCCTTAAGCTTTACTTTTTAGAATGTTGGGATACAAAAGTAACTTGTTTTATATCTTTGCTGTGACTCCCTTCTTTGATGCTCCCAGAGGAGGAAAAATTCTCAGCTTGTTTGAGGATGATATTTTCTGCAGTGATCCACTTTTGTCACTCATTTCTCGGGGAAATTCTTTCCTGAAATGTGTCATAGACAGTCTGTAAATGAAACAAGCCCACTGATTATTTGGTCACTATAACATTATCTTATGTAAATGCATATATGATTCTTCTTGAAATTGACAGCTTATTGTGGTTGAATTTCCTTTTTGAAGTTCTCCTGGATTTGCAGTATATTTTCTCTTGATGTGAAGGTCTCTCCCTGTCATACAGCATGTGTGTGAACAGTTTCTGCATGTGGTTGTAGCTGTGTTGAAAGTGTTGTTCTCAGGCTCTTCAGTGATCTGTGCTGCAGAAAGTGTAGCTGTGCTGATGTGCTAAGGCAAGGGCAGATATGACTGCATAAATTACTGGCAGCTGAGTAAAGGGTGAAATCCACACCTCTTGTGATCTGAAGGGAAAATTCCACAATGATGTTACAGAAAACTGAATTCAGAGGGTTCGGCACCACTGTTAAAAAGCTACCAAACTTTTTAGGACATGAAGAAATAAAAGAATGTCTGGTGAGAACCTCTCTATCCCCAGCCCTCCCCCTGGCACAAAACTTGCCATGTATAAGCTGAGGCTGAGAACATTTCATACAGATAAAAAAGTTTTGGTTCCTTTCTTTTTCTGCATCCTGTACCACTTCCCTGCCCCATGATTTCCTGTACATTTCCTTCTAGCTACTGAAAATGGGAGACAGAGTATTGCTTCAGAGAACACTGATGAGATGAAGATTTTCAGTTCCCTGTCAAACCTGGGAGAACTTTTGTCTTTCGACAGATATATTGGATGACAAATGGATTAGTGGTGATGCTGGGTGAGCCAAAGACTTAAGAACTGTTGTTTTAATAATGTCAGATGCATCAGACTCTTAAATTCTTTTCTTACCAAATAATCTTGTTTAATTCAACTTTCTGTTGTATGAAACAGAGATAATTTCTCTAATCGCCTTTGCTGACCTCGCCTGGCCCATTGCTTTCCAGCTGAATAAACAGAGATAGGGCAATGAAAAACAAATCTTCACCACTAATTAGCTTTTGAAACATTAGCGTTTGCCATTCACTGCATGAACTGACTATCAGGCATTACACCACCATGAAAGCAAACTACAACTGCATGTCATGAGTGTAAAATAATACAAGACACAGAGTACAGTGCTGAATTGCGACTGAATGAAAAGATACTGGGCATGTTGCATGACCTTCAGCAAGATTCAATGTTTATGTCAGTGAGAAAGATGAGCCAAATTATTCATGAGGCTGAAAGGGGAAAGGACATGTGATCTTGGAACAGTTAGAGTTATGTTATTCTTGGGGGAAAAGATCAAGGTAATTATGTTAATATTACCATCTATGTTACACTCTCACCAGAGAGTTTCAGGAATGTGTCAAGCTCTGTGTGTTTTATCCAACTGCAAAAATACAATAGGAGTTTAGAGCATAAGTCAATACTGGTTTTTTGTTTTTTGTTTTTGTTTTTTTGTTTTGTTTTGTTTTGTATTTTTTATGAAGCAAGTTCTTTCAGAGACAAGGTGAATCAATAGGCGTGAATCATCAATAAGGTGGCTATAAGATGAAACTTTTAAAGAATATAATATAATCAGGCATTAATATGTGAAAGCAAAAAAACCCCAAATAAACTATTAAAAACTTTATAAAATAAAAAACAAAACTCAAAGCTATTTTCAGTGATGTAAGCTATGTTCTTTAGAGATGCTATACACTTGCCAGAGGAAGTTGAGTATATTATTACAGGAAATAATAGGAAATGTGTCTTTGAAGATACTGTTTATCATCAGGAATGTGAATTCTGCTTTTCAGCGTGGTCTGCAGTTGAATAGCACTGCTCAGAGGCACTGGTGCAATAAATGCAGGATATGTCCTGACAGAGGTGGTGTGCCAGCCTGGGCGTTTTTACTTTCAGAAACCATGTGTTATCAGTCTCTCCATTTTCTTACTAGATATTCACAAAAGTAACTTCATTTTTATGAATAAATAGAGTATGTCAACTAATCTTATCATTCCACAGTAGAATAGTCACATTAAATACGTGAGTAATTTCAGTGAGTCAGGACAAAACTGGCATACACCAAATGAGAAGTACAAGTATTGAGTGTCTGATGTCTGAATATATTCCGCTAAAGAAGACATATAAAAAATAGGGTGGTATTTTTTCACTGCTGCCATTTCATTTTGCCAGCAGTATACAGAGGTTTGACAGTAGCAGTTGCCCACAAATATTCTCAGACCAGTGTTGACACAAACAGAGTGACCACATTTATTATCTCCCTCATGTAAATCATCTATCCTTTGAGGAGGGTGAAACCATTAAGCCTTGGGACACTTACAAGGGAAGTCACTCACTAGAGTCATTGTGTTTGAAATTCAGTGGGGCACATCTTACAGCCCTGGCTGGAAAAGTAAATTCAGACAATTGTAGTTTTAAGAGATGGAAACCTAATCTATTTGCAGCCACTCATTTCTCAGCTGAGTTTTTTGGTTCCTGACAAGAGAAAAACATTTCTGAGATCCTCAGGGTTCATGAGGCTTTTCTCCTGGCTGTTTCTGAGGAGAGTCCCAACCTGTGAAACTGTTCTTTACCCTGCCGAGGTCATGATTTCTCAAACTGATGAAAGCAGTTCTGAATTCCCTTAACAGTCCCTGGGAAAGGCAAACACTGTCCAGCTGGATTGTTTTTGGTCCTGAAAACCACTTTTGCTGATCATTTTCAGTAATATTTTCAGGGGCTTTTTACTTTTCTCCTGACTGTATTCTACAGCTGGTAACTTCAGTGGATTCTTGCTTTAAATACTGTGGTTTGTGTAATGTCAGTCCTGTGGCATAAATAGTTATCTCAATGAAGCTCATTTTTAACAAAGTTCATTTTTAATACTATGTTCTTTAAGCTTTCACTGCCTTAAAATATAGCTTCTAAATTTCCAGCATCACATTCTGTCAGTTAATCCAATGTGTATTTATGTCTTTTCAGATATTAGTTCATTCTGCTAATTAAATTTACTTAACCAGTACTTGAACCTTTATCCAGAAGCACATTCAACTTCAGATTTCAGCATTGTTGCAATGTAACCCTGCCATCTACTGGAAAGTATTTAGTAATGTTTTTGGCGTTAAAATTGCGGTGGGGATCTCTGCAAATTCTACGTACAGGAAAGGCCACCTCTACTCTAAAACACATAGGCTGATTCCCTGCTGTTAAGTGGAAACATGCACCTGAAATGCACAGACTTGCATGGAAAGGGATCAAATATGTAGTAAACAAGTGTTTTTCACTCTCAGACAGTCAACATTTTTGCCATTAAAAGTTATCAGATCTCTCATCCTCCCCTCCTGCTACTTTTGAGTGCTGTCCCAGGACTAGGGAAGTTGGCTGGGTAGTCCCCTGGTCCAACGGTTCTCTGCAGGATTGGAAAGCTTGGGAATGGGCAGTCAGAGGGTATACAGCTCCTTTGATGGCTCAGAGTTTTTGTGTGTGTGAGTCTGATTTCTAGTTGAGTGTGCAGCTGTACCTTCAAGATCACCAGGTTTTCATCTGGAGGGACAAAAGAAGCAAGCATTTGGAGAGACCAAGTGTAGTAGACCAGCTGTGCTAGAGGAGATGTGCGTGTTGCTGCCAATCTCCGCTCGCAGGTGATGCTGTGGCTCTGGGGCTACTTGGACCTATTTTGTCTTCTCTGTAAGTCACTGGTAGACTGCTGGCACTTGGAAATACTGGGTTTAGTAGAAAACAAAGGCTCCTGTTTTTCTTGCCTTGTGCATTTGTGTAGCTGAGATGTGCAAAGAAGTTCTTGTAATGTGGTCAGACATACACTGTGGTTCTGGCAGCCTCTTTCCTCAAAGGCATCAGAGCTGACATCTCTAACCATCTCTAATTATCACTTGGTGTCATGCTCTTTCTGTACCCTTTCTTCCTATACTTTTCCTGTACCCTCTTTGTAGATTTTTGCTTTAGTTGTTCTACAAGACATTATCTGCTCTGAAAGATAGGAAAAGAAAACCCAATGCAAAACAGTAAAGCAAAATTTGCTTCATAAAAGAGTTGAAGGAATTAATTTAGTCATCTTACATTGGTTTGCAAGGGCTGGAAGCTATGTCCCAGTTTAGTGAACTGCCATGCATTGCTGCACAGCCAAAGCTGTCCATGCAGGGAGGGCTCTGTTTCCCTTAATGCAAAACAGACAACTTCACCAGGTCAGGTACAGCTGTGTTAACACATGTTAACATGTTAACACATGTTCAGTCCCAGCAAATAAATCCAGCAGCAACTTCAGCTGTGCTGAGCAGGACACAGGGCTTGGTCGGACTCATTCCCAGACATCTGGGGTTGTGTCACTGCAGGTGGCTCCCTGCAGAGGGAGCTAGGTTAGGTGTGCAGCAATGCAGCTATGCCTAGTGACTGCTAGTGTAGCAGCAGTGACAGCTCCCCATTAGCAAGCAGAAGTTTCTCCAGAATGACTTTTCAGCTTTGCAAATGAGGTATATTAAGTATCTGATTCAGTTTTCATTTTAAGAGTAGATTAAAAAGCAAGATACAACAAATGAATAATTTTAAAGATTATCACATAATAGCAATAGCAGAGGTGCAATCTAAGTGTCATTAATGCTTTCTTCCTTCCATGTACTAGTTTTCAAAAGAAATTATATTTCTTGGTAGAAGACCTTTCTATTATGGAGGAAATGATGTAACTTTCTCTTTGACAGGAGAAAAGACCAAAATTGTTATCTACTCTCTGTTAAAATTGTCATTTCATAGCTCACCTCCCCACAGAAAGACCTTGAATAGGGTTTATATTACTTCCAGATATCAAGAGAAAAAAAGTAATTGGTACCAGCACATTGTCTGGATATTAATAATATTTCATTTTCACCTTGTTGAAAAAATAATTTATTCCCACCATATATTAGAAAGGAGGAGATTTGGCACATTCATAGGCTTACTGTGATTATGTGTAATACTTGCATTTAAGCTCAAAACCATTTTAAGTTATTTAGTTTTATGGAGGATTGTCTCCTACAGTATAATAGATGGCAAGGTTTTAGAGCCCCAGACACAGGATATCACTTACCTAGTCTGAAATGGGATGAGCTGCAGAAGGTACTGCACTGCAGATGGGGCTGGTGGGGTCAGACTCTGGCCTTAGCAGAAGAATCTTTCCACTAGGCATAAACAGGAATAGTTTTAGAGGGAGAGGGCACAGGAACTTTATGCATTATAAAAATTCCCTTTTGTCTGCAGCGCAAGTTGATTTTTCTGCCTACTTTCATTGCTTCCAAGCCTGCATTAATGAGACACTGTAGAAGAAATCTTAACAGATAGATTACCTCAAAGGGAGAAAGTGGTATCATCCACTAGAATGAATAACCTTGCAAGAAATTCTAAGACTCATAGACTGCCAAAATATTAATTTTTTCAGAGGTAAATAGGAATATTCTGGTTTGCAGAAAGCTGTCTATGGACTTTTCAAAATAGACAGACTTACTAAACATATTTGAAAAACAGGAAGAACAAAGCAGAGTAACCATCTGCCCAGCCTTCCATCATAACTCTTCCTGCTCTGGAGTGGGAATGGTTGTTGTGAATACACTGAGCATGGTCAGGAAAGGGTGACCACAGTAACCTCCAACTGGTAGAACAAACAGGGTGTATTTGGTGTTTCTTTTGTTCTGTCAAATTTTATTCTGTCTCTTACTTTCCTTGGTGCCAAATACCCATCACCTTTAGCACTTGTGCTGAGTAGCAATGGGTTGTCCCTGAACTCTGAACTAGAGAGATGCTCTGGATGCCAAAATGTCATGGCAGGGGGGCAGTTCATCCTGACATGCTCTTTCCCCCATTCCTCATGCACTTAGAAGCCAGGAATCATCTTAGGTAAACCCAGCTGGTGTGAGGCATGTCCAGCTACCTCACAGGTCCAGTCAGGCAAATATATTCAAGATATCCACATCAGGTATTTATTTGGTAGGAGATGTAACTGTGCATTTCAAGGACATAGGTTATTCAAGATAATTGAAACAGCAACAGGAGCCTGTGGCTTTCTCTTCACTGCACTTGATATGTGGATAATTGGTTTTTCTTTGCATGACATATATATAGTTCATGTACTGATGACAAGTGGTTGTGCAAAATATTTGCAGCTCTGGAGAAATAAAGTGCTTTCCACTGTGGGTGTTTATTGTCTGATGAAAAAGACATCATTTTGTTTGAGGAGTTTATTTCTGGAGTCCAGAGAACAGCTTAATCACTTTAGAAAGCTAATTTATGAAACTGCTGTAAAATATCATAGTCTATAGAGTAACTTAACATGTGTACAACATGGCTTATAAAATAAAACAGTATTTAGTATAAAAAGTAAAATAATTATTTGATAGAAGACCTATTATTAAAAATGTAGAGACAAAATGAAGATGTATTAGAAATCAACAGTGTTCTTATTTTATTTGGAAAATATATGCTGGTGGTAAAATGAGTTAGCTGTAAAATCTATTGATTTTAAAGTCCACTGAGACTTTTAAAATATAAAAATGAAATGGTTATCACTTGAATGCCATTCATTCTTATAAAGCAAACTCTCTTTATCTGAATGTGTTTCCTGTTATTTGTTTGATTTGTAAATAGTTTATAAAGACATTTTCAAAACTAAACTTTCTTTGGAGGCACCTTCTGTGCTGTGAAAGAGATGTAACTTTGTAAACAGTTTTTTATGAAATATAAGGCTAATGCATCAGACTTGCTTAGGTCCTGTGTGGATTTATGTAGAGGTGCTGCTGGATGTTTCAGGCTGCTTTCAGATTTTACGTGGAGAATATAGAATGCATCACTTTAGGTCTACTCTTTTCTATTTCAAGATCTCAGAGTTATATAAAAAGGATATGAAGCCACTGGGTTTATGCAGCCATGTTCTTTGGTGTGACAAACCTTTCTGCTGACAAGGAAGTGACACTGCTGAGCAGCCAATGTATCTTCTTGGGCCATTTGTTGATGAGCATAAACAAACTTATTAAAAAGGAAAGAAAAATCATTGTGCACTTTGGTCACACAGAGAGCCAATAATAAATTACGTGTCCAAGGGGCTGGATGCTCTCAACTCCCGAGCTCTCAGAAGGGTATGGTGTACACCTCACCAAATTGCTTGAAGTCTTTGCTCTGAGATACAGCTTACACACAGCAGGGCGCTTGTATATTCATAATTAGGTTACAGGGGTAGTTTCAGGAGATCTTTAATGGATTTTCTGTTGTTTGCATGTACTGTGCAAAGTATTATTATTCAGAGTTATTGTGCAATTCTTGATAGCTACTGAAGCTAAAGTTGTTACTTTTCTTTTGTGTTGGAGTAAAATTAGACACATAATTTCCATGCAATCAAGGTTTTAAAAGTGCCAGTTTGCAAGAGAATTTTGTTTTGGTCACTTCATACAATTTCTCCCACAGTTTCTCATACTGTCCTAAAATCCTGCTGTTGAAAATATAGGAAAAAATCAGAAAAAACGTGTCCTAAAAGAGAAGTTGGAGTTGACTTAATCCGAATACCAGCAGCTAACACACTGACCACTAATATCAAGCTGGAATACTGTGCTGGTAAGGAACTTCAGGCAGTAGAGTTATGATACATTTTAAAAGCCCTAGGCAAACATTCCATCTTGCTCCCCTCCATGCTGTTCCACTTTACTTTGAGCCTTCATTCAAGTTACAATTGACTTTGCTCACTGGTTTAGGATGGCACATAGACTGATGTGTTATGCTGCAGAATTAGTACTTTAATGCAGCAACTTGTCAGTGTTGGAAATAACTCTGCTCTGAGACAAAGCAAATGGGAGTGGGGGAGAAATGGGCAGCCCTTCTACTTGCTTGGGACAGCCTCCAACATCTAATCAGGCAACAACAGCAGTGCCTCTGGAAGTTCTCTGGTGAGATACACTAATAATGTATGAGTGGGGGATAGATAGCTCAGCTCTGGAGAAAAGCATATGGAAGCATGGAAGTGTGTCAGGAAAACTGCAGTGATTTGTTATGTTGCGTTTGCTCCCTTCTCTTGGGCAGATGCATGGTTTTGCTCTGCACCTTCTAAGCAATGGAGCTTGGCACTTCAGACACTTGTGCTCATTCTGTCCTGCTCTTCTCCCCTGCACTGTATGATTTGCACCAAAACAGCTTAGAGAACTTTGTAATTATAATCTGTATAGATCAAAGTCTCCAGGCATTAACAATTATGAATTTACCAGGATGATAAAAATGAATTTGACAGCTTACGGATAATGAAAATAACAGCACATAAGTGAGGGGTTAAAGATGTGTGGCTTTTTGTAAGGGCCCATTAAAAGAAGTCTAACCATGTGCTCTTATCTTACTTTTTGGTACTCAAGCTGGTGTTGGTCAGTGTACACAAATCCCTGGTCTGCCTGAGATGACTGCCTGTGTGAATGTCCATGGTCCATTGCTACCACAGCTGGAACTGCTGAGATCTCCAGACCACTTTGGTTCTAATATTCCATGGACTTTCTGACAACAGGCTGAAGGCCAGTAAATATTTCCAGAGTATTTCTTTGACAGAGGAAGGAAGGGTATATGTTCATGTGTTCTGTAACAGCTGCCTGAACAGTCTTGAAAACAATTCCTGGTCAGTAATGAAAAAAAAAGTTAGGTGCTGCTTTGGTTATTGCATGGATGTCTCTTGCCAATACTCTAGTGAGGCAGGATATACTGCAAACCTAGAAAACTCCTCTGAAGTTCTTTCTGTTATTTGAAAGTGGTTCACAGTGACAGTAGGACTGGGAATGTGTTTTATTCTGGAAAAATAAGCAAGTCAGTGGCTTGATAACAAGTATAATTGATTAGAACAAAAATTAAAGGTGGAAAGAAAACTAATAGTATCACCAGAATATTTCCTAGCCTTTAGAACATCTGGGTTTTTCTCCACTCTAAAGGGGTTTTTTTGCTTTCTTTGGGTTTCTTTTTTCCATAATGATTGTAAATTGAATAGTGTGCACAATTATTAATAAAGAAAAAGTAATAAGTTAATTGATTTTGGGGTTTACAGAATCCAACAAGATCACATCGCTTAAAAATTTCTGTTTGGGTAAATAAATTTCTCATACTTATGTCTTAGATATAGGCCAGGTTTCACTGGGGCTGAAAGAAACTGTTGGAAATACTGTGTTGGAGACACAGTATTTGAATGTAAGAGTGTGGTTACTCAAATCTTACTGGTTCATGGTGTACTGTTAATACATTAATGCTTCTTCTAGAGTTTCACATATTTTAGTGTAGAAATGTAAAACTGCTAAAAGTTCACACCCTAGTCTTGCTAATCTTGAAGGTAAAAGAGATTGATACAAAGATTCACTCATCCTGGCATTTATACATTCTGGGGAGACAAGCATTCCTGTTTGTGGACATTTTCCATGTCCTCCACATTTAATGAAATTTTAATATATTACATTCCCAAAGGAAATGACATGCAAATAATGAATCAGATCCAAATCATCATAGTAACCATGTGATTTGCCCTTCACAGCCCTTGAAATTTTATTGTCTTCTGAAAGAAAAAATCACTTGACTCATGGCACATTCAGAACATCAAAAATTCACAACACAGGTAAAACTACTTGAAGAATAATTTCTTTCACTGAGTGGGCAGTTTTTACTCACCCTGTCTCTGTGGCGTCTTCCATGATCAGCTCTTGTGTTTTGAACATTTCTTTAATTGTAATCCTTGGAACCATTCCAATGGAAGGACACTTTTTCTCTGCCAAGCCTGGCAAAAGAAAAGATATAAAATCAATATTTTATTGATTCTGAAGGTCTCCAACACTGTCATACTGAAAGTAGCTCCAAGATGAGCAAGGTCTCATCTGCAATACCATGGATATATTACTACACAATTTTTTTACACTAATGTTTTATGAGATGACCAAGCAATCTCTCTTTCTGGACCCTGAGCTAGGTTTCCTTTTGTCAGTCAATGATGTTCCAAATCAGTGATGTATGCAGTTCAGTATAACCTAATCAATGTTTGTTTTAAGGTAAATTTTTTAAAAAAACTGGAAAAGTATGTCTATCCTCCATTACTACCAGATGTATACTGGCAGAAAACGCAGAGAAATGCAGTAATGCTGTCTTAATTTGATCTGGTAGTAGTCATGCTACTTGGACCCTTTTCTCCACAGCATGTGCATGTGTGTGTGCAAGGGAGCACATGCAGACCCTCTCTTGACACATGCTCAGAGTCCAGAAGCTTGGTACCTTGGCTCTTTCCATCATTGCATGATGGCATCTGTGCCTGCTGCTAAGTCATTATGTTTGCAGCAAATCAGGGTAGAGCTTTGCCTTGCATCTCACTGTGAAAGCTGTAACCTTCTTGAAACCCCCATCCTTCCAGACATCCAGACATCCTATTTGCAGCTGGCACTTTTCAGCAGGGGGCCTGCTAACTTCATTTGCTATTGTCTGCTTTTACAGAAGTGGTGCACTGTAGGCTCATTGACAGATCAATTTTTTCATTATCAGCATATGCAGCTGTTTGAATAGTTACTATTCCCTCTCCTTGTCTATTTTCTGCTTATTGTCAAAGGAGCTAAAGTGTTTTGTGGAAAGCCCAGCTTCCCAAGTCAATTTTTCATGGCAATTATTGTTTAAATAAGACAGCATCACAAAAAAATCTTCCTGCGAACATACATGTCTTGTATATTTACCTCTGAATAAAATTATGTTGTGAACATAAATCTGAACTGCAGAGTTGTTTGATGCAGTTAGAAATCTTTCAAAACTTTTTTAGTATTTATTACAGTTCTTAGAAAGGGAAGTCCAACAGTTTTAGCAACAAATACCTTGCATAATTTTTTTACTCCACATTTAGTGACCACCTCTTCAGTTTATCAGGTGAAAAAATATTTCCCTAGAGGAAATAAACCCACTTTAGTCTTCACTATTTATATGCAAGTTTATAATCTGCAAACCAGCAGGCTATTGCCTCAGCTGTGCACTTGAGACATTGCTTATCACACAGAACAACTCTGAGTTAAGCAGCTGTTGGCCCCAAGGCAGGAGGACAGGCACAAAACTTCTTCTCTGCATGAGCTGCTAGAGTTTTGAGTTACTGTTGATTTTCTCTGCCCAAAACCATAATCTGGATTTGAAGAGAAAATAAAGGTCTAATTAACTCATGTTTTATGCTTAATCTGAAAGCCATTACTTACCTGGAGAGAGGTGAATGTAGCAGAGCACAGTCACTTCCCATCACCTGAGTGACTCCCTTCAGTTGCTGCTCTCTCTGTGAGGCTCCTGCTGCTATCAGTGTTTTGCTTCCTCACTGAGGCTGCAGGAGAGCCCTTGGCAGAGCTGAGGGTGATTTGCCTTCAGATCTCCATGACGTTCCTGCTGCAGATGAGTCGCCAGCTTTGTGAGCACTGCAGACTGATTTTGCATGCCTGGATTTACATGCCTGGATCCTGCCTGCAGATTTCTCTGAGAGCTTCGGGTAAAACTGCAGGTATCACTTACAATCTGTGACAACCTGGGTGACTGAGGCTCTCTGCTCTTTGCCTCTGACCAGCCCACATTTTCCTGTGAAGAGTTTACTGAAGATGCATGGCAGAGTGTTCCTTCAAGGGTGGGCTCACAGCAGAAATCTCCTGAACTGTCTTGTTCAGAAAGGTGTGAAAGTTGTTCTGGAGTTCATCTCTGTAGTCCCTAGCATCTGCCTCTTCTGTAGTGTTCTGTTATTCTGGAATGACCTTGTGCTCCAGAGGAAGAGGCTGATCTCTGTCAGGCTGATTTCTGGTAGCCTGGTGAGGTATCACTGCAAGTGTGACCTACAAGTTTAAATCCAGAGATGATCACGCTAATTTAAACCTTTTCAGTTTGGCTCCACGTGTGTCTAAGTGTTCACATGCAAACTCTCATTTCCAAAGACATGCAGAGGCTGCCTCACTCTTTCCCTCATTTGATTAGGTGGCTGACTGCTGCTGCTAACAGATTACATTTTCAGCTATTACCAACTGCTCTTAGATATAATTTAGTCTTGTTAGATATAGGAAGAAAATAAAACAAAATAGGTCAATTTGTCATCAGACTGTAATAGTCTTGCCACATAAAACCTTTCTGATTATTACTTTTAAGTGAGTCAATAATGCCTTCTGAGGCTATAATCTAAGTGGAACTGTGGCATCCAGAGTAATGTGAGACAGTACACATGCACAGCAGACATTGTCTCATCTAAAACATCACTGTATCCCAACTGCAAAAAAAATAAGTTAATTTTCATAGAAATTCAAATAAAATCTCTGATTCCTGTCAAGCTCTGAACATTTAAACTTGTTTTGAAGTTCTCTTGGCGCTGCTTCTGCCTTAATGAAAGCCTCAGTTTTCAGCAAGATAGGCAGATTTGAAAGGCTGGTGCTCATGGCTGTATATTTGCTTCCAAATTAAGGTTATGTAGGCTTCTGGAAGTAAACAGTAATGCATGGAATTAAAGGTTGTTTGTGTTAATTTATAAAGTCGTATAACAATTAACAAGGCCTTTTAAACTACGCTGAGAGTTGATGTGAGCCAGTGTCATTGGGAAATAAACTCTAAGATGGGAGATTGGATTACTTGGTGATATGGTGGATAAATAGGGTTTGACCTCTAGACATAAAAGGAAAAAAGGCAAAGCTTGAGTTCATTGCAGGTTACTGGGGAAGCTTTTCAGAGTTCAGGCAAAAAGCTGATCCTAAAGCAGTTTTTACATTATGAAGAGCTTTGGCTGGGATGAAGGTGAGAAGCTACACTGAGTAAAACAATGATTTATGCAAACCTGCTTCTAATTTCTATCTGGCCTGGAAGAAAAATGGGGCAAAACCCTGTCTGGGGAAAAGAAGCAGGGTGCAAAGGCTGGGGCTCGAGTTGGGGCTTGAATTCACAGAGCTCAAGGGCAAAGGACAGTGTCTGCAAGGGAGACAGAAATGCTCTTCTGTCAGGTCAGTGGCAAGCAAGGATATCCCACTGTGAATGGGTGGAGTTTGGATTGGGATATATGTTCAGTCAATGCAAAGACCATGCCTTGTTTCAGATTGACTTAAGAAATTTTTCCACATTTGGTTTCTGAGCCACTTTTTTGCTCTTGGGCTTAACTGCAAGCCTGGGAAAAAGGTAAATCAGTGTTGGGGTACAAGCTGTACCATTGCTAGTAAAGGCTGCTGACAAACTGATTACACAGAGCTGGCCAGACTGTGTTGGGTGTCAGTGCCAGTTTGTGCTCCTGTGATGTTCATACATGTGGACCTGGATGGTCTCACTAATTTAGGGGAAAAGCTAGGCTTGCACTTAAGAGTGAGTTTGCTTAAGTATGTGTGGAAAAACTCAGATGCCAGCTTATTTTAACTTGTGTGGACTGCCTGTGCACAAACATATAAATAAAAGTTAGAAATTATGGGTATTTTTCAGGAGGCTGAAAAGCTTCAGGTAAAATGCTCTTCAAATATAATTTTCTTCTTTGAATTTACTTGGATCTTGGCATTTATAGCAGCAGCACAAATGCTACCAATGTGTACTGAGCACACTGACCTTTCAGCAATTTCCCTCTGTGTCAAGCATTGTATCTTTCTGGGCCCTGGGGAATCACAGGATGCTGGAAGCAAACTCAAGTAAAACTATAAAAAAATCAATGCTCTTGATTTCAAAGACCAGCGAAACACATGAGTCAGTCACAGAGACATAATCCCTTACTACCCTCCTTGTCATGCCCAGCCATGATTTCATTGGAAATCAATTTTAAGTGCTATCCTAGATGGGGCTTCTTCTGACTACATTTTTCACAAGTCCTTTGATTTTTTTTTAATGAAAGCTTTAAAAAAAGAATAAAGTTGGTGGCTGACTAGTAGCAGCTGATGAGTTAATTGAATGCCTGACTTTGTGGGGAAGTAAAAAAGTGTAGCTAACTATTACCTTGTCACTGGAGAAACTGTCCAGCCTGCTTGCATCTGGTGATGGAGCTGCACACCTCTGGGCAATAGCTGTATCTCACAGTGTTATATAAATAAAGTAGGTAAAATAAAAGGACATGTAAACTTCTGTTGTACATTACATGTGTTCTGTAAGTGTAACTCATGGTAAACTTGGGTCTGTAAAGCACCACTCTTATTGCATGGCAAAGGCAAGTCTCATGGCTGAATCAGAGAACTGGAAGTAAGAAGGTCTAGTTTTCCTCTTTATTGTAGTCTTCCTCAGGAACTTTGGACAACTCCTTATGTTTTTTTTCTCAATGTTCTAAACTGCAGAAGAACAATATTTACACTTTGACATAAATATAGAATTTTTTTTAGAAGAGGATCTTAGAATACAATGTTTTTTCTGGATCGCTAATGTGTTGCATCCATCTGGGCTTGTGGGCTGTGGCATGGGGTAGTTCGCTTTCTTACTTGAAAACAGATACTTTTCTCTACTTTTGCTCTGATGATGTGCTTAGACATAAAGAAAAAGTGTCAAAACCAGTATGTATAATCTGCAGCCGTTTATCTTAGGCTGTGATTTTGCTTCATTAGAATCTGTTAGCTAGATTTCATCATGATTTTGGGAAGCTAATGAGTCACTGCACTTGTGATGAGTGGATCTTTGTGGGTTAAATTGTTGTGTCATTGTCTCACATTGCACATAATGTGAAGTATCTCTGCCTTAATTTGCTTTTTCATTAATCATTACAAGTAAAAATTAAGGAAGAAGTTAAAAAGGGGTTTTCATGCACATGGAGCATAAGACTGAGAGGGGATGTCAGTTTAACGCTTGCCTTTCCTAGATAGTATGAAGCCAGATTGCCAAGGACAAGGCCCAAAGAAATCACAAATCTAAATTTGCTTGTTTAAAGTACAATCAGTAAGAGACCATTTTGTGGTCACTCATAGGCAAATTGAGAAAGAACAGCACTGGGTTCCTCAAGGACTTGAAAAGGAGAAGGACATTGAAATCAGCCACACAAAGAGCTCACTGCTCAGGAGCACTGTGTCAGGGAGAGAAGGTATTCTCACAGCTGTGCAATGAAACACTGCTCCTCCACTGATCTCAGCTGTGTAATTAGAGGCTTGCTTTATACAGCACATGAGATTCCAGATTTTAAACAATTTTTCAATAAGACTATTGAAGACTTGGGGCTCTTTGCTTGCTTGAATTGTACAGAAATCTTGAGCATATTTTGGAAGTTGATAGTATGAGAAGACATTTTTAAGTTGTGCTTGTCCAGCAGAGATGATTTTGGAAAAAAATGAAACACAACTTCTTTACCAATGAGGTTCGTGGAGAGAAAAAAGAGCATCTTAGGCTTTTAAAATTCTTTTTAAAATTGCCCACATGGCACAAAAATGGCCTGGATAGCTTTTCTGGGATAGGGTTAGGAGACAGCATGCTTGACTTTGTATCTTTGTGGATGGTCAGTTGGAGCATTGAAGAACTTCACTATGCTGGGCTAATTTTTGTAGTAACAGAGCTCCAGAGTAACTGAGTTTTAAGGTGAGTAGCTGATCAGAGGGCTGGAGCACCTCTCCTGTGAAGAAAGGCTCAGAGTGTTGGCATTGTTCAACCTGGAGAAGAGAAACCCCCAGGGACACGTGTAAGCAGCCTTCCAGTACCTGAAGGGGGCCTGCAGGAGAGCTGGAGAGGGACTTTTTACGAGGGCATGGAGTGACAGGACATGGGGGAAAGGCTTCAAACTGAAAGACAGTAGGCTTAGAAATAAAATTAGGAAAAAATTATTTACTATGAGGGTGTTGAGGCACTATGGACAGGTTGCCCAGAGAAGTTGAGGCTCTCCCATCCCTGGAAGTGTTCAAAGCCAGGTTGGATGGGGCTCTGAACAACTTGGTCTAGTGGAAGGTGTCCCTGCCAAGGCAGGGGGGTTGGAACTAGATGATTTTGAAGGTGCCTTCCAACCCGAAGAATTCAATGTTTCTATGATATATATAATTGAGTACATTTCATTCTTGCTCTAATATAAGTTGGTTTTGTAAGCTTAGATTTGACCAGTGGTGAATGATAGCCTGGGTCATTCACCTCTAACTACCAAAATATATTTGAAGCAAAGGATTCTTTCAGTATGTTTTACTATTTGCATTTTTTAACTGGGGCAGATGAAAATATATTCCTCCTTTTGAAAGAAAAATTGTGTGTGAAAGGAATATTAAAAGCCAGAAGCAAATACGTACCTATTCCTACTGAAGAATACAATTTGGGTCACCCTCTGTCATAAGGAAATCAAAGTCGTGCGAGCAAAAAGGAAAATGTATTTATAAAGTAGCTATATTCTACATTTTTTTTCATTCCACCAAAATGTACTGACAGTGTGACCTGACTGTGTGACAAGAACAAGTGGAATTAAATTGTATTACTCCTGGAGCTGTTTTATTCCTTTCACCATACAGACACTAGGGAAACTAAGGAATGGTTATGAGCCAGGTGAACTGGAGGGTTTTCAAATAAATTCACGTGGAGTATTTTCCCCTCTAAGTTATATTCTGATTACATTCCCTTGTAGGAGGGACAGGAAATAAACTGAAGTCTGGCCAAAGTTATATTACAAAGTTGTCTTTGACAAAAGGTGCCTTTCATTTACACAGACTTATCACTGCGAGTTTTCTGTGACTCAGCGAACTGTGGGGTTTGGCTGTCAGAATTAAATAGTCTCTGGTGGCACAACGCCAGAGTTCAGTGTGCTTTCACTTAGTGTTATCAGAAACTCAAAGTCAATAAAACTTATGGAAGCAAAATTTTCCAGCGTGGCCATGACCTTGCTGGAGAAAGTTGTGCATTCAGCAGTGCCAGCTCCTGTCTCTCAGTGATCAGAGGTTGTCTTCACTGTGGTTTGTGTCTAGAGTTTTGTACAGGAGGAAAAAGATGAATTTTCATGACATTTTAAATTCTAGTTTTATGGCACAATTTAAACTAGATTGTGCATTATAGACCCACCATGTTGGTCATAATTGGTCTCTCCATCTTGCTTTATCAAGAACTGCAAGGCAATAGCTCTCCATAAGAACTTTAAAAGGGGATAACTTTCATTTCTGCAACACTCATAGGGTGCAGAAATCTGGCTTTTTCCCCTGGACATCCTGTGTATTTCTTTCTAGCTAGAATAATGAAACTTTCTCATTTTATTATGTTATTATGAGCCCATTCCTTAAGTTCATGAAGGCATTTGCTAAATTTTCTGCAAATATTCTGAAGAATTAAAACTGGAACTTAAATTTGTATTCATTGGTTTCACAGCCCAGAGAATGCATATCTTTTCACTTCAACAGTCTAATGAAATAGATCCCATATGGCCTCACTTCAGGCTTCATGACATTGGATGTGTCTCACTGATGGTCTTTCTAAAGTTTCCATTGCCTGGATGCTCTGTGCTCTCACTCTTCTGGTCTTTTTCTTTCTCCATGAGATAATTCCTCTCTTGTTAATAGGACAACTGCTCCTTTTTTTTCAATAAATCTGACACATTGCTCACAAATCAATTGGCAAAAACATCCTATCTGTTTCTGCTGTAGAAATTACTGTAGTGGATGCTAGTGTTCATGTTTTGGAACCTTTCCCATAAAGCATTTAATTGTGTTTTCTCTTTCCATGATTACCTTCACTCTTATCTTGATAATTTGCCCTGTCTGTATAAACTAGATAGCAAAGTGGCATAATCCTTGAGCTGGAAACAGAGATATGTGCTGATAAAGGACCAATTATTTTTGTAAATATTGAACCTGGGTCCTAAAATGCATGCTGGTTAAAAACCCACACTCCTGGATATTAACAGATGATACTTACAAGAGCTTAGCATCAAAAATCAGACAAAGACAAGAATAAAAAAAGAGGTGGCAGCTGCTTGTAAATTCACTTGAGAAGCCCCTGGGATAAGGTGGTCCTTCAAGTAGGTCAGCACATAACTTCAGTGAGTGATAAAGGCAATAAATACACGTGTATAAAACCACCTTCCTGAAGTCATAACTGTTTCAGCAATTTATTACCTTACAAACTTATTACCACCTCAAACCAAAGCAAACCAGACCTGATTTGATACTATCTGGTGGAGCAAATAAAATCTTATTTTGCTGATAAGACTTAGTGAAGAAATAGGGCCCTAGAATACAACATAAATCAAAACACCTTCTCCTGAAAAACATTATCAGATGCATCTGTTCACCCAGGGCAGTTCATATTCAGCAGCACCATGCCATGTTTATTGTTACTTTGACTTTCATGTACCTATGCTGGTTTTGGCAATGGAAAATCAAAATTTTATGTAGTAATACAAATGCATCACCTATGTACATACTTCAGGAAGACTCTTTTAATGGATGAAAAGGTTGTAATAATGGCACCCAAGCAAGAAACATCAACTGCTTAATAATCTGAGTGCTGCTTTCTCAGTTAGTGATCTTGTCTACAGTTTGAGAGGCAGGTGAGCAGTTCTACAGGGTAAGCTCTACCTAAATATTATCACCTGGAGGCTTACTAAAATATTTTATCTTTCCACTTCTTCAGTGGAGTGGTGAATGACATTAGTTTGAGACCACTCATTGCTTTCTAGCTTGTTTTTTCATTTCGTATGAACACATCAAGGTTCTACATATTCATGCTCTTCTAACACAGCTGAGTGGACCATATTCTTAATGTTGATAAGACTTCTCATAAAAAGCTTTTCTCCTTTAATTTTTTTCCTTGCTACCAAAATAGTGTTTCCACGTTTTCTGCTTTTGACAGCACTGTAACCCTGCTGCTGTTTAATCTCATGCAAAAAAAGTGAAGCTGGAATATGTGGAAAGGCAGGGCACATTGGTGCTTGTCTGTGTGAAAGTGCTATTCTGATATTCTGAGATCTGCATTCATAGAACTGTGCTGATAATCAGAATGTTGGGATAAGCTAAAAGGCCCACTTTTATTTTTAATGAATCTCAGCTAAGTAGAAAAGTGAACTCTTCAGACCTGCTGTTAAAAGGTATCCCTTAGTTGCAAAGATGATGAGTTGAGTGTATGAGCTTAACAGGTGACTAGAATACACTGTATATATGAGAAGGATATTACAGTGTGCTGGGAACCACAGCTGTCTGCACACTGTGGGGTTATTTTCTCGTCGCTATTCTGGAGCAATGCTTATCCAGGAGGAAAAATCAGCAGATATATCAGGCCCTCAGCTTCCATTTTGATGCTTAAGGCATGAAGGGAAAAATAAAGTTATAAATGAGTGAGATGTATTCACACCAAACCTAGTACTGTCTAGTGTCATTAATGAAGAAAAAATAAATTGTGTTAATTTCCAAAACCTTCCACTAGCTGCCACTAACACACATCTCTAGCAGGAGATCCAGCATGACATAAAACAACAAGAATGCAAGGTCATGAATAGAACTTTGAAAGATGAGATTCTTCTCACAGAGCTTTTGGTAACTAAAATAAAGTCGTCTCTACTGAAGTGAGTCACTGGCTATAGAAGGAAAAAGGAACCTCAATAATACAATTTCTCTGACCCAGTTTTAAACATCATCTAGAGAAAAGATTATTTATATCAACCAATGTGAATAATTTAGATGAAGATATTATGGCCACATTGTGGCCTTCATAAATTGACATTTCTGTAGATGAGTTCCCAGAGCCACATCTAGTAAATAAGCCAGTTTAAAAAGCTTTGTGAATATTAATAACCCCTCATAATTACTGTTATGGTCTACTATTGATGGGTTTTCCCCATATCCTGCCCTATGCTTCAAACAGAATTGAAATGAAAACACAGGACCAGTTCTTGCAATAGCTCCAGTCTGGGAGATGTTTTTAGAAAGTGGTTGTGAAGGGATCTACAAATGACAGGCACTGTGATTCTATGACAAGTCTGATGCTCTGCCATAGCAAGACTTTTAAGGCAAAGCCACTTCAAAGTCAGTCTGCTTAAGCATGTGGGCACCACTGTGGCAGGTTAGAAAGCATGTGGTATCCAGCTGCCTTATTTAGCACAGGATCACCTAAGTGCATGTCACAGTTCCTGTGTTCAGACCTGTGCAGTACAAGAGGCTGGGGCAGGATGACAGCCAGGGTCAGCAGGTTGTCCTCCCCAGCCTCTGTCTCCTTGCTGGGGAGAGATGGGGCAATTGCCTTGAGTGCAGCTGGAGTGACCCAAAGCAATGGAGCCTCCTGATCCAGATGCACCTCTCTTTCTCCACTGCCCTCAGACTGCCTGGAGAGATAACCTTTTAGCATGGAAGTGATACAAGGACTACTAGTTTGGATTCTTAAAGATGGGATGTATACTCTCATCTTCACTCGCTTCCTCCCCTCCTCCAAATACTAGGAAATTCAGAAAAGAATTTTTACCTCTTTGAATCACAAAAGATGGAAAGGATAATATTCCTCTTTGCAGCCATGGAAAAGATGATGTCACATGAATTTGCATTCTTTGCCACATTCTGCTATGTAATTTGACGATGTAAGTACCTGGAAATGTCAATAGCATCATTGTATATCAAAGTCCTTTACAAAGGATGTTAGCTCATTATCGCCATGGGGATACAGAGACTAAAGGGACTCATTTGGAATTACTCAGAAAGGAGTAGGAAATTCAGGTAAAAACCTTTAAGAATCCTCTGCCCATGTGGTGACACCATCAGGATATTTTTCTCTTTGGTACATAAGCAACATGTTGTTCCAATGCAGTTGTTCAGTACATCTGTATTCAACTGCAGTTACAATGGGGAAATGAGATATTGCATACAGACTCTGCATGATAATGTAGCCACTGCCTTGAGCTAAGCACAACACTGGAAAAAAGATGTGACCTTAAGAGAAGCTTGAATTTAGCAGTAAACTGACTCAGTACCTGTGCATGAATTGTGGATTGCTCTATAACTAGGCTCTAGATTTTAATTCTCACTGTCACTCACTTTGTACACAATAATATGTCTTAGCTGAACAGTCTTTGCTAAATCAGAGACAAGCTAACATAAACATCTGTACTGTCCTGTCAGTTAAGCCCAATTTTCTTTTGTCCGGTGTAATATCTTTGTCAATGGCCAAAGCAAGAGCATAAAAAATGGGCAACTATTTAGTGATCCCTTGATATCCTTTCCCATTCAGGCAATCATTGGATTAGGAAATCCTGGTTTGGACCACACAGATAATTGTGTTCAAAAGTGTTTTATGGTCCTGTTCCAAATCACTGTGTTTAATCCCTTTTTCAGATCCATTTATATGTTTGGCCTGTACAAAATCCTGTGTAATGTTAAGGTGCAAAGGCAAGGCTTTGTTGTGACTTTCAGTTTTTGGCAGGGGCAAAACATTTGTGTAGCTCATTTATCACAGCATATTGTATTTTCTGTGGTCTGTGAAGCTGCTACTGGAAGCAAGCTGTGACAGCTATTGAATGCTTAGTTTGGAGGCAAAGATGTCAGCAAAGCTATTAGAAGAATTCTGTTATAGCCTGGGGAACACACAGAGGAAGCCAAATTTTCTATGAGATTCTTCAAAGTGCCAGTAGTTACATAGTGATATATGGTTGTTTTAGCCTGGTGTTTCTCATCCTTAATATACAATTTGATACAAATTTTAGAGAAGTAAAGTATTTTTGTCCCTTGACAAAGAAGGCCATTTCACAAACAGAAAGTGTGGTTAGAACCCTGAATGAGTATTAGAACCATCTCTAGCAGAGCAAGTCTCAACCATTTGTGTCTGGCTCTGGGGAAGATTTCTGCTCATCTTTTGTCACTAGACTTTTCTTACATGCTGTGCTCTACTCTCTTTTCCTCCTCTGCCATTGAACTTAGCTCTAGTGTCATCCTTCTTACTTCATTAGTTGTCCTAAGCATCATTGATATTTTATTTTAAACAGCAAAAGAAAGGTCAGTGCACACTCTTGATCAGTTTGTAAATATATTTTCCACTCTTATTAGATGTGTAGTCACAGCATTGCAACATTTCATTCAAGAAATTTACAAGAATGTGGCAAAGATTTCCTCTTCGCCCTTATAGTTTTGAATCATGAATCTTTTAAATGGGATTTCTCAAAACCATGTTATGATCTTAGGAATTTTATTTCTGTTTTAAAAACTAACTTGGTCATTCAAGAATCTAATATAAAAGAAAAAATTCAGTAGGACTTCACCTCCCAAAATACTTCACCCACTCTGAAGAAACAGTGTTACTGTAACAGTGAGGGGATCATATGAACTTTTTACCCCATCCCACCTTCATGGCTTTGGTGCAACAGATAAGGAACTCCAAATTAAATTTTCTGAATGCCACTTTTACCAAGTAGCCCAAGACCTGAGTTGCCAGGATTCAATCTTTTGAAAACTCATTAATTTGGAGTGCAGCTTCAGACTTTTGAAATATATCCTTTTTATCCCTCACTTTAGGCTTTAGGGAAATAGCTGAATTAATACAAGTGACATGTCTGGAGAGAATGCCATGTAATGAGGGGCTCTTTAATCCAACAGATTATTCTAGTGGGTCTTCCATCATTTCAAGTCTTAAAACCAAGATAGGATATCCTTCTCAGAAGTAATGAAAATGCATGGCCTTTCTTATAAAGCTAATGATGATTTCCTTTGACTTTGAAACTCATGAGTCCCTGGGATTCTTGTTCACAGTAAACACCACTTGCAAGCATGACTGATACCTACAGAGTTTGAACCATTTGTGCATGCTGCTTTCTAAAAGTCCTCTCTTCACATCTATTATGTGGGAAGTTATCTAACATCTATGGCTTATCACAGACTTGTCAGGGTAATAGAAATAGGAATAGCTAAATAAAAATAAATAAAAAGATACAAATGGGAAATATTATGCCAATTAGGAGGCAGAAAGAAATAACACACATTCATTTGGTATAACTGCTGTTACTTGAAGATATAAGCAATATATCTTCAAGTAACATTATATTCCAGGTAGTTACCCTTCTGAGTTACATCTCCCTAAAGTTAGTGCTGATCTCCCAAAGTGATGCTGGCTGCTTTAAATGAAAAAGTGTTTGGGTCAGATTTGCCACCAACCAGAGATTAGTTATTGATGGGATTATGCATCATGTGACCTACAACAAATGCAGAGAATAAGGTAATTGCATATCTGTAAAGGATAAAAAACTGTGGTGGCAATTGTAAGAAAATAATTTGCTTTAATTACTGAAAATTTATGTCACTTCGGCCTCTGTGGATTAAAAACATCCTTAAAAAGAGCTGAACAAAGAAATCCAGAAAATACAAAAGCAGAGAAGCAAAAATGTGGGTTAATACAGTATCTGTAAAAGTCAAGGCTATTCTCTATTAGTTTGGGTTTGTGATAAAGTATCTTCTTTCTTAGACATTACAAAGAAAATTTTAGCCATTTGCTTTCATGTTAGTGGGTTGCCTAAAATGTTTACAATTTCCCTGGCTAGCCTTGTACTAAGACAATTAACTCTTGCCAGTGTTCCTCACAGATGCAGAAACTAGCTTATTTTTTTATTAAGTAATATCTTCCAAGTTCTTGGAACTGTGTTGAAAATACAATTTCATATAATCCACCAAGAAAACTGAAGTGGTCTTTCCATCTCTCTGCTTTATTAGTAGTTCTTGTGGAGAGGGAGACAGTGTATTAAATTATGCATTCCATATAAGGCAATAAAATAATTTGATATTGTCAGAAGAACTTTATCAACCTCTGTTAATGCTTGATTTACTGGATGAAACTGCAAGAAAGTATCTTAAGTTCATGATTAGCCAAATGAAGAAAAAGGTCAAAGTTCTGTGTACATCAAGGAACAGAAATACTTTCATGTTAATTTTTTCCAGACCACATCACAGCATATCCACTTGCTAGGTCAATCCAGATCTGATATATTATAACTTGAAAATAAAAAGAAAATATAATTCTGAAAGTATTTTTCACATTCTGTGCAGCTGTAGGGAACCTTCTAGATGTAGCCAGTTTTGTAACATGTTTCTGGGATATTAGTTCTCAAAAAGAATCAGCAAGACCCTTATTCTTCTCCCCTTGTGACTTCTGTGCTTTGCAGAGTTGCACAAAAGTTTCCATAATCATTACGAGAAAAGTGAGGTAAGCATGTTATTCCTGGGAACAGTATTAGAAGAATGAAAATGCATGTTTCTTTGCATCTTTATTCAGAAAGATTACAGTTCAAATACTGCAACTGTTCTATTCCCAAATAAGACTGTCTAGAGTGGGCTTCTCAAAACCTCTTATTAAACAATAAAGAAAACAAGACAGATTAGGACATGCACAGCACAGCTCAGTGGAGTTTTTTTACATATTTGCCTCAGTGGTTCACAGTCTAGATTGCAAAGACAGGACCAAAAGAACTGCAGATCTGTAGGACACAAGATTTTAAAATACAAGTAGGACTGAAATACAAGAAGATTTTTTGAAACGCAAATAGAGTTTGTAAGTGTCCGCCCAGAATTTCTAGATGGTTTTCATCTGCCAAAAGCATGAAAATGCAGTGGAACCAGAATACAGGTACAAGAAAATGGGCAGCTAAACGCTCACTCAGAAGAAAAAGAGAGCTGCTGCAGAGCTCTCTCCAGCAGTGCAGCAACCACCTGCCCCCGCAGGGCAGCCCTGGGGGCTGCACTCACCACACCGAGTCCTGCCCTTCCCTTCCTCTGTGCCCTCCTTTCCCCAGTGGCAGATCGTGTCACTTGCATCAGATGGCTTAAACACAACAATGAATGAGAGAGGTTATTTGCTCGTGGATGGATGAAATGAAAAGGGAAACCAAAAACTTCCATTTGCCCTGTCATTTCTTCCTATGTGAACATGTTGCCACCCTTTTCCTTTTGTCTCAAGTGGCTTTCACCATGAACACTTAATAACAGTGAAAGCTCTATCCCAAGAGACCAGAAAATGTGCATTAAGGGGTTCAGGGAAACTGCATGTGCATATAGGATTTCACTGCCATTGTTCAATTTGCATTGTTCAGGATATTGATTTAATTATAGATGCTTCACCACAGCTGGGAAAAAACCCCCTCTCTCTAAATTAAATTAGGCAGCAAAACCAAGTAATGTGGCACAAATGGAATTGCATTTTGCTTACATTCAACCAAATTAACGTTTAGATCTCTGAAAATTAAGGTTTTATTTAACACATTGCTAATTTAAGGCTTACTTAATAATGGTATTTTGATTATGTTTATCTAATTCAGGTTTGGATGAATGACAATACAACAAAAATATTTGAAAAGGACAACAGCATTTACCTGGGAACTAAAAATCAGTCTTAAATTATCTTTACATTTATTCCTCTATAAAAATATTATTTCAATTAAACAAACACATCCATTTGTTGTTGTATAAAATAATTTTCATATTTGAGGCCAATATAAAAATTGCCTAATAGCAACATCAGAGTTTTCATAATTTCTACACATGCTTGTAAAAGTGGGTTGAGATGTGAATGCTTCCTGTTGAGCAGCACTGCACAGGAGACGCTGCACATCTGGATCCCCCATTAACACCATCTAACTGTATAAAATGGGACAAATTTGTCTTCAAAGACAGTGTTGGCACCCTGAGAGCAGAGTTGGGCCTGCAGGCATTCCCCACACTTGTCACTTCGTAGTCCTGGCTGCCCAAGCCTACCCCGTATCTGTGGAGGAGCCAGCCCCATCCACTGCACCACCTTGCCCACCTATATCAGTTCCTCTCTAGTGGATTTAGCTAAAAGCTGCAGTAATCTGGGAATTGAGCAAAGGATTGATCTTAGATATGCTGCTCAAGATGGCTCGGGTGTGTGACTAAATTAAAAGGCTTGAGACAGACATGAAAAGTGATGCTGGGCTGGAGGCACTGGAATGATCCTGCTAATGGGAGGAATGCTGGGAAAGGCATACATCTGTGCTAAGTTGTTGTGACATGTGCTATTTATAACTAGGGAGAGAAGAGGGAATGAAAATTATTGTAAGTATTAAAATCATGCCTATTGTGAAACTTCCAATGAAACAAGGTTGTGCCTGGCCCTTATTTGCTTAGGTCGCCTGGGCTGCTGGAATGACTAACTAGATCCTTGAACAGCATTTTACTTTGAAATTCTGAGCAGCTGCACAGAAAGAAACAGCCCTCTGATATTGGTGGAAAACCACAATACTTTCATCCAAATAGTAAATAGAACTGAAGACACTAATCCAAATGGGAAGCCTTGGAGAATCAGTTCAGTTGAAACTGTCTGAAGGTTTTGTACCTGTTGCCGAGTATCAAATGTTTGGGATGACAATAATCAAGGGATAAGAGACTGAAACATTTATTCATTTTTTCATTTTGTCTGGCAGTGTCAGGGTAGTGTCCATTCCACCATGTCCCCTGTTCAGTTACTTACACTCTCCATTCAAAACCACCTCTGATTGAATAAGCAAGAGTAGTTCCTTTAGCACATCCATATGCCTTGGCAAACCAGAGACTTTCTAACACAGGTACAGAGTAATTATTCACAGACTGATGTAAAAACCAGCAATCAGAATACCTTTTACAAATTAGAGAATGAGCTGCAATGCCCTTGCAAATTACCAGGAACCTCAGTTTATTTATCATAGCCTCATTTTGCTGGATCAGTTTCAATTTTTTAACATACTTACATCAGCTTTATCTGACAAAACTTCGTAAAATTAAATACTGATCTTCAAATCATTAAAACCAGATGCCATCCAGTAGGACAAAAATAGAAGTGACACATGAGAAAATTCCAACATAATATTTTGGAGGAATGTATCAGTAGCTAAGCAGTATTAGTAGCTAAGACCACCTCAAGTGCAACTGTCTAAGTAAATTATTTCTGTTTCCCAACTCAAACGGAAAACAAAAGTCAGAACAAAAATCAATTCAAATCTAACAAAACCATGGATTTTACAGGAAATAGAATATTTTGGTTTTGAGTATTTTAAATTCTTCTGAATTGGATAAATTTAGTAATGCAATGTCCTGTAAAAAAATAAATTAGTAAATTGTAAATTGTTTGGCACTTTCATTTTCTATCTTTTTTTTTAGCTGAAAAGATCTAAGGAAACATCCACTGTATTATGCTTGCTTATAAATTGTTCTGATGAATTCCAAATGTTAATATAATCCAAATATTTTCTGGAGATGATTTTTATTATTGCAAGAGCTCCATTTAGCTTTTTCACAAAGATTCTTTTATAAGGTCAGCCAGTCTCTTGAAGGCCTGCAATGAACAAATATGGTTCACATTTATATTTCAGCATTACATGAATAGGGAACATATCAAACCTCTAAAGTTACTAAAACTGCCCTAACCATATAGAATCCATATTTTACAATGCAAAGTTCTCCTGATATTCTCTCTTCTCCTTTCATAAAATCACGTATGGACTTTGACTGCACAAAGCTTCCAATTCTCTGATAGAAAATAAAAGGCAGAAATTTCTGAAATAGAAAAATGCATGTATTCATGTTTAAAGGTTATTTGGAGTTCAGATGTAACTTCTGACAAACTAGTGATCTCTGAAAGAGTATCTCTTTTAATTTACTATTACAGCCTGGAGACTCCAAAAATGAAAAAAGGAGGAACAGTTGAGTGGGAAGCATATAAAAATACAAAATACAAAAAAATACAAAAATATTGACTATCAATAGTATGGTTATGAATTACTTTAACAAAGAAAAAGGAAAAAATAGAAGAAATACAGAAGAACTAAAAGAGGCAATAGAAGCACTTTTACAAACTCACAACTGCATGAAAGTACAACTACAACTACTGAACTGTTTCAAGCACCTCGATCAAACCAGTATTAAACCTGCACGTCTCCTATCTTTTCTCCCACTGATTTTATAGATAGAGCCAAATAACATCAAAAATGCTCCTAAAACACATAAAAAAATAGTTCATGAGTAATAAAATAAAGCATGTATGTAAATTGTATGAAAGGAAAACTATTCTTTCTTACAAAACATTGCCAACACACACACAAAAGAATACAGGTAATTAAATCTCAGAATCTTGGGCATGCAAAGTCTAAAAGACTAAAAGATGTCTGCTAATACTTCAGCAAATAGCAGGTCTTACTACTTACTCTGGCTTCAGTAAAGCATTTATAAATAATGTCTGGGAGGTTTAAGTGTGAGACACTGCATGTATGAGGTACACAGAAAAATTCTAAGCGGTCCTAAAAATTTGTTAGCTTGCAGGTCATTTGGATGAATATCTTGCTTAAGGAACAGTTAATACTGCTGTAAATGTGCTGCTTAATCACCTACAGAGTAAAACCTCTAACATTCAAGAAGAAAATGTATGGAGGAGCATGTAAAAATAAGGGAGCACTACTTTGTGAGAGACTTGATAAGAATGTAAAAAAAAATAAATCTCACCAGATCCATCTGGGCAGGAGAAGACAGAGAGAAGGAGGCTCTGACATAAGAACTAGGCTCTGAACTATCAATATTGAATGCTCCTCCAGGAACCAGTAATACCTAGGAAAGAGTGATTAACTACACAGTTATTACCACTTCTACACTTCTAAAACACTATGTGAAATTAAATTTGAGGAAGCTCAGTGCTTACACACTTGTATCAGAACATGAGGTAATATATTCTTTTCTTCAAAATGAGGAGACAAAAATATGCAAACTATAGCCAGACTTTTCATAATAAAACCAAATGGTCTTGGGTTTTGGTAACCAGGTCTGGCTTGTATCTGGCTTGAAGCATCTGGGGTGTAGCTTACTCAGTACACAGTGCTGGGTCTTATAAATTGGAGAAATAAACCCAAACTTACTTTCTCTCATTGAAAGAAAATGGTGAACAGCTATCATACAGATAGGTACATATATTAATATTATATATATATGTCATATACAATGAAATTTTGTACCATATGTTACATTGGTTTCAATTTAAGTAAACTACTATCAGCATCTGAATAGAGTCACGATCAGTAACTATGCCACAGAGCCTGACTTGCAGACTTAATGAGGGTGCACAGCAAGGCCCCCTGCTTTTTTATGTGTGTACATGTGGATAGATACAGATATTTTATCCCTCCCTTTCTTCATTTTAAGATCATAAGTCATTAAATCATGTCATACTTCTTTCTTCAGAGCCTTTTCCATTATCAGCTGTTGTGTATCAGAAATACCCTTGATTTTGATCCATAAGAACATGCCAGCGGCAGGAGGATACCATTCTGCCAAGCCTGGAGAAAGAAAGAGAAAATGGAATCAAGGAAGAAACTTATGGTTTACTTTGAATGGATACATCACAGATTCAGTGGTGTTTTGGATTTGCTGATACAAACATTATTGTCACTATTGCTATAGTAATTTGTTTTGGTATAGTCTTTTAAATTAAGGTCACTATTTCAGAGATTTTTTAAAGATAGAGATTTTAAACATTGAAAGTATAAGAACATAATGAAGTGAAACACAGGCTCTTTGTAAAATTGTTTTGAATAATAATGTTGTGACCTTTTTTTCATCACCATCTATCTCCCTGTCCTACCAGAAAGCATAAAAATGCAGAAATATAGAATTTGTCCTAAGCTCAACATTTAATGCAATTGATTTGCTTACAGTGCTTATCTGTCATTTCAGTCAAGAGAAGAACTTCAGTGATTTTTCTTGAGCACAAAGATGATAAATAGCTAGCAAAAAAATTTAAGTGATTATCTGTGTTCCACTCTGACCTTTTAACCACTTGTCAGCAGCAGTGAGCATTGCATCCCGCTGGATCCTGTAGAAGTCCACCACTCTGAAAGAAATTATCAATTGAAAGTCATGAACTCACATAATATCAGAGTCTATTTGTTTCTGAAGGCAGAAATAAAGCTTTTTTACTTGAACAACTCAAATACACATTTAATAGAAATACAAGCATATCCTAGGTGGGCACAACACAGTATACTGTGTGTATAAAACTTTGTTTATGCATTCAAGAAGCTTTTACTGCTTCACTGCATCTCCAACAAAGCACTGATCAACCAGACAGAGGAAGTTCCTGTGTGGCTGCTCCTTCAGCTTTACACATATCATAGAAACCCTTTATATATTACATCCATTCTAGCTATTACAGCAGTACATACAAGTCTTGTTAACAGTGTTTACTGCACAAAGCACACACACTGAAGAAAATTAGGGACTTAAACATATGCAAAAGCACAGATTTAATATTTGTGGATTTGGGTTGAACTGTGTAATAGGTATGCATGAAACTACATTTGACAAGGTAAAAATAAAATAATATGATAAACTTGTCATAGCTATTTGACAGCTTCCCTTTTTCTAAACTTTTGAACCTATTTCCTTCATACTTTAAGTAAAACTTTCAAATAATTTAATCTCTTACTGGGAAAAATGACCCTAACTCAGGTTTCACCATGGACAAGTCACATGCAGTGGCTTTTGTTGACATAAAATGACACAGCTGTGCAGTGGAAGACACAAGAGAAATGCCTGATACTGAGTTCATAATTCAAATGCAAATATGTTCCCATGTCTTGAGAAAACATCCTTAGTAATTTGCATAATTTACATAATAATTTTACATTTGTGTTTTTAAAAATACTCTCTGAATCAACAGCTTTGATTTCTAGATGTATTTTATTACATCTGATACACAAATACCAATATGTCCAGAGACTTAAACAGTTTTGGGGCTCAGCTATATCTATTGCTTCATTCTATATGAAAGAGAAAATATCCTTTGTGCAGTTTTTACCAAAATTGCAAATTCTGTTACAAAGTTTTTACTTGTTACTATTTTAATTACATGATGAAATCATAACAATTAGTGACATAAAACTTTCCCAAAAATGTAACTACTCCAAAGCCTGATCTAACACCTCACCCTTGTACAAATGAATCACCTGGAAGAGATTGCTGTCAGCTGTGGGGCCTCATCAGAAAGGTTATAAAGCATTGCAGCTCCCCCACTATAGCCCAGTATTTTCATTAGTTTAAGTGGAATAATAGCCTTGGGGCTTGAGCAAGGCTGCTTTTTGACCTACAATGAAGAGGTAAGTGAAGAGATGCATTTGAGATTTATTTTTTGGGAACTACTGAAAGTCGAGCTAAAGTGTGGTCCAAATTTCTATGTGAGACTTATCTTTATGTTTCCAAATCTTAAAACAATGCAATGCTAAGGTTGGTGTGTCTGGGATTTTTTTTTTCCCAAATACTGCCGTTTACAGTATGAACCTCAAGGAGACACTAGTGGCTGTTACAGTGAGATATATTAACTTTTTGCATGTTTTGCTCATGTTGCTATTACAGGCCTTTGCAGAGAGTAGCGTGCTCCTACTGAAGTGAAGAACTTGGGGTTCTAGTGATATCCAGGTAGAGCATATAAAATGAGGCACTGACAATCAAGAGAAACTATGCTCCTCCTGCATAATAAATGAAAACTAAATGTGTGTCAGTCAGGATACAAGAAATGCCTTGTGAGTTAGATGGTAGCGAAGTGCTCTCTAAGGAGTGAGAGGCAATCTTCAGTCAATGTTTAGTGTGTATAGATGAACCTCACTGTTTTTCCATCAGTAGTCACAATCAGGAGATCAAGGATGGCAAGGGTATGAATTCCTGCTAAATTAGTGAGGCAAGAACTCCCTTTATAAAGGCTATGCTGACTCTTTCTCAATGGGTTCTGTGCTCAGAGATCTCAGCTTTTGCTACAGACCCTAACACTTTCGCAGGGATCCAAACTTAATTCACTGGCTTGAAGCTTCCAGGATCCTCTCAAGCTCCCTTCAGGTGGGAGCTGCATGATATCTCTGCCTGCAGTGTTAGGTGACATGCTCTGCCCTGCCTGTCTGCAACTTCCCACTGTTTCTCTTCAGGGCTCTTATGTGAACCAACAGTGTTTGTGACCTGCCTTACCCACTTGGCCTAATACTGGTGCACCTCCTCTGACTTGTTTACTACAAAGAATGTTTGACGTAGATACGAAGTAGCAGAAAAAGAGATTATGGGATTCAGTATGTGACATAAGCCTACCTGTCTATATGCTCCAAGAAACCCTTTTGTCCCCATTGCTGAAGCAGCTGTGATACCATAATCTAAAGAAATAAAACCCATCATCAATATCATGTTTTAAACAGGACTGTTTCACAATCAAAAGATCCATAGCCAGATGCATTATTCAACATTCCCCAGACATGAAATTGCATGCAATGTCTCTTGGAGCCCTTTATAAATAGAGGTGCCAAGGTCATTATAGTCCATGTTACTGGTGTCTCCAAGGATCAGGGCAGTTATTTGGAAACTGGGGTGGGGGAGGGGGGGGAAAATGGATGAAGAGCTAAATATGGCAACTGGGGAAAAAGAGGAAGGTCTGTTGCTTTACCTTCCTGTCCGCATTGGCCTCTCCACTTTAATAGTGCCTCTGTGATGAACTAATGGAGCTGGAAGAGGGAAGCTGTATTTAGATGTGTTCGGTGTCTCCTTTCCTTTTTACTAACCATAAAGGGCTGTAGTTGTCAGCTTGCTTTGAAATGTCTTTGTGGGCTGCCAGTATTGTTTTAATTAAAAAGCAAAACAAAAAATAATAAATGAGTGGTTTTTTTCTATGCTGTGCTTGACATTGAGGTTTTTCAAATGAACCTACCAGGAAGAGATAAAGTATTCCAAATCTTGATTCTTGAAATCTGACGGTTAAGGGATATTAGCTCTACTATCTATGCACTGAGAAACCATCTAGCTTTGGTTCCAAGCTGGTCTCTCTTCCTTTGGCAGAATTGACAATGAATGTGCATAAAGAAAACTGAAAAAGTACAGAGCAACTATGAAAGTACAAAGCTGTTTGCTTGTGATTTCTTATAACTTGGGACAATTCATTTGGTGGATTGGTATACTTGCCTGTGTGAAAGTGCTGGTGTGCATTGTTGACACCTGAATGTGTAGAACAACTCTGTCGATGAGAGGCTTGGGACCTGTCACAAAACCTATTCTTAAACTGGAAACCAAAACAAAAAGTTACTACAGAAATGCAATATGCTAATACTTTTATATGTGGGAAAACATGCAACCATTTAGTGGTTATAGTGGTAGATAGTGTATGGATCTCTTATGCATTCAAATTTATCCATACCCTAATACTGGTCTCAGGTTATACAATTTAGAAGCCAAGTATCAAAGTCGTTAAATAAAAACATTTAGGAAGCTTTAATGCTCAGAGTAGCTTCTTAGTTATGAGGCTTTAGAACATAGTCTGTGTTTGGAAGATGTCCTTTGCAACCATAAAAATTAGATGAATCAAAGGGAAGGAAATATAAGTTTTCCCATAATGAAAAATCATGGATGCTCTGGCTTTGACAAACAGATTAAGTGTCAAATGGCTTTACTCTTTCACTCCCTTTCAGTACTGCATAAAAATCAAATACATTGCCTTGTGTGAAATGGAAAACAGCCAAATTGAGTTGTTTTCTGGCAGGTGAAAACAACCTGAAAGAACTGGAAGGCTAGACATCAGTACAACCCTATGAACAGCTTATGAAGAATGATTGATTGTTTCTTTTCTGTATTACAAATTCAGGGAGCTTCAGGAATAGTAAGAGAAAGATAAAAAGGGAAATGGAAAAAGAGAGAAAAGCTCCTAAGAGTTCCAGGAACAGAGCTGGAATCCAGCATCTGTCCTTCTGCCTAGATATAATGCCCACAAGAATGTGCTGCCTGGGGGGAGAGGCTTAACTATTTGCACCAGAAGAGAAACAGAACCTGGACTAAAATGACTGCCAAGAGATGTCATGGAAAGTGAGTAGACTGTGAAAAGCCATTGATTCAGAAGTTATTCCAGAAGTGGACAGTTATTAAATGAGAGAGGACTATGGCACATCTCATCACTTCATAAGAAGACTTGTGTCTTAACTGAATAGGCAGTGCTAACTGGTCTGCAGCTGGCCTTACCCAGATGAGAGAATTTTAGAGAAAGAATCGGTCCTGATAACTCGGCCATCCACATCCATTGAGAGGAAAGTTGGAGCCCATGGCTTGGAATAAAAAATAAAAAATATAATTCAAGGTGCTAGTAAGAATTATAATGGAATTATTTTCTTTACTATGAAGACACAATTCATTTCCCAAATGTGTGTTCCTTGGAAAACAATGCAGTAGTAACTTGCTGTCAAGTGATTGTTTAGCCTAGCTTTCTGAGAAGTGATTACAATATTCTGTGAAATGTCTTTAAGAAATCAGCTTTATTTTTGATGATTGCTTAGCCCACTGTTCAGCATACAAATGTTCAGTTTAAGTATTGGTATGATGCCATAAGAAGGAGAGATAAATAATAATTTTTCTGCCAAGATTTCTTGTGGAGTAAAGAGGTACTGCAATTTCCAAAATAGTGCCAATGTAGCATTTTGCTTTGCTATATTAAAAAATGAAATCAGAAGATATGACCAGATTGTGAAGATCAGCATACTTTTTCCTTTCTAGAATTCTGTTTTTACACCTTCTCCCCTTCATTTTTCTTACAAAGTTTCACAGTGCTTTTCAATGAATAAGTGAAGCAGTTTTATCGCCTCCTTCCATTAAAAACATATTTCAAAAGAGAAAATGCTGACCTTTATCTTCTACCAATGTTTTACTACTTTGTAAGACCTGTTTTGATTTCTGAAGTTAGGTACTTTTAAAGACTGAGTAACTGTAGATTCACATATGAAATTTGCAGAAAATTTACATAAAGAAGAGAAGCTGCCTATCCAGTACCATTATATGTGGTACCTGGGAGAACTCCAAAAAAATTTGTCAAAAGGCAAAGGGATAAAAATGGGGTATAGTAGATGCAGATTAGGCAGTCTTCTGCTGAATGAAAAAAGAGACAGGGAGAAAGGAATATTAAGAGGCTGCAAATTTCAAGTGTTGCTTCAGTAACATACTTGCTTTGCTCTGAATGTGAAGTCTTTGTCATTTTCTGATTACTGAAAAATTCTATCCTGTATTAGGCTTGAAAAATTTAAACCACTAATTAACAGGATATAAAAGTACCACAAAGGGGAAAATGACTGAAAGGAGCACACTCTGAGAGGCCTACAACTGCCTTGGTAGGACATGAGGCATGCAGGAAGGTCCAGGGCTCAAACCTTAGTTCACTCCTGAAACCTTATTTCTCTCTCAAAAAATAAGGTGTTACTAAGGATATGAAAGACAAATTACCTTTTGAAATTGAAGAAAGTAATAAGGATCATCTTCTATTATGAGAAAATCATATTTTCTTGCAAGCTAAATAAATTAATAAAAAGTAACAAAAGGAATAAACGTTAAAGACACTGCAAAATTCAGTCAGTTTTTTTTTTTAACCAGCATATTATGATTCTATTCATTAGCCATTCATTATACAGAAGCCCTCATG
The DNA here is from genome assembly GCA_034336665.1 of Luscinia megarhynchos. NCBI lineage: Eukaryota > Metazoa > Chordata > Aves > Passeriformes > Muscicapidae > Luscinia > Luscinia megarhynchos. The sequence continues at coordinate 36,826,819 of CM067566.1, read as the reverse complement.
ATAAGCCTTCAGCTGCCCAATTTGGATATCAAAAAATTATAAGAGTAATCATGGTACTTGTAGTACATGGACCCTTGTATGCAACTGAAGCTCTGTTCCATGTGGCATTCAAACTGTGCAGGCAATATGCAATAGGTCCAGTTAGAAGCCCATGGCAAAGGTACCAGCTGCTGATGGGCTACCATTGAAAAACAGTTTACCTAAGGCATAGTCTACCTCTGAAGAGCTGTTGTGAAAGAGGTTCTGCTAGAAACAAGTTCTAGGAAGAATGTCTACCGGACCAATAATGAGCCTAAGTACCACACATGGGATACCTTCAATTGAAACAAGATTGATATCAATCTGTTTCCACCTACATGATTCACAAGATCACAGCTCCATACCTGGTAAATCTCCTTTTTGCGCTCTGCAGTCAGTGAGTTGCCAGTTGGGTTGCATCCATTTGGAATAGTGTACAGGAATTTAGGGGGGTGATTGCTACAGTTTTTTACATCCTCTGGACTCCAAGCAGACAGAATTTCTTTTAAAGCTTTTGGAATAATGCCATGTTGGTCACTAGGAATATTAATTATATTACAACCCAAGGGTCTCAGCTGTTGATAGAAGAAACAAAACTGTCATACTTGTGTAATTCAAAGGCCTTCCTTTTGTCATTGGCACCGTAAAATTCCATCAATACTAAGTCTTTCTTTTGGATTTTATATCTCAAGCTCTGTTTGCTCATGTGTCAAATAAAAGTTTGAATTTTGCTGTAAGGCTTTTCAAACTTATCACATTACTCTTTACTTGTCCTACTAAGCCAACTCAGAATAAATGGGTAACTCCTATGTTCAATTGCTGCCCTTTTCTAGGAAATCACATTTGGTTTTTGAAGCAGAAATGGAGTTTGTAAATCTGAACTGTTCTCTCAGGACTTCTCATGCTCTCACCACAGACAGTTAAGGTCACAGCACCTTCATTTCCTACTGACAATTCACATTCTACTTTGGTGGAAATGCCAGAGCTTTAAGCTCCCCTTCACTAACAAAAGTGCAAAAAAGTCTGTTCTCAATAGATATATCCAGCAATACAAAGGAGAATGAAGTGATGCTACTGCAGTGACATGTTGACAGTATGAAAAATATTGGTAAAAGACCAATGAAAAGCTTGCTGTCTCTCCTCTGTGGAATTTCAATTTGTACCATGTAGTGCTGCACATTTTTAAGTAAAACTGCAAGCAATCCACTGTACTGTCAAAATACATTCCTAAATCAGTACAGCTGATTACACTATATATTTAAATTTAGGACAGCATGCAATAATAATTTATTTTTGAGACGAAGTGGGGGCAACTGAATTTGTGGTGTATTTATTCTAACCCTTCTTGCAGCTCTCATGCATTTTGAGCTGACATTTAATTTTATACTGATTAAACTACTTTTCAGAAGGAAACTTTGCTGCTTTTCTGTAGTTCTTATTAATTCATATCTTCATACTCATATATGGGTGTTTCAGCCTATTCCAATATTATACTATTTATACTCTGATCATGAAATGCTTCAGGTAAACATGCTGACATATTTAACAGACCCATTTGTTATAAATGTAATTCAACCAAACTAGGTCCTGATGGCTTTCTTTCCAGTCCCATATGTGTGACCTTAGCCCTTAAACAAACTAGTGTTTGGAAGAGGAACTTCAAATAGCTTTCATATAACTTTTAGTAGAAAACCTTTTATGAGTTGATATTTATGAACTTAAATGGTTAGACACTAAAATCTCAAGTCTCAGATATGTTTTTATGGCAAACACAGTGTTTATAAGACTGCAGATTGGGCACTAAAGTGCTGTTTAGCTCAAATGTAACATTCACAATGTTTTGTAGATAAGGAATACTTACAGCTGCTAGTGTCCCAGAGTATGTGGGTGCATCCAAAAGGATGTTGTCTCCAGGATTAATGAGCATTTCAAACACCTGCAAAAGAAAATATTTTGTTTTAAAGATTGTTTTAGTTCTTGTACATGTGCTTCATACTTTTGACTTCGTAGTGGATTAAAAGTCTTGATTAGATACTAGTAATTCCCTAACCATATAATTATCCTGTCTGTAAGAATTGCAAGGAATGGATGAAGAATCTGCTTTGGAGCCAAATTAAGATAGGTTACCAACTTGGCATGGAAAATCAGTGCTCCTGATGTACCCTTTCTACTGTATAAGTTACAAAAGGAATCAACCAAACAGCAGTGGGAGTGGACTGGAGAGGGTAATTTATTTCAGGAAGTGAAAAACCCTAAAAAATCAGGAAGTAAAAAAAAGAAGAAACATATTTAGAATAGAATTATGGTAAAGCATCTATGCACTAATTATTGCACTACTTGAGTAACATGAAATGTTACCTTATAGTGTATTTTCTACACATGCTTTTTGGTTACATGAACTTTCATGCAGTCCTGACAGTCTAGAATGCCACTCCAATTTTATTTCATTTCCCTTATCTTGTACATGCACCTAGAGTAAATTCATATCCATGGAGAAAGAGTACATGAAACTGTACCCTGCATTTAGTTATAGAGGGCACTTAATGCTGAATATAGCTGAACTGATGGAAGAATAAACATCTCAACGAAATGCTTCTAACATAGGAATCTTTTGGTCTTACTTTACTCAAGCCTTCCTGGCTGCCGGTTGTGACACACACTTCCATCTGTCCTTGCTCAGGACTGTAATTGGCTGTGGGGGGATCATGTAAGGTCCGCTGGAAATCTTTTAGCCAAGACACCAGCTCTGGAATCCTGAAAAGTGAATAAGAAGGCACATCTAAGACCTTATATAGGCCAAAGCTAGCCTGTTCCTCTAAATCCCTACCAAATCTAGCATGCAGTCCTGAGTTTGATTTCAACTGTCACACAGATACACTTAAATGCAATTGCTATGACTACTTTATCAAATTAAGAAAATGAGATGGGCATCTGTGGTCTATACACCAAATTATCATCTAGTGAAATCATGGCAGAAATTATTTGCTAAGGATGAAACTGAGTGGAGACTGAACAATACCTACTCCTAGAAACGATCATTCTGTACTCAAATGTGGCAGTGTCACAAAGTTCTTAATGCTGCTTGTAACCTGCTGCAAATTACAGAGATTTCTAGAACACATTTTCCAAAATATGCCTTAAGATCTTGTAGGATGTTCACAAATGGCTGGGTTAATTTAAATATTAAGAAAAGTCTTAACTGATGTCCCATGTGTCTCTGTGTTTTTGCAAACTTGTCCTCACCTGACTCAGTTCTGTCTGATGAGAAATTTACATGAGCACTAAAGTAATGTAATGATATGCAATTTTTGTACCAAAAATGACAATTCTATAAATACCTCCCCTCAACTACATACAGGTTCTACATACTGACTTTAGTATATGGTGCCAAATGAATAAAATACTCCAAAACATAGAAACTGTGTGTTGTAATGCAGTATCTTTTAAATAATGTATGATTTGGGAGACTGAATTCTCAAATACTAACAGCTAGGAAATGCTCTGGCTTGAGAATTACTAGGATTAGGGTTTTAAGTGATTTTTTTTTCCTTTTTGCATAACTCACTGAAAAATTTTCCACTTGAACTCAAATGTAAATAGTGAGGCAAATTGAAAAAAAACAAACCTATTTTTTGAAAAAGAGGGCTTTATGAACAAGTTTTAAAAACACAGGTGACTTAATGCAATAATAAAGGACATTATGATCCTTAGCTTCTGGTATCTTGAAGTGCAAGCAGCTGTGACAGATACCCGGCTGAGGCTGAGTACTGGAGAGCTCTCTTCATCAGATCTTCCCCAATCTCAATAGGAGTTCCATGTCCAATGTCAACAGTTGCCTTCTTAAATGGAAAAAGATTAGGATTTGGTGCCCCTCCAGCCAGAGAGATGAGAGATGGAGGAGACCTCTGCATCAATTCAGCTAGAGTAAAAGGAAAACACCTTGGTTACAATTTGATTATTACAATGGTGATCATATCCTTTAATCAATATTTAATAATGGCCCAGTAAAGATTTTCTATTTTTCAATTTACTTGTTTAACTATCATGACTTCTTAAACTCACCTTTCTGCTTGGATTAAATAGTTGTTTGGGGGGCTCAGTTGTTAGGACAGACTAAAACAAAAAGTCATTTTAAGTTAAAAAAGCTATTTGTAATTTATTTTGAAACAATCTGGAACAGTTCTACTATTATAAAAACTGTCGTGACTGATGTCTTGAGCTTCAAGAATTTAGTATCTTAATGATCTTTGGTTTAGACTGACTTGAAATGAATAGCTTTGTTTTTTTTCATTCAGTCTCACTTCAGATGATCTGGCAGCTATACTGAAAGATGATTATAGCCTTTCTCTAAGGGAATGGAAATGTTTTTGGCAGCCCAGCTTTAGTGGCAGAGGCACTGTGTAAGTAATTTGCCATGAAAAAAATCTTAATTCCTGCTTTTTAAGTCACAGTTTCACAATCATTCAGATCCAATCTATGCAGTGCATACCAGACCTTAATCCAGCAAGGGCACTTGATTGCATTAAATCTAAGAACTCACAATATGGCATTCATGCTGGCTTGACAGTTTTGCATCAGATATGAGAGTACAGATGACACCAGATCTGGCTTAAAAGTGGCCTGTTATCGAGTTTATTTTCCAGTACTTATTAGCAGACTTGAACATGGGGAGTTAATTCTTATCAGTTATTTCACAAATTTGTGTTATGCCTGTGACTTTTGGCCTGGTAAAGAGAGCTTAACTTTGTCATCAAAACTGCAGGCTCAATGTGTCTTTCTACAGAACTGTGCTACTTAATACTTTTGTTATGACGCATATTAACGTATCACTTGAAAAAGAGGCTGCCTAGAGTGAATTACTTGACTAAGCTGTACCTGTGTGAAGCATTTTAAGCAGAACAGCAAATGCCAGCCCCTTACCAAGAGGGGAAATTGACCCCTGAAGGCTAAACTAGTGATGTATGTCTCATGCTTGGATTCTGTCAGGTCTCTGTGGGTTTCAACTGAGTAAACAATTAGGCTGTTAAGTTCTTCCATCTGTCACATGGAAGACAATGTAATGTGTTAGCCTAAAGATAGATTAATATGGAAAAGGAAAGTAATACTGACGGGGTTGGGGTGCTGAGGCATTTATGGACATGAACAGGATACAGGAAAATGAGGTGGAAAGAAACATGCTGGGACTGAATTTCAAGTGATTACCAGTTGCTTGTTCCTGGAAACACATCATAAACTCAGTTGCAAGCTGTGCCAAAAGCCTGGGTTCAGAGACAGTAACAGAGAATTTTCAGACACTTGTTAAAGTGATAATACTAATTCATCTGTCTGGATAGGTTTCTGAAATGGTTCACGGCTATTCACTTTATTTTTCTTTATACCTGCTTGGCATCTCTGCTTGACAAAAGTCAAGTTATCTGGCCCTGCTTTGTCAGCTTACAGCATGGTTTTCTTTCAAACCTTTTCAATTCTTAAACCATGATACCCCAGCACAGACCAGAATAGGAATGATACTTTCAGAGAAACTGGGAAGAAGGGACATGTACTCACTCAGCAGTCTTATTGGAGATGCTTTTCTTGCTGCACTCACAGTGGTCATGAACCTAGAGTAATTCATATCTATGGAGAAAGAGTAATTAGTTGGACATGAAGCCAGAAAATGGAATAAGAACTGCAGTATGCTTTTAGTATGTGCATCTCCCACAAGTAATGCTTTTGATCTGGGTAATTTGTAGTATGCCAGTGAGCATGAAAAAGCCCCTTTTCCCTCCCTTTACTGTCAGCTCTGGAGTTTTAAAGGCAAATTACAAATCTGAAGATTTGATGGATCTTAAACAACCATCAACTCTTTTTAATTTAATGAGAATCCAGCTTTATTTAGCTGTATTAAGCACAGCATTTGAAGTGCTTTTAGGATTGCAAGCCACTATTATAAGTCACAACACTTGTCAAGTTAGAGGTTTTTGGGGTATTTTTTGGAAAGGATAATTAAGAACATCTTTCAAATGTATGTGATGAGTGTTTTCCTCCTTTTCTCCGGTGCCCATATAGATTTAGTGGATAGTGAACTTCAGTCTGGCAGGAAGCCCAAAGGCCTATAATGGCCACAAGAAGGCATCTCGTTCGAAGGGAAAGAAAGCACAGAAATGAAATGGAAGGGCAAAGAGCAACCACAGCAGCACGCATGTGCCAGCAGTCACTAGAAACGATCTACCGAGCAAGGCCGCTTTGAAAAAACACATTTCGTGCTTTCTAAAAATACCTCCTTTAACTTCGCTGCCCCCTGCAGCCCGGCCCAGGCGCGGTGCTGGCTGTACACATGGGCGGGCTGGGCTGTGTTTTAAGGGACAGCTGAGCACCGCTTCGCCGCCCTCCCCGAGGCGATTCCCACCCCCAGCTCCCCCGGAGGAGGCACCGAGCCTTCAGCGCCATCCCGAGCTCACGGCCGGGGCCGTCCCGCTGTCCGGGGGCTCGGTGGCGGCCGCGGGCACCTACCGGCGGAGGGCGCGGAGCGGGCGGGCGGCAGGGCGGGCAGCGGCGGGCCCGCTGTGGGCGTGTGGGGCGGTGAGGACACGCTGTGGGCGTGTGCCGGGCCGCCCCGCTGTGGGCGTGTGAGGTCTGTGAGGACAAGCAGTGGCTGTGTGCCGGCCCGGCCCGCTGTGGGCGTGTGGGGCGGTGAGGACACGCTGTGGGCGTGTGTGGGGTGGTGTGGACACGCTGTGGGCGTGTGAGGTCTGTGAGGACACGCAGTGGCTGTGTGCCGGCCCGGCCCCGCTGTGTGTGTGGGGCGGTGAGGACGTGCTGCTCTGGCCGGCGCTGCCGCCTGCGCGCTGCGGGCAGCTCGGCCCCGAGCGATCCTGTGCAGGTCCGTGCGGAAGCCCTAAAAAGAGCGGCTGTCTCGCCGGTACCGCCTGTGTAGAACCAGCGAAGGGAGGGCTGGGGCCCGATAGTGCGGGGAGAGGCGGGCGCAGCCGGCCAGGGGCAGCGCCGCGGGCTGGGCAGCCCGAGGGCGGCCAGGGCCCTCCCGGCAGCGGCGGGGCGAGGCAGGGGGCTGGCGGTGGGGGGAAACGGAGGAGAATCACAGAATGGTTTGGCTTGGAAGGACCTTCAAGATGCTCTAGTTCCAACCCCCCTGCCACGGGCAGGGGCACGTGCCCCTGGACCGCACTGCTCAGAGTTTCATTCAGCTTGGCATTGAACACTTTCAGGGATGGGGCACCCACAACTTCTCTTGGAAACTTGTGGCAGTGTCTCATCGCCCTCACGGTTAAGAATTGCTCTCTGTTATCCAATCTAAAGCTATTCTTTCTCATTTTTAAGCCATTCTCACTTGGAACTTATAAAAAGTCCCTTTCCAGCACTCCTGAAGCCCCCTTTGGGTAGTGGAAGGTACTCTAAGGTCTTCCTGGAGTCTTCGGGCAAAGAACCTCAGTTTTTTCAGACTGTTTTCATAGAAGACGTGCTCCAGCCTTCATGGCCCTCCTCTGCACTAGCTCTAACAGGTCAGTATCTTTCCTCTGCTGGGAGCACTCTGGAAGGGAGGTGTCATAAGCATGGCGTGGAGGGGCAGAATCACGTCTCTCATAATGGTAATGGTCACACTTACACTTTAATCAATTTTATGATGTTTCCACAAACGTTTTTGCTCATAAAAGGAAGCAAAGTTTGAAGTGTGACATCTGTAAGTAATTTTTTTCCCCAGAGATGAGTAGGATCAGTGTAAGGAAAAGCAGGAGGGTGGTGTGAAGTCTCTCCTTGCTGTTGCTTGTGCAACACGTAAGTGGCAGTGCAGCAGCTGCTGCTCAAAATGGGGCAGCGACAGTGTCACTTTCTAGTCATGGCTTTGGACTTCACTCTGGGGCTGCTGCTACCCTTGCTCCTGAGTGCAAAATGCCAGAAAGGGGTCTAGGTGCAAAGTAGTCTGAAAAAAACCAGTGCAAGAACATGCAAAATCAACCGTGCTTTGCAGCACATAAGTTTTGTAGTTGACTTGGAGGCAGGAGGGTAAAAATACTGGATGGGATGAGCATTCCCAGGCTTTAATTCAGGAAATCATCAGGCTTTATGGTGCCCAATGCTGAAAGCCTGTTTTAATTGGAACCTTCTTAAACTTGCTGAAGGCAAAGCTAAGGTATGACAGCAAAATGTTTCCACAAAAAAGATGATATGCCTTAACAAGTTACCTTTTTCTTTCCCCTTCTTTAGTTTGGATGACTTTATGCAATATTTGGACCTGATGAAAGTCTTTATAATTAGATGGAGTAGGTTGAAATAGAAATGGAGTTCAAGTTTGGGACGCAGTCAGGAAAAATTGTTTGCTTGGTTGCTTTGTGAATGCTTTTACACTGAAAATCAAATTTTATTAATAGCTTTAATGATCAGAAGAATTTATAATTTAGGTAATTGCCTTGTGATTGTGTGATGTACAGAAAAAAAAAAAGATGGATATATAAATGTGAAATAGCAAGTGGAGAGATATTGAATTTCTGTGAGGTTCTGGCTGTGAAAGACTGATTGAATTTGAACTGCTTTCTGTGTAATTCTGTTTTTTCATTTCCTGGCTGTCAGTGTTGCAATTTGTGACAGAGACCAAAGCCCAGAGAAGTCAAAGGAAGGTTTTCCATTTTCCATTGAATTTTGTCTTTTGATTTTTGTCTTTTGATTTTTTCCCAATGGTCTCTTAGCCAATTATGGTGTCATCCTATTGAAACAAATTAAAAAAAGAATTAGTGTGCAGTTGTTTTTATGCTTATCCTGGCTGGATTCATCTGGCAGTTCTTTGCATCACTGTTTATATTCCTTAGCAACCAACCACAAGTCGAGTGCTCTGTTTTACTACTGTGTAAGAAATCCTGGTTTTGCTGTCTTGGTTTATTAAGTGCACTCTTAGAACAATAATAATTTGGTGCAAGTCTTGCATAATTCATGAAGCATCGGTAAGGTCTACATATGGTTGTTCATGTGTCCTGTCATCTGAAACTGTACTACTTCTTTCTAAACTTGTTGTGTGCTGTGTTTACTTATGCGTTAAAAAGCCCAAATGACAAGCCTAACAAAAAAGCCTAAAGCAATTTAAGACAAACAGGGATATTATGCACATATTGTTACTTTGCTGTTTCCTTCTCCCCTAAGGACTTCAGGGTTTTTATTTTAAGAGGAGGGCCAAGGATTGAGGCAGTAAGCACAGAAATTTAACTGAGTAACTGTTTTTGCAAATGCATCAACAAAGTGTAAATCTCTCCAAGAGCCGCGCTCTAGCCTGGGATACTACACATTTGTTGGTTTTGTAGCACGTGTTCTGCAGTGCCTGGAGTGCCCTGTTTGGAGCGGTCGTGTCGCACGGTCAGATGTGAGTGTTTGACGGACACGGCGCTGTTGCAGAGGCCCGGGCGGGGCGCAGAGCTGTTCCGGGAGCGCTAAAAGCCGCGGGTGATCCCGGCGCCGATCCTGGCGGAGCCGGGCGCGCACCGGCGCTCGGCGGCCGCGGGGGCGGCGCTGCGCACCGCGCGTGCGGGCAGCGCGCTCCGGCTCCGCGGCGGGAATTCCAGCTGAAATCGAACTGGCACCTTTTGTTCGGCTGGGATTCGTAGTTGTGATTAAGAGTCCTGCCCGAACAGCTTGGCTACCCGCGTTTCATTGCTGCCGGTAATGCTTCTTGCGGGTTGAGGACGACAGAGCTGGCAAGTGACGCTGCCGAAATAGCCTTACGAGGTGAAGGTGGGAATTTTATCGTGACGAATTGGAATGGCTGCCCATGAGAAAATAGCATAAGACCGGAAAATGGAGAAGTGTGAGATCAGCCATTTTAAACATTAGAAGCAAATTGTTTCTGCCAAGGGTTGCCTTCCCCAGGAAAAATTCTGACTTTTGGCAGCACCTTTATGTTTGCAGAACGCCCTGTGGGCAGCAAGCCAACACTGGTGTGCAGCAGCCACTGAGATCAGGGAGATCTCAGCAGTACAGAGCACTTTGAATCTAGGATGTGAGCATCCACTGCTAGAAGTGTGTTGGCTCTGGCGACAATTAGTGGAAGAGAAGTGAAGTTAGTTGTTCTTTGGCTTGCAGATTACTTGAGTGATTTCCTTACTTTCGTCTTGGGAAAGCAGCATTTCTATCCTTCCTTTATGTTATACCTTTTTCAGTGGGACCTTGATCTTACCGGACCTAATCAGAGCTGCTGCAAAAGAAATAGAATGCGGCTATTCGCTCCTCTTCCACCCTAAGGCAACAGCATAGTAAAACCTGTTTATAGTATATTTTCCCAGGGTTTTAAAAGTCAATGCATTCCTAGAATGGCAGAGGGTTAAGGAAGAGTGAAGATTGATTCTTAAACAGTTACAAATCCTGCTGTCTATCCAAATAAAATTAAACAGCATCCTCGTATGCAAGCCATCTCGGCCCCTCGGCATTAGGAGGACATCCTGATGCTTTCTGCTGCTGTTCATGTTGTTGCACACACACATACCCTTTTCTCTCTTTTGGTAATAGCTAGCTTCTTATGCTTCAGAGACTGTCAGATGAAAATAACAGGACATCCTTGATATTCATAATATTTGTAGCAGCTGTCAAATGATACTGTCTTAGAGTGGAAGATGTGCGGTTTTGCAGAGTGACAGCTGTGGCTTGTATATGTTTGAAGCAGCCTTCTCTGCCTGAAGGGTGGTGGCACCCAGACATATAGCAGTCTTACTTTGATTGACATCCTTTTGTATTCTCCTTTCTTGGTTTTTTGAGTGTACAAAGACTGTCACCATTGCCTCATCACTGCCTTTTTATCCAATCAAGCAAAGGGGACAGCACAGTATCTAGAACAACAGTTTTCTAGATAGTCTAAGAAAAACTGGAGAAAAACTGACTTTCTCTCTAACATATTCCTCAAAAGCAGTACCTTGTTCCAGAATGTGTTCCATTGATAAGATGTGTAATACAGTGAGATGTTTGCCTTAGACATTAATCAGACATTCTTGTGCTTCAGAAAAAAAAAGATGGGGGCGGACTGATATTTTTTGGATCCCTTTGTCCATGCTATATAAGCTAAAATTGGATGGAGCAAAGATTATTAATGAATGCAGTTAATACATTAACTTGTAAATGAAATTAATAATAAGAAATAAAATGACTTCTCCTGACAATCTTGAGATAAATGCTGTTCCATAATACCTCAGTCTCGTCAATTTGAATTTATATTATAGGCAAACAGTTGCTGATGTGTGAACTCTATTGTGTAAATCTCCCAGGAAGTGGATACTCACTATTATTTGTGTCATATGCTATTCCCGGGGCTCAACCTTTGTAATTCATTTTCATTTAGTGGAGGCAAAGGTGTTTTTCTCCCCTGGCTTGCATGTTCCTTTGTTCCCAGCAAGGTCACACGTTTCTCTGGTGCAAGTGTTGCATAGAAAAAGGAATGATCCTAAAGGCAAAATGAAATAATGGAAAAGTGAAATTGTTGCTTCATTCTTGTCATTGCCTGGAGAAAATATGCTTCTCTGGTGTGGTGGCAACTGGTGTAGTTTCTTTTTGTATTTTGAAGTTTGTCTATTCAATGTGAAAGAATTTCTGGGTTTGTATCTAATTGTCTTCAAACTGATGAAGATACGTTTTTGTTGCTAATTCTTGATTAAAATTTGGCCTTTTGTCATGAGAGTAGGTTGGGAATTAATCTATTAAATTTTAATTTCTGGGCCATACTTTTATGAACATAAAACATAGTTCAGGCTATTCTTCTGTATCCGACTTCAAGCCAAATTTAACATTCAGCAGTGGCAATAGAATTATGCCTCTGTTCCGTTAGGTTTTGTTCTTAAGAGCTATGATTTTTCATGTTCAAATCAAATCTGTAGTAGAAAGAAAATCATCACTTCTGAGAAGGGATGTCTACATGTGTTATCAGAGCAGGTATGGATAAGCAAGACCCTCATCTCAATCAGTCTTATAGGACTTATCTGCCTTCAGTCGTTACATGGCTCCAGAGATGATACAGAATTCCTAAAACAGCCTGAAGGTGCTTCTGTCACTCTGAGTAGACGGGGAATCTGGGGAGACTGACAGATGTAGACTTTATTTTTGAAGAATGAAAATTTTTTCCTGTGTTATGTGTCCCATAATATGCAGACTTAGTTTGATATACCTCATAATTGTTGCATGTAACTAGGACACTCTAAAAATCTTGGAAAACTTGTTGAACAAAAGCATATTTCTTATTTGTAGAGACTTATTAAAAGGACCAGCTCCTTCTCCTGCCTAACTTCCCTAGTTCCAGTATGTTTGTTTTGACATACTGTGTTACTGTGTTGGGAATATCATACTTCCCTGTTGTTGGCCAATCGTTTTGAGACTCAAACCTTAGATAGATCAGAAGCTCCAGAACTGCAGTCTGTCCTTCAATATAAAGAGTCTCTGTAATGTTAGCATGAAGTTAATCTCTAGAAAAGGTTAAATGTTCTTTAGTGTCTTTGAAGAAAGAAAAAAGCCCTGACTAGGCAGGAATGGGGGAGAAACTGAGAGGGTGAGTGTCATTAATTTCTGGGGTACTGCAGGGATACTTTTTACTCAGACCATCTCTCATTTTTTCTTCCTTTTCTCTCTCAAAGGAAAATATTCTCTGAGCATGCTTAAAACCTGGATTTCTCTTCCTGACAATTTCTACATGTGGCTGCTCTTGCTTATTGAAATTTCTAAATGTGCTCCTGTTCTGATAATGTTCATTTGTTAATTCAGATTGAAGTAAAGTCTGTTTTAATTATGGCATCTTTTTCTACTCTGCAATCCTTATTCAAACAAATGCTGAGCCCTGCAATTCCAAGAGTGAAAAATAGACATTGTTATGCAGATTCTCAGGCTTCTTTCCATGCAAGTGGTCAAGGTGATCCTTCCTCAAGAAGTATATTCATATCTGCCCAAATGCTGAAGAGCTGCAGGATCTTTGAGCATAATTTCAATTTTTTACTTCTTTTTCCTCTTTATTCCTCAGACCCTTGTTTCTCTGTTGTGCTTTCATTTTGCACCTATAGCTCTGTCTTTGTCTCATTTTGGTTCCTTTTGTGTCTTCTTCTTTCATATACTATGGAACAGCTTCTTAATTAAGCAAACCAAATTTCTCCTCTCTTTTCAGAGGAGATCCTTAACCAAGATATTTGGGGTATAACCAGGCTATATTTTATTGTTTACATTAGGCTTTGTGCAAAATATCTCTTTTTTAAAACTAAACTCTTTGATAGGCAGTGACAAAGTGTTTTGCTTCTGCTATGTCTAATGCTGTAATACATAATGTAACTTTCATAGGACAATCAGAATGATGTATTATCTGTTGAAATAACAAGACAGATGAAAGCAAAATCATGAGTTCTACAGGTCTAGTAATCTAGGAAAATCCTCCTTTAAAGATGACAAATTATGATTGAATAAAGTTATATTAATTTATCATCAAAAAATAGAAGTTCTAGAAGAGATAATTTTATATTGTTTTAAAACAGTACATCCAATCTCTTCTGATATTGAACTCCTCACTTTATTCCTGTGTCAGGTGAGTCTTGATTGTGCTATTGTTTAACGTATTTTCTATTTCAGTGTTTTTGTCCCAGACAAGTTCCTCATCCTTTTGTTTGTGGCTTATCTGGGCCATGATTCAAAGTCCTCAAAGAGACAGCCTCAGCCAAGTTAATTTTTATGATGTAGTTTGTAAATCACACTTGTTTTCTGTGTTTTTTCATACACCACTAAGTTTTAAAATGATAAACAGTTCTGCAAGCACCAACAATCTGTGGACTTGTCTCTCTCTGTCAGCACATTCAGTGGAAGCAATTGCATTCACAGAAGGAATGATAAAATTGACTGTATCAGATAGACTATGAACAGCATTTTAAAGGCCTTTTAGCATTGACCAAAAGCTCTTAGCTCTGCAGTTGCTTTTGTTTTGTCTTTTGTTTTTATTGCATTAATGCTATAAATCACTGTTTTTAAAATGGGTCTAGAAAGTCCTTGTCAGCAATTAAATTGCAAAAGTTAACTTCTTAGGAATTAAGTTATATAAATTAGTCTGATTAATTACTTAAACTGAGGCAGAAATTGGTACAAGTAAGATGAACTGTGGAATGATGGAATTAAAACTAGAAAACAAGAACATTTATAAGGCAAATTCAATAGATGACATAATAAAACAGTTAATCTTTATCTATTGAATATATCTGAATTTCCTTAATTTCACTGAGGCATTGAAGTAACTGCTTATACAACCAGGCCATATTTTTAGAGTAATTCTGATTTGTGCCATGGAACTGAGAAGAAAGACAGAAGGAATAGTCTGTTGCCACTGCTTATAGATAGATCTTGTGGTGCAATATTGCCTATGAATGATGAGCTGTGTTTGTGAGAGTGTCCTTGGGATTCTATGACTTGTCAATCAAAATTCTAATTTTTCATATGGATTTAGGGAAATTCTTTGTTTCTGTAGTGTGCAGGAATTCTTGAGAATGATTATCACATAGGTGAGACAAGTAGGTGTTGGAAATATTGATGCATGTTCTACGCTTCCCTGACATAGCTGGAATTAGGATATAAGTGAATGTACTTTTGCTTTTAGGAAAGCCAGATATTTCCCATGCAGGTACTCCAGGCTGAAACTTGCAGTAATATTTTAGAAAATTGGACTTGTGCTAGGCTCAAGAAAAGCATGCTAACTTCAACAGATTTCAGCTCTGCTCTGACTATACCACAGACAGAGAGCTAGGGGTGATACACATATATAAAATTATTATTTAGAAAGCTAATTACCTTACTGAGTGTTCTTGGGATTTTCCGACATGTTCTTGAAATCTGTCGTGTTCCATGGTAGAGTGTATTATCCATGGATCTCAAGCACTTATGATTATTTTTCAAGTCACTAGAAAACTTAACTGCCAGACTGAAGGAGCTTTGAAGTTTTCTCTCCTTCATGCTGCCAATCCCCCATGATTTCAGGAACGAAGCACCTGATTCCTGCCTATCTGTTTGTGGAAGACTGTTGAGGTGCCGTGCTGGATATCTGCTTTTGGAGCCTAGACTTTACAAGCCTTGTAAAATACCAGGATTTTTAATCTCTGTTATTTTGATGGAGAGTGTTGCAGCTCCTGAGGCTTCCCAGGCTGTGGTGTGTTATACACACTTTGAGGATTTCCTATGGTTCAAGCCTTCCCCAGCTGTTCATCCGCTTGGCAGCGCTGACTTCTGTGATGTGAGTGTCTTGGCATTACAGCATCTAGAGGTGGTGAAATACTCTTGAGAAAGTTCAGTAGGTGAGCTGTTCTTTCTTGGGGGTGGAGGGGGGAAGATGAATACTGCACGTGCTGTGAGCCTGTAAGAGTGGAAGGAGAGTTATAGGTGAGGAACTGTAAATATTTCCATTTAGACATCTGGATTGTGGCCAACAGTGAGTGGAGAAAAAATGTGAGTGCTGGAGGTGAGAGGAGTATTATGTGCGAGACACTTTTACATTTGTTTATTAAATTAGTTCCATTGTCAAATGCTTTCCAATATTTTTCTCACTCAAAATAAAAATTAACAACAGCTTCAAAATATAAACATTACCGTACATTGATCTCTTTATGATAATATCTCCTATACCCAGCCTTCATACTTATTTAGATGTTGCTGGAGTTTTCTAAAAGTTTTGTGAATTATGTACTTTAATTTTTGTAACCTTTCTCCTAATCTATTGGTATTGTGTCAAATGAAGTCTTCGATTTGGATAAAGCTGCACCAAAATTTTGAACTTAACTTCATGTGAAATTAAAATTTTAACTTCCTCCACTCCCCCTTTCCAAATCTCCCTTCTTGTTTTGGTGGCTGTTTATTTCATTTAGTATTAGATGGTTACAGATTTTGATAAATTTTGGGTTTTTTGTTCTTAGTAGATAAAGGGAGAGACTTGGTATGCTTCACCATGAAATTTACAGATAAGGCTGAATATCCCTGAGACAAACTGAAAGCTTGACCAGTTCTAATTATTCTTTGTGTCTTGCAGGAGCAGTGAGCATATTTTATAATTCTAGGACTGAAGATTAAGCGAATCTTGCAGAAAGCAGCAGAAAAGGTCTTGAAATCCATGGGGTATTAAAGTTGGTGGGGGCTTAATAATGAGAGATTTTAAAACCTGAAAGTGTGCTGTGAAGTGCTGGATGGTTCAGAGGGAAGCTGTCCAGCTGAATGCTCCTGCTTACTTAGCAAAACTATTGTATTGAAGCAGAAGTGGGAAAAGCCTTAACTTCACTGGCATGTTTTTCAAATCCCTGTGCATCTTTGATAATTTCCCTATTTACAGAATATCTGGAAGAATGCAATATTGCATAATAAGCTTTCATTTAAAAAAGTTTCTTGCATAACTGGTCACTTCTGAAGTTTTTTTCAGCTTCAAAGGATACCTTTTGAAGCTCTGAAAAGCATAAGCCAACTAATAGGATTTTCACCCCTGCTTTAAGGAACTGATAGGGCTAGCCTTGGTGGAAGCAGTTTTTAGACATTTTCCCTTCCTTAGGGGAGTCTTCTTACAGTTTAAGGCAAAAGCTTCTTTTCCCAACCTGCAAATAATAGTTTCAAGGCAGAGAATGTTATGGTGCTAAATATTCAGAGATCTGACGTCTAATCTAGTAATTTTCTCCCTGTAATTTGTATCCAAAGCGTTTCATCCCATGAGAAGAAATTGCAGAAAGTGTAAATTCAAATCTCCTGCCTATCTGTATTTTCCATATGAGTGCATAACTGGAAAAGGGTGCTGAGATTTGCACTGGAAACTAAATTTCAACTAAAAAATCAGTTGTCATTTGAAGAAGCTGCTTTAAAAATTTGATCTTGATAGCTCATGAAGGTTTTTGGTTGTTAAATAGTATGCATAAAGGTTGTGGGAATAGTATGTTTTTCTCCTGTTTGAGAATTGTAAACCGATTATGGATCACTTGTGCCAGGCTGAATTAATTTAGAAGCTGATTGTATTTCAAACATTTTAAACAAGATTTTTACAACAGTACAGAAAGTAAATTTCTGCTATTGCTCTGTCAGTTGTTTATTTTATTTCTCTATTTTTAAGTATCCCTAGAGGATGGGCCAACTATGGTCCTATATATATGTGCTATCAGCCATGTTAGTCTCTGCTTTCCATAGAGATGGTCTCCTTTGCCTGGTTGTCAATTGATTTTTCTCTTTCTAGGTATAATCATGGTTTTGCAAGCTCCTGCAAAACTGGTAGTAATGTTTCAACACATAAAATTGTTAAAATGCTGGCTTACTTAATGTCTGTTATTGTGTGGAGATTCAAATATTATATGAAAGAGTTTGAGTGAGGTATAAGAGTATTTTGAAAATTTCCTAAAGAAAAGTGGATAAGCTCCATCATATTCATAGAATTGTTTATAACCAATTTTGCAAATTCTACTCCTTTCACTCTGGAGATATTTTATACTTTTCTCCTCAAAACATGCCATTGGACTATTTTGCCATTTATTTGTGTTGCATTTGTCTACCTAATGTTCTGACTTCATAGCAATGTCTTGGGCTAGGAAAAGTCACCTAAAACCACTTCTGGTGAAGTATTGGAGTTTTCTATAGGGTATTCCCTCCTTTTAAGCTTATATGAACTTTATCTGGTAGTTTAAACTTAAAACAGGCTTGAGGAATATTTCTTTTTATACCTCTGAACTGATTTATACATGCTTTCACCTCACCAGACAACTGTTGGCTTCACTGTGGTCAACTCCCAGCCTAGACTGAACTGGAAGTGCTGAGTTATCAGGTTTGAAGTGCTCTCACTGTTTTATGAATTGCACTGTAGTACATTCAGGAGTAACTTTTAAAGATCTTGTAATCCTTTCCTGCATCTGTAACTTGTTAAAGATGAGAAATGGTGGTCTTATGTCACTTCTCTGCCTGGGAGAGAACAGCGTCTGCAGTGGATAGAACAACTGTGCACACAGCACCAAATATTAGTTGGAGTACATACATTGCCTTCTTATTTTGTGTTTGTTGTGCTATCTGAAGTACCAAGAAGCAATTGATATTGATGGCAGCATACCAGAGGCTGGATAGCAGTCATTGTCTTCAAGGTATGCTTTGTACTTCAATTGTTGTATAAATTCTTGAGACCGCCTCCTGCATTTGAGAGCTTTTGTGTAAGACACAACTAATAATCCTAGAAAAATAATTAAAATATGCCTAAACTGCAAATATTAAGTTTCATAGTTTTTTCTGCTTCATTATTTTTCTTCCAATTCTAAAACATAAAATGAGAAGGCTCAGTTTTTATACTCATGAGATCAGAGTAAGTTAGCACTGAGCTCTCTCATCCCCACCTTCAGGGAAGCAGTGTGCTTTGGTGAACAGAGCTAATGTTTTTTAGACAATCTTTGAAACAGGTTAGCATAGGCTCTAGGTGCATATAAAATAGCTTTGTCCCTAGCACCTTACTTTCTTTTGGTGAAACTTTTTGTAATATTTCTGAAGTAGAACTTGCAGAAAAATAGTAAGTGTACAATGAAAGAATGTTTTACCCTCTTTTGCATCCAGATCACGCTTTGCTTCGTGTCATCTGAAGATGCAGCTGTTCTTTCACACAGTTGATTCATGTAATTCACAATTAAAATGTCCTTGCTATTTAAAAAAATGCTTCTCAGCATATCTAAAAAGGTTGTCAAAACAATGGCTTGTTCACAGTGAGAGAAAAGCTCTTGATGCTTTACATAAGATTGATGCAATGACTTGACTAGAAAAATCTGGTTTTACCTGATTTCAGATGAAGTCATATATTTCCTTGTATCTTGATGGTTAGTTTAAAAGCAGATCTGCCTGATTTGGAGTCAGAGACAGTAAGATGCACCTTATTTGTGATTCTTGGGTGATAGAACTTATTTACAAGTACATTAATATGGATCTCATTCAACATTGTCATTTCTATCAAATGCTGCTTATTTTTTTTTCCACCAAATGAATAACTTCACTTGTTGTAGGTACTGTAGGATATGCAGCCCAAGCATTCTAAGCTCCAGACAGCTGATAATTGATAAAGAAAATGGTATTTTGTCTGCGTTTACTGAGTCCTCTGAGGAAAACAACACCATGAGGCTTGTTCTTGGCTACTTGCTAATATTTGGGCATTTCTAAAGTATTGAAAAAAAAAGAGAAAAACATCATTCAACTTGACAAGAAGATTGAATTGTCACAACCCTTATTATAACACAGTTTCAGTAACATAATTTTAAACTTCTTGCTTCCTTCTGGAATTGACTATCTCAAATTGGACACACAGGTATTCTATACAATGTGTGGGGAAGGTTCTGCTTATGAGTATGGGCTCCTGGTGTACAAATTTCTGACTAAATGACTAACAGCTGTATTTATGTCCTTGGTACTTAATATGATGCTTACCTTGTAGGGCTGCCTAGCTCCAGATTGTGACAGGCTGTTTTTGCTGTAGTTCAGAACCCACACTTCTCTCTGTGAAGCTGCCTGGCAAGCAGACTACTTTCTGAAATATGGGAGGACAGAATTTCATTCCCATTTTCAGTGAAAGTTCCTAATTGTGAAGTTACAGATGGTTTGTGATTTGGGGTACTTTGGGGTTTTTTTCAGTTTAAAGCTGCTCCTCTCTAAATAGTATAATTTGTTGTGCACAGACTGGATGTCTGTTACTGTTTGTAGATGGAGGGTTATACAGATCCTCGTTAGTGAAACACAAGCATGCACTGAAGCAGGAACTGGAATCCAGCTTGTTGCCCTAATCAGTAGGTCTGGGATATGGATTTCTAGGTTTAGTAGTCTTTTAGAAGCTATTATTTCCTTCTAAACTGAAACAGCTTCAACTGCAGAGTTTTGCAATTGTTGGGTAAGAAAGATTACCTAAGCTCTACTTTTGAAGCAGTTGAGTAGCTGGACCACCTGAAAATGAAGAGAGTTGCATGGATTTTTTGTCTTAACTGTTTCAAAGCATTATTCACAATTAAAGGTTGTGAATTTGAAATGGGGAAGGTGACTTTTTTTTAGCAATGTGAAAGCAAGGTGTCTGAATTGCACTCTCAAGTGGGTTTAGGGTAAAGGCATCTATTTTGCTTTTTTCAAAGGTCTGGTCTATGTGAGGAGATTTGCTAATCCTCTCTATATATTTGTAATTGCCACCTGTGTTATTAAGGGGGAAACAGAAATCCCCCCTCGGGGCTCATGTAATTTACTGTAGTTTCAAGATGCTTAAAAATTGAGCACCACAGTTGAAAGCATTTCTATGTGTAGGCTCTTGAAAAGACCAAAGTACCTAAATTCAATTAATATTTGATCTGGTGCACCTGTGCCTCTTAAGCCTTAAGACTTTTTTCTGCTTCTAAGGGCAAAACCATTCATCCCTCTCCCATTATCTGTTCTGTGCACAGATGTGCTCAGAGTGATTCTCATCATATTCCTGGGAGATGGCTACAAGTCAGTGTGGCAAAGGGTTTATGACATTGATGTAAGTTTTACATGAGGACTTCGAACAGTTGAGTGCTCTTGCTGCTCTTTGAATCCCAGTGACTCTACCATTTTCATGTTGCACATGGATGGAAGTTTATTGCTACAAACACTGCTAAATAGGCACTATTTCTTTCCCATTTCTTTCCCATTCTTTTGCTTGTTGATAAAGACTTGATGTACATTTTGACCATTTTTTGAGACAGGCATCATGGTGATAAAATCCTTATGTAAATGAAACTGATAGGAATTGTCTTAAGATGACACATTTAGCCCAGAATATGGTCTGATAATATCTGTAATATCTTTGGAAGAATATGCATCTTATATAGGAACAGCTTTTTACATGTCAGTTGCACTTTTCACAGCTATTTTTTCACCTTATTTGAAGGCAAGATGCTCATAGTATCATTGTGTTAGATATGTGAATTGGTCACTTGGCTGTGATGAGCTACACTAATTTGTAATGCTCAATACCAAAAAAATATATCTCTATTCATGCATGCAGCATAGTACAAGTGGCTGCAGTCAAAAGGAATTTGCACTTTTGAGTTATAAATGTAGTATTGTCAGGAAAACAGTAGAAGTGTTTCTCATTCTTCATGGGAGTGCTTTTTATAGCATATAAAATAAACCAGCCTGAATTTATATTCTAGGTGACACCATATTCTAGGGTGGAAGCTTCCTGTGCTTCATGTCTGTCACAAGATTAGGGAAGAAATGAAGAATCTCAGGAGAAACATAAAATCAATATCTACTAGGACAATTAGCAATCTATTCAGAGCTCATCACTGTACAAATTAAGATCGATTGCATTTTGCTACTGTCTTTAATTTAATGAGGGTAGCAGCTGCTCAGCTACTTACAGTAGTTGCAATATTACAACACTGTGCAGAGGGGCTTTGTTCATTTTTATTAGCAAATAAGGCAGTAAATTCAGCAAGTAACATTTCAGGGGAAAACTTGCCTCTACTAAGAGACTCTTCAATTACTTCTGGAGCTCCATATGACTTTCTCCCTTATGTCTTCACTACTCTTCATTATTCAAAAACTTAATTTCCTTATTATAAGAAAATATTTTTCTACAGGTAATGGAATCAAAGAGAAGTCAGGGACAAGTCAATAAACCATTATGAGAATCACAAACATAATAGTTTCACAAAAATGATACCTGGCCTGCTCAGAACCACAGTTGTGTTGTTTTTTGAGAGGAGAATAATGACAGCTGTTATCCAATTCGTGGTTTCAGAGGATAATATCATGACATTTCTAGCTGGTTTTTAAGTCCCTTAAAAGAGGTTCACTTTGGTCAAATTGAGTCAAAAGTGTCTAGGCTTGGTTAATTTTGAGTTGCTAGTTCCCTCTGATAATGAGTTAATGTGTTTAAATGCAAATTTTGTTTTGAGTTGACTCTCATGGAAGGGCATTCTCTCCATAAGCAGAGGCATGCGAGCATTTATAAATTTTCCACAAGAGAGTTTTGAAACCTTAAGAGTAACAGGCTCATTCCTAACTTTGACACAAAGAATATCTGTTGCTGGAGGACTAACACTAACATAGTATAACTAGGTGGATAATTGGGTTTTAAGGTTCTCATAAGGTCAGAAAATTTTCTCCACAGCTTAAGTCAGAATGGAAATAAGTTATTGTATGAAATTCCTAAGTGTTTAATGAACATCAAGTTTAAGGATTTCCTTAAGGATGCCAGATATTTGTCAATGTGTATATTATATATACTAAAATCTTCTACCCGCTCACACATATATGTATATATACTTCAAAGATTAAGGAAGTATGCCCCTTTCAAAATGCTAGAATGTTCTTATAAAGGTTTTTATAATAAGAAAAAAAAAATGTAGCTGACAAATCTGCAAAGCATTTTATATTCCATTACATGTTTTTCTAAAAACATGGAGACCTTTTGTTTTTTTTCTCCATTGTCTAATGTAAAGTCCATGCCTTTAGTGCATATATAGTGCCTAGATAACAGATACGTTTCTGTACTGTGAAGAAAAGGCCTGAACCCCCTCTGTTGCAGGTATTTTTTCTGCTTGGAAAGAATTATAGTGTGCTATTTGTGTTCACTCCTGTGAGTAGTTTCTTATCCCCAAGGAAGATTTGGGAATGGGCTGAAGCAGAGAGCCTGGGGTCTAGGCTATATTTTGCATGGTCCAGAGCAGCCCATATGCAGTCTGTCTTGGGCAGAAGGTTTGAGGCTGAGAGTTTTGTTGCTTTCCTCTCTTTTGTGTACTTCTGTTGAAATAAAACCCCACAAAAGAAAGTGAGTTATTAATTCAGCTTGGGGTTGTTAAAGACAGAGCTCCCTCTGAGGCTTAGAATCTGTTTCAGAACACATCATAGGCAAAGTCCAACGTGGAGTGGCAGGTTTATTGGCTACTGTGCTCTTCAGTCCTGATTCCCCAGTCTCTCACTTTGGGGAGGGGGCTGATTAATTCTTTGCTTCTCATCTGTGTGCTCACATTTCTTTCCTGTGAAAGCCCAAGGGCAGGAGCTGTGTGTGAAATAGGGTCTGGGTGCAGAGAAACACTCCAAGGCTCTAACTGTTGATTGTAGTCATACAGAATTGAGCAGTGGGTTGGAAGATCCCTGTATGTCTGAATTTTTTTTATTCTGTATATAGGAACTCTATCATTGTGGATGAGACTATGTTTTGGATAAAAGTAAGATAGCTAATTTAACATAGAGATAAAATACCCTGGTGTTTACGATCAGGGAAAGCGATTGCTTCAGTATTAAGTGACAAAATGCATACCTAAATAGAACACAATAGGAGCAAACTCAAAATTCAAGTGATGAATACAATTCCACTTCTCTTCAAGCAAACAGCTGGTTTGATCGTTTGTTTAACTGTAGCTTAAAGATGGAAAATAATTCAGACTGTCTGACCTCTGAGATAGCTTCAATCTCCACTTGAAAATACGGCTGTTCTGTTCTATACCATTTTCTTAACCATAATAGCACTTGTATTCAGATCATACTTTGTAGCTAATCATGCTATCGAGTGAATCTCTTCTGTCCCTGAAATTAAAATGTCAGCATACTCTAAACCCTTTTCTCCTACTTGAACTACAAGTGTTTGATTCTTTGAATCTGCCCTTTCTCTTTGCAAGTATTTGGATTTTAAAGTGTGGCTTTAAGTTGTGGGACTGCACCTCCTGAAAATTAGCATCAGACTTGAGGCATATCTTGACATTTCTCAGGGCAAGTAGTTTACAAAACACAGAGCAGAGCAACTTTGTCTTTGTAACAGGAAAAAAGTGTATAATAAGTTTTGCATTGGCATCAGTTTATTTGCCTGTATAATATGTTCAGTTCTGTTTATATACTTCATATTATGATCGTACTTACTTGGACAGGAAAGGACTTCATGTGTAGATTTTGCAAATCTTACAGGTTCCATGATGTTTTTTTAACTCTCCAAAATAGAAATGTCATGTATAAAATGTATTTGATGTGACCTAAATAATAATCTTACTCATGGTTTCCCCTTAAATACTTTTGATGATATGCAGGGATCTGCACGTTATCACTTGTTAGTTTTGGTTGTAAGAGAAATAAATCATTAAACCATTGTGCTTTGCACTACACTGCTGAAGTTAATTGAGGGTTTGTAGTTCATAGTCAAGGACTTGCAGGATCAGTAGTCACCTGATTCTGCACATACTTTTAGCCATACTCTTAAACAAAATCCTAATTTCAAATGGAAACATATTGACTATATGCAAAAACCTCAAACTCTCTAGAGTACAACCTTTGTGCCTCTTCATTTTGCTAGATAGACATTATAGAATGGTTTGGGTTGAAAGGAACCTTCAAGCCCATCTAGTTTGGGGCATGCCATGGGCAGGGACACCTTCTAGATGCTTAGACCAGGCTGTTTAAAGGTGCTGTCTGATACATCCATGTATAGGGCCTCCACGACTTTTCTAGGCAACTTGTTCCAGTCCCTCATCAACTTAAGAGTAAAGAATTTCTTCCTAATATTTAATCTAAACCTACCCTCTGTCAGTTTGAAGCCATTTCCTCTTGTCCCATCATTGCATGACCTTGTAAAATGTCCCTCTCCATCTCTCCTGTAGGCACCCTTTAGGTACAGGAAAGCTGCTAAAATATCTCCCTGGAGGCTTCTTGGCCTGGCTTCATAGGAGAAATGCTCCAGCCCTCTAATCAATTTTTGTGGCCCCTCTCTGGACTTGCTTTAAGTCAATGTCCTTCTTATTTTGTGGGTTCCAGAGCTGGCTGCAGTGCTCCAGGTGGGAACCTACAGGAGCAGAGGGGGAGAATCACCTGTCGAGGTGGCCGTGCTGCTTTTGATGTGGCTCAGGACACAGCTGTCTTTCTGGGCTGCAGACACGTATTGCTGTTTCATGTCAAGCTTCTTGTCATCCAATACCCCCAAGTCCTTCTCCTCAGGGGTCAAGCAGGTATTTGTGCTTGGGATTGCCTCAACCCAGGTGCAGGACTTTCTACTTGGGCTTGTTGAACTTCATGGGCTCACTTCTAGGTGTGCCCAGGCCTGTCTGGATTCCAGCCTTCCCTCCAGTGTGCCAAGTGCAGCACACAGCTCGGTTTCGTTGGTGGACTTGCTGAGGGTGCGCTCAATCCCACTGTGCATGTCAGTGACAGCAATGTTAAAGTGGCACCTGTCTCAACAGTGACCCCTGAGAACACCACCTGCCACTGGTGTCAGGGCATCGAGTCATTGACTGAAACCCTTTTTGTGCAACCATCCAGTCAATTTGTTATTTGACCACCACCCACTGAGTGGTCCATTTGTCAAATCCATGTCCCTCCAGTTTAGAGACATCCTCCTATCCTGTCATCTTATATCAGCATAATAATAGCATTGCAGAGAGGTCTTGCATTTCTGGCCAGAAAGTTCGCCAGGGAGCATCTATAGTTTTTAAACAATTTTATTAAGGAACAAATTTTACTTATGAAGCAGCTGTTAAAGCACTTTTTCTTGAGTGGCAAGAATGAGGACACTAGCTTCAGGCACCCTCTGTGCCATTCTCTGAAGCCTGCTTATCTGTACAATGTCTACTTTCCAGGAGCTGTGAAGAAAATCTCTCACAGGGTTTGTAACCTAGTGCCCTAAAACCTGCATTGGAATTCAAGGAGCAGAGGGCTGAAGACTTGTTTCTTATTACTTTGGTATTTGTCTGCATAGATTCTTATATAGGTCAGGCTTTCCAAACTTATCAGTTTGGAATTGGGAAGGTGGGGAAGTGGGAAATGGAAAGAATATTGCTGCATTTAAATGTAATTCTTTTTTCTTTGTAACATCTTCAGAGGCCTTGTGTCTTCTTCTAGTTTTTTTTTCCAGCAGAGTTATGATTTTGATTTGCAGTTTCCCCTGAAGCTGTAATGGTTCAAAATTTGGTAAATGGGTGTCACCTAATTGGTGACAAAATCCATATAATTGTATAGAGACGGGAACCAGAGCCTATACTCAGAGGTATGCTTATATTGCAATTCTTAGAAATAGTGGTGCTCCAAGAAGAATGTACCTGCTTTAGGTAACCACGTGAAGATTTTGAGGTTTAGGTCAGCCTTACCAAGCAGCTGACATTTTTTTATTCCTCAGAGTGACTACTCAGGAAAGGCTGTGTTGTGTGCTTTAAACCTTTAAACCAGAAATCCATCATGTGACCTGTTGTCAGAGACTTGCAGCAAAAATGGCCTGTCATTTCAGTTCTTGACATTAAGGAGTTTCAGTTGTTAATTGTTAGAGGAAACTGAAGCTTACTTCCAGTTGCAAGAAATGAGAGCTGTGATCACAGTGAAAATAAATAGTCAAACAAATTAAGCAAAGTTCTTAAAACAAGAATTGCACTTGACTGACATACCAGCAGGGAGATGAATGTGGTTCTTCACTTTGGGCTTAGTATTTTCCTGACCTTAGGTGAATGAGGGTGAAAAAATTCTCTTATATGGTGCTGGTCTATAATTTACTCATCTGGTTGGGAAGAAAGTTTAACTAAAAAAGAAGTCATCAGTGAAAGAACTTTGGGGAATGTACTTTTGTTACTGTTCAATGTCATTACTTATTCATGTAAGTAGGTCTCACTCTGCTGAAGAATCTTTCTTGCAGTGAAATTGGGTAGAAGAGCTGTGCTTTTAAAAATAGAAATTAGTTAATTAGATGACATTAAAAATGCTAATCCTGTTACGACTGTGATTTCAGTGATGCCACTGTGACAGTAGTGAGTCCCTAGGCAGTTTTGAGTAATGCTGTTAACACAAATGTTGACTGAACATTTGACTATGACGTGTAAAGTAATGTAGCATGTATGATGAAGCTGTGTATATCCATTATTTGATATATATAGCCTTGGAAGGAAAAGTGTGTTAGGCGAGGAGTGGGAAAAGTCCTTAGTTTCCCTATACGGCCTAGAAAAAGTGCTTTTAGGCTGTTGTGAAACAGCATTAGTCTTTATGCTTAATGTAGAATTATATGTGAATGTTACTTAATTTTCAGATACCTGACATTCAAGGAAAATCATAAAGCTTGTCTGTTATGTTTCAATAAACCTCCTGACCTGCTGCTCTCCAACCGTTAGATTTACCCAAGGGCATGCTTGCTACTGCTATTCTTCTGTTTATCCAACATGAACAGATTGGCACAATGTATGAATAACCCCAGCCAAGCAGAAATAAAGATAGAAACCTGCTTTGCTCTTCACTTTCTTCCCTGGGGCAAATCAGCCACAGAGATCCTGACCATAATTTTTATATACCTGTAGGGAATATGCATGAAGAAATCCTGCTGAACAATTCTTTTCCAGTGACACCTGTTTCCTCTCCCCGTTTTCGTTTCTGAAGAAGTTAAATGATGAAAGGACTATGTTCTCCCCCTTCCAATATCACATTAATACTGGGGAAAGACAGTGGCTCTGTTTTGGCTTTTAATGTTTGTAAAACAACTATGAAGAGTAAGGAAAGAAAGAAACACACCTTTTCTGATGGACCATGCTTCACAATTGTTTAGTGTAGGAGACTTTGAGGAAAGTGTCTTTACCAATAATAATTAATTTAGTATTCTGGTTCTTATAATGGAGCTCATAAGGAAAAAATATGGATTTCCTAAGAAGTTTTGGATCTGAGACTTAAAGTATCTGATTTAATAGTTCTTGCAACTTCTATCAACTATGAGTAGAGACTCATTTTTGGGCCAAATATATTATCCTTTCACAAGTTTTGTACAGTGTTTCTGTAGACATTGAATCATATTCATTTCCATTTTTCTTGTAGTTTACTGAATTATTTACTTCACTGAACTGCTGTGATAGTAAGTCTCATAAATGTATTTGCAGTACATAAAAATTCAGTTTTTTGTATATCTAATAAACATCACAAGTTTCTTCACTATAATTGAGTTTCACTAATTGTGTTTGTACAACACCCCAGCTGGCCACCCATTAGACATTGAGGGGTGAGAGACAATAGGTTTCCCAGTATTTTCTGTCTATTGTAGAGTCACTTTCTGGTGTCAATGTGGAGCTTAGCAATTTTGAAGTAGACACATTTTTCAGATTGAAGTCTCTTTCCCCTTAGGAAGCCAAAATTTTGAATTGTTATTACTTTATTTTTTATTTTTTTGCTTTTAAATTTTTAACTTTTTTTCATTTTAGTTTTTTTTTTCTTATGGTTAGATTCTAAATACCTATATTCAATAAATCTTCATAGTGCATATTACTGAAATGTATTCTGAGATAATACACAGTAAAAATTCTATCCTAACAGGGTTATGGTGTCTATTTTGTAAGCTTACAGAGCAGGAAATGCCATGATATCTACTTGATATATGCATGAGGAGTGGTAAGATTAAACTAGAAAACCCTGTAACACCAGGGAATTGTACTTCAGAGGCTTACATCTCAACACCTGAAATGTGAGTGACTTTCAATACTTCTGTATTGGATATCTACATATATATATTTGATATCTATATATATTTTGCATGTCTTCGTATCAGCATATCTGAAGGTAGCTATATGCCAAAACATACATTGGCTTTAAAATGTTTTTGAGGAAATGGTTACCATCCAGAATTGAGTTGAACAACAATGTCATATCTCTAATTGTTTTGCCTTTTAAATTGCTTCTTTGTTTAAGTGTCTGACCACTTACTTAATGTTTGTTGTGAATGGGAAAAATCCCACCAAAATATTTTGCACATAGATTAGGGAAGACAGGCTTTTAAGAGGGCCACTTTGGTTAAGTAATTCTAGAAAACTTAACTCTTTAATAAGACAGTTGGAGTAGTTTTTTGGAAAAGGTAGGTTTACTTCAATATTGATTATAGGTTATCCCTTGTTTTTTTGTTAAGTATTAGCAGTCACTTTGAGTGATGCAGGAAACAAATTGAAAGACATTTCTCTTAAGAATCTCTGTGCAACCAGGATGGTTTTGGAAGCTTCACTATATATCATTACCCTGACATTGTACATATCAGGAGTAACAAGGCCAGGATGTTGTTTGAACAAAAAAATCTTATTTGACAGTGAACTTGTACCTTCCTCAAGAGCTGCCTTTTCCCAAGAATGATTTCAATGTACACTTGCCTAAGAATTATGAGAATTGCAATTGGGGTAAAAAGGCTCTGTTGCTAGAAGGATCCGTCTGTCTAGGAACACCGAATGCAGGATCTGCTACTTCCCTGTGCTTGGCTTGAGACATACCCAGTACTACTAACCAAGTCCATCATTAGGGATACAAGTATCAAGAGTGATGCAAGTTCTGCACTACGTTTGGAATCCTCATGTGGAAATGCACATGGAGTCATCAAAGACCTAGAAAAGGTGCATTAATATGGCACTGCTAGTCTTGTTGATGGGCTCCTTGCAGTCAATGCTTATGGCTCATGGTCACTGTGTGTAGTTTTCTTTTTTCATTCCTGATTTGCAGGCGTCTGTCATTGCTATGAAGTGATTTAGCACATATGCATTGATTTGTTCTGCAGATGGACACATGCATGTTCTGTTGTTCCATGTACCAGTGGCTATGTCTGTGCCCATTGTTAAAAGATTGGGGGTAGAAGCAGCAGCTGTGTATGTACATGTAAATGGAGTTGGCATGAGTAGCAGCTGGGGTAGTTAGATGCATGTGAAAGGAAGGGTAAGGAGGCAGTAGAATAGGACATGGCTCAATTCCTTTGACCCTTCAGCTGTTGCTTGTCCCTTCAAACTTAAGAGTTATCCAGGGGCCTAGGAGAAATGGCTGTATTAGCCAGTCCATATCCCTGCCAAAGTGAAAATGCTCATTGCAGCCCACTTTTGAAACTTTTATCTGTGACAGTCTGAAGCAATTTCGCAGTATAATTATTTCATGGAGAGAAGATCCTCATAAGGACGTTCTTTCAAAAATTTCTCTTCTGGTCTTCATAATTTTACTTCTATTTCTTATGTGTCATGCTAGATAGATTCTTTCTCCTTAGAAGTTCCATCTATCAAATATTCATGGATGCTCATGCTCACTCTTCACCATTAGATAGCAAAATTCCATGTGTTTAACTCCTAATCTTTCCCCATAAATCAGCTTCTCAGTCTTATCTTTCATGCTACTCTTTGCAGCCTGGTAGTGAATATTACCAGAGCTGCTTTCAAGTGGAATCACAGCTAATAGAAGTAATGGTTATTGTTTTTCTGCAGTGTGGTTTCATCTTCTGTGATCACCAGGAAGGCTTTATAAGCCACCAGTAATACATCCTCAGGTCTTCTTGCATTTCTTCTTTGTCTGATTGGATTATTTGGGTGTATCTGTACTTCACTTAAGTTTAATCTCCTGCATCTCAGCAAGATGCATATGTGATTTTGCTAATCGTCCTCCCTGGTGTATGGCTCCATTGTTCCTTACAGCAGGGAAGAGCTAGCACTTTTAATGTTAAAAATAGCATTAAATACCCTCAAAATCAAAATATTCCATATCTAGTTTAATGAGACAATGCTATTGCTATCAGCTGACAAAACTTTCCTGTAGATTTTGGACCTTATGAATGAAAAATATCAG
Source organism: Luscinia megarhynchos (assembly GCA_034336665.1). Lineage (NCBI taxonomy): Eukaryota > Metazoa > Chordata > Aves > Passeriformes > Muscicapidae > Luscinia > Luscinia megarhynchos. The sequence continues at coordinate 36,796,312 of CM067566.1, read as the reverse complement.
ATTACCATGCATTGATTTTATTACAGTAAGGAATTTGAGTGATTTATATCTAGAAGAAACTCAGACTTTCAGTGTGTTGCCTTTAACTCTCTTTCTTCTCTTTATTTTAAATGGGTTGTTTTTGTCCTTTGAAGCATAATATTAAAATATTTTTAATCTTGGTCTCCATAATGGACCTGGTTTTTTATCAATGTGTATCTAAAAATGTGAAGAAATAAGCAACTTAGTTTTTTGGGTTTTTTTTTTTCCCTTCTATTTCTTTTCTGTATGCCAAAGATGACAACCACTTCAATAGTAATTTTAATGTATTCCAGGTGTTCAAAGCTGTTGTGACTGTGTTAACTTTACATGGCATTATGCTAATGCAACCATCCTTGAATCATTCCCACTTTTGGTTTTTACATATACTGTTATTTGCAGATATAAATGTTAAAGGCAGTCATTCCTGCTTGAGTAGCATTTCAGAACAAATAAAGAATGACTCCAATGCATTGTTAATTTGCTTCATGTGTATTTTGAAGCTCTCTGTGCTTTTAACCTTGCTGTTGCAATGGGTAGAACTCCAGGCCATGTTCACATCTCCTCCCTCAGTCTTAAATAAGTCAGTTCAGATACATCTTCCTCTCTGCACATTTCCTTTCACTTGAAATGCTCAACATTTAAAATATTTACTGTTAAATATTCCTAACATTTAAAATCTATCCTATCATAATTAATCATAATTTAAAATATTTACTCTTTTTCTTGATAACACTCTGCAGTGCGCTAAAACTTGGTAGTAATTTTTACTTTTCTGTAGGTGTTTTGGTATGTTAATCACTAATCCCCAGATTTTAACAAGAGCAAGAAGTAAAACATCAGCAGCAAAGAGTGAGTTTGAGAACTTGTTCCTGGCCTAAACAGCTAAAAGTCTTTACTGAAAAGAAGGGTGCACAGAACTGTTATTTATTCAAGGAAGAATAAGTAATAATTAAGAAGAGAAGAATGAGTGAGAATGAGATGAGAATGAGTGAGAATAAGATAAATGACTGTCGTAATAAAATGCATGTCTTTCTGCAGACCTTGTTTTCAGGAAGGAAAGCTATTCTTTTTCAGAAATGTCATAAATCATGTGTATTAGCAAAGATAGCATGCCACTAAAGAAAGACAAAATACTCAAAGAAAGCCATAGTGATGCAGAATGCAGAGTGCTGCTGCTCTATTAATAATGCCCTAGAAATTGTTGGCACTGTCAAGAGTACAATTGTTTAGTGTTGGGAAGAACTCTACAGAGAAATAATTATGCTTGGTATTCAAGCCTTATACATAGCATTTAGTAAGAAATGTAATGAGAAACAACTTTCTAGTGTAAATTACTTTGTAACTACAGAAATTATGTATAGAAATATACCAGTTTTTGTACCTAGATCGTATAAAATGGTCTTGGTGCCTTTGGGAACTCTATTTCTCATCCAGTATGAAGTCTTTTTTGCAACTTCACACTGGTGACTTTCAATGATGCAATTTGCTGCTCTGTCTTCTGTATTTTAAACTGAAGCGCTTGGGACTAACCTTTGAGAGCAATTGTCTTGTCATCTGATGGGTAGGATTGTTGAAGAGAGATTCCTGTCAATAACAGAATGGAAGAGGTGATAGGCAGGGGATTCTCAGTGTTACAGGATTCTGTGCCTACACTTTGTGTGAAGCTCTGACCTTTCAGACATGCAGGTAAAGGGTGGAGTTTGTTCTGTTGTTTTTCAGATAGCCACGGCTTAGCTCACACACTTATTCCACAGCAGGAATATGCATTGAGATGTTTTTGTGAGTGCAGGTTCAGCCAGTTCCTTTGAACTGTTAAAGTTCCCAGTTCTGGTTCTTTGCTTCACTGAAGCTCACAGATACAATAATAAAGAAATTCCTGATCATCTGTATGCTGAAATAGATTGGTGCAAGTGGCATCTATCAGTTTTGACACCAAATGTCTAGCAAATCTTTATATTCAAAGATCAGAAATGATGGAGAAAAAAGCTGTGTGTTTGTCTTAGTGAACTGTACCGTATTATTACAAGCCTTGGCTGCAGATCATGTGTGTATCCAATTCTTGACATGGGGAAAACACCTGAGCTTTGGCAGTGAATGCATTGCTTCAGTCGAAATTAAAAAAAAAACTTTTATGCATTCAGACAAGATTGCAGACTTTGACCCAAGTAATTAAAATAGGTGCAAAGTTATAAGCAACTAAAAAAAAAGTCATACTGTGAAGGTAAAGGAAGATTTGGATATTGTCTTCAGAAGTATGCTCTTTATGTGAACACAAACCTCAAACAATAATCAAGGAGACTATTACCTTGGAAACTGGCAGAACTTTACCAGGAGCTGAGAACTTGACAACATGAATGGGCACTTCTGGTACCTTCCTCTTATGAGATGCTCACAAAAATGCTGATAAGCAGAGCTGCTAATGAGAGGGGATAGAAGAATTCTTCTGTAGTGTATGGAAGGTGATCTAACTTCGTCTTCGCTTTCTTATTTAAACAAACCCACAAAGTGTAAGGGGAATAGCTTACTCTGTGTAAATATCAAAGGAGCTGAGAGTTGCTGAATTTGAAAGTTATTGACTGTTGACTGTACAACAATGCCTAAATATTGCATCTGTTTTTTCTTTTAAGACATTGAGCCTCTGTAGGAGAATTTTGACTCTTCAGCAGTGTTTGATAGAGATGAGTTGGAATTTATCTGGCTAAATGTGGAAAAACATGCTGGCCTGCTCATACTTCTTGATCTAGCCTTACCATCAAAGGAAATTTGCTTTGCATTATGAAGCTTGCTGATGTCAGAAGGAAAAAAAAGATTAAGCCCAGATGGCATGATGCTAAATGGAGCTGAGTACAAAGTGTGCATGTAGAAAGAGGCCAATCAGTTTTTGCTGATCCTGTATAAGTGTGAGGAGGAAGAAAAATATTTGCTTTTCAATTCATTTTCCTTAAAGAGACCCAAACTGTGTATATGTTATAGCTGAGCAGAAACTTCCATGGAAAAAAACTCCTGCTTTTACCAGGATGGTGCTGTTGTTAGTTTTCATAATTCCCATCACCATCATATTTTATTATTGACTGTTATCTGGAACCCTAATTTCATGAGTAGACATGAATCAACCCTCTGCAGATGGGAAAAAAGATTAGTTAATTGCAGTTATAGTAATTGTTCTTGATTTGTTAAAATCTTCAAGTGAGCAAAAAATTTTTTTACAGATGAGTAGGTTGGCTATTCATTTATCTAGAAGGGACAAATATATCCACATTTGTAGGCATGTATATTTTAAGTTAGGTTACTAGTAGATCTGTTTTTGACTAAAAAGTGTTGATGCCCATAAAATGATACTTGTAAAATATTCAAGGGAAAAAACCTTACTATTATTTACTTCTCACATTTAAAGCAGGAATACCAAAACAAAAGCCCAGAGAATCTAAAACGTCTTGTATGGAGCTAAGTTTGATTTATTTTATATTATTTGCATTTATTCCTAGATAAATCTGGGTTATATTCTGATTTCTTTGCATATGGATAAAAAAGAAAAAAGTGAAAAAAAATCAAGTTTCTTTATTTTGTATGTTTCTATATGCAGGAGCGCTATGCAGCAGTGCTCTCATTATTTGGTGCAAATAATTTACAATGTTACGCTCTCATAACAAGATCTGTGTTTGTCCAGGAAAGGTAAAAGTTCAGACCATGCTTTAGATTCTTCTTTCGGAAAGTTATAATGTTGACTGGCAGGATTTTTGCTATATAAACTTTCAGTTATTGTGCTGATTAGTATTGCTCTGAAAGATTTTGTAGATTAGGTCACTGCTTTTAAAGGTCATTACTTCTTAATAAAAGGTGTTTCATTTCTATCAGACACGAAAGACCCACATACATATTTGCACTGCTTCAACAGAATATTCTTGTTGTCTGTTTGCTTTTTTTATCACTTCAATTTGATATGGATCTTTCTGGTGATACATATGTGTGTCCTCTATGCATATCCTTATATATGTCCTCTTTTTTCATAGACTACCTGGTATGATGGTGGTTTGGTCTGAGATTTCCTCTGCCCACATTTCAAAGAAAGTGATTTTGACAATCCATGTCAAACAGATTTATTTTAAAGGTTGAGGGAAGGAAGAAAACATTACAGAAATGAAGAGGGCAAAAGACCTTTCATATTGGATTTTTTGCTTTATTTAGTGTCTTATAGTATATCTGAAACTAGGAAGAAAACAACAGAAAGGTGAATTTCACAGGGTGTCTGTTAGCCGGAAGGATTCAAAGTCCGAAGAGGTTCTCAATCCATTTCCTTGTCTAAAATGTAGGTATTACCCCTTTTATTCACTAAGTTGAATTGTTACAACATTCTGTGGATGGCAGCTTTTCAAAAGGAAAGAAAAAGACGTGAATAAGATTTACCCCATCACCCCCTCTTTGGTATTCATAACTAATCATTGCTCACCAAGGCTTACTTCAGGCAATAAAAGTTTATGCTCTTCCTAAGCCTTTAAAATACTCCATTTCTAGTAATTCTCTTGACTCACCCTCTAGTACAGAGTTGATTGCAAAGGAACAAAATCAAAACAAAAGCAGTAGGCAGAACCAAATACTCCAAAGCTCTTTCAGTTGAGAAAAGTAAAAAGCAAAAAAAAGTTTGTTTTTTCCGGGTGTGGTATCTGCACTTGCATCTGAAAATTTATGCTTTTTATAACTAGTTTTATAACAATTACTCTTTATAAGAAGTCATCAAACCAGGAATATGTGAGTTGTTTCCCTAAAGCTTTTAAAGTCATGGTATATGATTTTGACAGGTGTTGATTTGGTTTGCTATGATATTTAGCTTCCTTAAGTGTTCTGGCACTTTTCCACCAAAGCTTTTTTTGACTAGAGAAGTTTAGTGTCCTTCCCTAGCCCCACTTGAAAAGAGACAAAGGCCATTGGGGCACAGTGATCATGAATTAGAATTCTCAATATTTGGTGAAATCAGGAGGAACATCAATAAGACTTTTACATTGGACTTCTGGAGGGCAGACTTTGGCTTATTTAGGAGACTTATTCAGAGAGTTCCTTGGGGAACAGGGCACAGGACCAGACTGTCCCTGTGTACAGAAAGATGAGTCAACGAGGCAATCGTCCAGCCTGGATGGGCAAGGAGGTTTTGAAGGAACTTAGGAATAAAAAGAGGATGTATCATCTTTGGAAGGAGGGTCAGATCTCTCAAGAGGTATTTAAGGGTGTTGCTAGGGTAGGAAAAAAAAATAGGGAGTCCAAAGCTCAGTTTGAACTTAATTTGGCAACTTTCATAAAGGATAGCAGAAAATATTTTTATATATTAAATATATTAATGGCAAAAGGAAGGATAAGACCAATCTTTTGGATTGGATGAGGGAGGGAACTTAGTAACTGCAGATGGGAAGAAGGCAGAAGTGCTTAATGCCTTCTTTACCTCAGTCTTTAGTAGGGATATGGTTTGTCCTCAGGACAGCTGTCCTCCTGTGCTGGTAAATGGTGTCAGGAGCAGAATGGACCCCCTGTTATCCTGGAGGATGCAGTCAGAGAACCGTTGAGCAGCTTAGATGTTCATAAATCTATGGGACCAGATGGGATCCATCCCAGGGTGAAGGGAGCTGGCAGATGAGCTTGCAAAGCCACTCTCCATCATTTACCATAAATGGCTCATTCATCTGGCTCCCTGGGGATGTTCCAAATGACTGGAAGCTGGCCAATATGACACCCATCGCAAAAAGGGTGGGAAGGAGGATCCTGGTAATTATAGGCCAGTTAGCCTGACCTCAGTACCTAGTAAGGTAATGGAGCAGTTTATACTGAGTGCCATCACACAGCACTTAGAGGATGGCCAGGGTATCAGACCCAGCCAGCATGGGTTTAGGGAGGGGAAGGTCATGTTTGACCAAACTGATCTCCTTTTATGACAAGGTAACCCACCTGGTGGATGAGGACATTGTGTACCTGGACTTCAGCAAGGCCTTTGCCACAGTCTCCCACAGCATAATCCTGGAAAAGCTGGCAGCTCCCAGCTTGGACAGAAGCATTCTGTGCTGGGTTAAGAACTGGCTCGATGGCTGGGCCCAGAGAGTGGTGGTGAACAGTGCTGCATCCTGCTGGGGATCAGTCACCAGTGGTGTCCCTCAGGAGTCTGTGCTGGGGCCAGCTCTGTTCAATATTTTTATTGACGACATGGATGAGGGTATTGAGTCTTTCATTAGTAAATTTGCAGATGACACTAAGCTGGGAGCATGTATCGATCTGTTGGAAGGTAGGAGGGCTCTGCAGAGAGACCTGAAATGCTTGGATGGATGGATGGGCAGAGTCCAATGGGATGAGGTTTAACAAGCCCAAGTGCCAAGTCCTGCCTTTTGGCTACAATAACCCCCTGCAATGTTTCAGGCTGGGGACGGTGTGGCTGGACAGTGCACAGGCAGAAAGGGACCTGGGGTACTGGTCCACAGCCAACTGAACATGAGCCAGCAGTGTGCCCAGGTGGCCAAGAAAGCCAATGGCCCCTGGCCTGTATTAGGAATGGTGTGGCCAGCAGGAGCAGGGAGGTCATTCTTCCCTTGTACTCAGCACTGGTGAGGCCACACCTTGAGTGCTGTGTCCAGTGCTGGGCCTCAGTTCAGAGAGGACGTTGGGACATTTGAGCACGTCCAGAGGAGGCAAAAGGCTGGTGAGGGGAGTGGAACACAAGCCCTGTGAGGAACGGCTGAGGGAGCTGGGGCTGTTTAGCATGGAGAAAAGGACACTCAGGGGTGACCTCATCACTCTCTACAACTCCCTGAAAAGGAGTAGCTGTAGTGGTGGTTGTAGTCAGGTGGGGGTTGGTCTTTTCACCTGGCAGCAACTGTCAGTCTCAAATTACACCAAGGGAAATACAGATTGGATATTAAGTAAAAGTTTTTCACTGAAAGAATAATAAAGTACTGGAATTGCCAGGGGAGGTGGTGGAGTCACCATCTGTGAATGTGTTTAAAAAAAACCTAGATGTGGTACTTGCTGCTATGGTTTAGTTGAGGTGTTAGGGTATGGGATGGACTCAATGGTCTTGAAGGTCTCTTCCAATCTAGTGGCTCTGTGTTATTCTGTGGTAGTGTCATAGAGTCTAGAAAACAGCATGTACAATGTGTTAACTACATTAATTTTGTAACCTGTTCACTCTGCTTTTGCATGGAATATGACTCTAAGGAGATATTCTGTAGAATAATACAGTGAAGAAAAATAGATTTTGTTGTGACCTTTAAGCTGAGCTTTTCTGTCCTGAACCACATTATTTTGTTAAATACAAGGGAAATGGAGCCAGCCTGTGACCTTTTGTTACTGTGCGGCTTTGAGAAATGGCAAAAGTCATTCTGGTGCTCAAAAGTTCCATTACAGAGATAGTTGGGTTTTTTCCCCTCCTTCCTCCCCCCCCCCCCCACCAAACAATGGGAAAAAACCCCACCAACCAGTCTTGAAAAGATTTAGAATTGTAGTCCTTTATGAAAAAAATGGAACTGTTTTCAATATTGGCTTAAATTAAAGCTGCTTCCACAGACAGTAATATATGAAATTAATGACAATCCATGCTTTCCTCAGGCCTTTTTGATACCACAAGTACTTAATACCTCTGAGGAATGGATTTTCACCTTACTGGTCCTTTCAAGAAAGGAAGCTCTAGCAGAGACTTCTTAAATTATTTATCCTAATTCTCGGGACTTTTGTAAATCTGCATTTGTAGTTCTGTATATTTGCTGCAATAGAGTAGTTAACTTTCAGCTGGTGGATCACTCATATCTTACTAATTGAGAGATACAATATCCAAAGGAAGCAAAAGTGGGCTTTGTTTTAAATATTGATGTTGCTATTTAATCTTCTTCTTTAAAACCTTTTCCCACTCTGCTGCTCAGTGGGTTATCACAGAATAGTGATGACCTTCCCTGGGGTGGCAGATCCTGTAAATGAGGACCTGTTCAGAATCAATTCTTCCTCAGGACTGGACTATTGGAGGCATGCATGCTAGTCTAAAGTGCTTTGCAAAACTCTTCTCATTAACTACATGTTGGGATAGATTCAAAGCACTAAAAATATTATGTGTAGAAGCTACTTTTAACCCTGAAGTGTTCCTTTCATTTGTTTCTGCTAGCAGGCTGCTAAATGGAGCTGCTCCCATGGTACTTCAAAATATACATCTTCTGGACAGTTTTGAATCTTAAGTGTGTTTTCCTAAAACTTATACTGAAGATTCTTAGTGTAGATATTTCGCCTTATCTCCTTTACCAGAGAGGATTTCACCTTTGTCCTTCTAACATTTTTCAGTTCTGATCATTGACCTTCTTTTGAACATCTCTCTGCTGGCAGGTGAAGTTGCACTGTAATAAATAGATGAAAGTGGTGCTGTGGAAATGTGCTCCCAAGCAGGCAGACCTCAGTTAGCCCTGTATCTCTGGAGTGTGAAACCACAGTGTACTCATCTTGTGCTGGCTCCTCCTTTTTTGGATGGCTTATATACTTCCAGATCATGCACAGATTTAGAATTGGACAAACTTTTTAATGAGAACATGTAATCCAGTTAAGTTTTTTAAGACTTGTTTTACTAAATTTTTAGAACTACACCCAATGAAAAAAGCCTAATATTTTTGATAATACTGTTAGAATTGGAGCTGTGGAGCTATATTAGTGATGGATGTTCTGAGCAGTCTGTTTCAAGTTGCATTCAGATGATGAGACAGATTTTTTTTATTTTGATCAATGTGAGTAGAAGTACTTCCTTTGTAGAAGGAAAAGACTTCAGAAATGCTCCTTTCTTTAAGCACTATCTAAAGACTGAAGTCTTCTGGATAGACAAATAGTACTGAGAAACTTGGATCTGAATCCCGTTTTCTGTCTTGGACCCATGCTATGTTTCCAGCAGATGGGCTGAGAAAGTTTATAGATGATGAAGATAAATAATGTGTGTGTACTGTGTCACTGACAACTGATGCAGTTCTGTTTTTAAGCCTCAGTTCCCTCCATTTAGCACTGCAGCTCTCTTTTTCTGCCTTGGGCTTTCAGGAGGAGTGAAGCACTGCAAACCATTAGCCAGATACAAGAGACACATCTGAGTCGTTAATCAAGGACAAGATATATTGAGGGATGGAGGAAAAACCTTAGGCTGCCAAGTTTCCTGATAATCCTGAATGAGCAAAATCTGAAACAGCTTGAACAGCTGTCACAGCCTGGAAGTGGGCATGATGTTTGTTGTAAATTTGTACTCAGCTGAATAAAGACACTACTTCATGTGTCAGGGAAGTCTTAAGCTTTATTGTGTAGCTGCCTTTATTGCAGCAACTACAGTGGCAACAACTACAGTTCTAGTCATAGAAGTGTTGGCTAACAAGCCCTCAACTTTTAGAATTATCTTTAACAAACTCCTAACTCTGACAAGACACTTCAGGTACAGAGTGAGGAGTAGAATGCAATCACTGTACTTGCTAAGATAAGATGAGAGGAGAGAAATCAAGATAGAAGAGAGAGAAAGAAAAAGCTCACCAGTCCTTAGATCTCATGTCCTTCCTGCTATTGTAGATGGTCCAAATCTGAGGTCACCAAAAGAGATGGAATGAGTATGCGACCTATCCATTTTCTTTTATAGTTTACCTGGTGCACATCTCTTGTGTAAAATAGATTTTTTACACCATTTGCACCATATAATTTGTGCACATGTGTTCAGCCCTTTGGAGTCCTCCAGGAAGTGATGGGGGCAAGACCTTGGGGGTCTGTGGTGATTATAAGAAGTCCTTAGTGAGCTGTCCAGGACTCGACCCTTTTCTAGACATAGGTGCATTGAGCATGAATGTCAAGGCAGAAAAGCAAGTTGGCTCAGAACAGCACTGCCTCATCTCTGCAAGACCCTCTTTTGTAATCACAGCTTTCCTGTTGCAACAATCAGAATGTTTGAGATAAAATATGCTTATGAGCTTATGATCCTGATCCTCTCCACCAGCCAGTTCTCCCAGCTAAGGTACACACAATACTCAAGTCATGCTTGCCTTGTAAAGCTGTATCCTAAAAACACCTCAGAGATGATGGGGCAAGGCAGCTTCATAAGCAATTGGGAAAGGATTGTGTTTTCAGTTAATGAAGTGGCTTTACAGTGCTTTTGTTCACTTTTTGGAAAGTGAAATGTGCAGAAGAGAAGCAGCACTAGTAGATTTGGGAGGCCCTTTATGTGATAGTGTGGTAGTAAGAGCCAGGAGAGGAATAATCTTTAATGATTAACAACTAATACAGATGTATGAAGGCAATGAAAACAAGGATCTCATAAGGGAGAGGAGTATTGATGTGGCAATTGTGCATGGTGGCTTGGCAATAAAGGAAAATAGAAGGGAATATGGCAGGGATACAAACTCAGGTCTGTTAGAGTTTTTTAGCTTGCTGCTTAAGATCAATACCTTATTAGAGAATGTGTCTGAACTATGTGGATGTGGGAATACTTTCTAAGCAAGGAAACTGCAGAGATTTTCTGGCAAGATCTATCATCTGAATGATGAAAGAAGCAGGATCTTTGGTGTGCTCTGGAGCTCCCTATTCATATTGATTTGGAGTTAGTGGTAGCAATTATGATGTGTGGTACTCACACTGGTATGAAACCTACCAGTTTTCAGTCTGCGCTTTTAGTTTGCTTCAGTCAGCACTCATTTACCAGTCCATTCAATTGAAACTTATCATGATGTGAGGTACCTGTCTACTGATCTGCTTGAATCCAGCTGTCTTACGTCGAGAGGAAGCCTAATTTTACTTGCCACTGACAGCTCTGAATGTATCAATAAAAAAATTACATGTAATGTCTGTAGTCCTGAAACACGTGTGAAGACATTATTTTTAGTCTTCATGCTTGCTTTTTTGATTATCATATTTCCTGTGATTACAGGAATAAGCCCCTATTTATTTTCTAACAATGCCTTTCCTTGGTTATGTGTAATATGCATTATAGGAATTGATATACTGAAAAGTTAAGATCTCTTTGCCTAATTGAATTCTTGTCCATGATTTGGAATTTTCATACCATTTAGTGAGACCCCTGGAGGATGAATGCAGTCCTAGTTCAACATGAGGAGATACATACATTCCTATTTGGCAAAAATGTACTTGCTAAAATAATAATACTGTAGTTTGTTTTTATAGTTGAAGTAAACATACAAGAGCTGCAGCTCATATTTCACATAATTAATAATGCCTCACTTTGTTTTCCTTTGAATTCTGTTTTAACACTCAAAAGGAAATTGAACTCCAAACTATTTAATTTTTGTGAAACAAGTGAGGCAAGAAGTCATGTGTTCACTGAAGGTTAGTTAAAGTGCATTTAAAAAGACTATATAAAGTCTCACTGCACCTAAATCAAAATGTAATCTTTGAAACATTTTTAGGAGGGATGTTCTGTGGCTCAGTTTTAAGATTTCCAGTCCTATTTGAAAAACTTGGAGAAAAATTATTTGCTTACCATTATTAGTGAATGGATACTGGATAAATAATGACATTGTGTTTTAGCTTCCTGCCAAATTCTCCCTACATTGCTGTGTGTTTTCTGGACGTACACAGCTGCTGATTTTCTTTCAACCCTAAGTGTCAATTCAGGTTCATTGCTATTTTTGCCTTGATTCATTTTTTCACCCTCTATTGATACCTTTTGGTTCTTTCAAGGACATTTTCCTTATTTGTGTGATTTGGCAGGAGGATCTCTAAATTCGTCCCAAATTCTACAGTGGATAGTTAAATCTACAACATGAAAAGATATGAGGAAAGTTCTTTTTCATCTCACTTTGCTACGCAAGATATTCTAAGGAGAAATCTATCTATTTGCTGCTGTGAATTTATTGCTTAGTTGTATTGAAAATCATGTTGAAATATTTCACGTTTTTTTTCTTTGAATGATCATGCTGCAGTGTCCCTATTTATCTGTCCTTGTGCCTTAGAGTCAAACATATTCTCATGGACTGTAGTAATGAAGATTAGGCAGACTCTGTTTGGGAGTGTTAAGTTTTAGGTTTTGTTTCCAAAGTAAATAACTATCTGGCACTGAAAGGGTTTCCCCATTTTATCAGTGCAGTCAGTTAATCAGTTGTGGGCTACAGAGGCTGCTTTTGCTGTTTGCTTGCTCCTGGGCTACTTGTTGCTTGGATTGTTTCAGCATATTGCATCATCCTTTCCAGAGCTCATACAGAAATGTTAGTAATTCATCTTAGCATTTTCCTGTGTCAGCTGAGGTTGCAAACCAAACTAACATCATTTTTCAAAATGCCACTTTAGATGGCAAAGAACTGAATCCTGTAGTCCTTACTCAGCCAAAAAAAAAAAAAAAATCATGTTTGCTGATTTAACAGTATTGAATCAGACTTAACTGTCTATAGAATTAGAGTGTTCTGAAGTTTACCACTGATTTTAGTTACTTTACTTATTTTCTGCCAATATTAAGAATGAACTGCACTGCACTGCAGATTATTTTTTACATGCTTGTAATATCTGAGTGGAAATTTGAGATGTGGAACTTTATTTGCTTAGGTACAGATTCTCATTATGTAATTTACTTGGAAATGTTTCAAGCACTAAAACTTTTGACTTACATTTGTGGTAGTAGATCCAGTCTTGAATACTTTTCCCTCTATGGGTTTTCATGAGGTTTTTTTTGACCTGCAGTCTTAAATAACCAGAATTATGATGGACTTGTTTGCCAGGGTGAGAAGCTAGAAGATAATGATAGCCTTCAAAATTCATTAAATAAAGTAGCTCAGCAATGAAAACGTCCTTTTAATGTTACAGAGACCTGAGAGTTCAGTCAACTCAGCCTTATTATTTACTATAGAATTCTTAAATACAAATTTTTAATAATGACTTAGTTTTTAGATCACACTATATTAAAAGTTAGAGGATCCCCAGCAAAGCATGCCATTCTCTTTGGATTCTTTACTGTTGAAAATGGTTTGCTTAAAACTGTGCTTCTTTTTTAGCGGTGTCTGTTGACATAACAAGGTATTACTACACTGTATAAACCTTGTCTTGCTTTGTTAGAATACAGTAAAAATATCAGTCAGTCATGAAACACAAATCTGTAGAAGATCATAAGTTTCTTTTAAAAGGAGTTATAGCAGTTAGAGTTGCTATTAAAAGTGTAATTGATACAACTGAAACTGTCATACCTATTGAAAAACAGCAACATTTTCATTTAAAGGAAAGGTTATGAAAATGCAGGAAATGCCCCCATATCTATGGGTAAAAGAAATGTCTTCCAAGAGTTATTAATTTTCCACTTCCATAATGTCATAGGCATTAATAAATCTTTTCTTACTCAATTGGCAGAATGATGACCTCTATTTCATAGATAGCTAAAAATGGAAAGGTCAAAAAATTTAGAAGCTAATTCTGGCAGGCTGCACTACAGTATCATTTTTGTTTGGAGAGAGTGGTTTTGAGTGATCCCACTGACTGTTTCCCACTTACTCTTGTGGATTCACTTTGAAAGGAAGTTTTGGGGTCCATAATGGTACTCTCCAGTGCTGCCTACTCTGAAAGGAGTTGTTTGACTGTCTTGGCAAGATCATAGACTACTGTGTGATTGAATAACTCATTGAAATGACTTATGGAAACAGCCAGATACTTAGATGTATTTGGTCAGTGTATTCTCTCAGCTGCCCTCTTATCCTGTAGGTTCATGTGTTTTTGCTGTCAGTCCTGTTCAGAGGGCAGATTTAACTCCCCAGGTCTTGCACCACTATAGCTCATCCTGAAGGCTGAGGTTCCCTAAAGTAGAATTCTTGAACTCTTAGTTAATTTTGGCCGAGTCATCTACCTTAAGGCAGTCCAAAAAGCAACTTTCTCATTTGATATGTGACTCTATGGTTTAATGGATGGTCAAAATCAGCTATGTAAGATGTGAAGCAGAAACTTGCTCTAGATTTTCTGTGTTCCAAACAATTAAAGCAAATGCAACCAATGCCAGACCTGTTCTGAGACATATTTCCTCAATATCTTCTATCATATTTTCTTTGTTTAAAAAAGCGCATTTAGGACAGGGTCTTGAGCCTATGTTTGTGCCTCAGGGAGTTGCTGTCTATAAAACCAGGGTGAGGGAGTCCCCTTGGCCACTGTAAATCAATGTAGATTGATCCCCTTGGCCAATGTAGATCAAAGACCATGCTTTACTCTGCCCAATTTTGAAATGTATGCGGGGTTTTCTTTGTTTTTTGTTTTAGTCCTTGAGCAAGTTGATTAGTTTTAATATTCATGAGGTGGTATAATTGAGCCCCTTAACTTATCAATTACAACAGATGAAAAACCTTTCCTGATTTTTGATTCTCCAAGCGAAGCTGAATGGACTAACTCGCTTTTAAAAAAAGTGCAAAATAAAAGAGATGATCTGCCTTTGCACTGACAGAAGAATGTTCGATGAAATCAAGGTGTTTTTTTCAGGAAAGCAATTTCTTTACTTTGATGGGTCTGCTATTCTAAGGATACCAAACAAAAGCAGCAATGCCCTTTCACAGACACTAAATGAGTATGCAGTATTCTGAAGGTGTAGAAAATGTTTAAAAATCTGGATTTCATTTTCTTCATACTTTAGCCAAGATGTATTAATGTCTCATTAAATATGTGAACTGAAAAAGTAATATATGGAGTCTACAGAGTAGAATCTCTTAGTAGATGGTCGAAACCAGTTCCAAGTAGTGAGCCATGAGAAAACACGTTATGAATAAAATTATCCACATATGTGATATCTGGTCTATTGTATTTAAGGTAATTTTAAGGAAAAATTGCTTGGGTCAGTAACACTGAAATTAAGAAATATATATCTAAGGCGGGAAAAGAGGAATATGTTTTCTCCAAAAACTTTGTGATTTATCTCTTCGTGAAGTGCTATATATAGGGGAGGTTTCTAAGTGAACCATTTCTATTTTCTACTACAGTCTGTACAGAAATGGAAGTAGAGCAGGTTTTTTTCATTTGGGAATGAGATCCAGAAGTTCTAATGCTTCAGAATATTCTAATGAATTAATAAATTGACATGAAGCATCTTCTCTGTCTTAACCAAGACTCCTTGACTGATAACAGCATAATTGCTTGGACTGTAACAACATCTAATATCAGAGTATTTTAAGGAAGTGTATTTGGTCCAACAGGTGTCTTACCGAAAACCTCAAGAGCAGAACTGACTCAAAATATGTGAATTCATGTTCCTCAAAGTGAGTGTGTGTTCTCAGAGGTTACAAGATTATAAATTAGTTATACTGTGGACATAGTGTAAATGTTTTCTAAGTATGTGAAAACTGGCGTGGGCAAAAGTAGATTTTGGGTTTTTCTAAAGTAGGAAGTAGGTACAGCTTTTCTGCTGCACTAAAATAAACATTAAAAGGTGGTTTAAAATCCCTCTACTCAATAAATGTTCTTCCCCATTTTAGGGACAAAGGCTGGCTAGCAATCCTTTTTTAAGTTTTACTGTCCTATATGTTGTAATTGTTTTGATAGTACATCTGGGGAAAGTGCACATTTGAGAATCATAAATAACTGACTCCAGTTTTATAGTAGTGACATGAAATTGTGACAGCTAGAATAACTTGATATCTGTTACTGACCTTTTCCAAAGATATTTAGTTTTAGAATGCTATTGGAGTAATTCCTTGATTAATACCATGTGGAATTTGAAATTGCTTGGTGAATCAGAATTTAAGGCAAAAAAAATTAGAAACTGATGCAAGTGTGCATCAGCCTCAAGAAGTTCTGTTTTGAAATTGGTTTAGATCATTGTCAGAAAAACAGAGGATTAGCTATAAGCAGACACATCTCCACATGTGGAGTGCTGTTCTGGTTTGTTTATGTTGTTTATGTCTACTGTCCTCTGTTATTGTCATCCTTGTTCTTCTGTGCCTCTGTTTCAGATCCTTCTATTTCTCCAATGCAGAGACTTTGTTCCAGTAACCTGAAGAGTGTTCAATAAAGCTGGATATTCCAGAACAATGAAATAATAAAAATTGACACTGTCACGTGCATTGTTAGATATAGAATGTTTTACTGTGCTTACCTGTGTTTTTGTTCTTTCCTTACCTTGGAATTGTGTGTCTGAAGTAAACAAAAGGATAAAGATTATTTACATTTGGTGATGCTAATTCAAGTTACAAAGATATTACTTTCTGCCTTTCATTCTGCCTTCAGAATAGGGAGATCTGATTTTCTGCTCATCCCCTCCACAGGGATGTGCAGGACAGATTATCCATGCTGGCCTTGTACGAATCGAAGTGATGTGGCTCTTAGCTACCACCATTGAAGTTGCTCTTGACTTTCTGCCAGCTCTAGGTCTCTTGATATTCAATTTCATACTGAAAGGAAGAATAGAACAAAGATTAATGATAATCTGTCATGCTTTAGGATGGCTGTTGCTTTCAGGTATGCTCAGAAAAATTTCAGCTGTTTGAATTGTAGCAGTTGTTTCCTTTGGTGCCTTATAACGATTTAAGCTCTTTGCCTGGAGATATTGCCCAGGTACTCCTCTGACATGGGGTCATATTCTGTGTTCTGATTCTTCTCTTCAAAGCATCTAGGAGCAATGTGTCCAAGGAGGCACTGCTTTCATGTGGTATCCAACTGACATAAAATTCTGTAATAGATCATGACAAAACCATTGTAGGAGGACAGTTGATGGGCTTTATTGCTGATGTGATTGTGGCCAGCAGCAGATCCACTGCCTCTCAGATCCTAGAATAAAACTCACTTCTCTTTAAAATAATTTTTCTGGCGTCATTGTCTAATAAAAAGAAATTCTAAGTGTATGCTCTTGTCTTCTAAGAAAAACAATAGCCAGATTTCAACAATGCTCTTAATATGTGGAGGTGCCCTAAAGATAAACCTGGTATCATACCTGAATAGAGAAACTAAAATGCCCAGAAATCATCCAGGATATAAAGCAGGTTAAGACCCATTTCACACCTTCCAAAAGAAGTTGCAGATAAAAATTCTATGTCTTCTCTAAATGCAAGTGCAAGACTGAGCACTCCAGTAGGTTCTTATAAAAATGTAAACTCAAGAATTTGCTAAATTTTGAGACTAAACCAATGAACTTTCATCAGATATTTTAATTTGCTGATTCCCTGCTTTCTACAGTCAAAGTGCTCTGTGTTGCAACTTGTGGTTCAGTTCTTCCAGTTCTGTTTTGGTGGCTTTTGGGCACAGAGCTTTGCACTATTTCTGGATGCAAACTGAGATGGGTTGTAAAACACTGTGCACCTCTGTAGTCCTCTTGCATGGCACTGGGGAGGGAGAACCCTCACAGAGATCAAGTGATGATGTTCAAATGTAAGCATGGTGAAAGCAGAACTGTTAAACATTCTCACAGTACAAAAATTGCTAAACAGAATTTCCCAAGAAAATTGAAAGTATCCTTCCCACCTACTGGCTAGCAATGAAGTCCAATTGACAAGCAAATAGTTATCTCTTTTTTTGTTTGGTGTTTTTTTGTTTGTTTGTTTGTTTGCTTGCTATATAGGTGTTGTGGTATTTACATAGGAGTTAAAATGTGAAATGTGGGGTCATATAGTGTTAAAAGTATCTATGGAACAGATTCTGCCTTGGAGTATGAGGGTAAAATAAATACTTGAAGAAGGTTGAGGTAATTCTGTGGTGAGTATATGCCTTTCACGTGTCTTTCCTCTGCCCTAAACTTAATATGTGAAAGCTTAGAAATCTTCTTTACATTGGTCCTTTTCTCTTATAGTTGAGTGGTGTGGTTTTTTTTTTCTTTTTTCTTTCTTTCTTTCTCGACCTTTTCTGGTGTGTTAGTTCTGTGTGGATAGTTTTTCCAAGACATCATCTGCATTCCTTCCCTTCTACTTGTTTTCTTTTATTTTTATTTATTTATTCAGATCTGACACTACATACTCATAGAACTTTTTATGTTCCACAGCTGACTTACTTTTAATTTGTAAAAGATACTAAGCGTTACAAAAGGTCCAATATATGAAATACAGGTGGATAGGTGGGCAACAAGACAAGGCAGTCAGCTTACAAAAAATTCCCAAACATATGTTGTCAGCAAAAAAATGGCAAATGGCAACACAGCTTAATTTTATAGAATTTCTCTTTTACACATTGCTCAATATTTATCAGTTTCACCAGCCTTTAAATGGGAATATTTGCTTTGAAAAATGGATTCCGATTAGATTCAGATTTAGTTTCACTCTACTCTCTAAGTAGCAATGTGTCTTCTGCTAAAATGCTATTTTGTAGCTTCTAGGAGGATCCTTAGTAAATTATGACCTGTGCCCTCCATGTCCCATCAAACAGCGGGAAGTGCCTGGTTTTCTAGCAAACCAATACTTCTCAAAATTTAATAGTGTTCAGCCTTTCCTTCATCAGAGGAAGATGGGATACAAAGTTGTAACTGCTTTGGTCTTGAAGCATGAAGGTTAGTTTAGTCTAAATCTTATTTGGTAGAAATTATAGTTTGAATTAAAGCTGTTGGCTCAGGCATAAAAAAATTCCTTGTTCATAACCACCTACCTTCCTGTGTGTAGGAAAGGGTTTGCTGAGGGATTTGTGGCATGGCTGCGGCATATGAATGCCACATGTTCTGTGCTGTATGGATGAACACTATAAAAGGAAAAAAACCAAAAGCTGGTATAAGAACTGACACAGACTATGGCATGTCTAGTGAAATGCTCATTGAGGTAATTCTACAGCAGCCATTTAGGCAGGCAATTTATTAGATATTCAGCTTACCCTGAGCATTCTCGTCTATCAGTTCTGAGTCTGTAATGTGCTAAGGCTGAATGAGTTTGCACTGAATGTGTGTTTAAGGAATACCACACAGCCCAATGTTTTAGTCTGTTAGCACTACTGACTTTCAGTTAAATGCAATTAGCAACCTTGACTGGGCTTGATGGGCAGGCTTTGTGGAAGAAACTTCATATTTGGAAGATAACTTGGAGCCATGCCACAAATACCTTCAAACGTTACTCAAACATCCTCTTGTGCCCACTCTGCCTTGGTAAATATCAACCTTTTCCTTTTTCCATGTTTTGTATGCAGTACCCTATACATTATTTTTTCATTTGCCCTCTTTTTCTTTTTTAGTTTCTATTGATTAGCAATAAAGTGCACTAAGATCAGGACTTTAATATTTAGTTTTTCAGTTCTTCTAGGAAACAGAATTTTGCACTAGAGGCACACCATCATATGAACAAACAGTAATAAAAAATGTTTACTCTTAATAAAGTGAACTTAGGCCTAGTTTTTGACACTTATCAGCAAAGCCTTTGAAACTAACAGTGTGCAGGACTTTTCTGAATTTAGGTGACACAGGATATATTTTCAAGACTACATTCTTGTTGGGATCTCAAACAGTAGAAAAGTAAATGATCCAGAAACTTAAAAAATAAAAGTAACTGTTATGGAGTGAAAAATGTGATATTGAAAATATTCTGGATGTTTGTGGTATTGTTTGTAAACATTAGCAATCCCATTTATCATTCAATTGAAAACATGTCAAATCTGCAGGGTATGGATTTATTTCCTTTTTTTTCCCCCTTTTCAATGAAAAGCTGTACATACTTGCTTTATTTTGTTCTCTTTTACTATTCTTTCTCTTGAGCAGTTCTCCAATGACAGCAGAAACCTTATTGTTCTCATAAAGTACCCGTAGCCTAAATATTCAGAGTTGTTTGTCTTCGGTCTGGGAGTCTACCTACCCTTTCAATTCATTTTTATATTATGAAATATTGAAGTTTTGAATGACATTTATCATCCCTTAGCTGAAAGGAGAAAATTCATTGCTGGCAATAAATGGATGCAAGCATACTGCTATTGCTGAAATAACATCTGCTTATGGGACACACAAAGACATCATGATTTTGATCCAATATTATTTTTTCTCTACATCATAGGATTACATTGGGAAGCATAACTTTTTTTATTCTACATAATACTGCTAAATATTCTCAGCAATTCAAATCAGTAACATTTTATAAATTAGCATATCATATAAACTCAAATATGTACTCCTTCAAACCATTAAATCCTGCTTTCAGCATAAAGACAGATTGTTGGTGTAGTAAATTAAAGCTGCCTTACTGCAGCTATTTTGTCCAATGTTCTATCACAGACCCATATTAATATTTTATCCCCTTTAATATCATTACATGATGCAGGCTTAATTTAAATAGATTTGACGGGGCCTCTTGGTTGGCTTGACAACCAGAGGGAAAAATTAATGTTCTGCATTTAATCTCAGCTCAAGGCACTAAATTATTTTGGAGGTCGAAGCTGTCATGCACATCATGCTAAATTATTGAATGTAATAGCTATTAGCCAGATGTCTATTTATAGATTTTTTAAAAATTATTGTTTACTTCATGTATCTTCAACTAATTTTGAAGGGAACATCTTAAATTTTTCCCATGCAACACAGTACTACTCTAGCTTTTACAGATTCAGTTTTGGAGGTTGTTTAACCAGCAACCGAAAAGGAGATGATGGAGTTGGAACTCTTTTCTGCTGAAGAATTCTATGGTGTACAGAGACTGTGTAACATACTCTTAATTACTTCAGTTCAATATATTTGAACTTTGAAAGTTTGTAACGGAAAGAATTGTTTTCTTGAGTTTACCATTACTGAAGAGAGGTAGATGCCAAGGAGGAATGGAAATGGTAAGCACATAACTTACAAACCCCAGCTTAGAGCTTAAGGGCAGTTACCTGAAGAGTACCATATGCTTTAGGAAAAGTGATGCAGGATAGACTGAAACATAAAATGTTATTAGCAATTGTTTAAAGACTGCTGTAATAGGAGTCGCATTAAAGCTTGAAATAATGTAATTATTCTCACTGATGATGGTACAGGTTTCCATAGTTTTTCATCTCCTCTGCTGTCCTAATTTGTCATGCTAAATAATGTCAAGTAGTATATATTCCTGAACAATGTTAGAAATATTAGTATATATTCCTGAAACATGTTAGACTTAGAAGTCTGTTTCGTGAGGGCTCTGAGAAAAGCTAGTCACTAATGTGTATCACACTCCACAGTCTTCTGAATTGCCTATTTTCTCTCTCTCCTGTTGCAAGAATCAGTTTCTCTCTGATCCCATGGTCTGTGATTTATTCTCATCCTTTAAAGATTAAAATAAAAAGTTCTTTATTAGTATAATTTAATACCAATCTCTATACGATGCTTTGTGAAGTCAAGCTTCTCTGTTTCTCTGAAGTAGCATGAATTGTGAACAATGGATTTTAAGGAACCATGAACATCTGGAAGACATTCCCTTGCCATGGGTGGTGATGAACAAAAAATATTTATGTGCTGCTAAACTGTGTGTTATCACAGAGTGATACCACTGTACTGGTTATATGAGTTGCCACTTTTATTGTTTAGATGTACAACAACAGGGAGGTGTCATCCCATGTTATCTCATTGATTCAATATTAAAATACTTAACATAATAAACTGACTCTTTTTAGACATTGGTGTAACCAGAGTACAAGGCAGCATTCAGTTTTTATTCTGAAAAAAATAAATTCAATGCATCCTTATGCAAAAGCCCATATAAAAATCTGGTTTTTAGATTTGTGCTGTTTTGAACCAAGTCAGGATGAAAAAAATGCCTTTAAAAAAATATATAGTTGTAATTTTAGTAGTTCTGCTGTTCCCTGTTTTGATTGCAATAGAATTTTTGTTTCCTTAGAGTTAATTTTCCTTTTTTGTTTTTTTTTCTTTTTGTTTTTTTTTTAAAGCCTTCTGAACTCAAGCCCTTATCAGTCTCACACCAACTCTTCAACTGCTGCAAGTTCATTGTTGCAGCATAGCACTTGAAACTTTCCTATAGCAGACTCTTTTGAATAGCCCAAATTATAAATAGGAATTGATAGATGCAATAATTGCCTTGGCATCCATCCAGAAATGTCTGTAGCAAAGCTGGGGATGAAGCCTTAGGCGGCTCAACTCAGTGTGCCTTGACCACAGTTTTTATTGACTCTAGGGGAAAGGCTTGTGGCCCTTCACTTTAAGAGCTGGGTTATTTTCTAAGCATTTTCAGTTATTTGTTACAATTTCTCTTCTTTGAGATTGGAAAGGGAGATGTGAAGAAGGAAATTCCTTCTTTTCCCTTGAACCTCTCCCCCTGCTTTGTAAAATTTTGTTATTTTTGATCTGATAATTATAAGTAGAGAAAATGATCCTAAAGCTAACATTAATGCTTTATGGACTTGTTCTCACTTTTGTCTGGAATATATTGGAAATGGAGAGGAAAAATTGATGCAGGATTTTCTGATACATTGTTACATCCATAGTCCTTCAGTGTTCCTAATATCATATCTCTGATGGTAATGAATGCTAGGAACTTCAGAGGGGATTTTTGTAAAAAAAACCTAGCAAACCAACAAACATCCAAAATCCAAAAAAACTCCCTAACCTTACCAAAACCAACAACAACATCCCCATGATGACTGTTTTTCAATAGTACTATAACTTCTCCTTTTTGTGATTTTGTAATTTTTCTAGTCTTTTTATTTTCCATGCATTCCAAAGGCATGCCCTTAGGTTTCAGAAATACAGGAGAGACTGTTCTCCCTGATTTTATGTGAGCTTTGTCTTTTTGAAAGAAACTTAAATTTGAACCTTAATGTATCATAAAATAAAATATATTAATTTTTTTTACCAAAGGTATTTGGTAGTCTTGAATGTTAGGAGTTAGGCTTTTTTTTTCTCTCCCTACCACCATTACCCCCCATAAAGGTTTGTTTGCATGATACCTAGGCCTCCAAGTGGATGGGAAAGAGAAAAAGTTCTCTCCAGACACCCTGCATTTAGCATCCATATGTATGTGGGCATGTTCCTGTGGTTTAGATATGTTCCAGCACGAGCTCAGTTTTGATCCCTGCCTCTTATCCTTGGTGTACCCTGCCTCCTGCATCAGTGGAGAAATGAAGTGTCTTAATTGCTCAGGCTTCTAGGACAAGTACTGATCCTTTCCTTTACAGCATATTAGTTACTGAAGCATGTACTTTTTCAGACCTTTTCCTTAACATTTTCTGTAGTTTTAGTGGACTAGAGAGAGCTGAAGGTAAGAGAGAGCTGAAGATAAGTATTTCTGTCTTTTGCAAAAGAGTATTCAGAGTGAGCACAGCTGGCAGAGAACACATACAGATCCAAACAGCAGGAGCCAGCATACGCTTTGTTTGCTTTTTCACTATTTATTTATTTATTTTCATTTTGTCTGACTCACTTAAAATACGTCTTCTAGAAAAGATTTATTTTTTCCTTGCATATAGTTTCTCCTCTAAGTCAGGTAGCTTTTCCTGCAAAAATTGCTGGCTGTTTTACAGTAAATAGAAGAACATTGAGTCTTGGTTGCCTGCTGGGGATATTACTGCTACTTATTTTACTACATTTCTTCTAATTTGTATCTTTAAATGGTACTTTCTGGCCTATTGTTACTCTTTAAATTCCTGATCCAAAATGAAGATATAAAGGTAGTCCACTAATGCTGAGTGGAGTAATATTTATAGTTTTAGAAGTGCAGGAAATTCAGTCTTTAAAACAGATTATAAGTAACCCATAGACTCCTTTACTCATTGCAGCCTGCCTTTTGCTTTGTACTGTGAAATGCTGATTTTAAAAAAAAAAATCTATGGGTGTATAACATGCTAGAATAGCTTTCTGGATGCAATATATAAGTCATAGCTTTCTGTGTTGTCTTTGTCACTCCTTTTCAGTGAATTAGCATGACGTGCCACTGTTAAACAGTTGGGGTATCCCTTCGTAAGCAGATAGGAGTCTGTCCTTCAATTTTGTGAGCAAAATTGAATGAACTGAATATGATTAAATAGTCTTCTCTTTAGTTTGTTCGCTAATGTGGCTTTAGGTTTTCTAGCCTGCTCTTAAACAGTGTTTTTTAATCACTTCACACCCATTCAACTGAGAACACGACTATAAAAGTACATTGAGTTTTTGCCTCATTGAGACCCAGCCTTAAATAGTTGGGAAAGGGCTCGAGGATGCCAAGTTCAACCTTATTTACTTTAAAGTAAATGGTATTTTTGCTCTTAACTTCCACAAGATCACAAACATAGTATAAGAACATGATTTCTCAAGCTATTTCACTAATTAAAAATTGATTTTTGGCTTTGTGTGGATTAAAGTTGCTACATACAAAGTTGTAGGTGGTTTTATGTTTTCACACTCACAGCTCAGTTGCCATACAGCTTGTACAAGAACTGAGCTGGGAATAGTGGTAAATCTAATTCTGTTTTAAAAACAACAAAAAATACTGCCAACAATTGTACAAGAACTGTGTCCACATATTTCTTGTTCCTGCAAGAATTTCACTGTTTTTAGTATAAAACAATTAGTAAAACTTCCAGAATGAGCATTAACTAAATTTTTTCCCCAGGCAAAATCCAAGTTCTAACTGCATATCAATTTCTTTTATTCTTAAGTTCTTCTTGGGCTGCCAGTTTGCACTTTCCATGATGATTTAAATTAGTTATTCCCAAAGGAAAGCAACAAACACCTTCTGGATTTCATAGTTTGTTTGTTCTCACATGGAAAAAACATGCTAGTTGTAAACAGACTACTTTATAGAAACACTGGTGCAGGATGTCTCTCCCAGCATCTGTTCAGCAGCACGTGGAGTCTAAGCAGATTCATTTGCTTCTGAGTTATTGCAGTAAAATTTTCTAAGTGAAGAACTTTTTTTTGTGACCTATTTTCAGTTTTGAACAGTGCATTGGAGTTCATAGTGAGCTGAGAGGAGGGTTTGTCTCGACATAAACTTACACTAACATTTAACTGTTGAACAATTCTAGATTCTCAGGAATGAATTATCTTAATAATTTAAAAAATTTTATTTTTTATTTCTCCATGCAAGTGCAGGCTGGCAAGTATACAAGAAGTCTTCAAATCGGTACTAAGAGTGACATATGGTGAGTGTATGACTTGAATGTTGTGAACCTAAGATGCCTAAATGACATCTCAGCTAAATACTCACATTTAATGAGGCTGCCATTCAACATTCTACTCTTTTATTGCTCATTGTGTCTTACATTGCAGTGGGGAGAGTGAAAGTTAATCAGCAGGTGAGTTTCTGGTTGTAAGCTCTGAATCAAAGGGATGGACTATCTGAGGAAGCCTTGGACTCACAGGAGGATATGAGAGATTAGATCTGCAATTCAGAATGGTTCAGGTATTTTTGCTTCTGGTTTTAGACAAGGATATGGACTAGATGCCCCCTTTAAAGCACTGCCAAGGCTGTTTCCCAGGCTTAGCTATGTTATATCTTATGGTGAGCACATCAGTATGGGTGAGGGCAATATAATAAGGAAGAGAACTTGTACTTAATATAATGTACTTAAATCAGTATAATGTATTTCTGCGTGTCGTTCGGAGGGTTGGACATCCATGTGTTTTTTAGCTTTCCACTATTGTGGATACACATCGTGGGGTTGTACTTGCTCAGGTTATAGAATTGAACTGAAAAATTAAAACAATGGAAAAAGTACCATTGCCTCCTTATAATACATAAAAATGTGATGCAAAATGATATTTGGAGTTAATCAGTGAGGCTGTAGACCAGATGTGGACTGATATCATTAAGTCATTGACCACAAGAAAGATTTATTTACCTACTTGTCTCCAGTGTAGCAATAAAATATGTGGGTGTCCAGAAACATATCACAGTTGTTCTGCTGTTGTGCTGTTGTAGAACAAGCTGACCCTTTAAGCAGCTAGCTTTTAACACTGTTTTTAATGATTATGTGCTTATTTACTTGATTCCTTAGCTTAAATAATTGAAGCAGAATATGCACCTTAACTTCTATCACTTGTTTGTAGGTGGAAGCTGATGAAAATCCTTCTTGTATTGCAATTTTTCCTAGGGTGAGTGACAATATTTTTCGTATTTCCTACAGCAGCCAGACTCTTTTCTATGCTGCTGTTCAATACTGTGAACTAAGCTCTCTGACATCAGCAAAAAAGATGTTTGAGCAACATAGACCATTAAAAAGGATTTAAAAATGTAGCTAGCTACACACTTTAATAGAATAAATATTTTGTAGGTGAAACATTCCTGAATAAGCAATTCTCTTCTTGAAGTCCACACACTTTTAATGTTCCTTTCATTATTTTCTATAATTTCACATCATGTTTCCATTTACCTAGAATTCTCAATGAATAAAACCTCATCTGCTTTCATTTCTTAGTGGCGATCCTCCTATGCAGTCTTGTCTTCTGCTGACCTACATTTGAAGTGCAGCTCTCTTCTGAAAAGCTGACACTGTCTGTTGAAAAGCATTATTTAAAATGGACTTACTGCTCAGCATGCCCTCCCAGAGTGAAAAGTCAGCAAAAAACCCAAAACATTTCTGCTTTTTCCTATGCACAATTTGGAGGTAATAATCTCAAAAAGAAATACAGGACATTTGCATTGCATGTTGTCCAGGACTGGTTGCTTGTTTCTCATCTGTGGTGATCGAGTTTGGGCCGGAATCCCCTCTCGTCTTCAGGGGGGACCTTGTAGCCTTGGCAAGCTTTCTACCCTCACCCCCAACATTACCTTGTTACATAATTGGAAAAAAGAAAGCAAATCAAAACAAGAAAAAAGATCTTACACTGAATTTGACGAAAATTGTGACCCCAGAGTGTACATTTGGAACAAATCCAAAAGAATTGCTGCCTCCCTGTTTTATCCATGGGTAGCAGCAGCAAAGGCCCTTGGTGACATTGACCTTTTAGAGTGCTGGCTTAGTAGGCAGGCCAATGCTACTTCTGCTGCTCTGAGTGACCTCTTGAAGGATGAAGAAATGACAAGACATGCAACCCTGCAAAATCGGGCAGCAATTGACTTTCTGTTGCTCTCTCATGGACACGGCTGTGAAGACTTTGAAGGAATGTGCTGCTTCAACCTTTCTTCCCGCTCCACATCCATCCAAGAAAACATCCAAAAGCTGAAAAACCTCATGAAAGACCTAAAAACTGAAACTACTCCAGACTGGGTCAACAACCTTTTTAGCCAATGGGGACTGATGGGATGGGATTCTTCCTTGGTCAAAGGAATTGTGTGGATTTTTATTGTTATTTTTATTGTGCTAGCTATGTTTTCATGTTTAGTTCAATGTTTCAAGAAAACTGTTAAAGACACTCTCCTTGTAAATACAGAGAGAGGAATTGTAGAAGATGTTACTTCCCCCAAAATGTGCCCCTGGGATGCTATTCCCTGAAACAAACAAATTCCTTGAAACAGGACCCCTTTCCCTTATCGAAACTCCTGTTATCTCTTAAGATTTCTATTGGTTCATAAAGTTACAAGATAATTGGTCCTTTTCTTAGAATTTTAAGGTAATTGGTTAGTTTGTAATTTGTAGTTTTTATTGATTGGAAGTTCAATCCTCTAGAGACCAATAAAAACCCTCTGTTGTCCGATGTAATTAGACTGTTAGCAATTCCCTTAGGAGAAATAGTTATCTTCGGAACTTTTGCAACACAATCTCAGCCTTTGTTCTTCGCTAGCGCATAGCTGTGGGCTCTGCCGCCTGAGTTTTGAGCTATCTGGACTCAAGGTAGCAACCCCGGGGTTGGAAAGCATCCAACCCAAAACCAGCTACAGTTGCTGAGTTTCTGTAAGATCATGGGAGGGTACAATGGCAGAAGGTGTGGGGTGGTTTCACAGGCCCCAGCAAAGTGGGGTGGTGGGGTTTATACCAGCAGAAAGCTTATCTTCAACTGGTCAAGATCTGTTTGAAGGCAAAATGAGAGATATATTCCATCCTTCATGGCATAAGCAGTGCTGGTGAGTAGCGTTGGAACAGGGCCTGAAAGATGCACCTGATTTTTTTTTAGCTTTCCTGGCTGACTCAATTTTCTTTGAAAGAAGGTTATTTGAAAGTGGCATTTATGTATGCATTGACTGGTGAGGAACATTCTGGATGGAAACACTAGCAGCTGGAGGCTAGAGACATTAATTTATTATCTGATTTTTTTTTTTTTCCTGTTAGCTTCCCTGTAGGTAGAGTAATACTATTTTTGGCATCAGTTCTGACTCTGAGTTTTCTTTAGCCATTATCAGAGTTGGAAGTAGAAACAGTAGTAGGTGGGAAAGAGAATGGAATAACAAACTTTAGAGTATCTTAATTAAGAATCATTGGAGACAACTGGAGAGGGATCAAGAGTAAAAGTAGTCTCAAGCCAGTGAAATTATGGAAACTAATTTGTTTTAATAGTAGAATGACCCACAGTCCATTTATCAAACTTTGGTGAAGAAATGGCAATGATGTGAAATAATTTGCTGACAGGGACTTAAAAAAAAAATAAGTTGGATAAATTTGGAAAATATTTAGAAAGATTTGAGACTTGCTCAAAGTTTTTTTAAGTTGTTGCAAGTCCTAATTGAGACCGTGTTATAATGGATCACCACGGTAAGAAAAGAGTGCCAGAACATACTGGCAGGATGTGGAAAAAGCAGTGAGAATTCACACGCTGCACAGTAAAACAGGCTGTAATCTGGGAAGGAAAATTGAACAATGATATCTTCAAACCAAGGAAGGACTTTATAATTTAATTTAATAATGTAAGAAATAATGCACAAGATTTCACAAATTATGAAAGAACAACCTTAATCTTTGTCCAGGCTTTGGAAAAATAACTGTGAGAAATGTGAGAGGTGTACTGAAGTCTGAAAGCAAGAATAGTACCTGAGGAGGAGCAAACCATGTTTTGTGCAGCGAAGAACAGGGAGTGTGAGAAGTTTTTCATAGACCTCTCTATCTACCTACCAAACTATCACCTTGAACACAAGTGAAACTTACATGCCTCCAACTTTGCCCAGTCATGCAGAAACCAATACTCTGTAATGAAAGTTATGATAAAGGATGTGTGACTCAGTCATATTGGATCCAGGGTGGAGCTTGTCTTAGATTGTGCAGTGGAGGAAGATGCTTACTAAATATGTCTCTGTGCTAAATGGGATTGCCTCAGGAAAAAAAACTATGTATTCTAGGGCCAAAAATTAGTTCAGAAAGATATGCAGTCGTAGAAAAACATTAACTGCTGTAGATAAAGGGGAGAAAAAGGCCAGGCTAAGTGAAAATATAGGAAATACTCTAAGACAGGTCAGATTTTCAGAAAGGACATAAATGAAGCCATTAAGCCAAGGGTAAAACTAATATTTAGCATGGATCAGTGAAGAAAATAATTAGTACATATTAACATGTTTAAAGAGAAGTGGAGGACTTGGTCTAAAATGGAAGTGTTTTTACATCTAATAATTACTCTATGGTCTTTCATATGGTTATTTCCACATTCTAGAAGTAACATGCCAGGGAGCCACACCTTAACATTTGAGCCACAGATTCTGTGCTGGATACTAAAGGTGCTAACTGCCCAGAATAGATCTGTTTGATCCTTATGACCTGCCCTACCAAAATACAGGGCATCCAGGGGCTGTTCCAGTGTGTGGTGCAGTCAGCTGAAATGCTGCTTTGTGTTACCAGGTTCCTGGTTTGAGAGGTCACTCCTGTTACAGCAGGAGAGATCTCAATCAGAGCCTGTGCCCCAGTGAGAGCTGCTGTGACTTGCTTAGCTGAGCCTGAGGACACCTGCTGACTTTTCACCACTGGAGATGTTAGAGGAGTATCTCGAACTTCAGTCACCCAAGAGGGCATTATTGATGGGGAGCCACATGACAGGAGTGTGAAGGGCTGAGCAAAACATCAGAGATTAAATCTGCAGAGGCATACCTTTTAATATGGATGGTACTGTCACCGACTGCAGGATGACTTTGATTTACATGTTGTTTTATCAAGACTCCTTTCTTTCAAAGAAGAGAATGATTAGAGCTCATTAGAGCCTGACAGATGGGTTCCTTCCCTGCTTCTCATGTTTCCTTTTCAAAAGTAATTTTGGTTTATGTGCCCAATAAAAAGATATAAAAATCATAGTCACAAGATTATTCCAAGTGTTTTTCTTGATTGCTTTCACCTAAAATACTGCAGATGTACTCTGTAAGGCTGGTATCTAGTATTACAGAGCTCGTTGGATGTGTTCTTCTCTCATTTTTATTTCCTCTTAAATATCAATGCAGTGTTTTGAAAATTCAATCAATGATATAAAAATGAGATTAAATCAACTTTTCTACCATACTTTATTTTTCTGTAAAAAAATATGTATCAATTCATCTGCTAGTTCTAAAGTGGTTAACTGCTTCTGCTGCTATAAAAGAATTGTAAGAGAGATGTGAAATCTTTTCACCTCTCTTCATTATTGTTAATTCTTATGGCAGTTCAATTTGCCTCAGATTAATTTGGCCTGTGGGTGATCCCACTCAAAGAGCAAATATTAAAATAATTCTTGAGAGCAGTTTGAAACTGTGGAATTTGGGATACTTAAACATTTCATTTTCCACTTGAGGATAAAATTTTTCCTGGCTCATGAGGACAAGCCAAGGGATCCTGAATTCTACACCACTGTTTCCTTGATCCTCTGATATGATAATTTGGTAATGCACCTCTAATCTGGCTCCCCAAATGCTTTATGTGCATTGATAGTATACATAAATGCAGAATCCCACAATTTCAAGACTAAGGTAACTTAGCAGAAGTTTCACCTTCTATTTGATGGTTCTTCTGTGCCAAACTTCCAGACTCTAATAAGGAGCATGTCACAATCACCTTTTTCCCCCCAAATGATCTACACTTAACACACATTAAAAATCTGCATAGCTACTAGCCTCTAGAAATTTTCCTATCTTTACCACTATCTCTTTTAGCTTTTAATTTTTCTTTTCCCAGACAGAATCCTAATCTGTTGCTTGCTATCTCATTGTTATGGCATAGCAGGAAAACCACATTTTCTCATAAAATCTCAACGATGAAAAATTGATTTTTTTATAGGAAGCATCTTAAGGCTGCTGGATTGGATATGTATTTACACATTGAAAGCCATACTTTAAGCACCAATTACTGCAGTTTAGGCTGTTGGAAAAACATGTGTATGAGTTTTGTTGTTCTGAAGGTTCATTGAGAGGTCCTATAAAGTAACATCAATGGCATATTCCACTGTTCAGTGCAGGAAACTGTCAGAAGATGATTTAAAGAGGAGGAAGCTCAAGGACTGCATTTAATTTTGTTTGATTCCCTGGACATATGTGGTCTTGTTTTGCAACCACAGATATAACAGAATGCCTCACTCCAGGGAAAGGAATATAAGATGCTGATTCACATATTTTGGGATAGTGGATAGGACAGAATAGTGGAGAATACCCCTACTTGCAATGGTCTAATCTGATCTTTTTATCTCAGTTCTCCTCCAGAGACCTGTAAAATCGAAAATGACCAAGTCATTGCCATAAAAATCCGTATTTTATAAGCACACTTTACAGTTATGCTCAAGCTGAAAATAAAAAGTGATTTTCATCTTGGACAAAGGGTTTGAAAGGATGTTTTAAAAAAAAGATATGCAAATATGATTGTGGTTGGTAATTAGCTATAAATGCTTGTCTTCTGGGAAACTGAACTAGAGTAGAAACCAGAATCCCAAAGACTATCCCTCAAAAGGTTATAAAACATCAGTATTCTGAGATCCCAAGTGGTATATTTTTGGCTTTCATGAAGATTAGTTCATTTAATTATAATTTATTGATTGAAATCAATTTAGTTGATTTAATTGTATTTAATTACCGTACTCAGTTTCTTGTTTGGATTCTTTTGATGTATTAACAATTGTTGAAAATGTTTGCCATACCCAAGATGAAATTCTGCCCACAGAAATGAGTGGCAGTATTGGCATGGACTTGAAACAAATCAATCTCTTCTCCACTAGACCCTCCTGTAAGAAGTAATTCTATTTTACTAAACAAGTATTCACTGAGCCAAATTTTCAGTGAAGATGAAATACTTGTTAAGTCAGATCTTTGCTTATTAATATGTTAACAGCATGACTGACTTTAAAATAATGTTAGATTGTTCAGTTAAAGATTCAGAAGCTAAGAAATGGCAGAACTTTGTCTTCTGGATGCATAAGATAACAGCTCCATATTAAATTAATATGTATGGTCTCTGATCATGTCATATGATGTTTAGCTATAAAATTTATTTATTAGATATTTCTTCCCAAGGTTTTTGTTCTTTGTATAATTCACAATTCGTGGTTGCATGCAAAAATATAAGTAATGTATAGAATCCAAAAAAAAGTAACAAGGCAAATCTTTCTTATGGGGGAAAATGTACCTTATCTGTAGAGATATCTTTTATAAACTCCCTGCAAATAGATCTTTTTATTCCTCAAATAATTTATATTGACGCTTTTTAGTTTTGACATCTTGTTTATAAAATGAACCTGTGATTAAATAAAGTTATTGCAATTAAATTATGAATATTGTCACTTTATGTACATATGGAAAGTGAATTTGTATTGATAGTTTTCTCTTGACTCCAGTAGCCCTGCACTGGTCTCCAGTATCTTAAAGGGAGGTGAGGGTAAAGGTGAGAATAATTACTTTGCTAACAAAATGTAATTTTATGGTACCAAACCTCCATCAAGAGACATCTAATACTACTGAAGTGTGTCTCCTCTCTTCAAAACCCCCTTGCAAGCTGAGTTAAGTAGTAGAGATTTGCACTGATGGTCATATTAAAGAAAATTGTATTAGGATGTTGAACAGATGATGGGAAACCAGTGTAAAAGACATTGATTTTTATCTATGTTCACAGTTATTTTGACCTCACAGTGGTAATAGTAAGGGTTAAATATACTTTGTATGAAGTGGAATTATTTTTGTGGCTGTTACTTCATCAGTGCTCTTTGATGCTTGCAATTCTAGCATATTAGAGTTTGTAGTGGTTTTTTTTTTTTTTTTTTAATTTGGTTTGTTTTGGGTTTTTTTTGAGGGGGTCTAAAGCCGAGCCAGAACTCAGATTTTCTCACTGTGGTTTTTTAAGATTTAAAAATATGTCTGATTTGAAGCCACAGACACCTTACTTGGAAGAAGAATCACAGTGATGCTTTACGTATGGTCATGCCTTTGATTAAAAGTTTTTTACATATGCATCCATCTCCTTTAGCTGCTCTGCTGTCTCTCTGTGAGAATAACAGTGCTATCAAACTGACAAAGGCTAGGTTGAACTCCTAAGGGAAGTAATTAGAGTAGAACAGAGCAGAAGGTAAAATTATTTGTTTGTTATTGTATAGCATGGTACCAAATATTTATCATATTATTATTAAAAAGGCCATAAACTTTATGTAGATTTTAGAATACAACAGTAAATGAACTTGTACTCCAATGAAAACCTAGGTTTTCATGAGACTCAAAAGAAATATGTTCTAACAACAGTTTAGTTGCAGTATGAATATTCAAGATGCAGTGTTGTGTTGTCTAGATTCATACAAAAAAATTACTATTTTTATCTGTTTATCCTGGTTTGGATAGACCATTCTCAGTCAGAGCTTACTGTATCAGAAGGTGGATGTCAGATAGACATCAAAACTAGGCAGTGGTTTTAGAAAAAATGTAGATCTCAATCTGTGTATATCTGCCTATGTCAGTGTAAAGGAATATTTTGTTAATCTGCAGTTATTTGGGATAGTCTTGTCCATGGCAGTATCGAGTTTGAGGTTTCATTCTGTATGCACTTCACAAGACACAGCTAGAGTTTGTGCCTTTTTCTTATTTTCTTTACTGCCCTTTATGCAGTATGCACTGTGCTTAGCACAGGTAGCTAAATGTTTGCTCAGTGCATAAAAATACTTATTTCAAATAACAAGTAGGTTAGCTCATCTTTCAAGCTCATGCACAGAGCGATTATCCTACTTTGAACAGGTATAGCCACAGGAAAGACACAGACCCTGGTCAAGTTGCATATTTTGTTCATACATGTCAGCCTCAACGTTTTTCTCCCATTCTGTGTTCCTCTGAAATATTTGTCTGGCTGGTAAAATTAGGAATTGTAACATAACAGATCTTCAATGTGATTTTGGTCCAAAGACTGTTAAAAACTCCGATCTGAATTTCTTCTCCCATGTTCTGCAAATACTCACTGTGGCTCTGTGGATAACGTATATGGCTCTTAAGCTGAGGTATAGGGAATAAAAAAAGATATAAATAAGAAAAGCATGAAGTTCATATGCACCATTAGGATCCATATGTTGAAGTATGTCTTTAATTGATAAATTCATGCTTGAGGAAATCTTTGGTAAACATTCATGCCAACTACTAATGAGAAATGCTCATACACTGAAACTAAAAACAGGAAATAATGCTCAACTCTGTAGACCATTATGACTTAATTGTTGCACTGATTGAATTTGGTGTATTATGCTAATACAGCTCCCAGACTACCAACAAATGTGGTTTTATATTGATTATATACCACAATTATGTATATTATCAAATGGAATTGCATTCTGAGCTTTTAAAACTTGGTTCTGATATTGTTGTATAGAAGAATCGTCGTTCAATAAATTTGGAATAAAAAATATTTAGCGTGACTTACCTGTAACATGCTCCAAAGTACGCTCTCCTTATATTTAATAAGTGTGCATGTATCCAGTTGGAAAAAAAAAAATCTTGATTTTTCAGATCTCTGGGTTTAAGCACTTATCTATAAATTTTGAATTAAAGTCTTTAGAGCCATGAGGAATTTCTTAAGTATGCTATGCTGGAATATATCTTTTTAGTAAATATATCCATATGATTAATGCATTTCTGTATGGATAGAACAAGTGCTGTAAGCAGTAGGAGATCCCAGGTTGTACTCCCAGATGGGGGCAGCATTGGTTTAGAAAGAAAACTAGGAGTCAGCCCTGGACTGCTGCTCCCTGAGGAAGTCCTGAGTATTCCCTGATAAGCTCCCAAATCAGACTAATAAATCTGTTTTTTAATAAAATGTTAATCAGATCAGCGTCCGCAATAATTGTTGATCCAGTTGTCTGTCTTCATCCAATAAAATTATTTTTAACAAGCATTCAATTTCCTCAAGGAAATTTTTATAGGAAAGAAGGTACAGAAAAGCTGAGAACCAACCATGTTTTTTTCTTCTTTAGCCCTGGTAAGTAGTTTATCCTTAAAAATATGCAGCTATTCTTAATCCTGTCAGGAAATTAATTATTGGCATTGCAACTTATAATATTCTTCGAATCTCACCATGTGTTTTCCAGGAATTTCTGATTGCCAATGTTTGAATATGTAAAGAATTGGAAGAAACAAGGCTGGTGATGTAGGGATTGAAGATGACTGAGTTTACTGCCAAGAACCTTCAAGAGCACACTTCTCTGGGTGTTGTTTTTGGTGCATTTTTGGGTTTTCCACAGAGAGAAATTCCTTCAGTCAGACAGTGCTTATGCACACTCACCTCCCCCATCTTGGAGGATCACTGCAGCACATGGAAAGGTATCTTTATTAATCCTTGAAAAGGGGGAATACCTTGGGTAGAAAGGCAGAAAAAGGAAGAAAGGGAAAAAGATAAGTGAGCAATTAAATCATATTTTGAATCTGTTATTGCTTGGGACTAGATCATCAAATTTCTTCAGTTTAGTTCATTGTTAGTGTTTCCACTGTGTAAAGATAAAAGCTACGCAAATCTACTGAATTTATAAAGGCAATCTGAGAAAACTTTCTTGCAGCTTGTTTTACTTTAGAGCAAAGTGAGAAACATTCTGTTTCTGCTCCTGTAGAACTGCCAGAAGAATTAGTCTTGAAATCTGCTGCCAATTGCTTGTTCATTTATTAACTGGAGGAATTAGTTCCTCATTCAGTCTGAAAATAGAGGTGTGGCAATTAGAAAATTTGCATCTTTCTTTGTATTACCAAGACTGCTGATCAAAGTCTTGTAAGAATAATTGGTGACACTTGCTGCAGAAAATTTCTTCTTTCAAACAGGCTAAATGTCAGCTTTAAAATTCCCTTCTGAAATGGAAGCAAGCTGGAGAAATGTACCTGTAAACTTTGCCTTTGTGTGCATGAAGTTTTTGGGAAAGTGTACATATCCCAGGGTATTTGGCATATATGTATTCAGTATGTACATTTTAATATGTCCATATTATATTTACTATGTATAATATTTAAAAGTGTACATAGTTTGGATGGAATTATAATTATGACAAGTAGGGAAATGAAACATTTCTCCTCAGACATGCCTGCCTTCATGTGTGCCACCATGTTTTTACATGAAGAATTCCACAAAAGTGTTTGTGGTGATGACTCTTTGCTTTGTTATGGGTGGGGAGATGTCAACAGAGCAAACACCCTACTCTTTTCTCTCCAATTTGGTGCTAATTAATTCTAAAGATGTGCTCTCATGTTGAACATTATCTGAGGAAACTCATATGCTGCATGTTGTTTGCCCCTCATCTTCAGGTTCTGAAATGCCACTGTGTGTTCTGGGACAGCTCATGTAACCAAAACACATCTCTGGTACAGGAAAGGGGATTGAGGTTTAGGTATGGTTGAATAATGCTGAAAAATTTCTGGATGACCGAACAAATTAACTGTTGAACATACAGGATTGCCTGCAGTGGGTGTAAAATTACATTATCTTCAACCTTTGTGCAAAAACTACAGAAAGAGTAATTTTGAGTTCCAATTAGAAGAAGACTAGATCCACATACTTCCTAGGGAGAGAAAAGCTAGAGGCAATGTGTGGAGGCACCATGTTCATGTTGCTTATGTTGTATCTGAGTCTTCATTGCAGAGAGAATTTGGAATTACAGCATACAAAGACACTCCTGAGTAGTCTTTAGCCAACTCAGCTGAACGCTGATGCCTTAAAGCCATCAACTTCAGAAAGGGAGGGAACATTCATCGAGGATAGTGACACTCTTTTTACTGAAAATAAGTCTGAAACTGTGAGAATGGATATTAAAAATGCAGATTAATGTTCTTTGCTAATGGTAAATCTGAGAGCCATCTCCCTAGATAGGTGTCTTGTGTATGTGTTATTCCCAATACTGCCTAATGATGCCACCATTTATGTGGTCACCGTTAGAAATGCTGTCAAATTCTTAGAAATTACTTAGGAAATAAAAAAGGGGTCTGGAACAGCAGCACTTCTTCTTTTACCTCATTATGGTAGATAGGCTTGGTTATAAAACCAGTTTATAAACCTAATGATTTGCTGGATTTTTTTTTAAAGAACAATAAAACCCCATTTTTTTTCCTTGCATTTACTTCAGGAATATTATGTATGAAACAAAACAAAATAAATGGCTGCAGATATTTCAAGATATTTTGTGGCTATGCGCATCTACAAAAAATGGGGGACCTAACAGAGCACTAAATATTATAGTACACAAGAACAGGACTTTCTTGCTCTTCCCTTTTTGTGGTAGACTCTTATAATAGGAACAAGTGAGCTATTAAACAGGTATGGTTGTTTTGATTGCTCAAAATATTCCTAATGTTTTATGCATGCTGGTGGATTGCAAATGTAACATGACTAATTTATTTCTCAATTAATGTTAGTCCATTAATTAAAATATTTGTCTACTTGGGTTTTTTTTAGACAGTAAATTAACTCTGGTTTTATGCAGACATTTTAATGTCCTCATTGAAATAATATTTTAAAATAAAAATATTTAATCAGATTTATCTTGATGAAACTTCATTGACATTGGCCATATCTGACAAAGTCCACCAGGTTTTTATTGCATGGGATTGACTGTGATGATCAGTGACTGAATACCAATGTTGTGTTATTCATAATTGCAGGATATGAATAACATTTACCAATGTATTTAGCAGATAAATGGGAAACCAGATCTTATTGTCAAAAAGGAAATTTGTGTAGAATGTAATTTTTAAACCCTGCTTGCTGTATTTCACACTTATAAAAGTTTTTCTTTACTTTTACGATTCAGGAAACCTACAGTACCAAAGCCTAAAAAATTGTTCAATTAAGTCCAAAACAGATTATGAGGAAATTTATATGAAAGGAAGACTATCTTGACATCTTTAATTTATGACATGTTCAGTGCTAGTAATGAATAGAACTCCTGATGGGGGAATAGCAGAAGAGGGTTAGCTGTTGACATGCAGCCTTTTGCCCTCATATCATGGAGCAGAAGTATGGGAAACTGGGGCAATGTGTTGCCTTTAGACATTTATTTCATCTTTAACAGAGAGGTATAGTTAATGTCTTTATTGCATCTTCTTTTAAGCTACAAACTGATTTCCTCTTTTCATGATGTGTACAAGGCAGACTGTTGGTCCTTTCAAAAGATGTCTTATTTTTGCTAACAGTGAAACCAAATATGTCTGAGATGCAGCATGATGGTACCAGGATGTTGTGAAAGCTATCAAGAAGTCAATTAAAAATAGAAAACACCAGGGAATTTTTGATGGATGCTTTTTCATCACAAAGGGCTTAATAGTGTCAATATCCATAAAGGACTTTGGTGACCTCAATCTATATTTTTGCTTCTGGTCAAGAAGTAGAAGTTGTGAAGATATGGAAAACCTAGATGCAGCTGAATCACCAAGTACTGATTGCTGCTCTTGCAGCAGTCTCTCCTTAAATTTATGTTAAACTTTCTGGAAGTGCCTGTTTCATCCTCATATAGAACAAAATAAACTTCTCAGCATTGAAAAATTTTCATTGAAATAGTACTTTTTTCATTTTTGCACAGGTTTCTGCTGGTGTTCGGTAGATTTTCTTCATAGTAGCTGATGCAGGGCTGTGTTTTGCATTTGTCCTGCAAACAGGCTTGATAGCACAGGATGTTTTAGTTATTGCTGGACCACAAGAGTTAAGGTCTTACCCCACCCCACCAGCGAGGAGGCGGACGGAGGGTGCACAAGAACGTGGGAAGGGACACATGGGATGGCTGACTCACACTGACCAAAGAGATATTCCAAATTCAACCCACGAGTTTTCCCACTTTTCAGATTCCCTCCCTGATCCTGCTGGTGTAGGAGTGAGCAAGTGGTTATGTGATGCTTAGTTGCCAGCTGGGATGAAACTCCACCTCCTGCCCAGTCATTTGAACCTTGCACTTCTGATCAAGATCTCTCCAGGGCAGCATCTCCTCTCCTAAAGGCATAGAAGCTAGACCATATTTTATTGTTTCTTCTATCTTTATTCTTCATCAATGCAGGCCTTTGTCAAATATTGCTTCTACATCTCTTTGCAACTTTTCCCCACTCGTATATTGGTGTGAAGAGCTGCTCAGTAAACCAGATTTAGCAGTCAGTTTATGTCTGGAAAAATAAAAAGTAGAAATGCCTCCCCCTTTTAGAATCTCTTCTACTTCAAGTGTGTGTAAAATGCTTAGACTGACAAACTCTTTACATATCCCCTAGGTGGCAGGGTGAAATGTAATGTCTTAATAGCAAAAGCTATGTGAAAATCTTAACCTGAAAAAAGCTCAGCTCAAAGAGGGTTTTCTTCTTGAGGCAAAACTCAGCCCAGTGTTTTCAGGAGGATTTGCTCAGGTCCAAAGCTCTTTGGCTTTGCCTGGAGATCAGACAGTGTGTCATTCATGTTACCTACCTGAACTTTGTATTTTTCACTGATTAGTATTCATCAAGTCTGCTGACTGGAAAGAAGTGTAATACCACTTAACTTTTTACCTGGGACAATCTCAAAATTAGTTTCTAGGAGGCTTTTTGTTGTCTTCAGAAGCTATGAATCTGAACCAAACTTATTAACCCTTCTAAAAGATATGTTCCACCTAAACCCTAAAGCATTTTGAACTGTTTCTCAGTTCAAGAAAAAACTTCAAGATATGCTTTTTAAAACTTGAAAAATTTCTAGCATGATGCTTTATTTTTTTAAACAAAATTTTCCTGTTCTCATCCTAGCTTTCCATCTTTCTCAAACAATAGTGAGCGCTATGCAAGACTGGAAGAAACGCAGCTAAAGTTCAGTGAGAATATCTCTAGTTCCCTTTTTTATTTTTTCTCATTTTTTACTTGGAAATCTGTAACAATATTACCCTTTTTCTGGCCTGACTTGATTTTAGAGTAATGTAAAGAGCAAATTTCCTATCAGCAACTTTTCCAAGAATTGGAATCTTGTCGGTAGAAACCATTCTACTAAATTTCTCAGTTTCTTCCCAAAAGTGAATGTTTTTATGCTACAAAGAAAAGAATTTGAAAACGAATCTGGAAAAATTACTATTTAACCATACCATTTCTTATAGGCATAAATACCAGATGTGGAGTAGGAAATTTCTCTTACCTTTGGGAGTCCTGGCTGTATACATGCAGATTAACCTGGTGGTGGTACCTATAATTCATCATTAAATAGTTCTGTGGTCTCACTGAAGTTTTATGGTTTCATGAAGTACCTAGTTAAGTCTCTCATTGTTTCGAGCATTTTTAAAAATGTAAATCTTCGCCTCTCTATATACATATAAGAAAAACTTGGAAGACAAAAGAGTGTAGAATTCAGAAATGACTGTTTCTGAGCCAAAAGAGCAGCTATTGAGAACTACAGGATGACAGTTTCATAAATTAATATTGTGGTAGGAATACCATTATCTAAAGAACTTCAGAATTTTATTTCCTTTTTTCTTTATTGGTGAAGATAAAAAAAAAGATTATCTCCTACTGAAATTGTACTACTCTTAGTTCATTTCTTTATATAAGGAGATTTAACTAAAACTTGTGCCTTTGATTTTGGAAGGCAGCTGAGAGGTAAAGTATGGCCTTTATAGACTTATCATGGAGCAGGTACTACTGTGTAGAATGACCTGAAGAAGGAATTTTATATGATGCCTTGAAATGTAAGGGGAAGGGAAATAATGCTGAAAGTCACTTAAATGTTTATCAGAGTAGATTTGTGCAAGGGTGGTGCCTGTGGGAAATTTGGCTGGCGAATGGAGCTGCTCCAAATCTGAACAAACATACGGCTGCATTTCATGTCATGTTTGGTACACCTGCAGTTACAGCAACCAGGAAAGGAACAAGAAAATGCTCTTTCCATCCATTTTCTTCCACTCTGCCAATCCTTAAGATGGCCATTATAGCTATGGGTACAGCTTTTTTTGGTGAGTCTGATATGTGCAGTGCTCTACTTTACACCTTAAATGTTGCATTTTTATCTTATTGGTTATCTTCCTTGGGATGAAAAGAAATATTTCTTCTCCATAAATAAGAAATTTGACAAATTTTAAATTTTTGAATTCACCACTAGATTAAATACTTAAAAGGTATGTGCTGTATTGTGGTTGTTACCCTTACTCAGCACTTTTCGTGTGCCCTTTCTTTTAAGTGCAGGAAAGAGCCCGGTGACTCCTGCAGGTTCAGGGTGTTGTCAGTGCAGATCAGTGTCACCCTGGTAATGGTGTATCTGACTGAGCAGAGAAGACATGGTCAGTGTGACACAATTGAGAGTGTCAAAGATTTCATATGTGCTACTTTTCAGAATCTATTTGCTGGCTCTTTGGTTGTTTCTTCTGACCCACTGCATGAGTCTTATTTGATGTCTCTTGTAATCATTAGTGAAAAGTCATGAACCACTTTGCTTCCTGGATGGAGGATCTGCAAGAAAAAAGCCTTTATTTCAGTCCTTATGGTGTATAAAATTACTAAATCCAAGTTTGCTGCACAAGAGTAAGGGACATGAAGAAAGAGCAACTTAAAAAACCCCAAACCAATACCTCAGCGTTTTTAAGAATTTGTGAAGTCTTGTGTGGCAAGTTTCACACACACAAAGTCTGTATTTTTATGTATGCCAGGTATGTACACAGATGTGCTGGAGAGGTGAAGGTGGCCCAGGTTCCTAGCTAGGTGTTCCATTCCATTCTAAGTCACGCTTAGAGCAAAAATGTATTTGTGTCAATAGGAATTGGGGCAATGCAGCTGTTTGGAGACCCAGGGAAAAGTTTGAAGCTGTGGGCTCCAGTGAGTACAATCAGCACAACACTTTGCTGTGGCAATAGGTCCTAAACAAAATAAAAAAACACTACTTCCAGGGTAGTTTTCCCCAAAACCAGAAGTAATGGATTGTGACTTGCCTGATAGTTTTCAGGGGCTCCAAAGCCCTATTACAATCTGTTGGTTAAAAGAAATATGCTTTATAGAATTCCACTAAGAAAAAAGTCTGCTGTTGTGAAAATGTAATTTCGTGTTGGTTTATATATATTATAGAGTACTGGAAATTTAATATGTAATTCATCATATGCAATTGATGCAATATTGTGCTGCTATTCCATGCAGCTAGGGGCAGCTGGTGTTCCTTAGATAAGCTTTGTGTGAGCAAAGTAGATGATTTTAACAGAATCTGCTGGATGAATCATTGTTAAGAGATTAGAA
This sequence comes from Luscinia megarhynchos, assembly GCA_034336665.1. Classification (NCBI taxonomy): domain Eukaryota; kingdom Metazoa; phylum Chordata; class Aves; order Passeriformes; family Muscicapidae; genus Luscinia; species Luscinia megarhynchos. The sequence continues at coordinate 36,754,061 of CM067566.1, read as the reverse complement.
GCCCAAAAAATTGAAGGAAGAAGCCTCTAGGAAAATGATTGGCAGTTTCTAGATAAAAGAATTATAGTAACCATGTCGTCCATAAACTTGGTGTCTGGCTAATTATTCATAATATTACACTCCAAGAGGAAAAAGGAAAGGGAAATAACACAAGCTATTACAGTAAATGTTAGGACTTACTGGAGGGAACATTCTGTTTCCATCTTACCATATTGGCTGTAGACTTTCTCTGTGTGGAAGTCTTGCTACCACTCCACAGAGGTGAGCTCTATCAATGAAGCTGCTAATTTTTTACCATAAGATGAATGAACAAGACCTTCCTGAATGTTCATCAAAAACTGAAATCAGATCTTAAGGTGGGAGAGCCGTGTCAGCTTATTGTTTTATGCTACCTCAAAATAAGTGGATTAATAAGGTAAACAGTAAAAGACAGGATATGAAGTTTTGTTCTGGAGAAATAATAAGAAAAATCAATATTTCTTTGGCAAAGATCTCTGAAAGCAGCCTGTTGTGCCTGGGTTTTACAAGGTACAGAGAACCTGATATAATTTTGTAAGTGCAATAATATCCACAGCCTCAGGACTGAGCTGAAAGAATTAATGCCAACTGTAATTGGTTTTCCTGCTTCTCACAATTTGTATCAGATTTAAATTCTCTTGGAGTCTACTTCTTCATTTGGTTTTTAGGTTAATAGACACAAAATGAGTGTAGTGTCTGCCTACTTCTTACTTTTATGAACATTAGCTAAATATCAATGCTATCATAATAATGGTCCAAACTATTCCTGTTAGGAAACATATATAATTGTAACTCCAGGAGCAAGGAAATCACATTTAAAACTGAATAAACTGCTATTTCACTGAAATGTCAAATGTAACTTATTTGTGCAAAAAAAATTAGAATTTCATCATGGTTCTGAATTGACCAAACTTTTAACCTCTTTGCTAGGAGGCAGTTACTGAAGATAGTGTTAAAATGCTAAGGTAAATTTGACCTAAGCTTTTTCTCATGTCACCTTTTTGCTCATATGTTTTACAGCCAATATTACTGCAGCTGCCTCTTCTCATTGAGTGCAGGTGACTTAAAGGAAAACAAAGTTCTGGGGGAATTCCCCCTTGAGACACATTCTATTCAATCCAAGCCTGGAGAAATTAGAAATGGCAAGTGAAAATGCAAAAAAACCCAGTGTAGGTGAAGACTGGGTAATTGCAGTGTACACGAAGAAGCAAGTACTCACAGACTTGGTTACTGACTGTCACAAAAAGACAAAATGCAACTAAATGGCCCAATTTCCAGAAATAAGAGCTCTTTACTGAGTGTAAGCAGTTGCACACACTGAACTAGTTACACAGGCAGAGTTTTGTCTGCAATAGCCATTGGGATACTTACCTTACTGCCTAAAAGGCATTTATCATCATGGTAGAGGTCTACAGTGTGATTTCACGGAAATGAAATAGAAAAATTTCTTGATCAGAATGCATTAATTTTTTTTAAAGTTTTTTTTAAGTTGAAGCAGGAAACTATGATAATAGCACTTATGCTTTTCCTTGCTTATCTTAATTCTATAAATGAGATATCTACATCTATACAATTGCATCTCAGATGTTTTAACTTCTTTTGTATACAAGAAAAATTGTATTGCAGTGAAAGTCTACTGCAGTAAAGATTGTCTTTAGTGATGGGGTTGAGAACAAATGTGGGACATATTTGCCTTTCCCTCTGAATGAACTTCTCTTGCAGTTCTAAAAATTACAACTGTGTGCAGTCCTTTTTTTTTTTCCTCTTTTAATCTTCTGGGAGCTATTGATGCCAATGGAAGATAAAGCTGTGAAAACTAGTGTAGCATCTGAGTCCAGAAATAAGGGGAGTAACAGACTTTAATACTGTAAAATATTTATAGTTAATTCTGCATGCTAGTTACTTTCAAACTTTATACTTGCTCTTCAATGTGCAACAGCAAGCTGAGTTACAATCCACTTAATGATGTTAGAATATGGTAAACAAGCATTATGCTACTATGAATATTTGAGCTAAACTGTGCTCTTGAATTTGGAGTTCTTGCCATTAGAACTGACTGAGCGGGTGTTAAGCAAGTTGCTGCCCCTCCACTACAGCTTTATTTTCACATTAAAATCAAGCTGTCTATTATAATGCCCTGGTGATGGTTTTCACTAGCCAGTTTGGGGACATGGGATGCCAGGCAGTTAGAAGTCAGAATTGGGGAAGGTAGGGAGCTTGCTCAAAGCAGGTCTGTGTGTTCACTGGTGTGACCCTGGAACCCTCAAACTTTGTACCAAACGTTTTCCTAACAATTTTTGAGCCATGTACAAGATATCCAGCAACAAACACACAGAAGGAAAGTTTCTTCACAGTGGAGTTATTTGGAGAAATTTTTTATTTTGGCAATGTTTGGGGCTTCTCTAATGTTCAGCCTGTGGGGAGGCCAACCAAAGGAGCTGCAGGCTGCAGCAACAGCATGGCTATGTTTGGGCAGTGTCTGTGGGGTTTGTTAGGTAAGGCTCAACAAGTGCTTGTGGTGGAGAGAAAGCTTTGGGTCTCAGTCTTTTTGGGGTTGAACAGAGGCTGTAAAATAATGTAATATCATTCTTTTCAAACTAGTCATTTTTGGAGGAAAAAATAGTAAAGAGAAACCAGGGAAGTCAAATACAGTTTATGCTCTAGAGAAATAGGATTGATTTTTATCTCCATCATAACCATGTTTAATTTTACTGGATTTGTCTTAAGTGAGGTTCGTCAAACTTTCTCTCTAGATACTGCATGGAAAGAAGTGTGTGTTTCTTCAAAAGTCTTTCTGACATGCACTTTCTTGTTTGTGATTTAATAAGGTTTTGAATGTAATGTTCTTGTTTCAGATGGGATTTCTTTTCTCTTTTGTGTTGTGGCCATGTGATCTCAGCTGGAGCCTGAGATGTGGCTATGACTGACAGCATCCCTTAAGCAAGGGACAGTGAGTGGGAAAAAACTGATTACCTTCACATTATTGTGTGATAATTGAAGCTGTAATCTAATTAACCTTCATTTCCATCATGTGGTTCTTCTGAGAAAACCATTTCTTAGTGGCAATTCCTTACTTAAGCAAAATTGCAAGGCAGTGGATTAATAATGGACTAGGACTTACCTGAATGGTTTTGAATATCCTTATCTGTAGCACTGTCACGTGCCATCATCTTCTTTACCTCTAGCATTACTGTTTTTATGTATTTGTCATCCTAAATTTACACTGGAATTATGTTATTTGACTTGGAAATACAAAGCTATTAAGTCCTCTAAAATTTTATTTGCTTAGGAAGAGAGGTTTTTTAATGCCTAAAAGAAAAAGGAAGCATGAGGAATTTAGGAAACATGCATTTCAAGAAACTGACTTACAACAATGGATCTCAGTAATGGGATTGTAGTGAAGTTTGTCTTGCCATACCTTTTCTATTACACTTAACAGGATTCAAAATGATGTGAAGTTTCCCTTACTGAGGGCACTTCTGTCTTCCTCTCTTTTTCCCCCCAATATTTTCTCAAGGATTTGAAGAGGCAGAGAGGGATTAATCTTTAATGACACCCTTTATTGAGACTGCAGCATGCTGCTTTCTAATTTAGGTGGCATTAGGTTGCCAGAATCTTTCCTAGCTAAATTCTGAAATGCCAGCTTTAGATTTTGTGTCAGCAGTCAGGAAAATGACTCAGAGGAACTCAACACCATGGATACTCAGCTTGGCAGAATTCAACACTGGGGATTCCAAAGCAGGAAGAAGAGAGTTTGAGGGTGTGTGGTGTTTAGGGGGAAGTAAAAGAAGGAATAGAAAAGTGAACAAAAACATATGAAAATTACAATTGCACATTTTCAAATGATGGATATTTTGGTTTTGGTGGGTTTTTTTTTTTTTTGCTGGGAAAACAAACAGGATAGAGGTCATGAAAAGCATGATGTCTTCTTGTAACTAAGATGATCCTAGGTATATTCTTTTCTGTACAGCAATGTAGATTCAGAAAGGCAAAGTCTGTGACTTGTTTTGATTTTTATAAATTACTATATATGATTATGTAGAAGCAAAAACCCCCCAGAAAACTCTCACAAAGAGTGCTAGTGTTGCTGCTTTTAGTAATGTAAATTCTAAAGAGAAGTACATTGTGGTTTTGTTCTATAGGTAATATTTAAGTGGAAAAATATGTAATTGAAATCATCACACAATGGTACATTTCAACCTACCTGCTAAAGTGAAGAAGAACAGAAGAGTTCAGCTGTGTATAAACTTTATAAAGTGAAATCAATACATAAAATGACAGAGTGATACATTTGAACTCTGGAGTAGGATGATGCTATAGCCTTTTTTCAGTCCAGTAAGGCCAGAAGGAACCTTAAATATTCTACCCTTTCTAACCTGCATTGAGCAAAATTTTTAAACACATGTTTTGTAATAATCCTTCTATTTTAAATCCATAGGGATTTCTGTTAGTTCAGAAAATAAAAAAAGAACACCACAAGCACAAAGTACAGCCCAAATCTGTCCTCAGTGTAGCAGGTGGGGCTGATAGAGCTCAGCTGACTTTGTTTTGCTGTCTGACAAGATAGGCTGCCTCCAGGTAAGCCTGGCAGCCTAGGCTGAATAGGTTCTACTGATCACCCTGAAGTCTTTTTTGTGGCTGATGTGAATACACTGATATAACAGGCCCAGTGTAAACAGTTTGGCTAACAGGCTCAGCACAGCTGAATCTTTGGACTTTATCTCGTGGGACTAAACTTCTCATGATGAAGGTGAAAAAGCATAGGAAAAAAATATTTGTAGGCAAAAGTCTACTTTATAAGAATTATGCAATGCCAACCACTCATGTACAGTTCTAGATATTTTGTTTATTGCATCTTAATTTGTAAGAATCAAGTTCTACTCTATTCTACTAAGGAAAAGAAGTAAATTTCCCTATAAACTAAACTGATGGAACACAGTATCTGATGGACTTTTAATTTTTTTTGTACCATCTCCAAGTTTTTTTTATAAAATGAAGGTATTTTAAACTTGTGTGACATTCTTGTATATTCACGTTTGTAATGTGTCCTTAGTGACTCGTTGCATACAAGGATTTTAAGTTTAAATTAGATTTTAAAAGGAAGCATTTATTAACTGTTTACATGTCTTTAGAACTAGAAGTAGTGTTCGGTATCTGTCACAATGGGAAATTTAAAAATATGTTAGATATCTGATGTGTTTATGCCATTTAATTTTTTCTCTAAACAAGTTTAATACTTGTGGCTGCAGCATGTGACTAATCTTTCTTTGCTTCTTGCCTCTGTCAGGGAGATCTGCTGTAATCAAAACACAAAGCAAAGAAAAACTAGAAAAATCTCTTAAAGGATTTTTAAAATTTGAACACATAGGAGGAATGTGCTGTTTAACTTCTATCATTAGCAAAAGTCTAAATTGTTGCCAAACTTGTAGCTTTAGATGCTCAAATTTATATCTGCATTCTAGTAAATCAGCATTATGGGCTTGTCTTCCATTGGTCCTTAGCAGTACTAAGATATTTCTAAAAGACCATGTCAGCCTGTTGAGTTCATTCAGCACCTGCTGTTTTGCTATGGGAAACCAGAGTAATAGCCAAAGTATTCTTTCAGATCTGGGAGTATAATGGCTCTTTACAAATGCTGGTGTAGTATAAACTTGAATTACACAAAAAGAACAGGAAGAATCTGACTAGTGCCAGGAAATACGTTTAAACTTTTTCAGTTGTAGCCTGTTTCTTATGACATGGTGAGACCTATCAGCAGAAGATCATTGGTAACTCATCAGTATTCATTGCTCGGGGCAATAACATGCTTTTGATTTCCTGATTTTAGCATTTTGATTTTCATTGCAACCTTAGTGCACATTTCTAGGAGCAAACAAAGATTTGCATGGTTGTAGTGTTGTGCATGAGCTGACTTCCCTACATCTGCTGCAAATGGGATTCCTTTTTTAGCAGTGATATTTTCTTATTGTGAAGCTGACAATAAAAAATCAAATTCCTGCTAATTATGCCAGAAGTTTTAATAAGTAAGTTATTTATAGTTTCACACTGAAAGTCTGCTTCCTCAGTGATATAAATCAGCTTTTTAGCTGAGAATGTGTGTTCTCATGTGACAAAGCAATTTATTCAAATCTACCCTTAAAAGAATTTTGTTCCTGTGACAGCCTAGCAGGGCAGAAGGCCTTTGTATTGATAAAAGCTTTGACATTGGATTTGAAATGTTTCTCTACTCTGTTTTGCAAGGCTATTAAAAAAAGTTTGCCCGATATTTAGTGGTTGTAGGAATGGCTTTCAAAACAAACCAGTTGAAGCAGATCTGGGAGGATGGTGAGGGAAAGAGGAGAACTATTCCAAGATTTTATATCAAAAATTAAGTGCTTAAATTATCAAGAATGACAATGTGCAATGTGACTTTGTTAGTGGAGTTTCTGAGTACTGCTCTGAGGGTACTTATCAAGGCCTTTTGGGTGCTGGAACTGACTTTCTGCCAAGCCTTAGCAATGTAGATGTCTTTTTCTTAGTTTGGTCGGAGGAGCAATCCCATGTTTGACAAAAGGTAACAGGCAAAAATTGCTCATTTCATGCCTGCCCTGGCTCTGGTAGGCTAAAAAAACTGGTCTGTTTAGATCTAGAAGTAGTGCAACCCATCATGAGATGATGGGACATTGGTAGGAATGCTAATCTTATTGAGACCTGGTATTTGAGAGAGCCCAAGAAATGCCAAAGGCACCTCTCTTCTATATACTGCTACACTGCAATAGTGCAAGAGAGAGAAGATAACCTCCTTCTCACTTGCATATGAGCAGGAACACCATTTAGTCACAGGAAGGAAAGCTCTATACACTATTCCAGGCAGACAATTGCTTCAGTGTTCTTGTTCAAGCTGCAGTCAGTTGCTTATGGTTGTGGGGAAAAGGTTATGCTCATAGCAGTGCCTGAGTAGAAGTTATTTTTGGGACAGGAGAGAGATCAGAAATTACCTTCATTCCTTGGTAGAAATTTCATAAAATATTTATTAAAATTGTCTCAACAACTTATAAGGTCATGATCATTTTGGGTGAAATGAACACTCTCTTTTCCAAAATGACACACTAGAATAAGGGCAGAAATTGGAATTGAGATTCCTTGCCCAAGCAGCTGGCCAAAGGCTATCCCAGGAAAGCTGGATCCAAGCATAACTTCTAGTGCAAGGAAAAAATTTAAATTCTTCCTTAAAAATAGTAAATGCATCATATGAGGTAAGCTATTTCAGTGTTTAATAATTTTTCTCCGTGAGCTTGGAAAGTTTGCATTTCCTGCAGTTTAACTCAGTAAACTCCAGCTCCAGCTCGCAATTACTATTTTTTGTATCCTTGTCAGCAAATGCTAAATACATCACATACCCTCAGTAACAGATCTTTTTCTTTACATAATTCTGTGTCAAGGGATAATCAGTGCACAGCCTTCTCTCGGACAGTGGAAAAAGGACCTGGGTTAAAAAAAGCTTTTTCTGAGTGGTGATTATGATTTACAAGGCCGTACTTCTGTTATCTTGGAGAAACATTTATTTGCCTAACATTTATCTATCCAACTTGGCAAGTGCTGATATGAAACTGGCCCTCTTTTGTGCATTTTGTATAACTTCCAAAAAAGATTTTCCCCTCATTTGAGTGTGGTATGATTTGGGATATTTTATATTTTTAAAGAGTGAACAAAATTCTCCACATCATTATCTGTATTAATGAGAATGATCTGCTATGCTTTTAAAATCATTGCTAAAAATATTTTGAGAGCAGCTCAAGACTCCAACTCAGTGTCCTTATTACTTCATTATTTTCCATGGTCTTGTCAGTGTGGTAATTGTCTCTATATATATATGGATACGAGAAAACTTTGACAGGCTTGGTTAAAAGAACACTGGAAAACATTATCAAATTAAATGAAACCATACAGAAGAGATTTGAACAATCTAGCAATTTGCTCTTTAGTGGGAGCTCGTGGTTGGGAGTAACTGGTAACAGTAAAACTTGTATTATTGCAATTGCAACTAGCAGTATTTATTTGAAAATTATAGTGAGTATTCTAAAAGCATGATATTAAACTATTGCTCTCCTACTTTTCTTAACAGCGTGAAATATTGATTGAGCCAAACTCAGCATTAGAAGCATACAGTCAAACAAAAATATACTCAACTTAAGAAACAAAGTCAAGCTATGTCAAAGATGACATCTGCTCCTGTTTTGACTTTGTACTACAGCACATTTTTTATTTCCTTCATTCTTGGGAGAAAAGAGACAGTGACTAATATACTGCTTCTGTAGGGCACAAGATATCTTTTTAAATCTAAGCAGATGAATAATCTTACTGACATCAGTGGGCCTATTTGATAGCTGAAAAGAAATTGAGTTTAATTTTATAATTTTTTTTCCTATAAAATATGTTGTATCATTTTTATAGTTCTTATCCTTAAATCAGAGTAATTTTTCTCAGATAAGTATTTAAGATCAATCACTAAGGGAAAACTGAACAAAATTTGAAATTAAATTGTCTAAAAATGTCTTATGATGCAAAGTTTCAGATGTTCCCAGTGAGATCTTGGAGGTGCATTTGCCTGAAATTTGACATTATTAAAGCTGTTAATGCTTTACAGGTATATGTTTATATGCTTAGTACATCAAGATGATTTTGATAATATGTTTTACCTGCTGAAAGGAACTTCAGGTGGTGATTTGTGTGCAAATTTTTCTTTTATTTGTATTTGTTTATCTCCTCCTAGGCCTCAGGTAACACTTGGACAATAGTATCACCTTTATTTCATCATGGTGGGTTAGCTTTCAGCTCAAATTCCAGGTATCCTTGGAGGTGTATTTGGGGGAGACTGGGCTTCAGTGGCTGAGTGCTTGCTTCTTTACACAGGTTGTCACAGTGGGAGTCAGGCAACTGTGGTCTTCAAGTGCTCACACCCTCTTAGGCAAGGAGGAAGCCTTAAGCCACCATGCTTGACAATTAGATCCAGTTCTGGTGCATAAATGACATCTGCTGGGCAGCTCTACAGACCTGGTGTTTATGTATCCATGCTCTATTGGTTGATACACTGTGAGAAAATTCTCTTTATACTTCTGTTTGCTTTTACTTATATTTCCAAAGATAAAGTGAAATGTAGTAATTTGTACTAGATGGACTACAAGGATAGATAAAGGAGTAATTTTCCATTTGTAGCAGATCAAATAAGGCTTTTACATCAATCAAAACATCTTGCAGCTGAATGTTATAATCATATCTGACACTGGGAAAAAAAATTGAGCTTACCAAAAGACCTTGTCAGGCTGTCTTCATGAAATATAATTTTTAGTTTCTCTCAGTTGTTGAATAGTTTCAAATTCGCAAAAACCTCATGGCTACATCAAGCATACTGCACATTGAAAAGATAATGAAATCATTGCTATAATGCAATAGGCTGCTGCTATTCCATTGAGATCAATAAGGAATTTGGTCGATGTGCAGTTAGAGCGTAGGGAGGGATATTTTGACAATCATGTCTTGCAAACTTAGTAAAATGTTTCTCTGAGGTTATTTAGACAAAAATTTCTGGTAGCATAGTCACATATTTGGCAATGCAGTATTCTGATTGTTGGTTTTGTTGTTTTATTTTGGGTTGATTTTTATTTTTGTGGGGTTTTTTTCCTTTCAAAAATTAGAAATAACACTTGACTGCTCATACTTGCGGATTTCTCATTTTAAAATTTTGACTGTGACTATTGAATGTATGCCTGCTTGGTTTTTCTTGGGTTTATAGCATTATGGTTTCTTACTTAATATCTGTTTTTCCTGCTGACACGCTTTCATGGTACATTCATGACAAATGGCTTGCAAAGTTATCAAAACTCTGTTGTGGATGTCTTTCATGGCAGAAAACAAGTCTGTTTCCTGTGTGACTATGTATTTTATAAAAATATATTAATTATTGAACTCCTGCTCCTTGCACAGTGAGCTGATAGTTTGCAAGTGACAGGTCTGAATGGTTTGCAAACAGAAAAAGCATTTTAAGTAAGTGAATAATGATTCATAGTACCTTTCATGTCAGTAGGAGTCTTTTCATAGAATACTGTAATCTTTGGATCCAGCCTATATAGCCCATTTAATGCATTTAAAATATTGTAAGGGCATAATTAAATCTTGCCATATTCCTGTGTTCCCTGACAATATCTCCCTTTAAAGTCGTAATATCCAATTATCTGAAGTAGGTTCAAGTAGCAGAGGATCTTGATGTACTGTTCAAAGTGCTTTTTGTTCTATGGGAACAGTGGGCCAATCATGTCAAAACCTTTTATCATTAGCAGTTGTAAGTTCTTTCTAAAACTGTTTCAGATTTAGTGATCTAAATGATGGATTTGTCATCTTAAGCGTCTCCCTGTTGACTGACGTTTTCTCTCTCCCAACCAAAAATTCGGGGGAGTAAGGGAGGAGGAGTGAGTATTCAGAAGAAAACTATTACAGGATTTTCTCTTTTTACTTTAACTGATGTAAAATATGCTACAGCCAATGTCACTTCTTATGCTATGGCAGGCCTGCAGTTCCTAAAGGTGACAAAAGCAGAGTGATACTGGTGCGAAACAAGGCAGGATAGAGTCTATACTGGATGGGAAAGGACAGGACAGAGCAGGGTGGGATGCTGTGGTTTGTGATTGCATCATTTTGATTGAAAATGGTGGGCTTTTCCTTGAGAGTTTTGTGCAATAACAGGGAAAAGAAACACCTTTAGGATTAGAAAATAGAAATATTTGTGCAAAGACCAAGAGTTCAATGAGCCTAATATGAGGCTAGCTCGCCTTTAAAATAGGTTTGAGTCTGGTGTTTTCTTTTTATACAGCTGAGTAGGCTTTTTTGAAATACCAGGCTACTCTTTGGAGGTTGCCTTTTATTTTAAGGAACTTTTCTCTACAAAATATTTTCTTAGGGCCATAGGGGAATCCTATGGAGTCCTATTTCTTGCCAGTATAGCCTAAGTAATTTCTGCTGTGCTTTGTGGAGTTCCTTTGTATTTTTCAAGAACACATCAGAAGACAAATCCCAAGTTAGTCCCAGAGTGTTTATGTCATTGACCAGGTGTGTAAAGGTAGTTCCAGTGTAAGCAGCTGTTTAGGGAATTGTAGAAAAAAATGTACAAAAAGATTAACATAAGCATAACGTTTTAAAATCAGCTGGTACACAGTTGTCAAGTTCTTGATATGGCAAATTATTTGGAGATGACTGAAAATAAGAGTGTAGAGTCTGAATTGAATAGAAACAGCAATTATTTACAAGAACTAAAAAAAACCCCCCGCAGTTGTGAAAGTCTTGCCAGGCGTCAGTTCCATGGATCTGCTAATGAATTATTAAACTGAACTGTGGCACCAAAAACAGATTTTTTTTTTAAGAGAGTGAGAAAATGACATCTCTTAAATGATCTGAAATAAACGTGATGGTAATTGACTTTGAAAGTGTTATGAGGATATTTTGAAGATACCATCTGATCTGTACATTTCTGCATCAACTGCATGGTTTAAAGTAAACATAGAGGTTCCTAATTACGTCTTTGTGCAGCTGTCAGGCTACTTTTATCTTTGTTTAGAGTTATGCTTTTGGTGTGTGATAGAACACCATTTATTAGAGGTATAGACCTAGAGTGAAGGAAATGCACCAAATTATCTGAAAATAATTAGGTAGGTGCTAAGTGGCAGTTTTCTCAGAACTAGAACTGAACAAAGGACTCACAGTGAAAATGTTTTCCTAAATGTTATTCCCCATTCCCTTCCCCCAAAGAAAAACAAACCCAAAAGTAAAAGATTAGGGAAATTTTCTTATTCTGGAGAATTAAATACTATAGTTCCATATTATTTCTTTTAGAAAACCCAGCAGGGCACTTTAAGCATTCAAGTATCTGAGAACCAAAACATAGGCACACATTCTCACACTGTGTATGCTATCCCTGTTGCCTCTATGAAGACTTACACCACCAAGATACCAGTGTCTGAAATAACATTGCTGTACACAAATACATCACTTTTGTTTCTCCTAACCATAATATGAATTTATTTGCTGTAACCTTGAAGTAATAAAATGAAATATAGTCTAGTGCAAATTTTGAGTAAGAGAAAAATAATATAGATAAAGTTTCTCGAAGAGACTCTAGTTGTATCATCAATGGGAACAAAATGAACAGGCTAGTTCCATAGAGAAAAGAATGCCTGAGGCCCCCAGTGAGGTAGCTGGAGATCAGAGAGGATCCTTATCTTCACATAAAAGTCTCTGAGTGAGAGCAGGCAGATAGAAGGGCAAGTGAAGACCACCTGAGGGAGAGAGAATAATTACATGGATGTCAAGTTATGATTCTTCTCCTTTAAAATGATGGAAGTTACTAATTTATGGGGATAAAAAGTGTGAGAAAATTTGCAAGCAGTCCTGATAACTCTTACTTAATGGGGAAATAAAACTGCTTGTTTTTGGAGAGTCTTGAGTTACTGGGTCACTTGAATTGTAATTTTTACCTGACTGTTCACCTGTGATTCTATGAACAATGGTTGGAATTGCTTTGAATGTGGAATTCAGTAAAAGATATAATCATAATTCCATGAATCCTCTGCTAGAATGTTCTAGGTTACAATGTAAAGATATGCCCAAAGGGATGTATTCTGTCACCATCTGCTGAAACCAAATGGGGCAGTGATTCTTATCTCTGTGGGAGATATCCTCTGCTAATGGGCCGTCTGTTAAAACCAGATGGAGCAGTGTTCTTTATCTTTCCCATGACCCACTCTTCCTCCAGGAATATATCTTCTGCTAATGGGCCATTGAGTTCCATTACATGACTGATAAAATTACATCATCCCATTGTGAGATGCTCCACCAGGAGGAGGAGCCAAACATTTCCTACCTAGATAAAAACTGAGATTTGGAACATCAAAGCAGGCCTTACCCACTGGTTTCCAGAGGACAGACCTTTCTACTTTCAACAAGATCACTACATCTGCCACCATGCTAACTAGAGGGATGTCAGGTTGTATTCTGACTCTGTCAGTGTCTTTTTGCTTTTGTACTACTGCATGTATTTTATTTCCCCCTTTATTTCCTATTAAATTGTACTTCTGACTTGGAGTCTCTCCCTGGTTTTGATTTCAAAACCATTACACAGAAGAAGCCCTATACAGTTATTTAGAAATTAAAGTACAGAATCCTAGGCTTGTCATGGATGGGAGTGCAAATATACAGCTTCTTCCATAACTATGATATTAAAACTCAAGTAACACAATGCTCACAAGGAGTTTGTTCATTCTGAATCTTTTAGAGAGGCCACAAAGAGTATTAGTGCACCAGAATTTAGGTTTAAAGTGAATGGAAAAGTTTAACTTCTGGCTAATATTTAACTAGCTAGAGCTTGATCTTCTTTCACAATGCATCTTAGATATGAGAATTTCAGCTGAAGTGAAAGCATTACAGTTTCTTAGAGTTTTCTAATTTTTTTTGGCTGAAAGAATTGTTTTATCTTTCTCAGAAAAAAAAAATCCACTTTCAGTTTAAAAGCCTGCATCCTTTTTCAGGGATGAAAGCCTGCACTGAGACAGCAAGAAAGGTCAGGCCTTGCTCTATGCTTTCTCTTTGTAGTGTTTAGTTTTCCAATTGCTCTTGGTAAGTCTGATTTTTTTTAGCTGAAAAATATTATTTAATAGGGAAATATGAAATTTTACATACCATTGAAAATATTTTATTTTTAAGATTGCTACCGAAATTGTCAGACCAGCTGCTGAGTTTATAATTCCTTTGATTCCATTAGACCTTCTTGATAGCATAGCATATTATTAACAGCATATTATACAATAAATTTCTTGTGCTGCAAATTAATCTGTGGGGGTTGCAGGTATCAAACTGTGTAGGAGTTTATAGAATTGAGGACTAAGGATACTGTGTTTTATATATACTAGTTCTGGCTTCCCAGCTATTGGGTTTTCAAATATATCTATTTTAGTGTGTGGTGTTCATAACATTTGCTTTTTAAACCGCTATTACTCTGTAATCTACTATCTCTATTATAATACTTCCATTTTTCTACAAATAGCTGCATCCAGTGGTTAAAACAGCAGATACAATGCTTGAACTAGAAATTTTTTTTCTGCCTTAAAAGTGAAGATGAAAACAACTGGCTTCAGGTTCTATCTAGTTGCTTAGATTTGTTCTATAAATGACAATAATTAAGTCCTTTGGAATACTCTTTATCCCACACAAGCTTTAATTTCCTGAAGAAGACTTTTCTCTATTATAACTTTTATTTTGTATTCTTCAGTGAGTTTTCCAGATAATCCAAGAGATAGAACAAGGAAATGGTGAAGGTCATTTTTCTTCTTCAATAAAAGTAAATTAATAGAAATATCTGATAGAAAAAGTACAGATATGTGTAGCAGAATATATCAAAGATGCACCAGGTGAGAAATGTCTATAATTCATCAGGAAATGTTATGACAGAATTTACAGATACCCGTTTTAGTTGCACTGATAGATCCATAGGTAAACTTTGATGACAAGTTTCCATGTACTGGCATAAAGGAGCCAGGATTTGTAGACTTCTTGCCTGGAATGTGTGACAGTACTGAAACCCATAAAGAGAATAAAACCTCTCCCAAGTGGTTTCCTGCATGTCCCTGTTCCTTCACATATCATATTGTTTAAATTATACAATTTGGAACAGATTTTCTGAAACTGAATGTTTGCATTTCAGTTAGAATCATGCCTGAGGTAGCTTAGAGGATTCCCCTACAAACATCTTCTTGCTTGTCTTTCGCTGCATTTGTTCAGATTAGGAAAGAGTTACACTCATTTTAGTCTCTTACAGATTTTTTTTTGAGGTAGTAAAATCTCAAAATACTTGAGTATTTAAAATGCTGCTTAGCTGCTGAGAAGGTTTGGATTCATTGCAGGGCAGACTTGGTCTGTCTTCTAAAAGCTACAGAAGAGGTGTCAGATGGTACAAAGCAAAGTGCTTCACTGATTTCCATAGGACTTTCATCACTAACTCCTGTATTTCCTACCTCCTGTCTCAGGTACTAAAAAGTATTAAAAAAACTTTGAAAGAACTCAACATGTTTGTTCTGCAAACCCTCACTCCCCAACTCCCAGCCTCTGTACTTACTGCAATAGAATTAAATCCAAACTCCTTTTTAAGGAGGGTCATCTAAGTTCTTCAGTACAAGGTAATAAAATCCTTTCTAGAATTGTTCCAATATAATTAATGTGAAACTTCTTCCTAAGTAATTTAGCTCCATTCTACTTGTACAGAGATGGAGTTATAGGCTGATAACCGTGGAGATTCAAAAGAAGAATTTTTCTTGGAGTAGATGAAGACCTTAACTATAACCATGTAAAAAAAATTTAAATTTCTTAAATTATCTTTGTGATTTGGTGGTAGATGTCAGAAGTCCAGTAGAAACTGCAGTAAGCAATTTTCTTCAAGTCATACAACATATATGGAAATTTTCCCCTCTGATTTTAAAATGAATTTTTAACTGGTCTCTGAGAGTTGTTTTAGAGGGATGAAAGCATGGGTATTGGTCCAAGTTTTCAGCTTAGTAAGTCTACACTGCACTGGTTATATATGTTTGCTTTTGTTGTGTTAGTCCTGCTAGTCATTGCAGGCAGGACTTTCCCTGGCATAATTTTCCTCTGACACCCATGGATTAACAAATAAGAATGAGCAAGCACGTCTGATCTTCAGGCAGATAATCAGTCCTGCTGTGAAATAGCTGGACTGTCCAGGTGTTACTGTGTGGGCTACAATGTTCCTCTGGGTACAGCTAAATTACACCATGGGTGACTGGAAATTGTCATGAGAAATGAAATGAAATGTCCCTCTGGCACAAGTACATTTGGAAGATGATCTGGAGAGAAGCTATGGCATAGAGAATTATATTTTGGATGATGCTTTTTGAGACAAAATTGTTCTGAAGGCTCTAAGTTCTATTGTTTTGGTTGTGCATTGGAAACATTCCTCTCAGTGTTGCTGTCCTTCCCTGGATCACAAAGCTTTCAAAAGGCAGAAGAAACTGGGTAGTTTCTTAATGACACTTATGAGGTTGCTGTATGTTGTGTACATATAGACAGTATACACTTTTTGTTGTAAATTCTTTTTATCAGTGAATTCTTGCATGAATTTTCAATACCATGGCACTTTCTACCTTTGCTGTTTCTCATCACAGTATGTAGTTGTGGAAGATTGGTAAGACAAAAGTTTTCTGGGCTCACTTTTAGCTTTCCTGTGCTTCCAGTTGCAATTCTATGTATAGTATGTTTTTTTTTACCTCTGCTGTGATACAAAAACATCCAAGACTACTTTTTTTGGTGGAAGAGGTGTATTGTCAACTACAACTGCAGTACCAAAGAACTACCAAATGAGAGAGGATTTTGGGGCAGTTCACAGATTGTAATTACTAAAAATAAAATGAGTCATGCAGGTTTCTCATTTTTCACCTTCAGTATTGATGTATCCAGGATCATTTTCCCCTGAATAGATTGTAGAAAAAGAATTATTAGTCTGACTTCCTTACAGGATACACAGAAGATGCATTCTCCCTTGTGTGTCCTCGGTAATGTTACGTGCACAAAAATGTCCAATATTAACTTTAGAATAGCCAGGGACAGAAAATCAATGGTTTGTTTAGGAAACCATCCTAAAAGTCGTTGCTCTAAAAATATCTGGATTAGTTGGTCTAATAGTATTTCTTTTTTTCTATAGTGTTGTAGAGTTCACTGTCCAAGTTTCCTTCCACTTTTTATATACTTTTTCTTTAAGTAGCTTTTTGATTGTTTGTTTTTCTAGTATCTCTTCCTAATGTTCTGTAATGCCTGCTTTCTGGTGGTAGAATTGTTCCTTATGGATCACTTATGAACAGTTTCTTATGAATTTTAACACTGTGAGCTACATTAGTCTGCTACTGATTACACTGCCAGTGTTGCCTCACCACTCTGATTTGATTCTCTTGGTTGTGCACACACAGACTACAGTAGTCTTCTTATGGTGCAAAGATGAGTCAAGTCTTTTTCTCATTGTCTGACGAAGATATTGGGGTCTCCTTTACAAGTGGTCTGCTTGGCTTTATTTTTAAGAAAGTATTTAGCTATTACCACACAGTCATTCATGAGCTTAAACATCTGCAGTATCTGGGCATTAGCTTTGCTTCTCTCTCTTCTGAAGAATAAAGATCTGTAGTACTAGAAATACCATTCTCTTCCCCTTCCCCCTCTCTTTAAGTTTGGGTTTAGTTTCTAGCTTTATTCTGTTCCACTTTTAGCAATAAATCTGTTCTTCCAGATTCTCCTTGACCCTCAGTATTTTTCATTTATGGTCTTTCTAGTTTCTCCTTGACTAATCATCTTGTATTTTTTTAATAGCTTGGAGAACTTTAACCAAAATGCCATTTTTAATCTCATTTTCTGTTTCCAGCATGCATTTTAGTAATCCTCTTTTCTAATACTACTTGCAATTAATGTATCCCATTAGTGTCCCAGACTATCAATGTGTCATTTGCTCAAAGGATTAATGTCGAAAAATGTATTAGCACTAATACATAGTAAATGAGAGGGATTCATCTTATGCCTCTGACTTCAGCATGCTCACTGAAAACATGAATGCTGCTTTACCTGGAGTCCTAACTAGAATGAGCATAAAACATAAACAAGGGCTGCTTCTTTACAGATGGATTTTCCAAGACATTAATTAAAACCTGTTTTCCAGCAGTTGGCAATATTTTCCTGCAGTCTTTTGAGACTCCTCTTGTAGTTGTGAGCTGTGTGCTTTATGGTGACAGTCTTTGCCAAATAAACCTGCAGAAGTAAAGGTTAATTAATTATTGAAATAGTGCACTGAAGTAGCTTTATAGCTACAGTTTGAGAGGAAAGAAGAGTATAAAAATAGATTTCTGGTGGTCTTGGACATCTTCAGTTCTGACCAGGCCCTGACAGGATTAAAACAAGCCTTCAGCAGGATTATGTTCTGTTGCCTTGGAAAAAAGCTTTCTTGTGGAGAGGTCAGGTACACAAAGTACATCCCAGTGCATGCAGGTTGGAGTCACTTCTTGCTACCTTCTTAGCAACTATATTACAAGATGTCAGAGTAATTTCTCTTTCTTGGTCTAAACTGAAAATATATATACACACACAAGTTCTTAAATGTCTTCTGTAGGTCTAACAGATATTTTGGATGCCAGTAGAAAAACAATAAATTGGCTTAATTTGTACTTGGGAGTATTTTACTTGTGGCCATTGCTGTTTTCCCAAACTACAAGGAGAACATGCTATTGGTGAAATTGCTGTTTATGTGCTGGGCCAGCCAAAGACTGAAGTGTCGCGATTTTCACTACTCAGTGTTTTATATTTATGTTGCACAAACATCTTGTAATGGATATATTCTTTGTTAAGCCTAGGTATTGACAGAATATGTCTTCTGTAAAAGGAGCAGGTCCTACTCCTGATATTGGCTGAACTTGCCAGAGTTTAAGTGGCATTTCACTGTCTACTTTTGGACTCTTGATCAGTACACCTGTGCAGCTTCAGTTTCAGTTTTGATTTTACAGTGGTTTATCAATAAAATTAACTTGAACTGTATAAATTTTGTTAACATAACAGACTTTATTTGTAAAGTATTTGTTTCATTCCTGCATACCATGGTAAAGGAGGATCCACAGGTTGCTCAGTTTTACTTCTTGGGAAGAAGATGGCTCAGAAGAGAATATCACCAAAGTTTATAAATACCTGATGGGAGAAAACAAAGAAAGTTCTTTCAGGCTTCCCTTAGTTTTATCCAGTTAGAGGAAAAAGGACAGTGGGCACTAACTGAAATACCAGAGTTTCATAAGAAAACCCCCTTTTTAAAATTTTTTAAATTTTGAACTATGAAGGTGATCAAACATTGGAGCAAGCTGCCCAGCTGGTGTAGTCTCCACCCTTGGACATATTCAAAACATGACTGTATGCAGTCCTGAGCAGCCTGTTGTGGCTGACCTCGGTTTCAGCAGGCAGTGTTAAAGTAAATGTGAGTCAATGATCTCCAGCTACCCCTTCCAAGCTTGGCATTTCTGTAAATGTTCCTAGGATGTGAAGAGGACATTTGAATTGGATTTTATAACTGATGAAACTTAAAATGAATAAGTAGATTAGAAAGCATTAACAGAAATATTGGGAGTCAGGTTCCTGGTTTTGTAATAACTGAGTTAATTTTCTGATGTCTGAGAGCCCTGATGCATGAGGATGGTTTTGTCTGTTGTTTCTGTTGCCTGCATGATCTCATTTATATGTGAAATAGGAAATAGTGGAAATATGTGTCTGTCTGTAATACTTTTAACATCAATCCTCAAAAACTGACCTAAGTCCAGCGATCATAAGTGGTCCGTTCAATGTCTTTAAGAAGAATAAGTAGCTAACAGTTGATGGTATGGTGAATGTCAGGCAGTTGATACCTATAACATTTTGAAAACAGTTGAAACTGTGATTAGAAAAGAGTTCAGTCAGGGTCTGAATCATGTTTTTGCCTTACAACTTTATTCTTACATATGAGGATTAAGGGTTGGGCAGATAGAAAGTTTCAACCTTAAAACCCATCATTAGAGATGATCTAATCCTTCAAGTCAGTTAAGCCAGCATGAATATCAGACCTGGATGGAAAATGAAAATATGAAAATCAGGTAGTAAATCAGAAAAGTTAGTTTGATTGTTTAAAATAGTTATTGATGTTATTAATTGACGGTTGGATCTCTTCCCAGATGATATTGTTGAAAAAAATTGTAATTTCTTCCTCTCTGATGCAGAGGAAAGAAGATGTACTATCCCATCACTAAATTAAAAAGTACCTGCATTGAGGAAGGAATTGAAAGAGCATTGAAGGGTAGTCATTCTTCCAAAGTTTATACATGTCTTATGTTTTTGTGCTTTCACAGATGTTTGGCTGCAGCAGTACTTTGCAGAATGTGACAGCATGGGAATAAATGTTTCCATTTCTGAGATTCAAAACTGTCAGTTTTCTGTCAGTTCTCAAGCTTGATGCTTTGTCTTGTTTGCAAATGTTGGTTTCACAGTTCTGAAATAAATTTGAAATGGTTAAGAGCCTTGCTCTTCGGTGAATGCCATGATATATAATTTTTGGGAAACAGATTTGTACCTAAATTAATTGTTTCCAATCTCTTCCAACTCACCAAAATTCACTAGAGTGTGCAACCATGGCATCTGGATCTTCAGAACCAGAATGTGGCACATTGCAGAAGTGCAGAACAGTCTGGATAATGTTGTTGAATATTTTTCTAGATGAGTTCCAAATTTTGCCAGTATTCTAGCTTGTTGTATTAAATAGAATTATTTAGTGTGTTCATTCCTTATCTTGCAAAATGACCTGCTGTATGTACAGACCCACACTCCTTAATAAGAAATATTTTTAAGCCAACCTTAATGTGCAGCTTGATATAGATCTTAAATTGCCACTAATTATCTGACACAAAGATAGAGCTAAATTTATGATGCAAGCTGTTAACTAGGTGTTAAGGCAATGTCATTTCACATAGTTCAATTTGTGTTTTGTTGACATTAGGAAGTAATTGACACAATTTGGAGGTTACTCTTAATGGCCAGTTATTGTCTAGTCTTAACTGATTGCTTGAATATGATTTGATATAATGTTCTGAAACCATACAGTATCCTTAAGTCACTGTGATTGGTATGCAGTTGTTACTTTTGGTTGTTATTTCTACTATTTATTTGTTTAATTAGGCTTTGATTTTTTTTTCTCCGTAGAAATGTGAAACACACTGTTTGCATTTTGGACCTTTGTTGTTTTTTATAATTTTTCCCTGCTTCCATTCAACTGCCTTGTAAAATCTGTTTTGACTATAGACCTTTTACGACTTGCATAGGGCCTAAATTTAACACAAACATGCTGGGTTTCAAAAAATACTAATTGTGATTTTTGGCCTGTTTCTTTCTCTGCACAGCCCTGAGACTGCTTCTTGTACATCACTGCTATGTATATGCTCACAGGACCCTGCTGTCACATTCTGACTATTTCCACAATACTGGTTTTGGTTCTTTTTCTCTCTGCAGATGTAGTTAGGGTTTGGGTCTCGCAATGGAAGTTCTTCCACTTGTTCTGTCGTAATTGAATGCCAGCACATCTTATCCCATTCACTAAATTGCAAAGCTGTTTCAAAGACCTTGCAGGACTTAAAAGCACTGCAATCATTATTCTTCAGTGACAAATTAGAGTTCTTACTGACACCTTTTCAAATGTGTCTGGCAGTACAACCCAGGGGAGACTTCAGTCAGTGGCTTTCCTTTGAACAAGGTTCTCTCATGATTGATTTGAACACATGAGGGAAAAAAGAAAGAAAGGGAATTGTCTAATTTTTTTTTCCTGAGTGCTGGCATACTAACGAAAAAGAGGGATTATTTAGAAAAAAAAAAAAAGGTGAAATATATGTACCTAACTCCAAAAGGGTAATCCTGGAAACCTGAAACTTTATAATTAACTAATCCTGAAAGCACAAAGTCTGAGTAGGAACTTAATTGATAATTTAATGTATTTTTTTATTTGTGAGGAAGCACATTAAACACATAGCTTTACCTTCTTGGAATAGCTCAGACTGGAAAATTTTAATGCATGTCAAAGCTTATATTACTTACAGTCCTTATCAACTTGTGGTTGCTTGTAATTGATTCCTTTTAACTTTTAGATGATCATCTTGTGATTATGCTTTTAGGTTTATTAAATACATGAACAGGCATAAGTTGTGACAATAGAGCTACAAAATTAAGGAAAAAATTAGTTCATGAAGAATGAATTGACTCCTTTTACATTTTAGCAAACAAAAGCAATACCACTCCATGTATTTTAGCTATATAAAGCTTATGCAGGCTTGTTTACACCAAAGATTTAGTGAGGTTTCATAGTTCCAGAAAAGCTTACAAACTAGCCGAAAGAGTGCTCTGCTGGGGAATGGTACTATGGGTTTTAACAGAAATTAAGTTTTGATCTCACTGCAGAAAAGAAAGGAGCTGCCCTTATTCCTAAATAAGGATACCCTTTTGCTTAATCCCTGAATGAAGTATAGGAGATGGAAGAAAGTATGAGGATGGAGAATCTGAGGGGAGGCAGGAACTGGGTGGTAACACTAAACTAGGATAAATAAGAGAAGAAAGGTGGTATTACCTTTTTATTTTTTATTTCAGTTAATGCTTTTTTACTAACTATTTGGATTCTATTTTAGGATCCCTGTTTCTGTAACTGATATAGGAAGTCTGAATGTCTGACATGAGATTTTTAGAGTGCTTAATGCTTACATAGAAATGCTACAAAAATTCATCTTTCTGGTTCTAATTGATTTCTGGACCTTGTTGTAAAGGGTTCCATAGTAAAAGCACTCATTTCACTGACATGCTGCCTTTTCTTAATTGAGATCAGGAAATCAAGCGCTTCCAGAAAGTGGGATGCTGCAAGCCTATATTAAATTTGTCATTTATTTCTAGTGTTATGCTAAAAGCTTGTATTGACCTTCCTTACAAGGACTGAAATTGAAATGGAAAACTAAACAGTTAATGGCATTACTGAATTATCTAATATGAAAAGATAATGGTTTGTGCTATCTGCAGTCTTGATTACAGGAAAAGTTATATCGTTTTGTATCTATTTATGATAAGAAGCAAACTCTGTTTTCTTCTTCTCAGGTTTTCTTTCTGCTAAGTAAGACGTGATTTTTTTATTTCCAAAACCTTTTGATTGTCCCTTCTCCACTGATCAACATTGCTCAGAATTATTTTAT
Source organism: Luscinia megarhynchos (assembly GCA_034336665.1). Lineage (NCBI taxonomy): Eukaryota > Metazoa > Chordata > Aves > Passeriformes > Muscicapidae > Luscinia > Luscinia megarhynchos. The sequence continues at coordinate 36,731,244 of CM067566.1, read as the reverse complement.
GGTAAATTTTGTATCAGCAGTTTCAAATGAGGTTTGTATCCTTTGGTGTTTCTTCCTAAATACATGCAGTGGCAGAGAGAAAATACTTGATAGAGAATTTAGAATTCCAGGCAAAGTTATAACAGTACCTAGCAGAATTTTATTTGAAGGTATTAATCTAAACCAGAGGATTTGTTTGGTGTCAGCCTGTTAAGTGAGAGTCAGAATCAATTTTGCACCCAGATCTCCTCAATGTGAGTGTATTACCTTTTCTGCAATGTTTTTTCTTCTCTTACTTAAATTACATGTGTGTATGCACGTGTACAGACACACATATGTGCACAGGCATGTTTGCATTTGAACTACAATACAATTACCAAGACATTGGACCATAAAGACAAAAAATAATTCCTACAGGTATAAAGAATTTGAACACAAGACTAATGTAGAGAAAAACAGATGTAACAGAGCCTTACTGCTTAGGCTCACTATTTCATGACTCCTGTGGAAAAATTGTGTGTCTACTTAGCTGTTGTAGTTGAACACACATATCCTCTGATGTCACAGTTCATAAATTACAACAATTGTGTCTAACTTGTTTTGGTCTCTAATTTCTGTTTTCAAAAATCACAAAAATTATGATTTTTGGTTGATTTGTAATATTTTTTTCCATGTCCTGTTCCATTTACCTTCCAAGTCCATTCTCTCAGCTTTCTTAGATAAATATTCTGCTATAAATTGTTGGTATTTTGTTAAGTAGACCTAAATAAACAAATCTATTCATTAACTATTTTTAATACCAAAGTAATCTATAATGCTATAAAATATTACCTCTGTGCTTTTAACTTATTACTTTTTTAGGAACAGTTTAATGTCGGAGAAACTAACCAATAACACATTAAAATGTTTTGTAGATTATGTACAATGTTTAGAATATAACAATGTGCTGCTTACATTCCTGTAAATGTTAAAAACTACAAACAAGTTTTAAAGTTCTTGATATCCAGGCTGCTGGTAGATATAAATTCTTTCAGGTTTTGGTAAATGTAGTTTGTTCTTTTTGATAAATATGATGCAAATAGAGGGTTGAGAAGTTTCTGTGTCCTATTGCATTGTCACTGTCAGTTCCTGAACATTTTGTGAAGCTTTCCTTTATGTTTTATTGCCTTCCAAAAGCTGCACTTAACAAACCAGATTCTTTTTTTTTCTGTAGCCCCTTTATTAGTGATCTAACCAAGCTGCAAGATTATGTCATCTCCATGAATATTTTAAATTATGTCTGTCCAGTGTTCAGATTAAATTTGCCTGTATGGGTATGTCAGTTGTTTGCCCTAAAGGGTGAGAGATCTGGATGAGCAATAGCAGCCATTCTGCTGGATGTAGGAAAAGTGAACCAAACAGAAATCTTTCCTATCTTTTACTCCTTCTTTTCCATTTTATGTTGGTGGGACAGGGTGTGATATGTTGCTTCTGTTCTGAAACCTATGTGAACTTTCTGCTTGTAACTCTGGCAGCCAAACCATAGTCTAAAGTGGTTTGATGTGAGCTGGATGGAGGGGAAAAGGAAGAAATGCTAGGGAAAATGAGGCCACTCTCCCCTTTACAGGAAAAAGAGACCCAAACTTTCCTAGACTTGATTTACAGCAGTTACCAAAGTCCTCAGAAATCTGAATTTTGGGCTGTTTTCTTACATGATTGCAGATGTGATCAGGCATTGATGTTAATATTTCAGATGTCTCGTGAACAATAATGCTGGCAAAATACAAAAGCCCCACCATTCCATTAACTGGGTACATTTGAATAAAGATCATCTAGTCTTGCAGTCTAGTTATAGCACAAAAATCATAGTATCTGTACAGCATTAAAAATGATGTTTTTCAGATATCAAAGTAAAGTTTGATATCTAAAAGACCTCTGGCTTATTTCCAGTTAGCATCCATATGCCTTCCTGACTCTTACAATAAGAAACACTATATTCCTCCATCCCTGTAGCTCTCTTGTAATTTATTTACCTGGGGAAGATCTGCTTTTAGATGCAGCATCTGGTTTTCAATGATTTCCTGCTCTTAGCCAGCTGAATTGACTGAACTAGAAAGAGGTCAAGCCTGTTGTCTGAGGTCACACATTGAATGAATGCCTGAGCTTGGATTTAAAGTGAGATCTGGAGTATTCTTTCTTGTATCTTTGCTACTTGCAGCAAATACTTATTTTGAAATGTCAGGTGTATTTGGGAAAAATCAATCTATATTATAAACAAGAAGGAAATTATAATGCTTAACCTTGTATTTGCCAAGGACATACATAGTTCTTGCAAATGTTACCTGTTAAAGCAGCTAGGAATCTTGAAAATGGTAGAGTATTTTACAGTTACAAAATTTAAACATATATAAAGCTAAAAAACCCTACTGCTAACTGGTAAATGAGGAGACACTTTTTTAATCTCACATAATTGTTTATGTTAATGGCAAATTTAGCACAAAGGTATTTCTTATAACGTTATCCAAGTGCAAATAAAATGTGTCCTTTATTCTTGCTCTCAATAATAAATTATACTGTGTGTGTCTTTACAGAACCTGAATTAGAAGACCATGCACCCCCGTGTAGCATTTTCCTGGTATTCTGCTTGAAATATTGATTTTAAAAAAAATTAATCATCGTGTAAGTTGTATCTTAGAAGTGTGCAGGAATTCAGTCTCTACATCAATGTATTGCAAAACTTTAGTTGTGATTTAGGATGTGGAAAAATGAGTTTATTTCTATAGGTAACAGATATGAACACTTTTATTAGAGATTAAATATTTGTAAAGATGTTCTGTGAGAAAAGACCCCAAATGTGTGTATCTACAGAGATGTTTTACTCAGTTTGAAAAAAACCCCATTGATACTATCAACAGGACTCCTAATGTCTTAAGTCAAGCTAATCTGAAATACTCTCTTAAACTAAGAACTGAGATAAGCTGACTGTTTTGAATTTATCTTTTAAAAAAGTACTGCCCCAGTCCTGTGCAATTATAACTACAGCTTCCAGGTGGAAACAGGTCATCTGAAAAAGGACTCTTTTCTGACTATTGTGAAGTTGGATAGTCATAAAGCACCTAGGAGAGTAGCTGAAATGACAATCCAGTCTAAATGGAGGAGTAATAATTATGCTCCCAACTCCTGAAATGAACTTCACAGTCGGTCAGCAACAGCACTTAACCATAATAGTTTAAACAGCTCCTGGGAATGTTAAGGAGTCCTCTCCATCATGCAGAGGCAGAGAGAGGAAAGAAGCTGGGTCAGTCAGGCAGACAGATGCAGTTCAATGAAAAATAGCAGAAAGCGTTGACAGGAATGATTCTGACCCACGACACTTTTTTATTTCGTTTACTTTCTGGGGATAATGAAAGGACCCCTAGAAGAAATGTATGGGAAGTTTTGTCTTCCCTTTTTGGCTGTAGAAACGGTGTCATGTTAGGAGTCCTATAAACCCAGAAATAGGCTGGAATGATTTAGGAGAGACTGCATAGTGGTGAAGTCAGAAGGGGCTTTTTCTTTTTTTTTTTTTTTAAGAACCCACGGCTTTGTTCATGGAGTCTGGCAAGAAAACAAAATGATTCTCTAGGGGGCTCCCTGTTTTCTTCACAAAATGTCCCCAGGAAGGATAAGAGTGCTCTCCTTTATTGTAGTGTCACAGGTGCATGTGAGTAGGGAGCAAGGAAGAGATCCTGAAAAGAATGTAAGACACAGCAAAGCACAGAGAGGAAAAGCCAAGGCAGGTACCTGGAGCTGATGGCAAGGGGATCTGAGCAGCCTGTGAGACAGAATCCTACTGTTTCTCTGAGTTGGCATTTGGAATAAATAAGCATTGAATTTGGAGACTGTTCTGGCCATCTTTCATTTTATCCTGTTATGCATGAGGAGGAAAGCAGTAAGGTTTGCAGTGAGCCCACAGCCAGATTAAGTTTTTACTGAGGTTCTGCTAAAGGAGTGTAGCATGAAATAAGCTCTTGCAGCCAGAAGATAACTCCCTTGCATGGATTTAAAATACAGAAAGAATGAATTGGAAAAGGTTAATGGCCAAGGTATTGATGGAATAGTCAAACTAGTTAGCAATAGACTTCTAAGATTCTGTGTTATAGAGAGAAAAGATTTTTTCCCCCCTATAACTCAGTATTGTTTATAAAACCTAGGTTCTTTTTAATTTTTTTTTTTTTAAATTTAATTTGACACATCAAAAATGTATGGAACTTCTTCACTTAATTGCAAATATACTTCCTTATTATCATCCCTACTGAAAATGCTTGAATTTATGGGAGGGCATTAAGTGAATAAGAGAGCTAGTGCATAAGTAGAAAATATTGGCAGATCTAAAGTACTATTAGGTCATTCATGAGAGGAATAAGTGTTTTCAGTGAATCTTTACTCAGACATAACTTGGAAATATTTGCATCCTCTATACATCATCATGTTTCAACTCTGCTATCCAACAAACACAGGATATGCTTATTCAACCTCTTGTATGGATAAAGCTGGAAGTGACATAGGCATAATAAAAAACAAGGAGCAGAACAAATAAATGATTGCTGGTAATTTAAAATGCAAGTCAAGTTACAAAAAGAGACATTATTCAGATACTTCAAACATGTTTTGAAGCAGATGTTTTCAAGTGTAAACAAACTTTGCATTGTTTTGATGATGCAATTAATAACCAATTACAAAACATTTTTCTGCCTATTACTGGCAAAACTAACAAATAATCTATAAAGTGGTATCGACTTCAGCTATGCCTAGACTTGGACCCTTTTAAAAATTAAACTTTCAGCAAATACAGTATATAGGTTCAAATACATTATTTTCCCCCTAGTCTTTACTGGCTTTTTTTTTAAAGCTCGTTTTGAGGGGGCATTTTGCAACTGCTGTTTTTTTACGTTTGCTTCAAGTTTCAGACTTATTCAACAAGTTTTCTATACAAGTTGACTCAGAAAGGAGTCTCTCACTTTGCTACCTCAAATGTACGAAACTCCACATGCTGTGTATGTGCTCTGGAGGAGCACCAGGAGGGGCTGGATAAACCTCCTTGTAGAAGTGTGTGCTTTATGAGTGGCACTTACATAGGAGCACCAAGCTCTTGCTGGGCAGTGATGTACTTCTGAAACAAAGCACAGTGGCCAACAATGCAGGCTGCAAAATGGACTTGAAAAATGGAAACAGATTTGTTAGCTTCCTGCTATAATGGCTGCAATGACAGCAAGTATCAATTAATTTTTGGTTATGTTGGTGAAAACTAGTCCTGTAACTCAGAACATGACCAAGCCCTAAGGAACTCCTCAGACCTGCTCTTTTTTTAGAGGTATGATTTGTTCTGTAGTAGTCACAGCTTATCTGAAAACCTTTTATAACATTTTGCTATGAAGTGTAAGTGCTCCTAGAAGTGTCTAATACTGCTTTCCTCTGAAGTGCCAGAGGAAAGCTTTCTTCTGGATTTTTCCTGCAGTATGATGTTGCTTTGGTAAATTTCCATCTGTTTGTCAATCAGTTCATGGCACCTTTTGTCATAAAATGCACAGCTGTGATTAAAAGCTCTGTGCTGGAGGACTAAATATATTTCACCGTCCTGCATAATACTAATAAATACAAGATTCATGTATTTCCTTTCCATTGTCTGCTTTTTGAAACTTTATTCTTATCTCTTTATTTTCTCACTTTTAGTGTATAATTAAACTTCTTAGTACATACCAGTACCTTGTTCCTTCTTCACTCTCTCACACCCTGCTTTTGAGAGCTGTTTTCATTGGTGTTTTTTTGCAGCACACTAGATATTATAATGCTGTAATTTGAATAATGAAAAATTATTTTTTCTTCAAACTATTACAAGGCTAGACTTGTATTCCAGGCTTTGTATGTACATTTGGCTTGAAAGAAGCAGGTTTTGTCTATAGAATAATTTATTTATTCACCAATTTCTAATTATTAATGTGGTTCCAGCAGGTGGATTTAAGGACTCATTTTTTTATATGCTCAGAGTTGAAGAAAAGTCTTTGCTTCAGAGAACTTGACCTTTACGATCCTCATGATATCTGTCTGCAAGATGTGCATTCTAATTCTGTCAAATTTTACATTTGTTTTCTCATTTATAAAACACTGTTTTGGAAACAGGTCCCCTAACACAGGATAGCAGTATGAGAGAGTTACTGCACTGTGATTTATTTTTTTTCCTAGTTACTTGAAACCACTCACCTAATTTAAATTTCCATCAATTCAAAATTTTCTCTTTCCCTTGAGCACACTTTTTTCATATCTTTTTGTTCAAAGTACTATTAATACTTTCTGATTATTCGGCAGAAAACTAAAAATGTCTCTTGAGCAACTCAGCCTGATTTAACTGGTTTTGGTGTATGGCAAGCTAAATTCATATCTCCATTTATCAAACCCCAAGTCTCTCCTCCCCTCTAAAAGTGAGCGGTGCTCAGGTGAAAAAAAAATCACGAGACAAAAAGTCTGTTTGAGACTGTACATAAGAGATTTTATAACATTCACAAGGTCACCACAGCACAGGAATTAAAGGAAAGTTGGTACTTGTTTCTCTGCCCCCCCTTTTGTGCTTCTCTAAGCCCCTAAATTCTTATTCCTGAGAGCTTTCCTTGAGGATTCTGTGAATTGGTTTGAAGTAAAATTTTTACTTTGATTTTTGTTTCTCCATTTTTTACTTTTACTGAAACAAAGAAAAAAGGGTGGGGGAGTGCATAAGACTCTGAAATATTCTTTTATTGTGTATCAAAGACAAACAGTGTATTCAGAGGGTCAAAGTTCCTCTTTTTCCTGAAGAATTTCAATTCCCAGGCCCCTTGGGGGATGTGTAGTTGAGTAACTATCACCATAAAACTTTTGTTTTCTGTTGAAATTTAACATGCTTTTCCACAGCTACCTTCCAACATCCCCTCTCCTTCTTCCAGCCTCTCTAAATTCCACCTGGTGAACTTTTCTTACAGTAGACTTCTCAAATTTCAAGACAGTTCAATCATTTGGTTTCAATTTTAATTGCTTGCTTACATAAAGGATCTGGTATGCATGTTTGTCCTGATCTTGGCTAAATGACAATTGCCTAAGTGATTACAGTTTCAGAATTTGGACATTTTAAGTTCAGGTCTGTGCTGTTACCCCCCCCATGCTCCTGGGTATCTTGGTTTATTTTTCTCAAAGTGTATAGAAGAGGGAAAAGGCCCCCAGATCAAAGGCTAAGAGAATCAGGATTGTCCAGCCTGGAGAAGAGAAGGCTGTGGGCTGACCCAGTTGTGGCCTTCTAGTACCTGAAGGAGCTTACAAGAAAGATGGAAGGAGGCTCTTTAGGGCATGTAGTGACAGGACAAGGTGGAATGGCTTCAAACTAGAGAGATTAGGTTTAGATTAGATGTTAGGGAGAAGTTCTTCACTATGAAGGTAGTGAGGCACTGGAACAGGTTTCTCAGAGAAGCTGTGGCTGCCCCATCTCTGGAAACATTCAACATCAGCTTGGATGGGGACTCTGGGCAACCTGGTCTAGTGGAAGGTGTCCCTGCCCACAGCAGGGGAGTTGGAAGTAAATGATCTTAAAAGGTTCCTTCCAACCCAGGCTGTTCTAAAGTAATTCCTCTGTCTTCTGAGTTGTATTCCTGTGTAGGTCACCATTAAAATGGCTTAATAATGTAGCAGAAGAGTAAAGTTTGGGTAAGCCTTTTAGTCATACACAGTTATATGAAGTGTAGAGTCATCTGTTAAGGATGCTGATTGCCACCACGGCTTCACCAAAAATAAGCATTTTCAATTCGTGATGCAATGTTTTTTTTTTTTTGGCGGGGGAGGTTGACTAAATATTTAGAAAGCATGAAAATTATTTAGGGGTGTGAGCATTTGTATACTGCTAAACTGCTTCATCTGAAGTTTATAACATCAAAAATGCTGATATGAATAATGGAAAAGTCAAACTACGTGCTAACATGTTGAGTTCAGGAGGAAGAAATAAATCAATTTAGCAAAAGAAGCAATCTTTCTAGCAAAATCTCATGAGCACAACCCCTGAAGTGGACTGGGGAAATATTTCCAGTTTCAATGATATTATATTCTTCATTTATAGATGGGACTGTGGTGTATGTTTCTCCCTGAAAAAATCCAGCCTGGCTGTTGATTATGTAACAAAGTTTGATAGAAGGAAGGGGGAGACACAGGAGCAGCACTCCTGCACATTTAAATAATCTACCTTGTGAATAATGCTTAGCTATGACAAAGAAAGACCACGAAAAAAAAATCTTTGCCATGCCTGTATGTACAATAGAAGGAAGACAGAAAATACAAAAAGGATAGAAATGATTCCTGGTGAAATTGGAGATCAACATGCTGTTCATGGCAGATTGTGGAAAATAACTGAAATGATTACTGGGTAATATGTGGACCTGAAGGTAATTCTTAAAAGCTTCAACTCATTAAGCCCATTTGTAGGAAGATTCTGGTGTGGGAACACTGTCATGAACTGAGTTACACAAATCAAAGATTAGTCCAAATAACTGGTGTTTTGGCTAAAGTCATAGGACTGCAGGTGAGTGGGAAAGTTTGCTAACTGGAACACTTTCCCACTCCCATGCTGTGCTTGTTCTGTTATACAGATGCCACATGGGATGCTGTAGTCAGGCTCTTGAGTGGGACAGGTACAACCCCATCCAGTAAAAAGTTACTGAGATGCTCAAGGACCAACAGACTCGTAGGGACATGAAGAAGAGGAGATTCGACTGAAGGTTACAATTTCTGTCTGTGATCCTTGTGCCTGATACAAACAGTATTCAGGGTAACTTGAGGATGCTGATGGGTAGAAATAGCTGTACCAAGGTATGCTTTGTCTGCAGCTTTTAAAATGCTAACACCACCAAAACTGCACCTATTTGGCTTTTTAGGTATTTAAACATGGTTTAGAAATCATTGCATCACATATGTGTGCTTTGTAGGGCAGCTGTGAATATTCCTGTGCAGGTCAGAGACTCTCTTGAATAGTGCATCCTACAGAGAAAGCCCTAATGTCATTTGAAGATCTAATTTGGGGATCTGTGGTAATACTGGCTAGGGCTGGCAGGCAATGGGGGTGGAGTTCAGTCAGAGGTGGGGTTAAGTCATCAAGTTCTTAATTATAATTCCTAAGACAGTAAAATTACAAGTCCTAATTCTAAAGATAGTAAAAGAACAAAAAATAAAGCAACATTTAGGTCAATGAATAGACTTCTGTTCACATCAGAGTAGAAAGCTTAATTAATGGAATGTTTTATGTAATTTGCAAACATCATCATACAGACCCTATTCAGTTGTACATCTGTTTTGTCAGTGCCAAGGGAATACTCAGGGCTCAGCTGATCTCCATCTCTGGAGAGTTCCTGTGCAGTAATTTTCTGTGTTACTTTTAATTAATAATAAAGACAATCATTAAAGGATTCTTTCATCTTAGATCCTTTGAATTGCAGGCTAAGACATCCTGACTGGCATCTCTAGGCTCTGCCCATCTGCTCCCTTTCAGGGCAGGGAGGAGAAGAAGCACTTGCCTCTGTCTGGGGCAGAGTGTTGAATTGCCTTGAATTGCCAAGGGTCTGTTCTCTGCTCTGCTGCTGCATCCTGCTTTTGGGTACTTGATATCCAAAGGAGTCCCAGTCCACAGTCCTATTTGGATCTGTAAACAATATAAGAAAAGCCTGATATGCTTTAAATAAGTTCAATTATATAGGGAGAGCCAGTCCTTGTTGCCTACAGGCTAGATATTGACATTAAACACAGCCCCAAGCAAGAGAAACACTGCTCATAAATAGCTTCAGGAAGTACTGAGCTGCACAACACAACTCTTCTCCTGGTGCCTTTCCATTCTGGGGACCAGTACCTCAGTGTTGCCTTACACCAGTGATATATTACTGCTTTCTGCTGCTTTGCTTTCAGCTGTTTCTCTCCTTTCAGCGATGATATCTGTTCCATGCCCATCAATTCTTACATTACACAACAAAGAGCTGCATGCAACGTCCTGCTGATCCTGGGCTATTTCATCAGTGCTTATGCACACCAGCTGTGCACAGCTACAGTGCTAGAGTTCAAGTTTACAGTAAAATTCTTCATAAAAAGAACAGACAAGAGCAGAAAGAGCTGGGTTTGTTTAAAGTGGCTTGAAGAAGTTTGCCCTCTTAGTAACTCCCCCACCGTGGCTTTGTCTATGACCTGATGCTTGCACTGATACTGAATTAACAGTATTAATTTTCTTACTGCAGAACAAGGTTATAGTGATCAAGTGACTTAAGTAGGTTTATAGTCCTGGGTACACTGACTCCTCATGCTTAATTTTTATTCTAGGCAATTTCTTCAAGACATCAAATACTCATGAAAAATCAATAGTCAAGCTCTCACTGTAGATGATTTGATATTTTTAGGAATATATATGAATCTGTTAGGTGTATTTTAAGACATTTGCTGAAGAAGTTACTGGGACATGACTCACTCCCCAGTTCACAATTATTGATATAGCTATGGTTGAGGAGAACATTTTACTTTTAGGACCTAATAAAAATTTTAAGGAGTGAAAGGACTAGTAAAAAATGTGGAGATACTCTCAATGCAAAATCTTCTCTGGCAACATGAAATAAAGTTATATCTCTATTAATACAGAAACTCACTGCACTTGAAGGGACCTGCCATACAATCCTTGGCTTGTTTGTTGGGCTCATCAGTTGTTGAGAATGCATAGTAATGTCTGCAGCAAAAATGGCTTGCACATATGGCTCCATTCATAAACTTTGTCCTTAGAGTAAGACTGATTAGAGACCTCATTATACTGATTAAATAAGGCCTAAGTATTTAAATTGCTCTTCTCTTGCAGATAATCCAAACAATCCAGATATTTCATCTAATATGTATTTTTACCTATAATTTAATTACAAACAAAAATGTTTATTTTGAAAAGTTAGAAAAGGAGGCAGTTCTTCCCAAAGGGTACAATGAATTTTCAATTAGTATTTTGTAAATGTTATTTGCAAATAAGATTTGGGGATGGGCACATGTTCAATCTGTCACAGGCCAAGGGGAATGCATATTTGTTTCTGATGTTATAGGAATATATGCAGGTGTCTCTGATCTGCCAACAGTTTATGGTAAATTGCATTTTAATTTAACTTCTTGGAGCTGGTTTGCCTGCTCACACTTAACAGTATTTTATAGCCTATAAGTGTCTGAGAAGTTTAAGAATTATCTAATAAGATTATCTAAAATAGCTGTGAACACATTGGTGGAAGACAAGAAAGGAAGTGTAAAAAATCAGTGAATGATGAGTAGAGAAAAATATTTCCATCCATTTAAGTGAATTAATTGTCACTGCATTCCTTCCCCACTCTATTCATCAGCCACAAAGAAAAGGCAAAAGGAAATAGGAAAAAAAAGTCAGGAAAGAGTTAAAATACTACTTTGCTGTGATGCAATTTATTCAGCTGTATCTGTCTTATATGGCTAACATGTTATCACTGTGGTAAAAGCATGAATGTGGGTTGCAAAGAAGAAACTGCTGTTTCTGCATGGAAGAATTATGGGCCAAATGGGCAAGTAAGGAATGGGCATTATTAAACATACTGACAAAGTGGACAGAGAGAGAAAATATGTTGAATTAGGAAAAATATTTGAAAACAGAAAAACAACTTTTGAACTTTATATACCTGGAAAAGGGGAGCAATGGTGTGAATGCAAGTGGAGTGGCACTTGAAACAGCTGGGACTGGGAAAATGCACTGTGGAAAACTGCTGTTAGTTTGAATTCTGTGGAGATAACTTAAAAGAGAGGTAGAATTTTATACAGAAGATTGTAAGAGTAAAAATGTGAGTTTTAGATGCATCCCAAATATGGTCATGTTCTGGATGTCTGGGGAGAGTGGGTCAGGGGTGTCCAAGGTCCTTGCACTAAAATGGTAGGCAGGCAAGTCAGTGAAGTTATCAGAAATGAGAGTGTATATAGAGTAGATGGAGTCCAAGAGGAAAGATGAATATTTCAAATGAGACCAGACTCGTTGTATTGATAGTGAAGTGCCAACAAGACTGTGTTTGTGAGACAGCTGAAAATGCAGAACAGGGGAATTAGAAAAGTAGTTCTTCAAGTGGCCATCTATAAGGAATGCAGGAGGGTAAGTATCAGCTGCCTTGGACTAACACTTTGTGATACTGTTTGAAGTTACCCCTTCAGCCTTTGGGTCTTTCACTTTTGTCCAAGAGCGAGAATCTTCTCACAGTTTTTGTGCTCATTATGATTCCATCACGGCCAAAACTCATCACTGGACAGAATATGCATGCAAATCATGCATACACTACACTCAGTAGAATGTAAACTATAATGATTATAATAAAATGCATATATAAGGGCTGTTTTCCCCACTTATGTCATAAGACCCAAGAAACTTAAACTGCTCCCAAAAGCTACCAGGCACAGCATTGCAGTGGTGCTCAAAGAAGCAGATGCTTTGAAGAAGTCACAGAGTTAAGTAAGATTTTGTCTTGATTCTTGCTGAAATAAGTTTAATTCAAAACCACAATTCATTCCTGTGGCATAGATCATTATTTCTTTTTCTGAGATTGGTGACATTCCCTTGTAGTATATATTTTCCTTGCTGTCTTTAAACTTCATTAATTTGCCACAGATTTTGCCATCAAACTGCAATAGAGACTACCTTTCCTCATGAAATGCATGAATTTTTACTTATTTTCCCAAGTGGTGGTGAATAGGGAAATTAAATGAGTTAACATATTCAACTTTAACAAGGTGACTGGACCTCCAAAAGATCCTCAATGAGCGTCAGCTGGTTGGGTTAGACAAGCATGCAGCTGACTTAATCCAGAAATCATTATCTCAACGCACAGAGCATGTGTGGGGTTGTCAGATTTTTTAGTATTATAGTATTTAAGACACTATGAATTTATACAACTTTAGGGAGAAAGCATAAAGATTTTCCTGCTAAAAAACCTCGTAGTTTGTTATGTTGAAGCTGTAAGTCTGCTGGTGGTCACTGCAGGCTGCTTCATGAAGTGTAACCCAACACTCTACAATTATGAATCCACTGTAATTGGAACTTGATGATCCTTGAGGGGAAAAACAGCCCAGTGTATTCTTTAGATCTTATTTGTAACTTTTTGGGCTCCTTTCAGATGGTGAGAATCGAAATATTGTTGCACTGTTTTTCCGTACAGCTTCTGTAAATTAATCTGGTGTTCAAAACTAAAGCACTTGTCCCAGTAAGCCATACTTTTCAAAATAGCATCTTGCAGCTGTTTTGATGATTTTGCCTGGAGTGGAAGCAGAGATGTGTGATGCTTTCGGCTGGGGTAGAGTGAATTTTCATCACAGTGGATGGTATGGGGCTGTGTTTTGGATTTGTGCTGAACACAGGGTTGATAACGTGGAGATGTTTTTGTTATTGCTGAGCAGGGGTTGCACAGACCAAGGCATTTTGTGCTTTTTGTTCTGTAATGCTGGGGAGGAGACTGGGGGTGCATGGGAATTTGAGAGGAGACACAGCCAGGACAGGGACCCAAACTGACCACAGGGGTATTTCAGACTGTGTAACATCATGCTCAGCATACAAACTGGGGAAAACAAGGAGGAAGAAGGGATGTATTTGGAGTGATGGTGTTTGTCTTCCCAAGCTCCCCCTCGGGCCCTTCTGTCCTGGAGGTGGCTGAGCATGGGAAGCAGTGAATTCATTCCCTGTTTGGCTTTGCTTCTGTGCTCAGCTTTTGATTTCCATATTAAAATGTTTTTATCTCAGTTCATGAGTTCTCTGGCTTTTACCTTTCTGATTCTCTCCCTGATCCTGTTTGTAGGGAGTTGAGTGGATGTCTGTGTGGGGCTTAACTGCTGGCTGGGGTTAGAGATGACAAACACCACACATTGATCAAATTATTTGTGGAATGTCTGACATAAAGAATACTAGAACTTAGCAGAAAAGAACTAAACATTTTAAGGATTTTTTTTTTCAAAATAAAATCTAACAGTTCTCCCAAGCCTGAAACAAACCCCAAGAATTTATCATCTGCAGTATAATATTTTTCCCCTGTAAATTCTGTTGATCTTCCCAAAGAGAAGTGCAAAACATTGACAGATTTAAAATGGGCCTGTGTCCTAAACAGAAAGTGGGATGGAGGAGCACAGTAATAAAGGGAAGAGAGTAATGCCTCGGGTTATATGAAGAGCAACATGAAATGCCTGACCAAAAAGGCTAAGAACTGGAAAAAATGTTTGAAGCAGAGAAAGAACAACAGAGGAGATATGAAAAAGCTGGGGAATTGAGGTAGAAACTTTGTGTACCACTGAAATTGATACTTTTATTTATACTACTATTTCAATTTTTCTTGGGCAAAAATAAAGTGGTCCTGGCCAGAGGCTTGGCCTTATACATGTTGAGGGTCAGAAAAGATATATTGAATGTCATTTAGGATCTTACTTGTCTTAAACTCAGTTTTCCTGATTATCTTCTTCCAAAAGGTTTCTATCAACTTTACTGTATTTCAAACATTTCAACACTATGAGGAATGGTGCTTTAAATGAAAGATTTGTGATGATGATATGTAATGTAATAAATCTTGTTTTGTAAGTTTACACTTAGAGGGTTATATACTTGCAAGTTGCTCCACAAGTACTAACCTTTGAAAGGATTGTCAGGTTATTTTATCTCACAAGTATCCTAGGGACAAAATAATTTCACCATCGTAGATGAAAAAAAAATGTCTGTATTTATGGGAGGTTTCTTCAGAGTCTTTCAAGGAGAGCTCTTCACAAAAAGCATTTTGCTGTCATTATCTGTGAAACTGACTGATCAAGTTTTGGTCTCTAAAAATAGGGAAAAAGCTGAAGTTACCAGATAAATTGGTTTGGTGCAATGTTGTGGTGGTGCTGTTTGTTTGCTGGTTGGTTTTTTGGTGATTTTTTTTAAAATTATTATTTCCTATGATTTTTAAGTTTTCTTAAAGATGTTATGGCGGTACAAAATATTCCATAGCTAAGTAGTAGTGAACGTTTGCCTTGAGGCTGGAACAGAGTATTTTCTACAGCCAAACTTCTTAAGAACGGAAGAAAATAAGTGGTAATTAGATTCTAAAAATTGCACACTAAACTCAAACTTTTTCTCAGACTTTTTCTAAGATCTTTCTATTTGTTATAAAACGTTATCTTGCTTATTGCATTTAATTGTTTTGGCAGTATCTGAATTCAGAGTGTAATTAGATTTTGGGCACATAATTTTTTTCATTGTTATTAAAAGGATATGTGTAAATGTGTTTGGTAATTCTGTAGTGTTTAAAATCCAGATTTCATACTGTCATGGGAAGTGTCATGCTTTTGCTTCATAACCAGACAGTGTATGCTTTCAATAAAAACTTATTTAGGAAAGTACAACACATTCATCCTTGATATTTAAGCAAATTCACATTGCAGAATGATTAATTGCATTCAGCCTTTTCATCCACTTCTAATTTTTCAGGGGACATAATTGGATGCAAATTGGCCAGTGTTAATCATTAGATACCACTAATTAAAAACAGAAGCTGTAGGTAATGGTATGATTATTGGTAGAAATAAATGAAGCAGATCAGGTAACACTTTTCTTCAGGGACTCATGACTTGTGCCTGAGCCTCATTAAATTCCAACGTGAAGGTGCCCTGCTGGCAGAGGCTGCAGGAGAGCTGTATTTATAAATAACTTTAAAGTAACACACGAGGGCAGTGCCTGAAAAAGGAGGTGTGGAACATTCCTGTGGCTCAAGGACTTAGCAGTTTAATGAATTAGAAACTTTAAAAAAGCAATTTAATTAGGTGAAAACAGGTTTTGCATAACAAAAAGTCAGTTGAAAGAGAAACTAAGGGCATTTATTTTCTGACAGTGTTTCTGAAGTGTTTCTATTTTCTTTTGTATCCAAAGAATTAATTTCATACTTAGTCTTTTAAAGCTGTGATGCTAAATGACCTGTATACTGACTAAACTGGAAGCTCACTGAAAAAACTGTGATCATTCATCCAAATCAATAACTGTGTTTTGTGTGGGGATTCAGAGGAGATAATTTCCTCATGAAGAATCTTCTGACTTGGCTTTTAAATTACTTTATAAGTAAACTGATGACCAAGGAACCCTTCCAGTCCTATGCTTTGGAGTTTATTCTTTTTTCCATCATAATCACCAAAGTTCATCAGGGATAAACGTTAATAATAACTCCCTTTAAGGGATTCATACAGTGATGGACAACACCACTTACACGATTCAAAATACTGATACCAGATAAAAGATACTAATAGTAGATACTGCATGCTGTTCAGTCCCATGGACAGAATTTGCGAACTAGGCATTTTTTTGGAGGGAGAAAGAGCATGAATGAAAATATTTTAATTTTCACTATTTCTTCCAGTTCCCCACTGATGCAATGTTCAGCAATGATGTAGGCAATGACTTGGAGCTAAGATCCCTGTTTTCTGGATGCATGACTTCTGTCCTGCAGCTTTGCTCTGGCACTGGTCTTTCCTGTCTGCCAGCTGGAGTGAAGGATCTGCACAGATGGCAATGCCCCAGCTCCTTGGAGGCAGAGGATGGAGCTGTGACAACCAGAACTAGCACCTAAGCTAAGAGCTGTGCACGCCACAAACTTACACTTGTACCACATTTCATCTTTTTTGATAATGGCTGCTCTTATATAAACTTAGAGTTGCAACTGCTACTGTGAAATCAACATTGTATCACCACTCATCCACAAATATAAATTATGGCTTCAGCATAAGAAACCAGAAAACTGTATCCTCCTTGTTCCTCCCAGCAAGCCTGCCTATTGAACCCTGCCCACAGGCAGACTTCTCTGCCTATGTAGAAAACCAGTTTTTAATTTTCAGCGCAATTTAAAGACAGTAGGTAAAAATGCAATGATGAAGAGAATACTGATGAGTTCTTCAATGTGCAAACTCAATACTGTCAATGCAACAAAACATTTTTGGTGTAAACAAAGCTTTTAGTGTGTTTCATGTCTAGATGGTCAGTGCAACAGCTGTCACTGTTCAGGAGGCAGTCTAGATTTAAACAGGTTAATGAGTCAATCTGTCATCGTTAGAAATCAATGGAAAGGCTTCCATTGGCTTAGTGAGTAACTTCATCAGCTGTCATCATAGCAAATGCTCTTGACCTGGGCATTCAGAAGAGCAAAATAGTGAGCATTAACAGCACCTCTTCAAGCACATCTGGGCTGTTCCTACTGATGTTCCCATTGTGGCTATTCCCACAAAAGACTTGCTGAGTGGAGAATGAGGATTCAGGGTGCCTCCTCTGAAACACTGCCAGCCTGCACGTACCAAGCTGGGAAAGGCAGGTAGTAGTTCCTTTTGTTGTGGGATCATCAAAAAGGTGGACGAAGTCATGTGTTTGGTTTTCCTAGCAGGAACCTGGGTAAATCTCATACTGATTGAATGAGATTTCATAAATCTATTTTGCCTGCTGTTGCTCTGGGTTATATAGCACTGCTGAAACAGTACTAGAGTCACCCAATACAAGTTTCAGATCTCTGTTACTTCTATGACATATGAGTCTCTCCAATAAAAAATAAAATATCCATTCATTAATTAATCCTTATTTTTGTGCTAGTAATTGTACATTGTTTTTCTGTAACTGTGAAGAGAATTATTCTGGGTTTTATGGGTGATGACTAATAGTCACTAAAATTTATTTGAAGTGGTTTTCTAGAATGGCCTGCCAATTTCATGTCTGCTATGCCTTTGCACTGAGTAAGACAATACTCTCTTTCTCAAAGGCCAGAAGCTTGTATCATCCTGAGTGCTCAGCATCTTTTTCTGAAGAAAACTGCAGTGGCACTGTTGGTGGCATAAAACATTTAACACTACTTGGATGTGATGTATGGCTTTATGCACCTTGTCATTCTTGCTTAAAAATCATTAAGATATGTTCCTATGTCAGCATCATAGAGGGCCTACCTTGTCATATTGTCACCTAAAAGTTGATGCATGCTGTTCAGTAGCAGGTCTGATTGATTTTTTCATGCATCTAACAGAGGCTTTATTTACATTTTGTGAATTGTTAGAAGAAGAACTCAGTTTTTTTTAAACTCATATCGTTAGTGCCTCAGTCACAAAATTTCAAACTTCAGACACAAGAGGGGGGAAAAAAGATGGTGCCAGTCTTATGCCAAACATAATTTTTTCTTCTTCTGCTTCCTCCTTCCACTTTCATCAGGACTTGTCTGTGTCACAAACTGCACTGACTTTTTCTGTCATCTCAACGGCTCAAGTCAAAAGAAAATGGGGGAGCAAAGGAGCTGTGGAAAAGCACTAAAGCCCTGAAGTGACCAGGAGCTGAGATCCTGCTATGTGAATCCTGCAGGTCCTACTTTCAGCTGGCTCTGCATTAACTCATCTCTCTACCTAAACCAAGGAGAGGGAGAAAGAAGAGAGTAGGGATTTGTCCTTCCAGCTTCTTGTTTTTACTGCATTTGTAGTTCTATAATATGATTGGTATGAATGCAAGTGTCGATGGAAAACACATATTAAGAGAGGAAAAAATGTGGGGCAACAGAATGTAAGTATCAAAATATATCTTGTTCTAAATGCAGCTAGCATTTCAATGTTAATAGTCTACTACATAACTTGAACTGACTCAAAATGACAGATTACTGATAATTAGGTTAAAATCACATTAAGTTTAGAGCCTTGGATCTTTTGATAATTTTTTCCTGCAAATGATAATCTCGGTATTGCACAATCTATAGCCCTTCCAATTTTCTGAAAATGTCATGCTTTTGAAGTGCAAATAGCAGTGATTTCTTTGCTTCATCCACAGTAATTAAAACAGCGCTTCTTTGCCCTGCTGTATATGTATATCCTCTATTTTATCTTTCAGAAAATCTGTTTTACTGCAATAGCCTTGTAATTGGGAATCTGTGCTTATCTACCCCATGCCCTTCTTTCTTCTTTTTTGAAGATTTTAGTATTTAATGTTTGAGGCTGTTTTAGAACATTGAAGTTTGTGTCTGTGGATAACTAGGAGTGAGCTTTCCAGCTTTAAAAAAAGGAGCTTTTTGAACCATACTAACTACTCATAACATTAAATTTATATCATTATTAAATACTCAATATATGCAGTCTTAATCAGCAGAAAGTGGTACCCCAGGTGTCCTGTTCTGATTTCCAGCAAATTGCTGTTTAAGCTCCTGTAGATTTCATACTTTTGGCAGATACAATATCAGGTGAAATATTTAATGAGTTTAAGTGATTTCTTTTTCTTTTGTTTATCTTTTTAAACAAAGCATCCTTTCTTTCATATGTCAGCAAAATTAAGCTAGCTGTATCTAATTCCAGTCATGAACCAGCATGGATTATTTTCCATACAAATTTAATCCAGTGTACTCTATATTATCCATGACTCAGAATAGCATAACAAAAAAGCCATCAAAGATTGCCATTATGAATAAAATAGCTGCTAGATAAGATAAATATTCAAGACAGACGATAGCGGAAATTAAAATTTTATAATTGGCCTTCTACAATTAAATTCTAAATTGGGAAAGCATTTCTTCCCATTCCATCTATTCTTCATAGACACCACTTATTACATCTTTGTGTAACTCGTAGAGGGGAAAATTCATTAAAGGTTTTTTTTTTAAAAGGATTATTATGATGCAAATTGCTGCTTGTAGTATGTGGTGCACAATGCTGCTGAGAAAGAAGTTAATTAGAAGAAGAAGGGACAGCTCAGTGGACTATAGATGGGAGAAGATGCCTTTTAACTGTAAGGAAGGCCAGTTTTAAACTGGCTATGTCTTGGTGGTCTCATTTATTTTCCAGAAAAGACAAAAATGATCATATTTGATAAAAATTATCACTGTTCATGACAGCAATCTCTTTTCCTGAATCCTTCTTTGTGGGGAGCATAGATTAATTAGTAATGCCAAATAAACATTACATGACATGTCCTATGTAGTCAGAAAATATCTTTGCTTTTGGGACATGTAAAAAGGAAACAAACAGGGAAACAAGAGCTTCCCAGCCCATGTTCAAAGAGGAATGCTAGTGATAACATAAACTCAAAAGAGATGACAACATGCTTTATTCAGCAAGCTGTTTCTTGCTGTGTTTTTAAGGGCTCAGTGTCTTTCCTTCTTAGGTCCTGTATGTGCACAGAGCACAAGTGACCTTTCTAATGATCATTCATAGTTTTGTGCTTCTTGGTGCCAATTTTAGGGGTAAGCAAATCATACGCATGAAAAAATCCTTGGGGGAAATATGAGTGGAAAAATAGTTGGTGCTGAAAGCAATATATGGAGAGGCACTTCTCACATTTGGAATGGAGGCAGCCTTTAGAGACAGGAGCATGATGGAGAGGACAGATGCACACTGGAAAGGAATACAAGAACACTGGGGCCAGGGGGAATATACAAGGAGAAAAGTGAAGTTTCACCATCCTGACCTACTGGACATTATACTAGAAGACTGGATTACTAGGTAACCCTGTACTGTGGATAAGAAATGCAAAAATACCTGAACCAGTGCCAGAGTTATGAATCCCTCTTGCTTTTTGATTTTCTAGAAATTCAAATTTTTAGTTTTGCATACAGGCTTTTCTATCTCCACCTCATCCATTATGTCCATCTGTCTCAGATGTGGAAATATGGAATATGTATCAGAAAACACCAGCCACAGGAAAATATTGCAACTGTTGTTTGATGGAATGAAATAAGGTAGTAAATACTGAATAAATAAATCAAAAAGTGTAGTCAGTATAGCTGGGAGTTAGACATACTAAAAGAGCTTTCTGAATTGTGATGCTCTCTTTGCATACTCTGTGTTGGCTGTGTTTGCCTGTGAATGTTGATGCTTTAATGCAAAAGTAAATAAAACCAGAGATTTTCAAGTTCTAACAGGCAAAGGGAGCTTGTATTGGAACTTACACTGATATGTCTTTTATCAGCAGTGACTCTTGCATAATTTATTGTTTCCTTTACTGTTTCCAGAAAAGAAAAAAACTTGCATACTCCTATCATATTAGATGTATATGATAACTGAAAAATCTGTACATCAATACTAATTAGTCATCTTTACTTACAGGCTAACTTACAGAACACTAAATTTCCTTTTCATCATGATGGTGTTCCTGCTGTCATTGAAGAAAATTGTCTTAATGAAATGTGAGTGCCCCAGAGTGCTGGTCCACAGTGACTTGGAGCAATGGCTCAAAGCATTCCTGTGTGATGTCCCTAGACTAAGCAAGGCAGTGAGGAGTTCACTCTGCAACTGAGGAAGCTGTGAGCCCTGCCAGCTCTTCTGAGCCTGCTTCTGTTGCTGCACTTACATTTCTGATACTAATTAAGACATGATCTAATGTATATGGGACTGTACTGCACATGTTGCGTAGTCTTACTACATTTATGGTTCACTGGAAGACAATTAGCAAAACAGAATTTTGCTCTCTTGGTTTTACAGTTCTTATGCTGCTCTGGATTTTGATGCACTCAGGACAAAATGTCTTGTATAATTTTTGAGATAGTACAAGTACAGATTTAGCTGAGAAACAGAGATTTTCTCCTCATTATGGTATATTCTAGGGAGTGATATCTCTGATATGAAAATGCAAGATTTTGTTGTTGTTTGTTTACTTTTAAAAGCAGAAAAAACACTCTCCGTTTAACAAACCTTATGAAAAGTTGTATTTTGAATGTGCAGCAAAAATTCAAGCATTTGCAGGTACTTGGAGTATACAGGTTTAAATATCCATTAAAAAAGAAAAAAAAATATCAGTCAAGACTCTTAAAGACAGACAAAGAGGTTTCCTGACATGCAGGAAAAGAAATCCTCAGTTTCTAGAATCATTAGGGAAACTCTGCTTAATGATGACGGTTCTGGAAAAGCTGTTAAAGATAGTGAAAATAAGTTTATCTTGCAAAACACTCTGTGATAGCAAATACAGCAGCACAATTTTGAGTATGCAGAGGTAGCTATGATTAATAATTTACATTGTTTTGATATATATCCTACTCTTTTTGTTTCCAGTGCAGTCCCACTGGTAGTGACAGTAGAAATATATTAAAGATACCAAATTTAGACATGGCCAAACTCTAAAAAAATAGAGGAAGTATTTATAATATTACAAGGACAATGCAAGTTATTCATTAACAGTTTTAAAAATTTTTATCTCATTGCAAAATTGACATGAAAGAGTAATAAAACACAAGAGCTTACTGTGTTTTGAGTACAATCATCTAGGCTTATTGCCAAAAACTTGTAAGTACTAGAGAGGGGGATGCCTTGGCTGGAATAATCTCCAAATTCATGCTTGAGTGAGCCCAGGAGACCAGGGAACTGAAATAGTGAACCTGGTGTGTTAACAATGACAGGCCACCAAAGAGCAGTACATTTATTACGTGTCAGTTTTGGGCCACCCGAATAAGATGCTGAAGGTTAAATCTACATTGAGGTTTAGGCTCATGCTGAGAATACGTAAATCATTAATAAGGTTCTCCTGACAGTGGTTGTCTGGTATGTCACAAAAGTGAAGGACTGGCCCTGAGGAGCAAAGCAGGGAGCTTGCAGAGCTACGTGAGGTCCTGCCTTTGCAGCTGTGCAGCACTACTGTGGTAACTTGCCTGGTAGGGGGGAATAATCTGTGGATAATACAGCTCTTTGTCCTTTGGGAGGAAGAGGCATGGAAATATATAAATCACTTAGGAATTTGTATTTTATTTCATCTAATCTATTGCAGAATGTGCGCTGAGTTAGAATGGTAGGAAGCGATGCTGATAGACAGTGGCTAAAATATGGCTAAAATCATAACTTCTCATTACTGCTGTCAAGTGACAGCAGTGGATTGTTAATCCCTGCTCATTTCTAAAATTAATAAGTAAAAATTACTCTTCATTCTTGCTCTCTGAGTGATGACTGAGTTTTAGCCATGATTTTTAGACTTCTAAGCCAGTGAAACAGAAATTTCTAAATGGGTTTGAGTGACTCAATAGTATTATGTGTGCAACTTACAAATGACCTTCAAAACACGACTAGGATGCAAGAAATATTGGATATTGCTTTTTTACATAATGACTCTTTTCTTCTTCCTGAATAGCACCTTCCACAATTAGACTACTCCCTGGTTAGTATATTGATAGAATGCTTTTATATGCTTAAAGCTGAGAACAGCTAATATGTATGACATACATTTAATCATTTAACAAAATAATTATATCCCCAAGAAACAGCCTGATGTGATGACATGCCAAAGACAACAGAAAGAACTTTTAAAATCTGCAGTGATTTAATTAAATAAACATTTAATAATAACATTTAATATTTGCATAAAGAGATTATATTATTTTTAATTACCTTTCCAAATAATTTATTTTGCAGCCTTTCAATTTCCTCCATATCATTCTGCCTCATTGATAAATCCAGTCACATTTGACGGCCAGAATCTGGCATTTAAATATAACCACAATAGACAGAACAATCATTCTTTAAAGAGCTTATTCTGAGAGACATATTAAAAAAATCTTAAAATCAGTGCTAACAGCTATTTTTGCCTATAGCAGTTGCAGATCCGGCCATTTTTAAGGCCACAGACACTTTATTATTATTTACTGTATTCTGATTAATTATATCCACAGCTTAAGGAGAAACAAACTCTCTTCCTTCTCATAGGAAGCAGTAGCCCTTATGGATAACAGAAAAAAAATTCTGTTTTTAATGCTAACAGCCAGTGAAAGAGTAAATTCTTTTTAAGTTATTTAAATTTGTAGCAAAGACAAAGATTATTTTTTAATCATCACTCCATCTCACTACCTAAATTCTTCTCTGCCTCCAACTCAGTTTTTGAAGTTTTCTTCTGGCTTTCCTGAGAAATACAAAGGAGTTTTACTATGTGACTCTTGTAATTTTAGTGTCTCTGTTCACTCAGCCTCTTCTCAAGCATGGAAAGTGATGTGTGCTTCTTTCTCATGAGCAGATTTCAGTAAAACTCCTGGAAAACTTGCTTGAAAGGTTATAGTACATGAGAATTGAATCTCTCCTTATCAAATTGCCTTTATCCTGCTTCATCCAGATACGTCCATCACAATTTTTCCTACTGTTTGATTTCATGACGTGGCCTAGTTCTCTGTTGTCAATGCACTTCCAAAAGGCAAGGATGGATGAAAGAGAATTGCTTGAGAAAAGAGACAGAAGGGCACACAGCAAAATGGAAGCTGCTCTGGAGTCAGTGTTTCT
This sequence comes from Luscinia megarhynchos, assembly GCA_034336665.1. NCBI lineage: Eukaryota > Metazoa > Chordata > Aves > Passeriformes > Muscicapidae > Luscinia > Luscinia megarhynchos. The sequence continues at coordinate 36,707,028 of CM067566.1, read as the reverse complement.
CCCTTTTACCCTCATTATGCACTGGCTTGCTACTGAAATTATTAAAATTAGATTTTGGTTTTTTTCTGACTAATGTTTCTTCTTGCCTGAATGGCTTTAAGGCCATATGAACTTCATATTAATGTTCCTAAAATGTTGGCATTAAGAGTTGAGAGTAAATCAGGAGTAGATATAGAATGCAGAGGAGAACTAGTTAAACAGTCTTTAATATCTGAACCCGAGGTACAAGTTCTACACCAAAATTTAAGCCATGGTTTTGACCAGACATGCATTTCCATTACTTAATCAAAGAATAAGCAAATATATGGCTAATATGGATGCCTGGATGCTTTTGCCAGCAACTGTTGTTTCAAGAACTCTTAATCCTTTTCATCAGAATTGTTATTCTCCAATTAAGCATAATATAGGGTGCTGGTGGGTTGTGAGAGGTCCCTCCCTATTATATGGGTTATATTTTTGCTTAGTTCATGTTTTAGGCACAACACTGCTGTGGCCATCTTGGTTACCTGTTTTGTGTGGGACTGAGCCACAAAAATATTATTAGAGATAGTACTCAGTTCCATTTGCTTAAAAACCTAACACTTTTTTACTGAACTGAAACTACTGTTAACATTGTAGTATTTTTCTGTTCTGCATTACTGCCCAAGATATATTGATTTCCTCCAGGTGTATCTGATAGCAATATATTGCTTGGGTTTGATGAAGGGCTTTTGTAAATGAAGATCCTCTGATTGTATTTACATTAAAAGAAGCAGAAAAAGTTACACTGCTTTGACTGCCTAATGTAAAAATATTGGAATACTGGCTGCAGAAAAGCTTTCTGCTAACAAGCAAATAAATAGCCTAACTGAATTGGGAAAAATAGTCATGATTTAAAGATTCAGCTTCACTGAAGTACCGTAAGTCTTTTGGAAGTGATGGAGCAATCTTGTGAGACCTAAATCTTATCTATGATAGCTTCTATTCAGATATTTAGTATGTGAAATGCTCATCTTGTCAGAATCATGATGGATTCTATGATTTTTATGTAGAATATTACTGTAAGGAGCTGTATTTTTTTGACTGTCAGGTTAAAGTGTGGTATGTAAGCAAACTGATTTTGTAAAGCAACATCTGTTTGCTTTTTAGGGCCTTATTCCAGTAAAACTCTCTGCAAAGTAATAAAAAGACTTTAATTTGGGGTAAAGCTCATTCCTCTTAATACAGCCCAAAGGCAATAATTAAGCTTTTCCAAATGGAAAGAAATTCACTCAGAATATTTATGGCAAATGAAACATCCAGATGTGGATGAATGTGTTGGATGTGGCACAATAGACTTGGCCGGGTTAAAATAGTACTGATACAAATCTTTACATCAAACTTTGATTCAGGCTTGCTTTTTTTTTTTTTTTTTTTTTTTTAGAAAATGGATTCACCTTTTACTCTGTGTCTTGAAATTTCTTCTATTTCTAAGCAAACACACTGGAGATGGATGTGCTTATTGGACAGCTGTTTGGGGCTTTCATGTTTGTTGAGAATCTGCTGAACTTACACAAGCTTCTTGTTATCTCCACATTCAGATACACGAAATAACAAGTTAAGTTTTCAACTACTGTAATTTCCATTACTCTGTCAGACTACGAAGAAAATGTTGTAGATTTAAATGTAGACAAAGAATGAAGAGTATGATCCAGACTCCAGTAAAGTAAGTGGTTTTTTTTTTTTTAAATTTAGGAAAGTAATTTTCAATTAATTCAGGCCATGGATGACAAACAGATGTAAAAGTTAAGTGGGAATTGGTACTTTCAGGTATTGATATCTTGCTCTCACTGAATCCCATGTCAACGAACTCTAGCACAGTTCCCAAGTACTTGCATGATTAGCTCTTTAACCATTTTTTGTCTCTCTGGTGTTACTATTTATCATGTTTTCCATATGCTAATAAGATAATGAAAAATAATTCCTCATGTGGGCCACACATGAATGACTGTAGCATAAAGTCATACTAAACCAGTCCTGTTAAATTAAAATTACAGTTACATTACCATACATCAGACATTATGCCTTTGTAGCAAATGGGAAACCAGCTCTATTATTGCACATACTCTACTTTTTGTTGATTATAGTAGTAAAATGCATTCAGAACCATAAGAACCTCTGACTTCAAGCCAAAGGCATGTGATCAGTATACCAAGCTACTGTTCTCTAGAAATTAAGTGTGGGGTAAAATCCCTGAAGCGTTTCACATCTACCATTTCCTTTGACAGTCTTTCACAGGACTTCACTGATTAATTGTCAGACTGAGTATGCTTGAACTAAGTCATTAATTTTGTCTGAAAAGGCATCATTCCAGAGCACTTTCTTTAGCAAGATGATATTGCCTGCATTATTAAATACTTTCTCTAGTACCTGTCACACACAAACCCTCTGTCCCTAAGTGCAGATCCCTTCTATTCACCTGCTGTTCACGGATAGAGACAACAACCTAAGATGAGATTTTGTACTTCAGTTGTCGTTTGATGAAATTATTTGTTTTTCCAAATCTAAAACAGCAGTAAATTATGATATTTGGATACTCTGAAAGTTTTATTGTATTAGAAGTGCTTATACTTTACTTTTTGTATACAAATTTTTGCATAATTTAACTAGAGTTCCCTGTTTTCCCTGGAGGAACTCCCAGACCTCTTAACTGTGGCCTGACAATGATGAAGTGAGTAGGAAGAATGGAGACATACTGTAAAGAAAGGGAGTTAAAATGTACTTATTTTTGCTATAAAAAAACATAGCATATTTGAGATTTCTGGCCAATAGTTTATTTCCATTTTAATCTAAATTATAAATAAAGGTTTTATTCTATTGACGTGCACACACCTTAATTTATCTGGTGTGATATTACTTAAAGTAATAAACTGCTAAGGCTTTTCTATGAGCATGTTGTCAGACAAACATTCAATAGAAGAAATAAGGATCCTGAGCCTTATTAATTTAGGGAGTGTTCCCTGCACAATTGATTGTCTGAAATGATCCATATTATTTACTGGACAGTGTAAAGCAGTACAGGATGTATAATCTTGGCCTATGTCACCCTTTATAAGTACATTAAAATCAGTGTATGATTTTAATCTCCTAGCTATGAACATCAGATTCTGAGGGAAATGTGGAAGCCAAGAAGAAGACTTCTGTATCTGAAAACAAACAGTGCTTTAGTTTGCAAGGTAAAATACTTTTCTGAGGTAAATGTCTTTTTAATAAGTGTTCATGGAGCACATCGAACATGTTCATGGAGCACATAGGTCTGAATAAAGACCTTTCCCTCAGTTTTCTCCAGGGGAAACTTGCTCTCAGTCACAAGGAGTTCTATGGAAATCAGGAACAAATGGATTGAATGTCTGTGAGGCAGTCCTCCTCAATTTGAGTTATGAATTATTTTGTACAGTTTTTACATTGCCATCAGTAAAACTTGAAAAAATTTATTTATTTTACCTTCTTTACGGTAGGCGTGGATTGCCTAGGTTTGATTGAAAGTATAGATTGGGCAGCAAAACCAAGCAGTATGATGGCTGAGTAGGCAGGAATCCACCTTGGCTTTTAAATTCTAGATTGTTGGCAGTGTTTGCAGTGTCTAGAGTGTTTGCAGTATAATTAAAAATAGCCAGTAACATATTCCTCTGTACTAACTGGAAAATAATAAGGGACATTTCATAAAAATGGAGATTCTTATAAGTAAGATACATCACATGAAGACAGCAGAAGGGAGGCTCCAAATAAGAGGAGTGGGTTGAGGAGTATAGTTGATAGAGAAACAGAAGAGCTCTTGCCAAAGATAGGGAGAGATAAAGAGCTACACGAAGTTAGACTGATCCCAGTTAACCTTTGAGTTGAGCTAACCTGTAAATGAAAATGATCTGTATCTGTCTCGGTAAGTCTGTGAGCTAAAATTATCAGAGGCTGTGAGGCTGCTTAGCAAAGATACTTACATGGCTCTGCTACTGCTCAAGCATTCACTTTTGGCCAATGTTGAATACTATATTGGGCTAAAATGGCTTCTACTGCAAGCCTTTGGCTTGTATGTGCTTCACTGACTCAGATAATTCAGTGAGGAGAAAAATAATTTAAGTTCTATGAGTCAGGCATGGTGAAAAATATAACAAGATTAACCCATATTTAATTGTATATTTTGAAGAAAGATTTTTTTCACTTAGAAAAAGGCTAGCAAGATGGAACACTAAAGATTAACAAGCTGACTGGTGTACTGTGTACTCTAATGTGCACATTATATGACCACATAACTACAGAGAATATTTTTCAATCCATAGTCAGTAGTTTTTACACAAATTAGCTGGAAAACGTTAGTTGAGTTTGAGATGGCTCTGACACTATTGCCAGGTTAAAATGAGGCACATGTTCAACTTTGAGACATATTTTATATCTTTAAAAATGTTAAAAATTATTTTAATATTGTTTTATAGAAAAAATAAAGATCAGACCAGAAAAGAAGGGTTATCATTGTGGGAGGTTCCTGGCATGGGCAATTGGAAGGTGCAACTGGCAGTGGTAGAGCATTCTTTAAAACTTAACCAGTTTTCCACTTGAAACACACGTTGATTTACAAGCACAGGCACAAAAAGTAGGGTGATTAAGGAATTTATTTTCATTCATTGTACCCTGTAGGCAAATGTCTTCAATATTTAACCAAGAGATCAATGAAAGCAAATTGTTCACTGACAACCAGCTAGTTATTTTCCTTCAGGTGAAATACTGCTCTAAGTACTCCACCATTATGAGGACAGCTCTCTCTTTATTTTCCATGGCTTCCTGCATTTCTTTTCCTCACTTTTCTTATTACCTCTCCTTCAAGAGCCTTCTTACAAGACAAAAACTGGAATTATGTGGAAATACAAACCAGCTAGTTGCTACAGAGTTATATATCAGTCAAGCTCCAGTAGGGAGCTGCATGTTTCAGCTTCATGTATGCTGATAACTGTAATTTCAAAATGAAGTATAGAGCCCAGAGTGTACAAAAGTATTTCAGGAGGATCTGCGTGCAGTCTCCCCAACAGAGCACTGCTATTTCACTTGTGACACCAGTTTATCCTTTGTTGGGCTAAGAATTTCCCAAGCATCACTACTAGCCAGTACTGGAGGGGGCAGAGCCCCTGTAAAAACGATGTCAGCATTTCCAAGGAGGTAACAGTTCTTTCTCAGAGTCATAAGGTCAAGTCTGATGCTTTTTCATAGAATGCAGGTAGTGATGAGAGACTCCTCTCTTGTCATATCCTCTCCTTGCTATGGGAAGTGTGACAGTAGTTGTGAAATTCTTTAAATAGCTACCAAGCTGGGACACAGTACATTTCAAAAGTTGCTGTATACCTTAGAAACTAACCATCTTTTCATCTTTTGTGCCCTCGTGGCTTGGAAAGTGGCAACACATTGTCAGCTTACAGAATTCTCCATGAGAATTGTTTGGGCAGTTATTTTTTCTGAGGGTCATAGATAAGGAATTTAATTCGTTTTAAGCCATATTTATTAAATCCTAAATTAAACACTTGCAAACCTGAAGAAGCTGACCCATGTGGTAGACAATCAGCTTATAACATCACACCAGTATTTAGAACAGCCGTGATCTAATCTCTCTGGCATTCTACATAATTGCTTTTGTCAAGAAACGGCCTCATTTGTTCTGCTCTCATATGCCAATTGCTGATATTAGATCCTGACAAATCATTCTTCTCCAAGGAGTAAACTGGTGCTTTCCACCTATCTTCAGCAGTTACTCCTCCAGGTGCAAACAAGGAAACAACAGAGAGACAGTTTCAGACCAAGAAAAATTAAATATAAACTGCCTCTGACTGCCCTCCATAGATATTCTGCCCTGTCCTAGGAGTTTTTCTGTTTTCTAGGATCTTATAGTGCTTTGTTCTCTACAAAGACAAAACTAAAATGTATTTACTGTAGCATATATGCCATTGCATGTTCTGAAAATCACTTTATAAAAAAACTTTTCAAAAAAATCTATAATAATTATTTGTCCAAGTATGCTCCTTGCTTAGTTAATAGAACTCTAAGTGCTCTAATGAAAACTGAGTTCTCAGAATTTTTATAGAGAATGTTGTGCAAAAGCTCCTTACTTTCAGATAATTTACTTGCTTTTAAGAAATATGATTTCAGAGAAAGTGTCATTACCAGAATTGGTAGCATTAATTCAGAAGCATGAACTAATAGTGGAAAAAATCATATTGAGGTGCTAAAAAAACTTAAATGGGCTCTGAAGACATGTCTAGAAATAGGGAAGGACACTAGTAAAGTATTTATAAAATTAAATATTTATTTTCAGACTTTATTATGCATCACAAATATTTTCCCCTTAAATTAAGGATTACACTTCCATTTATTTTATGAGCTTGATACTCCACCCTGTTGATTATTTATCAAATGCTGTCATAATAGCCGGGTAAAATACAGTTGGTCAAACAGATCTTTAAGGAAAGATATAAATCAACATGGCAATTTTGACAGCAAAAAAATTACAGCAGTTCAGATACACTGAGGTTTTGTGTGTGCATGTTGCTCAGTTCCCAGTCTGTCTTTGATGGAAATTTGTCATCAGTGTCACCATCTAGAATGCCTATACCTACTGATAATCTGTGTGGTTTTGGGTCAGGTCAGATGTTCATCTAGTCTGGCAATCTTATCTTCATAGCAAATGCTTAGGGAAAGGGAGCAACAGCAGTGGTACTTCCCGTGGCATGTTCATCCAGTTTCTGATTTTAGTAAATTAAGTACTTAGAATCACTGAATGGTTTGGGTTGAGAGGGTCTTTAAAGGCCACCTAGCTCCAAATCCCCTGACATAGGCAGAGAATGCCATCCAGCAGACCAGGCTGCTCAGAGCCCCATCCAACCTGGCCTGGAACACTTCCAGGGATGAGGCATCCACAACTTCTCTGGGCAGCCTGTTCCTGTGCCTCAGTACTCTCTGAGAAAAGAATTTCTTCCCAACATCTAATCTGAATCCCTCCTCTTTTAGTTTAAAACCAGTTGCCCTTGTCCTATCACTATCTGCTTAATAAAAAGTTGCTCTCCCTCCATTTTGTAAGCCCCTTTTAGGTACTATAAGGCTGCTGTCTCTCTGGATTCTTTTCTTCACGCTGAACAACCACAGCTCTCTCAGCTTTCTTCATAGGAGAGGTGTTCCAGCTCTCTGACCATCTTCATGGCCTTCCACTGGACTCCCTTTAACAGGTCCATGTCTTCCCTGAATGCAGAACTCCAGGTGTGGTCTCCAAAGGGCAGAGTAGAGTCTAATTTCTCATACAGACCAGAAATATATTAAATAGAACAGACACAAATTACATAGTTCTCCTCATAAATCCCTAGTCCTGATATCCAGGTATATTTGTTCCTATGATTTTGTCTCTGAAATCCGTATATTAATCACAATTTCACAAAGTTGATTTTCCTGTTGTATGAAGATGTAACTCCACAACTCCATATCTGTTTGCTATAAAAAGGTAGATTAAGCATTACTCACCTTCCAGATTCTCTGGTCTTGATTCAAATACACTTAACTTTGTTTCCTCAAAATGATCATCTATGCATGGCTTTCCCTTCAGGTTTTCCCATTTGTGTTCATTTTCCCCTTATTCCTATTAGTGTTGTGTTGTCATGACATAGTTCCAGTCAGTTTTTTGCAGGCTTTTAGTCTGAACACTAGACAGAATGTATATTTGACAGCAACCAACTGGGCTGGTAATCCACAATTTGTTGATAGCAATAGACACAGGGCATTAGGGGATTGTAAATGAAGTGCTGATGTAGCAGTAATTACAGATTCAGCAGCATTGCCAGAGTTAAGGACTGAAGTTTGCTTTAAAGTCTGTTTCAGTGATTTATGTAATTCAGCTAGGGTAATTTGCAGCTGAATGAAACCTGACATGGAAATCATAAACTCAAATACTGGTTTTCCTCTGAAAAGGGTTCAGGCAAGAACAGAGAACACAGTAATCCTTAGAGAAGAGGTTCATTCTGCCAGATATGGTTCGGTAATTAATCAACATATGAATTTTCAGCTTTCAAGAATTCATTTTTTGAATGATTTACATCTTTGTTTTTAAACGAAGCAGTACTTGTTACTATTTTATGAAGCTGTCAAACAATGACCACTGCCCATATATCAGCGAAATGTGGTGCCGTATTGCAGAATGGTGTGAGGCCATAACCAGTCAAACAGTTAAACTTGGAAATTAGTTCTGGGTCCTCATATGAGTAGCTCTGACTACTCTTAATAATATTCTTCACTCCTTCTGGTGACACTGAAGCTTGGTCTCCTAAAGGATCATGGCAGGTGAAAGCAAAAGAGGAAAATAGCAGAGCTTATAAAAATTCAAATGGATATTAAATGAAGTTTTCAGTAGTGTTGTGACTGTAGTTCTTAGAATATCAGATTACTTTATGGGCCTTCACTCACTTAATTTGGAGCTTTCTCTGTATTCCAAATTCAGAAGTTGAAGATGAAGTTGCCGGCTAATCAGCACAGCAAATGGATTATAATTACTCCAGCCCCCAAAGGTAATAACATTTTCCTTCAAGTGACAGGTCTGCACAGCCTTGTGGTAACCAAGGTCACCTGAAAAACTTTAATCCTATCTAAATACTTCACCATGAGAAAGGAAGCCCTGTGCTTAGGAAGACCTTATTCTTTATTAAAAAATCTGGCCTTCAACATTAAATTCTGCTCAGTTCAGATTTGCCTGTAGGGTATTTATCTTCCAGTACTGTATGCCTGTGCTTACTATTATCTATTTTTTTTTTTGAAAATTAGTAAAAGAACAGATTAGGTATTTGGTATTGAATGTTAATGTTACTTTATGAAATGTAATAGGATGCCTTACTCTGGATTATGCTTTCTCTTTTCAAGAGTCGTTAGCTGAATCTGTGTTGCTCATTTTACAGATATGTTATTGAATTTCTAGGTACAGATAAAGTTACAGAACCATAGAATGACCTGGGTCTGAAGGGACTTTACAGATCATCTAGCTCCAACCCCCCTGCTGTGGGCAGGGACACCTTTCACTAGACAGGTTGATCAGAGTCTGTGTAACCTTGCCTTGAACACTTCCAGGGCTGGGGCATCCACAACTTCTCTAGCCATTCTACTTTAATAGTGAACCATGCTAAAGCCAAATAGAACAAACTTGCAATAATTTCTCCTTGGGTTCAAACCTCTTTAATTGCAATCTCAAGTGTTGTTGACATTCACTATGATGGGATTTGCTCCTCAGAGGTTATAACATGAAAGTATTATGGACAATATCACTATCCTCATTGGTGACCTGAGCAGCACAACATTCAAGCTTGTTTCAATTATAAGGAGAAATTGTATGTGTTTCTTTGGTGTCACTTTATTTATAGAACCTGTTTTCCTGAATATGGGATGAATTAAATAGAAGCATCTTGTGCTTGTAACCTCAAGACTTTTTCCACTAGCCTGTGATACAGAACACTCTCACTGTTGGTTCTGAGGTTGCATTGTTGATATCAGGCACTATATGGGAGCTCAGATTTGATTGGTCTCGAAATGCTCAGCCCCATGCACACTGCTGAATGAAAGAAGTTTTATTTAGATAGACAAACATGAATTCTGTGAATGAAACAACTAACTTTGTGGCACATTTTATTAGTAACTTTTCTTGGTCAGCTATACCAAGCTAAGTACTCAATTATGAATGTGGTTCTCTCCATGTGCTAGATGGCAAAGCCCCAGTAACCTCTGTCTTCCTTTCAGCTGGGATAGAGCTAATTTTCTTCTCAGTAGCTGGTACAGCACTTTGTTTTGGATTCAGTGTAATTCAATAACACACTGATGCTTTGGTTGGTGCTTAGTAGTGCTTGCCCCAAGTCAAGGACTTTTTAGGGTCTCGTGCTCTGCCAGTGAGGAGGTGAACATAGCTGTGGAAGAGAACATAGCTGGGATAGCTGACCCAAAAAGGCCAAAGGGATATTCCATACCATAAAATGTCATGCCCAATGTAAACTAGGGAAGTCACCTGAAGTGGGCCTGACTTGGAGGTGAGCTGGTCATCTGGCAGCAAGCAGGTGGTGGGCAACTGTATCGTGCATCACTTGTTCTTAGTTTTTATTCTCTCTCTCCCTCCCTCCTAATTTTTATTAAAATTATTGTTGTTTTTATTACTATTATTATATTTTAGTTTGTTTCAATTATTAAGCTGTTCTTATGTTGTTGGGGATTGTGCTTTCTTTCCTTTTGATCCTTTTTACTTGCGGAATTTTTTCCCATTGAGTCGCTAGGATGCTCTGATGACTGGGTACTTGAGACAACAGGGAGGTGGCCCAGCCTCAGTGGAGGAGGGCGTCTGGTGGCACTCCTCTTGTTTTTTGGAGTTTCTCCTGGAGGGGCAGAGGTGCCACGAGAGTGGGACAGGGCTGGGATAGCTGCTGGCTCTCTCACTCGTGATTTCAGAGGAGCACTACCGGAGCCTTTCTTTGGGAAGGGAACTCACTCCTACTGCCCAAGCGCATCCTAGAGCTGCTCTCCTGCCACAAGGAGAGCCTCTGCTTGTGAGAGCAGCCACTGACCTGGCACCTTATTAACACCCACCTCACTAAAAGAAGGACCTATCCCCACCTGCCGGGATCAGGGGCTCGCCTCTCCCTGCGCTGCTGGGAGCCGGGCTGCCGCTGTCCCCTCGCTGTTTCCTCGGCGCTGCTCCGAGTTTCCCTGCGCCGTGACCCCGCAGGCCCCGCCTGCCGAGACTCCCGCCACAGCCACAGCTCGCAGCTTCTGATACATCTCCCCTGACACCCCGGCATTTCTGCTCGTTCCTGCCAGCCCAGCTTGCTGCTCCCGAGAGTCCTGCTGGGGCACCGGGACTCACACTGCCTCAGGGTTTGTGAAGCAAAGCCTCTCTTTTCCATCCCTTCCCACCTTGGACACAGTCGCCATTACCGCGTGCTCCCCGAGCTCGCGCCACAGCGCCCCCTGCAGGCGCGGGGGAATCATCGCACCTGCCCTGCCGGCCGGGAGCCACCAGCGCCCCTGCCGGCTGTGACGGGAACTGCACCAAAGGGAACGTGCCCGCGGCTGCGAGGATGGAGCTGGTTCCTGTTCTGCTTGTTAGTAATTCCATAGTTGGTGTTGTTTTGTTTGCCTTGTTGCACATACTAGTAAAGAACTGTTATTCCTATCCCAATATCTTTGCCTGAGAGCCCCTTAATTTCAAAATTATAATAATTTGGAGGGAAGGGGTTTACATTCTCCAATCCAAGGGAGGGTCCTGCCTTCCCTAGCAGACCTCTGTCTTTCAAACCGAGACATATGTCAGCCCACAAGTTTTACCATTTCTTTCCTGATTCTCCTCCCCGTTCCACTGGGAGTGGATAAGCAGTCATGTCATTGTTAGTTGCTGGCTTTCATGCTGAAATTCTTCAAAAATAATACAGCCTGTTTGACACTCCTTCACCCATGTCTTACTCTCCACCACCTCTCTCTCTGTTAGTCTGCATTGCCGTGTGCTTTTCTCTCTTTCACTTAAGTGTATTCTGTCTTAAATGGAAAATACTGTATAGTGCTGAGAGTAGTTTGGATTCTTGTTAGAGATAGCATACAGTTTTTTATATTTGCAGTGTGAAGGAAATGAGAGGGAGTACAGGTGAAAAAATGTTATTTCTACTCAGCATTTTTTAAATAAAGTAAATGAAGAATAGGTGGGATAGGTATTACTGCAGCTAGTTTTAAGTGGGTTGTTAAAAGTAAAAATCATAATTTCTATCAAAATGGAAGAGGAGAAAAAATAAGTATAGAAATTCCCAATCAATCTCAAGGTCCTTTTTGAGAACCTGTTTCAGGATCTGAAACTTCATGAGATCTGTGTTGGGGGTTAACACCACTTATTAACTACTGTTCATGAGACCTGTACTCAGGTGGCTTTGATTCTCTTTTGGACCAGAATTGTAGAATTGGAGATATTGTAAAAATTGGTACCCTTCAGAAACCTGGGTTGCTTGGGATTTTATATATAACACACTAGTGCAAGAATTCCAAGAATTACTCTGAACACCAATCAGTGGGTGGGTCCCTGCTTTACTATGGCTGTCTTTGGGAAGACTGCATAAAACTCTGGCAAAGGGTATTTATTCATCGTGCACCTAAGGGAACTTGCCAGCTTTCCTTTCTAGAGCATATAAATAAACTACAACTAACCAGACTGTAGAAAGGTGTTTGCTCTTCAGAGATGTATAACTCACATGCCTTCTTGATCTATCTAATTGATAAATGGTATGAGTCACTTTGCTTGTCATATGTTTCAGGTAAAAAGGAATGAATGAGCAGAGTTTCTCAAAATGAAAATCCTTGAATTTAGTCTTTGTTTCTTCTCAAGTTCCCACTTAGCTTTGAAAGATCTTCCTTGATACTGTTGTTTACTTTATGTCAATCAGCTGCACATGTTCCAAGAAGTTTGATTTCTCTTGGCTATGTTGCTGTGAGGATTCTCCTTGATAGTGTGTCCTTATGTGTTGCATGAAGTACTGTGTAAATTACAATTGAAATTCTTCCCACCATGTGGACAGCTTCTAAACTCTGTTACCTGACACTGACTTGTGTTCAGTCAATAAAGTTGAAGCACATAGGTATTATCAGAAAACCTTTGTTGATTTACTGTCTTCACTTAGGATTATGACTCTTTATGCTGCATGAACTGGATTTAGACAACAGAGGAACCCGTGCTTAAAAGCTGCTAGACTGTTACTGTATGTTACTGGTTTTGAGTGGGGAAGGAGAAGAAGCAACCTCCAAATCCTCCAAAGCTTGAAAAATACTAAAATCTCTTGGTCCTTTGTCTGTATGACATTAGTCTTTGTTGTTGAAATAAACTTTTCAGATTTCTGCGCTCAATTTCGTGGCTATATGCAAACCATGATTTAAACGTGCCCCATGGAATAGCAGAACTTGTCTACATTGGGGGATTTGCTGAAAACGTAAAATGAAATATATTAATTTATGTAATTTAAGTTCTCTCTTTATCCTAGCCCCCTTCATAGGTAACTTTAGAGCACGTGTCCAACATGCAGAGCAGAGAACTGCCCATGCTGCCTTCAGAAATAGAAACAATGACATGGATGTAGCTATGCTCCTTTTAGATTGAATTGGTTCATAACTCTTTGTTATGTCATGTGCATGTACCAGCTTTGTTGGAGATAGCTGTAGGCTGGCTGTGCTGTGTGCTGCTGAGGGGTGTAGATATGCTCTTTGCATGTCTGTCAGTAAAAGAGTATGTAATCTTGCTTAGATTAAATGAGGGTTGTTTGCAGTAGGGAATTCTCACAAAGCATGTTTTGCATTGTGTGTTTCACACAATGTGTGCATTGTAGTCTCTGTGGGCAAACCATCAGCCTTCAGGATAGATGCTGTGTGTCCCTCCTTGCCTCTACAGATTACCTGAAGGCATTTCTGGGACCAGGGGCTAGAAAAATGTCTGATTTTAAATTCACAGCATCTCCCACTAGAATGCTGCAGCTATTGAACAGTTCAGAAATGTTTGTATGGTGGCAGGACAGTATCTTATTCCTCTGTTTATTTAGTATCCATTCAAAGAATGATTTCTTGTGTTTGTTATGTGTTAATGACACTACACAAACTATACTTTATGATGCACTTGGGTGCAATAACTTAGCTGGATGGTTGAAAACAATTTAAATATGCAAAAAGAAGAGACTAATGGAGTATCCTCAAGGACTAGCTAATACCTTTATTTATAATTATGTAAAGCTATCTAAATTTGAGAAGATTTGTGTTTGCCACAAACATTAAGATCTTAAAATTTAGCATTTTAGATTTAAGTATAAAAGGACCTCAGTATTTTCTCTATAAAATATTTATACTCATGTTTGGGTTGTTTTTTTTTTTTCTTTAAATCTGTAACCTACCACCAATTCAAATGCCTCCTGACAGTGGGTTCTGAGACTGCTTTTAGTAGGTACTGCTTCTCTGCTTAGAAGAACTATACAGACAAAATAAAAAATATAAACCTAAGCATGTTTAGAGAGGAAAGGAACAATGGAGGAAAAAATAGCAGTGTTTTATATGCAAGGGGAAGAAAGGTGCTTGACCTAGGAACTTGGAGTAGTCTGTGAATTTGTTCTGAGCTCAAGGGGTGATTGTCAAGATAAACCTGCTTCATGTCACCTTTCCTGCTCCCCATCTGCCAAACTTTACCTCTCTGGAGTGAAATGTCTTGAGTGCTCTGTTGGATGACCTGGTGAAGGGACTTTTCTCTTTTCTGGGACTCCATCTCCTTGTTCTGCAAGGGTAAAGGTTCAGGTAATTCCTTCAGGTTTGCTAGTGCCAGTAGTATTGGAGCTTTTCAACAACAGCTAACTTCTGTCATTTCTCCTTGTGAAAGTCTCACAGCAGGACTTTAGTTTGGGAGTTCTGAGCCTCACCTATTGATGCAAAGCTTAATGTGAGTCACTGTGTTCAGGGGAAGAGAATCAGCATTTTATACGAGTTTTAAGTGTTGGCCTCTATGGCGGGCGCTCCTTTCTCTTCTGTGCAGTTTAAGTATCCAGATTTTGAATATTCGCAAATAATTACACAACTAATTTGCAGGTGAATATCTTTCTAAAAACTTTAAGATATTTGCCAGCTGGACAAAGGTACCAAGAGCTCCTTATTTCTTAAAGATTAACTGCATCGTTATAGACAAAGCTTTTTCATCTTTTCCTGAAAGAATAGATGGCCTGGAATACCTAGAACATGCACTTTCTCTCAAAGAGCAATGAACCAAATGTGTGGGATATGGCCCCAAGGGATAAATGCTGCCCTGAAGGAAATTTCTCTTTTAAATTTAAATGCAGTTTATTTTGAACTCTCCCTAGGGGCTTTCACAGAAACTCATATTAATATGCAGTGAAACTCAGTAGTTTTCCTGATATTCTAATTTAACTAGTCAGCTACTAGTTAAATAATCATCTTGGACATAATTGCATTTTTTTTCATCTACAATCTGCTGGGCTTGTTTCTATTGCTCTCCTGTCTGCTTTTATTCATTACAGGAAATTTAAATACCCTATTTAGTGTGAGTGTAGTACTCATTTCCTTTGTATCTGTAAAAGCAGTTATCTTAAAGAAGTCATTAGGTTTCATGTTAACTTTTAAAGTGGTATGTGTATATGATGAACTATTCTGATACTTCTGATCTGAAGTTTGCATATGATATTTCTGTGCTGCCAGTCCTGTCACTGACTAGCAATGTAGCAGTGCATTTACAGTTTTAGAACAACATCTCAGTTTACTGAGGCTTTGTGGATTCTTCTTGTGAAGTAGTTTTGGTCTTGCAGTTCTGTATTGATTGTTATAGATTCTTTTTCAATTAATATCAAATATGATAGCACTACATTTTGGAGTTGCAGTTCCACTGCTTACTAATACTGCTACACTGGACTTTTGAGCACTGCAATACTTCTTTCCTTTACTCTTTGAAGAACTGGAGACATTAGACATTTATCACTTTTCTGTACCTTTTCCTTCTAGCCTTCACTGGGCACTCTGGAGCATGAGCCAGTGTAATGAACTGCAGCAAGAGCGTCTGTGACTCAATAGACAATCTGCTTAATAAATGTTTATTGATTTAAATTACAGATTATACACATGCATGAGATAGTGAAATAAATTAAATTAGAGCTGGTTATGCATCTGTCTACACTGAAGAGGAGAAGCAGACACTAATCTCTTCTCTGTGGTGATCAGTGACAGGACCTAAGGGAATTGCCTGAAGCCTGTGTCAGGTGCGGTTTGGGTTGGATATTAGAAAAAGTTTCTTCATCCAGAGGTTGGTTGGGCACTGGAACAGGCTCTCCAGAGGAGTAGTCACAGCACCAAACCTGACAGGGTTCCAGAAGTGTCTGGACAATGCTCTCAGATGCATGATGTAATTCTTTGAGATGTGCTATGCAGGAGTTGGACTCAATGATCTTTGTGGGTCCCTTAGAGCTCAGCATATTTTGTGGTATGACTAAAATTATGACAATATTTAAAGCAAGGTAAAAGGATTAACTGATTGAGGGAGCAGCTGGTGGATTGCTGGGTTTCTTTCTGAAGGTGCTAATCAGCTTCAGCACCTTTAGAAGGAGGTTTCTGAATTTATCCCCAAAGACTGAAGAAAGTTTTTCAAGTGCTTACTTTTTGTACATTTTCAAGGACCTTTACCTTATGGGATATTGCTACAGACCACAGCTGATGCAAGTCTGAAAGTAAAGGTCCTTGCTCTGTGACCAAGCAGTAACTTTGGCTTTATGTGTCTCTGATCCATGACATATTTGAGGATGTTACTATGTTTGTATGAAAAGCACATCTGAAAGCTCTACTATTTAAATCACCGCCTTTGTGATTTGATAATTTCTGGATATTATTGCCAATAACTTCTGTGTGACTGCTGTAACTATTTGAAATAATAATAAAAAAAAGTCAGACACAATTTAACTCTGTGGTTTAACTTTAGATTGTCTGTTTCAGAAGTTCTGTTCCTACGAGAAGCTGAATTTATTGATGAGCAGTGTGTGTAGATAGTAGTTTTAATTTCTATCAATTTTATGAAGTAGCCAGAATTATCTGATTTTGCTGATCGATATATTCTGCCATATAACACAGTGGATCATGGTGATAGTTGTTCTAACAAATGGAAAGAGGTTTGTAGTTCCATTTCTGTGGTACTTTCTACAACTATCTTGACCTCAGAGTCCAGTTAAGCAATCTGTAGAATCAAATTTTCAGTTGTTGATTAGATATTTCAGGATGTAGATATCTGCTTTTTTAATTTCAGAGGCCTTGTACAGATCTTACACAGTTAAAGTCTTAACCAAGTATTTCTGTCTGAAAAGTTTCCTATCAGTTTTTTTCCCCACATGTGAACTCATCCTGTGGTTTACTATCCTCGAGGTATTTTCTAAGGGGGATAAAAAGGTATTTTAGGATGCTCAGCGATGACTGATGTGTGATATGCATTACAAAAAGTTTCTTTCTTACAGTTCAGATTGATTCTCTTTAGAAGGTTCAGAGGTTTGACCTACCCATAAAGAATCCAGATCTCATAGCAAGGGGAGATGTGAAATGACAGTCATAACTGTTTCCTCCTAATTGGCTTCAGAGTTAGCGTAGGCAGGTCAATCAGAGCAGTGCAGCTTCTCCCAGTCATACACTTGCATAGCTAATATGCCCCACTCAGGCTTTGGGGTGCTGCTGTCAGCCACCTCAAAGTGGCATGGATACACTTCAGGGTTTGGCACAAGGATGGTGTGGCCAAATTCAGATTTCTTTGAGCTGCCAGAACTGCCCAAATGGAGTTGATTGTGGTTTTAGTTTTTCTCAGTAGATGTAACCAAGAGCCAGCAGGCTTTGGGGGTGGGAGATGAGGGATAGGTGAGAGGACACGGTGAGATACCTGATGTGGTTCTGTCTGATCATGTTTCTCACTTCTGCATGTGCTGTCCAGCTGAGAGTACTGGTGAGCTCGAACAGTGAGCTGGGGAAAAGAGCTGGTCCAACTGGAGTGCAACCATGTCAGTTCCCATCCCTGTTCTTTTATGTTTTGGATCATGTGAAGTTTTATGCTTTACTAAAAAATAAAGCTGGATCAGTTTCACTGTTTGATTTACCAAACATTGGCACAGGCTGATGGTGGAGAAGCTGGAGTGTGTAGGAAAATAGCATGCAGGCAAGAAGACAAGAAAGAGCAACGACTGATTGGATGTATTCTCAGTGCTTTAATAGAGTTGCTTACTTGTCCTGATGCTCCATCTGCTTTCCCATTTTACAGGTGAGAATCTCAATAACTTCTTATAATTATTTTACATTTGGGTTTATTAAATTTGGTTTTGTCATATCGTCTTGAACTGACGGCAGTCTGAAGAGGTTTCTCTTCAATCCTCATAAATACTTTGCTCGCTCATTATCTCTGATCTGAATCTCTTGCTTGTGGCTATATTGACTTACTGAATTGTTTATTTCATTTAGCATGTCAAGATAATTATTATGTTGACAAAAAGGGAAGTTTAATGGTCCCTGTTTAGTAGGAGAACTATTGTATCTCTTACTAATTATGCTGTCTGACTGCTGGGTTTTGGAAACATCATCTGTGTTCCATGAATCTTCCATTCATAATAGTAAATACTAATAGCAGTTACATCAGAAGGGTGTTGCATGGCTAAATTCATGTTTGTAAATTATTCTGAATTCCTAAGATGCCAAATTGTTTAATGGAACAGGTAATGTTGTTAATGTTAAGTATCCTCCAATTTCTGTGTTACATATTCATGTCCTTTAACAAGGCAAAGAAGTAGAATGCAATGTTCATTGATGTTTCTAAGTTCTTCATCGGAGCAAATGTCTTATTAATAGCCTGGAAAAAGTTCTTTGCAAGTATGAGATTTAGCTAATTTCCCTGCTTCTTTTGAAATCTAAAGACTGTACAAAGCAGCTATTATTTCTTCCTAAACAGTTTCTGGGATGAATTTGCAGATTTACTCGTGTATTATCTTGGGGTAGTCCTAGAGATGCTATTTCATGAATATGTAGAGCATGTTTGCTATTTTCTTTTTGACGTTGTAGATTCATGGCAAAGTCCTAGTTTATTCAGCAAGCAGCTTTCTCTGCCATATTCTCTCTATATAACAAATGCTTGTTCCTTTGGCAACTCAGACTTCATTACTGATAGGAAATGAGTCTGCAGTGCAGCATTATTATGCTTTGAAAGCATTAAAGGACATTTTCAGTTCTCCCATTCTATTACAATGAATACAGAATTTTTCTTTTTTCTAATAATTTTCTGACACCAAATTTCTCTCTATCATTCAAAATTTTGCTTGCCACACCACAGATAATTTTCTGTTCAGTTACCTCCCTCCCTCCTTTTTACAAACACACATGCTAAGTCTGTTTTACACAGAGATCTTTAGAACTATGGACACTTTTGACCGTTCTCCATCGTTTTTTACACTCTCTTCAGTCCTCATGACCACATTATAATGATACATATTTCAGTTTCCTTCTCACTATTGCTTTCTCACTGAAGATTTTCTAATGAAGTTGGAAATAGAATATCACAAAAAGGCATTTTTAGTTTGAAATTAGCTGTAATCTAGGAAAAGAATGAGACAATCTTGCAGCTGAGATAAAAAAGGACTTAGAAGAATCTGTGTAAGTTCAAAATATTCATGGAATTGAAATGAGAATGTAAACTATGTACAGTAGATTTTGAGGAAAATACCTGTGGTCATGAAAATAAAATTATTGTCTAAAATTTTATTCCATAGACTGCCATAGAACAGACCCGATATGTTATAGAATGATCAAAAACCCCCCTAAGGGCACTATTAAAATTGGATTTTAAATAAAAGTAGAAATTGTCTTTTTTTTATTTATTTATTTATTTTTTTTGACACCAGTCTAACATAATGACAGAAGAATCTGGAGTTCTGCTAGGATGGATATTTGCTTCCATGCTTATTTGGTGCACTTAGTTCTAGGTAGATTCCTAAAAATTAATTCCATGAATAGTGCTGAAAAAACCCCACCTGAGATATTGAGATAGTATCAAAAAGCAATTGTTGCTCAAATGTATGGGAAAATTACAAATGGTACTGTTTACAGAGGCATCAAGAGAGCAGTACCTAAAGAATTTTATGGTTTGAATACAAATGTCTTCTAACATCATTAAATTACAGCATGATTTCCAATACAAAAGACTGAAAGTTGTTATATATTTTTGTAACAGAAATTGTTTCATAAAACAGACTACCTGGGATATCAATCTTCCACAAGCAAGAGTGGAATGGAAATTTCTACAGATATTATGCTTGAAAAAAAAATTACACAGAAGCAGAAAAAGAAATGTTAACCTGTTGGGTGTAGGCAGGGAAAAAACCCCAACCCAGCAATATTGGTCTTGATTGGAGAATGTCAATGTTTAATGTGATGCTGCGAGCACTGAGAAAACTCAAGTTGTGGGCAGCTGGCCTCCCCTACTCTTCCACATGAAAGTGTAATTCTACTGGGTGACTTCTGTGGTTTAATTTCCAGGGTTTGTGGGTGTGATTATGGGGACATATTTGAAAGTAGGTGCTTCCTGCCAGCCATGAATCTCATTTTATGCCTTCTAAGTGTAAAAATGAAAAGATAAGATCATTACCTCCACCAGTGAAATGGACTTCCACATTGCAAACTGAATCACCTTTGAATGGTACTGTGACTCCAGAAGTGAAATTTCTGCTTTCTGTAATTTCTGCTCACCTGCCCCTTTTCAGCAAAGGGCTTTTGTACAAAGGAAATTTCTGTTGAATCTAGACCTCCTCTGTCACAGGTAAATGCACTATTTAATTCCCTTTAATTGATGTGTTTTTATTTTTTATTTTTTTCTCTTGCTATTATACAGATTCACTTCTATTATAAGCTTGTTACTTCAAGAGTGAAAACAGCCAAACTCTATTCCCTTGGATGTCATAATAGGAAGGAATGTTCAGGATGCAGAATGTGTGCACTGTGTACTGTTCAGAACATAGAAGGGAAGTTTAGCTCATGCACTTCTGCACTGGAACCTCAAGAAAAATCAGTCAGGAAGCCTAAACTGCTGTAAATTATATAGATTCTTAACATGGCTGCATTAATACTCTTTTCAGTTACAAAGATTTTCCTGTTCATTTTGAGACACATTTTTCCTTTCACCATTAACCTCTTTCTTCTATATTTCATTTCTCATTTTCCCCTTTATTATTTATTCATAGCCTTTATATTTCTATGATTAGCACAGGCTACAACATTGTCTTTCTTTTTATCTTGCTCATTTTTACTACAGTGGTGAAATCCAGACTGTAGCAAATTCTTCATCTTGTAGTAGTTTGCACAGCCCTTAAGGCAGGCTGTTCACTTTTTTACTACTCACTTATTCAGTCTTTTCCTGTATAGTATATATAGATACAGGTAATTTAGATCACATCCACCCATTTGAGTAAGACACCTCTTCTGAAAACAGACAAATTTTTCAAATAATTCAAATTCTTTATGGTAAGGTGAGGGTCTTTTCCCCACCTTCCTTTTTCTGTTAGTGTAACTTAATTTCTTTCTGTTCTCATGATTCTCTCAGTTTTGTCTTTATTTCAGTATTTCAGTTTCACCACTCCCCGTCTATTAAATGTTAGTGGAATCCATGGATTTAAACAAAATTCAAATGAAGTTTAAACAAAATTACATGTGCTACTTTCTCATCCCGTTTCACATCATCACATCATCTCCACTCATTTTATTGATCAAAACTGACTTCAAAACTCAAGTGTAAGTATATGTTGTACCCAAAGCAAACCTATTGGCTGGTCTTAAAATTCCAAGGCAGCTTCTGTGAAATGATAGGGTTAAATATAAAACCTCCATGTAAGAAATACTATGTATAGGAATGTTACAAAAAAAAAATCTGAGGAGCCTTGTAACATCAAATTACATGACAGTGATGAGAATCATTAGAGTGAATATGAAGAACATTAGGACTAGTAAAAAATTATTAGGCACTTTAAACAAATATGCTTGCTAGAGTGCCCACCAAAAGCACCAATCAGTTCAACCCTTTCCTGGAGCAGACTTTGCTTATCCCAAGCCTATGATGGGGATATCTGGCTTCTCAGAAGGCTGTATTGGGAACTTAGCTAAACTCCAGTCCACAATAAAGTATGTGAATGTAAAGCTTTCTCCCAAGTTCACAGGTGTTTTCCACATATTCTTCTCCCATCCTCACAGGGTCAGGAAAGAGAATTCTAGATTTATCATTTCCACTAGGTTAGGCCTGCATCATTTGCAGGAACTTTTCTCATTGTTGTTGGAACTTGGTATAAATGCCGTATGTCAAAATCAATTAGTGTTTTTATACATAACATACCCATTTAGAACACAACAGTTGAAGATGGTTTTTAATCCAAGAAAAATCTTTGTGCACTTATCTCTTCCCTTGATAGCTGCAGACTATTGCAAATTCCCAGCTTGTGGCACAAGTGATGGTGAAATGCAGAAGTTGTAGGAAAAGGGAAATAAATTAGAATGGGTCAGAGGTAGAGGGGTACTCTGGATCTTGCTGTTTTGCTGGTACTTGCTTTGATGAGCATTGCTGCTGAGTCAGTTTGCTTTTGGAGGGTGTTTTCTTCGTGGTAATTTGCAAAGGTATGTGGGTGAAAATGCCAGACCATAAACTGGTAATGGGCCCCTGCCCTGCTGAATAATTTTTTTGGCTTGCTAAGTCTTTGTTATCTGCCCCAATAGTGAGGATGCGACCAGGTGGGATCTGAGGGGGACAGAAGTCCCCTAAAGAAGTTGAGCCTCTTATTCAGTGAGAAGAGAATGATTTACACATAATTAACTTCTGCTTGACTGGGGAGAATTCACTTGCAATTAATTTATCTCCAAATCTTCCAAGGCAAAACCTACAGAAAGATCTGAGGCTGACATACAGGATAGTGATGGCAGAATGCATGAGTTATTTTACTGAAAGCCTTTCCAAAACTTATTTATTTATTTACTTATTTATTTACTTATTTACTTATTTATTTACTTATGAAAAAGTAGTTAAGGATGATTAGTAGTGTACTTGAAAGCCATCAAATTAATTTACCATTTATTTCACTGTAAAAATGACCATCTAAGACCATTGTTAGGTCAGATGCTTGTTCATGCATTGTATTAGAATGTTGAATACCAGATATAAGTATTAGTGGTTTTTCTCAAGAAAAAAAAATATACTCCTTTCTGTGTGGAAACCCTTGGAATTTATTCTGACTTTCTGGGTTTTGAGTGTTTCACTAACCTGTGTCTGTCTTATGCTGTTTTATGGTAAACAATGTTAAGAAATACACACATATCATCCAGATGCTTCTAGTCTGCTTTTCCTCTGATGTCAATAATTTGCTGAAAAATAATTTTTAGGGAAAGGAAATGAGACCACAAGTAAAGAATTATATTAGAAAAAACTGAAGTGTACTGATGAGTGCTCTACTGGGAAGGTGGTTTTCCAGGCATATGCTAGGTACATGAATCGCTTTTCACTATAAAAAGGATTTCTAAAATTTTGCCATTAAATGAAAACAGAAAACAAGTAGTTGTTTCTTCAAACACCAGCATACTGTTTCCTTGCAAGATATAGCCTGGTAGAGATCACATTCATCTGAGAGATGTAGGTACTGGGTTTTGCTTTAATGAAAACTGAAGTGTTTTGCACAAAATGGAGCACCTTTGACAGCACAGACTGAAAAATACTCTAAAGCTTTTAAAAAGTATTCCATATGTTCTTCTCTCTCTTAAGTCCATGCTCACCCATGAATTGGAGTGAAAAAAGGTGTTTTTAATATTCTCACTGTTGCTGTATCAGGCAGCAGTGAGTGGGTATCTCCTGTGTCAAGCTCTGTAAGAAAAGGTAGCTCCTGCCTCAGGAACTAATTTATGGTAGGTTAAAAAAATTTCAGTTTTATGAAACCAAACAATTGAGTATTCTAGAGAGTATCACTCAGTATTTGGAATAGCTACCGAGTCTTAAGATGAGAGAATAAGCTGTATGCATTCATATATACATATGCATATGCATATACATGTACATATACATGTACATGTACATATACATATACATGTAAACAGGTTGATTTCAGCTTGAAGTACTCTGTCATGTGCCTGTGATTCCTGCATTGAGTCTTGAACACGTTGTACTTCTTTCAACTTTTCTGAGTAAGGTTTGACAAATTAATTAATTCAGCCTTATCTCAATGGCTTTGTTCTTAGCACTTGCTCCTTGCCAATACCCGTTGCTACTTCTTTTGTCTATTGACACCTCTTACCATAATGCTGTGCACAAAGGTACTGCAGCCTTTCAAAAGTTTTAATGGTTCTATTTTTGTTTTCTTCATGTCTGATTAAACTTCAAAATCATTGCCAGGAAGATTTTGTCAAAATATTTATTCTTATTTTTTCTATTAAAAATATGACATATAGGTTCTCAGACCTCAGATTTTATCTGGCTTTATTTGGCTTTCTTCTGTGGAATACTTAAGTTTGTTTTGGATCCTGCCCTAATAGTTAAATGACATTTAAGCAGTACAGAGACATTGACCTTCAGCAAATGGTCATCTGAATAAATGAGAAAATATATGAGTGGATGAAAAGATAAATGCAGTGCATTTTTCCTGCTTTGTGCATAGTCTTCTGAGGATAATATCTTGTATTAGTGGCTAGACTAATTCAGTAATACAACAATTTTGTTTCCTGGCAAGTACGTATGACTCTGTGAAGATGATGCCTACCTAATTTAAAGGAGCAGATTCTTTACTAAAACATAGGACATTCCAGTTTGAAGAATTTTCCTTAAAATTAGTAAGAAAAAAACTTATATTTTTTTTTACTATTCCGGAGTTCTAAATTATGAAGACCATGTCTAGATTTTTGACCAGCTCTTTTTCAGACATCAGCTCCTTGTTGCTGAAGCACTGTGAATGTTTTTTTCTGCCAACAGAAGTAGTCTCTTAAGAAGATTTTGAGATAGATGTTGAAGTGCCATACACATAATCAGGCAATCCAAATATCATTTTACACATGTATAATATTGCTGTCATTCTGTTTCATTAAAATTTTGCAATGTCAGCAAGATGTAGATATAGGACTAGGTCAGTACAAAATTTTACAGGACATGTCAAGTTATGAAAATTATTTCATTAATTAAAAATAAAGTTGATTTCAAATGCTTAGCGAAACTCCCATTATGATTCAGTCATTCTAAACAAACTGTATTAGTCCAAAATAATTTAAAATCAAACAAGCTGAAAGTGTGTCTGGGTTTTGCATAATGATTTGCAGCACATTGTTAACACTTGAATTATTTTCATTCTTCTATACTGATGAGTTTTTAACCATTTAACTTGGGAAAGGGACTTTATTGGTATAGCTGCATGCTATATAACAGCTGTTAATAATTTTATGGCCTATAATAATTTCCTAGAGCTACTGCAGGTGGAGATCTTGCTGCAGTTCTTGGGAGGTATCTGCCAGGAATTTTGTCTGAACGAGTGCTTTGTTGTCAGACCCAAGCCAACGTAGCAAATGAATGACTAAGGCACTATCTCCCTCTTTCTTTCTAGTACCCAGAGACAAAAACAAACAAACAAACAAACAAAAGAGAAATATGTACCACAGGAGTGGTACCTGTAGAACATGAACAAGCATTGACAAGTTCGAAGCAGTTCCAAAGAGATTTTACAGCTTAATAAATAAGCTGGCTCTAAAAAGCCTCATAAACTGTGCTTGAGATGTATGCCTTATATAACAGAAAAGTTATGTGAGGTATTTATAATTGCTCTTGTGGTCAAAATCACGTGATTAATAGATTCTTACAATTCACAAAAATATTTCCATGAGTGTTTCACCTTAAAGTTTGTTAATTCTTGCTTAGCAGTGGTAGCAAAGACCTTGTTGTGCATTGTGACTGTATCTAGTTTAAAAAAACCTCCTGGTTATAGGTACACTTACAGATGAAAAAACATTTTTGTGAATTGGCAACTTAACACCTACCTGATGCATGATAATGATCTTTCACAATCATAGTGTTATGAAATTTCACTCTTTGATCATGCACAAACTTTATACTTCTCCCTAAAAACACTCATATTTTTGACTGGTGCATGGAAAATAAAGAACAAAAGTATTTCAGAAGGTTATAAGACCTGTTAAAGCACTAGGTATGAAATAGCTGTCACACTTCACTTTCACAACTTCAGACATAATTATTGGTGCTTAATGGTTGACAGGCTAGGGTCAATTTTTACAGTCTAAATGTTAAGAGTGGATGATTGCAGCAATAAATACCTGTCACCAACAGCTTTCAAGTAATAAAAAATCCACTTGTATCTGCTCAGAGGGAAAAAAGCACATGAAAGTGCACCAATTAAATGACTTTAAAAGGATTTGTCAGGTTAGAGCTGCTGGACAACACTATTTATCTCTTTTGAATAATATTTGGAGCTAAAAATTAGCAACTATTCTCAGAGAGAATCAAATCAGAGATGGGGAGAAAAACAAGTATGAGTTTTTTAATCCACGTTTTATTAGGATACCTGTATTTATTAAGAGTGTTTGTGGGATTTGGTAATAAAATACCTGATCTTGTGCTGTTGAGGCAAGAAAAAGTGCTCAGTAGTAGGTTATAAATCCAGCTCTCAACCTCATCAGCAAACATATTTAGGATAATAACATTTTAATGTATTGAAACTTAAATGCTATTACTGTAGATTATATTTCTTTTTGGCTTCTATTGCCTTTCAGCTTTGGTACTAGAGATACAAAAGACAAGTAGTATCTGACACCTTGATTAACCCTTGGGTAAGGCTCAGTAAAGCTTTCCAAGTCCCTAAACAGACTATAAGTCTGTCAGCTGCTTTGTGTACTTTGCCATTTGGCTCAGCTCATGGTGGAGTTCATGGGAGGGAGGGATGAGGTGTCATTACCAGCACCAACCTGCTGTCTGACAGGATGGTTCTGGCACTGGATCATCAGTGTTTAGACCTAGGCTTTTAGTGTGATGTGGCCAAAGTAGAGGCCAGTGACTGGTGCTTCCTTCACACTCTTACCTGCTCCTTCCTGTTCAGGATCTGCACTATGGCACACATCCTCCGTGCCACTCTTGACTTCTAATACCTCATCTCTCTCTGCAAGGCTTTTGCTGGGCTGGACACATGCCTCTGCTCTCTGCCCTGACCAATGAAGCCAGAGCTCAGCCCCACCCGAGTGTACCTGCTACTGGGAGGAAACTTATTTCCAGTTTCCTCTGAGACTTTTTCAAGGATTTAATTTACTGCATGGCCTTGAAGTCAACCCTGTTCAACAGGATGGTTACAGCTCCATAAGCCTTGCTGTGGCTTCTCATGTGCCCCTAACTGTTGCTATTTTGGGCTGTTTTGCTGTCTCCTACCCCTCTAAAAAAACCCCTCTACAAATAGATATAATAATCCCAAGGAAAAAAAAAAAAAAAGCCCCAACAGTAGAAAGTTTGACAAGGCTTCTATGAGAGCTTTCCTACAGGCTACCTGCTCAGCATTTGGCTCTTACAAACCACCAATTCTGCCTCCTCACCAGAAGGAAATAAAAATGTTTTACTTCTGTGCTTGCAAGAATTCTCTCATATTAAAAGCCCCTTCAATTTTAGGCAACAGGTTTAACTTTACTAGGCCATAAAAGGTACCTATGCCAGACCATTGTTCCCACCTCAGTGCTACCATCCTTTTTAGTTTCTCTTTTGGATCTTCAAAGGATGCACTCTTATTTGTGTCTCCTAACCAAAACCACATAGGGCCCATAACTGAAGAGCTGCTGAGAGACCATTCACTCAGAGATAAGACAGTGTTTCATCCATTCAACAAGCTGAACTGTATGTCTCCCACACCTAGGGGCCTGGAGTTTTGAATCTGCTCTGTGCCTCAAACATGTCCAGAGCCATTTCAAACCTTTATTTTAAAAATCAAACAGCTTTTCTTTCCGCTAGAATTTTTTCCTGACAAACATTTCCAAACTTGTTTCCATAGCACTCTCTTCCCTTCAAAAGAAGCTACTTGTCCCTCCTGTTTTCAAAGTAGCTGTATATTTCATGTGCAGGGTACACTGGCTCTGCCCCTGTGACTTGGATCTGAACTCTTGCCCAAAGATTTCTGTTAAAATACTCTTCCATGCTTTGCATGCTACAAGAGTCCAGCCTGGGCAGCTTTGGAAAAATGTTCTCAAAAGCCATGTTTGTCATAATGAAGATCAAGGCTTTGTACACAAATGGGCAGGGAGTGCAAGCCTTGTGTTACAAATATTCAGTTGCTCAGTGCACATCAGTGGATAATTTATAGAGGTATATACCTGCAGAAATGCATTAACTGGCATCAGTCTAGTCGAAGTGGAAATGTTTCTGTTGTTGCAGATTTCGTGAATGTTGCTTTCCAGTCTTTTGTCAGATTTCCAAGTAGCTGTTCATGTGCTTTCTTCTGGTACTGTGCTTTGAACTGTTTATGCATTTGATTTATATAACTTCTATTGCTTTTGCATTGTTTATACTGTGCTTTATGCCGGTTGTTACAGAGTTCTTAGGCTACGTGCACTGCCTCACAGCTCAGCAGACTTTGTGGTTGAAGCAATAAAAAGACAGCAAAGGTATTTTAGATTCATGCTAGAGTTGAAAAGATTGACTACTTGACAAGCTGTGTTTGAATTAAACACAGAGCTTTTCACATCCCCTATCAAAAAAAAAAATTGATGCCCCAATCAGAAAAAAATTAAGAACCTTCCCAAGTCACGAATTTATCTAAAAGAAACCCTCAACACTGTCCCCTCTAAACTGTACTGTCTTAAATTGGTCTTGAAAAAGGCCCAAATCTTAAGGGTTCCCCTCCCAACTGATGGTGTTTTTTTGTCTCTCTGATCTAAATTCAAACCACTTCCCTTTCAGAAAATACTTAGGAGTGGAAGGCAGTGAAGATTAACCAGCTCTCCCACAGCAGTGTCCCAATGCTTCAGGTTCCCCGTAAGAATCAGCCCCTCCCCCCCTTCCCAGAAAAAAACCTGCTCCTTCTCTAAACACTGCCGTCCTCTGTGACTGGAGGACAACCCAAACTTTTCTTTCACTGCTGAGCTGGAGTGAGTCTCTTACCAATGATACTCAAAAGCAATGCACACAGAAAACCACTGTTGCATTAGAGATATTGAAATTTAGCATAAAATAAACCCCATTGCATTCCAGCTGCTTCTCAGAGATCAAGGGGGCTAGAAGGTCTCAATAAATGAATATTTTTCTGTTAATTGAGGAAATTTTGTTTATACAAATAAATGTAACTTTGGGATGACAGCTCCATGTTTTTGGATTTTACAGGTAAAATAGTGAAAATGTCAAGCAATCAGAGAAACAGAACTGAGACTCATATGCATGTGCATGAATATTCAGTTTGAGCAATGATAGCAACATCACAGGAAACTGGAAAAAAGGGAGGCTGGACAATGAAGGGGATGTAAAGGCACTGGTTTGTTCTGTGTGACAAATTTCATATACAGAAAACTGGATGTGTTTCTGTGCCAAAAGAAGAATTAAATTACCTATTGTTTCCCACTGGAGTAAATGAGTTCTTGGCCCTGAAATTTATGCACTGGTGCACAGGCTGAGAGAGGATCTGTGCCCACAGGTTGGTCACTGTCTCATGGGGTAGGAGACCTCAGGGTTTCTGCACAGCACAACTGAAGTGAAGGGTTTACACTTAGACCCATAAGATCTTAGGAAAAAACTGAAAAGCAAGCATGGCTTACCCAGGTGTTTCAGTCAATTAACACGGTGGTTAAGATATCCTTAAGGGAAGAAGTAAGGTTGAAGTCTCAACTTTTTGGTAAGTGTTCTAACAAACAAGATAGATATATATATATATATATATGCAATTTGTGCATTTCCCTTCTTACATTATGGTGCTGTTTATCTCAATATTCCTCTACTTATATCTTCCGTTTTTTCCAGAGTTTTTCTATTTACTCATGAACTGGATTTGATACTTCTCAATTTCGTCTTAAATGTGCTTTCCTTCTGAAGTTAGACTAGGTTTATTGAAGAGTGAGTAGCTATTGGGATGTTCTGTTTTTCTCACTCAGTGGTTTCCAGCTCTGTTACTGTTCTGTTCTGTTTCTGGAGTATTTCAGTTACTTAGGGCTATTTATTCTTGATGGATAGCTTGGATTAAAGTCATACATGGCATGTGCAGGACAGCCAGGGTATCAAGCCCAGCCAACATGGGTTTATGAAAGGCAGGTCCTGCTTAACCCACTGATCAATGATCAAGTAACCTGCTCAGTAGATGAGAGGCTGCACATGCCATCTTTCTGCTGTCTTCAGTAATGCCTTTAACACTGTCTCCCACTGCATTCTCCTGGAGAAACTGATGGCTCATGGCCTGGATGGGTGCCCTGTTCACTTGTTGAAAACCTGTCCAGGCCCAGAGCATGGTGGTGAATGGAACTAAATCCAGCTAGCTGCCAGTCACAAGGTGAAGTGCCAGGTCATTGCCCTGAGTCACAATAACCCCATGCAGTGCTACAGGCTGGGGGAAGAGTGGCTGGAAAATGGCCAAATGGAAAAGTACTTGGGGGTGTTGGTTGTCAGCATCTGAGGCAGCTGTGCCCAGGTGGCCAAGAAGGCCAGTGGCATCCAGGCTTGGACAAGCAATAGTGTGACCAGTAGAGGCAGGGCAGCAGAACTGTCCTTGGCAGTGGTGAGGCTGCACCTTGAACCTGTGTTCAGTTCTGGGCCCCTCACTGCAAAAAGGACACTGAGGTACTGGAGTGTGCCCAGGGGAGGGCAGTGGAGCTGGTGAAGGGTCTAGAAAACATTTCCTTTGAGGTGAGATTGAGGGAGCTGGGGTTGTTTAGCTTGCAGAAGTAGAGGGTTGGGAGGACATCATTGCTCTCTAAAACTGCCTTAAGGAAGCTGTAGCAAGGTGAAGTTGGTCCCTTCTGCCACTGCCATGTCTCAAGAGAAAAGATGAGAGGAAATGGCCTTAAGTTGCATCAGAGGAGGTTCAGATTAGATATCAGAAAAAAAGTATTCACTAAAAGAATGTTTTGGTGCTGGAATAAGTTGACAGGGAGATGGTAGAATCACTGTCTCTGGAAGCATTCAAATTTGCCTGGATGTGGCACTCGTGGATATCATTTAGGGGTGATTATGGTAGTGTTGGGTTGATGAATAGACTAGATGATCTTGCAGGTCTTTTCTAGCCTTGATGATTCTGTGAAAAGGATTTGGATAATTATCCTAGAATAACAGTCCTTATGAGCTACAAAATTGCTACAATGGTTAATCACAAACTGTTTTCAAAATGCATGGTGTTAAACCAGATGTGGCACTTCTGTCATGGGCCAAGAGTATTCACAGATTAATTATTTAGGGACTAGTGTTTTGGAAAAAACTATTTTTGTGTAAATATTTCTAAGAAGCTCACATGTAGAAAGGTTTTTCTGCTGATGTTCTCCACAATTCACTCATCACTCACAACATTTAGTGTAGCAGCAATCTGGAAGCAGAGGTGAAAAGAGCCACAAATCTCACTTGATGTGCCGTGTGGGTAGTTTTTGCTGCAAGCAGTTTAGCTGTTCCTTTATAAGCATTAAAAGTTTATTAAAATGCATGAGAGACATCCATTATAAACCAGAAAAAAGTCCATTAATATTACATATCAGATAAGAGTTTTATCTACACATTCCATCCCCCAAACCCCTAAACACCTAAAAAAAAGCATATTTAAATGTTGAAATTTAAAAATGTCAGGAGAATATTTTTATATCGTGCTGAGTAATTGATTAAACTATTAAAAAGTGGATCAATAATGAGACCTTCTGCCTAGAAATCTGACGAGTTCCAAACAATGCTGGCATCACTCCAGGACATGATGATGCAGCTGACATTTCCTGACCTTGCATACTTTAAAGGCAAATTGTATGGCCTTCCCACAATAGTTCTGGGAAGAATGAAAATGGCCAATAAATATTTGAAGGTTAATAACAATGAGGAAGAAAAATCCTTTACAAAAAACCTCAGTGGTTCAAACAGACTTAACAGGATGATATTGAGGGAAATGTAGATGTACTATGGCAAAAAAAATCTTGTTAGTAAATTACTCAGCTACATATATTTAGGTACAAAATAATTCCTCAAGCGAAGTGGGGATATAACTTTCTTACTGGGATCTTTTCATGCTGGTCTATGTGCAGATGCATTTGCATGCAGCAGTAATAGACTATCAACAGAGAGAGGATTGTTTGTCTAGTTTCCCCATGAGGTCTTCTAGTTTCAGTTGCATACTGTGGAACTGATGTAGAGTGAGTTTCACAGGTGTATAGAATACAAAGAAGTGAACAAGCAGAAACTGGCGTTATAAAACAATATCCATTCCTGACTGCAGCTTTAAAGATGCTACTGTTTTCTTTGTAGTCAACTCTAGCTGTGTTTCAGCTTTTTAGCCCCATAGGAGACTTTTTACTGCAGGATCCTCTCAAAATTAGGTATTTCTTTTCCAAGGTATGTGCAACGTTAGTACATCTGTGTAATTCTTTCAGTGCAGCTCAGCAGGCTTTTGCCAAGTAGCAGCTTTCAAGATAACTCCCTATTGGCCTCCTCTGGAAGCAATTGATTAGTAGCTTGGCTTTAAACAGAATATTTCTCAAAAATATTTTCTCCTTAAATAGGCTATTCATAGCTTATAACCATTTTCATTCTCCTGTAAATTATAAGACATACATCTTTGGAAGAAAAATTTTTCTCATTCTGTACCAGGCAGTTAATATGTGCTGCTCTCAGCCAGCAGAGCCAAAGGTGTCTATGAAACATGCCAGGTGGATAAGCTGCATCACAATTAAAGATGAGTCATCATTTGTTTGTATTTATTCACTCATGTCTTAAAATTGGAATCCTAAAAGATTAAGAGAAAATAAATTAAATTTCAAAAATATTCATCTTTATGACAGCTTCTGAAATTTTCCTGCAGAACTTAATCCTTGCTTGCAGAGGAACCCAATTTTCAGGCACCCTCAATATTGCAGCACAGTATTTCATGTGATGGTCTCTAGCTAGAAGATATGAGTGCAATTTTCTGTGTAGATATGGATCTGCTACTGCAGAGTTTTCCTGCTAGGTCAGGAAATGTTATTAACAACTTTGTCCATTGAAAAGCAGAAAAATTAAACAGAGCAACCTGAGCCATAATATTAACCACCAGAAGTGTCCACTATCTTTCAAAATGCTCTCATTTCTTCTACATATGGTACTAGAGAAGCAGACATTGTGCACACGTGCAGAGCATCTTAATATTACATTTGCAGTGCATTGGAAATGTTTGGGATACAATACAAATTCTGTTTACAAGTTGCTACCTCCCAATCACATTTTTTCCTATTTTTTTAGGTACTTTTACATATTTATCAGTCAGAAGGAAGGAACTGGCCAATGTAAAAAATTGCTGACTTTTCTTTTGCTACCATTAGATGTGTGAGTGGTGTCCTATTTCAGTAATTAGTTTAACAACCAGTGGTTTTTGGTTTTAAATCGAGAAAAAACCCTTGTTCATGAAGAATTGTATCGTTTCTATACTCATGTTTAGAAAATGTACTAAATATTAATTATTTATTATTATCTGCCGTAGCAGATTTAACATGTTTAACAGTTTCTGTGGTGTAGTATTATTCCAGAGAGGGGAAGAGCCCAAATATAGTCTCTGTGAAAACTGTAGAACATTTAGACTGCAAACCATTTTGTTATGATTGTAATGTAATTAATTGAACCAGAGGCATCTTTTCAGTAATGATTGAAGTCCTTCAGCTGCAACTTAAAAATCACAGTTTCAACTTCACATAGTTTAAGGTGGAAAGGGAACACACAGTTTGGGGCATGTAGCTAGGGAGTACTCATCACAGAAATTGCCTGCTCTGGAAATCTGGTACACATGTTACACATCCCCTCCCATTCTTTTGCAATCTAAGGTATGACAAGTTAAAAGAGCCTGAAAATGGACTTCACAGAGTGTTTCAATGCATGTAGACTGGACACACTTGTGTGCAGAAATCTGCTTAGGATTAACATGTGTCTGGACTGTTGAATTATGCAGGCAGAAACTTTCCTTTGTGCTCAGATTTAAATCCTGAAACTAGTTCTGTCTAAAATAATAAATAAACTGTAATGTTATCTCAGTTTTTGTGGGCTTTAGGAAAAATTAGTAGCAACTAGTCATCTGCTCCAAATTTATATGCATTTAATCAAAACCTTTCTGTACTGGTAACTACAAAGAAAGTTTTTTTAACTCCACCTTTTGTACATTTCTATAGATATTGCCACACCATGTCTAGCGAAAATACATGCTTAACTGCAGAGAATTTTGGAAATTTCCATAGCTTTTTTTTTTTTTTTTTTTTTTTTTGTTTTTTGTTTTTTGTTTTGTTTTGTTTTGTTTTGTTTCAGGCTTGGTTTTATATCTCTGAATTTTAAGTTTTTCTGTCCTGTGGCTTTTAAATTAACTGTAAAAACATGCATTAATAAATTCTTGGGTTTTTTTCCTCTAGACAAGTAAAACTGATTTGAATTGTTTATTCTAGAAGTCCAGAGTATTTTTATTTGAATTTTAAATCCTGTATTTCCATATATTGTTTTATTTGCACTTTTCAGTTCAACCATTTATTCTGACAAAAAAAAATATTAAATTTCAAAATAGTACTATGTATGTTATGGTTTAATGATAGCCCAAAGGCTAAATGTTTGTATCTGTGAATGTGTAACAGAGTTAGTCTGGCAATGAGTAGTTTTGTTAATCCATGCTATATACCTAATTCCCAATGATTTTCAATAGGAGTCAGTTTCTTCTGCTCTGCAGATGTTGTAAAATTATTTAAAGAATGTACCTGGATCTGTAATGGAGTATCATTGATTCACAAGGATGTTGCAGTGAACTTGAAAAATTATCAAATCACTCACCTAAAGTCTGTGGCAGTGAGTTAATATTTAGATAGTATCGACACTGAAGTTTTATGACTTGGGCATTACTAAATAGAATTGATCACTAAAATACAGTAAAATTCAAGGTAACCTGAAGACTGATCATCTGCAATACTTGCTTATTTTGCCTGTTTTTATTATCATGGTTTTACTATCTCTGTAGTTTGAATAAGTAAAGCAACATACTTTAGCATCCTTCCAAAATTTGAATTCAATTTTTTTCTAGTGAGCTATGGTTTGATGATGATTTTTTTATAGTGTCATTAATCGCATTAAATCTTTCACATCTGGATAAGAAGTAGCATTGATAATTTAAAAAGAAAAAAAGACTGCATGAGAATTGTCATCACAGAACCAGGTAAAAGGAAAATAGAACTTAGCACCTGTATGTAGGCTGAAGAAATGCTGTAGAATGGTATTTCTGAGGACATGGAGAGCATATTAGAAATGTGATGATTGCAATAAAATAGTAGTTAATCATTGTGTTAGTAATATTAATCGACTAAAATTTTTTTTTCTGAAAAATGTTTCAAAAATTATGGAGGTACAAGGTACTTCTTTTGGTCAAAAAGTCAAATTCCTTTTTAATCCAAAGTGCTGTATCAAAAAGGAAGTTTCCAAACTAGGAAATATTTGTGTAGGTCTTAGTGGTGAAAGGGAGAAGTGAAATAATCGGGAATGCCTCTGGAATATGAGCACTTTTGGAAGGGCCAGATTTGCTCCTGAGTAGTATTGTAGTATGTGTTGGGAAGGACTTGTTCCTAGGTTTATTCTGGAGTGAGGAAGTACAAATAAAGTCTTCTGCAGGCCTTTTCTGGCATACTCATCTGATGTTGAGTTGGTGATGGGCCAAGCACTTTCCCTAGAGTATCTTTAGGGAGGAGGAACTGGGAAGCCACAGTCAAATATTTTAGAGAAAAGAAGCTGATTTTGTGATTTTAGCCTGTGAAAAAACTATTTTATCATCAGAAGCTGGATAAAGACAAGTCCTCAGTTGGGATAATTCTTATACTGCAGATGAAATAGTTGTAAAAGAGTAGGTAACAAATATTTGTTCTGTTGTATTTTTTCATCAGTAGTATGGCCTTCATAACTTTGTATATCATGCGATATTGTGGAACTAATTTCCAATGAAACTATTAATTTCAAGGCTCTCTTTTAGGCTATTCTGGTTTTGTTTGTCCTGACTCATTAGTAGTCCACTTTTTATAATGAATTTTTCATCTGGATAGTGCAGGTTTATTCTTTAGTACTCCTTCAGGAGTGAAACAGAGCTGCTTAGACAAGTTTTTGGTGCCAAAAGGGGTCAAAACTTGCTCTGATCAAAAGAAGAAGCTAGATCAAACATCTTCTCATTTCTCCCTTGCCTGGGTGCTCTTTTCTAGTATTATTTGCTCTGTCTCATTTTAGTAGTAACAATTATGTCTTGGTCTATATGGACAAAAAATACAATCTGATGAATTACCAACTGCTGACACAAAGTCCACCTGAATTTTGTAGTAAACCTTGCAGAATTTTGAAAACAAAAGCTGAAGTCAAGTACCTAAACTTTTCTGATCAATCACCTCAATCTTGAGAAACAAAGATAATTTTATGCTGGAAGCTGCATGAAACAATATACAATACTTGTAAAACTAGTTTCTAACCCAAAGGGAAGGAAATTATAAAGAAAACTTGCTGTATGTATTCTTTGATATATTTCTCTGGGTCCACCAGGCTTGTGCTACCATACAAACAAACCGAAAATCCCACAAACCTCCTGAGCCAATCCTATTCCACAGTGTTGATCAATTGCTGCGATTTTTATCTTTGTTAGGAAACAATTCAATGCCAACAAAACATATTTTTTTGTTTGGCAGGCAGCTGTCTTCAAACTTTTGATATCTGCGTTGTTACTTTTTGCTCAAATTTTTTCTCTAAAAATGAGTATAAACAAAAAAAACCACCCCTCAAACAACCAAAAAATCTCAGCTTTTAGTTGACAGTGTTGCAGTAATTCCAGAGCTCCTGCTGCTGCAACTGACACTTTCCACTGGAATCCCTACTTTACTAAATAATGTAAATTTCTAGCTTTTCTGGTGAAAATATAACCTAATTGCAAGGAGAGAAAATTGATGCCCAAAGTGGTTGTCTCTCTGCTAGTTTTATATGTTCCATTTTGGTAAAGAAGAAGGGATTAAGAGAGTTCTGATTTACAGGCTTGAACATATAGTTGGCAGTGTTTAATAACAGAGCATGACACATAAACAGTCTTCCATATTTATGCATTCTGCTAAAAGTTTGTGCAATGGAATATTTTTCCAGATGAAATTGCTGCCTAGCCAAAATGAAATTTGTGGGTGGAGTTGTGCTTACATTCCCAAACTAGCACTTAGCCTGATTTCCTTAATTGATTTGGGTTCATTAGCAAATCATCAATATTAATTAATATCCTATTTTTGAATAGGTTCTAATCATACTCTAATTTAATATTTTTCATCTTGGAAATGTGTAACATCCAGGCAAAGACCATCTCTGACCAAACCAATGTACAAAAAGACATTGCTGCATTTTTACTTGACACGTGTGAGGTAACACTTTTAAGCTATTGAGAATATGAAACAATTCTAAACTGTATTTGTGACATATAAGAAAGTTCCTATTTCCTTATCCACCCTCAGTCAGCAATAAAGCATATATTGAAAAGAGGTAAGCAATTTATTTCTCAGTTAAAACTCTATGTCTCTTATGTTTAAGTAGGAATTGACAAGATTGCCGAAATTAATCACAGAATCATAGAATGGTTTGTGTTGGAAGGAAGGGCATGGACTCTGGTGGCACAGTCATGCACATGACTCAAAAAAGGCTGAGTGTAGCACCAGAGATTATTATGACATTTCTACTATTTAAAAGAGCTGTGGGTCTTTAGAATGTTATCATCTCAGCCTAAGAGATCAGGAGACACATTCATTGTACACTGTTTTTAATACTTTTTTGGTGTTGAAGTAGATTCATAGAGCTGTCTTGGCATGTTTTAACTTTTATGTCTACTAAACAGATTTTCTAAAATAAATATCTATGATTTAATTACCTTGTATTTAAATATAACATAGTAAAAGAGAGGATGTAGTCTTCTAATGTAGAATTACATCACAAGACTGTGATTATCCTCTGAGTCATATAATGATGTAATAAGATTAATTTTAATATTGAAAATTGAGATATTTAACATCTGCTACTTACAAGAGGATCAAGAATGTTATTACAGCTGCTAAAGGTCTGAGCCAGAATTTCGTGTAAGTAATGTAGCCAGTCTCCAGCAACCCCTGAAAGATGCTGAATTGCCCTTTCTGTAACATATTTTACCTCCTGGGAACTGTGAAATATTCTCACACTGTCATCTAACCAGATAAACAAAACTGAAAATAATGTAACCAAGTTTTTAATCCCACCAGTATCCTTTCCTCCTTCTCTGGCTTTTGAACTATTTTCTACAACTGCTGACTTTTCTTATAAATATGGAGCAAAATGTAGAATCAAGCTGTGTATTTCAGGAGGAAATGTATGTATTCATACTCTATACTATATACTCAGTATATACGTATTGAGTTACAGGTATAATAAACTTGAATAATTTGTTAAATAATAAGATTCATTTTGTAATTTTAAACTTGAACATTCTGTCTAGGCTTATGGAAAAAATACTATCCTATGTTCTCATATTAGTTTTTCACTTAATTAGACATGATAAGAGTGGAGTGGTTAGTGAACAGAGATATATTCCAAGTGCCAGAAAGAAAAATTGCATTGTAGTCTGATTGTAGTTGCTGACAATGAGATACTATTTTTGTCCCCTGCTGAGTTTTTGTGTAGATAGGAAGAGGGAGGAGAGAAAATTTGGCTGACTTTTGTTATGTTTTACTTTCTCTGCTTTTATAACAGGTAGTTTAATATCCCTGTTCCCCAAAGTGCTCTCAGCATCCCCACTGAAGCTGCCTGCTTCTCCCTATTTCTGTAGCAGGTCTCCTTTGTCTTGGTGCCTGCTCCTGAACCTGCACACTGCCTGTGCTAAGCCATCCCTGCTGTTAATTGAAACCTCACAATTAAATATTTTGTTGCATCAGCACAGTTGAAGTCTGACCTCAGCTATTAATGGCAGCTCACTTATTGAAAGTGTTTCTTGAAACAAAGGTGGTAAAAACATTATACAAATGATTGGTTGAAATAATTTTTTTGTAATTTATTTGCTCTCTCACTATAAAACAATGTATTTGTTTTCAATGTTTTCATTGTGGAAAGGGTTTGATAGCTTAAATATTGAAGTACATCCAAATATATTTTATATACTGTCAATGTATATCAATAGGCAAATATATTTCTTGTAAAACTTTGTGTTTAAAGCTAGTAAAGGACAACACATAAGAATGTTTTTCATAGAAAAGTAATCATTATAAGATCAGTATCATTAGTATACAAATAGGTATTTTACATAGGAACTACTTGCTTTCACAAAAATTGTGTTTAGTTCTTTGATTGTGTTCTTGTATTTAATTTTCACCTTTCATCTGGAAAATAGTTTTCATCACAATGTATAATTGCCATTTTTCCTGGCTTTGCTCCCTGTTGTAAACCATAAGCAACAATTGAGCAGGGGCTTTTCTAGTGGTGTCTGCTGAGGATTTTTCTTGCCAGCACTGGTGTTTAAAATTATGATGAATTTTCACACTTCCAGGGGTTGGTTGGTGAGCTCTATATTTTTACCCAGCCTGTGGGAATGAATGTATGAATGTCCATAAAAGGATATATGTGTGTATATATATATGTATGAAGCCATGATGAAAGTCTTGTTATCTCAGAACTGCTTCATAGAATTTTGCATGTTTTGATGAGTTTCTGTGAACAAAAGCATAGTTAGTGAGGCAGTAGATAATAACTTGTGAACTGGCAGTAAAGGTACCTACCTGGGGAATGGAAGAGAGTGATTCAAGTCCTTGCTCTGCCAAAATGAGAGCAAGGACCTAAACCTGAATCTCTGCCTGAGAGGAGCTTCTTGCCTCAGTGAATGCTGAGAGGTAAGATAATCCTGTTCTTTTCTAGTATTACTTCATGAGGTAGACTGGCTTTTTACCCTTCTGGTACTCCAGTAAATCACTGTCTCAATCAGAGTGAAGATAACAGTGTGAGCAGAGGGGCTTGCCTCACACCCAGTGGTCCCTGTGTAATTCCCTCAGGCTGGAAGAGCAGTGTGAGCATCACACTGCACTGAGCAGCAGAGGCCACTTCCAGGTGGTGCACTGCCAGCAGGGGCA
The DNA here is from genome assembly GCA_034336665.1 of Luscinia megarhynchos. NCBI lineage: Eukaryota > Metazoa > Chordata > Aves > Passeriformes > Muscicapidae > Luscinia > Luscinia megarhynchos. The sequence continues at coordinate 36,667,188 of CM067566.1, read as the reverse complement.
TCTCCACACCCTGATTCCCTGAGCAGCATGGATGCCTGCTGTTTCTGGCCTTGTACTGGGAGAAGTGGGTGCCTGAATGTGGATTTCCCACTGTGCTATTCCTGCCTTCTCTGAATAATGGACTGTTTGGGTAAGAATCAAGGGAGAGGAGAACTCTTGAGCAAGATAAAGAATGTGTGCCTTAATTTCTTCAGTCTTCATGCTGATGAGATACTGCAGGATGTTTTGAGGCAATAAGATTGACTGAGTATTGGAAAATTTCAGAATAGAAGACTTGTAAAGCTAAAAGTAATAATTGGGTTAAATAAAGGAAACGCAGGGAGAATGTAGCAGACAAACTTCCCCTTAGTTCAAGGATGTTCAGGACTGGGCTTTGGCTTCTCATGAACTGCATAGATAAGAATTTGTTGTCAAATAAATCGCTTAAGTGGCTCTTTTGTTGGTTGTGTCGAGAAGTAGCTGGAGCAGTAAAGCAAAGCCTTTTGGCATGTACAGAATGTGAATAAAGATGAAAAAGTCTTTAGGTAAGAAGAGAAAGCTGAAGTGAGAATCAAGAAAATCCTGATTGCTTATGATATATCAACTTTACTAGCACTTCACTGGAATATGACAAAACAAGATGATAACTGAAATGATTTTTAAAAGTGTAAATTTACAGTAAGAAGAAAAAATTAATATAGACATGAACTAAATAACCACAGTGTTATACTGAATTCTCTATATGTACTTAAGCTGATTTTTGTGATGCACTTTTTTTTTGCCCAAATGGTTGTATACTCACCTAAAATGATTCTAATGCTTAGAAAGTTATAGTAACTGCTTTCTTTACTGTTTAATTAGTGCTATTAACCAGGGTTTCCTGTTTGTCATAATGATTTTATTGTCTTTATGCCAAGATCTTTGGTCTTTACAATTAAATTTTAAAAGGATGTTGGAATATACATTTTTACTAGCTAAGCTTTAATTGATGGAATGGAAACAGTAACTCGGCCAAAATTCCTGTTGATTCACTAGAAAGAAGGATCCAGTCTTTAAAATCAAATTAAAGGATTCAATAAAAAATACCTGAGCAGCCCCAGAATTATTTATGTTCACAGCAATGATGAATTATATAAAAAACGAAATAATTTGATTCACATTGGGTTTTTTTTTTACAGTACCATTCTCAGAAATAAGTACTTTTGCTTTAGAAAGCAGAGTAGATTTTTTTGGTTTACATGTTGTTAAATTCACAGCTGTTACAGATAATGAGAAATTTGCAATTAACTTAAGTAAAAATTGAGTTAAGGTGAAGAGAACTTGGAAATCCTTCTAATTTCCGGCCAAAAATAATTTATGCCAAAGTGAATGGATTGTGTCTGATAAAGATAGAATAATTTAAGATACTAAGCTCTGTTTTCCTGTTCTGCAATTCTGCATGATTCTGTGAACACTTAGTTTCTAATAAGACTGTCAGAGCACTAAATCTTATCTAATCTTAAGAAAGACTTTGAAAAACCCTCACCAAATATTTGATGGCAAACTGGAAATGGATTTAAAGGGGCTTTTGAGCTACTTCTTGTTCTGTTTTGCAGAGATCTAGCTACTGACAAAAATATTGGTATTTGCCTTTTCAAGCATCACAGACAGTGAAAATCTGAATATTTATCAAATCTCTTTTCCAACACTTTTCTTTCTATCTCGACCTACCTTGTGGCTCCCTGTTGTCTTGAATCAATGTCTTTCAGAATAGTGGCTCCTGTCAGTCACTCCAATGCTTCTGTGTCTGGGCATGCTGATATGTAACAGTGGGAAGCTGACATGGAAATGGCCAAAGCAGGAAGGAGGTCTGGGCTGCATTTTCAAAGATAACTGAAAAAATAAATCATGGTTATGGGAAAATTAATATTCTCTTAAAAGCAGGGCTCATTTTTACCTAGACCTTTCCAGTACTTATCCCTGAGTCATATAAAGAGTAAGCATTAGAAAAATGGAGTAAGTAAACATTATGACTGTCAAAATAAGATGCATTTAGATAAAGAATCTTTAGAGGAGTAGATGGTATTACTTTATGTTTTGAAATTGATTATATAGCCTTGTCAAATTACCATGAAGGGTTTATTTACATTTGGCTTATTTCCTAGGCAGCATAGCTGCCTTTCTAGTACAGACAAAGCTTATTGAAATCTTTGTCATGAGTTTTCCATGCTGCAGAACTGCACAATTAAAACCAATAATAATTATATTTTCAGCATCCCATTGTTCTTTTTGCATTATAAAAGACAGTCAGCAAAAAACCTCTTGATATGATATAAATCCCATTAAATTTTCAAGGACAGAGTCTCCAATTTCTTTCTTTACATAAACAAGCACTGCAGGAAGAGACTTAAATTGTGCTCACTACTTCTCAGGGCAGAGGAAAAAAGTAGTGAAAACATTGAAATTACTCAGTTTTTGGGGAAGAAAGCAAAAGCTTGTGACTCTCTTTTCTAATTATGACTTTTCCTAATTATGATTCATTCTCTCATACATTCAGACTGTTTTTTTTTTTAAATCAGGATTTTTTTTGGATCTATTGCAAAAATAGATTTTCAATACTGGCTTGATTACAACTTGGTTTTGAAAACCAGCTTATTTATCTATATATTCCCAGTGATCTTGACTTGCTGGGTATCTTCTTGCATGAAGAAACTTGTGTGATGTCAAGGTTTATATCAGAGGACTCCCCTATGAATAATAGCATCAGGTAGCAGTGAAAAGACATACACCAATAAAAAGGGAGATAATATGGATTTTACAGGCCACAAGCAACGAGCTATTTTGTATTTATCTTGGTGAGTGTGGGGAAGGTGAGAGGTGTTACCAAAAAAGTCCTTGACCACCTTATGAGAATGGGGGAAAAAATGGGAGTGAATTTATAAAACTGGTTCATAAGTGAGAATTGGCTTGGAGAGCTTCCGCTAAGTAAATCAGATGGTGGTGAAAATCCAGTGATGAAAATTCAGTCTTCTACATGAGAATAACTGTTTGAAGCACAGGAAAATGGTTTACTCTGGTATAGTTGGGCTTTTTCTGCAGGATTATTTTTACAGTGTAATCTTTATATCATTTTTCAGTCCACAGTCTGGAAAATTCTTACAGATCAAAGTCAGGGAACTTGCAAGAACAGATACTTTTTGGGAAGAAATTTTGCTAATTTGCAAAGAGAGGAAGGAAAAGCTTGGGGCAAAGCAAGAATATTAAGTTATTACAAATCATCCACTTTAATTTGTAACAAATTGAAACAAAATTTTACATTTACTCTTATGCAAATATTATTTTTAACAAATACCAGTGCGAGTCTAGATCATGATGGATATTTATGCTAACAATGATGACTCTGACACCCCACACAGAATAAGTCATGTTCTTAAATAGTTTTATTTGATCAATAAGAAATTACCTATGTAACCAGATGAATACATGTGAATGTTAGGAGGACAAGTAATTTCCTGTAAAAAAGGAGATTCTTCTTTGCTACATTATTTAATGAACTGAGGTCTGTGGAATGCTAGGTGATAGCTAGTGCTGTTTTCTCCTTTGTCACTGTGGTAATATATTCTCCTTGAGGTACTGTTTCTGAGACTCCAGCAACTTTTTTCCAAGGTTTAAATGGGAGGCAGCTATTTAGTCCTGTTTATAGGAAGAAATTGATCTTATAATAATTGGTATAGGTCTGAAATTATTTTAAAAAGGAAGTGCAATCAAATTACAAATTAAAAATTGTGTCCCATTAATTGGGATATAATATAATTCTCTTCTGTGCAATGAGAGCTATAGAGATGAAAATATTGAAATAAATACTTTAGTGAGGTCTTTGTAAGAGCATGAATATATTTTCTGAGACAAAACCTCATTCTTGAAGTGAGAGCAATACATTTTAGAAGGTAATGTGTGGTGAGTTGACCCCAGCCAGCGACCACACAGTGCCTGCTCATCTACCCCATCCACACCTACCCCAGCAGGACAGGGGAAAGGCTAGGGAGAGCAAAACTCATAAAACTCATGAGCTGGCATAAGGAAATAAGTGGAAGAAAAAGGGGCAAAACACGCAGCAAGTGATGCAAAAGCAATCATTTACCACTTTGCACAAGCAGTGATACCAACCAGTCCCAGAGAGATGGCTGCTTTTGAAAGCCAGCTTGCCTTTCCCTTTCCTCTCCCACTAGCCCAGTTCTACTGCTGAGCATGACATCACATTGTATGGAACATCACCACTCTGGGTCAGCTGGCCTGGCTGTGTCCCCTCACAACCTTTTGCCTGCATCCAGCCTTCTTGTTACTCCTGAAAACTGCTACTGGTTCTACTATAATAAATGTTGTCTTTGTGTTTTCCTCCATCTAACATTGTGAGTTTGAGGGACAGACATTTCAATATCTGAAATCTTATATAGACAAACAGGACAGAGAGTGTGTCAGTTATTTTTCTGTCTGGACTCCTCCATGTCACTATCCTCAGAGCCAAGTGAAACAGAAATCTTGGGCAGAGTTGCTTTTATTTCCCATCCATGTTGAGATAGAATTACTCCTTCCTGCTGAAAAAGGGTTTATTCCCACACTTTTCTTTCATGAAGTGTCAAAATAAGTGCCACTGCATAGTTTTCAAGCATAAAATTTTGCTTCATGTTACAACATCTCTTCTTTTCCAGTAATATGCTCTTCTATATCCCAATACAACATGATCTAGCTAAGGTTTTGAGTCAGGGGAGATGGACTGTCAGAAATACTTGACTCTCTTACATCTAGAGCTTTTGCATGTGTAACTGTTCCAGGAATTAATGTGTTCTGTTTCTGGGGTCCCAGCTGTTTTTTTAAAGATTTGATTGTAACAGTCAAAACGCCTTCAGGCTTGCAAATAAAGAGAAGTTGAACACCCAGTTGGAGAGCAGGCTGATGGCAGATTGGAGAGACACATCTGTGGAGGGTCTTTGAAACTCCATCAGTTTCACTATGAAACTTTTGGCTTTGTCAGAAGATTCAGGGTTATCCTGTGGACTGGAAAGTAGGGTCTGGTAAAAAAAGTGCATTGAATCTTCTTATCCTTCTGCTTAACAGGGCCCTGACTTCTGTTTTAGTCATTTAAAAACCTGACTGAAAGGGAACTATTAAAATACATTTTACTGCTAACTAGGACATAAGCATTGCATCAGTTTGATAATTGCCCTATAAATTTGAAAGTATCTGAACAAACATGACATAATTTGGAAATGACTCTGTTGATCTTTATTGGATATAAAAAAAAACCTTAAAGTGGGGTGGTGTAAATTGATAGAACCTTACTAAACATACTTATGCATCTCTTGTACTAGCTACAAATTTGATTTGGAGTTATCTTTCATATAGTTTAGACATCCTATTCCCCTTCCTAACAGTCAGCTTCAACAGTCCCATTATCTGTCCCTAACTTGCAGAGGTCAGAAATCAACCTGCTGAAGAGATCTGCCTTCTTGGAAAAGGCTCCAGGCAAGGCTGCCACACAGGAAACTGAATGTCTCTGCCTGGGGTGAAGGATGAGCCAGGCTTTGGGATGTTTCTTCCATGGAAGGGCTGGGACCAGACTTCCCTGCTGCTATTTCCTTCCCAGAGCAAGGATGTGGAAGGGAAAGCTTCTGCTTCTCTGAGTAACAAGTGTTGCTGAGCTTCCCTATTCTGGACCATGGAGCAAAGGCAGCAAAGGACAGCCATGCATGTTTCCAGCCATTTCTGTCATATGAGGCATCTATATTTCTCTGCCTACAACTGGAAACAGGACAGCTGTTATACAGAGTGGTGATGAATGGTAGCAGATCCCAGTTTTCAGAAGGCACATAATGTGTAGCATTCATCTGCTTCCTCCCTCAGTTACTAGGTTGTGGTACTTTATACCTAAAGAGTAAATCACAGTTGGTCAGAATATCTGGAATATTAATATATTTTAGGAAAAAATATTTTCCATTTCTGTCTATATGAAACAGCAACTTCTGTTTTAACAGTTTGAAAATTCAGGGGCATACTGTGAGTTCTTCCCCCTAGTTTTGAACATTCAGGTTAGTGACAGTTATGAGCCTGTCCCCACAAGAGACCTGAAAGGTTGTCTGTCTTAATTTCTTTTATTTATAAAACCTGAACATCTCTAATAGTTCCTTTGTACTCAGGAAAACACTAAGGTACCTGCTAGAAATTTCTCTCTGGAACAGCACAGTCATCTACAGAAAAAAAAATTATTTAATAATGCAAAGAGTTTGAAAACACCTTTGTGATAGTACAGCACTAATAATTGATGCGGACATAACTGGGGGAGATATGGTTTTTTTAAGTTAGAATCTTAAAGTCACAGAGTTCAAACCTACAAATAAGGTTAATATTTCTATTTTTTTTTTTTTTTTGCCATATCTAGTGACAGACTGCTTGGATGACTAGGGTAGCCTTGGAAAACTTCCCTTCTTTGATTATTAACATTATTTTGATTTTTTTGTCTGATAGTTTATTGCAAGTAGGAGAAAATGATGCTATTGATTCCTTCATATTTAGAGATAAGGTGATTACAAGCTCTTTTTTCACTTCTAAGTGTGGGAACTGTACAAAAGCAATTGCTCTTTATTATATAGTATTCCCTTTTTGGCCCTATTTCTGATTGTATTTCATTATTAATACAGATCAGACATACATTTTGGATGTATAATATACTTCATATCTTTGCAAACTAAGACCTACACAATATATCAAAATGTGTGAGAGGTGGAATTATTAAACTTAGTTTTATTATTGATAGAAAGGAAAATTTTTGTAGCTGCTATGAATTTTGAAGCTCATGCTTGCTCTTATGGATTAGTGCCAACTGATTTTTATAATTATATGTTTTGGTTCATAATTAATGCTTCTGAGGAAGATGGTATAATTTAAAAGATATTAATTATAGATGGCATCTGTACTTTAGAGAACAAGTTTTTTTCCCTATGCATATTGAGACAGGTTTACCTGTGTGTAAGTCAAGTTCATATTTCCCCAGTACTTGTGTGTATATTGGACTCTTTTCATAAAATCTGCAGCAATTTAAGCAACTCCACAGAAAGCATTTTGTGATGCTTTAATTCTGAATTTGTTTGCATGTGTATGAGATTCTGGGAGTGCAAGCATTTACAGAGATTGTGAGTTTAGGCCAATGTTAATTTTAAGCCCAAATGATATTTCCTTCCTCTGTATTAATCCAGATATTTTAGACCACTGCTTAGAAGTGCCAGTATTGGAAGGGGGCTAATTTATAAGTACTGGGTGTTTATGTGTTGTCAGTTTTACATCCATTGCATTACTTAGGTATACAAATAGTTATCTTGGTTAGGTGAAACATCTGCTTTTAGCTCTCTGGATTAGAAGATGTATGTATTTGTGTGTCAGAAGAGGAAAAATGCATGGTTTCTGAACCCATATGTTATCTGTAATTTAGAGAGATTGTGCAAAGCTTGTATGAGACTGTCTTATTCCTCCTTGTATTTAACAGATTCATTTCAGAATATTATCTGTCAGAAAAGTTGTGTGCCCAGTGTGGGCTAATTCATCTGGCATAGATTAGATAAAGCTCTGAGCTCCAAAAAGACAGACAAATTATTTAGCACCAGATTGTTGAGTACTTCCCATGCGTTAGAACTTCAATAAATTGGATCACAAAAGAGCTTCAAACTACAGTGGGGGGAGAACATCGTGTCAGACTTCCACTTTACCCCTACAGACCACAAATTGTGCTGAAGCTGTCACACAGTTACTTCAGACTATACTTCTCAAGCTGAAAAATAGGGAGGAACTGGGCACTAGGCTCAGTTTTGATGGATGAGTGTGTAGGAAAAAATGTGGTATTTGTCAAGATTTTGGTCTCCAGGTAAGAGTGTGAAATTGACTCCAGTGGAGGCAGCCAGCTAATCATGCACATCTTTCCTACCCCCATGTAGAGAGTCAGCACCTACTTGAAAATCAGTGAAGTTTGGAGGCCAGCAATGGCAGGAGCAGACACATTACCTGTACTTAAAACTCTCCACTTGTGAGGCTAACAGCAAAGACTGTAAGCTTGAAGATGCTGGCATGAATACCATGATAGTTTTGAATAGATTCCTTCAGTGGGCAGTGGGTTGGAAGGTGAACACATTTTGACAGCTAGCTGGGGAATGAATAACATCATCTTTGACATAAATGTGCAGGGATGGAAGATGTGCTGCATGACTATGCCTATTTCTGTGACATAGTGATGCATTTTTCCATACTAGTCTCAATGAAATACCATAATCTAGGCAGTGGAGGATGTCTTCTTATGAACTAGAAGAGGATTTTAAGCATTATGTGCCAGAGTTGCAGATTTCATTGGTGACATTGAGTAGAAGGCAGGAAGAAAATTCTTACTTTTCTTGAAACCTGTAAAATGTACTAAAGGACAAACATGCCATTGCTGGAGGGCACGAAGTGCCTTCCATTGCCAGAAGGTTATGTGAGACTTTTTTTGCCCTTGGTCTCAGCACAGAGAAAGAAACAGGCTTGAGTTCTCTAATGAAGGGTTTCTGATCACTCACCAGCAGCTGGTACAAAGTTCCTGCAAACAAATTCAGCACACACGTTGTAATGATGAGCTGCAGCCCCTCTTAAGAGGATGTGTTTGGAGAGCCTTGTGGTGGGAACACAGCACAGGGTGTCAGCCAAAAGTGCAGTTTACACTCTGCTGGTGGCAGTACAGTTAAGGGACTGTCCTCTGCAGTGTGTTCTATTCCCTTGAGCCTGGGGGCAAAGGCAGCTTACAGACTGCATATTGCACAGCACTTGTCTTGATAAATTGAAGGTTGAATCTAGGCAAGTGAAAGGCAATATAGACATTACTGGTGAAGCTGATGATAAAGTTTCCACTCAGTACCATCCAGGCCACCCTTTGAGTTTGGTTGCAAGGCTGTGGTTATTTTCTAATATGAAAACCTTATTTCTTCTTGCCTATTTATATATCAATCTTATGTTTGTATAATTTTTGCAAGTGAAAATTTCTGCGCATGGATCCTATATGGAATGAGCACAATAAGTCTAGGAGATGGCATATTTCATAATAATCCATTCAGTGCGGATATAATAGCTCCTGGTAGCATGTTGTATATGAAAATACCTTCAGGAATTACCAGGCTTGTGGTACTGCAACCATTACTCACTTTCCTGCCCTCCCCCTCTTTCTATGGAGGTATTTTTCCTTTTTGTTTTTGGTCTTTTTAAAAAAGATAATTAAATTTGTAACCCTTTTTATCTGATTTTCTTTGACAACTTTTGTTCTTTTTACTGTGAACATAAAGGACAAGATTTAAACAACTGAAGAGTGCAGAGCATTTATTTATGGGTAAGCACACAGTAGATAACAAAGACTAGTGAGCTTGTAGGAAAGGATTAATATTACCAGATGAGCATTATATACTCACCAACATGATGAGATTGCACTTGCTGCTCAGGTGAGGAGAGGTCAATAATCTTTGCTTTTAGGTTGACCTTGATCCTTGATCTTGCTGAGTTGCCATCTTCTGCTTCTCCATTAATTTTTAGCTTTTTAAACCTTTCCATGTCAGTATTTTTCCTCTTGAGTTCTCGTACTGCAAACTATCCCCACATCCACACTTACTTTTTTTCCCCCTTTGTTTTTAGGCTTCCTAACTCACACAGTTTTTCTTTTTTTACTTCCTTTTGGTCATCTCAGCAGTTTTCTCAGCAGACTGACCAAAGGTCACACAGCTTTATTGCCCCAAATTGCTCTTTGTTTCATAGACTTTGTCTGAGGGTTGCATATGAATGGTGTTCCCAGATACTTTCCTTTTCTGACTTGTTTCTTATCTGAAGTTTTTTAGAAAATATTAATATTTGAACTCATGGTTTTAGCTACATCCCCTAAGCACAAATAGTACATAGAAAAAGCCAAGAATAAATTTAGTGTATTTTCAGTATGCAAAACTTTATGGAATACAGAATGATAAAACAAAATATTATGATAAGACTCAAAATAATATTTAGGCTTTTCACTGTGTTTCGCTGGTCAATATGTACGCAAACATTGAATAACAAATAATGAAAAAAGTATATTTAAAATAAAATATAAAACACATCCTACTGTTCAGAAGCCAAACATGAATTATAAGGTGAAAATTACTTGACAGAGATTTCCATAGTAAATCACATAGTATTACTTTCCTTTTGTGCCATTTTCCTGGTGTACAGAAAATTCTATGATCACCTAGAATTTCACCCTTTTACACACTATACTAGAAAGACCCAACAATGATCTCCTGTTTAAGCATAGGAATCTAAGCATAAAATGAGGAACGATAGGCCACAAAACTTAAGGATTTGGTGAGTTGCATCAGGCTGCAGAATTGGTGGTGTCCTTCTATGTGATCTGCCTAACTTCAACCTGACTTTTCTTAGACATTAAACAAAAGAGGTTATAAAGAAGGTTTAAATATATGAATTTAAGGAGTGAGTGTTGCAGCTTTTTTATCATGTTTTTGAATCTCAATCAGAAATCCCATGGGAAGCCTGTATTCTGTTTAACAATAAAACCCCAGTGGCTGAGACTGCTGCCCTTACTGCAAGACTGGCATTTTTCTTTCCATGTTGGAAAAAATGTCATGTAAATTATAATCAAAACAAATTGATTTTTCCTGATATTTAGTTGCATTTTTAGAATTTAAATCTGTGATTCTGCCAGCATATAAACAGGTGTGTACCTTCGCTCATGTGAGCTGTTATCATCTGACATGATGAAGTGAGGAACAAATACCTTGTCAGCTCTCCACCCTGAGAATCCAGGGTCTGTCTGTAGTTTAAATGTTGACTTTTTATTATGCTGTGAAATCTCCCACTGTTAGGTCTTCAGGAGCATTTTGAAACAGTCTTCAAAGGTGTCTAGTCTGGTTTCCACTGCGCTCTTTCTCTTTAAGACTGAAACTTTAGAAGAAATTAAAATCCTTCTTAGAAGATTGCTATTCAGAAGTCTCAGAATTCCTCTGCAAGGTGCCTTGGTTATTTTCTGACAGCATTTTTGTGCTTCACATATTAAAGTACCAGAGAAAGATGGTGGGGTGTCTACTGCTCTCTTGACCACCTCACCTATTATAATATACACACTGTGGTATATTAAAGCTTAATCATTTAAGATTTAAAACTATATAGGACAATAGGATGAAGGTTCAGATGTTTTTTGCTTTTGGTGATCTCCAGCCTGCAGAGCTAAGATGCGTCCTGTGCCAGGATGTAGGTTTTCCACCAAGAAACCTTGATTATTGAGATTAATGGATAATTGATGACAAAAAAACATGAGAGGAAGAAATGGTTTGAGTGTCTCCTATTCATCTTGGGATGCAGAAATGAGTCATGTAATCTCTTAGGATTTCTTTCACCTCTACTTTTTATTATATTGTTTTTCTGGAAGAGGTAATGTAAGATGCAAGGATTAGTACCTGTCTGCCTGCAATGTTGTCGTGCCTTGAGATCCCCAAGGAACCCTTCCAGCCCTCTGGGAATTCATCCAAATCTGGAGCTCATTGCTGCAGCTGATATGTGGAGCAAACCAATCCTGCACACAAGTAAGAATCTGCACATCTGTTCCTTGAACACTTTCAGCAGCTCCAGCCTCAAACAAAAGCCATAAGGTGTTTCATAAGAAAGCATTGAGAAAATTTTGTATTCTGTATGGCCATATTTAATAACAGAAAAACAGGGCTGGAAGGGCCCTCAAGAAGTTGTGCAGTCAGTCTTGCTCCAGTACCAGTCCTGTGTTCATCATGTTTTCCAGACTGTAAATTCTACAGCTGCATGTGTAGGTTACTTATCAGTGCATATCCCAGCTTCTTAATATGAAAATTTGAAATGTGTGACTTTGGTTTCATCCAATGTTTTAAGAATGGTGAGGAATAAAGGAGTAGAGATAACCTTGGCAGAAGAAATTCCTTGTGTTTGTAGAAGGAGCTGATTCATGATTAAGTTGGAAATACAATTTTCATCGTATGTTGAAAACTTATGCTATGTCAATGTTACAATTATTTTTTGTTTTTCTCTTTCCAAAGCTTTTTAAATAAAGATTTTCACAAGCCATTTGAACCATTGTGTAAATCCAGCAGCCATGTTTGATTCTAGACTGTGCACTGTCATTTCCCATGTGGATTTCTAAACATGACCGGGATGATTCAGAAAGTTGGTCTGTTTCATCAAGTTTGTCCTGAGGCACTTATAGATCAAATTAAGGTAGAAGCTGATGTCTGAACTGAAAATTCTGTTTCTTTGGGAAAGGGAGAGGGCATTTAGAGAGAGACTAGAGCTGAAATACCTCCCAGAAACTAAGGTAGTTCTGGCCAGAAACAATAAAAGCGATGTGTGACTCTTCAGTCTTGCACAATTAACCTCACTGTAGCTCTTACTTTCAAAAGTAGTTTCTTGTGTTGCTTCATTTCCTGGAGTTGCCTGACATTTTCACTGTATTTCTTTTCCTTTCACTCACTTTCCAAGACACTGTTTAAATTGTGTCCTAACTTTTTTTTTTTTACCACAGTATCTGCAGATCAGGCAAAACACAGGACAAAAAGAGAATTTTTGAAAGAACTTGAAGACACTGAAATGTGTTTTGGTTTGTTCCTCTCCACCCCCTTCTGCCTCCCCAATGAACAAATCCTAACATTTTAAAAATTTTTTGCTAGGAATATCTAGATCTTTTTTTAAAGTTAGGATAATCAAAATGTATCTTTAAAAAAATCAGTGTTGCTTGTTAAAATTTAGGCTTTTTATTATGCTATTATACAAATTGGTGATGTTGAACAAAGAATGATTTGACAGTTAAAGGCCAGAACTTTTTACCCACTTTAAATTGCAACATAATCCAGTTTTTTTAAATGCTCTGATTTCAGCTAAGGAGCCAAGGTTTGGAATTTCCCCACCAGTTTTTCTTCCATTAGCTATTACTGAATAGGCATGAAGAGAACAAATTTCTTATCAGGAGAGGAAATATTGTTGTTAAGCAAAGACTTGTGCTGAATACCCATCACTCATGTACAAAATTAATTTCAGTGTAGTTTTTTATATTAAAAAAGTGTGATGCAGCTTAGCTCCTGCAAGAAGAATTGTACAAAAACTCCTAAAAGGAATTCAAAAATATAGAAAGCTTGAAAAGATAATAGTCATGCAAGATAAGAACTTTTAAACCAGTAAACTAGAGCCTGAGATTTCTTATCAATCCTGCTATCTAGATAGTAAAAAAATAATATTTTATCCAAAAAAAGACAAAGATACATCTCAAAAGTATTGAAGAAAATGGTGTTTGTAGCCCTGGCACTGGCTCGTGTGTCAGGTTCTGTGTGGAAAAGTCTTTGGATTTTAGTGCCACTTTGCTTAATTTAGATGCTGATGTGGATAACATAGTAGATGAGGTATTTGACATTACATCACATATAGTTTGAGATAAAATGTGGTAGTTTGGGTGATTTTTAATTTTACCTCTTGTCACTCTTTGTGCTTTGGGTGAGAGATTTATAGATGTCTGAGTTTCATATGAGTTAAGGTGATAAATTACCTTTAATGCTCTCTGGAAGACTAAATACTTTAATCCCTTCCCAAAATCCCTTTTATATCTTTTGTTTTCAGAGGTAAAATGAAGGGTACAGACTAAGAAACTCAGTCAAATCATGCAGCTGAAATAAAAAGTAAAATACTGATGACAATGCCTCCCTCTACAGCTGAAAATAATAGACGTTAGGAGCATGATGTAACACACAATCTATTAAAGTAGCTGTTAGAAATAAGAAAGATCAGTTGGAGTAGGTTGCAAATAGACATGAACTGGACCTGTTTTTAATCCAGTACCCAACAACATGCCGCAAATTAGGAGAAACTTTTACCTTTGATGTACACAATTAGGAAGGCCCTGGGGAATACTATTAATACTGCAGAAAATCTTGCAATTGTGATGTGCTTAGCATGTGGAGCCACTCAGATTGAAGTCTGTAAATACCTTTGGATTGCAGTAATTTGAAGTGACAAGATGTTGCTCCCTGCATTCAGTATCTCTGAAATTCATACAAAGAAGACCTCCTCCTTTCATTTATTAAAATAAAGCAAAGTCCCAGAGCACACATTTACTCATAAGCCTTACTGCTTTCAAAATATTTTTAAACAAACGATGAAGAGCTTAGAGAGGTACTTTTCTGAAAGAAAAATAATAAATGCTATGCTATGCTATTAGAAATGGAAGCAATAAGATTTTGTGTGGAATTAGGTGACAAACAAAATAGCTGTAAGACTTCCTGAGAAATTGGGATTTTTTTTTTTGTCATTCTGAGCTTAGCTTGTATTTAAAGAGCTCCCATGATACCTCATGGTATCACAGATAAATGCTCCATTGTTTCGTAATGGTAATATTTCTTGCAGAATTGCTTCCACCTTTCACTCTGGTCTGCCCTTTGGTGCCTGTTGGATACATCAGGGGAGAAGCACATTGTGGGTTTGTCCTGTTGAAGAGACTCCTGTGACCAGCAGCAACTCACAGCTCCTATACAATTTTATGGAAATGTATGAGCTCATCATATAAATGTTGAGACAAGGCGTAAAGTGAAACTTTTCTATGGCTCTGATGTTTCAGTACCTCTCCTGACTTTCAGCAGAGGAGTAAAAATAATTCAGTAATAGATTATTCCATAACGGTTTTCTGAGTTTGACCAACTCTATTTCTCATAAGGTGTTTCTCCATGGTTACAGAGTGACTAACACAGGAAAGACCTCATTGATGGTTTCAGACTCTATATCTCACCAAAATAGAAATTATATTGGTGACAAGCTGTAGCTGTATGGCACATATCTGGGATGGAGAGAAAAATGGGTTCTTGATCTGCATACAACAAAGTAAATGTGAAAGTGTACAGATTAGCAAAATAGAGTCAAGGGCTCAGAATAAAATTCCCTATCAAGAAAATTGGATTTCTATAATAACTAGATGAAAATTTTCAGCTTTCTGCCAGTTGCCTTAAGAAGACTGAAAGGTTGCTATGTCATAATTTTTAAAAGAATCAGAAATACTTTGATTAGGAGATTGCTTCCTTAGCATTCTCAGCTCCTTGTAGTATTTTGAATCATTCAGTGCATCACAGAAACACCCAGCTAGGAAGCTGGGTAGATATCCAAAGGTACTTTGGAGTTTCACTTGCTGCAAGAATATTCTAAATATTCTTTGATCACTGTTAAGTCAGCACAGATTTTTAGAAAGTGCTAGATAAATATTTTTGCATTTCACCAATATGTCATAAAGGGAAATGTAAATACTTTTCTTTGTTGTTATTTTGACACCTTTTTGAAATCAGCACATAGATATATCATGGAACTGCTCTGTTGTGATGTCCAATGACCCTTATGGTCTCGTTCATATTTATTACAGCAGTTTATAGGCTGCAAAACAAATCATAAAGCATAAATCATGTAAGTAGATAAAAAATTCCTGTAAAATTTTGTATAAGTTGTTTTGAGAATCAGAGTCGTTTGCTAGTAGAAATGGCTCTGTATAATGGTTGGTAGCTTTAAAGAGGATTCACAAGTAGTAAAACTTTTCTTTATTAACAAGACAAATCATTAAAAGTGAGTATTAGCAAAACTAGTGAATTCAATAAAGTAAGACCTATTATGTTTTCCTAGAACAATTGTGAGGATGAAATTATATGGGATAGTTGGCAAAAATTTGAGCTTTTTTCCATGTAAAAGAATTACTTCTCTATGTAGACAATATTGCTTATGCTGTCTATTTCCAATATATAAATCATGCCTGGGTAACATGAGACTTCAGAAAATCAGTTATTCGTACTTGCCTTTTCTCTTTTGAAGTTCTTGCACGAGATTGATTGATTTGTTCAGACTTTTTTCCTGTGGAAAAGTTATAGGCATTTTTACTTCAAGGATTTTAGTAGGCCATGTCAAGCCTAGTGCTGCAAAAACCGGAATGCTTGCTGCAAATCACCAAACATAAGGCAATGTTAAAAATGCTTGCTCCACTAATACTGAATGCAAATGTCACCAAGATGAATGGACAGATACCTTTGAAACTCTCTGGAAGTCTGATGTGATGTAGCCCCAGACAGAAACCAAGTCCCATTTGCTCACACCCCCAGTGGGGTGGGCAAGAGAATTGGAAGAGTAAAAGTGAGAAAACTCACGGGTTGACTTAAAGACAGTTTAATAGGTAAAACAAGAGCTGTGCATGAAAACAAAGCCAAGAAAGGGATTCATTCACCACTTCCCATGGTGTGTTGGTTTCACGTGCTTGGGGGGAGGGGTGGATTCGCCTCAGGGATGGCTCCATGAGGCTGGGGAGTGGGAGGGGCTCTCTCGTCTCTGGGAGCTTCCCCTGTGAGCTGCTGGCACCAGTCAGAGAGCTGATTTGGTGATGGACAGCTCGGGAAACCAATGAAAAGTTATTTCGCTTTCACAAATCACAGTGGATCGGGTTGGCTGCTGGGTCTTCCAGTTTCCGGCATGCGATGGGGTGAGGTGGCCTCTGGCCGGGCCGCCGGCCCTGGCCTGGCTCCGAGCTCGGCGGGAGGAGTCTGGCACGGCCCGGCCGCATGGTCCCGGACCCCCGGCCCCTCCCCCCCGACCACATGGCTCCAGGTGGCCCCAGCCCTGGCCTGGCGGCCCTTGGCTCCGCACGGCTCCAGCACTGGCCATGTGGCCCCGGCCCTGCTGGCTCGGCTAGGCTCACCTCTCCATGTGGCAGAAGAGGCCTCCAGCTCCCCATGTTGTTTCTTTGCAATCTGGATACAATTCTAACTTCTTTATGCCTGGATAAGCTCCTCGATCTCCTGAGCCCCCCTGAATGAAAAGAAATGAAGCATGGAGACTACAGAGGTCAGTGGAATGAAGATAAAGTTCCTGGTGGGAAGAGATTGAAAAGATGCAACTGATAAGTAGCTGAAAATCTTTTTGTGGGCTAAGGGGATTGTGACTACACTAAAATTTCTTTAAACTGTGAAATATACTTGGGGAGGTTTGGATGCTTGAGTAGAAGACTTTTTGCCTAGGGGAAATGGAACTTCTCTGTTCTGGGACTGGAATATGAACAGAGACATTTGATAGTGAGGGAGATGAAGAGAATTTTTGGTTTTTGGCAGCCTGCCTTTAAAAGTGATACCCCAAGTGTGTAACATAACCCATAGCACAGTTCTGGAAGGACTGTAAATAAATGGGAGGAGAGTCATAATCTGCAATATTTTCCTGGGTGGATGTGGATTGTGAAGTTGAAGACACCCCCTAAGCCATAACCAAAAAAGGGACTTTTCTCTCTTAAGTAAACTGAACTGATTATTTGAGTACATAACTGACTGAAGTGTTCTCTGTATGTTGTTGGTAAGAAACGTGGAATGAAGGGGAGGAGGGAACAATCTAGGAATCTTATCCTGAATTCTAATTTTTTGTTGTGTTATTAATGAATTTCTTCTTTTACCTTTTTAAGTTTTGAGTCTGCCTTGTCTCTACTCCTGGGTCCTGTCTCTAAAAGAAATTAAATATATTAAGGTTGGCAAACCCAAGTCACACCATGACACATGGATAGGCAGGTTTCCCAGGAAAGCTGGGCTCCATCATGTAATGCTGACTTCTGAGGACAAATACCATCACTCTAAACATTTCCCCATTCTCTTCCCCCAGCTTTATATGCTGAGCCTGACACTGTATGATAGGGAATATCCCTCTGGTCAGCTGTTCCACAGTGTCCTCTCCCAACTCTGGTGTACCTCCAGCCTTCTTGCTGCTGGTTGGTGTGAGGAGCAGAAAAGGCCTTGACTCTGCCCTGCTCAGCAGCAATGAAAACATCCTTGTGTTATTCACACTCATGTTTCCAGCATAAATCCAAACCACAGTCCCATACTAGCTTCTATGAGGAAAAATTAACTCTGCCCCATCCAAAACCAGCACAAAGTCATTGCCATTGATTTTTTTCCTGATTCTCTGTATGGAGAGCTGTTCATGTGGGCAAAGGGTTGGCTGTTGATGGCCTGAATTCAGAAAGATGGGAGTGAAGCAGAAGCCAAAAGAAGACTATAATGAACAAGCTATTAATGGTGTTGGACTGGAGTGATTCAATAAACAGGATGTTAAAATAAGCAGATGTACAGAAAGGTTCTGCTTTTGACAATAGGATCCTCAGTACTTATGCCAGCCCTAGTGGCATTTTAAAATGCAATTTAATATATTTTCCTCACAGATGACTTAGAAGGAGAAAAACTGTGGCTGGAGAAACATAATTGGAGATTAAGATGTTAATAAATCTCTCATTTTGCAATGTTAATGCATTTATTGGAAGATAGTTATGGTTTTAATTACACTAAGAAAACAAATTACATTAAAAATACAGTCTAACTCAGTTTTAAACCTAAAAAATGGAAATAGGTTTTTCACCTTCAGGAAAGAAGAAAATCCTATTTCAAAGACAGGAAATCAGTTGGATTATGTCTAGAAATTTATTATAGATGCTTTTGAAATACTATTGGCATTGAAATTGCCATGTGCTATTATTCTCCAATGTAATTATAATTGACTTGATTGCATAATCTTACACATCATAATAATAACATTTGCAGAGGTAGATATGGTCTAATTGAAGTCCAGGCAGACTTAAATTTTCTGATAATACTGTTAAAAATCTGCAGCAAATTGTAAAGGAAGTACATTTTCAATTCTGCTGCATAGTAATAATCACAGTTTGATGTGTCCATGGAAAGAGAAGATTTGAGGTATATAATTATATTATGAATATTATGTGTTATGCACAGACAGCAGACATTCCAGTTATGAATGGACTGGTTTTGGTAATTTTTCTTTCCAGAGAATGGGAGACACATTCCCAAAAGTGATTTCTCTTCATATAAAAGAGCTTAAGTGCTGCTGTTCAAATTGCAGATATTTTGAATACTTAGGCTCATAAATGACTGTTCAAGAAGTAAAATTTCACCCTTGAACTTGGGGTAGTCCAGGATCTTGTTCCCCGGCTTCTGTTGCTGGAAGATGGTAAATAGGTCTTCATTACTCTGTGAGTGTGCTGGCACACAAGCTGGCTCCCACCTTTTGGCTGCCACTCAGCAGAACACACTTACCTTTAATCTTAGCCCACTCACCTGCAATCTTAGCTTCTCAGAAGCCAAGGCTCCACAGCTCCATGTGGCCATGGAGACCTGTGCTGTGGGGAACTGTCACAGGAATCCAACCCTAAGTGCTTTACTAAGAATGTGGCTGAAATTTGCTGATAGATTCAAAAAGTTGTGCAGGAGGGATAAACAGACAAACTCATAACAGCACAGTAAAAATTGCTTAGGAAGCTGAATTAAAAATGGTTTATGAAAATGTTAAGAATTAAAGCTTTAAAAAAAATCATAAAAGCATATAAAGGAAAAAAATGCTTTAAAAACATTTATTTTTTTAATTGTCAATGCTTTCTTCTTCATTCTTGATTTTCTTTTCCCTTTAAAAATTTTTGCTTGACTGAAGTTAATACTTTTATTTGAAGATGCTGAATAAGTGATGGAGATGTACAGAAGGGCAAAAGTGGAAAAAAAAGTGAAACACGTAACCCTACATCTGAATTTTTAAATGTCTCATTTTGTCCCCAGATTAAAAACTATGAATCATTGTCTGGCAAATAAGAAGTTTAAAGGAAAGATTCTAACAAATAGAAAATTATTTTTTAGCAGTAAAATGTCAAACTCACACTTGGTCACAGGATGGTTATAAACAAGGATTCTTATTTCAACATCACTACAGAAGTGCAAAACCAGATAGTTTTAAACCATGTTTTTTCCAATGCTGTTGTCTACTTTATTTTCTTCATATTGACCTCTACAAGACTTTATCTATACTTCTATTCAATAAATACTCTCTTTGAACAGTGTGTTAACACCATTCTTGTTTTGGTGGTAACTACCTTTCTCTCTCCTACTTTCACATTATGTTGTCTTGCCCAACACAATCTTTGATAATATGTCTATGGGTTTCAAATCAACTACCTTTGCTCTGTCTTGGGTTTCCCTTTACTAGGCATTGATTTTTTTCACCATTGATGTGTCTTCATGCTTTATGCTAGCAAATTGCACAGAATCAAAGTTTAGGCTGGAGGAGTCTCTTCTGCAGATCATCTATTCCAACCCAGGTCTGATCAGATCATGCTTCTCACGGTCCTGTTTTCTAGTTTTGGGTATCTCCAAAGATGGAGATTGCATAACCTATCTGGGAAACCTAATATGTGCTTCAGCCTGTGGCCATTGCCCCTTGTCCTACCACCATTCTTATCAAGAGGGATCTGTCTCCATACCCCTCGGTGTCCTCACCAGTGCTGAGGGGAAGGACCACTGACCTTGATTAGAGGGCTGCACTCTTGCTAGTCAGGACTACTGATACTCCAGTATCAGTACTGATCACTGATCCTGACACTTAATGTGTTTCTTTGAGAACTTCTGCTATTATTGTTACTGCTATCTACATGAAGGTAGGATTAAAGCTATAGTCAGTTTTTGGCTTTGGCCTGTTCTGCTTTGCTTCATTGGTGGCTTCTTATGGAGAAATCAGCAGCTGCTGTTACCTGCAGTATTTGACTGCAACAGAAGCAGGTGCTCAAGCACTACCCAACCCCAGTTCTGTCCCCTCAAACAAAGAATTATTTCAAGAAAACCTCTTCTGTGGTTTGTAATGATTTGTAAACCTGAGGAATTTTGTGCTGTTACATTTCACAGAGCAACTCAGTAAAGAGAAAAAAAATTAAACCTACAGTAATCCACAAAGTTAATTTCAGACTCTCTCATCTGTTTTTTTGGGCTTTTTTTAAACAAAAAATACTTCCAAAATTATCTAAACTGTAGCTCTGGCTGCATGAGATAAGGAATAGTTCCAAGACAATCTTGTTTCTTCCTTTCCACATACACATCTTTACCTGTGAGCAAGGGCTTTGCCTGGCAAGATAAAATTTACTTATCTTGCTTACATTGCATATTTCCTTGAACAGTTTAATGGAATTAGCAAGGAAAGAATGGATTTAAGGGCA
This sequence comes from Luscinia megarhynchos, assembly GCA_034336665.1. Taxonomy (NCBI): domain Eukaryota; kingdom Metazoa; phylum Chordata; class Aves; order Passeriformes; family Muscicapidae; genus Luscinia; species Luscinia megarhynchos. The sequence continues at coordinate 36,646,133 of CM067566.1, read as the reverse complement.
GTATATAGATGTTTACTACTATATCCAGTATGGTCTGTAAAATGAAATTATGTCTTTAAGGAAACACATTCCAGTGCTGTAAAAGGCAAGTAAAATTTTTTTCTTATGTAATTTTCTGTTAGTGTTTTAATGTCTGCATTCATTGTACACATGCTTAATGTAATTTAATGAAACTATTGACACACCAGTTTTTTCAAAGAGCGCAATGAAAGTCAAACCTGCCATTTCAAAAGTCTTGGAGACAAATCTTTCACCACAAAATATTCAAATGCTGGAAAATGGCAAGGGAACCCACAAACAGTGGGCTTCTTTTCTTTTTGTTGTTCAAGAACTACTCTTGGATTCCATTATCACATTCTTGAGCTTTTTAGTGCCCAGTATTGAGGACAGCCCAGGTGAGGCAGAAATTTGCTTCAGTCAGGCCTCTGGTAAACTAAATGTGTAATTCATACACATTTATTGTGTATGAACCTTGTCATCATGAGTGAATGCCATCCATCTAAGCAGCAGAGCTTTTCAGAACTGTCCCTATTTTAAAGGATTATTTAATTGTTTCAGTAGTCTAGGAATATGCCAGGCTCCTTATATTCTCTAACATTCTCCTCACTATCTTCAGAGATGACTAGCAGGAGATTCCATAGCCACCAGTTAGCACTGCAATGGTTGAGGCAAAATATTTTATCTATAGCCTGCATGAACCTTACCAGCATATATTCTTAGAGGCTTTTATTTTGTTTAGCAATTAAAAGCATATAAACTTAAAGGAATTTGCAAACTATAGCAGCCTGTTTTTGTTTGCTGTGTCTGTAGATGCAATGAGTATTTCAGACTAAGCTTTTGCCTTTCTTGCTTGTCCTGTCCCAGAGTGTTTGTTTTTTCCATAAGTATTTAGAAGTTATATTTATTTGTATGATCTTTTCAAATAAAGAATACTGAAATGTGACAAAATACTGTTAGCTTCTAAGTCAGAATGTGGCATAGAATGTTTATAGACACACTGTATAGGGGATTCTATCTGTGACCATAATATCCATAGTTTTGTTTTAAATGTACTCATCAAGTCTTGTGACTATATCTTGACAATAAGCTGCTAAGGGAATATTCCTGAACTTTTTCTGAGAATGACTTCTCCTTTCAGAAACTAGCTGAATGAAGTACGGATATTTTTGGGATGTATATCTCACTGAGAAGGGCTGCCCAATTAAAACAAAACATTGACCATTTCTGCAGTGGTCTTATTAACAGGATAATAAACTGGGATAGCTGTAAATCTAGAGCTGTGAGAATGAGTTACCCATTGAGCACATTCCTTTATGTTATTAAGAATAAAAAACTGCTCTAGAGTCCTACTCAAACGAGCAAAGTGTTTGTTTCTAGACTTCACTTACTCAGTAAATAACTCTCTTTTAAACCAATACCCTTCCCTGACAGTGATGGGACTTCTAATCAAGCATTTAAGTGAAAACACATGATCTCAACTCCTGGTATAGAATGACACTGTGTGATGCTCTATTATGATAGTAGAACTGAGCTGTGGATAGGTTGTGCATCGCTTGAAAATGTGGTTAGGAGTAAGAATGGATGAAAATTGTTTCTGCATGTTTAGAAAACAAGCTGGGAGCTCTTGAAAACTGCATTTTCAGGTATGATATAGACTTAGCATTTTAGTTTTAATATAGGTGTTCAATGATTTAAGATTTCTGTTTTGCAGGAATAGTATTCTAGCTGAAGATAGTGTATTGATTTACCCTAAAATGAAGGGAGATGCAAGAGAAAATGGAAAATGGGTTACCTGAGCTAGCAGATGTTTCTAAAGCCTATACTTCTTAGAAATCTTTTAATGGTATATCCAAACCTTTATCTTGTTCTGGTTTTCCTCATATAGTTGTATTGGTTTTATGGCAGGGTTTTGGTAGCAGGAGGCTACAGGGGTGGCCTCAGTGAAAGTGGCCAGGAGCTTCCCCCGGTGTCCAGCAGAGCCAATGTCAGCTGGCTCCAGGACAGACCGACTGCTGGCCAAGGCCGAAGCCAGCTGGGAATTGAGAGCAACTCCTCTGTGATAACAGACTAAAGAAGGAAAAAATAGTTACTGCACAGATGTTGTTGCAGCCAGAGAAGAATGGGGTTAAAAAATGTGAGGAAAAACACTGGAGATACCAAAGTCGGAGGAGAAGGAGGGTGCAAGAGGCGCTTCAGGCACAGGAGCTGAGATTCCTCTGGAGCCTGTGGTGACGGTCATGGTGAAGCAGTTATGCTCCTGCAGGACCATAGGAAGGCAGAAATACAGCAGCAGCCCAGGAGAAGCCAGTCTGTGATCACAGAGGCATTGCCACCATTTCTAATTGGCCTGGCCTTGGTCAGTGACACGTCTGCCCTTGGAGCTACCAGGGACTGGCTCTGCTGGATGTGGAGGAAATTTCTGGCAGCTTCTCCCTGTAGCTCCCCTGCTACCAAAGCTGGGCCATGCAAACCCAATACAGACTCGATTTTTAAAGTAGAAAACAGAAAGTAAATTTCTAATGAAAACACTGCCTCTGAACCCAGAGAAAACAATTTCACTACCATTGAGATCTAATGTATAAATCAGAATTTGTATCTGAGCCAGATATTTTGGGTAGTTTTACATGGTGTTTTTTTCTTAGTGTATATAGCCTGTGAGTAATGAATTTTGGAGTGTTTATATTATCCTCCAAATGAATTATTCTCTTGAAATGGAAATGCTTGAAGTTTTGGGGTTCTCCTTCTCCTCTTTCCCTCCTCTCCCCTGCCTTTACCTCACAAAGGGCACTACTTTACAATAATTCTGTGTATAAAAGCATTTGATATATCATTACTTTTAGCATGCCTTATTTAGCTGAATAACATAGGTCTGTACTCTGTTTCTTATAATTTCTCAGTTTTTCTGGGAAAAATGAATTGTCTAACCTGTAGAAAGAATTTGTTGATACTGGGTCCTGTATGTATTAGCCAGCAGAACTGAAAGAAATTTAAAACACACTGTCTAACAAGAAGCATACTTTTTAAAATTAGAATTTCTAAACCACAGACCTTGTTTACTAATCAGGCTTTTTGTCAGGATAGTAGCTTGATTAAAATAATAAAAACAATGTCTGGCATGCCCCATGTTATATATTAGCATCTGATTCAACTATGCTAAAAAATTAACTTTGCCTTGAGGCTTATTTCAGGGATGTTGATGTCAAAAGCACTTTCTTTTCTACAATTTAGAGCTGCAAACTGAATTCCTACCATGTTATCTGTCAGATGCTAATTGGCTAAAAATATGAGCCTCTCTTGTTTTCTCCATGCTAATTCTCATTAACAATATAAAGGTATAAAATAGGTGGCTAAAATCCTGCTGGGTTTTAGTAGATAGAATGCACTTTTTAAAGTATTAAGCATTTTTATTTATTCTTTCATATGTCAAAGAAGAGAAGGAATTTTCTACTGAACTTCTTGAGCTTTCTTGATAAGGCTTAACTTGCAGGCAAAAAATACTACATGCAAGACAGACTGAATTATCTGAAGAACTGCAAATGTGGTGTATGCCAGGTTTTTCTTAGTCTGGTGGGTGAGGTTTTGCAGCTTTTGGAAAGGTGAGTAGCCAGGTCAACAGGATGCCCAGTGCATAGGAGAGAAGTGTCAGTAAACAAGCTGCAGTGGTCATGTGAAGTGGTGGCATGTGAGAGAAGGGTCCAAGGTGTTATGGCAAGATAGCAAGAGCCTGTGTCTTGCTTTTGAAAAGGAAGCAGGGGTATAAATGATGGAACTGAACGTCAGAGCTGTGAATATTGATGTGATATTAAGGTGGTTTTTCAGAAGATATCTGGAGGGAAATGTTGCATTTTGTGTTCCGTATGGCGTTAAATAAAAATTGTGTATGGAATATTAGTTGAGCATAAAATCATCTAATATTTATCTAAATACCATAATGGTACACAGAGTAGGGAAAAAGTAATAGAATAATTATGAAATAGTGATTATATTCCTCTTTCAAGTATAATAACTTTTTTGACATCTTGCATAAAGAGATGAGATTAAAGTCATGGTTTTCATCAGAAAGCATGCTTTTCCTTTTTTATTTCTGCATATTTTCCCTAAAAATATTCTTACTGCAGATATTATTTCAAAGTAAAAGGTATTTTTTATAATTTTTATTGTAACTGTTATTTCACTGCTAACTTGCACGTTTACTTTCCTTAGGTGTAAATATATTATGTTAGATTTCCACTTAAGTCTTGGGTTTCATAAAGGAAACAAATGGTAATGTGATGTTTTTATGCCAATACTAATCAAATAAAACATATTAATGTCATTTTTCTTGCTTGTACAATTCCTGGCATGTACACAAAAGCTCTATAACATTAATTTATGCATGCTAGATATGTATATTTCAGTGCTTGAGAGTATTTCCCACTACTACCTTTGCATACAAATACACATACATGCATAAACACAGAAATGCCCCTTATTATAGTTTTGGTTTTTTAAAGTGTCTAACTTTGGAAAGAAAACTTCACCAGCATTTCTTTGTGCTGAATTGTAGAACCATTAAAGCTATAACTTCTTTATTCTTCCTGATAAACCACTACCACCTAACAATCCTTTGCATGAATGCAGAGTTCATTAATGGGGTCAGGCTAAAAATGTTTACGATGGCTTTAATGGACATCTCTCATATTTGCACAGTGCCTGAATAAGCAAGTGAAAACAAATTGCAAAGAAAAATCAGAGAACTACTAAGTCAACTATTTGTTTTAGGGAGGCAGCATATTCTTAAGTGATTTCAGCAGTCTGAGTAAAGGGCTGTGATGCTGCATGGTAACACAGAGTCTTAGGACACTCCTGGGTATTCCTGGTTTATGAACCTCACTGCAGCTCTTAGCTGCTCTTTGCTGAAGCTTCTGTGCTCACTTAGTATTTTACAAAGTTATTGAGCTATGCTTGCACAGCTAAGGGAAAAGTTTCTGCCCAGCATCACTGTCATGCACAACCAGTAATTTCTGCTAGGATGGGTGTGGTAGGTGACTTCTGTAACCATAGTTTGAGGCTCTCTCATGCTGTGGCATGTTAGCATCAGAGAGCAGTTTAGTGAATGTGAATGTAGTCAGCTGTATGTAAGAGTGGCAGCTTTATTCAGCTCGTACCCTTTATCATGCTTAAATGTTGTAATCCATGTATATTGGTACATATGATTAGAGGACAGTCACATCACCACTTGGTCCAGCTGCTTTATATAGACATCAAAACCATTGCAGTATCCAGTATTGCTCTACCCGTGCAGAGCAATCACACATGGTAGTGAGTGTGATTCCCAGGAACCATTGCTCACAGCCAGCACATAAAGGTGAAACCAAAGAAAACCCCAACCCTAAAGCAATAAATTCCTAATTAACCACATATTTCATGAAATATTAACACATTAATTCTCCTGCATAATGCTTATTGTTACTAAATAAGTTATGGTAACTGAATGAGTAGATTAAAGATGTTGCAATCAATGAAGTGCAAGGCATCATTGTTAGATGGCATAAGTGCAAATAAGAGCAAAAAGTAATTAATATCTTTTTGTGGCCTCCTCTTGACGTGTACCCTGGACAATTGATGTGCAATTGATGATATAGGTTGGTTGCATTAATGAATGTAAAATGAAAACATCGATGTGCAAACTCTTGGATTAGTCATTCTGCAGCAAATAATATCAAGGGAATAACAAATATATGACATCTATGCTCTGTCTAATATGATTTTAATTCCTCATCATTTGGGGGTACCTAATGATCCTTTGCATCTGTAGATGTATATGAAACAAGTGACTTGACAAAAAACTTAATTTCACTTTCTTTAAACAGAAGAGCAACAGTAATCACAAACCAAAGGAAGATATTATAGCCTTTTTTTTCCTCTTAGGAGACATGCAAACTGATTTTATTTTTCTTGCTTTATTGACTTTTCAAAAAACATGTGTTAAAATGCCTATTACTTCTCAGAAAAAATCCTAAACTATGTAGCAATTTCTCAAAGGTTTGTGTTTAATTTATTAGCAATTCTAGTGTAGTGTTCACTCTGTATCTGGAATGTGGGCTACTTTATCCTGTGCTATTACTTTCCTCTTTGGTCAGACATTGAGAAGCATCCCAGAAACAATCTGCATTTCATCCCCTACTTTATCAGATTGTAAATGGATGCTTTTCTTTGATATTATTAATTTTAGCAAATTACCAAAATTTTGATCCTTGTTTTATTCCCAGAAAATTCTTTTCTTAGTCCCAGGGGTTCTTACATGAAAAGTTAAGTGCAATACACCTCGTTTGTATAAGGGTTAGCAGAAATGTTCTTTCTCTTTGTTCCAGTATCTCTGGTATAGAAGGTGACATGTTCCTTATTAAAAAGAAAAATCAATCTAGGAAATGGTGATACAATGAAAGCATCATTATGCCCAGGGAAGAAGAAGGATATTAGACTTTTAATGCATATAGTTTTGATTTGAAATTCTTCATAATTTATGAATGGTTCTTAAAACTTTAACTATGTGCAGTACTATTGAGAATTCCTATAGAGCATATGGATACTTGTACTAAATTAGAATGCAGCCTTAACATTTATTCTACTTTTCTATAAGTCTAAACTGAGCTGATTTGTTCTTGGTGTAAAATTGGAGGAGTGCAGATTTATCAGCATGGCTTTCCATCATGTTAAATACTGATTAATTTTATGAAAACTTTTACTTGGTTTGTTTTACAGCAATGTCAAAGCTTCTTCACCATGCAGAGGGAACATGTAGATCTTCTTTGCATGCTGCAGTGCATTATTTAGGAGTTTTTAAATGGATTTTCATTGTCTTTGCAAAGATGATAAAGTTTTATATTAATAAAATAGATTGAAAGTTTTAGAGAATGAATAGTGAGAGCTCTAATTGTTGCTAGTTCTAAAGCTGACAGAGGGATTATTTGGGAATAAGTTCTGGACAGAATGTAAGATGGCAAAACTCTCCCCCAGTAATGTGTACATCAATGCATTTGTAGAGGCAAATAGTCAGTCAGTAATGTGGGAGTGGAGAGGACAGAGAGAAGAGGGTAAAGGTCTCAGGGTTAGGCTGGCTGACACCACCAGCTGATGGTAAGGATGCTGAAATTCACAGGTACAAGTGAAACCTGATTTGTAGATAGATGTCTGTGTTCATACATTAAATCCTCAAAGATGTGAAGCCTATGCCTTTTCTCACAGGAAAATGAAAAGGATATAGCAACAGAGGAGGAGGAAAGTTTTTTAAAGTTTTATATTTATTTTCCATTTACTGGAACGCAATACAGGATAAGAGTGGCTGGAAACAATGCTGGCTGCTGAGATGCCTGGTCTTACATGAATTTCTACTGTCACAGGTTGTTAAAACTCTTCATTTTCAGACATTCAACTGGACTTTAAATAGACTAATGGAAAGAAGTGCTACTGTTAGGTTTGAAGTACTTACTGGAGGCCAACAGATGGTGGCCAGGTGCAATTGCATCACAGCTCTAAGAGTAAAACCTGAATTTGCCCTCCCCCTACAGTATCTGGAATTAGACAGCCCCAAACTGAAAAAATAAATTCAATGTAAAGGTTGAGAACCAGGTATGGAAAGGAAAATATACAGTTATTAAAAAAATGTGTAGTGGAAAAACTCAGGTCGTATTCTTACAACTGTGAGACCATGCATTAGCACAGCTTTATAAACCTTACTGTCACCTGAATACAGCACCAAGCCTCTGTCCCTGAAAGTTAGAAATAAATATAGTGTAAAAGGTTCATTATTATTCTCTTTTATGCTGCATAATTTTTAAAGAGCTGCTGAAAACAAAGGTGTTATTAAGGCTTCATGAGAAATGGTGTAAGAATTTATGATTATTTTGGTTTCCCACAGTGTGCTAGAGACTTTCACTACATTAAGAAAAGGAATTCTAACTATGGTTACTTAATTTTAAAATGAGTTTCACTTCATTCTGTGAGTCTTATTTTCTTATCCCAACCTTTTGTTTTATTTAGGACTGTGATTTAAAAGACAGGACAGCAAACAGGGCCCATTTATTATTGACAGATTTATTATTGAAGAGAAAACACGAGAGAGATATTTTTTAAGCTCTTTGTAAGGCGAAAAGTTACCAAAGCAAGCAATTTTATTACAAAACTGATGAGACAGAACTACTAACATTGTCATTTCTGAGATGGTCAGGATCAGGAGCCATTTTAGTGAAATAATTTCCTGAAGTGTGAGGTTTATTGAACTCACAATATTTAACATTAACAGCTGGCCTTTCTGTTAGTGTCTTGAGGAAAGCTTTTAGGGGATATGAAATGTTGCTATTCTGTTTTACACATAGATGGTTGTCTTATGCTAGTCTGTGGAGTTACAGCCTGGAAAGCTGAAAAGCTGGACTGACTCAAAGGCAAGGCATGCTTATCTCTATGGCCTGCTGTGCAGGGCTGTTAAATGACTGTGGTGTGTTTGCATAGGCAATACCTTCAACAGAAGAACCAAGAGGTGAGTCCAAGTTCCCCTTCTATCCAAGGTTGAAAGCAATTTTTGGTTTAAATCCAGAAAAATAGAATAGGAGTTTAAATCTTGGTATCCCACCTACTTCAGAAAAAATTCTGTACATGGGTATAGAGAATAAAAGTATGACAAGGATAGGATTTGTCACAGTTCCTCCATTTTTTAACAAAAATACTGTCATTTACTTAATGTAGACACAATATAGAGTTTCTGGATGTCAGTCCTGAGATGTATCTGGAGACGAAAGAGTTATCCTGCAAACATATGTGTTTTTATTTTAGGGGTTTGTTCACTTTATTTTTTTGGTTATTTGGTTGGTTTTTTTAAGGACTCTGAATTTCATCTGTTCTGGTGGACACTCAAGCAGGAAGTCATTCATCATTCTGTTTTGTGTCTCTTATTAATAAAACCTAAACTTTTCTGTGCAGTGAGAAGATCACATGCTTTCCTTTGGCTTGTGAATATCACTGAATAGTAGAGAATCTTAACACTGGGCCTTGTACTGGCCTGAGCCAACAACTAAATTGGCCTCCAAGAGCCTTTGGTCTTGAGACTGGTGATGAGATGATTCAGGGAAGCAGAACATGAAGATATAAGAAAGCATGAAAGAGATGGTGCTGCTTGCCTGGCTCTGGCAGATGTCCACAAAGATAACTGGGGGCTTGGAGCACCTTTTAGGTGAGGCTGGGAGATTGGGGTTGTTCAGCCTGGAGAAGAGCAGGCTGCAAGGGAGATCTTAGAGCAGCTTTCCAGTCCTAAAGAGGGCCTGCCAGAGAGCTGGAGGTGACTGTCAAGGTGACCCTTGCAAGGGTAAAGGCTTGCAGTGACAGGATAGGGGAGAATGGTTGTAAACTGAAGGAGAGTGAGTACGTTTGGCTTAGATAACAGGAAGAAGTTCTTTACTCTGAGGGTGGTGAGGGACTGATATCACCAGTTATGGATGCTGCATCCTTAGAAGTGTTCAAATGTTGGATGTGGGCTTTGAACAACCTTGTTTACTGCCGGGTATCCCTATCCATTGCAGGAGGACTGGAACTAGACTGTCTTTAAGGTCACTTCTGTCACATTCTGTGCTATCATATAGAGCTGGAAAGTAAAATTGCTAAGTTGCATATCCTGAACTGTGGCTTTTTTTGCACTGGTGAAGTCAGACACTGCCAACTAAGGTTGTGATGAAGGCAAAGTAATGCATGAAGTCTCCAAGTGACACGCCCTAGAAGAGGAGAGTGTCTCCTCTTGAGGTCAGGCTGAGCATAATGCTGAGAGTAAAATAGTAAAACAACTACTTGCTTTCTTTTCTTAGTTCCCCCCATGCCTTCCCCAAGAATATTTAAATTTGCAGCTAATAAGGATATCATTAAAAAACATGAAGAATAATCTTTTATATTACAGTATTGCTGTCCTCCCTCCTGGCCTTTTTTTTCAGACTTGAAATACTGTCTTTTGGACTATACCATGCTGCTTTACAAGTAAGCATGCACTGCCTATTAAGTACCCTGTACTTAATTTGTACAAATTTGCCTATTGTTTTTGCAAGTCATTTGAATGCTTATCTATCTTTGAATTTGTATTAATTTTGTTTAATTGCACCTGGGAGGCTAGTAAAACCAAATAATAATTAAGAAATTTTATTTAAAAGAGGAAGGGTCAGAATTACAGAGGTGGAAGGAAGAAAAATGTGAGTGGAAGATATCTCATTTCACAGTCAGTGGTCTACTAAACTTTGCAGTGCAAGCAGAAGTGTTCTCAAACTAATAACTCTGCTCATGTCATTGCACAGTATGTCTTCTACACATACCAGCCTTAGATTACTTTGATATTTGCCCAACAAGTCTTCCAATTTCTCTTCAATAATATCTGAATTATTTAATGCTTCAAGTTTTTTTTCCTTTTAGAGAGTGAGAACTTAAGAATGAGTTGGCAGTGTGACCCTGACCACTAACATATAAATAATGTAAGCTGCTGTATGTTTTGAGAGAGATGATTGGCTCTGTAAAGATATTTGGACAAATGTGTTTGCTGTTTAATCCTCATCCACACAAAAACTAATCATACTAGAAACAGCCAATGAAAGATAAACTAATAAATCTTTGCAAGAACTATTGAGACCTACAATATTTGTTTTGAGAAAGTTGTGAATAAAGGATATATATTTGTGAGAAAAATATTGATTGATAAATCTGTCAATTCTAAGAGCTGAAAAACTGTGGGTCTCAGACTTATCAATGCAGTGATGATGGTCACTTGTATTTTAGTAACAAAGAATAGTATGACAAATACAAAGGCAGTAGGTGATAAATTACGAGACAGGAGGATTCAGGTACCAACTATGAAAAAATGTATCATTTACAGAATAAAATTTTATTTGTTTTAAATAGAAGTAGTATATCTGAACCTGGATACTTTTGTCTAAAAGATGTTCCCCTTCTAAATTATTAGGGGAAAGAACATCAGGGTCTTGAGCCACAGCATATTTTAGTGACCTAATTGTGAGGAAAGTGTAGGGCACTTCTTATTTGACATTTCTACTTGAGGAAAATGGATTTTATGTTCTGGATCCCTTAATTAATGATTCAAAGTTCTGGAAAAAACCTATAATTGGTTTATCTGTTCATTGACTCAGAAGTAGTGTGACCTATATGTGTAAAAGCCAGGCCATTGGGGCTCCATTTGCAGATCTCCAATCATCTGATTCATGACCTTGTCTTGCCTTGGCTTCCTTTTTGATTTGACCTTCTTTCTGCTTTATTTAGGGGTTACTCTCCCATGCAGTTGCTGTCCTCTGTTCTCATAGACAGTTTCTACCTTCTTTAAAGGCAGCTAAATCCATCATTCAGGTGAAACATTGTCTATGGTAAACTCTCCAAAAGTCAATTCAGGTTTGGTTGGAAGGCCCATTCTCATATATTCTTTGGATTACATTGCTAGAGCTTCCAGGATATGGGCATTGGCAGTCTCTGGATTGCACATGAGAAACTGACTTGTGTGGGCTCACATAGAAGACAAGAAAACTTTAGAACTAAATTAGCAAAAGCTCAGGAGCACAGGCACTTTGAAAGCCACTATCACACAATGATGCACACCCAACTGTAGTGCTCACTGAAGGATTTGTGGTACTAATGCATTACAAATAGTGAAAATGAGGCATTTGAAGTGTCAAGGGGCTTTGATGTATACAGTGAATATGCCTATTAGTTTTGTTTGAGGTGCTGCCTTGTAAATTCAATGGAAAATGAGTTTTCATAATTAATTAGGCTTAGGGCTCACTTTGGACACAACCAATACCTTTGGGATGACCAACTGAAATTCCTAATGAAACATCATGGTCCTTTTCTGAGCAAAAGAGAACTCTAATTTAAAACATTGAGTGTCTACATGTTACACAGATGTAATATGAAGTTCACTATGCTCTCATCTATCTTGTATTACCTCAGAACTGGAATTAAATGAGGAGATCAAAGCACTTTTCATCTCAGAAGCTTAATGTGCAGTCTTAAGCTGCTGCACTCTGAGGGTTTCACGCAGTGCCAATGAAGACAAAAGAACTTTTGTCACACAAGTAGCCCATTGTGTGTATTTGCTACTGGGATTTTTTTAGAAAACAAGCTATAAATAACTCTTTGACATTATTGCAAGAAGCCTGCTTTAATGTGACAGCTGAAGTATTGGAAAATCTGCAATTAATGGACAGAATTTTGGTGTTTATTTGAATTGATGGCTGTTTAGGACAAAGAGCAGCAAGACTTTCTCTGAGATCATGCTCATTTCTTCCTAAGATTGCTGATACAGCATCTGGTACCTTGTTCAGTTAGCTGGTGGCTCATATGCTTGCTGACAAAAGAGAAGGCTGAGGAGACCACCCTCTGCTCCTCAGTCTCTGCTGTGAGATTTGCCTTACTTGAATGTATTTTTCCAAATCACTGGACACTCTGTCTGTCACAGCTGTATAAAAAGTCATGACAGCAGCTGAGGACAGACTCATATTTATTGTATGAATATGATTTAAAATTGTAACCAGAAATTGTATGAATTGTAATACTTGCTTATTCTCTGAGACCTGGTCCTGTGCTGAGGAACTGAGAATCCCCTCAAATGTGCTGAGCAGTGTGTTGGCAGCATTTATATCTGATAGATTAATGGTGCAGGAAGGCTTCATGCTTCTTGAATGCAGTAATGTATTGTTTTTTTCTTGCCAGCTCTGAAGTGTCATCTGAGATCTTCTAGGATATGTAGCTGTAACTGGTAAGTGTGACACAGGACCTGTAGGAGAGCTGTTTACTTCAGGAACTGATAGGGGAGGTTTTCTATGGTATCTGGTGGCATTCCAGATGGCATTTTATTGCTGTATATGGTAAATGACTTGAGCCCTAATTGTCTTGTGTTTCTCAGGGATTCTGGGGTTTATAAAGATTAGGAAAGTGTGATGGCTAGATATAATACCAAACAAGTATCTAATAGCAAAACAATCCTGCAAAGAATGTATCTTGTGCTCAGAGCAATGCTTTAATTAAATTATATTTTCTACACAGGAGAGGATTTGAGAAAATCCACTTAATTAGTCATGTATATTTCTTTTGTCTATACTGATTGTGAAATAAAGATAGTATGTCTTGAGAATCTGTCTGTGGTGTTGACCCCTAACCTGTATTTGTTATTCAGATAAAATTTATTTTATAATGAATTTAATATTTATTTTATGTCCACAGCCACAGATTTCTTAAATAGTAAACTTTTCTGATAATTATAGCAATATCTATCTCAATCTCCATACTTTTTGTTTCCAATCCAATTGATATTTTAATTATGATTTAGGTATTGGATACTTAGTATTCTAAGATGAATTTGCCAAGATAGGAAACCAAACATATTTTTGCTTTGTAGTTTTTTGTGTTTTGAATTTGCAAACAGGCAAAGCTCACAGATCTGAGTAAGTTAGTATTTGATTTTCATTCTTTTTCTTAAAGAGAATTACTATTTTCTCAAATTCTCATTCTAATCTCATTAACTGACATTTGCCAAAAGTAATTTAGCAAATTCTCTGAAACATTGAAGATTTCAAATTAATAATAAAACATGAGAATGCAAAAATAACTGACCTGATTTACTTGCATGACAAAACCTAATTTCATGGTGATACTGGCTTTTAATCAGAGGAAAATGCTCAAAGTGATTTTATTTGGCCTTTGTATTAAAAGTAATAATGAAACTTTGAATAGTCACTAGATAATTTATAGTTTACCTTTCAGAATTCTTAGTTAATATTCAATCACTCTAACACCTAGAAAGAATTTATTTATACATACAGAAGTAACATTAAAAAAATGATTACTATGGGAACAGTGACCGCCATAATGGCTAGCAGTCTATTTTGCCCTTTTTGTTAATAATGTAAAAAAAAGTTACAATTATTTCAGACCTCTGTTCATGCTTCCTGAGTACAAACTAATACAAAAAACTATTTTTTTCAGTTTTGGGTTGGTTTTTTTTCCGGTGAAAAAGTGGAGACCAGCATTATGCTATGTTTGACAACTAACTGGATAAAATATTATTTAAGACTGTGTTTTTACTTTTTGTTTCACTTACTATCACTGCTTGATAATTTAAAAAAATCCATTCCAAATATTGAAGATTTTTCTTGCATTTGTGTATTGGGAATATAACTCATTGAGCCTTGTAGAAGAGACATATTCTCAAATAAGGCAGAATGAGTATAGTGTTTCATTTTTTTTAATAAATTCATTACCTCTTCTGAGATGTATGTATAATGAGAATTTTATGGCTGGAGGTTGATGTTCCTCTGTAACAAAATCTGCAAACACTGTTTTTCACAATGGAAGCTGTACTCTTGCTGTGGTAAAGCTCCAAAATGTGCACCTGATCCTAGACTAACTAAATGTACATTTAATAACTTAAATGTGGGATTAAATTTCCACTTCATATTCAAGATATGGGCAGGTAAGATTCCACTGGAGAGCAAGGTACTCAAAGTATGCATTTTGAAATCAAGATAGATTTACAAAGTAGGTATAATGCCTTACTTGTTCTTTGGCTTTGCTTATATGTTTTTAAATTTTAGTTCTGCTTTAGGTAATTAATTAAATAAAGCTTAAAAAACAATAGTGAAAAAGTGACACTGCCAATGTTTTCTTCTTTTTCTTGCACACACAAAAAAAAAAAACTTTGACAAGTTAGAATAAAATCCAGAGGTCCCTAAAAATTTTAAATTTCCTTTATTAAATCATCCATCCTTTGAATTCAATGACTGCTTTCTGCAATGATCTGTGTAAAGTGTGAATGAAGACTGTAGGCTTTAAACTCCTGAATGATTGAAGCTCATCATGATGCTAATGGTTCTCTAGCACAGCCCCAAAAGCCATGCTGATCTTACTGTTGGTATTGAGGGTTTTAACATAGCTGATCAGCACTGTACCTAACCAGATTTTGCTTTTAAACAGATGTGGATGTTATTATGCAAATTTGTTTTCTTCATTGAGCTGGGGAGAAGTTGATTCCTTTGTGGTAATCTCAGCTATATGGTCAGATGTAGTTTTAAATCCAGCATGGGCAAAGCACAGGAGTTGATTTGCATGGCCTGTAGCTCCTGGTTGTATTGTTGAGCACCAGAGGTGGACAACTGGTGCTGAAGAAGGCACTACAGAAGCAATAAAAGGCTGTGAGGGGATCTATGGTTAACCTCAGAACCATGCCACTGTCCCTGCAGCATTTTCTTCTCAAACAGGCATTCACTTTTTTCACTCCATAGAAAAAGGCAATAGCCTGGATTTAGGGGTCCCTGGGGCTGGGCAGGTTTATAGACTGCTACCAAAGTTCATCCTGTGCACATCTGTATGCAGAAACCACTGTGACAGGAGGGAGAAGTACCACTGCTGGGCTGCAGCGATACTTCAGTCATAGCCACTGCCCTGTGAATACAGATTTGGTCCTGTATAAAATTATTACTCTATTAAATGGTTTAAAATGGACTAAGGAGTTCTCTGAGAGATCAGCAGCCGTGTATCAGATGTCCTTGGAAGTACAAATATTAGATTTAAGCCTTTTTCTACAGGTATTTTCCTTTTAATACACAGGTTGTCTTTACAAATCTGAATTCTTTCATATGCTTAATCTGATTTAATTCAGTAATTCTCAAATTCATTTTAGCAACAGTGTGTTGATGAAATTCATTGGAAAATGATTGAGAAATACCACTGAAGTTATTCCAGTCACTGCTCTTTCCAGTACTGTTTCTTGTCTGAAAATCCTTGTCTAAGCCACACACTAAAGAATGGATTTCAGTATCACATCTGACATGTCAGATTCAGAGTGCTGTCTCTAGCCACATATTTTAGCTGTCTACATTAGAAATAGATGGGTGTGAACAATAAATTATTCTATTAATGTATTATTCCTGATGACTAGTCAATTATTTTAATGATGTTTACTGTCCAAGTCATGTGTTACTTGAAAGTGATTGGAAGCAAATTGCTGTCAAAAGCCTTTGCAGCTGCAAAAAATTACACTTCTACTTTTATTGTATTCCCTTTAGCCCTGAATAGAATACACTATTTCTATCCCTCCATTCAATTCAGCCATCTGTCACTCACATAACCCACAGCAATTACAATGCATTTGCATCATACCCCAGCTGCCCCTGATAGACTTGTTTTGTGGTACAGGATAATCTCTCGATATCCATCTTGCACTGGAAACTGTTCTTTCACTGGTCACACTCTTTTTCACGAAAATGTTCTCCAATATTCTGGTCAAAATTCAAGTGTGTCTTAATGTAAGAAGAGTTTTCCATGATCTCTGTAACACAAGGCTGCTAAAATGAGGACTCACTAATATTTCCAATTATTTTGTTTTAAAAGGTAATTAGAAATAGTTTGGTTTGCTTTGTAGAGATTTTAACATGTCAGATCAATGATTTCCTTTGTAATGTACATACTTTTTCAGATAATTAGACATAATTAGACTGTAGAGGACCAGGTCTAAGCATGTTTTGTCTCAAAAGTTCTGACTGTTGTGACACGAAAGGTGTGAGTAGAAGAGAGGGTCCAGTGTAGGTGGAGCATTGCTGCTCTGAGCCAACATCCTGCTCCACCTGCTCAGTCCCTGCCTCCCACCTCCCCCCTGCTCACTTCTAGAGAAGGGATGGATGTGCATGCATGAATAAAACAGTAAAAAACATCTCGTTTTTATCATAAGTGTGCACAATTTTTGCTTTTATTGCCAAGAGACCCCTGGCAAATATCATAAAGAATGCTTTCTAAATAGCCCTTATTTTCTAAGAACACATTTTTATTTAGGGTCCCTTATGTTGTGATATTATTTCCTGGTCTGTTTTAATCACTCCGTGTTCACATATTTAGTACTCTTCTAAGTATTAAAACCAAGTCCATAAACAACTATGCTGAAATAAGAAAAAAGAACTATGGTCTGGAGACAGCCATGAATTCCATGGTTTGCCATACATATGCAAGTGAATTCTGAGGTTTTGCTTCCTGCCAAGGGCAGAGAAAGAGAGAGTGGATCTTGTCAACTGCAGTGCTAACCCACTGAGAAGTTAGCACAGCTTTGAACCACGAGTCATTTTTGTGGTGTGATTTTTTGACAATTAGCTTTCTGCAGGAAAGAGATTCAGTTTTTAAGATCATTTCAGTGAAATCTCTAGAAGCATGGCACATATTTCCCCCTATCATTATTTTTTTCTCATGCTTTAAGCTTGCTTTAAGCAATCCTTTTCACACCTAATGGTCCTTTTTTTTCTTTTAAAATCTTATATTCCACTGCTCTGTTGCCCAAGTAATTCTACAGTGTTAGCTAATACTCTATTGGTGATGTCTTCCATTATACATGGCTCTGAAGTAATTTACTAATTACTTTAAATTTTGTCTTGTATGTATGTTTATATATGCATCTTCTTTTTGTCACTAAGTATTAGGGCATGTGATAGAACCAGTATTTCGACTACTCCCTCATTTACAATATGGTTATCAAAATATCAGTCTTTTAGTTCCCTTATGTGTTGTTGAGTTAAAATGTGATGCTTTAGGAAGGCTTGAGTTTGCATGTACTTCACTACTGCAAAATGATGTGTTCAATTTGCCAAAAAGAACTTTAGCTTCCAGAATGATTTTTTTTTGGTAGCTGTGACATTTACTAAATATTGCATGATTTTTATTTGTGATGACATTGAATTATGGCTTGCAAAATACTAAAGGTATTAGTGTATGTTCTACACTTTCTTCTTTTTTTTCTTTTCTTTTCTTTTTTTTTTCTTTCCTCCTAATTTAGAGTAATTGTGTTTCTTTGATCCTTTTCCTTTCTCAGGGATAGTTCTTGCCACTCTTGATTCAACTTCAGGCTATGAACTCCAATGAAGTCAGTAAATAATGACTTTAGAATCAGTTGAACTTAAATCATATGGTCTTTATTGTCAGGAAACATGTAATTGAATTAAGGCAACATCCAATTAACACAGCCTTTTGCAAGTTTAATGAGCAATGATAAATTTAAATCCTTTTTTTGCACTTTCAAAGCATGTGAAGTTACAACTAAAAGAGCTAGCAAGAAATTGTTGCTCTATTGATTCATAATAAATGATTTTAAATATATTTTGACTGGGATAGGAGGCATCATCTTTGAAGATACTCATAGCTTAGTTATTTGAATCGGTGTCTCATCATAGAATCCAATAAAAAATTAATTCCT
Organism: Luscinia megarhynchos; assembly: GCA_034336665.1. NCBI lineage: Eukaryota > Metazoa > Chordata > Aves > Passeriformes > Muscicapidae > Luscinia > Luscinia megarhynchos. Next base: position 36,627,889 of record CM067566.1, on the reverse strand, counting down.
ACAGTATATGGAGTTACATGATAAGATGAGTTAAACAATTCCTTTATTTTTTTTGTACCTATGCCACACACACATGTGTCTTACCTTGATTTCCAGTTGACATTACCTATTAATAACTCTGAGGAAAGGTGTTCCTGGTTTTGTAGCAGTAAAATAGATTCTGCAAAGCATTTAATTATGGTTGTAATTAGCAAGTAATGCCTCTACTTAACACATATTTCTTCTCTTACCAAAGGTAATAAAGAAGTCTTGTGGTTTTCTTTTCATTTTGGATTTTTTAAGACAGAAAAGTGTAAAATTATTTAAAAGTAACTATGGAATATAGTGCATTTGATTATTTTGGCTCCAGTTTGAGTAGACAAACTGTGACTGGAATTTGATAAGATGCTTTTTGATTTCCTTGAACTTTTCCAATCAACAGCAGCAGAACTGCTTTTTATTGTTCTGTAAGTTCTGTAATACAGACGTCTGGTGAAAGCATTTCTGCTTTGTGCTCCTTGTGTTTTTCTTGGGACCTTCTATAAAGCCAATCATTTCTTCCATTAAGATACACCAAATGTAGGAGCAGATTGGTCCATCTCATTATGAAAAATAGGAAAAAGACTGCTTACAGGACAGATTCAACCTTCATACTTTCAGTGAACTCTGTGGAGCCTAATTGCCTTATTCCTTGGTATGATTCTATTATCTCTAGGTGTAATGTTTGTGACTTGCATTGATATAAATAATATCAGAGTTAAGATTACCAGAGTTTCTGAGAATACCTCTGGGATGCTAAATTGAGGAATTTTTCACCCATCGAATATCTTCCATCAAATGAAATTAATCCAAAGATTTTTTAAAAAAAATTAAACCCAAACCAGAAAAAAATTATTTGCCTGAAATAGTGCCTGTATTCACTGTGTCTTCTTTTGAAACAGAAGTTCATGTAAAATATGTGTATGTTGATTATATTTGTGGCTATGATCATCCTCATGATTATGCTTCATAGTACTTTATTTATTTCTCATACATCTCAAGAGAATGGTGTAAAATGCAATTGATTAAAGCTTGAAAAACACCAAATTCTTTTTTTTGAAGGCTAGAGGTATGGAGAGTATAATGAAGATTCACTTAGTTGTAATTTCCCTCTTTGAATACTAATAGCTTTAACCAAATATAATAAAAAATAACTTGTCTTGGAGAACGAAAATGAAAAGGAATGGTGGGTTTAACTGCTGTAAAAGCCCCTAGAAGCCCTTTGAGAACTCCTCATGAAAGATGTTTTCCACATGTAGCAGAAGCTTGTAAAACCTTAATGGAATGCTGGAGATCTACACTTTGAATGTAAGCTCATAGACAATGGCCCTTTGCTTCAAAATGAATGCTTAGGAAACGTTCATGAATCTGCACTGGAAAAATTATTATTCCTCCACTCTGTAGAATTATGTGATCACAGTACTCTATCCAGTTATTTCTGCTCTACTCCATATCAGTGATGTTCCAAGTGAGACACACATCAGTCATCTAGAAACTGCAAAGCAGCATCCTTTCCTTCTAAAATATTGTAGTGCTTCTTTCGGTTGACTCCGTGTAAGTGGAGTTCTTCTTGACATAAGTAAGCCTCCCAAATCACAAGAGTTTACATAGTTACTGTTTTAAATCTGAACTTTTGTGTGTTTACTGGCATTTGAGGGACCACCTACAAACCATTTATCATGACCCCCAGGGATTCTTATACTTCAAATGTCAGGTTTGAGACATACTCTTTTCCTCACTATTTTAATGGGAAATGTTAATAGCACACACTAGCACCTCCTATTTATTCTCTTAATTATCTTATGTATACATAGCTGAAGTAGAGTAGAAGGAAAATAGGTGAGAATGAATTGATTTAATTTTTTGCAATCTTATTTGAGAAAATGAAATATCTTTTTCTTCTCCTTATTTTCCTATTAATTGTTTCAACAAATAACTGATAGTCTTCGCTGTTAAGAATTGTGAAGCTAGACTTCAAAAAGGAAGCATTTAGTTTACTCATATATGTTTTGTTCATTGACACTTTACTAAACTACAAAAAGTGCTTGAAGTTCTTTTGAAAAAGTTTTCCTTGTATGTGATTAGGATATTAAAAAAAAAAAAAGAATACACCAAAATACATCAAAGCCTTTTGCTTTACCTACAATGACCCAACAAAATAGTACTGATGTTTTTTCTTCAAAACAGTTTGGGTTTCTTTTGTTCTCTTCTCTTTTTAAATGTATTTGTCACAAATTTTATATTTAAATTATTTTTCTGTGAATTTTGGCATTTTGTTAGAGTCTTCCTGTGCTAATACATACTCAACAGTTTACACAAATCCCTTAATTTTTATAGTTCTATACTTTTGCCAAAATTGTTCTACAATATAAGTTAGCTTAATTTCCTTAGGAAGTGCCATGAGGCTTCATATTCTTTTAAGGGAGAAGACTACTTTATTGTCGTTACTTTTTTATTATTGTGCTTAATCCCAAATTTCAGACTAAAACTCTTATAATATCATTGATCACAAAGCTAAAGGCGTCACTGAAATCACTATCACTGGATAGCTAAAACCCTGAGCCATGGATCACTTGAAGAATTAAGACTTTGAACTGAGAATAGAAAAGCACTGAGAATCCATGGAAAGACTGACACTTAGAGAATAATGGAAAGATTGGCACTTGAGGAATACACTTGCATTCTTTTGGCTCAATGACACAATGGCTGGATGAAATGCAGACAGAGGATCCTGACTACTATTTTCACAATATGCCCCCAAATAAAGTGAGCCATGGCAATGCTGTCTGAATAAGGTGATTGTATGGTTCATTGTGGTGATCTTAGTGGGATTGAATGCATGAAAGACACTGGGGAGCTGCTGCAACAAATTTATTTCATCAATACTTGAAAGTCTGCTTTGCCTTAGTGATTAGCATGAGGAGATGTGAAGAGTGAAGACAGGGAGAACTGGATAAGGATGATGCTCAATTAGTTATCAGGAGAATTTTTATTTCCATTTGCCCACTGTCTCCTCATTTTTCACCAGCTTTAGTCAAAGCTGAGTGTATTTCATCTAGCAATAGAGTGTTTTTCAACTTTGCATGCTCACTTGGGAAAATGGAGCTAATAGTACATAACTCAGAAGTCCAGGCATAGACAGCTCAATTTGACTGCATTTGGGAATTTTCCTGTATCTTAACTCTTCCTTTGTTTCTTAGAGTGAATGGCCTGAGGAAAGGAAGTATTTCCAGGCACAATTTAAAAACTCACCTGTAAATCGCAGTAAAACTGAGTTCCTTAAAATAGTTGGTGCTGAAAATTTTAAACTATGGTACTGTTTTTACATCAGCATTATTACAATTCTGAGAGAAATATGACAGCATTCAGTTTCACAGCAGTGATATTTAATAGGACTGTGTCTTAAACTGATGTTACCAGAGAAATTATAAATTGATAAAAACCTGCAATAATCTTTTTTTTTTTCTGCAGCAGTTTTTTCATGACCACATTGGATAGCCTGGTCTCTCCACTTGTCCATCACTAAACAGCAGGGGCTGGATAGTGCAGGGCTCTGTTCCCTGCCCAAGCACAATTTTCATCATAGAAAGTAAGGCATCAGTGCTCTTGAGCTTCATGAAAGATAGTGCTTCTCTCTATAATCCCTTTTATCTGATGAGCTTTAGGAGGTTATAGGTTTTCTGCTTTATGTGGGCCTATTAGATAGATAATAAACCTTGCCCTGCAACTAACCAGCAAAATTATAGACCAATAACACCCTAAAATCTCTAGTCAGAGATGAAAATTTCAGACACTTATTTCCTGAAGATTAAAGACTGACCAAGAGGCCAAATTAGAGGATGGGTGTATAATAGTTTTGGTAGCTGAGCAACAGCTATATGTGCTACACCTGAAAAAAAATTTAATTCTAATATTGTTTTTTTCTAATATTTTCTCTCCTTCCTTCATATTTTTCATACCAGGTATAAGCAACCAAAATACTATATCTTTGTCAAATCTTCCTTTCAGGAGAGCATTCATAGCCAAAAAAAAACCAAAAAAAACAAACAAAAAAAAACACCAAAAAGGGAAAACAAAATGACTCTTGGAAAATGCAAATCCTTCCTTCTCCTTTTCCTTTAGTCCTTGTTAGCTGAAGTAAATCTTTATAAGAATCCCTTCTCTATGACGTTTTATTTTTTTTTATGCTGGTCTTATGACAAGTAGTAAAATTGTAAGCTTGAAACTTGTGTGTGAAGGTGTTGCTCTCAACAGTGATGTGCTCAAAAGGAAGCTGGATCTAAGCCATTTCTATGCAAATAGGGAAATTCATTAACCTATTTATCAAGGGATACTTAGAGATATTTGTTTAAAAGAAGTCATGAATGAATATGAATGTGACAACTGTTGACATTTTTGTACTACACATATATTGTAATTGTGGTCTGAAAAAACCCCAAACGCCAAACCCAAAAAACTCACCAAGCCTTTCATAAAACCTTGCACAGATTGAGGCCTTTTCCTAGAAATATTCCTGGAGGTTTGTTGGGGTTTTTTTCCAATGTAATTTTCCAAGACTGTTGTGTATGCTTCAGAAGCAGTAGGATTTGTACATAAGGAGGGCATCTTTTTAGAAATTAAATAAGACATATGAATGCTCAACTTCTCAGGCTGGTGTTACTGAAAAATTAAGCTAGAAAGTACAAACTATATGCATTTTAGTCAGAATTATAGATGTCTAAAAGTCATATATAGTCTAGGAGTATATATATTGTAATTTATTGGACTGTATGTATTGTATCCTTGGTACTTCTACTAAAGATGAGTGTTCAAACTCTTGACAAAAGTACAAAATTGGGCTCTGGTTATATCATGTAAATTATAAGCACTGGATTGTTTGAATTTAACCTTTCTTGTTGACTTTCATCTTATTTTGAACACTGGGAAATATAACTAAAGCTAAATGCCTGGAGATCATAATATTTTTAGATCCCTATCATCTTGCCAAGTAAGAGAGTTTTGAATGACCTTCTGAAGAACACATGAGAAAATTGCCTACTTTAGATAACACAGTAACTGTGACCAAGGACAGAAAGGACAAATAATTCTTTATAGTGAACTTTTTACTGGCTAGTGGCAATCTATTACTGGCAGTTTGAGGCTGAAATGAATATCAGACAGTTTCAGCAAAAACTCCATCTTTCACATCTAAGGAAACCATGCACCTTTTGATTAGTACTGCATCAGGCTGTTCACCAGAGGTTCAAACACTTGCAAACAAGTCTCTTTAGATAAGGACGAGTGAACTGGCCTTTTTGATGGTTCAGTTCAGCCTGAAGTTCAAGTAATTCATTTTACTCTGGGACAGAAACAGTTTCCTGGAGTCTTTTAATAGAAGATTAAATCCATCTATACCCTTTTCATTTACTTTTTATATTATTTCATCTCAGCTAACTCAACCTGTTTGTTCTAAAAAGCTTATTTTTAATCCATGTGAAGGCACTGCTGTGTTTACTGGGCAACTTGCTCATATGTTTCTACTAACATTTATTAAAATATGTAGCATAAAAAAGTAAGAGAATATTGGGACATAACCAAGGTGAATCCAAACAAACAGCTCTAAATCACTGGGCATGATCAATAGGACCAATATTGTGTTTTACACAAAAGCTCCCATACTTCATATTTTCAACTTCCCTACAGGCTGGTCCTTAAGAAGCAGTTTAGTGAAAGAAATTTACATTTCAGTTCTGCTGTCACATCTCAACTAATGTCTCTTCCAGTAATTTATGACTTGGTGGGAAACAGATTTTTTAAAGAAATTTTTAGAAATCCACTAAAAAAATAGCTCAATTCCCCTTGACAAACCTTGAATCAGAGATAAGCTTTGAGAAGCCTGTCCAATCTGAAGTATTATGAAGAAAAGATTGTGAAATATTTCATGGCGATATACAACAGATAAAACATTGTGCAGCATAATCCAGGATATAGAAATATAGTTGTTAAGAGGCATTGTAATTGAATCACATATTAAAACGATCAATATTTATGTGCTAGATAAAATTCAAATGAGAAAAGTTAGAAAATCTATCTCAGCAAGGTCCAGAGTATTATTATAGCTATTCATCTCAGTTCATATGTTGGAAAGAAAAGTTATAATTCCTTGAAAATATCCTTTTTTGTATGACTAAGGTTGGTTTATGTAGTTTCCTGTAATTGATAGAATTTCATCATCTTTTGTCTACTATACCTACTCCTGGGGGGCAGTCAGGAGAGGAATATAAATCTCTCTCTAATCTTAGTCTTTCTCTCTGGAATACATTATCTGAGCATGAGCAACTATGGAATGGCATCTTAGAGATGTTAAGTCTGCTTTTATTTTCACTGCTTGTCACTTTGACTGATGGAAACAGGAAAATATGTATTTTAATCTAAAGACAACACCAACTAGGAAGAGGTTTAGAGCATCTCTCTTCCATATTTTGTCAGCAGAACTTTTAAAAGTGGCAAGTTTTCACAGTTAATTACCCCAAACAAGGGCTTAAGCAAAAATGAGCTCTTATTTGTTAACAGCCTTTCTGTGAAAATATGATTTACCTAAAAATACCTTGTAGTTATTTACAGGATGTAGAAATCTACAGATAGAGTGCTGTGCCAGGAGTCTTCAGGATCTTACTTTTTGCCATAGTGTTCATACTATTAGCAAAAGTGGTTTAAAATTTTTTCTAATGTAGGTTCCATCTTAGTAGAAAGATCATCTCAGGTCAGTCAGCTGACATCACTACATACGCACTTATAATTCAGTGCTAATATAAATAAAGCAACGTAACTTTTTAAAAGCAGGTAGAGATAAGTACATAATTATCAGTTTGCCACAAAAATTACTCTCTGGACAACAGAAATATGGGGAATATTCTGTTCTGTTTTGTTCTTATTATAAGGTATTGGTTTAATGTAAATTGTGTAGTACATTAATCCTTCTAGTAATGCATAAAGCACAGCAACATGAGTATGTATTTCTTTTTACAATCTCTGCTGTAAGTCATTGCAGTCTGTTCTTTAAGGTCCACTTATATTTGATAAATTATTTTCTAGAGTGCATTTATGTCTTGGGTGATCAGCCAGGGAAATCCAGCAGTAGTTTTCAGACCATCAGCTTTGGAGAATCGTGCCATCCTATTTTCATTCTCTTGACAAATGCTGAAATCAACTTAACACATTGCTGTTGTCATGGATGGATAAGTGACTCTAATTTCTTCTGTCTGAATATTTTTTCTTTCTATCCAAGATGCAACAGAAGGAGGACTTCACATTTAGGAAGACTAATAATCCTGCTGAACTCCAAAGGGTACAAATTAACACTACCAGTTTATCAGTCATGGTATTTTGTTTTTCAGATAGAAGATTTTTTTTCAGTATTTAATTTGCCTGTGAAAAAAGTTGGTAGCTGTATAAGAAATCTTAAGTTTTCATTCGTTTAGCATACTTCAAATGTGCTATCAAAACAAATATTAAGAAAAGCAAGATGAATCTGTAAATAATATAACTCTTCAATTTGCATATCTAGCAAATAGGGACACACTACGAGGATCTCATCCAAAAGATATGATTTCTGATCTGTCTGGATCGAAGCTTCTAATGGTCCCTGTAGGAATAAAACTTGATGGAAATTTCTTTTGTGCTGTACAGATGCCCCACTTTTGATGACTCTATATTGTGCTGCTTCTTCCCATTTTTTCTGCTTCCTTTGATAGATTTGATTTTCCTATCTAATGAACTTTCTTTCCTTTAACTGTGTATTTATTTTTCTGCACTACAGATGTGCTATCCAATTCCCATATTTCCAATATGTTCCTTAACCCTGAAGGAAGAGCTGTCAAGTTTCACACACTTTGCACACCTTTGCCAACATTGTCACACTTTGCCACAACCCTCATCTCCAGCTGGAGTACTGTAGTTCCTTTCTCTCTTGATACCCAGACAACTTTCCTCTGTTTCTCTTGATGAGGCACTGCCAGAGCATGCTAGGGATATACAATTTTAGCTGCACTTATATTTCAAATGCTCAAGGAGAAGCTCTCAGAAACATTTTATGAAGCCAGCCTAAATTCTTATGCACTGGAGAATACAATGAAATATTAATAATAAAAACAAGAAGTCTTGAGGGAAATCCTTTAAAATGTAATAGCAAATAATAACATTTTGCAAAACCTGGGATACTTGTGATGCTCTGTCTCTCCCACTACTTTACTCAAGTAAATTGTTGTTTTGTGTCTAAAATTTGATGCATGATTTTCTAGTGAGTGAAAAACTCTTTGTGAATCTTTTTGGGGCAGTACTTGATTATGGAGGCTTGGTACATTCCTTGTTCTTCAGTTTCTGAATCACTCTGTGTACTTTGATGGTGGTTATATTTTAGAACTCTCTAATGAGTAGCTTATTGCTTCTTACAGATTTCAAAAGAAGACTATAAATTCTCCTGGAGCTTATCTCTGTATTCCATAGGAGTTGGATATAAGGGAGCCTAAAAATATCTGGGATGCATCTCATAGCACTAACCTTCACACCCGTGTCTTTTTATACATAGCTGTGTGTGCATGTAAGAGTGTGAGGGACAGTTAATGGTGGGAAAAAAGTAGAAACTCCTTTGCAAACAACAAGGTATAAATAATTGGTTATAATTATGTAGGATAAAGAATGAAAGCCAGATGACAGAAAGATGATAATGAGACGGATGGCTTCTAGTAAAATCAAGAAGGTTAATAAACTGTTCTATAAGCTAAATAACATGGAAAAAAGAAGATATTTTGCTTATTTTCTTAGCCAAACCTAATATTTATTGAGGCAAAATGCAAATATAAGATTAACAGATCTTTACCTTTAATAAATCTTACTTAAAGAGGACATGGCTTATAGGTATTACTGGTACTATTAATCACAGAATCACAGAATAAGTTGATTTGCAAGGCACCCACAAGGATCCTCATGTCCAAATCCCAACTGCACAGCACCATCCCAAAGAGTCACACCACATGCCTGAGAGCAGTGTCCAAACACCCCTTGAGCTCCAACAGGCTTGGTGCTGTTACCACTTCCTTGGGAGCCTGCTCCAGTACCCAGCCAGTCTCTGGGTGAAGAGCCTTGTTCTAATACACAAACTAAACCTGCCCTGGCACAGCATCAGGCCCTTCGCTTTGGTCCTGTCAATGGTCACCACGGAGAGATCAGTGCCTACCCCTCTGCCTTCTGTAGACTCTCAGTTGTGACTGCAGTGAGGTCTCCCCTCAGTCTCCTCCAGGCTGAGCAGACCAAGTGACCTCAGCCACTCCTCATATGGTTTCACCTCAACACCCTTCACCATCACCATCTTTGTTGCCTTCCTTTGGACACTCTCTCATAGTTTAATGTCCTATGTTGTGGCACCCAGACCTGCTCCCAGCACTCCAGGTGAGCCCACCCCAGTGCAGAGCAGAGCAGGACAATCCCCTCCCCTCCTGGCTGGTGATGCTGAGCCTGATGCCCCCAGGACAGGGTTGGCCCCCCAGTGTCACACTGGGGGCTTAAGGACCCTTGCCTGCATTTCTGTCCAGGGAGTCCTAGCTACTCTAATGCATCAATGTTGATTTACATTTAAAGCTGGTTAAGAGAAAGAAAGATGTGTTAACTTCTGAATTGGAAGGTGTATGAAATATAAGAATTCATTGCAAATTGGGATATGAAAAAATTTAGGAAAATAATAAGGGGTGGAAGACTGAAAAAATACACATATATATTCTAGCTGATCTAAATAAAAAGAAAAATATTTTTGAAGAAGCTGGTTTGAAGTTTAAGGTTTTGGTGTGATTTTATCATCAGAAACATAGGCAGAAAATGTTACACTTTTAAATCTTGCTTTTAGCATCTCAGACTCCTGAGAAGCCTGTTTGTCTTCTTTAATTGCTTTAAAATTCCTTGGAGTTTGATTGAGTGATACAAGTATTAATCAAATTAGAACATCTAACTGGAGCCTTTATTCATTGTATCTCATCCTGTTCATCATAATCTATCCATATAGGTTCTTCAAAATAAGAAAGGGTGTCCATGAAAGAAGTTTGCTAACAAAAAATCTGACAATCTAATGGGCATATCAAATATATGTTATTCATTGAAAGGACTGCAAGCTCAAATTCAAGTTCTGAGTCAGGAGTGGATTATGTCTACTGAGAATTGCATTTCTCCCCTCACATCTGATTTTCTTGGTGTCCTCACTGACTTCACTAATCCTTTGATTCATAAAGACACAAATTTCCTCTAGGGTTCAAGTGACATGCCATTGACTAGAACATTCCCTGCTCATCCCAGCAGGGTATGATGCAGAACAAGATAGTCTAGAGTACTATAATTGATTGTTTTACAAGAGAAGAAGCTTTCCTTTTCCTTTAAAAGAATAATAATATAATCAGGGAGAAAGATTGTGTTAGAGTTCAAACATTTTGCCTCATGTTGAGCCCTTGTAACTTTCAAAATCATATTTCAATGTTCTCAAGACAGTTATTTTATAGTGATATCACTGTCTAAAATTAATTTAATAAAAATAAAGAAAGCTGTGTGCATATTCTAGTCTACTTTGTCAAAATTCAAGCTCTGTAAATTATGTTTGTAATGCCATTTATTCAACTTTATACTTTCCTTTTGTCTTTCATTGCATTCATTACACATAATTTTCTTCAGTCTATGCTATGTATTTTTCACCCCACTACCTTCAGTCTCTCATGTCTAGAGTTAATGTTTTTTTGTTATTTGTTTCCTTAAGATGATTAAATTAAATAAAATACATTACTCATCACCTCAGAATATGAGATTTTATCTCCAGGACCCTGATGTAATAAATGAGTTTCTTACTGCAAATGTCACATAGGTAATTTTTCAGTACTCTCACTTCCAGCAAAAGTCTGGGTGTGCATATACATAGCTCCAGCTACAGGAAGAAAAGTAATTAATCTGCAAATCAAAGACAGTGTCACACAGTTAGAAACAAAGGCATTTTACTGTAGCACGTCCTGAAGGTATCAGAGTAATTCCTTAGGTAGGATTCTGATATTTTTTCAGCTATTTTTTTTTTTTTTGCAAACCTTTTGACCTTTCTTTTAAAGTCCCTAGATTGTTCTATTGCTGTTATGGCTATAACACTGTCAGGGCTAATAACTATGGGATTTAGATCCAGATCCATCAGAAAAGGAGCAAGTCAAAAGCTGAAGAGAAGTATCTATAAATTACTTGTACTATAGTATTTCATTATATGTATTATAGTAATGAAAATTACTTGTTTATTGTGTTTCAAATGTGGTAATTCTAAAATCCCTTTTAAAAAAGAATTGTATGAATTTATGATTATGCATTAATTTACCAGCTGTATGCTGGGGCTCATAATCTCTCATACAACTTAAACTTTTCTCCACTTTTCTTCTTAAGATCAGCATTTTCCGTTTTTTTTCTCTGATAATTGGTTAATAAGAATTTAGATCTATTGCCAGTAGAGTGATGAGAGAAACTTGAATGACTGAATTCAAAGTAATACATGAAGTTGTTTTCTCTTTTTTTTCAGTACTGCAACTTGTTTGACAACAGCTCTGTCTGTCCTTTGCAGGTATTCTGTTGGACTTGCTTCTCCTCAATCTCATTTTTTGCTTCTGCTAGCAGCTTGCAAGTGTCTGTTCTTCATAGCCAATGTTTGCTGTTCGGGTATGTTTTGCTGTTTACTACTGCTTTGTATTTAAATAATACAAATGTATGTTGAGCACACAAATAAAGCAATAATTTCTTATACCAAGGTGTAGAGAATGTAACTCCCCCTAAAATCTACCCCTGGAATTCCATCCCATAATTACTGAATGCCTAGCAACCAACTCCCCTTTTCCCTTATCGAAAACCCTGTTATCTTTTTGGATTTCTATTGGCTCTTAAAGCCAACAAGCTATTGGTCCTTTTTTACTTCAGAATTTTAAGATAATTGGTTAGTTTAAAAGCTGTAGTTTTATTGGTAGAAAATTCAATCCTCTGTAAACCTATAAAAAGTCCTTTGTTATCTGCTGTAACTGGACATTGCTATACTCTCCCTTTGAAGAAGTAAAGCTATCTTCAGAACCAGTGCTGCTCTGTCTCAACCTTTCTGTACTCCTCTAGTGGGTAGCTGTAAGCCCGGCAGCCCAAGTCCAGAGAAATCTGGGCCTGAAGCTGCTAAGCATGGGGTTGGAAAGCACCAACCTCGAAAAACAGCTACACCAAGGGAGCAACAGCAGTCATTGTCAAGGAAAGTTTTGGATATCACAAGCTGTTGTAACCCAATACCAGGGGTAGAAGGAATGCTTTAACCCTTCCCAGGTCCCTATCCCATTGGCAGAAAGCCATAGGGGCCTTTTTCTCCCTTTATCGCTCCTGTTATCCTAACCCTGTGTCCCTATCCTATTGGCAGAAAGCCAATTCCCCTCCCAGACCCTTTCCTAGAAAAGACCATTAGCTGAGACCCTAGCCCCCTTTGTTTCCTGAGACCACCATTCAATAAATACCAACCCTGAGAAAGATAAAGAGCCTCTTTTGGATTCCATTGTTTATCTAATGTAACAACTCTGGCTCCTCTGAGTAAATAGCTAGGAGGGAGTCACAGTTGTTACAACAAGAAATGCTAAAACCATGCTATAAAGTACTATTAGGGGATATTTCAAATTAAATAGGTATAATGCAAAGGTGAAGAGAAATATTAGAAGCTGAATGAATTAAAACCAGGATTTGTTGTGTATTGTAATGCTTACAGTGATCAGTTTAAGTGTAGAGAGCAAATCAACCTGCCTATCTGATTTATGAACTCTTTTTCCTTTGTTTTGTGCCAGTCTTGCACTTATATGGACTGCATGCAGGATCATGCAGTTGGGACAATATGAGTGATGGGACTGGCTTTTACTTTTTGCTTGGCTGCCAGGTTGAGCAGTGGATGCAACAATCATGGTATTCCATATCTGTGACATCTGGCCATCTTCTTGGCAGGGCAAGTCTGGTCTCTCTACATTGCTTTATCCCACCTAGTGGCAGTGCAAAAGGTATGATCAGGAGCATCTTCTTCCAGAACTACAGCAAGGGAAATCTTGAGCCTGAGGGCAACTTCTGCTTTAAGATATTGATGTGATGTTTGCCTCCTATATAAAGGTTTTCATAAAATAACCGTGCTCTGAGATCTTTGGAGCATTATATGACTAATGAGGAAAAAGTTAAGAAAATTTTAGTAACTATATTAAAAGCTAGACCTTTAAAAATAGTGAGAGAACTTGACTCCGTTCTGGCATTTGACAGCATATCAAGTGCATGGCTGGAAGTCAGTGAAATTGCACTGACAGTTGATTTTTGGCTTGGCATTTTACTGTTGAAGGAAGCGATGAGTGTGTTCACTTCCTTAAACTCTGTAAGATTATTGTTAGTCAGTTAAACTTTGAAATGCTGTAAGATAAGAGATTATTTGAGCCAGAATGGAGTGCTCTGTGAGATTATAACTGTGCTTTAAACTGTGAAGGTAGGAAACTCTCAGGAGACATTTCTATATCTGTTCTGTTTCCTCCATCAAATACAGTACTTAAAATTTTCAAGATTAACAGTCTTCACCTCCAAACTACTGAAGGGCAGGAAACTTTTACAAATTTCTTTTCCAATGTGTGTGAGAGCATCAATGCATTTGTCACTCTCAGCAGTAGTTTCTTCATGAAACATTTTGATAAAATTGGGAGGCATTAAAATAATTTTAACCTCAACATTAAAAAAGTGTAGTAACAGCTTGGTATTTTTCCCCTTTATTCAAAGTATGAGTGACAATAACTGCAATACATTTCCAGGTCCCATGTGCACTGTGAGTCTGAACTCACTGGAGTTCTGAGAAGATGTTGAAGGTTGAGGTACACAGACTTGAGCATTGTAGGTCAAATTCTACATTTGGATTGTTGCCACTGAAGTTGTTAGATGTTCCTGAGATAATGGTGTTTTGCTCCAGACCTAAATAAAGTGAAATGAAGTGGCAATCCAACCTGATCCATTTGTCATCTTTGGAATAATGTATGTGCATTGTTTTCAAGTAAAACGTGATTGGCAGGCATATGTTGTCACTGTTACTGCAGGGCATTAATTTAATTACAAATACCTAGAAATCTTAAATTAAGTCAGTAACATTTGAATTTGATATCTTCCCTACCATGTGTGTGGTTTTTTTTTTCATCCTATGTGATTTGCAAAAAAAAATTATTGCAGGGATCAATTAGCATCCATTTGTTCACCTAGCAGATCACTGCTGTGTTTGAGCTGCAATAATACTACTACTACTACTACTACTACTACTACTACTACTACTACTACTAATAATAATAATAATAATAATGATAAATATACAGGAACAGAAACTTCAGAGAAAGAACATCTAGGAAGGGCGAGGAATTTTCAGTGGGAGAGAGAATTCTATACCTTATTGAAAAACCTTGTTATGTGAGTGCAGTGACTTTCAGTATAACTGACCAACATTTACATACTCGTGGAAGAGAAAAATCCCCAATCCCCAAATGCACCTTTCATTCATGAGTAGGAGAGTGACCACAGCCTTTTCTATGCAGCAAGAGGATATAATGAGTTCAAGATAAAAGGTACTGTCTAAATTGTTGTCAGATGCCCTGGGTAGAGACAAGGGTGGATTACTCTGGTTTAGAAACACTCTTATAGATCTTGACATAAGAACATGGAAAAGAGATGCGAATTGAGCTGCTTGCTCCTGGAATCAGCAGGGCATGGATAAATTACTTCAGAGGCTCTGATCAGTGTGGCTTTGAGGAACTGTGACAATCTAACATCCACAGCCCCTTGCAACTGCTGAACTCCCCATAACCTTATGCAAAGATGATTCAAAGTCTGTTTCATCTGCAAGAGAAAGATATTTAAACTACATTATAGGCCTAATTTTTAATAAAGAGAAGAATTATTGTGAAATAGTATGTCCCTAGTTTTGCACACAGTATCTGTTTTCAGAAAGGTGTGACTGTATGCACTTAAGATATTATATACAGAACTGATTTAGGATTATTGTTTTACTTTCAATTCATTAATCAGATTGAAAAAGGCAGATCATGCTTTTCTACTGAATAAATTGCAAATTGCATGTGCTGGGATTATTTTTAAGAAATGAAGCTCAAGTTCACAAAAGTTTGAATATTAGGTGAACAAAATTAAAAATATTAAAAGAAAGTCAGAGAAAATGCAAATTCCAGAAATTGTTTGTGAAGTTGCAATTGAAAGAAATATTGTAAAATCAAACTTCCACAACCAAATAAATAATAAAGGTTTGATGAGATGCAATAAAATAATAAAATCAACCTGAAAGGACAGTAATTTGTTTATGCTTATTGAATGCAATTTTTGTAATAGAAGATTAAAAGGCACAGCGAAGAATAAGGTCATATGTGAACACAGATTTGTGTCGATGTGAGTAAAGTTGAAGATAAAGTACTGCTTCTAAAGTTCTGTGGAGCTAAAAGTTTCTGAAATGCAATGAATTGAAATGTTGCTCCACTTTCTCTGCTTTCATTATTGTAAACAGCAATCTAAAATGTAAAATACTCTAGTCCCTTATGCTCAGTCTTTTATTTATTAGCTTTTTCTCATTGAAGCCATGTTATAAAGTTTTATTGCCATAATCTCTTGTTTGTTTGTTATATCTCAGTTTCAAAACTATTAAATGACACAACGTGAATTTGAAAAGATGGTGAATGTCTGCCATTATCCATTATGTCGCTATGTATTGCAAAATTAGCAGCTGTGCTTTTTATGACATGTCCCCATAAGTAAGTAAAATGTAATATACCCTACCCTGTGGAAAAAAACCTTTTGAAACTGGCAAACAACAGACATAATTTCTTGGTCATTGTTTGGGTGGTGAAGGGTTTGTTGGATTTTTTGGTGGTTACTATTGTTGTTGTTTTTTCTTTTTTTTTTCTTTTTTTTTTTTTTCCCTGAAGGAAATTGTCAGTTTTTATTTAATTTGCACTGTGACCCTTTTTCTGGCAAAACCTTTGAGGAAAAGGAAGCTGGATCTCTCCCAGATTGGATACCATAAGCAGCACAGCTGTGCTAGCACATTAGATGAGCCTGAACTGCATGCTGTCCTGGCTTCCACAACCATCTTACTTGAGATGAATGACACATTTTAGGAAAAGGCACTTTGGTTTGTGACAACTCCTGTCATTGACTGGCAGCACGGATACCTGAGTAACTGATAGCATACAACCCATCCAGAAACTTGGGACTCACTGTATAGGATCAAAGAGTAATGCTTTTCCACTGTCACACAAGTCGAGCAAGTAGACATAAAGAAAGAGCTGTTCTGACTGTGTGCATTTTCTAAAATATCTGAACATTCTAGTACAATTATGGAATTCACTGAATAGTTAATCAGTCACTGGAAGATGAAAGGTCAGCTTATTTCCCACCTGTCTCCTTCCCCAATAGCCTGAGTAGTACTCTAGCAAGTGGCCTGATTGTCCTGCTCCTTAGACTTTACAGTAGAAAAAGGCTATGACTGCTCACCTTCACCTTCTTCCCTCACCATTGTCTTGTCCACCCCTCAAACTGAGAAGCGCTCAACTAGTGGTCAGGCTGCTACAAAGAGATTGTTTAATTTCCCAGGCTTTACTTTTCCACATTTTTGCATCAGTGTGTTATAGTTACTGTTCTGGTCCTGAAGAAAGAGACTTCATGAGGGTCATTCCTGAAGTATGGTATAATTCTTTTAATTACTGGCCCTCTCCCAGTTTATGTTAATCATGCTCATAACACATCATCTCCAGTACCTTGGGTCAACTGCACCTTTGTTGCTATGTGCCCTGTTTTATTATCTGTATCAATAATCTCTCATATTGCTATACTCCTCATTTTTCCTTCTTCTTTTATAATATTTTGTAGTTTTGGTTGATTAACTCTTCTGCAACTGCATGTAATAATTCATTTCTCAGTAGAGAAACTGCAGTGCTTTGGATGGTCAGGCAACATGAAAACTTTTACTGTTAGTTTTCCTGGTTATTAGTCGAGCCATTTTGAATTTATGAATGGGAGGGCTGGTTCTACTGTGTCTGTTTTCCTCAATGATATGAAAATCTTTAGAATAGTTTAGTAGTATTCTTTTCTTTGGATTTGGTGGCCTTATTGCAAAATACCTCAAAAGTACCCAAGTCATTACAGATCCAGTAGTTTTCAAAAGAAGACTTCTTGTGATAAAAATTCTTCGCTCATATTTCTGAAAATAGGTCTTTGTCTTCACGAATAACAAAACTGAAGGGATTAAGCAGGACCATTCCCTGGCATTAGAGGCAGGAAAAACAGATGGTGTGTGGTGTGTGTTTTTAAAAAAATTGGTTTAGGACCTGTACACTGAAGGAATGGTTTTACTTTATAGAATTACAAACATTTAATGCATTGGCTTTGCATATAATTGCCTTTTCTCCCAAATAGAATAGATTTTCATATTATTAAGATTTCATAATCGTTAAAGTAAATGTAGCATATAAAATTGCTTCCCACCAACTGAGGTGGGTGGCAGGCACAGCATGGTGAAGTTTGTTACCTCAAAACTTGAAATCTCCCTCAGGGATGTAGGAGGGGAGTAACACACCAACATCAAACAGAATGTGCATTTTTCACATAAACACACTTAGAGAAGAAGTAATTGAAATGCTGAAGTTTTTCTGGAGAGACTCAAACTTTTTTTCTTTTTTATTTTATTAATCAACATAACTTTAATGGCTAGAATATAAAGCAGAATTCCTTGCTTATAGATTTTAGATGCAGTCTTCCCAAGGGTATAATTAGTAGTGTTGTGAGTTTTTTTGCTTCACTTTAAATATACAATGCCAGGCCTTACTTCTGCTTTAGTCAATGGCATTTTTTTCATTAGCTCTCTCCTGTGACAGCCTTGTTAAGCTCGGAATGAAGGAAATGATTGTCAGGGTGCTTTATTTAAAGAAAAGGCTTTAACTGAGAAAAAAAAAACGAGATCAGCTATATTAAAAAATTTAAATTAATACACATAAACTAATTTATTTCTCTCAATTCAAAAATTGGAAAACATATATGCAATACTGTGCTAGTAAAGGGCTTTATGAAGGCAAGTGAAAAAAATGATTTGGAATATCTCTTGAATAGCTAAGAATTATATGGAGTACACAGCACCCCCGAAGACAAGTGCTAGAAGAATATTTATTGCCAGCAGGAATTACTTGAAAGAAAATCTTTGGTCTATTATTGCGATTGATCAGCATAGTACAAAACTTAAAATAATTTTTGTGCAAATATAATTTTTGGAACAAAGGAAACATTTTATTTGTTAGTAAGCCTCGTCAACAGAGCTTAACACATCAGGCAAATTTATCTGTAACTTATTCAAATCTGGGCTTGAAATTTACCATTGATAAATAGAAATTATAGTCTTTCTAGTATTTTCCTCTTAACCAGAAGGGGTTTAATCACTGTTTAGTAGACATTGTTCAATCCTGCCAATCTAGTCTCTTAAAATGATATTTTTTTTCTAGCACCTGCTTTGAACCAGTCATAAATATTCTTGTTCTGACTATTCTTGGTCTACTCTGACTGCTCTTGATCATATATTGAAAGAATGCCCAAGTTTCATTAGAAACTTTAATTTCAGGGGTCCTGAGTCCTCTGAAAAATTCCCAAGTATCCTGTAAAACAGCGACTGTTTCAAGGTATTTATAAAGCCACATAAAGCAGGACTGCCTATCACAACAACACAATGGCAAATCATTAGAAATACAAACCATGGGAAGGCTGGCAAAGTATTTTCAGAAGTGACCATAGAGTTTTCATAACTTGATATAAAGCCAAACAACTCAAAATATACCAGAACATTAGAAGACATTTAAAAAACAAAGCAAACACAAAGACTCAGAACTAAAACCCAACGTAAATCTAAACATTCTATTTGCTTGCAAGACCAGTCCATTCAGGCTTATTATTTTCCTACAACAGCCAGGTGAATTTTTGACGTGTGTGAAAGTAGCTTGGGAGTGAGTGTATGATTTGCATGTCTGAGAATATACTATTTTAGAATTAATTGTCCGCATATCACATTAAAAAAAGTTATAGGATTTAGTTTGGAAGAATTTGGGCAGCAAATACTTAATACTTATGTGTAAATAGCAAGTTTAAAGAGTTATTTAAGCTTGTAGAATCCAAGGTCACAGAATTGTTTAGGTCGAAAAAGACCTTAAGGACCATTGATTCCCACCATTTAACTAGCACTGCCAAGTCCACCACTAAGCCAACTACAGGAGAATGCTGTGGGAAACAGCATCAAATGTTTTAGTAGACAATATCCACAACCTTTCCTCATCCACTAAGTGGGCGACCTTGCCACAGAAAGATCAGGGTTGATCAAGCAGGACTTGCCCTCCATAAATCCCTGCTGTCTGGGCCTGATATCCTGGTTATCCTAGGCATACTGAGAGATGGCATCCAGATGATCTGCTACCCCAGCACTAAGGTCAGGTTGACAGGAATATACCTTCTCACCGTCTACCAACATTCCTTGTAGATGGGCATTACATTTGTGATGTTTTAGTTGGCCAAGACCTCTCAGATTAGCCAGAACTGCTGATAAATGATGGAAAGTGGCTCAGTGAGCACGACTGCAAATTTGTCTTCCTATCTGGGATTGCACATTCCTTTATGGACTTCACAGTGTAAGGAAAGATTTTGATTTGCTGTTGTTAAGGTATCACTAAATGTTCTTTGACTAAAGCTGATTTCTGTTGAAAGCAATTGAGGAGTTTTGGGGTTTGTTTTGTGTATGTGAAAAGCAACAAGATTTGATATAATTGCATTAGCAGGAGTTTAAATGCTGCAGTTTTTAAATTAGTAGTAACGAATATGTTAAAATGAATAGTTGACATATATTTTGTGAAAAAGCAGCTTAGACGACTTCATCTTAGTTGTAGCTGACCCACATAAAGTGCTACTCCTGAATACACTAGATTAGGGGGGAAGAGAGAGGAATTATTTTTGAAACAGGATTTGCTGTTCCCTGCTAAAGGAAAGTGCCCTATATCTGTCTCTGCCAGCAAAATCCAGCCTCAGCAGTTTGATATGACACTAATTTACTTGCAGAGAGATTTATAAACCTTCATAAATAGCAGAACAATATGATTAGGTAGTACTTCTGTTGATTCCATTACAACAGAGGTTTAAAGATACTAGGAAAAAAAAATCAAATGGCCCAAGCTGGAATTAAGCTTTCTTAATGGAATGGGAAAAAAGCCCCAGAAGTGATGAGAAAGAAACAAAGAATTTCTGCTGTGATCAAGCAGGGAAACCATTTCTTAAGCTTTGATGGATGGATTGCATTAAAAGTTGGAATTCTGAACCACACATCATTCTACTTCAAGATGCAGATTTCATCTATAACTTCAGTGAATTGTTTTAAAAATTATTTATTTCAGTTTTTACAGGCTATTTGAATCTTTTCGTACAGACTGGGCTCTGTTCTGGATCACGCCCTCAGAAAGGTACCCAGAATACTATGAGGACTTTTTTGGTAGTGACTTATTATATTTTATTGCTTTTAATGTGCCATTTCAGCAGTTCTCTGACCATGTCTTTTTTAAGCTGAGCAAAGCAGGAGTTACAAACAGCCAGCATATGAAACTCTTTGGAAGCTCAGCCATATTTTACAGACATGATGTGCCTCTTGCTCTTTGTCTTCTTTGGACAACTTCCTGTGAGGAGCAAGGGTTCCCTATTGAAATGAATGAAGACCATTCATATGGTTGTAAACTTCAGCACATGGCTTAGCACCAGTAAATCTTCAGTCAAAAATCTCCATTTGATAAGGATTTATTTACAAAAAAGTTTTAAATATCACTGTATAAAGCTTGGCTCCACTCTTCTGCTCAGCTACTTGTTTGGAGAAAATTACATATTTGTACATAATTACACATAGAAATTTTTTCCCATATTTTCCTGGCAAAACATTTTTAGATGCTTATTAAGGTTTCTTTCCTCAAGAAAATGAGTGTAGAGTGCTATAAGTAGGTGGGAATTAATTTAGAAATTTGAATACCTGTATTTCAACCCTAACAGTAACAGATATTCAAATACTGCATAATATTTGGTCCTGTCATTCCAAGAAATACAATGTTTTTGCTTGGCCCACTGTCAGATTGCTTTTTCCTGTTCTTGTACAATAAAAATTTGGAGTTTGAGAAACGATGCTGGATTACAATATGAACTTAAATATAACCTACTCTGCTGTATGCCTTGGAGTCTAAAGCAAAGATAATTTAGAGTGTCTATTTCTTTGAAAAGGCTCATGTTCAATCCCCCTATTTTTAAAGCTGATTGCTTCCCAGTGAATATGAAACAGAATGAAAAATAGTCTTTCTTTAGAGGAATGGTAGCATAACTGGTTAAGAGCATCAAAATGCTGAACCCTTACCTGGAGTCTGGAGAAGATTAATGCAGTTGGAATTGAATCCAGGAAACAGTTGTTGTTTTGGAGAGGGAAGATAGGCTGGAGACTCTTCTTTCTGGTGAAGTCCTTACTCTGAGCCTGTATCTATTTACATCAATGAAGTTTCTAATAACATTTAACTGTTGACTGCTGCCACATTGGCAAACTCAGCAATGAAACATCCCATCAGGGCTAAGCAAAGCTCCAGCACAAATTCGCCAGTGGTGCTGTCAGGAAATGAATTAATGGGACCTGCATTTCTTTAAAAGTTGATTGGTTTCCTGTCAATGGAAATGCCACCAAACCTCCTTCTGCTTTGTAGAAGCCGTAACATTCCAGTAAGGTTGCAGAAGCCATCAATGAAGACTATATAAGCAAATGCTACTCCTCATTAAAAGCAAAGCAAAACAAAGCAAAAAGCAAACAAACAAACAGACAAACAAAAAACCAAAACCATTCAATTATGTGCAGAGGAAATCCTATTTTTCTGATATAGTGCAAGGAATATAATTACACACAACTTGTATAGTAACTAAAACTTACCGTGTTCTTTAATACTCTTTCATGGAAGTGTTTGGCTCAATCTACTTATTACTTTTTTATTTCCTTTTCATAAGGCCACGTCCTTTTTGTAAAATATATATCCCCACTACATCTGGGAATATAGGCCCAAAATGTTCTCATGTTCTCTAGTCAGAAGAGCTATGGTTCTTTTTTTCAAATTAGAAAATGAAAATACAGACACGCACAGGCAGCTTAGAAATGTGAAGATCTTTTCTTATATGCAATCTATCCTTTGAAGGAAAAGAAGGAAAAAAAAGGAAAAAAAAATGTCTAGTGACTTTTTTTGGTATTGTTTTGTGTTATAACTCTAACTGAAAGTATACTGAGAAGAAATAACATTCAGAGGGAATAATACTAAAGCAATAGTTATAGCTTTCCAGAATAAAGGTTTCTGCTTCCAGGAAAGTCAGGATCTGACTATGTGATGAAAGTATCCAAAATTTGGATTTTATCTTTAACAATGCAGAAGAAAAAAACTCAAAAAGCCCCTCCAAACCCCCTTCCAATTGCATCTTTTGTGCAAATAATAGAGTGTAAAAGGGTGGGCGATAAAGTATAAAATTATGCATTTATTAATTCAAAAGGATTATTTATTATAAAACTTATTTCCAAGTCATATAGAAGTATATAGATAGTGATGTGATAACTTATTCTTTCAAACAAAAACATTTTAATGGCAGGCAAGAGAGACTAACTTTACAGCTTTGCTCTATTCATGTCCTGTAATGTTTAACAGAAAAATATAAGCAGCTAATTAATTACTCAGTCATGTATATGCCATCAAACCAATCTTTTGCAGATAGTGACTGAATTCTATGTTTCCTGTTTGAATGCGCTTCTGCCTGTCACAAAACAGGGTAGAAAAAAAATCCTGCAAAGTTGAAATCTCTCCCCACCTTGACAAGCTTAACATAAATCAAGAGCTCCTGGTTATCTCTCAATAAATATAAACACATAAAAGATTCAGAAAACGTTTGTTTTAAACAAGTCACTTTACAAAATTTCTTTGAACCTTCAGGGTTCAAACATTTAACTGTATGTCAGAAAACTTTTGTGACAGTGACTGACCCCACTTCTTTCCTGCTCCCTTTGATAAAAGATATAATCCAATAGACTTTCTATAAAAAAAAATCTTAATCTTCTTTGATGCACTGGACCTTTATGTCAGAAAGCTGTGACACTGGGCTCTGGGACTGCTATTTTTAGTCTCTCAATATGTTTGGAGGAGGAAAATCATCATCTTGAAATTATCTGTAGGGTTTAAGTTAAGGAAAAATGCAACAAAAAAAATTCCATTTATATTTCCCAGCATAGATAACATAGATACGAATGTCTGTAAAAACACCGCTGTGAAAGGAAAAGAAAACAAGTTTAAACTGGATATTCGAGATAAAATTGTAATGGTTTCTCTCATCAGCTGGGAACCCTGGCCTGATTTCCTCATGAGATCTGCTTACATTCATCATGTCTTGTATCTCAGGTTGCTCTCCTTGGAGAGAATGCCTATCAGCAAAGCTTATGCTAAATTTTCTGTCCAATCCGCATGGATCCTTTTTTTTTCCCCTGCTCCTGTTATCTGCAGCCCATTTATTCTTTCACTCCATTTCTTCTGTCTCTATTTCATCCAGGCAAAAAAGTGGTGTCAAACTTGAATAAATCAAGGATGGATGCACCTTTTTGAATAAGAAGATATTCTGCTGACAGATGGATTTCTTCATCTTACTGGTGATTTTCCAGCTTAGTAAAGGTAACCCCTCAGAACTCCATCATCAAAATGATGAAGTTTTACATTTGCACAACTTTACACAAGCTTACTGAAAAATGCTATTGCTAAAAACACTCCAATGAATTCAGGGTGTTGGGCACTATCACTAATACTTTTTCTGAGATGTGATCTATTTGCAACTTCTTTAGAATGTTAATAGGTTTTAGACTGAAATTCAAGGCACATTTTTGAGGACTATAATAATGGCAGCAAACACATCCTATCAAGAAATACTTAAATGTTTGAAGCTTAGCTGCATAGAAGCAGCATTACTTACATATCTGTATACACCTGAAGCTTTGCATGCAATATATTAAATTTGGGATCCAATTGCTTAGCTTTCATTATTCATATTTTTGCAGTGAACCTCACAGAGAAATTATGCCTAGGTTTTTTTTCTGTATTTGTAGAATTTGACTAATTAAACTAAATGTCTATGCTAACTGTCTTTCCTCTAATTTACTGCAAAATTTGCAATGCATTTATTGGGTTCCAGGGCATTTCACTTAGAGCATAGTAGTTTAGCAAGAGCACCTCTGAGCTGCCGTGTAGATTCTGGAAGCCACACTGTAACCAAGGTGTTATTGTCTCTTTAACACCTGCGTGTGTTTCATTTACCCGTCAGTTTTCTCTTTATTTTTGCATTCTAAACAAGCTCCACCTGCACCTCATAAACTGGTGTTATAAAGAGACACTTAAAAAACTTTTAGGAATTCACAAGGACATTAAATATTTTAATGAGGGTACCTCATTGTATCTAAAATCTGTAGTATGTGAGGTTGTGTAAAGCATTTACACTGTTTGTACAGAATTAGTTGCCCAGTTTTCCTATTACCTTTGACAGAAGTATGTATGATGCACTAAGCTGGAGATAGTGTAAAACTGCACGTGTTACAGCATATCAAGGTGCAGTTCACATGAGTGTTAAGGTACTACCACCAAAAATTCTTTTTATATTCACATTCAGTCAATAAAAAGGAGCTATTTTTTGTTGATATTGCTGGGCTTTGAAGGCTTTTAAAACTTTTCTCTTGAGAGAACTCTGTCCTGTTATTATTCTTCCTACATTTCTACATGACATACTATGACTCACACTCAGAATTTCATGGCTTTCTAATTTTATCAGACCTATGGAGGAGATGAATGGAAAAGGTTTGTTGGGCTGGGCTGAAGTTTGCAGATATTGAAATGACCATTTGAACAGCACTTAAACAGTTAAATCCAAAACTGTGGTCCTGGAAATCCTGCTGAGCTATTGCCTAATCCCAAGGGGATCTGAACTGTAAATGGACTCTAATTTCATCTTCATGGAAAATCTTCTTG
This sequence comes from Luscinia megarhynchos, assembly GCA_034336665.1. Classification (NCBI taxonomy): domain Eukaryota; kingdom Metazoa; phylum Chordata; class Aves; order Passeriformes; family Muscicapidae; genus Luscinia; species Luscinia megarhynchos. The sequence continues at coordinate 36,602,723 of CM067566.1, read as the reverse complement.
TATCTTAACAGTGACGTCTTCCTGTCCATCTCACCTGATTGCTCAATCAGAAAAAATACCCATGCCCTTCTCAGACCTATACAGAGATTATTTTCTTGTAGAATATAGTAATGGTCAATTATCCCCAGGGGAAAAAAGCTCAAAACCGACAACTCCAAGTAATTTCCTCAGTTCTTTCCCCTACCTTTATTAATTATATTTTCTTCTGCCTCTTGATTCTACACTAGCTGTCCCAGTCTGATGATCTGTGGTTGTCTTCTTCATGCTCTAGCTTCTGCCTCTGTTCTTTCTCTCCAGGCATGTTTTAATTATGGATAGGCATCAAGTTATCTCCTGGCAGCTGGAGTTCAGAAGTGACTTGGAGAATCTGGGGGAGAAAAAGCATCTTCCTTCCCTTAAGAGAACACAGTACATAACTTCCTTTAGGAGCACCATGAGTGTAGTGAATGTGATGGTTGTGCTTGTCCTGCACAGTACAAGAATACAGTCAGGGAGGGCAAATCTTTGCAGAATTCACTGCTAAATTCCGACCTATGTTACTTCAGCATATGCAAATTTCATTTTAATAGTTGTATAATGGAGGAAGATCTTGAGGAAATATAGAAAAGGCAGATCCTTATCTCTTGATAGTCTACTTTCAAGTTTCATGTTCTGCTGCAGGCTTTAGGGCTTGTATATGAATTGGCTCTAAAAGTTTAGTAGAGCATTAAAACATGATTCTTTTCTTTTTGTTTCTTTTTCTTAAAAATAATTGAGTCTTTTTTTCCTGAGATTTGTCTAAAAAACAGAGATGTATTGCTTGGAAAATTTTGATGTATCACTTTAAGTTTTTCAAATAAGTTGTAGTTAGTGACATAAAATAAAGGAGAATGACAAAAGTAGAAGTAACAATATTTCACACAAAAATTCTTTACTGATTATTTCAAAAGCCAGGCATACTTTCACCCCAAAACAATAACAGGACCATTCAAGTGCTTCCCCTGGGAGAAAAATCCTGTACTGCTTTACCTCTCTTGTGATGAAAAAAACACTGTATGAAGACTTCAGAAGCAGAAGGACTTTTTTCCTGGACTAGCCTCTTGTTATAGTCATCTTGCAGTCTTGCTGCAGGTACACTAACAAGCTAAAGCTATATTTCCATGCAGTTTTGCCTTTGGATAGTCACTATACTGTTTTCTAAGCAGCTGATGAATTCAAGCAGCCAGCTGTATTCACTGAACTAGATGAGGTTTCATTAGTGTGGCTGTAAGCAGAATTTGACCGATAAAATGGTCTCTTTCTTCTCTGCAATATTGCTTGCATCTGCTGGTGACAGGGTTGCTTGTTTTATCTCAGTGCTTTTATCTGTTCTACTCTCCAGTAAGACCCTTCTTCCAAATGGCTCCATGCTTCCAGGCATATTTTAATAATTCATCACAAAAAGCTAGAGTAAGCAAGATAAATAACACAGCATGATCTATGGCTGTGCCTCAAAGGCAGGAAGCACAAATCGTGTTTAACCACATAAACATCAAGCTCTCATCTCACTTTACAGACAGGGAGGGAGCAGTACACTTAGTAAAAATCCACAGCTAATCTATAAACACCTGATTTCATGCAAAAAAAAAAAAAAAAGAGAAGAAATGAACGGGACAATTCATAAAATAGATGGTAATTATTTAAAGGAAACAGTATTCTAAAATATAAAGGTGCATTAATGTGCATAACAATAAATAAATAAATAAACAATTAAAATTTATTCTTATGAAAACTACTAAATATGTCACTGGTAAATATCAGCTCCATTTCTCTTGTATTTTTTGGCTTTCTGTGAAGAAAAGCTTCAATAATTATTTAAGATCTTGGTTGAAACCGAGGACTCTGCATGTTATTCAGGATTATTTGGACTATTTATGTAGAATTGGCTCATAAAAATATACCTGACCCTGCAACTACTTGACAGTTGAGTTCCCTTTCTTTGCCCTCCTTCCCTACTTGCTTCAAAGAATCTATCCATTCACCTTCCCAACTTCTCTAAGTTCTTAGCAAATTCTTACTTTTCTACCTGTCCCCACAACCCCTAGCTCTTTCTCTAAACTTTTTTTTTTTTGTCATATAGTCTGTCCATTCATGATATTTCTAAATATCTAGCAAAATAGTTGATAAAATATTCACATGTTCACTGTGTGCTCCAGGGACAGCAAAGACATAAGCATGCCCAAATACCTGGCAGTGGAGAGTGAAGCAATAAAATGGCAATGTGTAGAGAAAAAGAGGGCAGTTTTTAAGGGATGCCCAATGGGAAGAAAAGAGTAACAGCTTAAAATGTTCATAATAGCATTATCCTCTTCTCTATGCCTTGTGTTCCAGCTTATGGATGAGATGAGAGGATTAGGAAACCATGGAGAGGGCAGGGAGATAAGGTTCACTGTGCAGACACCGGGAACAAACTCTGGCTATGATACAAATACACCAGGAAATGTGCCAGAAATATCCAATGTCCAATAGCCTCACAGATCTTTAAGCTCTGCCTTTTCTAGCATTTTTATTCTTTCTTGGAGATTTGCAGAAACATTCATTCTCAACAATTCATAGTAAATCCTGTGTTATGTCTTAAAAGATTCCTTTAACTTAGGTAATTGTATACAGCAAGTTTGCACTCTGAGAACCTCTTCCTCTTCAAATGATAATTTTTCTTTGGCCACAAGTTCATTATTTGCACCTTTCTCCTTGCCTTCTGTACTTTTTCTGTAATTCTTTTAGTCTCATGAAGTTCCATTCATTTGTACTACAGATTACTCATAAATTGAATCATTGGCTCGAGATAGAGGACTGATCAAACAGCTACTTTTATGTATTTTTAAATAAGAGCGATAGTTTGGATCGATAAAGCTCTGTTCATTCACCAGGACTTTTGATCTCTCCACCAACTGTAAGTTGTGCAGAACAATCTGGGATACCCATGGACATTCTCACACTGGCAATTGAGAGGGCTTGATGAAAAGGGCAGATGAAGAGCAGGCATGGTGAGAAGGACTTGGGTAGATTCGAGGTTGGACACAAGCCAGTAACACGCACTTATGTTTCAGAAACACAATTGTATCCATGGCTGTGTCCAAAGTAGTGAGGCCAGCAGGGCAAGAGAAGGGGTTCTGCCCCTCTACCCCACTCTGGTGAGACTGCACCTGGAAAACTGCACCCAGGTCTGGGACCACAGCACAGGAAGGATATCGAACTGTTGGAGCAGGTCCAGAGGAGGCAACCAAGATAATCAGAGAGCTCCTGTGAGGAAAGACTGTGAGAGTTGGGATTGTTCAACCTGGAGAAGAGAAGGCTGTGAGATGACATAATTTCAGCCTTCCAGTACCTGGAAGGAGCCCATGAGAAAGATGGAGAGAGACTATTTCCATGTAGTGTAATATGTAGTGTAGGGCATGTAGTGACAGGAAATGGAAATCAATGGCTTCAAATGGAAAGCCAGTAGGTTTAGATTAGATAATAGGAAGAAATTCTTTACTATGAGGCTGGATGGGGCTCTGAACACCCTGGTGTAGTGGAAGGTGTCCTTGCCCATAGCAGTGGGTTTGAACTTGATGATCTTGAAGGTCACTTCCAAGCCAAACCATTCTATAAGATCATTTAAACAGTATGAAGTTGGACAGCACCCAAAGGGGTTAAAGCAGGGTGAATGTTTCCAACACGTTTTTTTTTTACACTTTAGTGATCTTATTTGAGAGAGCCAACTAATCTTATTGATCAGTAACCATATAATATACAGTATTAGTCATGTAACTATCAATTATAATAATTGCTGAAGGAAGTTTGTTGGAGTTCCATGGCCGGTTTTGGTAGCAGGGGGGCTAGTGATGGTTTTGATCCATAAAGATTTTCAGCCTTTTTCATATTTGTATCTTTGTAGATTTTTAATATATAATGTATAACTTCAAGTACTTTTCATGTCCTTTCTCACAGTTTAGCTAGGTGTATATATAGCTGTATTTGTACACACCAGAAAGCTTTAAGAGTTGCTTTTTTATCTTACCACTCTTAATATTGTTTGGAAAGGTTTTGTCTCTTGATTCTAGGCAACAGTTCCTGTGAGAAGCTGCCAGAAGGTTACTCCATGTCTCCTTGCTCTGCAGAGGGGAAGGAAGTAGAGCCTGGGAAGGAGGGAGGACTGGAGGAAAGGTTTTTAAGATATATTTTACCTTTCATTATCCAACTCTCATTTTGTTAGTAATAAGTTCCATGAATACCCCCAGTTTGAGTCTGTTCTGCCTGTGAATATATTTGAGCAATGAACTCTCTACTCTTTTCTCAACTCATGAACCCTCTGTTATATTTTGTCTTCCCTGTCCTGTTGCAGAGGCAAGTGATTGAGACGTTTTGATGGGTATCTGGTGTCCAGCCAGGGTCAACTCACTACTTAAAAATACACATTTGTCAGGGGATTTTGTGAGTGTGTCTATTGTCCTTGTTGCTTTTACTATGTTCTTTTTGAGACAAAATGTTCCTTTGCCATATTACAAGTCCCGTCTTCCTGTGACTCCTCCATATGCAAAGTGAAATGTACAGACTCCTAGGACTTGGGACAGAGGAGCAAAAAGATTTCCCTTTTCAGGTAAATTTTGTTTGGGGTGAGAAGAAATCTTTAGTTAATATTTTATGCAGTAGCTAAATTCTTTCCCTGATGTGTTTCAGATAATTAAGTGATGTGTGTAATGTAAACTGTGGGATTAGACAGCAGGTGTTTGCTTCAGGTAGTCATAAACTCCTTCAAAAGGCTTTGAAATATCAGTATCAGTTTAAAAAGTCTTAGTGGGAAGTTAGCTACTGTGGAGATTTAAAGAAAATTTTCAATGCATTGCCTTTGTTCAAATAACGATATCAAGCTATCATTCAGCTGTGACACAAGATAGTCAACTGGATGCTCCAAGAAGCATGCTGCTTCTTCTGAAGCCCGTTTGTTCTTAAATCATGCTATAACACCCTGTGCTGTTTTCAGGACAGGGCTGGTTTTGTCAGACTCCTCATTTCCTGCATGCATGACATACCTGTCAAGGATTCTGCTTGAGGCAAAACCATCCCGCATTTGGGTTCTTCATCTCCTCCCCTAAAAAGCCTTTCCTAAATTTCTTATGATTTTTGTTGACCCTACTCTTATCACATTAGATTAATATTTTCTTCCTTACTTTACATAATTCTAAGGCAATATTTTAGCTTTTCAACCATCTGAGTAATTGCTAAGAGAATGATTGGTTATTTCATATTAAACATCCAGATAAAAGGAGTTAGGATCAGACTTAATCCGATGGAAGAGATCTAAAATTTGTAAAATGCTTTAATTTAGAGAAATTTTAATTAAAAAAATTTTGAAAGTAATCAGCTAACATAAAATGAATGCACAAAATATGATATATCTTTGATTCTTTTCCCAGCATATGATATGCATAATAATTTTGACAGAAATTCACTAACTAGTTGCTATTCACTAGCTCTTTATGGAATATGCATATACAAATGTATATATTAATTATTCCCAAGAGCTAGGAAATATCTACAGTGGTTTAAATAAAGTATTTCACTTGAGCCATTCTTTCCTTTTTATCTGTGATGTTCTCTGAAAAGGTACATTTCACTCTGGTCTATCTTTCTGCTGACTTAGCTGCAAGAAGATCATGGTAGAATAACTGATCAATACTAATGCACATTTTAGTGACAACACCATCAGCACAAAGGAACCATAGGTAGTCCCTGATGCCATAAAATGTTGACTTGGATACACTTATGTGATACTGCAAGTTTATGATGGAGATTCTTAAGTTTTTTATATTTAATAGCATATTGGTTTTTATAACATTGTTTGTTTTTACCCCAAAAGGACATAAGAAAGAGGACACTTTAGACTGTTTTTTTAAACACATAAAAAAAATATGTTGAAGCTTTTGGAAATTTTCAAAGTGGTTTTGTAGAACACAAAACAGTTATAACACTGTTACAAAGTTACAAAGAAAAGTCAGGTTTTTTCCAGTCCACATACATTGCTATCGCTAACATTGTTCTTTGTGATCTAGTTATCATTTTGCCTTTAAGAACTGGGAAGGAGAGAGGTATGAGGGAAAGGTTCTTTTGAGGTGTTAGGTTGCTTCTCATTATTCTGCTCTGATTTGTTAGTAATACATTCAATTAATATCCCCAAACTGAGTCTGTTTTACAGTGATGTTAATTAGTAAGTGATTTCTCCTGGTCCTAATCTCAACTCATGAGCCTTTTGTTGTGTTTTTCCTCCCACATCCATTTGCAGTGAGGAGATACAGAGAGGCTTGGTGGGTGCTTGGCATTCAGCCAGGGTCAAGCCATTATAGCTACTTTTATAAATAAATAATCATTTTTGTTACTTTAATTCCCAAACTGTCCTTCACATGCATTACTGTTTATTGGCAGTTACAATGAGACTTGATGAAAAAGGCTAAGCCAACACTCACAAAGTGGGGAATTACATTTTCTAGGTCATTGTGTCTTTTATCTTCTATAGAAGAGCCAAGGCAACCACCCCCAACGAGATGTTAGACTTGCAGTCAACAAAATTTTAATGAAACATCTCCCAGGCACAGCACAAAACTTGCATTCTTGAGGCCTTTCAGACCTTTGTTTTCAAAGTTGGTCCACCCTATGCAATCTGTTAGAATTCAGCTATACAAGTTTGAGTTGCCCTGATTGAAAGTCCAGTCCAGTGGAAACGAGTCCAAGTAAGAACTTGGGTGAAACAGGGGAAGGTGCACAGACCATGTAGCTGCTCTCCTGACCAGCTTGTTTTAGAGTCTGTCTGACAGAGACATTATTCATTGTAGGTTGCAATGCACACACAGCTGAGGTGCATTTCTGATTTCATCTTTTCTAAGCATTTGGTTTTGTCAGTGATACTTATAAGGGGATTCCTATGAGTTTTGGATATTGCTGTGGCATGATTTTTTCAAGAAATTTATTTATTCATGTATTTGATGAATTTTCTGGTTTTCCAAGATTCCTTACATCAAAAAGAAAATACTATCTTCAAGCTGGTCATAATAATAATAATAATAGTCACTTAAAAAAGAGGTTTTTAAAGATCACGAAATCAACACTACAGATAAGCATTACCTTCTATGACAATTGCAAAAATATTCATGAACATGGTGTTTTTTTATTTTTATTTCAAGTCAGTTTCTTTCACATTATACCTTGCTTTGACTTTGTGTAAACAGTGTCAAACACAAAAGGCTATTCCTAACATGGTGAAAAATGTTTATTAATTTAGTACCTTCCAAGAGATTGATTTGGATGTGTCTATGCATTTTATTAAAGCTAATGGCACCAATGTATCTGATGCTGAAATTAGTTTTGGAACAATTTTCAAGCACTTTTTAGAACATCTTATTATCATCCCTCTAATTGTGCTTCTCCATTCCTTAGATGAAATGTCAAATATTATATGCACATGTTCATGCTGTAAATCTCTGATTATTTTACATGTTTATTTGATGGTCAGAAGACCATGAATCCTGTTCTATTTTACTATGCTTTTATTGCTTTGTCGCACCCTTTGCAAAGGGATATATCTGTTTCATCATTTTTAAAAAGGTTAATGTGACCATTAATCTCTCTTGAATGTATGCTACACACAATATCTCCTTTATTGCATGCCCATTACAGAACCAAAGCTTTGCACATTTGATCAAAACCAAATAGACTGTCTTTCCTCTCATCCTCTCAAGACCCTTTATTTGCCTGAAAATGTAATGTAAGTATTTTTTTGTAATTCCTTTAGTATTTTCGGTGAATTAGCTATCAGGTAATGTAAGAGTATCTAGAGAACAGAATAAACAGATATACACATTTCCTTCTCTACCAGCCATTGCTTAGTTTAAACTGTGCTAGCAGTTCTGCTTCAGTGAAAGAGACTTTTAATTTATAGACTTGACCCTTGATACTCCTTTGAAGGCAGAAACAGGATTTGCAGTTTTCTTCATTAATAACAGTGTCAGGTGAGAAAAAAAGACACTGTTCTGTGGAACATTGGCAGATGCCAGAAACCCTTAGATAAGTCTCTTCCACTATCCATTTCCATCTATGGGTGCCCAGCTCTGTTTCTGAGTTATAGAAAATGTTGTGAGTCACCTGAGTTTATCTGTTGCAGGTGAGATAGAGCTGCAGCAGTAGGTGGTGAGAAGACCTGGATATAATAGATATAATGGGTGTTATCTATGCAGTGCCTGTTATCTGCAAGAATGGATTTAGTTTTTGGAAAATCCATCAGTTGGTGCTGGAGATTTGGCAAGAGGCAAGTCAAATCAATAACTAAAAAATGGCCCCATAGATCATCAGGAACTCTAGTGAACTTGAAAGCAAGGACACCCTCCAAAGAAGTGAGCTGTTGGTGCAGATATTTGCAAGGTGTAATGCACAGAACTGTGTGCTACTTCACAGATGTGATGGCTTAGGGGCAGAGTTTGGCTGCATCATGGCTGCATGCATGCATCTGCTGGGAGGATTCTACAAGTGTCTGCTTTTCTGTTTGTCTACAGCTGTAATCCTTTGGACCCCAGCTGTCTCTGTCAAACCAGTGCAGATGCTTCATTACCTTACTTTCCAGCAGTAGTACTGTGCTTAAATCATCTGCTCTGCAGATGCCTTGCAACAGTGACAAGAAAAACCTTATCTATTCTTGCTTAGGTAACCACTGGGAATGGCAAAGCAATGTGTACATTACTTGTTTTGCAATCCTTTTCTTCTCCAAAGTATTCTGTTTCCATTGAAGTGCAAATAATACTTTGTTTTACATTGACCATGTCAGATTTAGAAAAGAAGGCTCACAAATACTTGAATCTATTTAAATATGTTTTTATCTAGTTGAGACTTGTTAGAGGTGTAGGAGAATTGCAAAAATACTTAACTCAGGAAGGAGAAAACAGCACAGTTGATCTATAACTGATGGATAGTATCAGCCAAAATAATGTTGTTTTGGTTTTTCTATTAGAAAGTTCAGCTGGCAAAGCCTACTTTTAAGAACAAGAAACAAAGTCAAGTACAGCATCTACCATTCAGTTTTGGAAGGCATATCAGTATTTGCTCTGGGATGTTGGACTGGCTTTTCAGTTTATTAAAAAAAAAAACAGCCAGAAAATTGCCCTATGTATTACTATAGTATTAATTAAAGATAATGAAAAGTTTTAGATAATTGAAGTTATCTTTTTAGGAAGAACCATTTGTGTGATACGGAGAAAAAGATTCAAGGCTCCTTTCCAAATTGAGCTTGTTATATTATCTTCCCCTATAAGTTAAAAACAGGAAGGATCCCTCCTGTGCTTTTCAGCATTTTAGTTGCTTTGCAAGCATAGTAAGCATGGCTGCATATCCATAAACACAAAAGGGAGGACATGTCATCAGCATTTTCAGCCTTATTTATTACCAAGAATGTCCCAGGGAAAAATCTATGCTATTATGAGTAAACGTTTCAGATCCTGCAAGAAAAATATTAATTTTTCTTCAACTACTTTATCTTCTTGCTCGTCCTCCACAACAGACTCAGTTATGACTAATTCTTCATCTCAGCTACCTATTCATTGCCCTCTGTATTTCATTCAGAATCCCAGGGGTGTCTTGTAAACGCTAGATTCAGAGTTGCTTAAGATTCACCTTGGAAAATGTAAAAAGAAACAGAAAACATATCTACTATCCAACCTGTTTTATTCCCTGAAGAGAGGTCACTTTCTGATCCATGAGTTGTTTTTCTTTCTCTTTCAGAGGAAGTCATTAACCCCAAAATATATCTTCAATTGCCTTCTGCAGTGCAACACATCCAGACAATTGAATGCCTCTTCAAGACTTCGTCCTGTGTTGCAAGAAAGCATTAGGAGACAAAAATCAGCTTCAGCATAATACTTATCCTTTCAATAACTTCTCCATTTTTTTTAATACAGAAAAAGGAAAGAGAATACTTATGGCAGTATGATATTCCCAATATGAAAAAGTCCCAAGGTTTTTCACAACCTTTGTTAATCTTATTGGAATTAAATTAGAAATTAAATTTTAAGAAAAACCATTAAAGGCATTTTCCATCTAGAAAGGATCTAAGCCAGGATTTCCTGATGCTCAATAACCTGAACTCTCAAAAGGCTGGAAAACATTTGGATGGATGGGAAAATAAATTGTAGAGTCTCCCAGTTAACATAAGCCCCTTGAAAAAGAACAGCAAAAAGACCAGTTTTTGCAGATTGCCTATGCAATATTAAACATCAGAAAAACTGACCCAAAAAGCACTCTCATCCTTAACTGTCTTTTTGGTGGTTTTTCCTGCTTTTACTTTCCCCTCTATACACAAAGCTTTGATGAAGAGGAATGAAGGGACAGACCTAAAGACAGATTTGCCTGATGGTACAGTAGCAATCAAGTTATATCTTTGTCAAAGTGGCATCCAGCAGAATGCACTGAAGATCAGTTAACAATATGGCAAAAATACTTCAGAGACATATAGTGCTGCACTGCAGAGAATGATCAGGGACTGGCTGTTGCAGAAGCAACTTGTTGGCCAAAAAACTCCAATAATTTTCTTTTTTCACCAGGGATTTAAAGGAAATCTATGTTTCTTTTTAAGACTAAGAGACTAGCTCTGATACTGCTGGTTTTATTTTATTTTTTTATTTATTATTTTTAGTCTGGACATGCTGATCACTTCGAAAATTTAAAAGAGATTTTATAATTCAGTAATGAAGAATACTTAATTTTTTTTTAATTGAACAAAAAGAGTGGTCTGTACTGGAAAAGTACTTCCAGTCTAGCCCTATTCATAGTGCTTTTTGATTGCTCCTGGAGATGTTCTTTGGATGAAAGCTCCTGTCAAACTCCATAAAATGACTGACAAGGCCAAATTGGCATGCATTAAGGGAGATGACAAGAGGGAAGCTTAATCACGCCTGTACCAATAGATTGAAGCTGTTTCAGTGATCACACTGCCATCCTGTGTGTGTCAGTAAGGCTTCACTTTCATCTCTGCAGAAAAAGCTATGAGGCAAAAAGGCAATTGGCCTTGATTGCATGCCGAGAGAGGCCAAACAGAAAAGTAAAGCTTTCTTGGCACTGATAGCATAAGGGGTCACACTAATACATGCTGCTGTGTTCCACAAAACAAATGGGTAAATTCTAGCAAAATGCAGGAGTTAATTCTTTTACATGAAGAAGGCTTTGAAGTATACCCATTGGCTCTCTCAGTCTCTATTCCTGACCCAGTTCTGTCAAAAAAAAAAAAAAGGTCAGTGCTAAGTGTGGAATGTTGTTAGATGGACAAAACCCAGCTGAGTAAACATCAGGTTGGTCCTATACAATGGCTATTAGTACAGTACGACAACTGATATTGAATATGAGCTGCTGATTAAGGAAAGGTTAGCCTATCCCTCTTTCATAGTTCCCAGTGGTTTCTTTGGACATTCACCATGAAGAATTTGGGTTTCTCCATAGCCACAGCCTATACTGAAGTTTCAAAAACTCTCTAATGAGAATTTTTGAGCAACATAGCTGGCAAGCCTTTAGCCTCTTGGGGCAGTATTGGAAATACAAGAGTCCAGTTTGCAGATAAAACTCCTAAATATCTGCCTCTGTCATGTTAACTTTTTACATTTTAATGTGCAGGATAGTCATGATAGGAGCACTATTATGAGAAGATGGAGGCTGTCATCTGTAATACAAGACAGCTATGGAAGCAGATTTTATTCCATTCACTACAACTGGCTACCCTTCAAGTATAGGTGGGTGAACTCTAAGGCTGAGTTATCTTCTTGAATATTGTTTCTCTGTTTTCTTTATTTTCAGTAAGTATTGATTAGCATTGTTATTACAATAAAAATTACATAAAATAATACATAAAATATTACATAAATATTTCCACAGGACATCTGCTTTCCTACAACTCTTTGCTAAATTCATAGGAGAGTTGAAAATGCTGAAATAAGTACTTATTCTCTGTGTTTTGAAAAAGAAAAAGATGCTGCTGTGTTACTCAGGAGTTTATCTAGTTCTTAAGCCTAGTCTCAGTCCTCCATATGCAACAAAGCAACAAAGCTCAGACATGAGAGAAGGAATCATAGATAGAAATTCTTTGCTTTCCTCAGTTGTTTTTTTTAATGTTTCATTACCAGAGGCCTGGGGCATGGGCAGGGGGGAGGGGGCAGAATGTTGGTGGATTTCTCCTATTGCTCCTCAGTCCATTCTTGTATTTCTTACTTTTATTTTTATGTTTGCAAATTTCTCCCCTTCTGTCTCTGATCTAAGTGTGATTCCCATTCTTTCATTTCTTTATTCTTTAGTTTTGCCTACTGTAAGAGACACGTCATGCATTCAGAGGAATGATCCCTCTATTTTGTATTAGGTCATCAATGCTTTTTACTTACCATATCTTCAACCTCTCTTTCAACTTTACCAACAAATTCCCTTCTCTCTAGCTACTGTGGGACTTTGTCACAGTTTGGCTCCTCAGCCTTCTGCTTTCAATTTTTTTTTTTACTTTTGCATATGGGGTTTTTTTTCTATTATTTTTGACCTGGTGTCATTCATCAAGCTGGCTCTCTTTTATGGTATAGGATTATCTTTGCCTCTTGCTTCAAAACTGCAGAATCCTTCAGCTGGATGGTGGCTACTGCAGCATATTTCACTGATATGTTTTTTGTTCTTTCCTACCCTAACTAATGCTCCTCATTTTCTATTCTCACTCCAGTCACCATGGCTTTTTGCTGCACATTTTTAATAGTATTAAGATCCTCAGGAGGTTTCTAAAGTCTGGTTAGAGCCATGAAGTGTCTGATGTGTTTGTGGACTACAATGCTATTAAAAACATATTTGCTATATATTATGAGAAAAGCTATGTCAAATTATAAGAAAAAATCTTTATCTAAGATACAGGGAAAAAAACCACCCAAATTCTTTTCTCATGACATATAATATATTCTATTCATTAATAGAAAAGGCTCTTTATTAGTACAGAACCAGCTTTCAAAGGTGACAATCCCTAAAATTATGCATTAACTGTAATGTGCATGACTCATTTATTGCTGACAACCTGAACTGTAGCAGGCTTATACCAACACAAGGCTTTAATAATACTAAGTAGGACTAGGCTATTAAAAGTCTTAGTTGATACCTCTTTTATGATGAGGATTTTCAACACAACTTGGGAACTTTGGATTATGTCCCACCAAAATTCAAGACCAAAGGGATTGGTCTGAGATTCTGCCACTTTGACATTTACCAAATTCCCAATCCTATAGAGTCACTCTAAGTGTTAACAAGTACTTAAATGAAGTTCAGGTTTCACTCATGAGTCTTTTTCTTTCATTAACCTTAATGGGCTGTGAATCAGAGCTATTGAGCAATGGCAATGAGAAATCAATTACTTACTATAATGAGGTATGGTGTGTGAGACAAAGACAGATCCTACCCTTTATTTTATGCCTTCCTGCATCTCTCAGGTTTATTTTTCAGCTATAAGCACTCAAACATAGTAAATTCTGTGGATTTAGAAAAACACAGATCAGACTCAGAGAAGAGTCCCTTTAAAGTGGTAACCAAATCTACCCAACACATACCTTGTTCAATGAATTAGCTAATAATATAACTTAGTAGGTGGTAAATGAGCTAATAAAATATGTAATATATTTCTATGTTGGAGTCCAAAACAAGTGTTAAAATAACATTTACCATTATGTTTGTAGTAATTTGCATAAGCTGCCGGGTGGGAGGTGACTGTGCTGCACTATTACAAAAATTATAACAGGAAAGATCTCGTTATTTGTAGCTGGCGTGAAAGGTAGTCTGTAAATTTTAACACTTTGTGCTTTAAGAAAGAGCAACTAAGCAAAAAGGTCAGCATTGCATAATAAAATTTAAAGCCCAAGAACTGAAAACAACATCCTGTGACTCAACAAGGACTAGAGTAATTGATCATATTAGTCAATGATCAACAAACAGAATAGAAGTGGAACATTGTATGCTCTGGAAAAGTCATAAAATGAATAACATAATGTTGATTCAAGAATTTTTTGCTGATTCAACAGAATTATAAAACAAATTAAAATTTCAATTGAATCCTAAATGAAAAAATTTAAAAGAGAGAGTTATACCCTATGTCTGCAAATTCTGCAGGAATTGCTTTGAAATGTATTAAATGTAGGGAAATGATCATGCTGGTCTTCTTTCTCCACATTGATTTTAATGGGATTGCATTTGGGTGAGAAATCACTATTGAGCAGCAAATGCAGAATAGAGCTCCGTTTGATGGCAATGCCACTCAGCTCCAGTCCCACAGTTACTCAGATAGACCCAAGAAGAGAAGAGTACCCTAGAATTTTTTCTGAGTATAACAAGTGGAAATATGCTCAATTCTTTTGAACGAAGGGTCAGGTAGATTAAGATTTAATTGAACCTGCCCTGACTATTAATGCCTGGGGATGCCTGCTCAGGAAGACACATACACCAGTATTTAAACATAGTCCCATTCCAAGTTTAGTAACTCCACCTGTGTAAGTGCTCTCTTCTGCTCCCTTTTTCCCACAGACCTTTTTTGGGACCTTTTGTAGGCAGAGGTGTAAAATGTAGATTAGCATCTCACAAATGAGTCAGCCATGCTCCTTTGGGGTGGAGGAATGATAAAGCAGTTGAACCATGTTAGAAAGACAGTAGCTAGAGGTTAAGTGCCATGAATATTCCCTTTTCCTTGGGTTCCTTTTTCCTACACCCGGCATACCTTGATCAGTTTTGGGCTACTTGATTCTAGACTGAAGTTTTTTCAGCATGGAAATAAAAAGTCTGCAGTATCAGTTAATTGTTTTCCTCCGGTACTTAGGAGCTAAGGAAGAGGCTTTTCAGACCAGGCGTTTCAGACAAATACAGTGAAATAAATAATCACAGTCACAAAAGAAGGAAGGCGACAAGTTTATACTTTTATGTATGAAAAATATTTTTCATTATGAGATTGGCGAGGTACTGAACAAAGTGACACAGAAAGGTACTGGAGTTTCAGTATCTTCTTTTAATTTTCTGAAGATATTAAAAATTTCATGGCACAGAGCTATTTTGAAGTATGAAAATAGCACAGAGCTATTTTGAAGTACGAAAATAGGTTTTTAGTATAATTACTAGTATTTATTGTGTAATTAGGTAATTGCAGTCTTCTCTGAGTATTTTTAATGTTGAAGAGAGAGAGGCTTGTATATTCCCACTATCTGGAAGTTAAGCTTTGATATACTAGTGTAGATCCTTGTTTCAGCTGTTCATGGTACCACTTTACTGGTTTAGAACACGCCAGTAGGTTTCTGGAGTCCCAGTATACAGCTTAAGTAATGACCAGAAGGTACAATTCAGGATCATAAAGCACCATGCTTTTTACAGACCTCAAAGTGTAGATTTGCATAATTTACATGCCCCTTTAATTCACAATATTATTTTATATTCCATTGGAGAATAAATATTGATTATTGTGAGTTTTCTGTATTTGCAAGTCATAAATACTCAAAAACTCAGAAGCCATTTAATAAGGAATGATTTCTGATAAACTGGAACATTTAGGAGAATTGAATTGGAATATTGGAATTATTTTTAGCTGGAAAACTCAGATTGAGATTGATTTTGAAATATATTTAATGTAGAACAATGTAAGGGTATTCTACTGAGGAACATGAACATAATGGTGCTGAGATTCTCATTAGAGTTGTAAATGTTACAAAATGAACTGCTTCTATTCCTTTTACAAGTGAAGACCTATGATTCATAGAAAAGTATTTTCAATAAAAGAACATAGTAAAAGCATTGGTTAGCTTTTATTTGACTCATATTTCCTCTCAGTATAATAAATTTTGGCTCTTCTTTATGGCTATGATGGCAAGTGCCTTTTAAGACGTTGTAAATGCTCTGTATCTTTATATAACCTTCATGTAATAATTTCTTAATACTCTTGTAGATGAATAATTACATGATTTATGAAAAATATATTGAGGTCATTTGATAATACAACTGGTTATTAATATAAGAATATTGATACCAACTGGAGAAAGTAATTACCTGGCAACACTTAAGCAAATTCCTTCCAAGCACAGCAAGACCAGAACACTCTTTCCAGAGGATGTTAACACTGTTTCAGAATTTGATAGGATTTATATCAAAATCTAATTTTTGTTCTTGAAATAAAAGAAAAATAAGCACTTGTTAAACCCAGACAATATAGGACATCTTACACAGAATATTAAATGAGTAAAAGAAAAAAAAATACAGCTAATACTTAAAAGCATCTGGAATTTGGGGAAAAAAAGTTTTAATCACTCCAAAAGACTAATTTTAAAATACTTAGGTAAGGTTGGCATGGATTACTGAAGTTGTAGTATAGCAGTGAAAGCAATTCCTATGAAGCAACAGTTTGTTCAGTGATCAAGCATGTTCAGAGCAGAAGCATAAGCTAAGATTTGGTGGAAAGAAAGGAACAAGACAATTCAGGACTCCTGCTCTTCAAAGACTTGCCTTCACTTCTTATATGCTGCCTTTTCTAGGTAATTTACTTGACCATTATCTTTGGATTTTCAGGATTTATTTTTAGGCTACAACCCCTAAACCTGTTAAAATATATTCAGGGTATCTAGTCTCCTTAAGGCAAAGCTAACTGACATAAAGGTTTACCTATTTACTTCATCTTTTAGCTATTTTTACTGATTGTTCATACAGCAGGCAAGGCAGTCAGGTTCCTCTCCCCCATGGACAGACACCTCTGTGTTTTTTATTTAATCCAAGCTATGAAAGGGTGCTGGAATTCTTTTCTGTTTTGAGGATTTTTGTTTTTATTTCTCTGTTGTCTATTCTGTTTTAAATTTACACTTTTTAATGTAGCAATATTACTAGGGCTAATGTTGATCATTATGATTATTTTACTTCTTTCAACCATGATAGCCCTAGGGCTGGGCAATAAAAATAGTGGAGTTACCATTTGGTAATTGCTTCCACAGAGACAGTAAATAAGAGCTTAACCCCACCTTTTCTCAAAACTGCTGGTAGCTGTTTTTCAGATAAAATTGTTTGACATTTAGCTAGAGACATATAGTAAGCAAATTGTATAATCAATGACAGGGAAGCTTATGAAAAAAACCCACATTTTATTAGGGATTTACTCATTAAAAAAACCAAAAAACAACTAGAGTCCTTTTTCCTTAAATGAATAGACAGAACAACTGTTAAGAAAGGAGGAAAGTCAGTGACAATAGAATTGAAAGGATGGACAGTAATTTCTGACAACAAGGAAAAAGGAATTTTTCTTTCTTGTATCAGTCTATTAAAATCACCCTGGAAAAAGTATTTTGGACTTTTGTTTGCAAAATAACTCTACACTAGTATAGAATGAATTGGCATAAAATAGGGAAAAGGATGTAAAAGGTCTTATGAGTTTTTAATTAAATTAAATTAAAGTTGAGAGAGGAATTTTTTTTGAACTACACTATATATTTAGACTTGTGAGGAATGAACTAAAACGTAATCTTTAATGACAAGGAAATAGAGTGGTATAAAAAAATTGCTTCTGCCTATTGACATAGCTAGATCAATGTTTGATTAGTTCACAGATGGTAATTGAATTAAAGCTTGGAAGTGTATTGATTTTTCCTGTTGATTAATCAAGAAGCAACAATTTAGATGCTGAGAGAGAAAAAAAAAGTTTGCCAGAAAATATAATTGCTACTAAAACACACGTTGTAAGGCAATGACAAAATCAATAGAAGACTGAAACCATGCAAGTCTGGGTACATCTAATTGCTCAAGATTATTCAGCCTAAATTCTGTATGGGCTTTACACTACCTATAAATTTAATGATTTGAGCATGAAATTTGGTCTGGTACGTACAGAGCACTTTACTCTTTTTTGTTTTCCTTTCTCACCAGGGCTCTTCCCTTGCTGAAATCAATAGCAGAACTCACATTAAATCTCAATAATACATGATCATGGAATATTGATATTGAGAATCAATAAGAGACATTTGTATGAAAAATGGGAGAAACAATTGATAACAGTGGCAGCTATAATGATGAAGCTGTTGTTTTGCTACATTCATTGCCTGGTTTAAATCCACTTGATAAGAAATCAGTTTACATTCAGAGGCCTATGATAAGAATCAGGATTTGAATAAAGAATCCAGGAAAGCTTATGTGTGTATCCTTAACTTCAGTTACATGAGTAAATTCAGTAGAAGTCAACTGATGGTGCATTCAAGTATAAAACTAAGCATGTGTAAAAAGATGTTTTGCTTGATCAATTGAAACATGCAAAATATCTAACTACCCAAATATTTAATGCAAATGTCCTTTGAAAGCTTTTCCTTTTTCTCCATGTGACTGTGGATTTTTAAAGATGTACATTTTGGAGAAGCACCTTACCATTTTTGCTTTTCTGAACTCATATTTATTTGAACAAATGCATCATATTTTGTTTTTCTTTCTTTTACTCTTCCAGGGACCTCAATGATTACTGTGTGATGAGAGTCAGACAGTACTTAAAATGTGGTTTTGTTGTCCCCACATGCCTTTCAAAATATGTCCAATATTAGCATCTTGTATTGCTCCCCAAGTTCCCATTTGGGCTAGTCTGTGCAATTGTCAAACTTTGTAGCAGAGTGACATTTAGAGATGAATACTTCTAATGTTTCCACATAGTGTACTTTCCTTCCCTATTGGAACTATAAAGACACTCCTTTATTATGCCTTAACATATAATCATTTGCAAAATGAGCTCCATTTAAACAAAAGTACTTTCAAAATCCAAAGCTTCAGATATAATTTGGTGAGGCCTCAGTGGCTGAATGAAAATACCCCTGCCTGTCTATTATGCCAGATGTCCCACTAGAGATATGATAGCTCTTTTCAATCTCAGTGATTAATATACTGTGACATCTATAGATGGATGGGAATTGAAGCTGATTCTATGTTAGAGGATACTATCTGGTAATTTAGGATATGCATCTATTCCTCAATATACATGCACACACATCTTTTACATATGCAGATGTAAATGGAGTTCTAGTGGATGTAAATGGAGTTCTATTCAATTTGGCAAAATTTAATTATAATTAGAAATATTTTAAACCTGTCTTGTTTTTAAACATAGTAATTTTCCTCTAGACATTATCCTGCCTTCACTTGCTAGCCTTCTGAATACCATCTGTACTTATATACATCCTACATTTGATTGAAATGGAATACAGCTGGAAACCTCCAGTCCATGAATGAGAACTTACAAGTTTGAAGGAAAGTATTTTATTTCCATGTCACAAGAAATTAACATTTTTATCCTGGCATTATAAAATGAGAGATGTGGACCCTGGCTACTCATAGAAATCTCTATATTTTGGGAGATTAGGCAAAATCTTGTTCAATTATAGTAACAACACAGAAGTTCAGTGTGATCAGAAGTATAGTTTGATTGGTTCAGCTGCAGATGTCCAAGCAGATCATATCAGACACCCAACATCACAGTAGAAAGTGAGGTGATTAACTGAAAACCATGTCTTTTCAGATAAGAGAACCAAATGGGTAAGTGAGGTGACTGGGAAAAGTAGAATGCAAAGTTCAAAAGTGAGACATAAAGGCAGCTCATTGAATGCATCCCCCTGTCCTTAAAGAGATTTCTGTGGAGAGGAGAATGTAAGATACATGCTGGACTTGTGATATAAGAACTGAGTTGCTTTGTGAAAAAAATTATTATGGAGCAGAGATTAGTTCAGTTGGACATATAAAAATCACAGAGTATGCTGAATTGGAAGAAATCCATCAGGATCATTAAGTTCCAACTCCGGGTGCAGGAGACCCCAGGAATCACACCGTGTGCCTGGGAGCATTATCCAAACACTTCTTGAACTCTGTCAGGTTTGGTGCTGTGACCACTTCCCTGGGGAGCCTGTTCCAGTGCCCAGACATTCTGTAGGTGAAGAACCTTTTCCCGATACACAACTCAGCTTCAAGCTCTTGCCCTGGGTCCTGTCACTGTCACCACAGGGAAGAGATGAGTGCCTGCCCCTCCTCTTCCCCTCCTGAGGAAGTTGTAACTGCAATGGGGTCTCCCCTCAGTCTCCTCCAGGCTGCACAGACCAAGTGACCTCAGCTTCTCCTCACACTGCTTCCCCTCAAGACTCTTCACCATCTTAGTGGCCCTCCTTTCCTCTTCAGACTGATCTTGGGTAATGTTATATTTGTGAGACTCACTGTTACCTGTTAGATAAGGGTCATCAGTTTTCTGGTTGAAAGTCCTCACTATCTTTTCTGTAGGTGCTCTGACCTCCAGGCTAGAGAGAAAGGTTTGGTTTTGTGAGGTTCTAAAGGAGCAAGGCACTCTTTACTGTTCTTTGATTTCTCTTTTGCACTACAATATTCATGGAAGTTCTGGCATTTGTAATTTGTAAATGCTTATTCACTGAACAAGAAAGAAATAACGTTCACATTTTAGCTTTTAATAAGAAAATCCTGGTATTTTCTTCATTTGTTATACATTTTGTTAAAAATCATTAAGATAGTAAAACATTTGTGTAAAAATATATCAAAGGTGAGTTACATAGCACAAACAGTTTATGTTCACTAATGTTCTTATGAAAATTGTTTTTTCAGAGTATTTGGGGAATATATACTTTGTAAAATGTAACAGTTTACTCAAAACCATTATTCTAAACTCAGAAATCTTGATAGAATTAAGTATACAGATATATTTTTATATAGCATGGCATCTGCTGGGTCTATGTCTGCTTATGTATACAAATACATAGCTAAAACAGCTGCCACAGAATATGTAATGGGCAGTTATATTGAAGACCAATTAGAGGTGATACGCAGCAACCATAAAGCAACAGAGCATAACACCTGAGCAGCTTCCCCTGCTCACAATCACCTCAAGAAATCTGCTATGATTTCATTCAAAGTCATGTTAATTACTCCAAATCTGCACTTCAACTACTTCATAAAGCCTTGATCTCTACCTGGGAATGTTGGGAGATGTAATTTATTTGTGTGTCTTGTCTGTACAGGGTATGGGATTAGACATCAGCATCATTACTCGAATGGATGCTGACAAGCGGTCGTCACTCTGGATCTTGAGTCTGTTGCCCTTTGATCTAAATATAGATACCTAATTATTGTCCCTCTTCTTTAAAGATTTTCATTCCTGGAGATGGATATGAAATCCTGTCTGTTACTGATAATTAGTGTATACAGTGTTGTGACTGTTGCTTCATTAACCAAAATAAGTTTAGGCTTTGATTTATACTGTTCATTTTAGCTGCATTTCAGTATCTCATTTATATTTCTTAGTTTAGCCACCTAATGGGCTACAGAGTTGATTTCCAAATTCCTATTTAGGTCGATGCCCTGATGCTAATTTTCCATTTAGCTATACACTGTCTCTTTTCTCTGATCCAAACTCATTAGTCTGCATTTATCTGCATTTGTCATCCATGAGCCAGGTGAATTTATATTTTACATCATTATGTACTGCATTGCTTTTCTTCATTTGTGGTTCTTTCTAAGCACAGCTGATGGAGTATTAGAAACTAAACCCAAACTCACCAAATCGCTATATTTCTTTTTACTGATTTGAAGAAAAGGAAACACTGAGGTTGGCTCCATACAATTTATACAGATGTCTACAACAACTTGGACAAGTATTGGTAAATCACAAAATCTTCATTAATTACTCTATATTCACAAATTATCAACCATAAATCGTTGCTCATATTGCCCTGATATTTGCTGTTCTTTAATTTGCTTTTTTTTAATTTCTAGAATGATTGACATCCCATGGCAAAGAAGAAATAGACATGATGTGTTGAGGCATATAAGCATATACCTCAAATATCAATAAACCTATTTCACAT
Organism: Luscinia megarhynchos; assembly: GCA_034336665.1. Lineage (NCBI taxonomy): Eukaryota > Metazoa > Chordata > Aves > Passeriformes > Muscicapidae > Luscinia > Luscinia megarhynchos. The sequence continues at coordinate 36,580,833 of CM067566.1, read as the reverse complement.
ACCTTCAGTGCACTTGCTTATCTCAGAGTGAATGGTTTTATTTCCTTAGCACAACTGTATATATTGTGGTTGTCTGATGCATGTAAAAACTGTGTGAATACTCAATGAATGGCTATACAAATGGACATTGATTTCTCTTCTGCTAATACATAACCTTATAGTTATTTTTTTTTAATTCGGTTTACAACTATATAATTCAATTGAATCATATTGTACTGTTGGCAAGGTATAGAACTCTGATTATAAATCAGATACCCCCTTCACATATCTGCTGGAAGCACAATTTGCTGTATATAAAACAGTTTTTGTATGGATTTCTATTCTTGTTTATCACTGCATTCCACTCAATCTGATCAAACACCATCATAAAAGTCACTGATGATCTTAAATATGCTTTCCTACAGACTTATATTCTAAACTCTGCTGGATTTATTTATTTATTTATTTATTTGTTTGTTTGTTTATTTATTTATTTGATTGTCTTTTCTCACAATGAGGAAAATCCTGAGTTTTGTTGCCAGTGACCTGGCCTTTAGCTGACTTTATACCCAACTCCATCATTTTGGGAAAACATGCAATTTAAAGTGATCCTTTGGATACTGTATTTAGCACATTTGTAATGAAGTCTGGCCTGTAAGATTTATTCAGCAATATCTATAGAAATTCGCAGACAGGCATAGCAACTAAGTAAATCCTGGAGACAGAAAAATATATTTGTCATTAAAGATGGACAGATACATTCAACAGTAAAAAAAGCGTTTGAAAGTTTTGTTCACATCAAATCCCTCTCTGGTTCTATAGTGCACATTTTTACTTGCATACTGCAATTGCATAAATAATTTCTTAGGGAAAAAGCTAGTGTATAATTTTCAGAGCTTATTTAGCAGTTATTTAAGCAGTTATTTTAATATTTATAATATGTTTAATCTAGAAAGCAGTTAGATCCAAGTATCTTGATGAACTGATATTGATGTGTTTAACTGTCCTAAACAAAATGGATAATATAATTTCTTTTGTTGTTGATTAGTAAATGCTCTGGTTTTTCTGATTTTATTTTTTAAATGGTTGACAGAATGTTTGGAGGAAACTGAAGTATCTATTAAAAACTGTGACATTAATTTCTTTAAATTTTATTTTCATGTTATGTTTAGAACTATGATCATTGTAAAGATTAGTACTCACAAAATATAATTATGATATTTCCAAAAAAATAGATTTAATAGTTCCCTGTAGAGAATATGAAAATTATTTTAGGAAGAAGTAATTGTGAATTATACACAGTGACATCTTTAATATTCATGTGAAAAATGCACAAGCAAATGTGAAATTTATGAAAACCCCCAACCACTCACTGTTTCTCAAAACTAAATGAAGTCATAAAATTGCTGCTGGAACATTCTCAGAAGGCCTCAAATGTACTTTTCAATTATATAAGAGTCATTCACCATCTGTCAACCCCCATATCTGGTCATTTATCTATATGATGACTCACTGCAGGGTGCTGTAAGTATCACCATTATTTAATCAATACTCTGCCTATTTGCACCCCTCCTGACAGCTTGTGTCCATGTCATTCATTCATTGTCAGCCTACCATGAACACTCCAAGAAAGGCATCTCTGGCTGCTGTCTCATGGCAGCTGCTGCCTTTGGACACATCTGTCCTGCATCCATCCCATCACCACTGAGTCCATTCTCATTGCAGCACCAGTAGCCAGCAAGCTACTCCAGCCCACACTTCTCCCAAAGGAGGAATGGAGTCTTGCCCAAGGAAGTTGACATCTTGAGAAAAGATGATCATCTGATATAAAGAAATGATGAAAAGGAGATGTTTTTTTCCTTTCCCTGGAGATAGAGCCTCTCCATGGAAAATATCAACAACGTTCGGTGCAAGGAAAATTGCATGGATGCTCCTTATTCCTCACATAGCTCAAGTTGTTCCTTGTGGGAGAGAATTCCTCTTACTCCCCTCATGCAAATCACAGAACCAGGTACACTCTGTGGAGTGGAAATCCCTCAGATTACTCATTAAAGTCTGCTTGCAATGCTGAAATTTGCTGAGTATGAAATGAGTAGCTTCCTGTAACCAGTATGGGAAGGGCCTGTAGAGAGTTTAGAGACAGTGACACACTGTGAGACAGTGTGCAAGAGCTGCAGATACATTTTGAAAATAAGCTTCTGCTACTATACATCACAATTTCAAATTTTATTAAGTCATACAATTAAAATTCTCAAAGCAAATCAGCACATATTACTACAAAGTCATTAGTCTGGCATCCATTTTATCTTTCCTTGAAATCTGGTAGTTGCATGCCATCCTTTTTCCCTAGAAAAGTTGAGAAAGGGTCTCCTTTGAAGTCAATTTTTCTGCTTTATGCAGGTAGCCAGTCTGAATTAACTAAATCAAGGGCTCTTTATTCTGTCTGATAAGAATCTGTTGAAGAAAAAAATTTTCACGTGGAATAATTAGTCATTGAACAAGATCTCCTAGATACAATAGCCACTCTTGGAGGAAATACTTACAAATTAACTTTCACCCGAGAGGGTGAAAAGAAAGGAAAGCAGTACAATGTTGCTTTAAGCAGAGTAAAGAAAGAAACCCTCATTTGAAACAGACCTCCATTTGGTTAGTTAAATTTTACAGTGGCATAAAATATGGTTTCTAAATTTGTTATTAAGTGACTGTAGAGTTTTGAAATGTATCAGAAGTGAGGGTCAGCTGTATAAATGTTAATTTCACTGGTAGAATGAAACAATTTAAAATTTAATGAGAAGTGCTTATCTGAAGTGGGAATAAGAGAAAAGTTATAACAAGTTCTAGTGGTATTGGTTTACAGGTGTTAAGATTTAACCTTGCTGATGAGAGAGGTTCAAACAATTGTCATCAATATTGCAGAATAATAAGGATAATGGCATGAAATTCATAGGTCACCTTCTGTTTGCAGCCAGAGTATCATAAATTGTTAATCTCTGACATTAGGTTAATCAGTGTACACAGACCCCAGGAGAAGATTTTCCAGGTCTTTTCCTCTTCTGGCTTGTTTTCCATCTCCATGGAAGGAAGAGTCACCTTGGAATTTGAATGATCTTACTCTTCCCTCAGCTCAACACAGAGCATCCTTCTGTCAGTGATGAAGCAACAAAGCACCTTTCTCAGTTATTTTAAGTTGAATACTCAAAATCAGAAGTGCCTAAAATATAGGAAGCGATTAGTATTCTAGGAGGGGACACCATGAACACAATACTTCACCTTACGTAAATAAAGCAGGTAATAAATATAAATGAGGAGATAAGGCTACAGCTAAACTATGCAGAAGAGATGTATGAGATTAATGTATGCTAATAAATTTCCCTTGAAGTAAGGAACCATAGCCAAGAAAGAAAAGACTATTCCTAATGATATTAGATAGAAAAAATATGGATCACAATTGCTGGCAGAGATTCTAAATATAGCAATTCTATCTGCTTTTAAGAAATTTTATCTCTGGTATTTGGCCAGCACTAGATCTGACACACGTGAGTGGTCAAAACTGGAAACTGGCTCCCAACTTTGAATATGAACTTTAATACAAGAGCACATTCACTTCAAAAATCCTCAGAGAAGACACATAAAAAATCATAACAATTCTGACTTCAAGTTCCAGCCCAAGACTAATCATCAGGGATCTCCTCTCCACTGCAACAAAAGTAGCAATTAAAAGAGGAAAATCAAGTCATCCTAGAAGGCCAAAGGCAACCTAGGCAACTTGAGAAATGTATGAGGAAACAGTCACAGAATACACATCACGTGCTTGTGCATTCTTGAAAATACAAAAAAATTAAAATACTTGTTTCCTTTAAACAGAACAATAAGTTCTGAAGCATGTTGCATGTTACTGTAAAAAACTGGCAATTGATGCAACGTTTTTAATGCTCACATAAATTAAACAAATATGAATGCAATTGCCTTGGATGAGTTGAGACTTCCTCAGAGAACTCTAAGCAGATACATTCTTTCTTCTAACAAAGATGCAGATGAAAATGGCCTCTTGCACAATAATAAATGAAACAGACTGGTTAACCAATCTGTTATTTCTTTGGCTTCTTGTTTCTTTTACATTCCTAGCAGAATAAACAGAATCAAAGACTAAAAATATACTAAAATATTGCCTAATATTTTCTATATTTTTTCTTTTTTGCTATTGTTTGGAGGAGCAATAATCTAAGAAAAAGAAATATTCAGCTTTTTCCTGATTTTGAAAAATTGAACTCTTATTAACTCTTCAAAATTCTTATAACTGTTTGACATAGTCACATCAAGGAACTCTAACTGTTAATAACCTTTTTAATTGCACAGAGAGCTGCAAGCCAAATTACCTATTTTGCAGGCTTTTGCTTTGTGAACCACTAGCCTAGAGCATCAGAAAGAGGTTCTTTGAAACTGTAGATGCTAATAACCTTTTCATGAGTAAACTTTCTAGTCTCTGGTACTTTAGTATTCTGTCAGTCTAGACAAGACTAATGCTAAGAGAATGAAATGAAGTTAAAATCAAATTCTACTCATTTAAATTGGACACTCCCATTTTTGAATTGCCTATATAGGCATTCAGTTGTTCTGAGACCTCCTGCTGCATTTTTGTTCAGAATAAGACCGCTAATTCACAAAGTTTAGTTCTTTAGGCTCTATACTTCAACATGATCAATGTTTGGTGCATACATTTGATTTAGATTTAAGTCTCATTTTACTGAAAAGCTAGCCCTAAAACTTTGTGAGAACTCCATTTTAGGATAGTGCCTTTAAGCAGATGGCTGAGTTGGTTAAGAAATTAGGCTTTCTGAGTCAGTAGACCATTTTTCAGTAAGGATGTAATCTGTTGCTTAGTACCCAAGTGGTCTAGATATGTCACTCCTTTCTGAAGTTTGACAACTATTCTCCTAATTTATCAAAATAGATAATGTGTTGGTTAGACAAGAGTAGAGTCAAAAGAGTAAGGGTTATGTGTTAAAGAGCCAGTGCAAAGTTACTCCTCAGCACACTTGACACCTGGTGAGATTTCTTGGCATTTATTAAATACCAAATGGTGACATTTAGGAAGGCAAAACCACATAACCTGCTACTAATAAGTTGTCATGTTGGTACTGCCTATATGAGCATAACTAAAATAGTAGCAGATATGTTTATGTACACACATGCATAAACACACATACACCACAAGCTACAAAATCACTAAGCCATATGCTGGTCCATGTATTATTCAGCATTTTATTATTCATTTATCATATTCTGTCTTCAAAAGGTTATGACATGTACAACTACTCATCCACTTTGTCCCTTCACACCACTTGGCTCTGGGATATCTGCTGATACTCATAGGCACACTGGACTTTGATTTTGTGTGTACTTAGTCACACACCCTTTAGAAAAAATATTCATGGGCAACCTGCTGAAAAATTCCGTAACACTTCAGAATGTGATAGAGACCACATTTTTTCTTTTTTTTCTTTTGTTTTTTTTTCTTTTTCTTTTCTTTTTTACTTTTCGTCATTTTATGCCCACACTTGCTATTTCAGGACTTATGTTGCCAGCCTCTTCTAAAACTCATTTATTGGTCTTGTTGGTCTGTAGATGTGTGATATCCACATAAGAACATCAGCAATAGGCATGCAAGATTTTGACTCTATGTAGTGATAGTTTACTAAAGAGGTAACTGAGGGGAGATGTGGAGTGAGTGTCTTTTTCTGATCATCAAGGCAGAAAGGATTTGGTAACAATGGACCTTGTGCTTAAGGTTTCTTTCTCTATTAATTTTCAGTTAAATACAATTTGGGTTAGTTATTTCTAGTGTGAGAGTGTTACATATTGATCCGAAGGTGTTTTTATACAGGAACTAAGTATGGTACACTGCTGATAAAATGGACCACAGATGATATGTTCCAGATATATAATGCATTAGTCTTACCTTGGACTATTTTTGAACTGTAATGTTGTTTGGGAATATTTGTTTGTAAATCCTGATGATATATATTCTTTACTGTCATGTATCTACTGCTTGGAATTATTAAGCAGACGCAGTACAAGAATAAATGAATGGGGGAAAAGAGATGTAAAATAAGAATGGGCAGAATTGAATGGTTTTTGATTTTTATTCTAGTGTGAGCAAGTTGTCTTGGGAGCGCTATCAGGACATGATCTGCCAATGCCAGCTTTTGTAAACCTGAGAAGGTTTTGCATATGTATCAGAACAATAGACTAAAAAAACAGGATTGTCTTCTTTTCAGTTTTCTTTTTCAATAGCCTACAAATAAGCAAATAAGAACAAGGATTTTTACTAAAATAATGATAAAAATGCAGGCTTGAAAAAGACAATTCTTAGCTCTTTTATTTGTCAAATTATTAGTAAGAGATGGTAAACAAATAGATCATGAGCTATAAATTATTAATGGCTTTTTGTAGTTCATAAAAATAATCAAAGTGCAAACAGATAAGAAGGCTTTCAGGAAATACTGGGACAGCCTCTGAAGATGGATGCATATATCACATACTCATACATGAAGAGAAGATCCAACAGTCTAAAAACTGTAAGAAAATACACAATTCTATGTACAAGGTGCCAGTCAAAATATTTGTTTCCAGGTCTTTAGGCTGCTAACTCTGCTTTTATACCCCTTAATAAGCTGCAGACTAAAGCTACCAAAAGAAGAGACATAACTGTATGAGTGGAGACCCTGAATAGAAGCATATTCAGAAGCAATACCATGGCCAGTACGATTAGCTCTTTGTGAATTAATGACTGGTGTTTCTACTAGGATGTCAGGGATTCCTAGAGATCAGTACTAAATCTAAAGTGTGATGAAGTTTCAGAAGTCTCTGGTATACCTAAAAGTAGTTTTGGGATGAATCATCAGGCAAAAGAAATCAAACATGGTGAATTCACACAAATGCTTGAAGGTACTGCCTATTTGAAGCTAATATCATTGCAAATGACATTAAAAGCAATACATAATTATACAAGATTTCTAGCTGTGCTTTGACATTACCTATTTGCTGCCATCACCCCAAATTTATAAGCTGATCATCAAAACCAAGCGAGATAGAACAGACATAAAGTGGAGCCACAAGAATAATTTAGCCCAATCTTAATTGCAATGATTTATCATTGTCCAGTGGGCATTGCAAAAAAAATTAACAAATCTTGCAGAAAGATTAATCAGTACCCAGTAATAAACTCAGTCTCTGCATTATACATAAAATTAAACATGAAGTTTCCTCATGAGACTTGGGTTATTATTTAAATACTTGAATTATTATCACTTTAGTGTTTTTATTCTGCAGAATTTCCATTTGCTTTAGCTTTAGATGAAATCCCATTTGTGCAGAATTGCCTTGGCAGCCTCAAGAACCATGAAACACGCAGTGCTCAGTGCTGCTTTGTGATGAGCTTGGCCTGCAGCAGTCTCATACCTTGCTTCTCTCACCAGGAGAAGGCAAGAACCTGATGAGGTCCCATATGGATCTGTCTGCTTCACTCCACCCAGCTCTTTCCTGAGAGGTACAGAGTCCCACCACTTTAATCCCATCCTTTAATCTTAGTGCAACCCTGTTGTGAAAGGAATTCCTGTTGGGAAGCACTGTTGGGTCACATTCAGTGGGGGCAGCTTGGGGAGCAGCTGCAGTGGGAGCTGCAGGGTCAGCTCCGGGTGATGGGGGCTGAAGTGCTGACACTTAGCATAACAAAAGGCCCAGGGAACTGTGGCCCAGCCAGGTGACTGGACACTCAGGGACACAACAGGAGCCAAGGATGCCAGACTTTTGCCCCCTTATACTGAAGGTATAAAATCCTAGGGTTTTCTTTTTTTGGGCTCCTGCATCAATTATTGCACCAAGATGAAAGGATCAAGACATATGAGACTGTGCTATGGGAAATCTAGGACTGAGCTAGTAAGGAAACCTGGTCTGACTGTGTGAGTGTGTGGTCCCAGCTCAGTTGTGTGAGTGGGACTGCCAGAGCAGCTCCTGGATGGATGAACAGGCAGGTTCCCCTAACAGCACTCAGGGCTCTGTCTTCAAGGGATCAATGCAAAAACCAGCTGGGTGTCCTATGATGGAAAGCACCTCATGATGAACCCAAACTCCTGAGAGGTGAAGAGAAGCATCCAGTACCACAATTCAATTATTTATATCTTACCCAAAATTTAAGCATACACAAGTGACTCAAAACTTTGAGTGACGGAGCTGTCTGTGTTTAGCATATTCAGAGCTGAAATATTTTTTGAAAACAAACCTTGAGTAATTATTTTCTTTGAAAATATGATAGTAGCAAGCCCACATTTTTAAATGTTGGCCTTTGCTTGAAACTATCATAGTAAGTCATAAATACCAAGTGGGTTTGTGCCTTCCCTTGTTCAGAAGACCTAGTTATCTTCCCGGCATGTGGCACAGCATGGTAAGCATGTACAGCAGGTGAGTGCAGAGAGTGCAGGTGAAGGCCGTCAAGGAAGGGCTTCTCATCATGTCTTCCTTGCTAGGGTTACAAGGAAGCCTGTGAGATTTCCTAGAAAGGCTGGAGGTGAGAAAATAGGAAGTTAACTTATGGGCTTTAGGGGATACATAAAACTGGGCTCTCCTAATTTAGAGGGCCTTCTTTCTCAAATAGGTAATGACATATCGTATCACCATAGGAGCAGGAGCTTCATAACTACAAGATACAGAGAAGTATTTCTCCTTCCCACAGATTGAACTGGCAAATAATGGACATTTGTATGGCATGATGAATTCAATGAGTATGCTTAATCCCTTTGGCAAAACACATTTCACAACTTCTGACAAGAAACATCCATTAACTGCTCTTCCTACCTTCAGGTGATTTCTTTCCGATGTTTTTAATTAGACTTTTAAAAATGGACTGATCTTATTGTATGACATTTTCTCCAAAAATGAATAGAATTTTATCAAATGCTTGAAGGTACTTAAACAATAAAAGCTTAATCGATAAAACAAACAAGTAGAGATATTATGGAAATGCAAATAAAAGTAGGCAAAATTACATAGGCAATAATCAACATGTTTCTTACAAGAAGATCTTAAGTTTAGGTATAAGAAAGGGTTTTGCAAAAATTATCAGATGACCATACAAGTCATTCATTTCAATGTGTGGGCTGAGATCTGGTGGGATGAATAAGATGTTCCCTTGTTTATCAGCTTAGGTACTTTTTTTGGAATGTTCTCCTCAAGTGCAATCTATACTAGAGAAAATTACTCAAAGTTATATTCTAAAGCTTCTAGTAATGAAGTAATGAACTTGTACATGGAAAAATATGGTAGAGTTGATGACTGTCAGCATCCTGATGGTGTCATATTATTCATTCCCCCCTCTTTTTCTATGGATGTCAGTTTTTGAAATTATGGAATATTTGGTTTGAGTTAAAAATAAAATATTATATAAAACAATCAGCAAAAAGTACAACAAAAAACCCAAGAAAATACTAAATTACAAAATTACATACCACAATAAAATGATAAACTGCAAAGCTGGTTTTCATTCAATGTTTTATGGATGTGCTGAGATTTTATAGTGTCTCCTGCTGTTAACAGCTCTTGGGCTAATTAGCAGACGCTTAAAATCTTAAAGATTTGGCCCAGAATTGCTAATTACCTCCTCTACAGCCCAGACTGAAGAGAGGCTGTAAATACAAGGTATGTGCCATGCACTTTTCAGGCATGGACTCCTCATTCATAAGAAAAATCATGTGAACCCCACGAAACACCAGTTTTTGATTTCCTCAGGATGTGGTTTTTTTAACACCTCTCATCTCATGTTTCAAGAGCAACCTGATAAACCTGAGAGTAGTGATACCAGCTTCTAAGTGAATAAAATCTTCAAAAAAAAATGCTTGACAGTCATAGAAACAGCACCCATGTTTATAAAGAGCAAAGCTGCTCATTGTGTTAAGTGGTGTCCATGTAATATTCATGTGCTGTTTAACACAAACACATTTAAATCCTAGAAAAACTAACCAAGCAAAGCTCCTCATTTATAATGGAAGCTTCATAAAGTGACTTCCTTAGCTAGTAGGCTGACACTTTGTTTGGAGATGACTGGGATTTTATAAAGCATTTTAAAAAAATGCATCACAAAGCACTGACAACTGACTCATCTTTGAGAAAAAAGTCTTTCTCAACAACCTGCATTTTAGGGATGTATCTACAAACAGGTACTTCTGTGTGAACATATGTATAGTAAGGAGACACAGTCATGGTTGAATTTCTGTGCCCAGTTTTGTAAATTTTTTTGCCTACTTTAACAACTTTGTGTAATGAACAGAAACACCTATCCTCAGTAAATCTTGTTTTTCTAATACGATTATTAAATAATCATGCCTCGTGTAAGGCTCTGATGGATTTTTTTTTATCTCCAGTGTTTTTTACAAAATAAGTTATTCTTGTTAGCTCAATTTAGCAACTGTCAAAATTGGGCACATGTTGCTTAGAGTTCCATTAGTCATGGTGACTAAAACACTTATATCTATTCTTAGTTCAGTCCCACACTATCTAACATCTCAAGGCCTAAAAAACTCCTGAGAGTATGGAGTGGTTGTTCATGCCAGAGGTAACTGTTCCAAAGGTCCCTCGAAGGAAAAGATTGTATCAGTACAATTAGAAGTAAATTCTGGTGAGAGCATTTTGAAGAGTCTCCTGAAAAGGATGTTCAACCTCTCTCAGGATCACCTCTCCACTAGAGTTGTGTGTAGTAGTAATACCCAAATAATGGATGTGACCTCTTTCACCAACACAGAGCTAAAATCTGTTCCTAGCTGTGCTGCTTTCAGCTAGGATAAAGCTGCTTTTCATCAAGGAGTTGGTGTGAGTCAAAGTTTTGAATATGTGCTGTACACAGTATTGATAACACAGGGGGTGTTACTGCTGAGCAGTGCACAGAGGCTAGGACTTTTCTGCTTCACACACTGTCCCACCAACAAGGAGGCTGGAGGTGCACAAGGAGGTGAGATGGGACACAGCTGGGATGGCTGACCCCCACTGACCAAAGTGATATTCCATAGTATATGGTGGGTGCATTGGTCAGTACAAATCTGGGGGAAGAGGAGGACAGAGTGATGTTTCCTGGAGACTGCTGACCACCTGCTGCCCATCCATGAGATATGGTGAATGAATTCCTGGTTCTGTTTTGCATGTGAATGTATCTTTTGCTTTACATATTAAACTGTCCTTATCTCCACCCACAAATTTTCTTATTATATTCTCTCCTCACCCCATTCACTCTCAGGGGTGAGTGAATGAGCACCAGTGTAACTCACCTTCGATTACACTATTACATTGACCTAAAGGTTTAATTTGGTTTGGAAAACTCTTAATGCATAATTTTAGGATTTCGAGTGCTGTTCAAAACGAGAAGTGCTAGCCTTTGCTGGTCATGTATGTTTTAGGAAGCATGAGAGTAAGTGGTGAGGAAATACATTTTATTAATCAGTAACTGACTATTAAAATTTTCTTCATACTGTAAAGATATGAACTGCCAAAGCCCTTTTCCCTTTAATAACCATCTTTGTATTTTTTAACATCTAACTCATCCCAATGAATCTTGAAGATGTTACACATAGATACCTCTATTTACTTCTTAGTGAATTTTTATGCATTTCTTATCAGTAAGCTGAAACTATTCCTAACTGAGTTAATTTGATGCACTTAAAAACATACTAGAAATAATGACTAAGCAGTACATAAAATCATAAACCTTAACAAGAGTTAGGTGGCATTCTATAGTGCATTTTATGTTTGATTTTTATCAACTGGATCAACTTTTCTACTGCACATTTTCCTGATGTAAAAGGGCACTGCTCATTATTAGTGACACTGCTGTCTGTACAGTTTCACTGTTGCACTGAAATAAAATTATTTTTCTTGAGATTGAGAGTCTATATTTTTTCAGACAAAGATGCAGGCCATTCAAATGTACAGGAAAGGGTCCAAAAACTACGGCAGCTAAAGGAGTCTTTCACTTACAGGACAAAATCTGGGGTTTTGCCACAAAAGAGAAATGAAAGCTCTTATGGCTTTAGGTGCCACATTTAATTCACAGATGTATGCTTATGAGAAAAAAGCCCAGTTTGACAAGAGAAAGAAAAGTTGAAAAACTATATATCTATTCATTGGTATCTTCCTCATTGACAATGCTATCATGTCTGCATATATAAGCATTTTTGACAACTCCAAATTGAGTACATTTTATGTTGGTTCAGTCATGGTTTCTGTCATAGTTGTAGCAGTAGTGAATAAGATCACCGGTTTTGTACAAGGAAAGTGCTAGTTTAGATTCTAAGAGGGTATTAAAACCCTTATCATTTACAAAGAAAAAAGAGAGTTTTGGCTCTGAAGAAGCTGTGACTTGTCTGGTTCCTACCTTGTTAGATGGATTTATTTGGTATTTATACTTAGGTTATGTTTAAATGTTCGATATTAAAAAAAAAAATAGATTTTGACTTTTTGGAATATTTTTTAGGAGATACTAAATGTCCAGAAAGATGAAAACAACCATCAAAATAGGTGTTTGAAATGAACATATAAGTTTACTATCAGCATTTAGGATTCTGCTTGCTCAGAAATTTCTCATATGGAAAACTTCAACATTAAGCAAGATAAATTATGTCAAAATAAATCTGTCATTCTCTGTCATGCTGTTTTCTTGTTTGAATTGTTGTTGCATGGTGTCAGTCATCCATGTGAAATCTGTGAAAATGTGTGGATCACAAGTGTTCTATGAATGCTAGTTATTCACCCAGCAGGCATATTTCTTTGTGTTTTGTAATTTAAATACCAAATTGTGTGTGACCTGTGGCACAATTCAGTGCATTGATCAATGCATAATGAAGAATACTGAAAATGTGGACTGAGTAACAAGCAGTAGCAGAGGTTGAAACTGCAGCAAGTCAGAAAATATTTTCTTCCTAGCTTATGTTCTGAAGCAGAAATAAAATTTCTTTATTATTTACATATATATAAACAAAGTCCCTGAGAAAGGACAGACTTGAAGCAGACACAAATGTTAGAAACTAAGTCACTGCATCTTCAGATCCCCATGGATTCCTGAAAATTCATTACATTAGCAGTTTTTGTATTTTTCTGTCCTTTGTCTACTCATGTTTTATTATTTAATGCATTTCTCATTTCCACAAATAGATGGCATCAAAACTCACATCAGACTTTCTGCAGAAATCTATACAAAAATCTTTGAATGGATTTAAAATGGAAGGAAAAAGAGGGTAATGTGGAAAGACCAATGTAAAAGCAAAGTACGAAAATACATTAATGATAATTTAAAGAGAGTAAAGAGGCACCATTGTTTGTGACTATTGTAAGATTTTAGTTCTCTTTTCAAAGTTAAGCACTTAAAAAAGGGATCATTCTCTAATTCTGATCTAGTTAAATGGAAATAAATAATTGCAACTGAACCACAGAAAACCCAGTATTTTATTTTATTTTATTTGCTCTCTAGTCAAGCTCCCACAGAGCTTTCTCTTTTTTTTTTTTTCCTCTTAAGGGGAAATGACTAAAAGTCTAACTTACATATGTGTTTCTCTCTCTCCCTAATAGGATTAGAATAGAAAATGAACAAACAGCTCTTACAGCCATGAGTCTGGCCATATTAAGCCTAACAAGTGGCCTAAAGGTCTGGGGATGTTTATGAAAGCTGGAGCATATCAAGATATCTGCAGCAGGTCATTAAGGGTAGCAAAATTCAACAAAGAAGGCAGGGTAATCAACATATCTATGCAGAATATAGTAGCAAGTCATGTCTGCTTCCTACTATCATAGGCTCACTATATCTATTTGTAGCTTTGTCGATTTTTAATGTATGCTTGTATGTTTTCTAGCACTTTTCCTGCCCTTTCTCAGAATAAGTTAACCCTTATTAAAACAGTTTTAAAATTCTGTTTAGTTTTATTTCTAGGAAAATAATTTTTGATAAGGATATTTGTTAAGGCATTTTGTTTTGCACCAGAACTTAAGAGATATAACAAGAAATGGGGCAAAGAAGACCCTTTACTAACTCTGAAAGGCTGACCCAAGGGTGAATTACTTGGAACAACTGATCTCCTACTAGATGTACCTGCTAGACATATTCATTAACTAACCTTAAAAAAAATGTAGACATCCTTTACCAAGTACACATATAGCCATATTTGTGCACCTGAAAACTTTCATTAGAGTTGTTTTTTATGTTATGTTAATACCATTTGGAAAGTTTAGGGTTTTTTGGAAAACATTTTATGTCTTCTTATCCTTTTGTCCTGCTAAAGTGATACTTCAGTGAGTGTCAAGTCATGGGTAGCTTTATAAGGGAGGATAAATCCATTTACAAAGGGAAAAGACAAAACAGACATTGCCTTAGATTATACCTGAAGATAAAGATTTAAAATATTTTTTCAAAGTATTCAAAATGTTTTGCCAATTTGCAATGCATTTTTGTATTTTTAACAATTTTATGTTAGAATTTTTTAAATTTTTTAAAAACTCTACTATTTACTTTTTATCTGAGAAGTTAGTGCCAATTATACTGATTTCTTCAACTTGAAATATCTAAATAAGTGAAAAAAATTCTTTGGTCAGTCTAAAGCACAGTACTTTACAATCAGTACTGTTGTGCTCTTTGGTGGCTATTGTTTTCTGCTTGCATAGAGCAAAGCAAGGACAAGCTCTAAATCAAGAGATTTCAATTTTGTCTGCTATCTAAGTTTTTTAAATGCATTTTTGTTTCTGTGGCAAATACCCTACCTATAGACATTGCACTATAGAGACCTGAAAAACTTTAAAATAATTCATAGTTTAAACATAAACAGATTAGTAATTAATGAAACACAGATAGTTCAATTAACTCTGGGAAGTTCTGGAAAAATGGACAGACAAAAGTGCTTAGAAAGATGTACGAAATGTCAGTGAGTTTCAGTGTGAATGGGTGAAAGTCAGTAGCAATTTAGTAAGAAAATTTATTACTTTCCAGGATAGAAAATTGGAGCAATATTTTTTTCAAGAAAGAAGTCGAGGAGTTGTTCAATGGGGAAGCAGGAGCTTCTGCTGCCCAAAGAACTGGGTAGAGGCACAAAACAAAAGCAGGATATGAGGCATGAAATGTGATGGAAGCCAAAGGGACAAGAAACAGAGATAGACCTTTGTTTTACTTGGAGGCTGAGGTGGAAATTTAAAGGTGTTTTGTTATATGCTGATTGAACACTATTTTTTTTCCCCTCACACTGTTTGGTTTGTTTTGGTTTTTTTTTTGCCTTCAAGGAACCACAGAGTTCAAAGCATTTTTAGGCAACATGCATTTAGTGGCAAGAAGTTTAGGGAGATATGTTGGGAGGTGGCAGAAGAGCAAAAAAAGAGACTAAGTAGAACTTTTCCTCCCCATATGTAACTGGAAACTTTCCAGTCAGTGTCAAACCAGAAACAGTCTTCATTCTTTTTGTGCAGTTACTACATAAAGAAAAACAAGTTTGGTCAAAACTGTCTTTTGGACTCAGCCCTGGGACTTGTCTTTGCAGTTGTACACACAAATTCTTAGATTGTCCCCTCGTACTTGAAAATGTGCTTTCCTACATGGGGTCTTTTCAATTGTCAAATGATATCCTGGCCTCTATCAGTAATAGTGTGACCAGCAGGACCAGGGTATGGATTCTTCTGCTGTCCTTAGCACTGGTGAGGCCACACCTCGAGTTCTGTATCCAGTTCTGGGCTCCTCAGTTCAGGAAGAACATTGATGTGCTGGAGTGTGTCCAGAGAAAAGCAACTAAGCTTGTGAAGGCTCTGGAGCATGAGTGCTGCAAGGAGCAGCTGAGGGAGCTGGGGTTGTTTAACCCAAAGAAGAGGCTCAGGGGACACCTGGTCCCTCTCTACAACTGCCTGAAAGGAGGGGTTAGCCTGGTGTAGGACATCAGGAAGCAATTTTTCACAGAAAGTGTGATTAGATATTGGAGTGCATTGCCCAGGGAGGTAGTGGAATCCAGGAGGCATCCAAAAAAGACTGGATGTGGCACTCAGTGTCAGGCTGTATTTGACGTGGTGGTGTATGGTCATGGTTTGGACTCGATCTCAGAGGCCTTTTCCAACCTCATTGATTCAGTGTTTCTGTGATAAAAGTGTGTCTTAAGGTCTTCTTTGTCTGGAATAAAATTTAATAAACCTCTTAAGATCTGGAACCTGAGGTCTGGAAAACAGGTTGATTTTTAATATTTTCAAACTTATATCTGTGGCAATAAGGGACATTTCTTAGTAGGCACAATCTGGATCCTTTGGTAACAATGAGTAATTTACTGTTATACTATGAAATTTCCTGTGGTGTGCCTTTTCTATCACTTTACTTTGGGTCTTAGTGAAATTTGAACTTGAATTGCTTCCATCCGAATCTGGATCATTAATTCTGTTTGTGTGATGGTTTATGCTCCAGCCCCACCCCCTCCCCCTTTTTTTTTTTCTGTCTAGTGATTTTTCTTCTGGCAGTAAAACATGGGTTTGAGTGGAGCTTGGATTGTAATTGAACTCTGTCCCGAATCTGTTTTACAATCGTGTGTGAATGCTCTTCCATAGCTGTCCCAGCACAGCTGATCTCTTACTTTACTCTTTCTGACATATTCAAATACTTTTAAAATGTTTTTTGCTTTTTCAGCTTTTCTTAGCCTCACAAAGTTAAGAAAAACCCAAACCAAATTAAAAAAAAAGTAAAAAAGGAGAAAAAAAAAGAAAAATAACTACAGGATAGTTATAATCCACTACAGTATTAATAACTCGGTTGTTACAAAGAGTGTCAAGGAGGAATAACAAAACATTTCTTCTGGAATATTGCTTATGCAGACCAGTATAAAATACTGGGGTTATGTTTAAAATAAAATTAAAACTGAAATACTTTGAGGCAAAGTAAATCCAGCTCTATAGTGAAGTGCCCTAGAGTTTTAGGATCTTCTGTAATGCTAAAGATGTTAAGAGGAATAGAGAGAATATTTATTATAAAATCCAAACATAATTTATTAGCAACATGGATTTGGTAGGTTGTTTGCTATGTTTTTCTGTTGTACTGACGTCCAGGCAAAGTCAAAAAATTCTAATTTTTAAAGGATTATGGTTTCATTCTGGTACCCAAGCCAAAGTGATTTGCAAAATGTTTTATGAACATCTCAATTCTTAACAAAGCCTGTTAAGACTTTACTAGATACTTATAGTAATTCATTACTAGATACTTATATACAGTGCTGTAGTTTATTTATTTTATCCTTTCAGCAAGACTGATGCCTTTTAGCATATCTTTAGCTAAAAATAGTAGCCATGATGTTTTTCTATCACTATCTAAGGCAGTAATAGTTTGGTGATGTACATAATATATTTTGCTACTGGTAAATATAAGAGGTATTAATTTAGCGTTGCTTTCCATCAGATGTTGTCTGAATGCAATACACATTCCCCATCCCCCTCCCCCCATAATGGTTCATAGGACAAGGGTTCAGCTGATTCAAATAAATAACAGTACATTTTTTTTAAACTCCTGCTATAGGCCTTCCATATCAAGATGTCAGTGAACTGAAAGGACAGAGGTAAAAGCTCCATGACAAGGGTGAAGTAATATTTTTCTCAGGGGAAAAACAACACTACAACCCTGCCTCACAATGCTTAGTGGATGGTTTAATTTACTTTTCAGTGTGTGGTTTCATTATCTTTTCCATGCTAATAATTCTAACAGACAACTCACCCAAAGCTGTTAATTTTTAGCAGTGTTCCTAATGGAAAAATATTTGTCAATAACAAAAAAGTGATAGTGAAATATGCTTCGTTTCCAGCATACACATAAACATTTTTGAGTTTTGATCTGACATTTGTAGGTAAAAAGAGGACAGGAAGACCTCCTAGATCAAACATTATCCATTAACACTCTGAAGAATCAGTTTAAAAAATAATGCAGGATTCACTTTTGGTTTTGTAAATTAATATTGCATTGCAATTTAAAATCCAACAACAAAAAAAACTTGTATGTCATAGACTGAAAAGGTCTTTGTACATTAGTGTACAGGACTGCATCATTTAAGCTGCTTCCACATTTAGAGGGAGATGAAAAGCACAGACTATGTAGTTATATCTTTCCTTCTTTTCTCCCACAAAGTTTGTGTACTTTATACAAGACTATTATGATTCAGGAGTTGGATTTCCTTCTTGGGTGATTTCATTCCTTCACAAAGGTGGTCTCAGTCTCCCACAATAATTTGGTAGTTAGCACATTTGCCTAGAATATGAGTGAGACTAATTTAATGCCTCCTTCTTCAGAAATGGATCCAAATCCACATCCTAGGTCTTTTGGGAGAGCACCCAGAACACCTGCTCCCTGCAGTGTTGCAGCACTGACCTGGAAAGACAATGCAGAGTTCTAGTTCCTGTGAGAGACAATGAAGTCCACATTAACTCTGTTAATGAGTCACATGGTAACACATACTAAGTGCAGCTAGTAAAACATTATTTATTATCAGTGTCTGACATACAAAGGTCCATATCAAGTTTACCTTCACTGAGGAGGTGAAGGGCTGTGTATAGATGGGCAGTTTTGCTTTTTTCAGTGCAAAGCCATATTCAATTATGATTTTTCAGGTTTTTTTAAAAATACTTCATTGTTTTCCCCTAAGAGATTGTATCCATTTACATGAGGACAGCAGTACAATGTTGGGAAAATTTCTCAGGTGTCATGACCTTTAATCTTTCTCTCAAATACCATAATCCGCAAGTCTCTGCTCTTTTATCTGGACTAGTATTGTATATCCTGATAGCTTTCTTTCTATTCTTATTATCCAAGCAGCATTTCTTTTCAACTTCTATCTACTTTCAGTTTCCATTAGAGCTCTGAGATTCATTCTCATTCCTCTATCTGCTACAGATTGTCCTCAGGGCACCTCATCTGCTCCCATTTACAGATGGTATCACTAAATACCACCCCTGAACTGACACCTTCTAGATCTTCACATCACACTTCACCTTTCGCTGTCAGTCTGCTTTCTGTCACTGCTGTGCTGCTGCCAACTCAAATTCAGACGGGCAAACTCATGTTTATGCTCCAAAGCCCCGAACATCTCCAGTGAAATGTGATTTGAGTGGCAGATTACCTCTCCTTCACTCCTTTCTATGATAAACATAGAGCCAGTACTGCAAGGGCAATGACAATTTTTTCTTTCCTATGGAAGAAACTGCAAAATACAGTCAAGGTTCAGTTGTGCTACACTGGAAGTTTCAAGTTGAACAGTCAAGATGGAAACACCCTTTGTCTATGAAAAGTGCTGCTGATTTCAGGATCCCTTCATTGAAATCCAAGTGCTGTGCAATTGAGGAAATTATTTCATTCAGAACAGCTTTTTTGGGACCATTGATGCTTCTAGACAGTTCATATTTTCATTTCTTGGTCATTATGTTAAGTGAGTACTTGCAAGGGAATGATGGCACGGCCTGCCATTGTCACCAGGTAGATAACGTCAGCTCTCTATCAAAGGCTAAATGATAGTGCAAGCAGCAGTGAGGAAGATTGCTGCGTGCTGCATTTTTATTACAGATACTGTATCATTGTAATGTATACATGAGGGCTTCCTGTGCCCTTCAATTGATCAAATTATGACATATGGAACTGTTGAAATAATGATGAGTTGAGAATACAAGTATAAAGATTCTCCAGAATTGACTATATTTCTGTAATGCATAATTAAAATGTTCATGTCAGCAGATACCATTGATTGCACTTGATAGGATGTTATGCTACTGTTCCATTAAACTGGCAAAGATACTAGCAAAAAATTGTTAGTTTTTTAATAGAAAGGCACTGGAAACATATTTCATGTTCTCACTTTGTCTCCTTACTTATAATTTGACTTTGTACATATATTCTCTAAGGGTAAGCACTAACACCCAGGACACTGCTGAAGAATGTATAAATAAAACAATTGTTTAAAACTTCTTTATTCAGAACAGTGTAGTACAAGACTGACTTTCTTAAAGCCATTCTTACTTTGTGTCATCCTGTGATCATAAATAGATTTAAGTTATTAAAAGACTTAAAGAAAGTCTTCTAATATATCCCTTCTAGTTTCCTTACCTTGTCTTCCTCAACATTGCTGCTCTGATTCTCTGAATCTGAAATTTTTTATGATTTTCTGCCTTGTTCTAGTGCTGGTTCTGGTGAAGTCAGTATTCATACACTCACTATCTAGAAATATATTAAAGATCTATTAAAGACTTTCTTGGTAAATATATTAATATGTTCTGTACTCAGTAGGCAGATTTCCCTTCTAGGGAAGTGCAATTAAAGTTTAAGTGTAATTCTACATTTCTTTCCTTGAAATGGGCTTATTAGCTATGGAAGATGTTGTGGCTTAAAACTTGAAAAAAACAACTACTTCTATCAAATTAGGAAGAAAATTTGCTGAGTTTCATTCCGTTTGGTTTTTTTTTTTTGTTTGGTGCTTAATTGTTTTTGGGTTTTTTTGAGTTCTAAACTCTTTTTTTTCCCTAAACATGAGATAATTCAGCAAGTCATTGTTTTTTCAGTACTTCATCCTGTTTTTCAATGCAGACAGATGAAAATGTCTGTCTTCAGGTTTTGTTCAAGTGAGGGATGGCAGTGGAAGAAAAAAAAGGAGCAGGAAAGTGTGTTTCCAGTGATTACAGCAAAATCACCTTGTTATTCTCGGTTCCCTTTGTTATTGAGATAAACGTGCTAATTCGAATAGCTGGCCTTCTGCCACTATTCTTTAGCTCTGGAAAAGTTCTTACCCACAAAGCACAGTATTGCCCTCCTCATGGGGTGCTGGTATAGCAGGCAAGTAGTTGCTGATTCAGTCTTGAATGCCAAGTTGGAAATGACATGACAATTTCAATACCATTTCACTCAAAGTTCAACACTATTCAGCTCAACCCTTTTCAAAACATGTTAGTCCTTCTTCAAAAAAAATAAAGAAAATACTTTTCTTAATTAGCTCTGCTTGACTCCTGAGAGGGTCTTTGTCATTAAACCATGACACTCTGGCCTCTGATCTTTTCTGTTTAGGAACTTTACGTGCGTTTGCATGTGATTTTCTGTATATGGCATGAATACTGACTGTCCAAACAATGGAGTTTGAAAGCACTCTGTTGGCTTAAAAAACCCCATGCTTCCAAAAGTTGTGCAATCAAGAGGATGTTTCTAGACCATCTTTATGTCACAGTCTAGATCCAGTCCAGCTTCTAAAGATACATAGGCAAAATTTCTAAGACACTAAAAATATAGTCTTATTGTAATTTTTAGCATCAGTTAGATTCAGAATAAATTTCTCTTACCTTAATGATTCAGATCTAGTTTCTTTGTGCATGAGACTCATATTGGCCAGTTCTGCAAGATTCTAAAAGGAAATTGAAATCATTAGTGCAAGGACACGGAACTCCACTCAATGATACATTCATGATGCTTGTGACTAGTGCTTTTCAAACATTCCCTGCAAAAAAAACCAATTACAGATACTGCAATTTTAAATGTTTTCTAACATCATGGGCCAAAAATTTCTAGAGTAACATTACATACTAATTTACATAAAATGAAAAAGAAAATGGCTGTTTTAAACCCAAACATTTAACAAATTAATTTTACATAAATGCAGCATGAAGTTATGTGAAACAATAGAGTAATGGTATAGAATAAAGTTTTCTAATGTTTTTTAATTCAGTGTCTTTACGGTGTTTTTTAATATATTGGAGCATGTCTTCAGAGAGCATAAGAATTTGAGTATAACCTTAGAAACACTTTTCTTTTCCATTTAACAACAAAGTGAAGTTTATATTTGCAATGGATGGAGACCATTTAGGTGAAATGCAAGTCTATATGAGAAGATTATTATAACATTTTGGAAAAATGAATTAATATACTTCATTTAGTTCCATCTAGACATTATTCCTTGAATAGAAAGGATCTTAAAGAAAATATATTTCACAAGAACAGTATCTGTCATCAGCAAATTTAATATCATTAAGATTCAAGAATAGTTTATTCTTGGGTGAAAATAACTGATTACACAGTTGTGCATTTATTGTAAGCAGATTAATCAAGCACGAAAGATAGAACTCCATTATTAGCACAAAATATAAAGATAACTGGTTGAGTTAGGAGAAATGGGCCACAGATGTTTTACATTCAGGTTCTAGTAGAAGTGGACCATTAGTATTACAGAGATCACACTTCTATATATGCTATATGAAAAATACATCAAGATCCATCAGAAATCCTGACAGCAACAGCCAACAGCAGTGTCAAGGATATGACATTACCATGGGAGTGGGATTAGTTTAGGTCAGGAAAACCAGCAAGCACTGTGGAGATATTCCCAAAAGTATCCTCTGCAATGAAGAAACATGTATTTTAGCAGGAGAAACTACAGTCAGGACACATCATACTGTGCCTAAAAGATATGGAAATACAGAAAAAGTTTCCAAGGAATTTTTCAGACCATTCTTGACTTAGATGATAGAAATTCATAATGTGATGTATCCCAGAATTATACTTATATGACTTTATGAATGTATACAGTGCAGTGTACATTTAATAGCTTACAGCTGGACATTCCATATCCCTCTGAGTAAGTTCACAAGGCTGGGATAAGAACAGGGTTAATAAATGCGTTGTTTTACCTTTCTCCCAACTGCAAATGAATGCAAGATCAATGGTTCCATTACTGGTCTTTTTTCTGCATCGAAGTATTTCTGACAATGTGCACAATGAGCGTAAGAGGATGATTTGACCTCTTTATTGTAGTGGGATGTGGCAATTAATTTTTTATTGAAATTTCAATTAGCTTTTCTCTTCCCATAATGTTTTACCTAAATCCTCTTTTTAAGTTCTTACTGAGGTTACCAGGAAAAGATCATCTAAGCATGACTGTGTTAAAAAGTAGAGGTAAAGAAAACAAATTATTTCTATTGTGTTCAAAATTGAGGTCACTTTAGGTTAACTGAATCAGATTCCTTGAAGAGATGAAGACTTTCCACATCATGAAGAATCATTCAGAGAATTCTAATTGAAAAAAGAAAGACACAAGCCTTTGATAAAAAGAATAAAATACCAAGATTAGTACAACGGAGCAAGAAAACCTGAAACAGATTTTACGGATTGTTGCCTTTATGACCCTTATAAAAGAAGAATTGCTAAATGAAAAACAATGGAGAAAACCTTGCAGATTACTTTACATTTAGCTGTCTGGCATCCTGGACCAGCCAAAGAACAAAGGAATTAGATCTTATGTTTAGAATCCTTTTGCATTGGAAATACTTCAATGCTAGCAGAAATGTTAAAGAAAAAACTACAGCAAAATAAAAAAATGTTTCTCACAGAGAAAATTTTGAATTTCATTTCTCAGTAACTACTGTCGCTAAGTTAAAGATTTTGTTTCCTTGAAAAATGGTTATTTTTGTTATGCATGTCTTCCTGGCAAACCTAGTAGTTAACTGAAATGTTATATTATTAATGAAAACTTAAAACACTCTTTTTCCAATCTTTAGCTGGCTTCAGGCAGAACTCACTTTGTAATGAGAGATTAAGCTAATTTGAGGAAATGTATGTATGTTTAATATAGGGAATCTGAATTTATTTGCCCTTGTATAAGTGGTAAACCAACACTCACATTTAAAATCAGCTTTGCTCAATACCAAAACTGTGTTCAAAAATATAACACTCTTGTGAAGTCCTCTGTCCTCTGCGAAAATTTATATAATTTCTGAAACTTCTTCTCTGGAATGTGATTGCATTTAAGAGGGAGAAGTTCACAAATTACATGGTAGTACCTTCCATAATAATGTAACTCATTCTTACTGTTCTGGCTAAGGCGCCAATAAATACATTTTCACAATGATAAAGCCAATATACCTCATAGGGCATTTAACTCTGTCCAAGAAATTAAGAATAGATAAATATGTGCCTTTGTTGCAGGAAAGTGTTTACCAACTATTTCAGTGGTATTGAGTTCCTCTCATGAAGTGCAGCGGAAAAAAGGGCATAAGAGATGATGGGTTGGCAACATTTTATATTAAAGACACTGTTGGTTGTTAAAGTCACTAAACTCCAAAAATGCTTATGGATTAGACTCAGAGAATAAATATGAGAAGGCTTCTGTTTACTGCCCACAATGCAAATAAAACTCAGGACTTTCATTGGTCATTCTATGGTTCTTGAGGTAGTTACCGTCAGAAGAGAAATCACCATCAGAGAATGTCAGCCTTCTTACATTATTAGATCCTTACAGAACTGACACTACCAAAGGTTAAAGTAAATATTACAGTAACATTATCTGATTCAAGTTTTTCTTTCCACAGTACAAGATTTTCCTTAATTATCAGCTGAATTTAAAACATTTCAAAGTGCCTTGTGCTTTTACTGCTGGAGAAACTGGTTTTGTATTAATCTCTGCTCCCCAAAGAAGTAGAAAACAGAGGAACAGGTCATTATCGTGTGCCGACATTTAAAGAGATGCATACTGGCATTTCTAATTATTGTAACTATATTAGGAAAATGGATATAAGATTTTAAAGCAATCAAAATATCTATATATCTCCAAAATTACGAAAAAAAACCCCCTCAGGTTGGCCATTTTTCCCCTTTATATCACACAGGGTGTTACAAAGATTTCAAATCCAACCATCTGTACAGCAGGCTGAAAAAAGATCAAATTTGTTTCAGTTTGCACTCCCTTTTCTCAAAATTAGAACATTATAGTTGTGTTCTTTTTCTACTGCTCCAGAAGCATGATTTTCTGTGTCTATATATTACTTTCTAAGTAGGCCAAAATAAGCCTTTTGTTCTTAAAATATCTTGGGACTTGGCTTGCTTAAAGAAGAGATGACACATAGTATTATCTGTTTAGTTCATTTTTATCAGTTGCCATAAGCTGTGTAGTTGATACATTTTCAACTATCACACAGGATTTACAGGTATTTGTACTCATGAGTAGGTCAGCTTGCACAAAATCTTGCCTGTCATCATGTACATGTTTTATTACTGTCAGGGTACGCTGATCTTTTTGTTTATCCATAGTACATTTTATTTTGCTGTGAAAATTGGTTTTGCACACAAAAGTGAGGACAACCTTTATTTAAATATGTACCAGTCTTAGTTGCATGCCTCTATTTTATTAAGACAAATGTTCTATTTACCGTAATAGATATATTATCTATTATATAGTGTGTTTCATGTCCTGGAGAGATGAAGTTTATTCTTT
Organism: Luscinia megarhynchos; assembly: GCA_034336665.1. NCBI lineage: Eukaryota > Metazoa > Chordata > Aves > Passeriformes > Muscicapidae > Luscinia > Luscinia megarhynchos. The sequence goes on along the minus strand of CM067566.1, from coordinate 36,555,592 downwards.
ATAAAGCTAACAGGCATAATTCTTCTATGTTTGCAGCCATATTGGAAAAGAGCAACTATTACTGTATCCCTCAATACTTGAATTCCCTTTGTCACACTTTTCAGTTTGTAGAAATTTATCCATTTCCTAGGAGGTGCTTTGAACCAAACTACTTCCCCAGGAAGTTCCATTTGAATTTGCTTTCTGCTTAACAATAAGTTCAGAAAAGTTTGGCTATCCAAAAGAATCACTATTCAGGGAATTCTTCTAGGTAAAAGGAGTATAATGCTTTTAATGGATCCTGCTTTTTCTACATGCAGCAGTGAATGGCACTATGACTGTCTGGTAAGCGTCTCTTTGGATATGCAGTTGGCATCAACCATGCTTTTTATCCCATTTAACTATCACATTTGATAATTTCCTATGTTATCATTTGTCATTTGTCCATGGCTAAAATCGTTGGCTGCTTTGCTGTCATACAGGAAAACCTTGACTACTTTTATGACCTGATTCTTTAACTAGTCAATAAGCTCTATTGGCTTGCTGAGCCTGCACAGGTGACTTGGTAAAAGTCACCAATCTTTGTTAGAATGAACCTGTAGATTAAAATTAATTAATACATTAAAAAAAAAATTTAAAAAATAAAATAAAAAATAAAAAATGTTGTTGCTCACTCTGCTTTTTAAAGCCTTATTTTTTTTCAGATGCTTGAAAATACTGATTTCTGTAGGATCAATGGGGCTTTTTAAATGAATATGTATATTCATTAATATCCTCATACATTTGTGTTCTGTTGTCCTCGTGGTTTGATGGCTATATACATATAGAAAAATATATGAATATCATACTTATACTACATAAAGTCCTTCCCATAATGGCGTTTTTAGCAACAGCCCATTGGTTACAGGGTGCACCTGTGACAATGACAGTAGAGAAAAAAGGCCACCCAGTGAGCTAAATGGGAAACTCAGAATACTGTTATTGAGGGCAATAATGATCAATGCTACTTTTAGTATTCTAGTTTTCAAATACCATTATGGAAGATGGATCTCAGAAACCCTAAATAGATAACACATCTGATTTCCTTGCTGTTAGTCTAAAACGCTTGGAGAGTACCACCTTGCAGCAATTTAGCAATCCATTTCATAATGATAGAGTACATACATTGCTGTCGTGGTTTGAAATAGTTTGGTTTTTAATTAAAGAGGAAAATCTATCAGTTATGGAAGTGATTCTCTGTGAGGAGCTTCTAGCAGCTTCCTCTGTGCCTGGCAAAACCAATAGATGGCTAGCTCTGAGAATTGGCACATTGTTTAACCATTAAGAAAGCTAGACACGCCTCGGTGAAGATGCAAGAAAACAAGCAAACCCCAGGAATCTCTTCCTTGTTTCCAGCCTTGAACAGGTGACGAGACGTGGGCTGGGCCAGGCCTTGCACTGCCATGGCCCGCACGGCCTGGTGGGGCTGGGCCCCGATGGCTGCCAGGGGGAGGGGAAGCCATCGGCTGCTGAGACCCTGGCCTCACCCCCCACCCCAGTGTGGCTGCCAAAGAATCCTCCACCGTAAGCAGCTCTGGCCATAAGCTACTGAGTCGTCTTGCTGAGGGACTGTCCCGGCTCCATGGGACATTATGCGGCTTAGAGCCGGGGTGGCCCTGCAGTGTGCAGGGAGTGGCCCCATGGCTGCGATTGAACGCAGTGGGGGCCAGAGACCAGCCGTGCGGCCAGAGCAGCTGCTGTCGTGCTGGCCCAGGCCCCTGAGGTCCTGGCACACCTTCCCACAGCCTGGCCTGGAATACTGCACTGCAACTGCTCCGGCTGCTGCCCTGGCACGGATCACATAACCATCCACAGGCCCAGGTGAGATATCAACTCTTAGTGCCTGCAAACATCAACCCTCTCTCCAGTGGGAAAAAAAGGAAAGGATGAAGACACATAGAGAGAGTGACATGAGACAAGAAGGTCAGTAAAGGAGTCAAGTCCCAGATGGGAAGAGAATGAAGAGATGCCTTTGTCTTGGGCTGAAATTCTTTTGTGAGGCCATGGTGATGGACTATGCTACACTGAAATATCCTTGCAATTCATGAAAAACCATGGGGGGATGGAGCATTCAAATTGTAGACATGAGCAAAAGCTCACCCATGCTGAAGCAAGCAAATGTTGACGTAGGTGTGATTCCATGAGAAATTTGAACAGAGAGAGACATGAGTGATGAAGGCCCTTTTCCCCCAGGGAAAAAGAAGAAGACCTCTGTTCCCAGAGATAAAGATGATCTCACAGATAGATGAAGAGATCCCTTGCTTCTGAACAGCTCACTTTAAAATTAGCCATTCATTAGCCAAAGATTAAGCCCTCGAAAACAGTTGTGGGGAAAGCTGTAAGTCAAGGGGAGGGACTTTCACAACAAACAGATTTTCCTCTTCCAGGTGGCTGATTTGCTGAGACATTGAGGCATTGACAAGAGAGTTGTTTCTTATGGAGAAGTCTCCATGGCTTGGCAAGACAGACTCCTCTCCCTAAGTGAACAAAAGAAAGACTATTTTAGAGGTAATAAACCGACTGAATGTCCCAGGTTCTGTCTCTTCATGTTGTTGGTGAGAAAGAGGGTGTGGGGGGGAGGAGAAATGTTCTGAATGTTTATTCTGATTTTCTTATTTTTCTTTTAATTCTGTTTAAAATAAAATTTTCTTTATACCTTCAAAGTTTGGGCCTGCTTTGCCTTCCTCCTAATCCTATCTCACAGCAGGAGATGAGTAAGTAATTCTAGTGGGTGCAGTGGCAATTTGGCCAGCACTAGATCCGCAATATTAATTGGTGCATTGGCTGGGAATCCTCAAATTTTTGTGAGCCAAAACTGCTACAATTGCCTACCCTGTTTTACTGTATTTCACTTTAAGATGTATTTCACTTTTGAGTCCCTTTGATATATTTACAAAAGAATAAAAGGGGATTGGTCTAACTATGAATAAATTCTACTTTTTCAGAAGTACCCTAAAATACTTAAGAAAAGTCAGTATATATCTCTTTCTGGATCCTTGTTAAAATTAAACAAATAAAGTTTTGGAACCTTTAATCTGCCAGATTTGTTGTGTTATGAACCAATTCCCTGCATTTTAAAAGAATGATCCATTGATCTCTGGATTGTTAGCACTAGCTGAGTATCCTCCCTGCTGACCAGCTGTCCTGATGACTTCTGATGACCTCAGATAACTTTCAGCTGTCAGGAGTCAGGTGATGCTTAGCACTGTTAGAGCAACCATAAAACATTTGAGAAGTTACAGAACATCTTTTCAGTTGCCTACTGCTCAAATTGTCTTTTTCTTACAGAAATTATTTTTTGTTTGAACTTAATTAGGTTCATGTGCCTATGTAAAGCATGATTTAAAAAGGGATACTTTATTTTAACCTTCTGCCTTTTTAGTAGGATAAGACCTAGGGATGTGGAAGGAGAGGGTTGTTTTTTTTTGGTGCATACTAGGATGTTATTATGCTTTTTTTGCTATTTCAAGGTCAGGCTTTTGAGGAACTAACTCATTAATAAATCTCTTAACAAAAAGGGGGCTTTTTTTGGTTTTTTTTTTGTTTTGTTTTGGGTTTGGTTTTTGTTTGTTTTTGTTTGTTTGTTTGTTTGGGGTTTTTTTAGTGTAAAGAAAATGGAAAAAAGATCAGAAACTAAAAAGTGTTCTACATCTGGCAGGAGTGGCTAGGAGTGCCTTTGTGGCTTGCAGGAGAAACCAGAGCAAAATGCTCATCAGAATTTGGACAGCACCTTCAAAATAAACAAGAATGGTAAGAAATAGAAGCAAGAGGGCTCTATTGCTTGTTTAATATATGTTTGTGTGCTAGTAGCGTTGTTGCTGTGGCATTTGTTTTTTCTTTGCTTTTGCCTCATCTTATGTTGATTTAGTGAGTTCTTATGTATTTTTTTAGAAGTTTCATTGCCTAAAAACTCATTGGAATGGGTTTTAGAATGCTTTCATGGCCTGCTAGCCACTGGACTTTGTTTTTATGGGCATCTGAAGAAGTCAAAAAAGTATTTACTTGATTAGCATTGGTTTTAGGGATTACTTTTCTAGTCTGCATTAAAATGAACACAAATTTTGAGTTTGTTTCTCTTCAAGGATGGGAACATATTACGGTGGGGAATCTTGTAGTGCAATTTGGTTTAGTGACTTAGGTTTGTAAGAGTGCTTCTGTTCACTATGGATTGCTACTTTGAATGTGTTCCTTTTTGCTGGCTGTAAGTTGTTCTTGAATCCAGATTCTGTTCCTACCCTCCATGTGTTCTGCCCTGATAATTGATCTTCCACTGTTGACTTTGGATCACTTCATTTTCTTGCTGGATGTGTAATGTTAGGTAATGTAGTTATGTTTTTGATTTTTTTTTTTCTAGTGACTGTGTTACCAGATTATTTTCTCATGACAAACAAAAGTGATTAATTTCAGATTGGGCATAGACATATTTGCTTTCAGATTTTTTGTGATGATTTTGGGTTTTAAAGTTGATTTTCAGTATGTTTTATGCATCTGAAACTGTGAGGAGAGGTAATATGCCATGATATAAAATAAGCCTGCTGTTGCAGTTAAAATGCTTTAAAAATCAGAAAATGTTGCTGTTTGCATTACTTTATGGTACAATTCATTGGTATTCTGGAGAAGTATAATCTCCAGATATATTAATTAGGAGAGGTTTTTTTTTTGAGTGGTATTACCTAGCAAAATGAACCCAGATCTGTTTGTGCTTTATTTGAAATACGGAAAAAACTTTTTTTACTTTTTTTCTGAACAATCAAAAAGTCAAATACCTATAACATCCAGAGTTGCTTTGAGCTATGCATATTTTAACTTGTTTCAAATAAGTATCAGTTTTGGTTTTTTGGATGATGTAAATATGATAGCAGATGTTGAGTAAACTTATTTGCACTGGAAGTTTTAAGAAACAATTTTTCTTGGACTATCAGTATTACCTATAGTAATAGCATAGGTATTATGCATTAAGGGTACAGAGGCTGTTTTGTTTGCTTGTTTTTGTTTTGCGCTAGCAAGTAGAGTGTTGTGGCTTTTTCTACAGATAAATAAAAATTTAAGATAGAAATAATTCAAAATATTTCATGTGCACTGATCAGTTCTGCTTTTATTTCTGTCATGTTTTTGTAAAGAAAAGTGCTTCAATACTGTGTTCATATGGATGAAAACTTAATGCAGTGTGCAGTGCAGGCAGAGGAATGCAAATGCAGAGTTTTGTATCAACTCCCTCTCTCATCTCTGACATTCTGTATTGCTCTTTTAGACTAATGTTGATGATTTTAAGGTGACCAGATCTGTGAAGAAGAAATGGTGGTGAAAATAAAAGAAAAACATTGAATCTTGTATTCAGAATATGAGAGAACTCTGAATGGCCAGGAATATGGGAATGCTAAGCAAGATACTTGTGTTATAGTATATAAGAGCTAAAACTTCCAAGAGGAAAGCAGTAATATTATTCCACAATTTACTTCTTTTAAATTATCCATAGCTTGAAATGAATGTTGGAAATTTTGTAGTGAAAAGCAGGAATGGAAATGAACTTTTTTTCTCCCCTCTTTCCTTTGTTCCTGGTTTTTAATTTATTTTTTTTTAATCTCTCTAAGCAAGAATAGGCTCAACGAACTACAAATGAAAAAATCTGCTAAAACTAACTTGTGTCTGTTTTGTAGAAGGGCTTTTAACACTGTCTTGGTATAAATTAAAGGCTGTTGAAGAAGTGCATGTCCTTTAAACATCTGAGAGGAATAGCATAGGAGAACATTTGAAACTGGTTTTCCCTTCTGTTATGACATTACACTAAAATCAGGAATTGTGCTGGAAATTACATGATTTAAAGTCCAAACTTCATTCTTCCACAGTTATTCTCCTAATAAAAAGTGTTCTTGTAGCAGTGATCTCTCTTTCAGTAATAGAAATCTGTTTCAATGAGTATGTGGCATCCAAACTGCAACATGAAATGAGGCTGCTTTTATGAAATGTAGAATTTAATTAATTAACTTGGACCCATGTCTGTATATGGCCAGTTAGTCTGCAAAGGCTCTTGGAACAGAGCATTATTAGGGATGTGGAAAGGGTAACAGATGTAGCTGGACATAAAGGTGCTGAGTGTATGAGGACTGTGAAAATATAACACCCATTAGCTTGAATCACTCACTAGGTTTGGGAGTCTGTGCTTGAAAATACAGACTGACTCATTGAGACACCTACCCTTCAGGAAATTGGATGAGTCAGAATATGGCTTTAATTCTCATGGCTGGGTTTCCTGGAATGCAGGAAAGATGGTGGGAATTTACATAGGAGCATGTGATACCTGGTTTAGTAAACAACCTACGGTTGCTTCTTGGTCAGAATCCAATTGAATGATTCTAAGTTTATTCAATTTATTTTCAGGAGACAGAGGATATAAAGCAAATGCATTTCTTCCAAGAGTGTGCCTTACACGGTATCATGCACCTCATCACTCCCAAATCAATATTGTCTGGTGTATCTCTAATAGTTGTATGGTAGAAATTGGAGAGGGGAGGCACACATGACACACACACCACACCACAAAACAACAAATGAAACAGAAAAACACAAAACACAACTTGCTAGTAGTAACTAGCTGAAAATTCTAGTATTAATAACCAGGGTGTTTAAAGAACAGTAGTAATTTTATTTATATCTGGTGATTAAAGTGGACTGCAAACTTCTGCTGAAGGCTATGAAGGAAAGAGATAGTGACTCTTGGCCGGGAGCCAGGGACCCTTTTGGATTGATTCTAACCACTGTTTGAGATGGTAGAGAGTGATAACATTTTGGCTACTTGTGATTTTGTAAAGCAATTTTTCAGTCTATGAAAGCAAAATTCTTATTTAGCCAACAAACTGTATGTATTACTTGCATACTGAATTCATTTTATTGGTATTTCTGTCAAGTGCAAGCCACTGTGCATGTTAATGTAATTTGTTTATAACATTCATGATTCACTCTGTGATCGTTCACAAGGAAAGTGCTCTATAAACATTAAAGATGACCTATGACTAGGGCAATTTATCTTTTGCTGCCTGCAAACTTCCCTGCAGTGTAGGAAATGGGATTGGATCCCATTTAGCCCTTGTTTATCTACTTCTCACAACTTGCAGTACAATAAGAAGTGTTATAAGGTGATGTTTTCACAACATTTTTATGTTACTGCTTACTATATTTCCCCCTTATATACAGACATAGCTGTCCATAAAGATAAGGTATTGTACTATATTCTGCATTCTTGTTAGAAAGAGGATGAAGACCACATCTAGGTGATGTAGAGTCTGTTACCATTCACATAAGAAGGCAGAATACGCCTTGGTGGTATTGGAGAAGAGGCTCAGAGGTACCTGATGCTTTAAATTTGTGATTTGATTGTTATTTTGCTTTTTAAGGCTGTCACTAGAAAGGTAAGTTGTTCTATTTAAAATATATTGGATTCAGGGGAAAGGAGAGATTCACTTCTGTGCTGGTTTTAACACCAGCCAGAAATTAAACTCCAAATAAGATCTCACAACTCTAGAGTGACAGCCAGCTTTTCCTCCTGAAACCATCCCTTCCTGATGATAAGGTGCATAGTGTAGAGCAACAGCTTGACCATGCCCACACAGTGCTCAGCTCCACACCTTCTCTCAACCAAGACAACTTTCAATTCTTGATTAATTCTGTTTTGTTGTTTTTTGTTTGTTTGGTTTATTTTTTGTTTTATTTCGTTGGGTTTTTTTGGTTCCTTGTTTGTTTGGTTTTTTTTTTGGGGGGGGGGGTGGTGGGGAGCAGGTTTGCCTAATGGCTTATTGTAAGAATGTGGAGAAGAAAAAGAGAAGGGGTGGAGCATGATCTTGAAATACTTTAAAAAGATTAAGGCTCTTTCAGAAGAGACAATGCAATTCTCTGTCAGATTTTCCTGCCAAGATTCTCTTTGCTCTGAATATTTCCAGATAGCCATAGGGATAGACTAATTTGAATATTCCAGCACCCTCTGGATATGATTTTTTCTGAGTTTATTACTATGCCAAGATACATCTTTGATTTAAACACGTGAACAGACTCTAAAATAAGCTTAATTTTGAATTTTTGCCATACCTGCCAAATTGTTTTGTTTTGTATATTCAAGGTGCCTTTATTAGCCTGATGTTGTGGTGGATGTTATGATGTACTAAGATTAAAAACATGACTTGATCTCCAGGTTTGGTTCATAAAAGGAATTCTTTAGAGCCTCACAATGCAACTTCTGTGGAACAAAGTACAGATTATAATTTGAACCTCAGTGATTCTAAGGTATCTACTTATATCTCAAAGTTTACTTTCTTCTTCTGACCTAGATGAAATCATTTGTGCTCTAGAAGTCATATGCATGTTTTTTTCAGTCTTTTTGTCCTAGAAACCTGTCATTACAATTTTACTGATGTAGCAGTTTTCAGTAGTTTTCCTTTCTTTTATTCACCAGCTCGTCTTAGGCCTCTTAAAAATGGCAATTGCAACTGTTCTGTCTTGTTTTGGAGAGGCTAAAAAAAGTAATTGTGCAAACAGTCTGGCTTCAAACATAATTTCTCCCTATTCTAATACTTATTTAATGAACACTGGCTTATGAAACAAAATAGTTCTAAACCAATGGAATTTCAAAAGTCCAGCAATATTTTTTTCTTTGTCTCTGTGATTTCCTTTGTTATTTGTCATGATTACAGTTTAGTCTCAGTATTTGGTCTAATTTATGTGGCAGTGATACTTACATTGCTCTTTACTCACCACTCAGTTGCTGTTTGTCCTGACTAACCTCGAAGAAATGGTCAAGAGCTGTTCAGTCTGTGCTCCTGTTACAGGAAGGTGTTGAAATTGTATTCAGAAGGGGTTATTTTCAATAACATGGATGAAAGGGAGTTGGAGGGCTTCCCTGCCTCATAAATCTGTAGCCATTACAGAGGTTATGAAGTACACTATAGATAAGGTGTGTATACAGAGCAAAGGAAAGAATTCTAACATTCCAATCTGACTTTTATTTTAAAGAAAATTAGGATATGGGAATCTGTACTCCAAAGTATTAATTGAGATACCTCCCATTTCTCACTTTTAGGACAACCCTGTAATCACCAGATTTTAAACAGAATAACCTCTTTTGATTTACCTCTGTGACATCATTGTCATTTTTCAGTGGAAATGTTATGGCTCCAGGTAAAGAATAAGCTTCTAATGAAGAGGACTGGTTTCCATGCTAATATCCAACAGAACAAAAGTAAGAACTACAAAAATAAGAAATACAGAAATGCTTCTCATAGCAAATTTTGTTGAAAAATAAATAACTGCCTAGATAGCCTCAAAAAGGCTTTTGACAAAAGGATTAATATTCTTGATCAACAAATAGGAATGTACTTACAGTGAGTGCTGCAGAAATGCTTATGTTTGCACTTGTAACAATAGGATTTTTACTGTACATTTCAATATTTTGAAGTACCCTTCAAACCCAACCTCTCAGCCTTGGTCTTTGTTGTTTCCTTCTATTACATTGTTTTGTCTTTCCCGCACTTCCTTCCTACTCTCATTCTTTAGGGGAAATGAAAATGGATGAAATTGAGCCCATCTTTTAATAAAATTGAACCTGAAAGTAATTGCATTAATTTTTTACAAAGGAGAGAAAGCGTTTCTAATGCTGAAATAAATGTACTTTTGGAAGTCTTTTACCCACTTAAGTTATCCTAGTTATTTTTGGGGTGATCATGGCTCTGTCCTTTCTGTAAACATCTTAGGCACATGGAAATAATGAAAGGAATCATAAGTGAATTGTACACCAACAGTTTTTTAAGAAACACAGGCGTCAAACATCAAATGCTTTGTCTTCAAAGTTTATATTTGCAGAGGTTTGCCCACTTCAGTAAAAAAATCAGGTAACTTTTGAGTCTCATTGTTTGTTTTTTTGTTTTTTTTCTAAATCTGTTTCCTTGAGGAAAAATTAAAACAGTAAAATCTAAGATTTTGGCAAAAAAATAGAATTATTTAGGTTAGAAAAATATCTTTAGGATCATAGTCCAACATAAAAGCAGAAAGAACCTGAAATTTGGGTCAGCCAGAGGAAGTGATGAGGTTTAAAAATATTAGACTTTGCAAAAATGAGAATTGAAGGTTGTCTTTGTGGTACATTCTTGTAGGCCTCATATTTTAAGCAAAATCCTGATGGTTTTCTGATGGAGGGAGATTCATTTAAGTACCTGGCCCCACTGAAATGTATACCTTTAGAGCTGTGGTGTATATCAACATGTGAGCAAACAGGAAGAGGAGCACTGCACGTTGCTCAGATTGCATTACTTTTCTCAAGAAAGTTTTGGTATTGAAAGAAACTGCTGTCTCTGACAAAACTCCATGTGTCCCTTTTACCTCTGTGTTGGAGTAGTTGTGTGTTCCCTTGCTCTAATTTCTCTTTTGCTCCTGACTCTTTTTGCTCCAAATTTTTCCTGAAGAAAAACAGAAGTGTTTCTCTGTAATTTCTGTATTGAGGCATAGTCTCCTGATAACTGCATCTGTTGATGAAATCTGCCCTGTACCAGCAGGAGGTTACAAGGACCTTGGGATTTATTAGCATGTATCTTTCCACTACTGTGCTCCAGAAACTGTTGTGACATCATGTAATGAATATTTTTTCAAGCTGTCAGTATTCAGTTAATTTTCCCATTTAGCACTCCCTATACCTGAGGACTGTGTGATAATTTATTTTAACATATTTCAATTTACGTTTACTCAGTTAAGGAAAAAACAGCAACTGTTGGGTTGAAATTGATACATGGTTTGTAGAGTTGCTCTTATTACAGTTGTTACATCAGTGGTAACCAGTTTATTTTTGGAGGAAAAAATAGATTTTGGGGGGAAAAAAACAAACACATGAAACTCAAAGGACCTTGGTGTGCAAGGACAGACAGATTAGCCAAAGCAAACACATCTGACACTGGTGGTGCCTGCTTTCCAGTGCAACAGTTTAGCTCCCTTCCCTGTACAGTCAGCTCTGTGTTGCACTGAGTCCTTTGGCTCAGGACTTACTTTAGTAATATGCTTTAGCATATTCTCAGATGAGGTAAAAATGGACATGACTAACAGTTTAGGTGAGGAATGGACTGTGTTTTCTAGCCTTCATTTGTAAAAACGTGTGTGTGTTTGTGTGTGTAACTAATTCATTGCTTGGAGGCATTTCTAGCAGTTCTGTTGGCAGGCTAGTTTTGAATCAGATTCTCCTCCAACCTCTTACCAGTATAGCAGAACAGAAATCAAGGGTCTCTGATGAGATAAAACACTCTGCTGTGACTGGTGCTGTCAGCTGAATCTCTCTAAGAACCTTTTAGACATCCTGTAGTCTTGTGAGAGACAGGGGCTTATAAAAGTTACTATTTTTGGAACCAGCAGATGTTCATTCCTGTTAATGATGCCTGAGGCAGAGGTGAAAACAACCACTGTAATGTGCCCACTCTGTGTCTGTCACTGTGTTACCACTGAGACTGAAAATTTTTTACGTCATCAGCCACCTAAATGAAGTACAAGAGTGAAGGAAACAAGGATATATTTTAAGTATAAATGGACCAAATATAAAAAGACAAAATTCCCTGTTCTGTTCTGTGAGTATAAAATACGATCTTAACCATCATTTCAGCAGTGATCTATCCTGGATCCATCACAAAGACCCCAATCCTGCTAACTGGAAGGGAGGATGGAGAATGCCTTGTTGGATTATTTGTCTTTCTGTGGAACAGTGCAATTTGGTTCTTTCCAAAGTTCCTATTGCTATATATATATATGCTACAGAAATATATAAAGGTCAATTGTCATTAAATGTGATTATAAAAGTTCATGTGTAGCAAATGGATGACTTGTTCAATGGGCTACTGCATGGATTTTTGTTGCTATTTTTGAAAAATAGTAACTGTACCTTTGGAATGAATGAGGCTTTTGCTTTTCTCCTACTTTGACTGTGGAAAGAGCCTCCTCTAGAAAGAGGCTCTTTGCTGTCAGTACTGATTGGGAAATTCCCAAAGTGTGGATTTGAGCATGCATAGGAGGATAGAGCAAGCAGGCAACCACAGGAGCAGTGCAGACAAAGAAACAGGCTTCTGGGCAGACCAAGAGCTAAGCTGCTAGAGGGCAGAAGAAATGAAACTTTTATAAGGGTTCAAGAGGACTCAGAATTCAACCATGAGAGCCACTGAAAATACCAGCACTAGAAAACAGAACTGGAAGAAGGGGCCCTAGGCAATACGGACAGAGGGCATTTTTATATGCTTCATCAATGAGTTGTCATCTTCTCTGTTTAGAGGGCTCTTGTTTTACTTTCCCTAAGACATGAGTCATCTTTAGACAGTAAGAACACCTAAGGTAGTGTCAACTCCTATTAAGGAAAATATGGTACAGTTCTACCTCAAAGTCATACTTGTTGAGGGAAGATTGGGAATTACTGGAAACAGGAAAGTATGATCAAGAAGTACCACGTGAGCGGAAAAAAAATTTCTATTTACTGAATAAAATCAGGAAATAATTTAATGTACAGATTTTACAATAACTGTTTAATAGTTAACCTTTCTGAGCTTTGAAAAACAGCATCTAACTTCAAGAAAAGTCTCTTGAACTGGTTAAAATTGAAATTAAAAAGGTGGTGTGCACAAATTTAGTGGTGTTAGTTTGTTTTACTCTTTCAGTATTAACATTTGCATTCAGGACATCTGTATCTGACACTTATAAATTCTGTGAGCTCATCGTACTCCTCCACAGGACAACATCATTTTAAAATCCCTTATTTTATCTCATAGTCGACCTAATAATATAAACAATTTAATTCAAATGCCAACTAAACAATAACTTTATTTTGTCCTTGCATTGTATATTTTCAACACTTCAAACTTATTTACTGTGATGCTTCCAAACATGACTTCTTATTCTTTTCTGATGACATTTGAATTATTGAAAGATTGCATCTTGACTACAAAACTCACAGAATGTCTGAAAGAATCTAAATCTATTCCAGGCAGTATAAATAATTCATACTCAATTCTCCTCTCAGCTGTGGGAATGCTGCTGCTTATTTACAGCACACTTCAAGGGGAAAAAATATCCATCCTGTTTTATTAAGACCTCTCTGCTATTTGATAAAGCTGGTCATATGTTCCTATAGAAGCTACTTAAATATATTTACTATGATTAGATGCAAATAATCTTTAATTTTCTATGATAGTTACTTAGTTCTTAATTTATGAACTCAAATGAACAACTTTGGACATTTTTCTTTTTTAAACATGAATTACATGATATAGTAAATCAGTGTTTTCCTGGGATCCTCCCATTCCCCTTTCAGAACCAGAGATAGAGAAGGATGTGGGAGGCAAGAGTTCAAGCTCCCCTAGGCTTTGACTTCTGTCTGCCTGCCTAAGGACAGTGCCGTTACTATTCTTTCCACCATAGGATGAAAACAATGGTTTTGAATGTTTCTGTGAATCAAAATTGCCAAACACTTTTCAGCTGAGTCTCAGATTTAATTTATTTTTTTTCCTTTGCATGACTCCCTTCTGCAGAAAGGACCAGAAATTCTAGCCCATCCTGCCAGAGCCCTGCAATAAGTTGCTGCTTGATTACCCTCCACAAAGTGTTTTGATATTGCAGCTAAGAAACGTAGCTTGCTGGATTCCCTTTGGTGAAATGTGTTTGGATAGGCTCTGACTGTTGTGTCTGATGCCATCTGAAGAAATAAAGGGGAAACTAAAAAAGAAATGTTTAATATACACTTACCCATGCTTCATTTTCTATATTATTGATTTAGGAATTCTTGAGGGAAATGCTGTGTGTAAGCTTCTAACTTTAGGTCTTTGCTTTGTACTTCAGATGGGGCATCTCTAAGTGCAAATGTAAATGTAAATATTAACTGTTAAAGCTAACAAAGTCCTCACAGATGTTATTTTGCACTAATGTATGATATATTTGTAGGATAATTTAGAGGACTGATACTGGAAGAAAAGGTGCAGCTGCTGCCATTATGTTAGATTGGCACTTATAATCCTTTTCAGTTACATAAATTGATAAATCCATAGTTATAGTTCTGTTCTCTGCACCAGACAAGCTATTTCCCTCTTGTAGCTGTAAATCCAGATGAATCCTATCAATTAGGGGAATAAGCCACAATGAGTGTAGGAATATCCTACTTTGCTTAGAATAGGAGTAGTAGCTGTTTCAGAGAATTATTTCATTTGATACTGGAAATTACATAACTATCTTTTCAAGGATATAACATTTCCTTTCAAGGAGCTTCCTCTAATGACTCATATATATATCTTAACTCACTTCTATAGATGTTTTTGTTATACATAAAATCTCTAACTCTTTTTTGAGTATTATTGCTTTTTGGAACTTCTCCCAGGATGTGTCCCAAAACGGTGTCTTACAGAGGTCTCTTAACTGAGGTCTGTGGGGAAGTTCCTTGAGCATTCTGAATCTGCTTTTCAATGGCACTGAGTGGGTGCACTAGTTGTGTCAGAATCACTCACATTTCTGTTCTCTCTATTTCCAGATTACTTAAGTTAAATAAAAAACATTCTAATAAAATGAATCCTTTCTTTTAACCTCTGATTTACACCTAGAGAACCTTATAGATATTTTTCCTACTGACAAACAGGATTATTTTTCTGACTAGTGAAGATGAATGCAACAAATAAACTTCTAAATTAATTGATTTAATAATTAAGTTACAAGGGAGGCATTAGATGTCACTCTTTCAAAATCCCTCGAGTGAAAACAAAGTTGTATTGAGTTTTTCAAAGGACTTCTCCTCACATAATGCTTTAGGATATGTTTCTCTGGGCATAAATTACATTCACAGAATGTTCCATACTTTCCCTCTGGTCTCTGGGGCCTGGGATTCCTGAAAGATGATTTTACTAGCAGAGACAGGCTGATGAGACTTTGAGTATCTCAGTCTTTTCCATGGCCTTCCTTTGGCTGCTTATGTATTTCTAGAATCCTTTTTTATTGCCCTTTGCATTTCTTGCCAGTATTGACTCTAGATCAGACTGGGATTGCCTAACCCTATCTGTGATCCATCAGAATAATTCTTTACATCTCCCAGACTATAATTACATTTTATTAAAGTACACATAAAAGATAAGAAAATCGTGTGAGGAATTTAAAAAGGCATATTTAAGAATAAATCTTGAAAATAGATATTTATATTTTGCTTATGTTTGCCAGCAGAAGATATTATTTGCCATCTTGTGAAAAAATACAAACACGAACTAAATATTTTTGGTGAAAATCTACTGTTAGCTGTATGAATTCACAGTCACCATGTGCTTTTTAGTGGGGTGCTCGATTGATCATGGTATAACAGCAGACAGTGTATATCTTATTACTTATCTGTTAGAAAATAAATGTTAGAATATTGTGATGGAGGTTTTTCCCTAACCCTGGTTGTTACTACTCATATTACTCTTCAAAAAGCTTTCAGATTCATAGAACAGCTTGGATTAGAAAAAACCTTTAAGATCATCTAGTTTCAACCCCTAGCCATGGCAGGGACACTTCCCACTAGACCAGGTTGCTCAAAGACCCTGGCCCCGATGCAACCTCTGACTATTTAGTGATTACCCATCTCTTCACAATGATGGAAAGAGCATAGGACATAAAACAATGCCAGTGTCTTGGAAGCATTAAAGGCTGTTTCACATTAATAGCAGTGAAAAACAGCTGTGGGGTTTTTAAGGTACTTTGGAAGAAAAATTGCATGTTCAGATAAATGTAGTTACTATTTTTACATTTAGTGTTAGATGCAAAACCTAAGTGCTTAAAAAGTGAGTTCAGTGTTTGATTTCAAAAGCTGTTTTCAAGCAGAATCTTCAAACTTCTCAAGGTAACCATTAACCACTTCTCTCGTTTGTGGGCACTGGTGATGCAGGCAGGAGTATTCTGAGGAGCAGCAAGGTTAGAGAGCCCTAGGAGTGGTGATAAGGGACTCTGCTTCCAGTGGAGCCTGGTGTGCATGGTATGAGCAGTGCTGGGGAACATGCCACCAGCATGATCTGCCACTTCTGTAGTATCCCCACAGGGATCTTTGCTACTGCTTAGGGTCTCAGTAGCAACCTAGTACTTTTCACCCTCTCTCTTGTGTTCAGCATCCTAAGCACCATCATTGTAATCTCCTAAACTTACAGTTATTAACTGCTGATAACCAAGCTTGCTGTCATCTTCTCTGCTGACAGCTGCCTGAAATCTTTCAGCACATGTGCTTCCCACATGACCATGATCAGCCTGTTCTTCAGGACTATTGTCTTTATTTATGTGCATCCTAGATCCCATTTCTCAGTGGATGAAAACAAAGTGGGCACTGTGATCTATATCCTGATGATCCTCATGCTGAACACTCTGTTCCACAGCCTCAGAAACAAGAGGTGAAGTCTGCACTGAGGAGGATGACACAGAGTAATAACATCAGGATAGAGACAGACCTTGACACAAGACAGAGCCTGACTGAAGGCCAGCTCCTCACAGCTATATGAGCTGTTGTTTCATTCTGCCTTTATGTTTTGCTTGCACCAAAATTAACATTGTCTTTCACTTAAAGTAGTTTTCCATGCTCTGTAATGGAGCAGCAAAGCATTGCCTGCATTCTGTCTCCTTGGATGTGAGCCCATGACTCTGGATTTGATAGCCCAGATGAGGATCAGCTTACACCACATGTCCATTCCTTAACTAGTACACTTTAGGATGAGTGACTTTTGAGGTAATTTTAGATATCAACAGGCAGATGAGACAAAATCTTCTTGTTTGGCTCAAAAGCAGAGTTTCTCCATTTGCATTACAGCTGCATCATTTTTTCCTCAGTAGTTGAATTGCTTAATTTGAGTAATTTTATATAATAGTACATTTGGATGTAATTAACTTTCCTCTGGAGAAAAATAAGAAGAAAAAACCTAAGAAAAAAAATAGCAGAGTAGTTGTTATGCTTCTTCAGGGCATGGGATATCTCCAGAGACATGAAATACAGGGGACAGAATCTGTGTTCACCCAACATTCACATCCATACACCCAGCATAATGTGGCCCCTGCAGTCTTTTTCCACAACAGGTTCATATCAACTGCCCAAGCCCTCATGTAGCCAATGCCTCAACTCACCACATCACACATTCATAATATGAATTGTTCTACCTGGGCCCTTTTCTAATACTCATTTTTCTGCTTCTTGTCCTGCTTCCTGGCCAGATTGGCTTGAGGTTGGATAGAGTGAATAGTAAATTACCATGAGTCCTTTCTCAAACAACAAAGTCTACCCTGAAGAAAAAGAAAACAGGAGAGAGCAGTTGATATTGACGTGTCATTCTGGACTAGGATGTCTCCTGGTATAAATATTTCTTGACTAGTAAGAGCAGTAGCTAAAATGGTATCTGTACCTCACAACTCTGCCTAGAGTCACACTGCAGCCTACAGTGTGCTCACTCGTGTTCCAGTTTGAGTTTTATGTATCAGCAAGTAAGCTCCCGCTGAATTTACTGATGTGGAAATAGGTCTGTAGTCCTTTAGGGACTGGAGGAGCAAACACTGTCTAACCAATGCCATTTCAAAGGCTGACATGGGCTCCCACTCAGTTGTGCTAGTTGAAGCTGTGTGTGAGAAGCTGCACAGTTTCTTTTGTACTGTTGCATAGTAACAGTTTCTGTGAATTGCAAAACTACATTGATTTCTTTTGATCGCCTTCTCAAAAAGTGCTGTGGAAGAAATAAATGCCCATATGCCTGTGTGTATATTTTATGTATATGGTATTTTTAAAACCATGAACTTTTATTTTAATGCTTACCAAAAAAGTAGGCCTTTGTTGTTGTTGTTTTTGGGGGGGCTGTTTTTTGTTTGCCTGTTTGTTGTTTTTTTTGTTGTTGTTGTTGTTTTGTTTTTGTTTGGGTTTTGGGGTTGTTTTTTGGTTTTATTTTCTTTTCTTTGGGTGGTTTTGGTGTTTTGGGTTTTTTTTGTTTGGGTATTTTGTTTATGTTTGGGTTTTTTGGGGGAGTGTTTCCTTTTGGTTGGTTTGTTTGTTTGGGTTGTTTTTGTTGTAGGAAAATCTAGTGTTTAGTAAAGAACACAGACTTACTGAAGGAGAACCAGGAGATCCTGCTTCTCACTTCACAGCTGAGAGTGCAAAATTGTCTCTTGGGGATAGAGGGGAGCTTTTATTTTGTGCAGAGAGGATATAGCAAAATTATGCTTTTTGATAGTCCTTTGGAAACCTAGCACTAATAACTCACTTTCTCTGTGTCCTCCACAATTCTTGTCTTTTCCTCTCTATATAAATCTGGAAATGGATAGGAGTTATCAGAGTGAAGAATATTTTAATTTAGTATTATATTGCCAATCCTAAATACCATTGAAGTTTGAGGTAGAAGTGATTGCCTGTATGAATTTCTCTTTAGTAGCATAGCTTGCAATAATTTGACTTTATTGGAATTAAACTTTCTTTTCTGTTCCGAGAATTGAAAATCTCTGAAAATATTTAACCTTAATTTAATGTTGGTAGAGTGAATCTGATCTTATGTAATTTCTGGTAACATTCAGCTTTGTATTAAGTGTGGTATGAATTTATACAGATTTTCAGTATAAAGAATACCGGTTCTTATGGGGTGTTAGCTGTTTTCATTTCAAGGTCTTATATGAAATGTGTGTAGGAGTACAGATCTTTTTGTTTATACTGTTATTTGCTCCTAAGCTATCCTTAAAAGGCTCAACTGATGTGTATTCTGTCTTGCTGTAGTATGGGATTTACTTGTTTAATAATCAAAATTATTCTAAAATCCTGCCTAATAATAAAATTATCAATGAAGCATGGTCTGTTATGCCTTAGTAGCTTCTGTTCCCCTTCAGTAGCTAGCTTTTCAGGGTAAGCTCTCTGATACTACCAAGATCTCAGTATGGAAAGAACATTCTGTTCTACAAACAGATTCCTGATTATTTCCCCACTCAGATATTCTAGTGCCTATTAAATACAGTCATCTCTCTTTTGATTTCTGTGAGCTCACTTTTCCCAAAAGTTAAGAGCATTTCCAGTTTTTTTTTAAAAAAGTAGATTCTAGAAATATTTGTTCCAGTAGAGATGGGTTCTTTCCTAGTTAAGTCTTTTCTGCCATGGATTTCTTTTGATATGCTAGGTAAATCCCTTAAATCAATGCCCAAGGAAAAAAAAATAAATTCTGCATTCCTTTCCTCCTCGTGTTGGGCCAATGATGGGAATATTGGAAAGCTTTTGTTCACAAAGGAAAAGCCTGCCTTTCTGCCAGGTGTTCTAACCCCAAATCTTGCTGGGGTCCTAAATAGAAAATACAGGTAATACAGCCTCTCCTAAATATTATCATTCTGATTGTGATAAGTGCAAAACACTGCACATTTGATAAGAAAACAGGTAATTCTGGGTTCCTATGAGGCCTTTATAATGTTCTGAAATTGAAGCTGTAAGATGTGTATCAGATATACTTTTTTAAAAATAAGCGGAAGAAATACTTGCCAAAGTATATTTCCTTCTTGAAAAAGCAACTGATGCTCACACAGGAACTACACAGAAACATGTCAAGGGCATATTTTGAAATGTCAGTATGTCTTGATGTCCAAGAACTTCACTTTTTTAAAGTATTTATTTTCACATCTGTAATTTATGCTTCATGATACATTATTTTGACTTTGCTTTCCACTTTTTTTGCAATGATAAGAAAAGAGCTTTATAATATAAATCAATATCTTGTTGCTCTTGTCACAAATGTTGTATACAAAATATTTCAGGGAAGGGCAGAAATGCATCTTATTCATACCAATTTTGAGGGTCAGTGCAGTGAAAATGCATGTGGGGAAGTAGAAATCCTTTTAGTCTTAGAGAGCTCACATAGTCCTGCCTCAAACAGTTTCCAGTCAATTCCTTCACAAAGTTGAATTTGTTTGATTCTGCTAAAAGTCACAGGAACACAGGAGATATTGGACCTAATCAGTATTCAGGAGAGTGAAATGGACTCTGAAAAGGAGAAAGAAAATCTACCTGGAGCCGTATTGCTGATGGGAGGCCACCTTGACTCTCTGACAAGTACAAAGGAATCTTCATGTCATGTGAAATCTCTTCTGAGTAATTCTTCTGAAGTAGTGAGTTTGAGAAGAACCAGGGGACACCAGTCCAAAGACCACATGGAAAGTGAATTATTCATTTCCTTACTCGTTAAATCTTATTTTCAATCACAGGTACATGATCTTCAGTTCTTGATTGGTTTGATGAATTGGTTTGTGAAAGAGCAAACACTCTAAGTCCTTTTTTGAAGTGTTTTGGGGGTTTTTTGACTGTACTTGATCCTTGAGAGGAAGAGATGAGAAGGAAAGAAAAAGATATTACAGGATTATTAAATTTGTTTGAAGTATGAAATCAGCCAATTCCTTTCTTTCTTGGGGGGTGGGATATGCCTTTCTCTTTTGGGGGGAAGAAGAAGGACAGAAGGATTTGAACAATACTCTTGGGCACATGTTGTAACTCTTGGGGACGGTGCTGTCCAGGGCAGGGAGCTGGACTTGGTATCTGTGGGTCCCTCCTAACTTTAGCTTATTGTGGAACATAAAAATATACAAAGTCATACCATCCTAGGTTGTGTTATGTTACGTTATAAAAGATAGCTAGGATCAAGTTTAGACTTTGTTAGATTTGAAATTGATCTCAGCATCCTAAATTTCTCATTCCCCTGACATTACGGATACCAGTTTTGGAACTAGCAACACTGACAGAATGGACCAGGAGATGTGCTCTCTCAAGTTAGAAAATTAAATTTGTAAAACAAACTAAATGCACACAGCAGTGAATTAAGAACCCACCAATGTTTTTTTCTCACTATTCTTTGATAGCCAACCTTAGTTGCCTTCAGGTCCTCTGAGAGAATGTGCTAGTTATCTGTATAGATAGACCATATAGAGATAGGTAATATAAATAGATAGAGATGTGTATTTTAAGTTAAGAAGTACAGATAGTTTTGAAAGTACACATCAGTACTTCAGACTACTGTTGAATAAAAGTCAAGTCCTCCTCAATCTGGTAGTAGTTTGGAGAATTCCTAAATTTTACTTCATTTTTGCATTCAGTGATAACGTGGAGTAGTGCTGCTGTGAATTGTGATTGTACAGGCATGCATATATCTTGTGAGCACATTTTACAAATCATTTTGATGTATCAGTTCTGTAGAAATTTGAACTCTGGTAATAAAAATGTAATTTCTTTAAATGCAATATTTATTGACTCTTTCTGGGGCTCCTTCATGTATCCATTTTTAGCTGAGTACTTCTTAATTAAAGACCAGATTAGTACTTCATACTACTAAAGGAAAATTAATAGGATATAAGGGTGATATCTCAAAAAAGCTGTGTACCATGTTTGAAAAATCCTTTTCCATTAGATGAGTGATGCAGAGCTTAGCACTTGTAGACCACCATCACTGACCGAAAAAAGAAAAAAGCAACAGATCTTGAACTATTTCTGGGTTGCAACTGGGATGTGATAATTTTCAGGTTTCTTATGCCTCCTGTAAAGCAATATTGATTTTACTGAACCATCTTTTCAAGTGTTTGTCTAAGAACCAACAGGTTGTTTTTTTTGTACCCATCAAGTAGTTTTAAATATTTGGGTCTGAGCATGTCTGTTATTACAAAATCACTCATGGAATGTAACCAGAGAAGGAAAAGAATGGGTGGCAATGTCTTGTGGTTACTAAGGAATTGGGGAGTTCTTCAGGTAGTGGTATGTGAGGCAAGGCAAAGAAAAGTGCAAGGTACAATGTAGAACATATTTGCACCTCCTCAGTACAAGAAAGGCTTGCTAGACTGGATCAGCAAAAGAAATACAAGCTCCTAATAGAGCATGTATTTGGCTTTATGGCCAGTATGATTATTAGTTGAGAGGATTAACTTCATACAGGATTTTGTAAGCTTAACTGGAAATAAGGAGTTCACTCCTGTATGCTGGTATATTTACTGACTTCAGTGAGGACAGCTGTTCTATCAGGATACATAATTCTGGCTTTTTCAGGATGTTGCTGGGAATGGTACATTATTTTCACAAAATGGACAGATAAATTTCCTTAATTTTATTTTCTTAGGGAATACATCAATTCCTGTTTTAGATTCTAATGTTTACATTAGAACTTGCCAAATAATTAACATTTGAATGTATTTTTTAAGCAAAAGAAAAAAACTCCAGTCATTAGTACTATAGGGGGCAATTAACCAAGACTTATGTTGTACTGATAAATCAATTAAAATAACTGCAGTTTCTTCCTCTGACTAAAGATTTTCCTTTATCTTGTCCTGATCTAAAGTTGGTGGAAGCCAAAGGAAACAGTTTCTTCAAATTCAGTATTTATTTTTCCATTCAAGATTGGTCATCCCTGTCTCTACAGGAAAGGGAAGTCTTATGCTCATTTCATTGACTGCTGTCCCTGGCCATGTATGCTGTGACTTATACTGTCAGTGTAAACCTTACCGTTTAAGTATCTTGGCTTTCCCATTATATGATCACATCTTTGCTTGCTGGTGGAATTTCCTGTTCCATTTTGGGGGCATTTTGCTTTGATTGCCTAGCATATATTGGCATACAAGTTACCCTTCTTTAGACCTAACCAGCAAATTGTAGATTGTTGTCACTTTCATGTTGCTTTGGCCTTTTCTGGAGGCAAGGACAGAGAGATCATATTAACAGTTTGGATTATCTATGCCTAAACTGTAGGTATCTGCCAGAAAACAGTGTCCTTTCTTACTCATTTCCGAATGATTTCCACAGCATGTGAGTAGAAGAGTTGTTTGCTTGGCAAAGAATATTTAATTCATCTGACTTAGAACTAGAATTTATAATAGGTCTCACAACCTTTTACACGAGAAAGTAAATTTACTAGAAAATGCTTCTGTATTAGGATCATGATGTTGCAGTAAACTTTATTAGTTTAAAATAGCACAATCTTTCTTTCCATGTAATGATTTCATCCCAATATTTTCAATGTATTCATGAAATTCTATACTTGCACTGTGCCTACCAAAGTTAGATGTTAGAGTTGATCTACACCAATGTTTCCATAAAATACTAGAAGTTTTTGCAGAGCCTGCCAGTCTCATTTGAAAAAGGGTTAAGAACTGACCAATACATTCACCTTCTCCACTTGCAATCTGCCTCTGAGCTCTTTTATTTAATCCAGAGACTTGACCACAAGAGACCAGAAACCTTTGCATATAATCAGTTTTGTTTGTTCATTTCTGTATGGCTACCACATGTTTGTGTTACAAATTAATAGGTGACTCTTCCCTCATAAGTTATTAGTTGGTACTTGAAAATATTGATTTGTTTCATGTTATTTCTGTTTAGGTTTTTAGATCTTACATAGGCCTTCAGAAAAAAGTTGTTTATAAATATCAAGATTCTAAGATTAAATTAAAAAAAAATCATGCAAACTCCACAACTTCATGTAGCAATAAAATTGAGTGGTTGCTTAATCAATTGTAGCTCTTAATCAATAGAAGAGAAATAGGTAACCTTGATAATCATTGTCAACTCAACTGAAATACAAACAGAAAAAAAAATATAATTTTTTTATCAAGTCAAGTAAAGAAGAAGAAGGAAACATTTTAGAGCATGAAATATATATTAAAGAATTCTAAGAATTAATTGATACTACCATCTTTTTTTCCAGTTGATATCCAAAATCAGGCCACCTAACTAGGATGATATTTATCCTTGTTGCTTGTGTATCTCACTTGTGAAATAACAAAATAGTCACGGAAATTTTTAATTTCATCATCTTGACTCTATTTTCCCTTTTAATTTTTTCTTTGCAGTTTCATAATTAATATAGTCTGTTTGTTTTAATAATCATCTATTTCACATAATTTATCCTGTTGGAATATTTGAAATGTGGAAATGGATATGTCATTTAAAATGTGAAATAGTAGACTGGTAACGTGTTTTAGGGTGTTTATCTGACTTAGAAGAATGAAGCCCATGTTTGACTAGAGCAGACTTTAATTTTAAGAATGTACGTATACAACTTTTGTTTCAGTGAGGCAACCTTTCTCACAGAGTTTGGAGGATACAGAGTTATTTTTAAAGTACTTGTGAAATAAAAATCAAAACAACAACAAATAAACATGACGCAAAACTCTTTAGATTGCCTAACATATAATAAGAAGGAATAGAGGATGGGATAAGCAGGTAGAAAAAGACAGTGTAATGTTTTAATCTCTTTTGATGTATTCAGCAAAATATTTACTGACTGATTTTCATCAGTGCTCAGCCCAGAGTTAGATTAGCCATAGGTGCTGCAGTCACAATAGGAAGCCAAGTCTTCTACACTACAGATAAGTTACAGGAGCCTCTGCACATGAATAATGGAAAAGGTTTGAGTGGTTCAGTGAGGGGAAAAAAAAGGCAATGCAAATGAATTCTTCCACTTACAGGTTTTAGGGTTCATTTCTAAAGATTTCACCCTAACAAATTGGTTGTGTTTAAAATCCCAGAAAAACTTCAAAGCTCTGTTACTACACTGCATCTCTTCTTGGTACAATGGTTTATTTTAAAGCATTTAAGCTCTGCTTGTCAAGTAAATTACATACCCAAGAAATACAACCAACAAGTACATTGGATGGAATACAATCTAAGCAGCTTTGAATTTTAAGCACTGTGATATGTGGTATATCAGAGACTTTGTAATGAAAAATGTCCTTATCCTGTGAAATGTTCACATTTCTTGCTACTCTGGTTTTAAGTTGTCCTCTCACTCTGAAATCATTGGAAGGAAGAGGTTCCTATTTTCTTGGGATCCCTTCTCATTCTGTCTTGTCATGTTAGTCTTTATATTGTTGTGGGCTTATTCCTTTTTTGGAACCTGGAGAGAAAAGTGGAATCTCACAACAAATTCATGGAAAATATTTATGCTTAGACCTCTTACTTGAAGACCTCTTACTTAAAGGCTATGTTTAAACTTATAGCTTGTTATCTCTGTTGTGAGATAACAAAGGCCAGCAGCTGAGTGAATTTGAACTTCTTGGTCCTTGCTTTTCAGACTATAGTAAAGAAACTGATCAGCTTTAGTATAATATACACTATGACTCATAAAGTATGGTACTTTGCCATTCAGGGATTGCCAAAAAGCTCAGATGCTGCATCACAGTAGTTACCATGTTACTTCAGAATTTGTTAAGGTTATTGAAGTAAGATAAATAAATATTTCATTCACAATATTAATTTCACTGTCTTACTGTAATATGGGAAGCTAGAATGCACAAAGCAATGAGTTCTTAGAATGGGTGGTAGAGGAGCAAGAAATCAACAAACATCAAAAAGTAATTTTGGTCATAACTGGCACTTCTGCATATAATTTCACACATTGGCATGAATACCTATCTTCATTTTGATCTGTCTCCATGGTTGCTGTTGAAACAGAAGGCAGAAAAATCACGAATCAAAAAGCTATAATTGTATTTCAGAATGCTCTCTCTGGGGTTCAACTCTAAACTATTATACTAAAAACACAAGCCTAAATAAAATAGTCAATTAACAGAGCTTAAAGGCTAGAAGATAAAATAAATATTCCTAGATATTAACAGGCTACAGAGGTATTTGATACTAGAACAGCTTGGATGCACATGATGAAGATATGGAACTGAGGCAATAGTAAGAATCAACAGCTGGAGCTTAAGCCAAAAATTAACATAAAAAAATCCTACAGATTTTATGTAATATCCTGAGCATGTTGCTATTAGTTTCCTACCCCACTGCATAAAAAAACCAGAGTGCTGAAGAACTTTTCTTGTTCTTTTACTATAAAAATTAATGATGCTCATTTAACAATATATTTTAATACTGAGTTTCTTAAGCCTAGTGTTCAAACTTCCGAGTTTTTTGGCTTTTTTTTATCTTATCAGTCTTAGTTGAGTCTAAGAACAGCATGTCAAGGAGCCTATGGCTAAAAAAAATATATAATTGTCTCCTATCACTTGCTTGTATACTTTAACAAAACAGAGAACTTTTCCTTCAGGTTGGAGAGCCTTTATTACTTTCAGGAGGCAGGAATTTGATTCAGATGAACATTAATTAAGATAAATAGTCTTTCTTTTCTCATCACTTCAATTGAATGAAAAGATGGTGACTGATTACTCCCTCCCCCCATACGTCCTTTTCCTTGCTATTTCGTATAATGAAAAATGTAGTATCGGTAATGAAAGAGAATATGGATGGGAAAGTGCTCACACCTGTGTTTGTGATAGCATGAAGAGTTTAATGGAGATGAAAGACTCATTATTGATAATATTCAACCAATTTGTATTTAATAAAAATGCTTTTTTTTCTGTAGCATAATTGCAGTTTCAATAATTTTTTTTGAGACGTAAGCCTGATTGAATGTTATCTATACTTAGTGCTTTCAAGAAACAGCTAATTAAGAAGACAGTACGACCCTTTATTCAAGGCTAAATTCTGCCCAGTTAAAAGGAGTTCTTTCCTGTATTAATCAAGGAAAGATACAACACTCTAATTCTTTTTGTAGGCATTAGGAGGTGGGAATTGCATCTACTTGGACCATGATCTGACACAGGTATACTGATAAACAGTTTTTAAAGGAAAACTTTTACTTACAGTGTTTTTTTAAATTTTCCTTTTTTCTTAAAAATCCCTCTCTCCTGTTGCATTTTGTTATGTAAGTCAGCTGACACTGCCTACTGAGAAAACCAGCTATATGAACTTTATAATGCATTCAAAATTGTTAGGTTTTAAATGTTGTCAGAAATATTAAATATATATAAACAAAGCAATCCATAGAGAAGAAAATGAGATCTTTTAAAATGAGTTTTTAAAATTGATTTTTACTTTTAAAAGGGAATTTAGTGTAGGAACAAACTCTGTTTCAAGAAACTTCAAAGGATCACTGCTTTGTATTATAAGTAGGCTGTATAGATACCTGGATCCTTTTTGCATTAATCTTTTTCTAAAGTTTGTTATTGGCTATTTAAGACTAGACTTTTTCCAAATAGACAATAAAATCCACAGTAAGTATATGAGTATACAAGGGTGTGTTGGCACAGACAGGAAGGAATTTGTGGTTCCAAGATGCATCATGCTTATACAATATATGGAAGAGTTTAAGATGCAATGGTTTTGGAACATCTTTACCCAGGGTGAATTTAATTAGCAGGCAAAAACATTATAATAATAGGGAATACATTTAATTCCCTTTATAGCTATTCCCTCTGTCCTTTGCTATCCTCAGGCACTCACAAAACTGAAAATCTGATGAAAACCTTCTTTTATGGTTTGTCTTCAGGAAGACTAGTTATGAATTGTTCATAACTGCTCATTAGCCTGAGCTCTTGAACTCCATTAAAATGCTTCCATAACATTTCATTTAAAAAATTAAAGAAGAAATGAGAGATTAAGGGAAAAACCAGCATGAATTTGAAGACATCTGTTGAGCTCAGGCTTTAGCTTATAGTAAGAGGAAAGGAGAAGACAGAATACAGTCATAGTGCATCAAAGGACAGACAAAAGAGAAATAGGGTGAGTACTATTTGGTACATGAGAAAAAAAAAAGGTTCAGAAAAAAAACTGGTGCATATACAAAGTTGTACACTTTTAGAAAAGCAATGGTACAAGGGGAACAAAGTAGAACCAAGAGCGGTAATGAACTAGACTTAATGTGTTTTCAGCCAAGTACTTAAATGCTGTTGCAAGAAGTTTTGCATAGACAAATGTTTTGGATTTGTGGTTTCTTTTTGTTGAAGGAGGTAGTGGTATGGTGTGTGCATCTTTTGTTTGGTTAATTTTTACCTTGTTTTTATTATTTGACCCTAGGCATGAAATTCTTAAAGTTAATATGATCTTAGACAGTAGTATTATTTTTAGAAACTCTACAGTTTTGTATATGTGTGTTTTTGCATTTCAATCATAGTACTGAACCTTTGCAAGATTTTTAATCTTACTCCATAGAAAAGTGATATGTTAAGGAATCAACTACTGGGATGTAGTATGTGAAGGATGCCTATTTTTAGGTTGGATGTTTGTGTTAGAAATATACTGTTCTTAGATTTGGAATTAATATTCATATTTGCTTCATGAAATAGCCTGACACCTGTGGAGTGCAGGGTCTGGACCTTCTTTATTTTTATGTGCTTTAATTAGGAAACTATTTGAAAAAGGTATTTTAATTTCCAAATTATGGAAGTCAAATGGTGACAAGTCCAAGATTTATTTAGGATTAATTTAAAGCATAGGTTGCAATTTCAAACTAATAATGGAGAGCTGGACTGCCTAGCTCTTACAGCCAAAACAGTCACCGTTGAACATGACTTTGCAGGGGTCTGATACTGGTGGATACACTAGTTTATAATCAGTGCATTTTATCAAACATAAGAAAGATGTTCTGAACACTTATATTTAAATCCTGCCTTTGTAGGTTGGTCAGTGCTTTCTGACTCTGTTTATCTATATCTTGAGAAGACCCATACAGCCACAATCCCACTGGGATTTCTTTTCTGCCCACTGAAGAATGCTTGACCTCAGTCTCTGCTCATGAGGAGAATTTCCACTAGTCCTCTTTTGGAAAATTCTGGAAGGACTCCACCTCAAAAAATTGCAGACCGTGACCTTAATTTCAGCTTCCTCATCACCTGACACCTCATCACTTTGACATGTTGGTGTAGAAACTAGGGATCTAAGTGTTGGTGGTTTCTTTAGTACTGTGTCACCCTTGCAGGAGCTGTGATAGACACACTGGAGACTGTATGACAGGTGTAACATGACAGTGACAATATCAGGGCAGGAGAAGGCAAAGGTCAAAGCTTTGCATGGAGAGAAAGAGTTCAGTTTCCAAACAAGATCATCTCATGGGGAGATGTCACCCATGGACTGCAAAGCAATGTGATCCCAATAAACAGGTTGGATAAGCTCCAGATTTCCCAGAGGAGTTTCATTGGAATTCAGCCCGTGCCAGTACGAGGGAAACTTGCCCTGCAATGTCATCCTGAGGTGTGAAACCTTGGTTTGGGCTAAAGAATATGTCAGGGACACCAATAGGAGATCCCCAGTCTCTGGAGAGATGACTAGGGGATGAGCAGCTTAAAGAGCCCTGATCCATAGGACTAATTGGCCTCTTCCCTTGTTACACCTAGCATCTCCTGGGCTGGGAAAGGGATGCTCTGGTGAGCTTCTGGTCAATGCTTGGGTAAGAGCTTCTCCCCACATCTCTCCCAGGGTTGTTCTTAGCTCTGATGCCCTTGGAAAGATA
This sequence comes from Luscinia megarhynchos, assembly GCA_034336665.1. NCBI lineage: Eukaryota > Metazoa > Chordata > Aves > Passeriformes > Muscicapidae > Luscinia > Luscinia megarhynchos. The sequence goes on along the minus strand of CM067566.1, from coordinate 36,526,310 downwards.
GATCTGCCAGGTGTGTGTTCTCAGCATTGCAGGACAGAACAGAGAGCAGCCACAACAAGCTGTGCTCTGGGAAAACTGGCACCCTGGTGAGCCTCCCAGGCTCTTCAGCCCCAGCCTGGCCCAATGGATGACAGTTCCAGTGCCCACAAGAGTGGCTTTACATCCCTTTACCACAGTGTTGAATTTTCCTACTAATTACTACAACTAGTTACTACTACTAATTACATAAATACAAAGAATACAAAAATAATGATGTTTTTAAAATGAAAATTTGGGCGCCAAACTTTTTCTTCAGCTTTCTATAGTAATCAAGATACTGCTGATGTATCTATTTGCATAACAATAAGTAATATACCTTCTTATGTTTTAATCATCTCACTTCTAAGATATTAAACAAGTCAAATTTTACCATATATAATTGTGCTCATATTGTTTGAGTGTTACAGTAAGAAAAATGTACATAGAAATGTTGCTTTTTGCTGTGTTATTCCCTGTCTGACTGTCCAGAGGAAATACATAATACCCTCCTGAGACTTAGAGAATAAAGATGAGAAAGCAAGAGAAATAATTGCTATTGCACCAGAACACTGCCTAAAGGGCTAAAGGAAGGTGGGGAAGTGTTACATGGTTTTAAAAATGGATTTAGAAAGCATGATTTTATGGCAGTACAATGATTACTGAGAAATATACTGCTAAGAAATTAATTCACTTTTCCAGGCTGTATTGAAGGATGGTTATAGATTTGATATTTAGTACTTCAAATTTCTCATCTAAGAAGACAAGGTGGGGAAGAGGCCAAAAATCTTAAAATAAACAAAGAAGAAAAAGTAACAAACGTGCATATATTTTTTGCACTGGTTCAGTGTCATCTTTGCACTTTTCATTGCCATCATGACTATTGACAGCAAGACTTATCAGAACACTTAGTATCTCTAGTTGAATGTTTCCTGTCATATTTTGTACAAGACTTTAAAAGTATAACCTCTGTCCTGATAATTTTATCTTTTGCTTTGGTTCTCTCCAGTTACATATCTAATCTACTCTGCAATTGATTGACAGCTGTTCCATTGGTTGCATAGATAATTAAGAGATACAAAATGCAGATTGGCCACAAAATGATCTGTGTAGGGGTGGTATATAGCCACAGAATTTAAGGGCTGCTTGGTATGTTAAGAACACTAAGATGTGTACTGCTGTGTTAAAATTAGGTAAGCTTATCTAGGACATGACTGTGCATTTTAAATCTGACAGAAGGCTTTAGTTGATAGTGCCCTTTCCTTAAGCAGTTGTTACCTGTAATAACAGGCTATGGTGATGTGACTTGTCCTCTATAATACATTTTTCTCTTTCCTACAAGGTCCATCTGGGACTACAATAATTCAGCTATAGAAGAATTTGTGAGTACAGCAATAATCGACAGAAGTTTCAGAGGGTGTCATGGAGAAGGTTTCCTGTGCTTTCAACAAATGTGAGATAAATTGAAAAGTAACATTGCAATATTGATGAGATGGCATGAAATAGATCTGTGCTTACATGATTCATTTCTTAAGAAGTGAGCAATGAAAGGATCCAGGTACCCTTCTCTTAAAACATTTGTAATATTCCTTTGTCCCTTAGTAATCCAGTGTGCTTGTGTTTTGCCATCTTTGTCAGCTGGTGCCTCTCCAGGTGGTCAGGAGAATACAGTTTTCCAATCTATTGTAGTTGAAGAAAATTCTGTGATCGTACATCAATGTGTTTTGCTGCTTTCTGTTTTAAAAGATAAATATAAAAATTATTCTAAACTTCTAAAAAGAAATTCTATTGAGATCAAATACGAAAATTTAAGCCAAATTATACTGAGAGCAAATAATGTCTTAAATTAATCTTTTTTTCAGATAGGAATGGGAGTCTTCAGTTTTATAGACACCTGACTTCAATCTTTAATCTGCAGAAAGCATTTCTTTGCACAAAATTGCATTTGAACAGAAAAATATATCTGCATTCAAATAAATCTGGATATTATCATCAAATTCTGCAAATCCCATGAAAATTCTGCATTATTTAACTTCTAGCTTAAAAGTGTTTGTACAAATAACGAAGAATTTAAGTGTTATTCTATGTGAAATAGGACAGAAATAATATTTTCCATTGTCAACGTGCCTCAATTCTTTCTCTGAAACACCTTTGTAAAATCCAGTGAAATGTGCACCAATAGCCATATTAGCTTTAAAACAAAAAGAAATTCGACAAAATTATTCTACAATGTGTTGAATGAATAGATTCCTTCTGGGCTGCATAAATGTGCAAGCCAAACTCTGTTGTCTTAGTCACACTGACATAAGTTAATGCTACCAGTAGCGAGCCATGTTGTTCATGTGGACTTGGGAACCTAACGTTAAAGCTTCTTAAAATTACATAAATACATAAAATAAATGTACAGTCACATATATGTACATGTGTAGAAATCTAGGACTCCTCTCCCAGGAACAAATAAAATAAATTTTTCAACACCTAGCCTTAGAGATTGCTAGGCTTTTTATTCATGGAAAGGTACCTTTGCTGTGTGATGAATGATTCTTATTGTTTCTCTCCTGAATTCCTTTGGAGTAAAACAGAAATGCTTATACACTTAAAGCTCTTGCTCTTAATTTTAGAAATTGCTATGGAAGAATGGATTAATTAGTTGGTTGCATAGGAAGATGCATATGCATCAGATGGCACTGAAGCAAAATTAGGGCTAAGGATATCTTGAGACAGGGAAAAAAGGGAGCAGTACTCATTTAGAGCAATAAGTTCTTGAGATGAAGGACAGGAGAAAGAAAGAAGAAGATGGATGGCTTCTTTGAATCTAGATGCTGTTATCAGGAGATTTATCCCATTCTTGGTTATACCATTCATCAGTGTCAAGCTGGAGACTGGTGGTGCTTATTGCTAACCATTATTGATCAGTGGAACTGACAACAGATTTATAACTGGACATGATTGCATGGGTCCAGACAAATGAAAATATCACACCTCTCCTTACTCCTTGTCTTCCAGTCAGAAAGTCATCTTTGTATTCTGCAGTAAGTCTGATGGAATGATAAACTCAACCTTGGTTTAGTACAAAACAAAATTATGGAAACTAAATTGTTGTATGCCGAGTAACTTCACAGTTGTTCAGCTCCTGGTACCAAGACAATTTAATTCTCCCAATGAATCATAAAATAAATAATTTCAATGATTCTTTCAAAACCTTCTTTCTGGATGCAGACCATCACACTGACCATCACACAAACTCCAAAGTACATCAACGTTGTCTGCTTTAGTGCTCTTTTCACAAACACAAGCACATAATACACAAAAAAAAAACCAAAAAAACAAAAAAGAAAACAAAAAAAAAAAAACAACCCCCCCCCCAAAAAAAAAGTGAGAGGAAAACAAAGATATATAGTCCATAGAGACATGACTCAGAATTATTATTTTGGTAGGCTTGGTTCTTGTTATGTCTTAAATGGCAAAAACTGTTCTCCAACATATAGATAGAAAACTGTGCATTTTCAACATTGAGTCTGGGAGAAGCATTTTTCTTTCTTTGTGAAGTGAACTCTGATGGACATAAGTAATGAGTAAATGAGTTTGTAGACTGGTTTCTGTTGATATGTTTATTTCACAGATTGTGGAAAGCTTTCTGTATTGTTCTGAAGACCTATCTTAGTCTATTCAGGCTAAGCAGCCACTTTACAGTGTCCACATGGACATTTAAATCTCTCCTGTGAAAAGGCTCTGAATTAGTTAGCCATCTCTGTGTGTGCAAGTAGGTTAAGTTGTTTTTTCCAAAGTATATTCCCATGTACAAGTTTAGAACAAATGCTTTGTCTGTCATTCTGCTGAAAAATATATAAATCTAACCTCTTCTGGACTTTTGAGCAACTTAGTCTTAACAGCACACCTTTTCCCTCAGAAATAAAAGCCTACCTGTAGTAGTTTAACACATTCCATGCTTCTTCCCACGTTTACCCAGTTCTCCAACAGGAATTCAGCTTTTCACATCATCCAATATTTCTATAACTATGCTGTTTATTGTAACATTAGGCAAGGTCTCCACATGCTACATGTACCTGTCTTGCCTTTTTACCTATTTTTTTGGGTTCTTTTGGTAATAGCTATGCCTACTGCTGTTCATGTCCTCTTCATCTTGCCTTCAGTAAAAGCAAAAGTCTTGTCCAGCCACTGTTGAACTGCTTCACCAATCTTAAGAGTTCTAGTATGAACTGCAAGACCAAACTTTGACGCTTTCTTCTTAAATTTAAAGATTATTATTGTTATGTACTCAGCTGATGAACATAGTTATTTGTATTAATTGATTTAGCTAACAAATCTGTTGGCCATTTCTTCATGGAGTGTCTAGAAGTGAGACACCTAAAATCAAGGGTCTATATGCAAGGAGCCAGAGTATTTCTATGTGTACTAGGTATATCAGTTCCCATCCTGGTGCCTACTTTCACATTTTTCTCCCACCTGCAATTGGACTTTAGTCAAATATAAATCAACATAAATTTTGGATAATGAATATCTTGTTTGTGGATTAAATGGAAGCAACAAAATTCCCTGTTTCACATTAATTTTTTTTTATATCCCTCAGTGCTTCCAAATTCCTGTGCAGAACTTATGGACATCTGTGTGGTTTGGTCTCTCAGTGGGAGAACATAGAGCCAAAAGTTCAGGTTGCAATACTGGCAGCTGAGGATCAAAGTAAAACAATTTTTTTTTTGCTAGGTCTGCTTTGGATTTTTTATTCTTTGCCCTTCTGAGGTTTGTGTTCTGCTTAAGGCAACATGAATTCCAAGTGTAAGATAGGCAACTAGGATACAGCATAGTATGTTCTAGATAAACCTACCATAGCAATACCTCTGGCAGATGTAAAAGTGAAGCTCTGTCAACTCAGATAGAAGCACAACTGAGTGAAATGGAAAAGAACATATGCAATTTGACAGTGCTAAAAATTCTAAAAGTTTTTAGTCTCAGTGGCATCAACTTGATTTTCTCTCTTCATCATTTTCTTTGTTACGAAGAAATATTTGGATATTTTGGTTTGTGGGGATTTTTTGTTGTTGTTTTTTGGGAGGATTTTTTTATTTTTTGTTATTTTTGTTTTTTTGTGGTTTTGTTTTGGTGGGGATTGTTTGTTTGTTTGCTGTTTGTTTGCTTGTTTAATATAATTCTTGTTTCCAAAAAGTTTTTAGATCATAAGAGCAGAACACCATCTCTCATTTTTGGTAGGAAATGGTCACAGTAAAAGTCATGATTTTTAAGTTTACACTATAATAGTGAAAATTAATTCTGAGCATGTTTAGCTTTTATATCAGAGTATCACTGAACTAATGAAAAACTCAGTAGTAAAGGCAATAATGTGACAGAGTAATAAAGTCTATGCCTTGGACATATTTCTCCCATTGCCTTTAGTATGTCTAGGATCTCCATCAAATGAACAGTTTTCAGCTCAGAATGTCTCTCTATGCTCCTTTATGATACAAAATCCCAGATAATCAAAACAAAAACTATCAGCTTGCTGCTCTCATGACCTAATTGATAACATAGAAGGAGGAAAACAAAGTATGTGGTCATACCCTCTAAATTCCATTTCGGTCATTCTCTTTCATAGAAATCTATGTTTAAATGTCTGGAGAGGGTTTGCTGAGAAACAAGAAGGTTGGAGAGCAACTTTGGTAACAGCAGGTTTATTTAGTGATCAGCTAACTTTGAAATTCAGTCTTCAGCCAGACTCTCATTTAAATAATGATAAGTAACAAGCATAAACTTGAGAATCAGTAGTATGCCTAAAAAAAAATTAAACCTGGTTTCAATCTAAGCTTTAAAAATTTAGTTTAGCTTGTTTTCTGTTTGTCAGCTGCCCCCCTTCACAAATCAGTATTGTTAAAATCATATTTCTAATTAGTTTTAAATTACAAGACACCCCTATTTTCCTCCCATGGGGAAATTTTTCAGGTTCATTTTGTTAAATCACCTCTGAAGTATTCTGGGTGATAGTTCTAGGTAGCTAAGGGTCAGTTCCCTTTCTAGACAATGGTGTTACAGTGCCAGGAGACAATGGCAGAGACTATGCAATTATCTGAGTTACTTTACAAGAATCTCAAAAGTATCATCTCATGACTGGAGACATACAGATATACTTGTAAAGTTTCTTGCTGGTAGCAACAGTGATAAATTATCTAAATGGCACTTGAACTGTAAGTCCCTCAAACTATTTCGTCCATTTTTTCTTGTGCTCTAATTTCATGGTGTGTGGTTTTTGTGGTTTTTTTTCTTCTTAGTTTTCCTCTTGGGTCAGGTAGCTCAGAAGTCAGATTCTGTCAGCAGTCAGTCAGGAAAAACTGTATGAATCAGGATCCTACTAAACCCAAGCTTCTCTTACTACCAATCACTTGTTTCAGTTCTTGATTATTATTACGTCTGAAACGATCTTGTTTTATTATTTGAAAAAAACTAAATCTTGTTATATGTAACCTGTTATATGTAATCTGTTATATGTAATTTACAGCTATATTAATGGCTAGATGCATACCTTCTAGCATAAAATATTTGTTCCTGGAATTTTGCTGGTAAGTTATCTGGTAGGTGACTGCACAAGGAAAACAAAACATTGCTAACCTGTTCAACTTCATGAATCTGCTCCTTAGGCTCCCTCTAGACTCATAAAGAATAAGGTTCTCAAAAGATGATTCACTGATGGATCACAACTTAGATTTTCTGAACTACCTTTCCAGAAACCCACCATCCTTACTTACAAAGGCTACAGGATCAAGTGGTAGCCTTTAACTTGTGAGAATCTGTATGAATCACCCATGTAGTGTAAGAACTTGAACTAAATTCAGACTGAGAAAGCCAGAGAGGCAAAGAGAAAGAACTGGAGAGGAAGATAATGAATGATACAAAGTATAATAGACAGACTGTTCTTTGTATTTCTTGGTTGAAAAGCACTTTTTTGGGGAAGGTAGGGGGGTTTCTGTTGAGTGCTTTTTAATTGTGATAGTATTTGTGAAGTTATTATTTCAGAACCGATTTATAACAGAAAATAATTTTCAATAAAATTGAACATTTTTCTTTTTTCCACAGAAACATATTTTATTTTCTATTACTAAAATAAAGAAATTGTACTGATTTCTGTTAGCTTTAAAAAAAAAATTCATTAGAAAAAATAAATGTTAAGGTCTAGTAAAATGTAGTTTCAAAACTTATTTGAACTGTCAGTCTTTGTAAGAGTTTGTAGATCAAGATTTGCCATGATGTTTTCTGGTCTTTCTGAGTACTGTAGCTCCCTTAAGAGGAGAAAATTACTTCCTCAGCAATTTTCTGCATGACACCTATAAGAGGATCAGCCCATTGGGTAGTGCAGATAAAAAGCAAAACTATCTTCACAGTACAGTGGATTAATACAGAAAAAGTGATGTTTGATGTTGAAAAACTTAAAAAAAAAATTCCTAATTTGTTGAAAGAACAAATTATATATTTGAGCATTGCCACTTCCTTAAATCTGCAAGTTAAAAATAAATATCCTAACTGCAATTCTGTCTCTTATAAAAATGCACTCAAAATTTGTGCTTATTTATCTCACCTCAAATCAGAATTTTGAAAAAATGTACTTTTTTAAATGCCAGAAATTACTGTTGTTCACAAATTAAGGCTTTTTTTCCACTTCCAATTCAAGTTTAAGGCCTCTTGCCTTGATTGCTGTTGCCCAGAACATCTGTAATTTTTCAGCTCCTGTTGTTAAATGGGCAGTAGGAGCATGGGTAGGCAGGAAAAATAAAGGTCCTCCCAGTTTCTTACATCAGTCTCTTGAAACAGGTTTGTTTAATCTATTTTTGGTACAGCTGTCTTACACTGCAGGATTGTTTTTTAATTTGGTTTAGTATTCAAAGCTTCTCTGTCTATTCGTTCAAATCTTTCTCTGTACTTGATGTTTTCAATATTATCAAAACCAGTGGTTCAAGATGGCCACACAAACCTTTTCATGCCTAATTTCAGTGGCATTCCATCTGTATTGCTTTTGCTTATTGTGTGGGTCGTTGTTTTTTTCCTATTTTCCCTCCTTTTGCCATATTGGCTTTTAAAACTCCTGATTTTATTGCTGTATGTTATGCATTCCACATCCTTTGGGCACACTTTAATCTCATTATACACATTTCAGTTTCTCTCTGCTGTTTCCTCTGCCATTTCATTACACTCAATTTCACTCAACCTGCTGAATTTTTTCCCCTAAACTCTGTTATTCTGAAATCCAGTATGATCATTTCCCCCTTTGGCTTTACTGTAGATGTAATTTTACACTTAACTAGATTAAAATTACAGTGCAAAGCACTTTACTTGTTCTGTAAACTTTGTCTCAAATACTGTCCAGAACTAAAACATTCAGCACAGTAAGGAAAACATAGAACACAAACCCACAAAAAATAATTACATGACAAATGCATTAACCATTCAAACAGATCCAGAACTGAGGGAGAGTAAATAAAGAACTTCTTGGAACAGGATAAAATCATGTTCAAGAAACTGGAAAATAAAACCCAAGATGAGTGTTCTGATAAAAAAATTACAAAAGATACCAAACATAAAGCAGGTAAATAATATTAATCGAGTTAACAAGTGCAGAGCAATAATCCAGCTGCCACGGAATGATTACAACACGAAAAGAAAGACGTCACTTGTCCTCACTCGCTGTCACTATGAATAGCTGCTTTCTTCTCCCCCATCACCCAAATTGCCAAGTTTTATAATTATCTGATTGAGAGATGGCCAAATGGGAGTTGAAAATTCTGGAGAGGAGTTCCAGGTATTTGAAATGGAAATGAACTTTTTCTTCTATGCATTAGTTGGATGAGGAGAAGATTGCTTTTCCACATGTCACATAGACATGACATTAGTCAGATGTGATATACCCTTATGCAACATTGCTTTTTATTTAATCTGCATTTTGCAATGGAGTTTATCCAATATGGTCATTTCCTTCCACACTTAGCAACATTAGTAATTATGTTTGTACTACACATGGTGTCACCTTGCATGTGCTTTTCTTGTTTTCCCAATAAAAAGCAACTCTCTTTGAATAGAGCACACTAAAGTTTTACTAGTATAGAGTTTGACCATCACAAAAATTCAACAGAAATAAAATATTTGGAATCATTAGAACTTCCAGAGGAAGAAATCCAGAGGAAGAAATTTTCTTCAAAGAGCAGAAAAATGATGAAAAATCACAATTTACTTTAACTGTCTTGAGTATTGTGTGGTTGTGTTTCTTTACAAGAAAAATTAAATGGTAACAATAAAAAGCTTATTGCTTTGCTGAAATGTTTTCATTTTAAAATTCTGTTTAGAATATCACTTCAAATTCAAATTGTTTGTCATCTATATACTTCTGTTTATCTTTGCCATTTTGAGTGATTTTTTTTCCTTTCATTTATTTCCTTCTAAGGAAATTCACGTTAGATGTTATATAGGATTTCTTTAATATACTGTTATCTCTTCATATAAATTAAGAAATATGGTGACCTACCTTTTCAATTGATGACTGTCTCCCTCATCTTTTTTGAGAACTAAGTTCACAGCCAGGCTCAAGTTCTTAATTCTCTCTTAACTGTCTGAGAAATGGTGGGGTGCTTGCTCAGGTTTTTTTTTTGTTTTTTTTCTGTTAGGAATGCACCAACACCTGTTTTGAAATCTTGGCTTCTCCTAGTCCTTTTTGTGGCTAAAATACAATCTGCTTATGTCAGGGAGGTAATATTAAGTAAGTTTATACAAAATTGATGGCTATAACAAAATTTGAAAATGGAAAACAGTACTACCAACTTTTTGTATTCATTAAAAATGAAAGCCTACCTTTCTTATTAATCATGTGACTATTTTTACTATAACATGCAGATACTTTTTGATTTATACAGAAACAATTTCCTTGAATAATTGGACTTGAGGCTTCCAGCGTCTTCCCAAACCAAGCAGTATAATTTTTTGGTGGTCTGTCAATATCTGAAGCCGTGCAATAGAATTTACACTATTCTGTGTAAGTAGTCCTGTGTTTCATATAATTAAAAACTTTCATAGAAGCCTTAACTATTGTGCAATATTCCTATTTATGTAAAGAGGAATATGAGAGGTTTGGAATGAGACAAGCATGCAGCTAGAGAGCTAGAGTACCTTGCAATCATCACATCCAGAGCTGGACTTGGGTAGAAGTCAGGTTTTAGGAACAGGAGGTTTTTTGTCCTGGTTTTTTTTTTTTGGTTGGTTGGTTGTTTTTTTTTATTTCTTAACAACCAGTACTAGCAGGGAAACTGATTATATGTTACTGTTATGACAAGGATCAGTCATCTTATTTTAAATCCTTTTTCAAATTGCTGATTTTCAGAAAAAAAATTTTGCCTAAGTGGCTGTAAAATTAGAGGATCTTCAGAAGTGGGAGTTGCATTTCATGATATATATATGGTTTTGGTGTGATATAGAATATCTGTAGGGAGAAGTGGATCATGAAGGAAAATGACTAAGAGGAGTAGGAAGGACTTAAACCCCAAAAGAAAAGGAAAAAAAAAAAAAAAAGTACTCCCTACCTTAGAAAATAATAGTGTGGCTTTGATTTTTTTGGGCACACTTAAGACTATGGTTGCAGCCTCCCTGGAGCTGAGGGCTTTGTGGTTTTCTTAAACCCTAACCTTAAGCATAACCCGAATCCTAGGCAGAGCAGTGAAACCTGCATTTTTGTGATGCTGGTGCCAAGGAGAAAAGTGTGGAGGGTGCAATGTTGAGGCAGTGCCATGCTCTGCTCAGCATGCCTTCTGTGACTGCAATGTCCCTGGAGCTCAAGGCTTTGTGTTTTTCTGAACCCAACCCTAGGCGGAGCATTAAAAAAGGCACCTGGGCAATACTGGAGCCAAGAAGAAACACTAGGAGGGAGCAATGTTGGGGCAATGCCATGCTCCCCGTGGCACTAGCAGTGTCCCTGGAGCTCTGGAATTTGTGGATTTCTGGACTCTAACCATAAGCATAGTCCTAACACTAGGTGAACACCATTTGGCCAATAAAATTGGTGAGAAGGGAGTACTGTTGGGGCAGTACCAAGAAATATTTTCTTTCATGAAAGGAAATTATATATTGAAAACAGAGAATAAAGTGTCATAAACACTCTGGAAAGGAAATATGATCAAAAGAAATGCAATTAAAAAAAAAAAGAACTTTTGGAAATGCAGTTACTATAACAAAATGGATTGCGATGAAAGGAAGTGCACTGAAAGGAATCTAGACTTAGTAAAATTAATTTTTCTGAAATCTCAAAATCAGGGAGCAAAGTCAAACAAAAAGAGAGGAAAAGAAATTGATTAAATGAAATTCTTAAAGAAAAAAAAAATTCTGCACCAAAAGGGAAGTAGTCAAATGGCATTGGATGACAAAGTGCAAGGATATGGACAAGGATATGGAATTAATCCTCATTAAAATTGAAAGTTTTAATTTCCTTTAATGTAATTAGGAATTTCCTTCATGAAGGGAAATGAAAGCTTTAAAACAGAGAAGAAAGGGTCACAAATCCTCTGGAAGGATTCCAGAAGAAGGAAATATCATGATAGTCCAGAAGGTAGATATGATCAAATAAAATGCAATTGAAAGAAGCAGAAAATTTGGAAATGGAGTGACTGCAACCAAATGGAATACTATGAAATGAGGTGCAGTGAAAAAGACCAAAACTTCCCAAAATTTCAGAATGTATTCTTTTTTTATTTTCATTTGATTTAATCAGTCTATTCTCCTGTCTCTTTATTTACATTTCTCCCCGAATTTTGGATTTCAATGGAAATAATTTTGGAAAGTTTTAATTCTTTTCACTGCACCCCATTTGATCTCAGTCTATTTGGTTGCAGTCACTCAATTTCCAAATTTTCTGGATTTTTTCAATTGCTTTTTTTCCAGTAATTTCTCCTTTCCAAAGCATTTGTTAGAGTTTGTTCTCTGATTTCAAGATTTCAATGAAGATTAAGTGGGCAAGCATCAGTCTGTTTCTCTGCACTTCTTGTCATCCCATTCACTTTTATTGTTTTCACTTGGGTTTGGAATTTCCCCCCTTTTTTTAGTGTTTCCTTTCTTCAATTTCTTCTGTTTCTTTGTTTACTTTTCTTCCCTGATTTCAGAATTTTAATTGGAGTAATTTTGGCAAGCTCTGTCTTTTTCACTGCCCCTCATTTTATCTCAGTCCATTTGGTTGTAGTTACTCCATTTCCAAATTTTCTGGTTTTTTTCAATTGCATTTTCTAATAATTTCTCCTTTCCAGAGCATTTGTTAGACTTTGTTCTCTGATTTAAAACATTTTTTCTCAGTCTTTTCTTGAATACCATATTCCCCTGACTGATGTCCTCAGCTAGACTCTCTCTAATATGTCAATACTGATTTTGTGCTGGGGGCATACCACTCCAGATGCTGACTTATAAAATGGAGGGGAAGGATCTCTTCCCTGAGACTCTGACTTTCCTAAGTTCTTTTGAGCTGCAAGGCTTCCACCCTTCAGCATACTGTGTGCTCTCCTGATTTGGTGCTTTCTGCAAACCTGTCATCCCAGCATCCTGGTTGATGACAGTAAACAGCACTGGTGTCCCTACTGATCCCTGAGAAACCCAACTAGATACTGGGTACAGTCTGAGCTTTGAAACACTGACAATAACTTTTGAGTCTGGCAGTTCAGGTTTCCACCTACCTTATTCATTTATCCTTCTCGTACCTCACTGAATTAGTGATAAATGAACTATAGGAGGCTGTATCAAAGGACTTGATAAAAATCAAGATACATGGCATTGACTGCCCTGTTCCTAAACACTCTGCCATCCATCTCGTCTTAGATAGAAATGGAGTTAGGCAGACATGATTTTCCCTTGGTAAATAGGTCTCATTTCTCCTAGTCACCTTCTTGTCTCTTGTTTTAAGAAATATCTTCTAGGGGAAATTGCTCCATAACCTTTCTGGGGCATTAGGCAAGGCTGACCAATGTATGTGTTCCTGAATCCTCCTTGCCCTTTTTGAAGATGGATGACATTTTTGTTTTTTTTCCAGCCATCAGGAAGCTCTGATGATTGCCATGATGATAGAGAGCAATCTCACAGTGACACAACCAGCTCCATAAACCTCAATTCCAGAAACATGTGTATGTACAGGAGGATTAAGTAATCCATAACTCTTTCTTCATCTACTGCAGGTACAACTTATGCTTCTTCAGATTCTGCTTGGAGGATGACTGAGAACAAGATTTACCACTGAAAACTGAGTTGAAGAAGGCAGTGAATACCTCAGCCTTATCTCTTGTCATGTAAGACTTCCTGTCCCAATGAGCAATGGGTTCACATTAGTCTTATCTTTCCTTCTGCTATTGAGGAACTTAGAAAAATCTTGCTTATTACCCTTTATCACTTTAGGTAGTTTCAGATTGATAAGGGCTTTGGCTTTTTTCTTGATGTGATCGGTCGTGTTATTTCTCTGATGTAGCCTATTCCTGCCTTCATCTCCTGTATATTTCCTTTTTGTGTTTAAAGTCAAGTCAGGAGCTCCACATTCATCAATGCTAGTCCTCTTCAATGCTTGCTTAGCTTTCTGTGCATCTAAGATGCTCTTCTGGAAGTCCAAATTTGTTGTTAATCTCACTCACTATTCTTCAGATCTTAAACTTCACAGTATTTTGATCACTGATGCCAAGGCTGCCCTTGACCTTTACATCATCCAGCACTTCTTGTTTTTGAGAAAGAGATACAATTGAATATCTCTTCTAATCTGTTCATCAGTCCCCTGGATCACTCACCTTTTCCCTGTTATGCAGATAATAGGTTTGGGCTAAGTTGGTCCTGAGGTGTCCTAGCAAGTCTTGTTCTCACCAAATGACCAGATCATTCAATACACCTGGGCCTGCAGCTCTGTAGGGAGTAGGAAGCCAGGTGCTTCCAGCCTGCCCTGCACCAACAGCTGCCATACCACCCTGGGGTGGGCAGCAGAGCACAGATGGGCTGCAGCATTTATTGGCAGCACTGCTTGCACCATGTCCAGGCTCTAACCAGACTTGTGCGTGCTCTTTGGAACTCTTCTATTTCTGCCCTTACCATTTAAAGACCAGGTAATCAAGCTGAACAAATTTTTCAGAGATTTTCAGTTTCATTAATTTATAAAATGGCATTTCAATGTGTTTAGTGGGAATCTCACCTCTTACACAACCTAATACTTCCTTTGCTTTCTGACTGTTTTGTGCTGAAGTTTTCACAAGGTTTCCAGAGTTGCACTCGCATCTAAGTTGTTTCAGCTGATGTTGAAAGTTGTCAAAGTGTATAAACCTGCTGTTCCTTAAAATCTTTCCTAGGTAAGACTGGCTTCAGCAGTTTTGCTGTAGATTTTACGATCTTTTCTTTTTCTCAGGTTACTTTACACTATGTAAGACATATGCTTAAATGACAAGTATGTACAATGGGGAATGCTATATACAGAAAATGGATCTTCAACCTCATGGTGTGTTGAGATTATATTTATTAGTATGCTGGCTGTTTAGAAGTGGGGAAAAAAGATGGATGTATGGCACACAGAAGGTAACTTGGCCAACAAAACTTTAATACACTGCTTTACAGCTGTGTATCCTCCTATTTCTTCTATTTTGTATGAATAATACTTTTCAATTAATACAATAGAAGGTACAAAAAACACTGCAAACTTTTAAAATAATGCAACTGAAAAACATATAAAATTAGTAAATAATCTAAGGAGAGAAAAGTATAAAATGTGTGAAAAATATAAAATATATACTCCGCTCTCTTGGTCTGGTCCTCTCCCCATTCTCCTTCAGAATACTTGTAGAACATGACAATTTCACATCAGTGTGCTCTAGGTTTTGTGCATTATTTCATCCATTCTATCATTTTTATTTCTGTGCTTCACCCTAGTCAGTTTTCTCTCTTGTTGACTGCCTCTGTGCTAGTACTTTTTATGTAAGAAATACTTGTGTGTTTTTCAGTGCTGCCGTGATATATTTTCATTCTACAAATTTGTGTGCTCACTGAAGAACTGTGTGATTATCACACTAGGTGTATAGATAAGCTTGTTTCTATTCATTGAATAATGGTATAAATGGTAAAAGCTTTATGAAAATTGGTAAAAGTTTTAAAAGGGAAGAGAAATTTTGGAACTTAGAAAAGAAACTGAGAAATATTATGGAACGTGAAAGCCATATAGTTTATGTAGCTTAGTATTTCCTTTCCTAGAGAGATAATCAACTGTGACCTAGTTCTGACTAATCTTAAACTAGTTCTAAGCTGGGAATTGCCTGCTCTATAATTTTAACAGGTAGTGCTGGTCTCTGAATAATATGTTGATAACGAAATATTAGACACTGATCATCTTCAGAGTTTGCGATGAAAATGATGTGATTTGTAAAAGTAATTCTGTGTTGAAGCTGGATACCCCTGGGAAAGATTGAGTGAACTAAGGAATGGTGAATGTGATGGATGCTATTTTGTTGCATTGTGTGCAGGCAGATGTCTGATATGAGATTCACTGGACATGTCATTCAATTAGAAATCAATTCCTAATTGGGAATACAAATTAGAGTTCCTTTGGAAAAAAAGCCTATTAGGTCTTTGAATGAATATAAGTGAAAGTGTAGAGTTGGTTGGGGTCAACTGTAGCTACTCTAGGCAGATATTTAAATTCTGAGTTTTATAGACATGGGAGGTAATTTATTAATTTAGGGATTTTAGTTTCATCAACAGCCTAATCCCTGATTCTTTAAAAACCTAACTTTTCACATCATTTTTCTGCAAACATGCACATATACTGTAGAACAGTATGTGTTAGATTTAAAATAGAAGAGGTTAAGGTAAAGGTTACCTGCTGGATGTGTGCTTAGTCACTGGGGTAGGCTACAACCTTACATAGAGAGCTCCACCTCAGGTGAGTGTGTCAAGAGCTGCTGAGAGAAATTTAAGACCTGTTCTCTCTCTCAAAAGATAATGGCAAACTTTGTGGCACTTAGCACACTTCTTGAGAAAAGTCTTTCTGAATAGGTCTTAACAAGTAATAAATAATAAATTAAAATCTGATCCAGATATCTCAAGCTTCCCATCCACCCATGTATGTCTGATCAGCACAGGATGAATCAGCAGAGGAGGATGTTAGACTTTTGTAGTCTTCTGTACTTACTCGGATTTAGATAATCCTCAGGTTTTCTAGAGGGACTTGAATAGCTTCAGTAGGAAGGACTGAATGTATTACTGCATATTAGTGGATATTGTACTTAAGGAAGCTTCCACTAGTGGGGAGTTATGGCAATTACTAAGGAGGAAGAGGGAAATAAACCACTGTGAGTTTGAACCCCCAAGCTACAAAGAATGAGGATTGGAACCTCCTCCTCCTCCTTCATGTTTAGAAAGAAATGAACATTTTTGAGGAATGGATTAAATTAAACTAGATAGGTAAATCTCTGGTTTCAGCGATTTATAAATAGACTGTTCCCTTGATGTCATACCTTCAAGGTTACTGTTCTTCCATGTGGTCAGAATTGGTGGAAAATTGAACATGCAGTTGAGCTTATTTGTGTTGCTATTTATATACATTTCTGTCAAGTTACCTGATTTAATTTGAGTGTTCTTCTTCTGTGCAACTGACTGATAGCAATCATATAAAATTGATACACACTACCTTGGTAGCTGGGGATCTGGGTTGAAAGAATTAATTTCCTTTAAAACAGTATCATAAAACACAATCTATCTTTCTTGGTATTTTGCACTATTTCAAAACCAAGACTGACCAGAACATAAGTTATGAATTTTCTGCTGATTGTGCTGAGATAGAGAAAGTAATAAACCCAGAAGAGAGTGATTTCATCTATAAATCTGAGGAGGAGAAATTTTAAGAATTGTTCAATGTCTAAGCCATGAGTATATAAAAAAATTACACTACTGTGGGTCAGACTTTTTTTTTTTAAATAAGACCTTTAAAGCTGCCAGAATCACTGTATAATGCTGTCTTCATGCTGATAATTTCTGTTGACTTCTTCTGCATGGTTCATAACATCTATGTATGTTTCTCACCTAAACGAGAGGTCACTGATAAGACTGATTATTCCACTGCCAACAGTAGCTTATTTTTATCAGAATCTAATAATTCAGATTAAAAAATGCCTGCCTAATTTCATAGAATCATGAATACCTTGAATTAGAAGGGTCCTATAAGTATTGTCCTCCCTGCTTCTCAGAGGACTGCCTAAAAATCTCTATGACTAAAATCCTCATCCAGATACTCCTTGAACTCTCACAGGCTTGGTGTCATGATTGTTTCCTTGGGGACCCTATTCCAGTGACCAATCACCCTCTCAGGGAAGAAACTTTTCCTAACATCCAGTCTGAACTTTGCCTGAAAGCGATACCTGATACCTTTTCCATTTAATTTTTTCCTATTTTATGATTCAGCCATTGGGTCCTGTTTCCTATACTTTTATTCAAAGAGCTTATATTCCTTTGCTGCTGTTGTTTTTGTTTGGGATTTTCTTCCATGTGAGGCTCCATAAATTCTACAACTATACTAATCTCTCGGTAAGTCTTCTTGAGAGGTAAGTACACTTAGCTAAAAAACCCCTATTTGTGTAGTAATTTAATTATCTTATGCATAATAAGTTTTTAATATTCTTTTAGAAAAGTGTTGACTACAGTTTTGCATTGTCTTTTGATATTATCCCACCACTATAGAAGACAGCTATGATATCATGTCCATATTCCAGCTCACTAGCTACCCACTTTACTAGGTTTCCATATTAGTCAAGCAGGTTGAATCTTTTCCTAGTGGGGATCTGCTAATTCTCCATTCTGAAAAAAATGTGTGAAATTTTTCTTTCTCTAGGCAGAATTTACAAGAAAATTGCAATTCCTTTGTGAGCTCCATGTTTAGAATTTTCATCCCTGTATAAGTTACTACTTCTGCACATCAATTATTTTATTCTCAGGGACCTAGATATGCAACAGGCAGAATCCTTCTGACAGTGTGCTGGAGGCTGGATGGAAGTTACCCCCACAGTGCATTCTGCCGTTCCATTTGGATGTTCTTTAAGGTAATGAGTAGTCTGGAGACTGCAGCAGTCCTGAGCTGCTGTAGCCTCCTTTTCCCAGAGCACACTTAGGAACTGAGAGGGAGACAGCACTAAACCAAACCTGGTAAAATATTTCCAGTCTCCACTTCTGTTGAAATCCAC
Organism: Luscinia megarhynchos; assembly: GCA_034336665.1. Taxonomy (NCBI): domain Eukaryota; kingdom Metazoa; phylum Chordata; class Aves; order Passeriformes; family Muscicapidae; genus Luscinia; species Luscinia megarhynchos. Next base: position 36,508,083 of record CM067566.1, on the reverse strand, counting down.
TATGCAATTCATTTATGATAAGAAGCTTTCCCCTCCCGAGCCTTGTAGTACATAAACATATTTCACAAGAGAGTAATCCATGTAACAGGTAAGCAAATGTATGGAAATCTTGATTAAAATAAAAAAAAATAGTATAATATGGCAGTAGTTTGCTTACTAAAGAAAGAATCAAATATATAGTCTTTTGCAGGAAAAGAATGCGTTTGAGAAACATTTATTTCCTGTATGTTGAGGGGAGAGCTCAGCTAAATTTGACTGTTTTCAGATGTAACATTTTCTAAAAAGAACATTAATAAAAATATTATAAGTTATTCACGACATAATGATAATACTTGTTTCATGTTAACCCTTGTAATATAAGTTGGTAATGTGAGAAAAATATTATATGCCACAGAGCTGGTTTTGCCTATTACAACATACTGGAGGTATTGTTACTGTAGAAGTACTGCTAGAACTGGGTCGTCGGCACTCACTCTTGCTTAGAATGACACCTTTGAAGGTTTTTGAGATAATGTACAGGAAAACAACATACTTCAAAAATTCCATGTCTTGCTCCCATGCAATAAGACTGAAACTATTCCCAGCTAGCTGTAGTGTTGTTAAATCCATGGATACCTTTTTGCAAGTTAGGGCTAAGATGTTGAAGATTGCATTTCTGAAAGCCAGACTGAATCAGTCTCGTAGAATCATTTATGTTGGAAAAAGACCTCGAGTGCAACAATTAACTCAGCACTGCCATATTCACCTCTAAACCATGTTCCTATGCGCCACAACCACATGTGTTTTAGGGGATGGTGGCTCAACCATTCCACTAGGCAGCCTATTTCCATACTTGACAGTCCTTTCCATAGAGAAATTTTTCCTGGTATCCAACCTCTCCTGCTGCAACTTGAGGCCATTTCCTCTTGTCCTGTCACTTGTTTCTAAAGAGAAGAGACCAATTCCTACTTGGCTACACCCTCCTTCCAGGCAGTTATAGAAAGTGATACAATTGTTCCTGTTTAGAAAGAGTTCCTCTATGACAATGACACTTTTTTTTCTTTATGGAAGAGTTTTGATGTAGTGCAGAGGCCAACTTAACCTTGGTGATACCTCCAAGATGAATCTCAGTACTTTGCTCTATTTTACTATTTCTTATAGCAGAACTAAAGGAATATCTTATGCATGAGGTCCACCTTTACCGACAACCTATAGAATTCAAATATTCATTCTCATATCTACAGTTTGTTTATTGATATCATTAGCTGGAATATTTTGTTACAAATCAGGACGTTGCTGTTAGGAGCCTAACAGAACTTTTGCCACCAGTTTTAAGCAGTGGAGTATGTGGTTTGTACAACTGTGTTAAGCATGCCAGGGTTTAAAATTCTGCCCAGGTATTTTCTGGCCAGGCAGGTTTTGCACTCTTCTTCATCTGTTCTCATTAAAATTGTGATATCCAAGGAATAAATATCAGCGGTATGGTGACATTTTACCTCTGGCAAATAGGTAGATTTTGGCATTTATGGGATATAACAAAGACTATCAGGGCACTGCAGCACTGTTGTAGAAGTCATAGGCATTTGTACAAACATGTGAAATGTAGGACTTGTCTTGGAGTCTATAATTTCCATTGCCTCCTTCTCTTACATTTGCTTTTAAAATACGTGAAAATTTTTTGTGAAGGTTTTTTTCAAGAACATTTTTCACAGCCATATTTGCATTGAACTTTTTTATGCTTTTCTTTTTTAAAAGAATGTAGAGCAAATTCAATAGGTACAATCCTAAAGTTTTATTCAGATAAACTTGAAGGAGTTTCAAAATGGCAGGATAAAAAAGGAACTTGTGTTGCCTAAATGATAAAAGCTTTGCATCACAGAATTTAGCAGAGTAACAAAGAATCACTCCAAAATCAGAAACATAAGTTCTTCCCAAAAGCTAACGTTAAGAGCAAGAAAAGAAAGTGGACTTCTGGGCTGGGTGTTCATTATGAGAAAGAAAGAAGTAATTTAAAAAGCAATTTTCCATTGAGAAAATATATTTTAACTAATTGGAATTATGTCTTTATTTTTCTAACCTTTTGGTACTCTCTTATGCTTCAAGTTAAATCATGTGTATCTTCATTGAGTTACGTTTCCATTATGCCAGTTTAATATCAAAGATTTGATCTCTAGAGCAACCAGTGTATAACACAGCTGGTGCCTATGTTTCCTTCCTTGATCCATGTATTTTATTTATAACATTATCCTTTCCCTAGAGGATTTCAGATGCATGTTGATGTCAAATGCCTTTCCAAAAGTAGTTGTCAAAAGAAATAAGTACTTTTGGAGTGATTGACTAGGGGGAGAAAATGTACAGATAGTAAGCAAGTCAGCAACATACACTTTTATTTTCAGGTAAATTATGTGAAATTGGTGACTTGTCCTCCCTAGGATATTAAAAGGGATCATAAGATTTAGTGAGTGAGAAATACTTCTAGAAGTGTTCAAACTTATAGGGTCTTGGGGAAATGCTGTAAGCAGGTACAGTAAGAAGTACAGGCCTTAATATTTTTCCTCCTCAAGAACATCTGATAACATGGCTTGCAACACTTTATTGGAAAATTCTTATCCAAATTTTGTCTCAGCATTTCTGAAAGTTAAGATATTTGAAATGCTGATAAAGGCTGATGAGGTTAATGTAAGATGAGGGCCTAGGAGAGATTTAGGTTAACATGAGATTAAAGATTCCAGACAGCTTGTGATAAATTAAAATTTACAGCGAAGATTTCTCTTTCATTTCACCTTAGTGAAGCATTAAGAGTAAAGCATTGCTCCAAAGGAATTTTTCTTAGTGAACTTCAGCATGAGAAGCACATGCCTATACATTATACCATTTTAAATGTACTGCTTGGCAACAGCTTTGAAAGTCCTTCTTCATTTACATTATTGAATTTCATTTATATGGAGTATAAAGAACTAAAATGATGGCCACACATATCTCCAGTGTTTGGGAATTAGCTGTGAAACACTAGGATCTGGTGGTTCCTGTCGGTGTAATTAAAAGTAACAGTTCTTCTGTTGGTCCCATGCTAATGTGAAGCAAATAGTTCTTCAGGAGTCTCTTTTCCAGCTACTGTCTTCAAATGTGTTCCTTTTCTTTTCATGGCAGCCTTTGATATCTCCATTAGTTATTCTCTTTGTAATAAGGAAGATAAGCAACCAGGTGTTTTCCATGTTCTCTGGACACTGGCAAAGTATTTTTGCAGTGGAGCGGCCCCAGGTCATAGCACCAGTGGCCCTTAAGTGGGATCATTTGCCTACAAATCTGTTGAATACTTGATACAAATATTTATTTGCAAACTGTTCTCATGTAAATTAGCTGGAGATAAAATTGCACTTATCACTAAAAACAAGGGCCAGATCCTATAATTTTTACTAAATTGTTTTGTGTAATTATTATAACGGTGAGTAATTGCATCCACAGGCTTTGGGGAACTTGGTCTTTAACAAAGGTTAAAAAAAAAGAATACATTTGGTAAATATTTTATGATAAATCTGAATGCCATCATGGTCTTCAAAATAGCCTCTATGGCATAAAGAAAAAAATAAACTATTCAGATATCTCCCTTATTGATTTTCTGCTTTTCAAATTGTGGTCTATATTTTCCCATGAAATTGTAAACCAGAATAAAAAGTATAAATTCTCAACTCCAGTAAAATGTATGAAGCTGCTTTATATTCCCAGATTTTTACCTCCTAGTGTTCAGCACTTTACCATATGCATTTGAAAACCAAGGGTGAATGAAAGTGGAGCAAATTCTGGCACCAGAAGGTATATTGATTGTTCTGAAAAATCAAATTGATTTTGATGTTGCAGTCAAGCAAGGTAGACTGTTACTCTTCTTGCAGTGTGCAAGAGTTGTGTGCTTGGCTTCCTTCTTCTCTAGACCCTCCACCAGCTTTACTGCTCTTTGAATGTGTTTTGGAAGGTGTTTTCTGGGCACACTCCAGCACTTCAATGTCTGACTTGCAGAGAAGTGCCCAAAACCAGACTATTTGAGATGCAGCCTCACGAGTGCTGAGGACAAAGGAAGCAGTGGTGACTAAGCCCTGTCCCCACACCTGACAGAAGCCCTTAGGGAGCATTATCAGCCAGTAGCATCACAATCAGGGCAGGCAAACAGAAGCTGGTAGGGCAGTTTGTGCAGCAGTTTGCACAGCAGGGTGTTCAGGAAGGACCTGCAGTTCTGCCAGCCAGTCTGGCCAGGGAACAGCGGTCTTGATCCAGCAGAAAGTCATGGCCTCTCTAAGCTCTGCACCCACCATGGCTGACACAGGTGCCAGCAGAAACATTTGGTGGGGAAGCTGGTGCCAGGTGACAGGCTGTAGGGTGGCCCTTGCTCTGCTGCCAGTAGGGATGGCAGCAATAATTAGAGCTGTGGGAGTTGCCCCCAGGTAGAGGAATTCCTCCACTTAGTGGCAGAGCTCCGGGATGAGGTGAGTAGACTAGGAAATAGGAAAGAGACCACTGGAATCATGCCCTGTCTGCCCTGGGACAGGCTCCACAGGCAGATGAGGCACACGACACAGAGGCTTCCCTCTCCTCTCTCCACCCAATTGAGCACAGTGACTTTAGGGATGGGGAAAATAGCAGCATTTACACTAAATACCTTCCTTTGTATGCTTTTCTGTAAATTCAGGTACTCTATTTTCTTCTTGTATATATCTTATGGCAATATTCACCCTTATGTTCATTAATGTCCTGAAAATAAGGTAAGCAAGAGAAATGTAGCGAGAAAAGAAGAGGATGGTTTCAGCAATGCCAGGTCACTAGTATCTGCCTCCTTGGTAAACTTCAAAGTAACAAGCACATTCTCCTTGATCACCAGCTGTTTCCTGCTTTGTTGACAGGTCTTCACCAGAGAAGAAATGTTCAGTACTGCTATTTCTTCTTTGTAGCAAATTCTCTGATGTGCATACTTGGAAGTTGCCCAGTTCCCAAATAAATGCCTTCTCTGTCCTTGTGGACCTAAGGATTTTTATGTGATAACCATCAGCTTGAGCAATGTAGTATTTGCTTGTAACTCACAAAGATTAATTTAGAGGGCTTTTTAAAAAATTTATCGGTTGTAATTTGTCTGTGAGCAGTTTTTCATATGTATCCTTTAGATAAAATCTGATAAATGGATCCTGTTGTGTATCTTTTTTTCCCCTATTGGATCAGAATGTTCTTTAGAAATAGAAATGGTGTTACATGTACAAACATAAATTTGAAATTCTCTTTTCACTATCACCATTTTGATAAATATGGTGAATTTTCAGAGTTACTGCAGGAGGTCAGCCTGTTTTCTAGCACGAGAGAATGTACATCTTGTCCCATAGCAGCTTTGCCTGTGCCTGTTCACAGTTCAGAGCTGAAGGAGAAGTTGGAAAATCCCCAGAGAATATTCTTGGAAGGATATTTTATCTTCTGCTATTTTCTATAGCTTTTACTAGGATGAATGATCTTTGCAGGATAGGTTTTGCCTTCCATTTTCATTTAAAGTCTGTGTATATTATTACAGTTAAAAAAAAAGTTGATGGTATTCTATTAAAAATAATAATAAAAAGTCTTGTAACCTGAAACAGGAATACTTTCCCTGGGGAAATGAGAGCTTTTTACTTAAATGAATGTTATATATATTGTGCTGGAAATGATCCAGACAGGAGATTGACTACTCAAAATAATTGCAGTCCAGTAGAACAGGCTTAATTAGGTTTTTCAACAAAATTTTGGACTGAGTGGAAGCATTTGAGCTTTATCTACCTCCTATTTTGCTGTTTTCAAGACAGCAGTCAGATTTTTCCACAATGAAATTACTGTATATGAAAGACTTGGTAGTGATACTGTGCCCTGGCCACATAGCAGAGGATTCTGAAAGCATATTAAGCAATTTGTCTCCCCTCAGTCTGACCATCCTCATCTATCACTTTTTACACTAGTGAATATATTACTTCTGAAAACTGCTTGATCCTTCTCTTCCAGTTGAAAATAATTGTAATGTCACTGTTCTCACAGAATATTTCTATGTTTTAAGATTTCTGTACAGCCAGAAACATATCATAGTAAGACTGTGGAAAACTAAGATTTCTTGGTATGTTTAAATACAATGGGCTCTGCTACCCAAATTGAAATTTTAAAAAAAAGTGTTTTGGTTTCCCCCCCAATAATTAATATCTTCTATATTGGTAGATTAAATTATTATAGTTTTACTGAGCTGTGAAACTTCTTCAAAATATCAGGAATAGTAGAGGATACCCTGCGTTGCATCTTAGAAATGGCAACTCATCCTGACATGTTACAGCTTGTGGTGTAATTTTAATTAAACCCATTAAATATTTCAGTGTGAATAAAAGTGGTAAATGGTATTTGAGATGTCTTCACAAAAACTTGCAGTAATTAATATACTATGATCTTGAAATGAGAGGGAAAAGGGATAGCATACAAAATAAGCTATCTGATAGTTCACAAGATAATTTAATGGGCAGAGCAGTGTAGTCTAGTATTGAATAAAATATTGACTAAAGAAAAGACCTCTGTTAAAAATGAGAATAAATAAGGACATATTCTTGTCTGAGGAAGACTGCAAGTTGCACAGACACATCCAAAATATCCAATAGTTCTGTGTTGGATTTTTTTTTTCTGTCTATAACTGAAATTTTTGATCCTGCTATAATTTAATTTATTGGCATTTCTTGGCAAAAAGGTGCAGACACCTTTTTGTCTAAAAATAATTCCTCTTCAGGAGGAATTTTTAAAGAACACATGAGTAAGAGCAGATAAAGTGAAATCAAGGCAAGGAAAGTGGGAAAACCCCTCCACCTATCAAACATTATTGAGCACTGTGATACGGAAATGTTTGGACTTTCTTTTTTTGCCTCCAGCACTTCATGTGTATGCACTCTCAGGATTTTTTTTTGTTCTGATGTTCACACTTAAATAGCTTCATCAGTTCTCATAGTGCTGATTCATCATTTTAGGGTTGAGGGAAAGCTCTGTGTGGGGATATGAGATTAAGTGCTATTTCTGATTATTATAAGGTTTTATAGACCTTGATAAAGATGAGTGGGAACAAAGTGCTTCAGTACACTGCAGTTCTGATTAATAAGATTGTTTAGATGCCTAAGCAAAATTGCAGGTACCTACAGCATTTCAGAATGCCTTAGTTCAGTAGTTTGGCAGCTAATTTAGCAAACAACTCTCCTGCAGTCTTGTTTGGATAATAAAACAAAACTGGAAAGCAGTAAAACAATAGAAACATTGGGGACTTTATTATTTGGTGAAATTAATGGATATCTATCTACAGGCAATAAAATATGTTTCAAAATCTTCCTGTCTCCAGACCAACCTAAACAGCAGTTATACTAATCAGAGCTCTAGAAAGATCAAGAAAGGTCTCTAAAAGCCATACAGATATATTTTCTACTGGACTTGCTGCTCCATCACACTATTGAGCTGAATCCTCAAAAAATTGCTTTTGGCTTCAGTGTTGCATTCAAAATTTGAAGATCATTTCCCTCAGTAGTGAAAGTGCAACAGACAGCTGTTACTTATTTAAAAGTCATTGTCCTTATACACGAGATTTCTTGCTAAGGATTCCTGCTTCATAACTGGGTCTCTTAGCTTAGGGAGTTGTTTATAATGAGCCAGGCTCAGACTCAATGTATTTGTGTTCATTTGCTGACTACCTTGTTTTCTACCTTTCATTTCTGCATTTTTAAAATTCTAGTTCATTTATGTTGCTTGTTTAGATTCAAGTTGGAGATGACTATTATTTAACAAAAAAAAAAAAAATTTGACTGGATTTGGGCTTGACTCAATTTGATCTTTACTGTCACCTGTTTTTTAAATGATTTAATGTTTTTTCCTGCCATTATTTTTTTCTGTTACAACGGGTCTATGATAAACTATGTCATTTGGCTGAAGTGAAACTGTTTCATTCATATATTGCTTCAGATGATGTATGTGAGATCTAACTAGTATCAGTGTTACAGTGAGCAGAGATTAACAATGTTTGACTGTTCTTAAGTGTTAAACCAAAATTACAAACAACTGTCTGGTCCAGAATATTTCCTTGCAAATAATGATTCTATTATTATATGTTTGAAGAAGGCAACTGTCTTCTTTACCATTTCTTCATGGGGAAATGAAAATCAAAGAAGAATGTGTGTATAATTTATGAACTGTGTCTGCAGCACTGGACATTCGTCTTGCATTAAATTTTACATTAATGCTGCCTGAGCACTAGAGATATAGATCATTCATGCTGTGATTGCATTGAGTTCTCCAGAGAAGTGGACTCTATTTCATGAGGTACAATATTCCTTGCCCTTTTTTGCAGAGTACACATGTTCAGGATAAAGATAGCGGTAGAATATTTATTAGGACTGCAAAGAACACAGGCTGTGAATTACAGCAAAGGCAGCCAGTTTACCTACAAAACCTCCAGTGAGGTGGCTCTAGTTTAAATCAGTTCTCTCAAGTCAGAGTGTGTTCCTTGTAGCCAGGTGATAGTGCTTTGCAGACTGTATGTCTTTTATATTTAACATCTTTCTGCAAGGTCAGAGACAACCCTGGTAATATTCACAACATTTGACCTGGAGTACTTTATCAGTTGCTGTGAGGGAACAATAGGGTCTCCTGCATACACACAAAAAATTATATAGTAGAACTCCAATATTTTCAGTAAAGGTCAAAAATTATATGCAGATATTCCCCATTGATAATGGGTTTTATATTTCCATATTCCCTTGATAAGTATAGGAATTGCACACAGAGACTTCTACTTTGAAGATTATTGAATTCCTCCACCTATTTCCCAGAGAACATGCATTCAATTTTATGACAGTGGCCCTTTCTTTTGTCAATCACAGAGTGGCTTTAACAAAGAAAATATTTACATTGTTTTGATTTTTGTTCATGAGGGCATTTTATTCACCTTTGGAAAGCATGTAAATTATTAAAGCCACCCCTGATATTCTGCAACTGAATGGAACTTCTAATCCTTGTTTAAAAATATAAATTATTCATTGTAGTATTTAATTTGAAAGTTGGCTGTGTGGTTCCTATGGTTGTTTACATTGCACTTTGGTGAAATTGAAAGCACAAATGAATTCCACTAGGTTTTGTTAGAGACTTTCTGACTTTGTATATCTGAGGGTTGTCTTTTATTTCTTTAAATATATAATCCCTTTCTTTTTGCTTCCTGTATCAAAATAAAATATATATAAAAGGAGACAGTTACTAATTGCCTTCAGCAGTAGCATTTCACTGAATTCTGTCTTCCATTTACACTGGCCACAGTTGGCTCTTGGATGAAGAACATCCAAGGAAAATTGGCATCTGAAGTTGCAATACTTCCCCATACTATGTGTCATTGTGAGCAAGAAATAAACTGGTGTGCTCAGAACATGGTAATTCAAAGACAGTGAACAGTCTATACCCTTTTTTGAAACAGGAGTAATAATGGGTTAGGGAAGCATTATGGGCTAGGGCTGCATGAACGTTGTATAATTTTGTTCAGTGTAAATAACCTTATCCCCCATCTCTATTCCATCTAGTGTCTTGGGAGCATTATGTTTATTGCTTTATGCTAAAGTTACTGAAAGAAGTAAGCAGTGTATCCTCTCTTATGTGTTGAATACTCTGGTGTTTTACAGATCAAACTGTATAGATCTAATGCTCCATCCCCAACGTCTGAAAATGAACCTGACCCTATGCCACACATGAAACAATTTCCTAGTAACTCTAAGAGCACAAGAGAGAGGGGTTATGGAATTGTCTGACTGAGTTCTCTGTTTCCTTGTACTTCTCAAAAACAAGAACTAGGGAAAAATTAGCTATAAAATCAAGGACAGAGCAAAAATAAATAATGTAAAAGCATGGCATCCAAAACAGAATATACCTTTTATGTTAGCCTCATAGAAAGTGATTCAAAAAAGCAAGTAAATTAAAGAGATTATACTATATGAAATATCAATAGTTTTTCTGACTTCATTAAAAACTTCATAAATTATAATTTTTATTGCAATTTTATTTTGTATATCACTTGTTCTTCTTGGAATTTGTTCATTATTATCATTATTGCTTTTTCTGACTTATTTGAAATTGTTCACATCTGCCCCTGTGAGGTTTTTTTCCTGATTCGCCTCCCCATCCCACTGAGATGGGGGAGTTAGTGAAATGCTGCAGGGTACTTATCTGCTGTCTGGAGTTAAACCATGTCAAATAAGTGGAACTATGAAGGAGAAAAGGCTCCGTACAGGTTTAGCTACGAACAAGTGTGACACAAGAATCAACTGTGGAAGTTGATTTGCAGGAATCTAGGGAAAAATTGGTCAACAGAGCTATTATTCTGCAATTAATTGCATTTACCTGAGATCAAAATACAGCACGCTGCTGCCTGGGTCTGTTTCCTCTGAGTTCATTCCTGCTGTGTTCTGTTTAAACTCATTCCTGTTGCTTTTCTGACACAAGTTCCAACGTATACTGGTTCTGTAGTGTGATGCTATAGAATGTTTTCTTGGGAAAATGCTTAGTTTGTAATTCTTGCTTCCTTTTGATCATCCATACTCAGTTGCATTTTTGTTTTTCTGAAAAGTGTAATGTAGCAGCTGGCTGTTGCTCCTCAAGCAGAATTAGATGCCACAGTCCTGCATGGTGTCCCCACCACAGGTTGAGAGCAACCATATGCAGTCAGTTTTTTATATAACTCTGTCATTTCCCATCACATCAACATTTGCCTTTCCTTTTTTTAAAAGCACTTTAGTATAAAGTTTATTCAAAATGTCAGCTGAAACAATCAAAAATCTATGACTGAGGCTTTAGTGCAGGGCACACTCTAAGATTATGATGTGTGTCAGCATGTCTGAGAACTAACTGAAACTGTGGGGAGGTTTTTTAATGCTTTCATAAAACAGGGAAGAAGTAAACATCTCTTGAAAAATTTCAGGAACTTAGTAAATTTCTTGCCTCCTTTAAGAGATAATTTTATTAATAAATATAACATTCAATTTTATTTTTATGAAAGGTACCTCCTTTTTATGAAATGTACCTTTCACTGTGCAGAGTTTCCCCCCACAGTCTTACTAATGATATTTACCTTTTGCAGTGTTCAAGAACTGTCAGAAAATGTCATTTTCTTCCCTACAGGATTTTTGTCAATTTCAATGAAATGCACTTAAGTAGCTTTTCATGGGGAGAAAAGATGGAGAAAAGATTTCTGTTCTCAAAAATATGTATTGAAATGATATGACAGAAAGTTGTGAAATACAACTTCAGTATTAGAACAGGAAGTGAAAGTGTTTGGTCTATTTTGTTTTGTTCTCCCTGAACATTCTGGATGAAAGGTTTCGATACTTTTGAATGTTATGGATGACTTCTGCATATGTAGAAAGAGTTTTCTTTTTTTTTTTTTTTTTGTGTAATTTTTTTCATAAAAACATAGAATCGATTAGGTTGAAAATTTCCTATATGATCATCAAGCTGAACAATTTTCCTGACGTCCTTTACCACAGAACTAATATCCCATAATCTCCAGGAGCTTTCCTGCATTGACTGTAGAACATTTACTATAACACTGAATTATGCCTTTATGCTGTCAAATTGGTAATCTATACATTCGGGTTGGTTTTTGATCTTTTCTCTCCCTGCCCCACATATCTCTGATTCCAGTGCATGAAACACATTATTGCCCATGTTTTTTTGCCATGTCTGAAGGAACCCCAGTGATTATTTCTGTATACTCTTCTAGTTGCTCCTAGGAGTTGATTATCTCATTCACAGTAGTTTTAAGCATCTAGCTAGAGCATGTCAAACAGGCAGCTTTGCTATCCTAAGGTACTGCCATTTGAGTGCTGAAGCTCCTCCTATCTGAATCATTTATGTGAAGCAGAATAAGAAATCCTTTTTTTTTTCCACTGGTACTTATAATCAGTCCTAGGATCTCTATGGAAAAGCTAAAGCAACATCAAAAAGCAGCTCTTGCACCGAAAAATTTGCCGATCTTCTAACATTGCCATGCCCATGGCCTGGGCATTAAATAGTATTTCCAATCTTATAATAAAACATTTTCTAAAGCACGCTATTAATATTTATGGAATCAAAAGATTTGAACAGTGAATATGTCCTGTGAATGCTTTAAATTCTGAAAGCAAGGATAGTTATGTGGATTTTCTGCTTCCTGACTATATTTTCTAGAACTGTTTATATTTAAAGGATATCATACATACTCTCTAAGGACTTGGCTTATGGTTGTGCTTTCAGGAAACAAACCTCAGAAAATAGGAACATAAGATCAACAGTTTTGATTCAGAAAAATCATTATCTAACCTGTATCCTTTGGGCTAATACCTAGGGAACAAGCATATCATGATACTGCCCTAAATCACTCTCCCAACACCCAGTGGTTTGTAGCTCAACTATTATGGAACCAAAGGTAATTTCTTCGCTTTTTAAGAGACTGCTTTTTCTGTCTGTCCAGTTGTTTTTGAACCACCATAGTCCTCTATCCTCAGTGCTATCCTTTTGGTTGGGGTTGCAAACACAAACAGTGAATGTTAGGCTAATCTAAGCATAGGCTCAAGCATATGTGTAATCATATGACAAACTTCAATTTTTCATGAAACTCCTGCCTTTTTGCGTGGTAGGAAATCCATCTGTCACTGAAACTCATCAGTTACACATTTTTTTTCTTTTTTACTGTAAATGTACTTAATGATTATATTCTGCCTTGGATTAGAATCTTAGGTCTTGCACATTTAACTAACCTGAACATTTTTCATCACAGCTACACAAACATTTTTGGTAACATCTTTTAGCAGTGGAAAAAAATATGTTATTTGGGTTGATGTGTTAGCATATTTGCTTTAATACAGATTTTCATCAAGAATGTTTTGAGGCCCTCAGTGAGTGGTGAAAAGAGATGGTGGGAGTGTTTTACAAAAAAGTTTTTGGGATACTTAATTATTTACTTATTATTTTGTATTTTGAAAGTGAACAAATTGGTATAGTCCCATTCTCCTGTAAAAGGAAAACAGATTCTGAGTATCTCATAGCTGCAGTAGGACTGATTATTTTTATTTAACTGCAAGATTGCAACACTTTTGAGTTACATCTCCTTCACTGTATACTTCAAACAAGGCATATTTGAAATGCTTATTTCATTCTCAGAGTCATGCTCCTCCTCTCTGTGCTTTGCAGCACAAGCACAGGTTAGAAAAATCCTCATGCTTTTTTCATCTTCCCTTTCGATCCAAAAAGAGATTATATTAATAAGATTAAAGCACAGAACATGAAGAATTTTTATCCTTCTTTGTTTAATCTATGCATCATACATGTTACTCCTTTTTATATTTCTCAGAGGATTGCTTAGTGTATTCTGGGCTTCTTTCAGTAATGATACATTTAGGGGGACAGAGCAATCTTCAGACTGTGGGAAAGGAGCTATCCAGTAATAAAAAACAGTCTTTTTTGCCTTTGTGAAATAGGAAAACTGAAGAATAAAAGGGTAGCAAAATATTAATTAGGCCCTGAAACCTAGGGGAAAAGGTCAATTTTGGGTTGCATCTAGTAGATAGAAAGTGGTTATGATCAATTTAATACTGCAGAGAAGAACCATATTTTTATTACAAAGAAATAGCAAAAGAAGCATAACTAATGAGGAAGGAGAATGCTTTGATTTAGAATGTCAACACGAAACTACATTTATGAGTCAAAGATAAAGCAAGAAATCTACATGCTGAGCCCCAAAAACATAAACACTGAAGTTAGGTTTCTGGAACGCTTCTGAAAGTGACTAATGTTTCTAGAGTAGCTATTATAAATTAGAACAAGAGTGTGTGTACTTGTGTTTTGTCTGATTCTGAAACGCTCTTGAATTATGGATCAAAAGAACAGAGGAAAATTTCAAGAAACCCCTGTATGTACTTGGCAGTGTAAGGCCAACTGAAAGTACTTAACACTCCTGAGAGAATTAGTAGCATCCTGCCTTGGGCATCAAGCAGAGATCTGGGTCTGTCACACCACCACACAGCTGTTGAGGAACCCGTGTAGTGCAGGCAGTGTGAGTGCTGTAAGTCCAGCTGCAGTACCAGCGGTGAGCTGAGCTCTGGATGAGACCCTGAGGGGTGAGAGACCATAGAGAGAGACCCCAAGGCAAGAGGCCATAGCCTGGTGCTGACCCTGTGCACAACAAAGGGCCCAGGGACCTGTAGAGCAGACAGGTGGCTGGACGCTCAGGGACACAGCAGGAGCCAGGCACCCCAGACTTAGGCACCCTTGGAGTACGAGGGTATAAAATCCCAGTTTTCTATGTTCAGAGGTACCAGCCCAAGCTGTTATTCTATTAGTAATTTGACCAATCCTCAAGTTTCTTAAGGACATCTGAGACTCTGCTATGGCAAACCTGGGATGGAACCATTAAGGACACCTGGTGCGACTCTGAGAGTGTAGGATGTGTTGCTGTGGAGGGGCTTCCATCCCATCTCAGGTGGTATGAGAGTGACTACCAGAGTGGATCCTGGATGGCCAGACAGGGAAGTTACCTTAGCATGGCAAAAAAATGTCACTTAAGGCTCTGAAACTCATACTAGTGCATTTTTGAATGTAAGTTTATAAAGCATTTCAAGGGCACAGTCGTGCAAGTGTAATTTGAGATTCTATTGACCATGCTGCTTCAAGACCAGGTGTATGTTCATGGCTTGGGTTCATGTAACAATAATTACTGTGCTCAAACTCTTGTTAAGTGTTTAAGACATCCACAGATGGTAAAAAACTCTCAGTATGGACTGCCTTTCTATCTTTCAGCTGGTTTAATGGCATAACTTTCACTGCAGAAGTGTGCCTTCTGTAACTCTCATGTTACACTAGAGAAGGTGCTTGATATGGCATTTCAAAACCAATGGCACCATGTCAGATTGTGCTTGACAGATACAGCATATTCCAGGTTCCTGTATTTATACTTGATGTGAGAAGGAAATTGGAGCTGATGTCAAGGGGCTTCATAGCAAGAAAGATCACTGAAACAATTTCTGAAGGATTTGCACTAACCTACACTTCTATACACCTTGTTCTACTTTGCTAGTATGTAAAGATATGCAAAAACTGACCCAAATTTTTGTGACAAAAAACAGCCCTAGAATGTCTAACTTAGTAAATACAAGTTCAAAGTTAATTCTTTGTATATATCAAGTTTGTAATTGTCTTCAATTTTGGGTTGACTTGCAGTAACATTTACAAATTTCCTCTATGAAACAACTTCATTTCAGCAGTATGTGAGGAAAACTGAGTAATTTCATTAAATTTTTCTTGCTCAGATTTCAGATCTGCAGGTTGTTTTTTCACTTATCAAATTCAGCAAGGATCTGAGGCTGATGCTGACTCACAGTTCCATCAACATTGCTAGTGATAACATATTCTACAGTCAGAACTCTGTTGAGGATTCCATTTCTGAGATGATAGGAAGAATAGAGTCCTTGCACTGCCAGCTATAGTTATAGCTAGTTTATTATCAATAAGGAAAGCAAATCCATCTCCAAATCTCATGGAATTACAGGTGTTGTATATAAAATGTTCATGGAATAGCATCATTTTTTAAAATTGTTAGAAACCATCTCAAACACATTTGATTAAATGCTTAACCATAAAGGTATAAAATTTGGTATAGTGGAAATTTACTGTGGGCATAGAATTCCAGTGATTTTCTATGGGAACATTTCTGAAATTCATTGTGAAGTCTGGCTGCATCAATAGAAAGAAACAAAATAAATAAGCAAAAATCTGAAGTTTAATATCTAGGCTGCATGTTTTTTGTCACAGTTTTGTTTTTTAAAACAGGCTTAAAATTAGGTTTTTTGTCTTGGACTCAGATGAAAACAGAGTATGAAAAGTGCCTATATTTAAAATATTTGCTTTAATGCTTTAAAAGATAAAAATTTCATTACTCCAGTCATCTTGGGGGTTTTGGTTGATTTTTTGGTCTTTTTTTTTTCCACAGACAAAACTCTAGTTCTATAATGTATTCTTCATAGTTAAGTTAAAAAGATGCTTTAGCAGTTTCAAATTAATTTTAAAATTAGTTTCTCTTTTATATCTATGCAAATGATATTATACTATTTCAACTATTCTATATTCTTTTATGACTTTATTCTTGCCTTCAGGTTGGATTTTTTTGTTTCTTTTTTCCCATTTATTAGATAGCACAAAGTAGACTCTAAATGCAATGTAAACAAAAGTCTCCAAGAAGTTTGTCTTATATTGACTTTGTCACTGAAGATATAACATTTGCAGAGATGATGGCACAGGATCATCTGCAGGTTTTTAAACTTAATTTTGGGATTCAGGGTGTGAGTTTTCTCATAATGCAAATTGCTTCATCTTTTCCCCTTATGTGGCGTACTTTTCCATACCAGAGAAAGTAGACATGCTCAGATCTAGGATGTATTCCTTAGGTATAGCCTGGTGGTTAACGTGACTTATATCAAAGAAATTTGCAGCAGTATGTGGCTTGTTCTAAAAAAGCAGAATGTTGTCTGTTTGAGACTTGTGTTTCAGGAAAAAGAATTCACAAATATCAATTTAAACATGTAAGTAGTCTGTACAAGCCAAGCAAACTTCTGATCTGGTTTATGCCTTGCACTGTACATAACAGGAAGGAAAAGCTATATTATTATTTGTAAAGTTTAAGAAATACAAGAAGATGTAGATATAAGACACTCCAGCAAATCTTATCCTGAATCAGTGACAAGATTAGTTAAGCCAAAGAGATATAGACTTTGTCAAAATCTTGAAAACACATATTATCCCTCTTTGCACACTGAATGAACTTAATTTATTCAGTCAAGAATTGTCCCACTCCTTGTGTAAGAATGAACAGATTTTGAACTTAATGAGGTGAATATCAATTTCCTAGGAAAAAAAAAAAAGTGTTTGTAAAGTGAATTTTTATTGGGGTTAACCAATACCAGTAGCAATAAAGATATAAAAGGTTGCACATTTTGGGAATATGATGATACTAACTACTGTTACAATGGTCCTAGTGGAATATACTGTTTCAAATTAGAATATGATCCCATATCATTATCCTGAAAATTTGAGTTACATTTTGTAACTCTACACTAGAGTGTTGGTATTTATGAGGGATATAAGTTGTATATTTGTAAGCACTGTGCCCTTTCCTTGCTTATTCTTCTGCAGTTTTATGCTCATGGATGCAATCATCTATTTCATTTTTTTTCACTCTTAGATTATGTAAAAAATAACATATTTTATTCTCAAATCTTTATTTATATTTTACTACTTTATTGATATATGACATTTGATAGATTAACAATACTCATACCTTAGAATCTAAGAGGTTTTGATAAATTGGGGAGGGGTGGTTATTAAAAAATATAAATTACTGAAATTAATTTTTTTACTCTAGATCTTTGATTATTTTCCCACTTTGAAAATGAGCTTTTTATTTTTTCAGAATAGAATTATTTTGTGGTTCTTGCATATTAAAATACTTTGACGTTTCAGCTTTCTAAAACCCACAACACATTATTTTTATATTAAATAGTGGATCATTAGTATCTTCAGTTTCTTTCATTTTCCTAAACACGGTGGAGAGAACACATATACTATCAGTCTTCCTTTTTTCTGTTGAATGGGAAATAAGTTTCTCAATTATCCAAAGGTCTAGCTGAAGTCCTGCATAACTTTCAACTCTTGCTACCTCTTTGGTGCTCCAACTTTCTAAAGCTAGCTCACTGGCCAACAGTAGGAAAGTTAGATTTAATAATTATACTTTTCATTTCCTCAAGTTTCTCTACTGAATTACAAAAATTACGTTGGCAGTGGCAGTATAGTATTTAGTCTTGAAATTACTCAGTAAATTCAATAAAACAGTATATTCAGGAGTGGTTCTTTATCAATAGGCCATCAGTAGGATGAAGCCTACAGTGGAGGGCCCCAGCAAAAGAAATTAATTCTCATGAAATTATAGAGCATAAGTCTAAGGCAATACAAGAAAATGAAAGGGCAGCATGAAAGATTTCCCCTTTGTATATTGATTTTTACTTAAAATGGATTTGTGACATTTCTGCTGTCATCAAGTTTATTTATTTAGTATATTTCTCAAGGCATTTGTTTAACTGTTAAACATAACAATTTAGGAATAAAAGTTGTCTTTGTAAAAGAATGTGGACTTGAGCCAGGCTGTTTAAAATTTAGGCTGCATAAACCAGAGGAAATTAAGCACTGAAATGTTCCAGGCGCTGGAACTTGACTGTCATGTTGATAAATTGTTGAAACAGTCTTGCCTCAGTTTTGACCCACAGGCTTGCAGATGGTTCTCAGGTGCCATAGGAGGGTGTGCATTGACAGTGGCTGCTTCCAAAAGGCAGTTGGGAAATAGTCACTCCCCTTAAAGCTAAGAGAGTTTACACAGAAAGCAGTTTAGTGCCAGGATAACGCCAGTGCCTGCGGATGCTCCTGAGCATATTAAATATATTTAGTGGAGAAGCAGCTTTGCAGGCTGTGACACAAGGGTACAGGGGAAAAGAAGGGAAAGCAATGCATGCAAAGTTTCTTGTTTTCAAAGAGTATGTTGCAGGGAATTTCATTTATATAACATTATGAGTTATGGTTATTGCTGGAGACTTTAAAATTAATTTTGTTTTTATCAGGAAATGCCTTTCTCTCATGCTTGCCTGGTGGAAATCAGCTCTATTAAGCATCCATCTTTAAGGGCAAGTTGTAATGACTGCATGACCACAACCATTGTGGCATAGATGGGAGGAAATAACAAAAAATTGCAGTTTTTAGAGTTAGACAGAAGCCCAGCAAACTCTGTCCCTTGACAAGCATACGAAAAACTTACTTCCAGTCCTGTATGACTGGGTATGGGTAAAGAATGTAAACCCTGACAAAAATCAGACATGGCCAATAACCAATTTGTGGCTTATACTTTTTCAGAATCAGCTAAATTTATGGTAGATTTTAGAGGAAACTAGTATTTCTCTTGTTTTATGCTAAAGATATAAATTCTTCTATATTGAAGTGAACTGGAAAAAAAAAATCAAAGGGAAGCTAGTGTAGATACTGTATTGGTGCCATAAGCCTGAGCAGTATTCTGTTTAAACAATGTTTTAGATACTCTGTGTGTGTTTATGTCTACTGCAGCAGACAACTGTCTCTCTCAAACCTCTCCTCCTCCCATAACATTACCTTTCCAGATTCTTTCAGCTTTAAATCCTGTTATCATACTCTCATGTATTTCTCTTGTTCCTTGAGTACTGCCATGGTAAGTGGCAGTGAATGCTGTAGCTAGCCCCAAAATACATGTGGTATAATTAGCAGTGCATTTTATGACTGGCTAACTGAAAGGTCAAGAGAATGTAAAAATATTGAACCTAAATCACACACCTTCTAGGGAAAAAACAAACCCCTTCTGGGAAAAAACAAACCTAAGTCCTTTCTTCTGCATTATGAAATATGTTGCAATAACTTGTGTCTTCCTGCTGCCTCCCTTTGAAATTGATTGAAATGAAGCAAATATCAGAATTTATGGGATGGGAGTTAAGAAATGGATGAACAAACATAAATATTTCCATGAACACTCTAAGGTAGATTGACTTTGAAAGCTAAGGATGGTTCTTGTTTTCAGTAGGAAATAAATTGATAAATACACAGTTGTCATTTTTATGTTGCTAGCACAGTACACTCAGTAAAGTCAATATCCCCTGAAGTGGGTCTTTCCACTGGCCTCAGGTTACTAATGTTTTTTAGTTATGAGTCCTCTTTTCTCCTCTCTTCTTTTTTCCTTTCTCTTTCCTTATAAAAATCAACTTCAACTTTCAGGTGGCTAAACTAATCAGTTTGCAACATATCTACTTTTTAACTTAAAATATATTAGTATATTTAAAAAAAAATAAAGTAAGCTTTCAATAATGTTTCAAATTTGTAAGTTGAGTTGTATTTAATTGTTCATCCCGTTTACAATAGACTCAGCAGGGATGTGATTTTGATGAAATAATGATTAGGGTTCTGATCTTTTTTTTTCCCCTGGCAGCAGGCTTATTTTAAACCATGTTTGCTTAGTTTGCTGTATCAGCTACCTGTGATCTAGGTCAACATGACACTTTTCTTCTTCTTCTTCCAAAAGTGGAAAGATTCCAGCAGCTTCATCTTCTGCTGATCTAGGCCTTCTATTGGCAAAGCAGTAGTATTAGAGTAGACCAGATAGGGGTAGAATGGATCAATATCTGCAACAAATGGAGTTTTTACTGCCTAGCTGTTGGTTCTTTGATTTCACAGTCTAGTGGTACTTCTGATTTTAATGGAGTTTCTTTCTGAGCTACACAACTTTATCTTGAAAGAACTGGATAGACTGTTCTGTGACTTGATATACCCATTAAGACATTTGTTATAAATCTTGGAGATGTCCTACTTCATTCATATTGTAACAAGGCAGTGCTCCAAGCAATTCTTAGGGCATAGCTATGCATCTAAGAAATACAATAAAACATTTATAGATAATAAGTAAAATATAATCAGAACAACATTCTTAGGTTTGTTTTTTGATTTTTTTTCATGGTAACATGCTTTAAATTAAGATTTCATATTTTAACCTTTTCAAACTACTTTGAAGCAGGCAGGATTACCTGCTTCCTACTTGTAAAAGACAGTGTTTTAAATATATAAATATATAAATTCAGGTCTTGAACAAATTTTACCAAAACCCAAATGAAAGATTAGCATCTGTAAAATTAATCCACACTGTCCTCCTTCAGTAGTGAAGTTTAGCAGTCAGACTTTTAGCACTGGATCTCCTCTTGGCTCCTCCACTGTGATGTAGCTGTTTTTCTTGGCAAGGCCTGATTCAAGTAACTGGGGAAAAACAACAAAGCCCATCCTCATGCTCTTTCTGGTGGAGAAAGAGCATACAGTGAAACTAATAGACAGAAACACAAAATATAATATTTCAGTAAATTTTGGTTTTCAGTGATCAAAGATTTGCTACTCTATGCTTGAAACACAGATTTTTCAAATTTATCTGATCTGACACAATTTATTTCTTTTTTTTTTTCCCAGTTCTATTCTATGTATATCTTCTGTATAAAATTAGGAAACATTCAATGTAAAACTCATTTAAGATACATTTTAATAACTAAGATTAAATAGTTCACTGTTCATTTTGAAGACAAATATATTAAATATTCCTAAAATGTCTAAAAAGAAAGAAGCTTGATAATATTATCGTGCTGTTTCATAACATTGAAAATTCTGTCTAAAAAGTTGGCTGTAAATGCATTTTTATCATGTCCTAATGTTTTATTGCTTTT
The DNA here is from genome assembly GCA_034336665.1 of Luscinia megarhynchos. NCBI lineage: Eukaryota > Metazoa > Chordata > Aves > Passeriformes > Muscicapidae > Luscinia > Luscinia megarhynchos. Next base: position 36,486,757 of record CM067566.1, on the reverse strand, counting down.
TTAATGCATAGTGATTCACAATAATGTTTATCCATGGCTTCCATTAAATATTTCCAAGTTCTATTAGAATAATAGATTAATTCATGCTCATTTTCTGCTCTATTTTCAAGGTAGACCATTTCTGCATAGAATTTTAAAACCTGATTTCAGGTTTTACATGGTTATATGTCATTTTTCCAGATGCATTCTCTTTGCTTTTTCACCCTCCTAAGGTCTCAGCTGTCTTTAATCAGATTCATTGCTGCCATTCTGTCCCTTAAACATTAATATAAATTATGTAAGAGACTCATGCAAGTGGAATATCCTAAGAAACACCACCACAGTGCCCAGAACTTCAGCCAAAATTTGCACAGTGTAGCAGGACCCCAGTTACAGCTGCCTGGATGCTGCTTCTGGTATTTGAATGTAGATCTGTGACCTGAAACTGCCCAGGTCTGCAATTGCCGCGTTACCCCCAGGCCATCATGGTACTGCAGCCAGGACTCCAATGGGTTTTGGAATACTTTCTTCATGGTTTAGAAGACAGGTATTGTTCCACTTTGGTGAGGTAGTGTAACAGATTTCAGCAATATTCATGATTTTAAAAATTAATGTTTTCCAGGTGCTGAAATGTTGTACAGAAATCCTTGGCATTCATTTATGTAATAAAAGAAATCTCAGCCTTAACATGTTGCACATAAAAGTTTAAAAGTATGAAGTAATATTGTACTAAAGGCATTGAGGACATTCTGTGGTGTTCACAAGCAGGTTAGTCTGTAACAAAAATAGAGTCGAAAGGGGGCATGATTTGAGTTTGAATTTGCTTTTTTTTTGTAGAAACAGGGTCATGATTTTTAGTCCTTGGGAGTGACAATTTCAAGCCAGCTGCAGATCACCAAGTGTTTCACCTTTTTATAGGACAAGTATGTGTGAAACCCAGCTAGAGCTTCTCTACAGCACTTGTAAACAGCTTTAACTAGAACTTGGGCAAAGGCCTTGGACACACTTATTTTAAATTTCTGATGCCTTAAGTTTTAGCTTTTGTATTTTTCAGATTCTGTACTGCATTGCTGTGTTATTCTGAGCTTCATATAAAGTGTTAGAAAGTTTTCTTCACAGTTTAGTTAGACAAAACAATCCATTTCCAGCCTTTGAACCAAGGACACCATTGCAGCTTCAGGCCCAAAAAGTGTAAACAACAGTGAATTGAGGAGAGCAATCTGAGAGGATGGGACTGCATAACCTGAAGCTGTAATTGGACAGTTAACCCAAATATATAAATGGATTAAAACTTACAAAAGTGTGAAAACTTGTGACTAGTAATCCCTTTTGCATCCATATTGGGTAGAGCCATGGCCAGGCTCTTGTACTGCCCAAGGTGTATCCTTTGAAGGCCTTTTAATAAATACCTACTTTATTCCTTTAACATTGTCCAGCCTCTCTTCCAGATTGGTAGCCTGTTTAGGCATCATTTCGATCACTGATTGGTGTGTTTCCTTTTCTGTACAATAAAAAACTCTCTAATTAATGCCTTTCCATGGTAAACATTGTGAGCAACTCCAACACTTCTTTTGATATGGATAAGGTGGGGGCAACAATTAAAGGATTTGTTGGAGGCTGGTGAATGAAGGGCTGAGCTTAGAGACAAGGTTAGAATTTATTACTCCGTATGACTCACTTTTGCTGCTGGAAAAATTGTGAAAAAACACCGAGGTGGAGTAAAGGACTAGTTACACATTTGAAAAAGAAAATATAAACAGTTTTAATCAAAAGAGAACTGCTGTGTAAATGTGATTGTTCTCTGTTTTAACAAGCAATAATAAAGTTAGTAGATGTTGCATAATTTGATTATTAAATTTTAAGAAATCTCAGAAACCCAGTTTAAAGAAAAAGTGTTTTTTCTGGCCTGTCTTCTGAGCACTGGGATTTTTTGTGTGCTTGCATGTTTGTATACTTGCATACCCATAGCTACATTAACAAAAGCTTAATTGTATGGAAGTGCATTACAGAAATCAAACCTCTTTTGTTCTACAAGATCAGCAAAGAGATTGATTGCAAAAACAGTTTGTTAGGAATTACTGAGTCCAGGATCCTTCAACCAGATTTTAACATGGCAAACGGGTTTTACTCCCAGACAATGAGAGTGATATAATGGTATTTTACTTGTCAGTCTCTACCTTAAAAAATGAAGTTTAGGTGCTGTTGTCTTAGAACTGGTTTACATTAGCAGCACACCACAGCACCCAGAGACAAGAGAGAAATCCTATTCACTACTCCAGATTATCACCTCTGATCCAGGCTAGTAAGGATGAAGGACCAACCAAGAGTTTAATGGGCACAAATTTTACTCCTGGATAAAGTTTACCTGAAGGGGGTGAAAGCTTGCTGACTATGTTTGATAAACTCTTGTTTTTCAGATATAGCAGTTTTTTTTCCTATTGTCTATTACTGCATAGTAATACCTATGTTAAACATGGAAAAAATGTTTAGCTTCTAGCTCTTTAAATTCTTCATGAGAACCTGCAAAGGCAACAGACCATGTATTAAAGTTCTGATGTGGTAGAGAGAGTCAGATTGAGTAATAGGATGGTCTCCTCTGTGGGAAAGTTGCTGAAGTTATTACAGACTAAGCAGTGCTACAATATTTCTAACAATAAAAAAGCTGAAATCTGTCTCTATTTTAATATTTACTGTGGCCTCAGAAGAATTGCAAATCATGTAACTTGTAAACTCTTTTATTTATGCTTCCCCATAGCAATAGCAGCACTTACCTGCTGTAAAAATTAAGTTTGCATCACAGAGTTGAACACCAAGCCTGCTTTTTCCCACGACAAATCCAGGTCCTGTCAGCTTCCCAAAGCTTCGATATTATTATGTCCACAGTAACTTCCTCATTCTAGAGCAATGAAGTAAAATTAAACAATTTGGTTGGCTTAAATTAATTTTTGAGTGCAAAGAAAATACTTAATTTTAAATTACTGGTGTTACAACTGTATTTATTTCAATTCTGAATTAATATTTTCATTGAGCACAATAACTTTTAGGAATCCAAGAGGGAAACCTAATGACATGTCTTTTAATAAATCAATCGACTAACCATGCCAAAATTTCATTATTTATTTAATATATAATGTAGTGCAGAAAAGTATCCATGCAATCTTGTCCTTGACACAGCTAATCCAGAAAGTTTGCTAAGAATTTCTCCCAATATAATATTAATTTTCTGATATGTTGAAAGTCATACCTCTGTAAATTTGAGGTTTGCCTCCAAAGTCAGTAATAAAATGTTGGTTTTTTTCACTTCTTTTATTTAACTGATTTGTAGTAATTACTGCTAATGCAATTTTTGTCAGTTTTGAGGATCCTCATAGTATATAAAATTTACCTCTCTATGCAGACCCACAGAAAAAAAGAATGGTTGCTAGTCAGTACAATACAGTCTTTTATTCTAATATAAGCAGTTCTCCAAGTCTTTCTTCTTGAAATGAAAGCCCAGGAAATAGTAATCACTGTATTAATTTTTTTGGTGCCAAAAAATGAGTATTGATTTCTGCATTCTCATCCTAAACAGCAGTGGCTGCTCTTTCTTTTCTTTTCAAATCTTTAAAATAACAGCCAATTCAATGGGAGACACTAGTCTCTCCACTGTGTCTGCAAAGTCTAAATGAAGGGGAAGGGGCGGGGGGAAGGCAGTAGAGGAATATGATTCTTTCAGAAATTAATGTTGAGCTTGCTTTATATCTGCAGCAGTGGTCAATGCTGGAAGTGTAACAGGAAATAACAATGGCAACTGCAAATCCTTGTAATTGCTGAAGATATCAGTACTGTGTTTCTGTTAGCTGCTTTCTGGAAATCGGGGACCAAGCCTGAGAAAATGTAATTTTAAGTCTATATCCAGATAGGTATATTCTTCAAAGAGGAACAGTTTTAGAAAGAAAACAGATTAACTAAGGTAGGATTCACTGATTATTCTTCCCTTGCTATTGTAGCCCCAGGACAGTAACGTAGTGAAAATTGCAGAAAAAATGGGCAGCCCTACATTCTAGTAATAGGAGGTCACAGGCCAGCATTTAGAATGAGTTTGCACTTATTCCAACAGGTGTAGCTGCAAAGGTTTATTTTCATCTGTCTTTGTGTTTCTTTCAGCTTTTGGTCTCCTTTTGTTTCGGCATTTTTAGTAATGTTTGTTATACTCTTTGCTTAGGCCCAGAGCTTTCTTTCTAGTAGAAAGTTCTTTTTCAGATTGAATTGTAATTGTCTTGTCCTGGGCAATTTTGTACATATCAGTAATCTGTCACCTGCTTGTTTTTAATTTTTTTTTTTTTTATTCTAGACTGTAACCCCAGTATCAGCTCCTGAAGTCTTTTACATTAATCTTCCTTAATCGTCTCTAATAGTTTTAAGATGGACTTCCAATTCTTAGTTAATGAAAAGTTTAAAACCCACTGAGAGCACCCAAATGTTCTATAGTAGATGTAGGCACTTTCTGATTGTCATCTTTTTGTGACATCTGCTGCTCACAGATACACAGTGTTGAGCTGATTATCTTATTTTCTTTTTCTTTCAGAGTTTTGACCTTTGTGGGAGTTTACTTGCTCTAGTCTCATCAGTTTATTTTATTTTTATCTCTTGAGAATCAGGCAGGGTGTTTGGTGAGCTCTTCATTGTTGAATTGCTGACTATCCCTGGCCCTAGGAATAGCATGTTTCTTTGATATCCTCTCTTCGTTGTTTCCAGAGTTTGTAGACATAAAGGAGCACTTCTCAGGAATGTACACCAGGTTCATGGTGTAGACTCATGCAGCCAAGGACACTTTTCTATAGGCTGAGTTACACAGTTCATTGAAAAGGGTGAATTTGCAGCTGTACCACAGTTTAAATTGATTTCTGGAATGAAGGCAAAAGAAAACCAAATTAAAAGTAGAATTCAAAATAATAATTTTCTCTTGTCTGTTATTACCTTAGTAAGCAGCTGCTGTTCTGAAACTTGAACAAGTTCTTGAACAAATGAAGCTGGTTTTCATTCTTCTGAAAAAGGATCTACTGATTATCTAAAAACTCTTTGCTTGGTACAGGATTCATAAGTTCCAAAGTTAAACTCAGGTAATTTATAAATTCAAAGTGGAGCAGATGAAAGGGAGAACCTTTTAGAAAGTGAAATATCTTCTGTCTCTTGCTTCCTATTTTTTGAATGTGCTTCTACATAAACGGAGAAGTAATGTTTCAAAATATATTAAAAATTCCAGTTTTACCAGAATCTTTAGGATGGCTCAAATTCTGTTATTTATTCTTTGAAGAATCCAGCAATAATTTCATTTAAATTATAAATACGAATTTGGGAAAGGCCCTTAAAAATATACAATATATATTTATCAATGAGGAAAAAACAGGACTTGGCAATGTAGCAATTTGAAGGAGTTAAGCAATGGATAAAAAATGATCTGTGTTGGCTTTCATTAATTTTTGCATTTGTTTCCTTTCTTTATATTTTTAGCAGGACTGAGCTGTAGTTGTACATTTAGCTTGATAGATGTTCCCTCTGGGAACCATGCAACTACGCTAAGAACCTTAGTCTTAAGTAGTATTTTATCTCACAGACAGTACCTTGATTAAGACAAACTTTAATTAAGATAGATGGTGGCTGCTTAGTCATCTATTTGCCACGGTGAGACTTGTATCTTCAGATTAATGTTAGAAGTAATGAAAAATTTTCATTTTCTTAGTGAATGAAAAAAATAGATTTTTGCAGGGTTGTTGCCCACCTGTCCTGATAACATGTACACCTGTTAGAAAGCAAGAGTAAGCAATTTCATTATACAGATTTTTCTCTATAATGAAGCTGTATTATCTTCCCAGCTATCCTAGAAGGATGAAAGCAGTATCTGTTCCAGGAATAATATTATTTAATCAAGGTTACACCTAATTGCTACTAATGCATACAGTCTTCTTTTCTTGATTCATAGAACAGTGAGGGTGGTGGGTTTTTATTTATTTGGGAAGATGGCCCATTCAGAAATCAAGATAAATTATTCTGTTGAGAAAGCCTCAAAATGTATATTGTTTAGGTTTGACATTTCATCTTTCTTTGCGGTATTGAATACATCAGCTGGAAGAGTGATCCATAAAGGTACCATTTTGTCTGTACATCCACAGATAGTTTTGGATCTTGTGTGGTCAGAAACACTGGAAAATAGCCAGTTCCTTAATGCCAGCTTTAAACTGAATAGCCTGTTACTTCTGGGAGTGCTTTAAAATAGCACAGCATTATTGGTTTTAAAACCAAAGAATTCTCTAGATTGAACTTAAAAAGACAAAAAGGATCTTTACGATCCAAATCTTGCCAGATTTATACATGCATTAATTTTTTTAGCTAAATGTGACATTTTTGAGCTTCCACAGTAACAGAGAAAATCCTGTCCTTTTTCTGGTCTGTGGGTTGTTCACCTGAGTTCCATCTTCCCACTTGCTTGGTGCCTCAGATTTTCCAAGCGTATGTTCATGAAAGTTTTGACAGCAAATGAGTAATGGAAAATACTGTACAGCTCCCTAGTAGACAAATTAATATGGATATGACTATTAGATATCTAACTTTTTTACATTTCTATGGGAATGATGTTTGACACCATGAATTTGCTCTTATCAATAGAGTGATAAGACATTATCCTGGAGTACAGCCAGACCAATGAATACCTTTCTGCTACTGCTGACTGACTAACTATCTTTACAAAGGAGGTTCATTTCTCCTCTTATGAGCAATTATCTTGTATTTCAAATGTATGGTTAGACAAACTACTTAATGTGTGTAATAAAATTTGTATACAGGCTCTTTGGCATCTCACAGTCCTCAAGTCTGCTTTTTAATAAAACAGTGAAAATGTAAGTAGTCTGCAAAACACAGATCCAATCTAATCTTGGGCTTGATTTAGTACAGTGTCTTTGTTCAAAAGTAGGTTATAACATCACTTACCATATGTATATATGCTTCCTCAGATAAACAAAGCAGACTATCAAGTGTGGAAAATAAAACTCTTCAGAAAAGTGCATTTTCTATTGCTATGAAGTATCCAGTTGCTTTTTTCACTGTGACAACATTATTGAAATGGTTCAATGAAACATGCTGTTTCAGTAAATCTAAAGACTTGTTACTACAGTCAAAGTATTAAATTTTAATGTTGATCTTTTCTTGATATGAGTAGTCATACAAACAAGTTATTAGGAGTAAACAAGCAACATGGTTGTACACCTTACTCCAGGTTTTTGTCAGAAATAACAGTTCTCCCAACTTCTTGTTAATGTGCCCTGAAAAGACAGAAGACAACAAGGCTTTGGTTTTACATTTTGTCATATATATAATCTTGGCTAGATAGGTTTTAGAAAGCCTATATTTTTACCATAATCTTTAAGGAATTAAACAATTGTCAATGAAACCAAACTCTTGTAAAATACTCTCAATATAGTTTTTGAAATGGCCTAAAGAAGAAGTAGTCAAGCAGTATTTTGTTATAGAGAAATGAAATAATTTCACTTGATTGTGAAAGAATGTTATGGTCTAAACAAAAAGTTACACAGACATTAGGATGGTAAGAAAATGCATATTTTATGAAATTCTACGACTGGGTATTTTATGATTTGCATTTAACTATATATAGTTTACTAGGAATTATTTTTTTGTTAAAAGCAGGTTTCATGTCTAAAGAAAACAATAAACAAAAGAAATCATATAATTTAAAAAATAAGAAACAAAATTATCTTGAAGTATTAGTAGAGAATTAGAGATAAGTTTTGCAAGTTGTTCCTAGAAAAAGGAAAAAATTCCAACAATTTATATTTTACCACTTTTTCTTGTGAAATACAAGCAATATTTTTATAGACTATCTTAAATTGGAATACTTGTTAAATATTTACACTACATGATTAACCTGTAAAATGAGACTGTACTTCAGAAAGCTAAAAAAACCTAATAGCTTTCCATTCTGTATGAATTTTTATTTGACTTAGTTTATGGTAAATGACAAAGATCATAGTTTTACAATTTTGTAGGTCTTGGCATATTTTTCTCTGTTAAGCTACATTTTTATGTAGTGTAAGGCATGTATGAGTAAAAGTAGTGGTCCAGTTAGCTTTTTTAATGATTTCTAGGCTTATTTCATAAGAAATACAACATAATAGACGCAGAATATTTTGGGCAGGTGTAAAGCTGCATCAGATTCCAACAGAGCTTCTAGGCAAGCTATCCTGTACTTTAAAAAAATATTTGAAAACCTCCTTTTGTTTCTTGACCTCTACTAAATACCAGCATCCTTCATCTTTCTTGCAGAGACTTTCTTATCTTTAGTGCAGAGCAACATTTGGTATTTGATTTTAGCCTTGAGTACCAGTTTCACTATTTCAGTGAGGTAAAGCTTAATCTCTTCATCTTAAAGAATCTGTTTCTAGAAGGGATGTGGTTTAGGCAGAAATTTCAAAACAGCTGCATTTTCTAGTCCTATTAGGGACTCAGAAAACCACACAGAAACAAAATTACTTCCAAGACCCTTTCTCTGACCTCAGGTATCTGGACTGTGTAATCCAATTTTTTTAAATGTTCTCTCTCTTTTTTCTACCTTGAAAAGTTGTCTTGAATTACCTGAAAGATTTACATTTATCTGGGGTTTCTGTGTATCCAGTAGTGTTAATAAACTTTATGGTACCAACCAGGATGTGGCTTATCTGGAAGTTCTGTATCTTATAGCCATGTCTAGCAAAGCCATGTCTGTCTAACAAGACAGATAACTCTAAAAAGCATCAGATAAACTACCTGTACATGCATTTATATTATGCATGCAAGGCTTAAAACCATCAAATCTGTTATATTCCAGTAGTTCTAGGAACACTCCATATGCAGAACAGCCAATCAGCAGGTACAAAGCAGCCCATGCCTCCTGGCAGCACTGCACAATCTCTGCAGATCACAAGGCCACAATTTCCAGACAAAACTTAGTGGGAGACAGTAGTTCTAGCCCTAGAAATATCCTGATGGGGCTGGAATAGATGGTGATCCAACTATGGCTCACCCACAATTTTATGGAATAGACTGAGAAAGTAGGCAGGATACCCCTTAGCACCTAAGGCTGGGTTTGTGTATTACCATCTGAACAGAGCTCTGCTATAAGCACACCTGGAACTGACACAGCATGATTCCATAAATCCTCCTGGAAATTCTCATGTATTAGCCTTAGAAGGTTATAAAAAGGTCATAGATGTATCTGGATATATAATATGTATTTTTTACATGCGTTCACACTGATTTCATGTGGTTTCTGTTGTGTGGCTTTTTTTCTTTGTTTGTTTAATACTGTAGCCTACAATCTTGAATGAGCTGAAGCATATGAAAATGGCTTTACCCTTAAGTCATTCAACTTGGGAACATATAATGAAAAATCACTTCATAAACTTCAAGTATTCTCATGAGATAATGAAAATTTATTGTTCTTACTGAGAAGAACAAATGATTATACAGGTAATACTGAAAAAAACTCCACCTGATTTATTTGCTCTGTTTTAATAAAACAGAAATAATATGATGAATTATTACTAAAAGTTTTAAGGTTTGAAGCAATATCTGCACTTTGCTTGTTTCCTAGGATGAGAACTCAGTTTCAGTTATATTTATTTTATTGTTTTAAACTCACATTTTGTTAGTACTTCCCTCCCATTCTTGGTAGTGGGAGTACATGATGTGCAGAGATTGACTGAAACATCTTCAGTTAAAAAAATCTTCCCAAGGTAAAGAGCATTTTTTTGCATTGTTACAAAAAGTGTACTAAACCTCATGGTATACTCTTTTACAAAAAGGCTGAGGAAGGTGATTCTAGTTTTCCTTGATTGTCTGTGAAGTAAAGCACAAAATTAAAAGGCGAAGAGATCATGAAGAGATGCAAGCAAGAAGTGTTAGGACAATTTTCCTGAAAGAAAACACTTTTGATAAAAGGGGGAAAGTTTATAGATAGTTTTGACAACTTTGAGAGTGTTGACTAAAAAATGAAAAAAAAAAATTAAATCAGGGTTGCTGCTTTTTCTCAAATTCCACCATGTTATAGGATTTGAGGAGTTTCATTGAGGGTGGAGGTGGGGGGAGAAGTGAGAGACTGACAAAAGAACTGCCAAGTATTTTGGGAAAAATTTCCAATATTTTTAGTCATCTTGTTTGAGTGTTTTTTGATGGCCAACTTTTTTTACCTTTTACTCCTCTGGCACATGCTTGATCTGCTACCATTTCATGATGTTTAGCAATCAAGTGGATCTGAGTCCTCAGTTATGAGTCCCTGACTGTCTGCACACTTGGTTATTTGCAAGCTGTTTGTGCATATGATTTTCTCCCCTTTTCCAATGCACACCAGTTTACAGATCATCATTTCAGAGACACACATTATCTGAACATTCATTGTGTTAAAGATTTTAAAACAAATACCCTGCAATTTGGGTAACAGATGTACAGAGGTCTAGACAAAGCCATGCCCTATGGAAGATGTCTTTGGGATTCAGGTCAATTGCCTTTCATGATTTACATCTTTTGCAAGAAATGTCTCCTACTATTTTCACTCTGAAAAGAAAATGATCAACAGGTAGCTCCTTGCAGATTTTTCTGGTTCACACTTATCTAAAACATCTCCAGTATTCCCTGTCTTCAGCAGTTTAATCTCCTTTGTGTGCTTGCATTGTGCACTCTTCGTGGATTTTAAAGCAATTAAGTAATCATGCAATCCATATATCTCTTTTAATTTTTTTGAAATCTATCTTTTGCAGATAAATTCACAGTGTACACTAAAGTTTTATTCTTCTCTAACAGGACATTTTTTATGTTATCCAGTGCTCATGTTTGCCTTAATGGAATGTAGTACTAATGTTACTGTGATAATTTTTTACGAGGTCCACATACTTTAAGTGGTTATGATCTTTGCAATGTTGTAGCATCAGTTGGTAGAGGATTAACTATAAAATAATTTTTAAAAGCTGTACCTTTAGATTATATAACAAATTGCAAAGGACCCTAGAATTCTTTGTGCTTAAGGTGTAGAGGAAAACATCAAAATTATTATTGTTCTTGCTTTTCACTTCCATAATGCAAATGACATTTGAGAGAAAATTCCATGAGAAATCACCTGTATCTCCATCAGTGTCTCTGCACAGTCAAGTGCTGGAAATTATGTCTGGCTACTTTTGTCAGCTGTCATGAGCTCTGAGGGGTGATCATCAAACCAAGGGCAGCTTTCATTCTTTCACAGTGCAGCAGTTCTACTGAGGTTCAGTTTTTGGTACAAACAGTCATTTGATTTACAAAAGCTGAGACTATGACAGACAAAATGAGAGCTGCCTGTGTGTCTTTTTGACTAATGATGTGATTGTGTTGCTGCTGCGATAAAAGATCATGTATTCACATTGAAGAGTTTTTTGTACTATTTCTAGCCTTGTTCTAAATGTATTCATGGTTTAACTTTCACTGTCTGTTCCAAATTTATCTGATTGTCTCAGGAAGTCTGATAAAACAACAGCTGACATCTGTGGGTGCTTTGCCTCTCACAAACAATCAGCTAAAATCAACTCAAAAAGAAGCATCTGTCACTGTCACAGCACAGATGAAGGGAAGAGCTGTGGAAAGGATGGGAAGACATAAGTAAAGCATACTTTGTGGCTGGGGAGTGGAACAGATGTGTTATTTAAACCTGATGACACCATTACTTCACAATTTTATGTGATTTTTGGTTTGTTTGGTTGGTTTGCTGAAAAGTGGCAGCTTGATATTCCAAGTAACCCACAATGTTTAGGGTATTTTTTTTAGGTGGGGATTTTGGGGGAGGGTGGTAGTTAAATCAGCTTCTTTCAGGATGAGAACATTTTGGGGGTATTAATTAGACCCATAGCCAAAAGAAAATATCACTGAATTATAGGAGGTTGAGGGGAGACCTTATTGTGATCTGCAGTTACCTAAAATGAGATTCCAGCAAGGTGAGGGGTCAGTCTCTCCATCCCAATAACAAGTCAAGAGGAAATGACTTCAAGATGCACCAGAGGAAAGTTAGCTTGGATATAAGGAAAAAATTCCTCACCAAAAGGATTGTCCAACACTGGAACAGGCTGCCTGGGAAAGTAGTTGAGTTACCATCCCTGGAAGCATCTCAAACTTTTGCAAATTTTGGCACTTAGTGACGTGGTTTAGTGATGAACATAGTGGTGGGTTAACTCTTGGACTTAATGATCTTGGAGGTATTGTCCAACCTAAAAGACTCTATGATACTATAAATTAATGCCTGAAACTAAAAGTAGTTGTAGCTCACTTGCTTTATGAAGACTTGAGGTTAAGCAAGGTAACTAGGTCTGATCCTGGGGGCTGTGCTTATCTAAACATCTCTTTTTGGCAGCTGAATTACTCAAATGTGAAAGGACTGGGTGAGGTATTTTTCCTCTGAAAATCCACAAGTGAAAATCCTCAGTTTTTAACAACATGCATTCCTCTCCTCAGTGATCAGCAGCCCTGTGAAGAGTCTAGTGAAGTTGTAGTTACAAGTTATACATGCAGCTAATCTGTAATAGCACAATCTATGCTATTACATTCTGACTTATTGCTGTGGCCTGAATTAGTGATTTGTTTTCAAATTAATCACTGCATTCAATGTCATATATTAAAATGGTTTGGCTTCTGAGATGTCCTGTGGAAAGGATCAGTTGAACTACTAAAGACTTTGGTTATAAATTTTGGGGAACATGATGGAATCCCTGCCTGGTTGTAGTAGGTGACAAAACAGTATAATGCTCTTCAGTAAGAACATAGGTGATGCAATTGTGTAATAACTGTTAGTAAATATTGATTTTTAATTAATTCTTGCAAATTAATGTGTGACTATGTAAGCAATATTTGAAAATAGGAAGTTAAAAAAGTTATGGTGAGACATATCCTTTTACTTTTATTAAGGAATAGTTAAGTTTGGGAAAATTAGCAGAGGAATTCACACACATTGTATTCAAGATAAAAAACATATAAGAATGAGATTTTTAGTATAAAAAGCTTTTAACCCTTTCAGTTCAATAGTACCTATCTCCTTTTTGTTGCAGTGGCTATGAATGCGTTTATTCTTTTTCACTAAATTTAGACTGGCAGCAAATATTTATGTGAATTACCGAGTCTGACATCTAATTAACACAGTCTTTACAGGTTTAATGAGCAGTGATAAATTTCTATCCTTTCTTTGGCACATTTTAATTAGTTCTAATTATGAGTGAAGTGACCTGAAAAGCTTGTTGTCTCATGGATTCATCATAAATTTCTGTAATTTATATATGTATAGATAGAATGAGTTTTTATGGAATTGAAAAACCAAAGGTTATATAAAACATTACATCAGTCATATGGTATCCTTGTAAAACTCAGATAAGCAAAGCATTGCACATAAATATTTGACTATGCTGCAGATGATGCTTAAGAAAATAAATTTATTGTACTTTGGTCTGAAGAAAAAGCAAGCATGGAAATACACTTCATCTGTTGCTCACAAGAGAAATATTGACTGCTGACATTCATCTTTAGTGACAGTATAAGTTTCCAAAAGACAGTGTACGTGTTTAAAATATTTATTTATAAAGATTTTTAGCACTAGATAGTGCTGAAGTGAAATAAAAACAAATGAAAATATAATCCTAATTAAAATGACAGCACAATTGCAAATTATTTTCCTTAATGTAAGTATTAAAAATACTCTCAGCCAAGACTATTCTTCCTTCACAGGGAATTTTGTAGTCTTGAGAGAGAAACATGAAAGAACTGTCAATGAGACTAATACAATTTACATCACCTAAGACAGCATATGAAAGTACCCAAAAGATTCATCCATTTAAAGAAACATGTATTTCATAAAAGCTATATAAATGAAACATGTTGACATCTTACATAAATCTCAGTCAGGAACTGTACCTTGTTCTAAAAAATATAATTTCATAAAATGGGACTATATATAGCATTTATCTTCTGTAAACTTGATCTTTCACTTCTTGTATGAGTAAGAAGCAAAATCTTTTGAGACCCAAACCTGTAAAGTGCTACCCTTTGGGAGCTGATGGGATCCTGAAGCATATGGCATCCTGCAGGATTCAGCTCTCTTCGTGCTGTGAAGCACAATGTCCTAGTTTTTTGGCATCTTTCATCCTAACTCCTAAAGTCTGACACCTACTACACAACCATGCAGAATATCTGAAGATATGAAAGAGAGAAGAAACCAGGTAGGGGGTTTTGACTGAATTTAAAAAAATTTAAAAAAAAAAAAAAAGGAGTAAAAGAAATCTCAGTTGTTAATACCATGAGAAAAACCTGAATAGTCTCTAATAAGAGTAGCTAAAAGATTCAGAAGTCAGAACAATAAGTGAGTGTGCCTATTTGCACAACTTGGGTTCAAGTGGTCTTTCCTGCAATTGTCAAAGAACTGAACAAATTCCTAGCTTCTATATTAGCAGCAAAGTGATGATTCCTTTGGTGTCTCTTGTTACTTTCATGTATAACACCACAGGTTTGGACAGCCCCTGCTGAAGAACATATGATAAAATTACTGAATAAGAACTTTTGGTGAACCTAGCCCCCCCCATGTACAGCTTGTGAATTGTAGGGGTGGAGAAGGAGCAGTTGAGAATACCTTCACCTTTCCTTCCTAATCTGTATCCTTTTGATTATGGTTGTTTGAAATTGTTCTGTGTAGTCTCAGTCAATCCAGAGATTGAAACTGGACAAACTTGAAGTGAAGTATATAAGAATACAGCTCTAAAGGGAAGAATAGCCACATTAAAAAGAACAAGGTACTAGAAGTTGAAACAATGCATGGATTGGAAACTTTAGATACTTTGTAAATTTGGGATTTTTTTCCTCAGAAAATCTCTTAATACTAAAATTCAATTGTGTCCCTGTCAGGTCTCAGTTTTTTGTAATGCCTTATTTTAATGAGCTTCCTTCTTTATTCAGTCCTCTCACAATGTTGGTTGTCCACCTTCATTTTCACTGATTTTTTTTTTTTCTGTTCTCTTTATGAAAGATAAGTAAATTGCTCTCAATTACTCTGCATAATGATTGATGACAGTGCCTTATTTAATTATGTTTTTTATGTTTTTGTCTGTCACTTGGGCTATGAAAGGATGTCTAGCATTTGTAAATACAGACAGCAATTGAAAGTACAAACAACTCACTTTTTAGTGATGAGAAAGTTGTGCCAGATCACATGTGCAGCTATGAGTTTGTTTCCTAAAGAACACTTACTTTTATTCTATTAGCCTGGTATTAAATAGCAAAAAACTATGGAGGTTTTGTCAGTTTCCTTAGGACTTAGACAAGATCTGAAGGATGCCTTTCTCACAGTAATTCATTTTAGTCTTTGAGCATGGTTTGTGCAGTTTTAGAAAATTACTTAAGAGTTAATATTTCACTCCAAAAGGCTCAGAAAAAATTTCAGAATATATTACTCTGGAAGAAATTTATTCATGGTAGAGAAATTCTTTGCTAAGGTTTATTAGATGGTCCTTAGAAGGCAGGAAAAGTTTGACCTTATATTTTAACTATTAGTTTCTTTGTGATTTTTCCAGAGGTTTTTTTCAGGATCTTTGTCCCTTTTAGTCACCAATATAATCTCATTCCAAGGACTGTTTTCTCAGTCCTTGGTAAATCTCAGATGCAGAGTTTGTTTGATCTGTCGCCTTTCTTTTCCAGCCATTTATTCTGTTTAGTTAACTGAAGTAGCTCCAACTTTCACTTAATTTAAATTCAGTTTTCCTTCTTCAGATGCACTATTCTACAAAATGAGTAAATCAAGTATTTTTGGTGTGGCATTTTGAAATTGGGCTATGAAGATGCAAATGAGAGCCTCAGCAGATGAACATCAGACATGTGAACACTATTTCTGAGATGGAATGTTAACTCATCCCACTAACACTTTAGAATATACAGGAACCAGACTTTAGTGTCTCAGTTTGTTGAGCTGACTTTATTTTATCTGCTGCTAAACTCATCAGCAGCAAAATAATTAATTAAAATATTGTAAGAATCAGTATTAAAATTATTCAGTCTGTGAATCTGAGACAGATCCTGAAATAATTGACTTTGCTTTATTAATACTGTTAATGTCTTTTCCATTGTTCTTGGTAACTATGCCATCATGCAGGAAAAAAATAGTTAAATGCTAAATCTTCTCCACTGTATATGAACAGAGATAAGTCCTTGGCTCTGTGTGAGGACATAATTTGACCTTTATGGTAAGGTCTGTCAAAGCTGCTCTGTAAATTGAGGAAGGAAAAATGACAGGGGATACACATCATTGTCCTTCCTAATTCTGTGGACACTTAATGATGACACACATTAACATTAGACAGGTATCACTTTCAAATGGTGGAACTTCCTTTTTAGGATACTTCTAGTACATTTCTAGCTCAATGTATTGTGTTAAGGGCCTGGCCATGCTGGTTTGGAATATGTATGCACATATATTTACAGTGCAAGTAAAAATTTTCCATTTACAAAAGGAAGATGTGGTCTAAATGGTACAAGATCTGAAATAAATTGATGTGTGAAACAGCAATCTCAAACATGTTTGTTTGCAGGGTTGGAAAGAAGTTAATAGAAACAACATTTGTTGCATGTACTATTTTTTCTGGTTTTCATTGTTTGCAAATCAAACCTGTGTTGCTGAAAGGATAAATGAATGAAATAAAGCTTTCCACTTAAAAATGATCAGACCTGCCAGACTAGTGAAGACAGTCAAATGGTGAAGAGGATATCAATATATTTAATATTAGAAAAGTAAAGTCATACATATGACCTACTGCATTTTTATTGCTCATTAAAAGTTGCATTGTTACTTACTCTTAAAGGTATTTATTCAGGTCATCAGAGTTTGACTTAATCTAAATTTCACTGGCAGCAGGCGAGACAAAGTTAAATCTAGTAAGGAATTTGGGTGCTTTAAAGTTGGATTTAGGCTTTCAAGTCTGAAATTGTTATTCAGAAATATAAAATTTATTGATACTGTGGCTCAGGGCTATTTTAAGGTATTTAGATGCTTTCTTGATTAGTTTTAATATTTTTCTTTGGCTGTAGCCATAGTTTCAGCATTTCTTAAGCCCTAACAGAATCCAATAACTAGATAACACTCCTCTTCAATTTTTGAAGGCCAAATTATTACACCTCTTTGGCATAGACAAGGTCTTGCTTCTCAGGAAATACAGCAGTGGTGATTTTGTTTCAGAGGAATGTATGGGATAGCATTTTCATGAAACAAAGTACTATGTAGACTATTTGCCTGGAAAATAAGAAAGCCAGTGATTGTTTGGAAGATAAATAGACCTGAATGTCTTAGCTGCTAGAAGAGAAACTCTCCTTCCTCTTTCACTTTTTGCATTTTTTTCATTTCACTTTTATTTCATTCTCTTTTCTTAGAAATAATTTAGAGGTTATTTCAAATGAGAGTTACAGTATGTCATACATAAGGATGTTACCTGGCCTAAGGGGAATTTTTGCTATCTCAACTGCATCCTTTTTATCTGTTATAACCATGAAAAAGAAATAGAAATTAGCCTGGTGAATGAAAAACTTATATGCTGGTTGTTTTTATTTGTATTAATGTTTAGAAGATTCTTGTTTGGGAAATGGAAATTATGATTTCTTAACTTTTTAGAGTTCTCTCTATCTTTTGAGAACTATTTTAGTCTTTAACTTTTTTCACAAAGGTTTATCCAAACAAAATATTGCTTGTGGACTGTATTAAATAAGCACTATCCCACAATACAGAAAAATTCTCACAAAAATTCTAATCTGCTGCTGAACTTTATTGATTAAAAAAACTCACAAATCCCATAATAACAAAACCCTATACTGATAAGTGTATAAATCTAAAAAGTATTTACTGATTGTTTTCAACCTAAAGGATTATTTTATTCTGATAAATTGCTTTTTGTGGTGTAGACTCCAACGAAATTTATAATTGTGTAAATAAAAGAGTATGTATAGTCTTCTCTGTTACTGTAAATGAGAGGAAAGAAATTTTTTTAATTTTAGAATTTAAGACTATTCTATGTACTCTGGTTGGACTTCATCTATAACAAAAAGTTTGAAGACAATACTGCTCTATTTCCTCTACATCCAAAGTAAACAAAATTGAGAGAACTAGATATTGGCCTGGAAAATGTATATTAAGTATTTAACTGATTTTTATTAGTATTATTATTTACCAGTTATTAGTATTTTTTGTTTTCTTTTCCAATCATAAGTGCTGAAAAATGAATATACATCAAAAACTTCTCATCAGCTGAAGTACCATCACTAAATTAAATAAGCTTGAGCTTTGTAATCATTTCTCTTTTATACTTCGAAGTCATAATTACAGTGGTACTAGACTGGACCAACTTCTACTTTAAGTTCTTTATAATGTTACTGCAGCTCTAAGGAGCAGGATTAATTCCATAATTGACATAACTTATGGAAACTCTGGTCTGTGTATAAAGCAATATACTGGTTTCCTGTTCCAAGTGGCTTCACTGGGTAGCTTTGGTTAGCCTGCTGGCAAAATGACAAAAATATGGCTGGTTTATGATTGAGACTTCACTTAAAAGTAGGGGTGGCTCCTGTTTCTTTAAGTGAAAAAGAAAGAAGAGTTCTCTTGTTCTCAGCTATCTGAATGTATTGGGCAGCTGAGCAGCTAACAGTAGTGTAATATACTTACAGTAGTAAGTAATTACAGTAGTAAGTAAGTAATATGCATTTATTGCATAGACTACATAAAGTTATAATGTTCTACTCCAAAATAGAGACTAACATGCAATAAATGAAGGGAGCTGCTGATACTTAAAACATACAGGGTAAAATTCTTAGTTCTGAGCAGTTCTATTGCTGCAATACTTGGAGAACATTTTTTTTTGAGCATGTTTTGGTGGGAAATGTTTATTTGGGTTGGACCTCAGTCTGCTTTTTTAACCCCACTCTCTATTGGCATTTTGGACATCCCAATATCAAGGTGCAGATTTGTGATTGGCAGAGTTGTAAAGATTGCTGCTTCCTACCTGTTTGTACTGGGAACTCTCTTTCACTGGTTTTTCTGGTACTGGAGTTGGGAGGGGACATAGACAGGACAGCTGAAAACAGCTGACCTAAGGATATTCCAGACCATGTGGGATTATGGCTAGTGCATAAACTAGGGAGAAGTAGGAATGAAGGATGTTTGGAGCCATGGTGTTTGTATCCCTAAGCTGCTGTTACACATGATGGGTCCCTGCTTTCCTGGGGATGGCTGAACACATGCCTGCCCTTGGGAAGGGACGAATTCCACCTACAAGTTTTACTCTTCCAATTCTCTGCCCAGTCCCACCACGGGGGGAATGAGCAAGCATTATGTGGTGCTTAGCTGCCAGCTGCAGTTAAACCACAACAACCTGCACTTAGACACGTGAAGTAATTTGGTGAGACATTTTAATGTCATCACAGGTGTGAGGCTGAATTCACTGTGCTAGCATACTTTATCTGCAGTAGATGAAAAAATAATGTCACTCATAACAAATGAAGAGCAAAATTGTGATCTGAATTAAGATGGTTGGGATACTAGCTCTGTGAAAAAATTTCAAAAATTAAACCAGTTGAGGACTAGAGGAATGGCTAAAAGAAGACTATATTACAGAAAAGAATCACTGTCACTTCTCACAGTCTTTTGGCTGTAGTCAAAACTGGGCTCACATATTATTCACATAGGAAAATCTGACTATAGTATGCTGAATAAAAAGTGTTCAGCTGCATTTAGAACAATCAGAGTGAATATTTTTCTTGATATAAGATGTTTTTCCCCATACAAAACCTCAAGATTTCTCTTATGAGCAGTGTTTAATGTTGCTTAAATTAGATTTTATTTATGCTTAAATCAGTGCATTAGAGAGTTGCCTGAAATCCACTCAGAGTGAATTTCAATGGTACCAAAAGTTTTAAAGGGTAGACTGTTTTTTTTTTTTTAAATCTGGCACTTGTCCTACTTGTAGATAATTTTGCAGATAATAAAAATAGGAGGAGTTAATGTATTTAGTAACAGAATGCATCATCATTCTAGAGGCTTGCCATCAGGGAAGATTAGAAATGCATGGGTTTTCCATGCACCTCTTATCACTGCATGTGCTTTCCAAGATGCAGAAAAGTAGAAGACTTTTTTAGAGAGAAAAAAATTGGCATTAGCCTCCATGGACAGTAAGTGAAGAGAGAATGTGTACCCATTTTATGCCAGTAACATTAAAAAGAGGTTTTCTTGCACTTGAATACTACTGAAAGGTGGCCACTAATCCTAAAGTTCTTCACTGATTTTTATATAGCAGCTGAATGTGGACAGTGGTTCTCTAGCCACCCGAGCAGCTTTAAATAAGGTAGCTGGCTTAATGCTTAAATACAGTCTGAGGAATGGAAACAGTCATTGGTTTTGCAGTGTTAATTGATGGGGTTTTGCACTTCACAAGTGTGTAAAAGTTGCTTGTTTATAGTGAAGACTGGGAAGGGGAGGAACTGGCACAAGTCTCCTAATCTCAGTTTTTCCAGACTTTTTATGCTACAGCTCCCACAGGCAGTTGTGCTACATAACAAATACTGCAGCAAGTGAGGGTTTGAATTAATGGTATTCAGCAGAGGTAGAAGGGGAGGGAAGATGATGGAGGAATATCACAAGATTTGTGGGGATTTCTGTGTGTGATGGGAACTCCATAGGAGTAGCAGAGCCAGGCAAGGGAGTTGAGATGTCATCTAGGATCTAATGAACAATAGTTCGTTTACCCTTCAGGATCCTGTGAAGAAAATTATAACAGATAACATCAGTAAGGTTTCAACTACAAATTGTATGCATGCAGAGGGCACTCTGGATTCTACCATCTCCTAGTGTTTGGTGTTTGAAATTGCTGTAAAATAAAGCTTAAAAAAAATTGCTAGTATTTAATTTTATTAAAGTAGAATTTGTGATAATATGTTTAAAAAACCTGCTTTTCTATCAGTACACAGTAGATGTCTGAGGACATCATCTGAACACTATATTTTAACATTTTCTTTTAAAATAATACCTTCAGTGATACAGAGCCATAAAATCTTTTGCATATCAGGCTTATGCTGTATACCATAGAGGAAGTAATAAAATACATATGCAAAATGGCACACTGCAATAAGTGAAGTTTGAGCCCTTAAAATAGGTGATTTATAGGATATTTTAGTAAGCTTTCCAAATTATGAAGAATAAGCATCTTTCAGTGATTATGTTTTCAGACAGGGCAGCTTTTTAGACATCTTAGAATCACATCTGCCAAAAAAAAATCTAATTATTAATGAAAGAATGTGCCTTTCCTGCCCAAAAAGAAAAAAAGAACAAAACCCTGTTCTAATAAAAAACACTCCCTATCCATAAGGGGGGAATCTTCATTTTGTATGAGTTCAAAATGAAAAATGTCTTGAAAACTAAACCCCACATGCTGAGACATGACATGCTATGGAATGATGTTTGATGACTAAATGACATGCTATGGAATCTTGCCAGGTTTTTTTTGCAAAAAATCAGCATTTTTCTCAAATAATAATGAGATGTAGCTGTCAGGTAAGACAAGCTAAATGTGTTATCAGAGAAAATGACAATTGCAGTTATGTACATTACATGGTGTTTGCTTGGAAGTCTTTTCACTTTTCAGTAAGGAGAGAGGAGCACTACAAGCACTGCAAAACTGAGTTTCTTACCAGCTTTAGAAAGATTTTTCACCCTTTGTATTTTCATATAATTGGAGGCTTTTCTCTTTGCAGAAATTAGGTGTGCCACATAAAGTATGACCCAGTAATGAATGAGCTGCCAGACAAATTGGCACAAAAGGTGATCCTCTTCCTCTTATTTTTCTGAGCTGTTGAATTTAATTTGAATTTCTATTCAGGTTGCTTAAATGAAAAAGCTTATAACCACTTCCCACTGCTAAACACTTCACTTAGATTTTAGGAGATATAAACCTAAAATCTGTATACATGATTGAAAGTTATTTTCCCAATTGCTTTATAAATAAATACTTTAGAAAGCAAGCCAGGCAAAACAGCTGGGTCATATTCAGTTTTCACTCACAGGTGCAAAAATCTTCTTCCTAATCTCTCTTTTTATCATCAAAGAACTTATCCCTAGTGTATACTTTATTTTTGTGTCTCCTTTTTATCTATCCCAAGTAATTCAAGGACTGCAGGATAGTTTTTCAGTCCAATAAGTCTTACTAGTTGAAAGTTTTGCCATACTATTTCACAGTGGAATCTCCTCTCCAAGTATACACGGGGATTAGTTTATTTATAAGTTTCATATGGTATTTTTTTTTGCTTCTTAGAAAAAGCTCTTTTTGTCCTATTGTGACAGCTGCTTTCTATGTGCTCCCATTTATTTTTTGGTAAGAAGAAATTAAAATTAAAAACATGCTTTTAATGTGGCATCACCAGTGTTGTGAGGTACTGGTTTGTTCAATGACATGGTAGTTCTATTTCATAAGTCACTATTTGTTTCCATACTCGTTCATTTGAATCTGATTTTCTCTTCATTTCTAGCATATAAAAGACTGCTATCCTAATTTCTACTCTTTTATAAAATTTTTCCAGAAATCTTTGATACCTTTATCAATATTTATATTTTATGGCTTAATTTGCTTTACCCATATTCCTAGTGAATCCTATCCTTTTGTAGATTTCTGTATTCTGACCTGCTTACATTACCATGAAGTTTATTAGTACTTATGTAAGTGGTTAAAGCATTGAACAAGTAACTCAGATTAGATCCAGAAACCCAGATTCTTATCTGTATCTAGACTTAATCTGCAGCATTTTATCATTAGCCTCTTAAGAGACAGTGCTGAAAGATCATTTTATATTGTTTAAAAACCATGTTTCTGCCCCTCTGGTCTCCTTCCCATTCTCACATTAAATAGAAACATTCTGAGTTGTATTTGACCTGGAATTTAATAATGTTGTGAATATCTTAAGATTCAGACTCATAGTCACTTCATCATGGGAAATAAGTGCAATCCTTCAGTGTTTCCATTAGATTTAAATTTGAAATTTGAGGCACCTCTTCTATGCCAAATGTTGCCTCTCTGTCAGAAATATGAACGTGTCCAATTCAAGTCCCTACTCGACCTTCTACATGGCAGTTTTGAAACTGGAGTTTCCTATTGCCCCACCTGATGATCCTGTAGGACACAATGTGGGATTTTGTTTATATGGCAGTAAAAATTTTTAAAATGCTATACCAGCATGCATGAGATGACCTAATATTAATGGCTGTTTAATCTGTTGAAATCAAAGCTAGAGCTACATCAAAATAAAACATGCTGAAATATTTACAACATAGATCTCAGGTCCCTGGCCTGAGATAGATTTTTTTTTTTTTTTCCTCTAGATTCATTCCCTGCTATCTTCTAATGTCCATGTTACTACCTTATTAGCATACTGTCTCCTGATGTAGTCATTCAAGCCTGTTTTTTCATAGGTTGGAGTACACAGAAGAAAGTTTTGCCCACTGATACTGCAGAAACTTCACAGAAATCTCATCCACAGTAAAATACCATTTTTCTATACTCCATACTGTTAGCAAAGATGTTAAAATCAATAATAAGTAAAGGCCACCTTCCCTTTTAATACAAATTTTATTAGTTATTATATAAAGCTTTCAAGTTTTTGGGGTTTGGGCTTCTTTTTCCTAGTGATTTTATTCAGTTACTGTTTGATCTGCAAGACACACTTTTTTTTTTTTTATTTTCTCCCCTCCTGCCCCTGGTGTTTCACCCCAAAGTTGTTTTCCATCCTTGCTATGAATAAACGAGGCTGGAATCTGCCTCTCAGAACAGCTGAAGTGAAGTGCATTGTAGGGTGGGAGTAGAAATGTTACTGCTAATAAATTATCCATAAGTATTTCAGCTTTTCCCAAGATATCTTCCCACGTGAAAATAAATATTGATTTTTTTTAATTATTCATTTTTCAAAGGATCTTGTTTTCATCTCTGTGAGAAGTCAGATGCTTCAAATTAAACCAGTCTATAATACACTTCAAATTTACCAGAAGGGATTAGCATAGCTTTTATAGCTCAATTTTTGTTAATAGTATTTCCAGTCAAGGTTTCTGTGATTTCAGTAATAACCGATTTTTTAAATAGTCATAAACCTCATAAGGTTTTTATATGTATATTTAACATAGAGGAAGGTCAAGCAACTTTTTCCCAAATGAACTAACAGGTGACAAATTTGAAGTGAAGCCTCAAATTCTGCACACGGGGAAACAAAGTGAAATAAAAACAGATTAAAAAAACCATCCCCAAATCATTGTTGCAATACATTAAAAGCTTTAATAAAAAGGTAAAGAATTTCTGAAACAGAATGAGCAAAACACTACTTCTAAACTCCACTCTGAATAGGGGTTCCATTTGTTTATGTGCCCTTATAATACATAAGACAATAAACTCATTCAAAGAACAAATTGCACTCTACTTTTCCACTTCGACTTAAGAAGAAAAGGAAGGGAAAAATTAACTGTACCTCTACAACTCTGAAGAAAGTAATCTGTGGGTATGGCTGTGTGGTACCATTGTTTTGAATGGTTTTAGCTTCTGGAGGTTTTAGATTTATGTTCCAGAAAATTCTTTCTGTGCAGCCATGAACACTGTGATCTCTGAGTGTTTTTTAACAGGCATAAGACTGTCTTATCTGTGGGTTATCCTGCTGGTTTGGGGTGGGTTTTTTTGTTGTCTAGCTGCTCTAATATCTTCCTGCCATCATGTGCTATTATTGTGAATTTCGTGAGCAATTTATGGCTTGTCAGAGAGATCTTAAGCAATAGTGTCTAGGATATCTATAACTGTGTCCCCTTTAGTGTTTAATATCAGATAATGACTCCATTTACAATTGTACTTCAGTTCACCTCCAAGTGTTTTCAGAATGTTCTAACTCAATTCTTTCCTGATGCCCTGAATTGGTAAGAGGTGATGTCCTGTTAGAGCATAGCTGAGGAGCTCTGACCCCTAATGGCCATTGGCTCACAGGAGCAAACAGGAGTTAGTCAGCTATGATCCTTAAAAAAAAAGAAAATATATATATATATATATATAAATATGAAACATGGACTGCTGGTCTTCTGCAGCAAATGCTTTGCACTACGAATTTCACTGCCATTGTGCCATGCTGCTTGCAAAATTAGACATAGTCTAACCTTTCCTCCTTCTTTTGTTGTATTTTCTACTGCTTTAGTGATGGCAAGAATGTATCTTCCCTCCTCTTGACTCAGGGAGGATCTGTAAGGGGACACACAGCTTTTAAAGAAAAAAAGAATTTTTAGATCCAGTGATCTCAGCTGGATTGAGCTTCAGAAGTATCAAGGACAGCTTAAGACAGATAAAAATAGAGTGGATATTTGATTTGATGCCGCTATTTTAATTCTAATATCTGATAAGAATGTTATGTTTGAACTGATTTCTTTGCTTCTTAGTAAAAGCACATTTCACTGATTTCAGCAGAGATTACATGACAAGGTCAGAGATCAGCCTTCATCCAAAAGCCACTTCTGCTGTGAGTCTGGCACATTCAGTTCAAGATTTCTACCCCAGTAAACAAGCATGTTTTAGATTTTTTTTCAACCTGCCAGTTTTACAAATTGGAATTTTAAACTAATGCATAGCTGTCAAGCATGTCAAGGTGGGAGAAATTCACTAGGGAAGAACAAAAGTATAATTTATTGACTGCAGTATTTTCCAAATTATTTAAATGTTATTCCTTTCCTGTCTCCATTCTCTGAACCCACTATACCCTACTGAGGACTAAAAATACAAGTTTGTGGCAAACATCTCCATACAAATGAGTACATTTGGTTTGTTATTCAGAAAAATGAAGGGCACTAGAAGGTCTTACTATTCACAGTAGTAAACCCACTTGTGGTTTGGTGTGGTTTACCTTGTCTGTGATTATGACAAAGGAAGCATGAAACCCATTATCTTTGAAGCAGGTTCCAGTTTAAGTCCTGTATAAGAAATGGCAAAATGATAAAACACAAGTTTTCCTAGCCTGGCAACTTCTGCCTGTTGTCCTTCCACCCAGAGTTTTTTCCACCAATTTTTTGCCTGTGGAAGCTGGCTTACTGGAGCACTCCCAACAAATGCCAGAAGAACTAGTTCATAGTTTTCAGTTCCTTGACTCTAAACCCAGTGGTCTTCCAGTGTTTTCCAAGCTTTGTTCCACCCCACTTGCTGTCCTCAGTAACCCTGGACCTTGCATCTGTTATCTGTTTATTTCTTTATTTTCAGCTCTACTTGGGAGGCTTTTGTTTCATAGCTAAGAACATTTTTCTACATTCCATATCCTCTTGGTCTGCTGCTCAAATGCCCTGTATTTCCTGGAGTTCTTTCAGGCTTGTTCACTACTTTTGGGCTAACTATTCCAAGGACTTTCTACACAAACTTTAGGTTTGTCTTAATTAAAGCTCTCAAGAGATCAAATACTTTGATTAAAGAGCTTGCTAAGATCACCACATATTCAGAAGATGGAACGAGTGAAAGAGAATCCACAGGATGCAATATTTACACATTCCACATCTTATTCTAATGTTTATTGTAGTATATTCTTGTGAAAATATTCCTTGAAAAATATTCCTCCTCCAAACATTCCCTTTAATAGTTTTAGCCAATCTAAAAGAACTCTTGAAAAATGTGCTATCAATTTGGGTCTTGTTTAGTATATCTTTTAGCCATTACTTTCAGACTTGTTAGTGTTATGTTCAAGAAATAAGCTTGGTTTAGAAATGAGAGACAGGTTAATACTAAGGGAGAAAAAAGCCTCTGATTTTTTTTGCCTGAAAATTCTGCAGATAATGGCAGAAGGCAATTGCAAATGCTTTTTTTTATTATCATATTTTTATTTCTGAGAATAAAGTAGACTGTTATCACCTCGTAAGGCACACGTTTATATGAGATTTCAGAGCTAAAGCAAACAGTATGCTCACTGTCGGTGAAGCAAACTTTGAAGGAAACTGGACGACCACTATGTTTACTATATGTTCTGCCAACTGTGTTGCAAATTAATGTACCGAAGACTGCTGAGCAAAATGATTTGCAGATTTTTCAGTCTGAGTGTGAACTGCCAGCATAAATATAGGTTTATAGATCAAACGCTTGGCAGTGCTGAGAAGAGTCATGGCAGCTTCCCACAGAAGGGAATGGTGTTTTATGTGACCTTCCAGGCATCTTCCATGTGGATTAGCACAGACAAAGTCTCTGGATTGCTTATACCACTCACAAATTCAGTAAGAAATGTGTGTGTTAATTACTGGAGGGTATAGGCAATCTTTGCATCTTCATGGCAGATTGTTCCCTCCCTCTAAAAAATATGTTGATTTCTGTGTTCCAGCTGCAATTCTCATAACTGCTCTGGCAAAACCAGACTTGACTAGAGCAATAGCCATTGGAGCCTGTGTAAACCAGCTGAGAAACTGTGATGCTGATAATAAAACAAAATTTGAATTTTGGCCTAATTCTTCAGGGCATTGAGGACTCTCAGTTTCACTAATAAGATTTAAGGACACTCAAAATTTTTTTGCAAAGAACTCAACGCTTTGCAGAAATAGTCTCTGGATGGATTCAAATGATGTCCAGGACAGATAATTACATTGAACAGATAATAAAGAAGTATTTGATTTTTGGTTATAATAAAACAGATGTTGTTGTGTCTGGTCGCTAACAATCAGAAACTGTGAACTGAACAAAGCTTAAATTGCTTAAAGAGTGTGTAAATAATTGAATGAATTTTTAAAATTGCATTCCATTTTTTTTTTTAAAGATACTAGAGATTGTGGGGTTTTGGCTTTTCTTTTTGATAAGTATTAATACAGACTGGAAGTGCTCAATTCATGATGCAGTACTTCAAATTGCCATCTATTCAAAGAGTGTGATTGAAAAGCAGAAAAATGTGGCATCTGTTTAAAAAAAAAGAGGGGGGGATCCCTGGAGGTTGCTTGTCTTGCTTTAGAAATTATTTGCATTTATTTTATATTTATTTTAATAAAAAATATAAATATCTAAAAATAAGCATTGTGTATATTTAAACAGCAGATTTTGTCCCAGAGCATTCTACATAGAATAGCTTCCAACCCATACCCCACCCTCTGCCTGGTCTTCAATACATAAGCTCTAGTGAAATTATAAAAGTGTCAATATTGATTTGTTTTCTGTGTTGATGGATGTGTCAGATAACATTTTCTCTTCTTAAATCAATACTCAATTTTTTAAGACTACAATAATGGAAAACTAAGTAATTTTAATATAATTCTTGCTACTCTAATTACTGATGCTAAACACAACTTACTGTTTTACTATATAACTTGCTGTAAGATAGGAGATAGAGTCCACTAAGAATATTTTCTTCTTGCTTTAGAAAGTATTTTAGAATATTTTCTTCTTACTTTTTGTTTTGTTTTACTACATGCTGTAGCAAGCAGTTACAGCATCAAGAGCAAGTGCTGTGTAAATATGCTCTTACAGGTACTTAATGTTGAATGCAGGTAGAGAGCACTGAAGACACTGGAACCATCAGGTAACCCTGGAATTTGCTTAAGAGGAGAGTTCTTTGATTCTGTTTCATATTTAATAATAGACCTGAGAACTGCAATAGCTTGGTATGAATTTCAGGAGTATGGCATATGAACACTTTAACGCAAGTGTGAGAGAAAAGGAAAAATATATGAACATCTGGTTGAACCTTGAAGATATTGAGAAGATGGTACTTTTCAGGACAAATTCTAAAGTACTTGCTCTTCAGTATGCTGGTTAAAAATCCTTAGAATTGCAGAAGTATGGCTGAATGTGGAGATTGGGAATGAGTAATTGATGTACTTGATGTTAGGGGAGACAACAGTTGAAATCTTTGTGCTTTGGAAGCAATTGGATGAAACTGCTAACTGCTGCCTAAAGTCTGATGTTTGAAGCCAGGCATGGAGAAATACATCAGAAACCTTTATACGAATAAATCATTTTTTGCTGAAAATATAACTGAAATTGCAGCCTAATATTAACATCGTTGTGACAGTGCTTACAAAACAGTGTAGTGATCTAATAGCAAGCCTTGATGCATAGTAATTCTTTCCACAGCACTCATTCCTGTTGATCACCTCAGAGTACTCTGAACATTTCTTAGGTTCTCTGGGTGTGTTTCTGTAGAAATTTAAGCTCTAACCAGAGTCTCAAGTTTAAGAATTAAGTGATGTTTACACAGGAAACCTCAACAGTTTTGTACTGCATTTGTACTTTCATGTGCATAGATAGGAGAGAAGAGGAAAATGTAAAATAACTTGATATTATAAATATTTTGAGCAGATAAATAATTTTGTGACCTGTTGTAATTTGTTTATTAATATTGACCCATGAAATATAGTTCTGCTGTCATGAACAATTTGAGGCACAGTCTTGTCTCACTAATGACAAAATGTTTAAATTGGATCAAAAGAGATTCCAAGTATTCAAAGATGTGTATATACAATAATTAGTGGGAAGATGACTTAAACATTTTTGAGTTTAAGGATGATTTTAAGAAGGTCATAAGAAGGACAAACACAATAGTAGAATGTCAATCCAGCAAACATTTTAATTGTTTCTGCACTAATTTGCGAAGGGAAATAAACAGGAAGAGCTGAAATCTTAATTAATGATCACAACAGTGTCTCAATTGGCATATGAGACACTCAGTGGGATAATTCACATGATTAGAATATTAGTGGATTTAATTTGCTCCAGAAACATTTGCAAGGCAGGGAAAATGAGAGAATGTATTGCTTTGCATGGCAAATAATTCCATAAAGAGATGATACACATGTTCTGGGTGAGGATAAAATGGTCAAATCAGCAGTGAATCACCAGATAAGGCTTGTCTCATGAGAGGGAGAAAGACCTTATATTAAGGAAAAAAAGGAAAGACAAAACTTTCCATAGTACAGATGAAGGTAGTAAAAAATATGTTTTAGAAAATAGATAAAAAACCATATAATTTACAGCACATTTTTATATATAAAATGGGGATGAAGAAAAGGAAAACTAATTTGAATTATATATGTCATTCTAAGTATTGTGAAAAAAGGGCAGAAATATTGAGGTACCAAAAATCCTGAGAATTACTGTGAAGAGACAGTTTACAGATCTCCATGATTAAGAAGTTGAGTTGTTAAGCAATGCCAATAGTAATAAAAAAGTATCAGGCCTTGTGGGCACAACATTTGGAGAATAAAATAATTAGGCCTGTTTCTAAACTCCTTCAAATTAACACTCAGAATTCAAAGTAAACTTCTTGTTCTCCTTCCTGAGCATCAAGCTTTTTATTTAATCAAGTCTTCAGTTTACAATTTTCTTGCCTTGAAACCTGTTCCTAGGGGAAGGGGTATGGATTTGGGAAGCATGTGTTAGCTTCTTCATACAGGGGCTTGTAGAGCTACTTGTGTTTATACTAATACTGTGTTTGCTGAAGGTGCTAAAAGCTCCCAAGGGCTCAAGGGAAGGCTGGACAAGTTTTTGGAGGAGATAAACACTAATGGTGGTTACATACTTTAAAAGACACATCTGGCTCAGGAAATCCTTGTACTGGTTGGAGCCTGGAAGGTAATTCAGAAGTGCTTAGTTAAAAAAAAAAAAAACCTAAGTAAATAATTTAGTCTTAATTTCATCAAAGATGGACTTATTTTCCCATTCAGTATTTTCAGTTCATAAATTCATGTTTTAAATAAATAGGTAGATAATGGCAATTTTAAGCTAAGCAAGCATATTTGTGTTTAAATTTGTATTGAATTAAGTTCTTTAAATTTTAGTTTCAGCTTTTTATTTCTTCCTCAACCTACTGAGATTATTGTTTGTACAGCAGGTTGTTAACAATTGGACTGGGAACATTTGGAAAATGTTAGATATTTTGAGGCAGATATCAACAACATTAAATTTGGATTTAATGAGTTCTTACCCTTCAGATTTTATGTTAAGGTGTTACTATTCTTAGTTTATCCTTTGTTGCATTGTTTATTTTTGTGCATAATTTCTAAATATGTGACACTAAAAAAATAACTTTAAATCCATGTTACACATTGAGGAGTGGATCTTGTATACTCATTACACTTATTGTCACCCCTTTTTCTGTTGTGTTCTGCTACTTCAGCACAGTGAAGCTCCAGTTGCCTGAACAGACACTGACCTTCACATCACTGATAATCCATCAGTGATACAGAAGGAAAGGGAATAAAGGGCACCATTCTTACTGCAAGAAATTATAAAAACAGTTTTAATACCATCATGAAAATCTCTTGTGTGTGTATGTGTGGTCCCAGGCATAATATAAGACCAATATGTTGTGTTCCTACGAATCTAGTGTCAGAACAGGAATGGAAAGCTGTGTCCTTTAAGCTTTTTGTAATATATTATTTCTAGCTGTGGTTAACATCCCAATTGCATAGAACATTCAGTTTTCCCTCTTATTAATTTATGGCTGAATTTGGTTTTTGATTAGTTGCTGAGATAGCTGGACAGACTCTGCCTCTCTGTAGCTCAGTCTTACAGTCTCTCAGGTGTCTCTCAGTCTCTCCTCACCAGAGTGTAACCCTTCCAATGGCCTAGAAGGATATCCAGATGATGTTCTGAGGTGTTTTCATGGAAGAGTGTCACTGCCTATTTGTCAGGAAGGAAGCAAGGGAGAGTTGGCCATTGGCAATTTCTTGTAGCAGCTTCTGTTTAAAGAAAACAGGCAGGCAAAGACAGTGTGAGGAACAGAGCATCAGATGAAAAACACTGCAGAGAATCTTACAGCTCAGACTTACAGTATGGTGCTAGAGATAACACTCAGAAATGTGTGATAACTGTTTATTTGACCTCTATGGAGTTCATGCATTGTGTCTGATTGTTTTGTTTTTCTTTCTTCTTTGCAGGTCCAGTGACAGATGCAAGGATCAGACCCAGCCCAGAAATCTCTCATCACATCTGTAGTGCCAGCTCTGGTTCAGAAAGGTGTGTGGGCAGGCAAAGGCAAGGCACAGGGCCAAGGGTTAGTGGGATGAAGCTGAAGAAGCTCCTGAATGAAGCAGGGGCAGGTCTCTCCCTGCAAGACTTTTAAGTTCTTTCTTGAATAGCTCTTTCTTCAGAGTAGTGTGAATTTGGATTAGTGCCGTGTCAGAGAGCTGTCCTTGAGCACAGGCCATGGTACTCCTGGGAGGCAGAACTGTAAACTTCAGGCCCTGAGAGTAAACAGAAATAGTGTAGGTATTCCAGACATTATGGAAAAGAAGACAGATGTATATATGTTTACAGACAAAATCAATTGCCTAAAGACCTGTAATTGGGGGGAGAAAAGATAATTATTTTGTGAACCATTATGATTCAAAATAACTTCTTTTTGAAGTAGTGTTAATCCATGCAAGCCAACATACTGTAATCAATTTATTCAATTCTCCTGCGTGAAATTAACTGATGGAAAGAATGATCAAAATTTTACTCTCCTTTTAAAAGTGTTTAAACATAAAATGGTTTTCAACCAGAAACAAGTATAATTCCCCTTGAATGTGGAAAATTAATTTACACTCTTTGTTGTATAATTGTATTACTCTGCTTAAAGCACTTTTTATCATGCTGTAAGTTTGGTAGGTCTCACCTAAGATGGTTTGGTTTGATTTTCAGGGTCATTTTTCACCACAGCTCTCTGTTCTGATAAATTATTTTGCAAAGAGTGCCATGACATGCAATATATGATTTTCAGTTTGAAATATTTGTCACTAAAAGGAGACTCTGAATATGATAATGACACATTTTGATGTTTAGAACCTTTCTTTTTCCTGTTCCTGGGTTTATTCTAGGTGTTTCCCCTATGATGAATTCAAATTTATTTAGCTTTCATAAAGATGATCCTTTAACTCCTCAGAATTCAGGCCACTAGTTTTATACACAGTATGAAATAGGGTATGGACAAGTTATTTCTGTGAAATGCCCTCACCTCTTGCTGGCTATTTTAGGTTCACTTAGTGGCAATACTAAAATAAAGTGTAGTTTGAGAGATTTCAGATATGTGCACTGATGTGATTACTATCTTAATCATCTATAGAGAGAACTTAAAAACCATTTACTTGCAAGACAAGTATTCATCTATTAAATTTATAGGCACACAGAAAAATGTTCCAAGGATATATTATGTGTATATTTTCAAAGTAATTGCCAATATGTATTTTGAAATACAATTTTCATTTAGTATTAACAGACAGTGTGAGAGGATCTATGTATTTGCCTTTTAATATCTGTTTTAGTCCCATCACTCAACAGTCCTTCAGAGTACATACTGCTTATGAGAATTTTCTTTCATCCTCCCTTTCCATCCCTTTACCATTTCACTTTCTCAAACCTATTGGTTTTGTAATATTAATTCTCATCTTCAAAGTAATTCATTTATTTATCTCCCAATAAATAATTTCTTTGATTTTTCCATCTTCTGTTTCTTGTTCTGTTCCTTCCAAACTCTCTGTTTCACAACTCTGTTTTGTTGCTATTCCTTCATCATCTCTTCATTTCTCTCCACAAGGAGGTGCTGGAAGGAGAATAAGGGGAAGGGATTGCATGCTTGATTGCATGCTCCCTGTTTTGTAAAATCACATCTTGAGGCTTCTTGTATGATGGTTGCAAATAATTTGTGACATAATTCTTTGTCTTACATATCATATGTGTTACTTAAAAAATCAGCACTTTTTAAATATTATTGTTCACATCCTATATAGATGTGAAATCAAGTCTAAAATCAAGTAGAGATGATGTTTTGTGAGTGGGCTGTATTTTAATTGTGTCTAATTCTTCTTAATTTAGTACACTTCTATCATCTTACCCTTCAAATAACATCTCTAGAAAAATATAATTTCATATAATTATAAATAATAATTTTATAAAATGATAATTTATAAAGTATAAAATTTTTAATTAACTATTTTAATTAGTTTCAGGATGTTTTTATATACAGCTCATGAGAACAAGGGTCATTATATAGCTAGCAGCTTCTCACTATAACAGGTGAAATCATAGTTACAAATATAAACTGTGTGATCTTTTGACACTTACTGATGAGCAGCAGCCAAGATGAGTGAAATTCATGCATAATTATTTCCCAAACCTTTAAAGTAAATTAAGAATGATAACAAGGAATAAAAGCTACCTCTGTGTTCCTGGAAGGATGGGCTCTGTGATTCTCCATTACCATTAATTTCTTGTTAAAGCACTCTGCAGCTTTTCTCTCTTGTAACTTTGCCAAATGCTAAACATTGAGGTTTATGGCTTCCATGTCATGTACCTGCCCTAAAGTTTAACTATTTTATAAAACAATAACCCTGCATGGGTCATCTTTGCAAGGCCAGGTTACAGATGTCTTATTTTGCAATAGTGAGAGGGAAAAAACCCTGAAGCTGTCTTTATTATTTTATATTTTATATGCAAAATATATTTTATTCTTACTAGATTATTTCCCATTGTTCTATGCAGCACAATTTTATAATCTTTGGATTTCAAGTGAAAATTTCAAACTTCACAGTGAAAGGGTTACTGTGAATAAAAGTCTTTTGGCTTGTGTGCAATTTACTCAAAAGTGTCTAAGCCTAAAAAGTCTATGTGCTTTGCCTAGAAGCTACAAGCTTTGAGGTGTTCTATTACTGGCAGGGAGTGACTGCCCTCAGTTCTCTTGCAGCTCCCGCTGCAGACAAGACAATGCTCAGTTACCACCGAGGAGCTGACAGGAGTGCAGATGGCAGGAGGACAGAAGTCTCTGTTTCCTCTGCTGATAACTGAGGCAACAGAAAAGTCAAACGCCTTGAATGAACTTTCAGCTAGAGAAAAAGCAGTAGGTGGTGGCTTTGGAAGCCTGGAGTGAGAAAAGCTGGGTCAGAGGAGATAAAAGTTGGTGAGGAAAAAAATGGAATGGAGAATGGGAAAATGGAGGTGGGGGGGAAAAGAGAAAATGGGACAGAGGAGTTGAAGCTAGCGAATTTTATGGAGTGAGAAATTACGTCTATTTGTGATTTGGATGCTCTGCTTATCTTCTTCGATGTATATCTGTATATGCAGGGGTACAATTTTCAGTGTTCTTGTCTCTTACAGACAGACAGATGTATTTATAGATCTGAGGCTGGAATTTTTATCAGAATTAAGTTTGGCTTCTTTGAGAACATAAACTTCCGTAGGATCTCACTGACCCTGTAATCTATTAATTCCAGGAGCTCAGTCAGAAACTGCTCCAAGGATATGCTCCATGAAATCAACATTTAAATACAGAATGCATAAACAATAGTTTAAGACTGCAAAATAAAGACATGTACATAGAGGCTCCTATTTTTGAAATATTTAAATGATACATGGTACTCTAAGTGTAAGTTAGAAGTGTTGCTATATGATTTAAAGACGTATAGAATATTTAGTGCCTTATTATTCCTTCACCATATATACATTTTCTACTACCATGTTTAGAAACACTCTAAGAAATACCCTGTGTTGGAAATGAAAACTGACAGAAGCAGCTGTTCTTGCAAAGTGCATTGTTACATTTCATCCATGTGAATCTCACATGTGAACCTGTAGACAGTGTGTGGGTGGATAGTTAATAGTGAGATTATGGTTAAAGTAGATTTAATAGTCTAGCTGAGATGGGCACTTTGGGAAGGCAGTGAAAATTCATGAGTCCCCTGCTGTTCTCCTGAGTGGTGCAGGGTGCATCATGCTGACCAAACTGGCATGTCTGAGCTGTCTGCACAGTAGTCAGCCTATTTTTATTCTGCAAGTACAAGTCTCTTTTGTCAGACAGCAAAATTTCTTATTCTGTTGTTTTCTCTCCCTCTAGTCTGATTCTAATGAAAATTAAGCCTCTATGGGTTTTGGTCTCTTTGAGGAATTTTTTTCTTAGAGGATATTGCCTACTAAAAAGTTCAGTTAAATCAGGAACTCCAACTTTTGCTGCTACTGTGTTTATACCCGAGTATAATTAGGACGGACTTTGTGACGCAGAAGAAAAATAAATACATTTTCTTACTTGAAACAGAATGTTCTGCCTTGCATTCAGCCTCCATTATGACCCTCAGAGGATCATAATATTTGTCCCAAATGTTTAATATGAACATCTATTTCCTTAATCAGCCAGACATGTTGCCTGTGTTAAAGCAGGAAGAAAGTAGCTGGAACCTGGAAACTAGCAGAGCAGAACACCGTTTTTAATTGGAGGGGAACTGAACAGAATCTTTCATGTAGATGAATATTGGTCAACATCTGAAATAATTTGAAGGCAGTCTTAAAATCCACTATGTGAATTCTTGCCTGTCTCCTTAGTAGATGTGAGGAAAGGTAAAGAGGGTTACAAAATGTCTGCTATTGAAACCATTGCAAATACTATTTCATGGTTTCATCTACAGAAGGACTGAAAAAACATGGAAAATAACCCCCTTTCACAGAAAGCTTTAAACATTTCATAACCTTTTGAGTCCAAGGCAAGATGATCAGGTAACAGAAAATACCATATTTTCATGTCAGTTGCCTTTCAAATAGCAACTTCAATTGACCTGAGACCTCCTAAAAACTGTCTTACTCCACCCTGTGATTGATTAGCCTTGAGTTTTTCCAGAGATCTTGTTTTCAAATCTACTATTGCTTTCCTCTACTAGACAACAAATGTTTATTAGACAGAACAAAAAAAATAACAAAAATGAAACAATTAAAATCTTCTGTGACTCTTTCAGGAGTATTTCTTTCAGAAATCTGCAAATTAATCATGAATTAATAAGATTGACTAAATGGCAAAGCATAGTTTCCTCTCAGGCTCAAAACAGCAAGCTAACCACTTGTAATAAGACACCTAGACTTGTGTTTATCTCATCAGTTCCTTGGGTCTCAAAGGAGAAATCCTGTTTCTAATGGGTGCATAAGGTTGTCTAAGCACATATAAATAAAAACAAATCAACACATAAAATTATATGATGCAAGAACCAGTAATTCTGGTCAGCCAAGCAACACATCGGCAGCTGTGCATATATCTTTTCATATTTAGTCTGCTCATATACTGTTCAAATTCTCAGACTGACATGGAGGACACAATCCTGGGCTAGGTTAGCTTAATTCTTATAAACTTTTGATGTCACAGGCATTAGCCTAGTGAGGTTTTTCACAGTGTAGATTTCTGGGCTGACCTCTTCACTTGAGGAACTGCATTAGAAAAATCCCTAAAGCTCTCTTTATGGACACAATTTTAGATATCTGCTTCTATAAAAATAAAACTCTTACCAAAGAAGGGCCCTTCACAGGTTTCTTTCATAATATTGCCATCCCCATAACCTTGAACTGAAGACACTTTTTTTCAACTTTAAATCCATATCAGCTTCTGCTGTCATACAAATTAACATACAGAAATGCAAATCAAGCCTCTTGAAGTGTTGGCAATGATATTGGCAGTGTGAGTGGCATTGTGTCAAGGTGTTGAGCATGCTACTAGATCTTAACCATCTTGACCAGCTTCAAGTGAGGCATCCACCTATACCTTCTGTAGGAAGTTCATTTATTTCCTGAGCATGGAGATCTTTTCTGAGCTGTTAAATCTGGCTCAGCTTGCTGACTGATTTTCCAGAATGAACCATAAATGAACCATTGTAGAATGCTTTGTCTTCAGTCCTGTTTTTGTTCATCTTATGCTATTTGTGGCAGAGATCCCTGAATAGATACCCTATTTCAGCCTGTTTGGCTATAGTGGGACAGTGACCTTGTTCATGAGGGCTCTGTCTGTCCTATGGCATTTCTTTGTTTCTGGCTGTTTCATGCACACTCCTGCTTCTTCTTGGTGCACAGATCAAAATGTCAGTTGTCCAAGTGTTTCTGCATATTTAGGCACAGGTGGATATTCAGAAGATGTAATATGATGAAGTAATGAAGGGCACTAAACCCTACCCTTGTAATTACCTAAAAGTTTATACTTGTCAGACAGCTACCTTGTCTTAGTGATTATATGAGAACTCTATCTTCTTTAAAGCTTTGCTAATATATCCACTTTTAAAAAAAGGATATAATTTGAAATAATGAGCTGCATTTTTTTCATTCTTGCAGTATGCAGTATGCAGTCATACTGCAAGCAGTAAGCATGATTTAAAGAAAGAGACAGAGAATGCTGAGTATGTCAGCATCCTTAGAAAGCTGTCAGAAAGTTCAGCATCTTTGTTCAATCTTTTTGACTCTTTCATTTCATCCTCACCAAAAGAGAATTACACCAATATAAAGGGCAAACCACCCCAGATTATTGCTGCTATGGATTGCTGGAGTATATTGCAGTACCATAACCACCATATATTTTATAGCAAAACTTACTGACCTCGCTATGTTGTATTCCAAAAAAACCTCCTAAAAAATCTCTGAATCAAACTCTCATATCTTATCTGTATTGAAAATAAATCATAAGAAACTATCCACAAAAGATTCGATGCCACATAGGAAATGACCCATATATATGTCTTAGTCCTTCCTTTTCCCCTAAAGGAAAACATTTGTCAAGTGTGGAAGACTTGCTGCTGCGCTTTTGACAAAAAGACAAAGGACTGTGCTGTATACAATGAGAGGAATGAATGTCTGGCTGATTAAAAGCCTGAAATTTCCTTTTCCTTTGAAGGGAGAAACACAAATTTAGAAGTAAAAGATGGCCAAAATGATTTTCCTCGTCTGTTATTTCTTTTTTCTAATTGGCTCAACATTGTGAACTTACTTATTACTTGTATAAAAGTGCTTTTTAGGACATAAGTCAAGTGTTCATTAGAAAGTCTAAAGGAGATATCCAACCACATGCTCAATATTGGTTGCATTGGATGTTTTGTGTTGTTCAATGTTATGGTTATCAACATTTAATTACTCTTAGCACATTAATCCTTGCTAGATCATTAATAATATCCACAAATAAAAATCATATGACAAAATGCTTTTACCTGTCTCAAACTGGAATTTATTAAAATAAATTTATGTAATACAAAGAACAAGGGAAATAAAACACAATAAAAACTTTTTTGGGAACTTTATAATGCAAAGCAGAGGATGTCAGATGATTAATGCTATGATAAAGCCAGAATGAATGAATGAATATTGGATGAAATACCTGAGAGAAGTGAATGACTGTTGTTGCATATGACAGAAGATACCCTACTGTCAGGGAAAACAGGAAATGAAAGAGTGATAACACAGAGCAAAGTATTTCATATCATATCAATGAAACTCATTTAATGTAACCTAAAACCTTAAAAACAAATTTTGTAAAAATAAAAAGAATCCAGTCTTTATTATTGAGTTAATAAATATATCAAACGGCTGTTTTTATTTTTGAATGCCAAACTTCTTCAGGTTCTCCACCTTTATTGCATCTTTGTGTTTGTGATGTGTTTGTAATGCTGCTTGAAATCGTAGTACAGCTAGAATACAGAGGGCACAGAGAAAAACTTTTGACTTGTAGGTTATCTTAGATTTTGCCATATTCCAGGGTTTTTCTCTGTAATAGAAGAGGAAATGCTAGAAATAGAAGGACAATTGCTTTACTTTTTACTTCTCCACATCAATTTTTGTCTTCAATTGCACTAGGTATTTCACTTGCCACGTGAAGGATGGTGTCTTTGTGTGAAGGTCTCTATTGCTAGATGGAAAATCAAAGTGCTTTTTCTTTTCAGGGGGAGATGACTGTACCTCAGAGTAAGATTCAGAGGAAATAGATCTGCAAAGAAAAATGTAGGTGCAAGTTATGAGCTTCCTTAGGGAGCTCAGATTCATTCCTACAATGTGTAAAATTATTCTTCAAAAATCTGTGAATCTTTCAGATAACTTCAAGTTTCTAAATGTCTTCCTAGACCTGAGATTCAGAGATACAGTCTGAGATGTAGCTGTAGTTTTCTTACTCTTTAGCATTTTTTATTCCTGCCGTATGATTCAAAATTTTTAGGGCTTTATGGCTACCAAGTTGTCTGTGCAATAGCAGTAATTGCATGGCTAAGGGAAGAAGAAAGATTAGTTATTACATAAGGCAACGTCACTTCATTGGTATATCCAAAATT
Organism: Luscinia megarhynchos; assembly: GCA_034336665.1. Classification (NCBI taxonomy): domain Eukaryota; kingdom Metazoa; phylum Chordata; class Aves; order Passeriformes; family Muscicapidae; genus Luscinia; species Luscinia megarhynchos. Next base: position 36,446,682 of record CM067566.1, on the reverse strand, counting down.
CATCTTACTAGCTCTGCTTGCTGAAAATCAACTGCAACTTTTTCTCCCAAACTGGCCTTTTTAAGCTGAAATGGCAGTATCAAGTATTTCCTGAAATCATCAGGAAATATTTAAAATTCTATTTATATATTCCTGATTTTATATTAATTCCTGTTATGCATTGCTGATTTCGTACTACTAAGAATATTTCAGCAAGGTTGTGTTGGAGCTTCCCTTCTTGGAATGATACAAAAAAAATAACTATCATGTTTCTATCAATGTCATATGGGACTGGAAAACTTCTTACAATGCAATATTGGTTGATGATAAGGTACTTAAATTTCCTAGGCAAAGCAAACCAAGTTATCCCAAGAGTACAGACTCTTAGAAACTGAGAAATCAAAATAACTAAAAAAAATTAAATAGTACTATTCTCTTAGTCTAACTGCAGCTAGACTCATCTATTTATTTATAATTAGAATGAATGCTCTACTGTTCTACTACATTCACTTGAGCTTAAATTAGTAAAACTTTCTTTGTGTGGAGGAGTACATTTAGAATACAAACTATGACTTAGTCATCTTTTATAGTCAGTCTAGAAAAGAAAGAAATGGCAAATTTACAAAATTTTTTTTAATTGAAAACTCAGGTTAAAATAGTGAACTTCTGGTATTCAGAATAGTTTATAAAATTATTCATTAGGCCATGTTGCTGTGAGAAGTGAATCCAGGCAGGAATTCAGTTAGGAATGACCCTAAACTATTTAAAAATGATAACATTACATTTAATTATGTGATGTGGTCAAACCTGTGTTCAAAATACTTGGCTTTATGCACACTTTACGTGCATGTGTGTCCCTGTGGTTGAAAAACTATGTCGATAACAAATCCTGGGCTCTGCGCTGCTATGGCAACAATGGTAGCATTCAGGAGTCAACTAATTTTAGACTAGCTTGGGTATGTCTACAAAGATTGTAGTTATGCTATTGCCTACAGTAAAAACATAACCTTAGTTCACCTGAGCATTTTAAAATATAAAGTAAATCCTGAACACCCGAAAGTGATATTTATACGTATATGATGTGTTACTGGATGTTTGAGCAACTTCAGACTCATATTTTTTTCTTTTTTGGTGTATATTCTAAGATATATTGCAGTAATCAAATGCAAAGCATAAAAAAAATGACCTTCATGACCAGAATACATACCTGAGGCAAAACCAATCTGCTTGAGGTTTCTTTCCGTATTTAGTAGATTGAAAATCCAATAATCTCTTTGACAAGAATGTTAATGTCCATGTTTGTCCCCTGGGAATCGATGAAATTTTTCAAGGAAGTATAATATTCATAGGCAATAGTTATGACATGAAGATTGGAATGGAACATCTAATTTTTACATGAGTGGGGAATAACACAGTGCAGGGATGGAGGTCACCTTGAATTACAACTGATACATGTCGCAGACTTCTCTAGTCTGGGCAGAATGACAAAATGCCTTGTGCAGGTAGACCTACAGATAATTTATGGCCTTCAGCAGTCTGCTTTCATTTTCTCTGTATTGCTGATGGTATGTCAAAATTAGAATCTGCTTAAAGACTAATGTCAGTAAACTGGTATAGCAAGGATGGATTTTATCAGGGCACTTGGGGAAATGAATTAGAGAATTGAGCTGAAAACTATCAGTAGCAGTAGGTTCTAGAATACAATACCATATACCCTGACATGTGCAAGAAAAATATTGTATTGATTTTTTTTTTTTTAATTATAGACTAATTTAACAAAATGTGCTTGCAAATCTGTATCATCATAAAGGTTTTGATGTGCTATATATGCGAGTCATTTTGGAAGCTGCTTAAGAAACTTTTACATTTGGAGACCTAAATTAAGTATGTTTAATCTGGTTTTTTCTGACATTGCTTCCAATATTAAAGCATGGCTTATTTTAGCATAAACAGAAGTTTCCCTTGATCTCACAGCTGAGAATTGCAGTGATTCCCTTGCCAACAAATTAGCTAAATGGTTTCAATTTACACACCTTATTACCATTTCATCTTGGGTTAGCTAAGTAACACTACTGTTGAGTAAACTACCTTGTTCACAAAGAGTTGCATGTCTAAGAGAATTTAATTTCTAATAAAACACTAAACCAAAATCAGGACTACTTGTCTTTCACTAAGGTACGAAAAAAACCCGGCTTGATTTATAAAATGCTTAGATTAAAACATTGCCAATCTACATGGCTGCATGTCCACATATGAGTTCTGAACCTGGGGAAGATGATCTGCTGTGACATGTCCTAAATAGCACAAATACTTGAAGATTTTGCTGCATTTTGGAAATATGTGAGTTACTCTTCCTTACAATGACAGCAGTTTTGTTGGTTGGTTTTTTATCCTTTGTATAAGAGGGTTGTTCCTGTGTGTTGGAATGTGTTTTACAGCCTCTGAGATAGACCTTGACTAAACACGTTTAGGACTGTAACGTTCATTCAGTTCTGGAATCTTACATCTAGTGGTGCTCTCTTTAAGATCTGTCTATTCCTGGTTTACCTGCTATGACAAGGTGATAGTGGAAATGGGGAAGTGATTTTTCTATTAAAGAAAGAAGGAGAGAAAATTTCCAGAGAGACACTTTCTAAAATGAACATCATCTTGATGCTCAGAGCATTAAACATCATCGTTTTTCTCTCTCTTTCCTATTAGAAAGAAAGATCTCTCTAATATGTTTGTTCTCTTCACCTCAGTTCACCAATTGGTCTTCTTGTGGATTTGAGGGAGTTACTGATGTATTTTTGATGATTATTTTCCTGATGCTACCTGAAAAAAATTGGTTTCATCATAGAAACAAAGCAGAAAACAAAGAGTTTTTGAAAAAAAATCGTTTGGCCCTAGGGCTGATAGAAGAAAAGTTTCCCAAATTGAATGACAGAATGCTCGTGAATGCAATATTTTCACTATTTGTGCTATTAGCACATTATTCAGTCTTTTTCAGAAATTGACATATGTGAAAATATGAAGGAGACAGAAAGCAAGATGAGTGACTTTCACTACACAGAGTGTAATTTTGAAGAATGTACTGACTACTAAACAGTAAGTGCCCAGCAGACCACTATACTAGAGGAGGAAGTATGTTCTTCTCCCAAAACTAGCTCAAAATGTACTGACTTGCTTATGATCCTTTCACTGCTGAATTGAAAAATATAAACTTACCTTGTGTCAGCAAGATAACACATTAGGTATATTGGATCAGCTCCTGAACTCAATTGTTGAGAAAGCAACATGCAGCAACAGGTTGCATGGACAAATCCAGCACAGAAAAATGACTTCATCAGTTAGCAGAAACTACAATCTCATATTTTTCCTTTATGCACAACCTCAGAGGATCCAAAGAATTGATTAGGAAAATAAATATTTACATCTTTAGAGAGATGAGATGGAAATGCAACCCAAATAACTTTTACTGATTACAGAGTAGCAAGGTACTCCTTTCTGCTAGCCCAGAAATTGATATAGTTTTGAAAATAAGTTAGCACAAGCTGTTGGTAAGGTTTAGAAAACATAAGCAAGAAACACAAAAAGGAAGTGTGGCTGCTAGACTTTGAAAGAAACCCCTGAGATGTAAGTTTGGCTTCTGTTCAGATTTTTTTCTGTACAAACTCGTGCAAGGTCACTTATTCATTTATATGCTGTCTCTCTAATTTATAAATTAAGAATAATATCTGCCTGTCTTGGATTATTTATGCTGAAGATTAATTAAAATTCATAAAAGCACTTTTAGAATTTAGTGTTACAAAACTGCTAGAAGAAGATTAGTAATTTTGTTAAAGAGCATACTTCTGATGAATAGTAAGAGGAGACACCACATGGCTAATGGAGTTAGAAGAAATGACAAAGTTTTGCTTAGCCTTTGTGGAATAGGGACTATTTTCCTGAATTTTGTACCTTTTTTTCTGAAAATAGGTAAGTTTTATGAATTCTTCTTCCTTCTTTCTTTTTTTCCTTCAAAAAAGCTGTTAGCTCTACAATGACACATGCACACGATGAAGATTTTAGTGAAAAGGTGGCTTTTTTCATGCTGTAGATGTCTTATTAGGACTTTAAGTCATGGGTTGGCTCAAAGAATTTGAACAAATTATAATATGGGACACTGACTATCAATTACAATGAAAAAGGAGACTCCATTTTTTCTTAAGCAGTCTAACTTGAAAGGAGAACTTTCACAGGGGAATTTTCTTTGCAGACATTGTGACTGTTTTCTAATCAGGGAAGAGGAGACTGACTCCTTGAATATTTTTCCATATACTGTTTCCTGGAACAGCCAATTGTAGCCTGCAGTTTGAAATGGGTCTTTTTGCAGCCACTTGTGGAACAGTGTCAGTACATTTTGACTAAAATGTGAATAGGTCTGGTGTGTTGGTGTTTAATGCCAAGTGCCCACCTACTGTCACTCCCCCTTCCCCGTTGACCTGGGGAGAGAAATAAGATAGGAAAGAGCTTGTAGCTTGAGAGAAGGCAGTTTACTAGAGCAAAAGAGAAAGGCTGTGCATGCACAAAGAGAAAAAAAGAAAAAGGTTTTGCTCTCTACTTCCCATCCATGAACGATGTTCAGACACTTCCTGGGAAGCAGGACTTCAGCACACAGAGATGTTGCTCCAAACGACAAACATTACAAATTACAAATGCCCCCCATTACTCCTCTTTTTTTTTCCTAGCTTTTATATCTAAGCTGATGTCATATGCTCTGGGATTCTCCTCTAGATATTTTGTGTCAGCAGGCCTAGTTGTGTCCCCTCTCAGGATTTTGCCCTCCCGCAGCCTCTTGATGGAGGAATGTTGAGAGACAGCTCTGATGCTCTGACTGCCCTGTCCAGCAGTACCCAAAACACTGGGCTGATATCAACACCTTTCTAGTCCAAAACACAACACTGTGAGGGGCTGCTGTGGGAAAAACACACATTAGGCACCTCTAGGAATATTCAAATAATAGCACTGCCTGACAGATCCTTTAGGGTGCCTGGATACTAAACATTGCAGGTATAAAACTCAATAAAAAGGTAATTACTGTTCATAAATGCAGTATATTCATAAAGTGTGATAGTTCTCAATGAATGCTAGATTCTATTTGATTTTAGAGACATATGATCACAATATTGACAGATTTTTTGAGAACTTTATTTCAATTTCTTAGAAACATAAATTTTGGTTTTTTAGGCTATTGTATGCTTATATAACTTCTAGAAAATAGCAATTTTTTAAAGTAAGACTGAAAAATCCACCCAGAGTTTATATACAGTCTTCTCTGTGGTGTTTTTACTTGTAGCAAAGCTAATAAAAAACCAGTATCAGTTCTTGAACAGAATCAGTGCTTTATAATACTACTTCAGCTTGCTTCCTTAGTGCATTTTTCCTGATATTTCCATATAATTGTACTGTAATGTATATGTAATAATACACTGAAATAAAATGAAAATGTATAATGAAGTCAGAAATTATTTTTCAGAAGCAAAAAATACTATCTGTTAATTAATTTCAAATACCAAGTGATAGCACTTCTCTTTGATTTGTAAGGAATATTGGAGTTTATCTTATCTGAAAGTCCTAACTGTAGTCTACTATCATTTAAATTCATTTCTCTAGACATAGATTTTCAAAGAAAACTTAATACTGGTAATCTTTTAACTGCATTGAAGGTTTGCTGCTAACTCTTTCCTTCTTACAGGATTGTCATCATCACAAATAACACATAGTAAAAATAAACACATGCAAACATTGGTCACTGACAAAAAACCCACCATTATATTATTTAGGCTTTGAATTAATGGTCAATAGTTATCAGCAGCCACACATTTAATTTCCTTATTGATCCTATGTCCTTTTCTTCCAGTGAAAAATATCTGTACATATCCTGTTTTCAGAAGTGTTCATTTCCAAAGGTTCCATTCCTCAACTGCAAATTATTTGCTCATTTCTCTGCTTTAAATTTCTTCTTTCTAAAATTCTTTGCAACCTTTTTCTTACTGATTAAAAGAGGTTCTACATTTTCTGATAAATGGCTACTTCCTTGTTAACATTTAGAATAACCCATACATGGAACCAATCATTATTACACTCTCCATATCTAATGTATGTACCAATCAATTATTTCTAGACATGCCACCAATACACATATAGTCAAAATGAATGTTTACAAAGGTGCCAGGTGAGTTTGGAACTCCTGCACTCCCCATAATATTCATGCTCAGATTTTTGTGACACAGAAGATAGTAAAAAATAGTGATTCTGTCAAATCAAATAGGAAACAAATTGCAGTAAACATCCTACCTTTTTGTATATTGAGTAAAAAATCCTAGATATTGCCACAAAAATTGTCCTTGCTGATTTTAAATAGATGAATTGCTAGTCAGTCAAGTGTTCTGATTGCCACACTCTACAGTGATGTGGCCTCACCTCAATTACTTTGTGCAGGTTTTGGCACTACAATTCAAGAGGGCTATAAAACTATTAGAACACTTCTAAAGGAGACACAAAGATGGTGAGGCCTTGAGGGAGAAGCCCTAGAAGGAGCTTCTGTTTGCTCTTATGCTCTTAGTAGCAACTCATTTTCTCTGTTACATGTGAAAAAAAGCCTTCCCCTACTTTTCCAGCAAACAGTCTTTCATTAAAACTTGATTTTTCTGTGAAGTTTCATGCAAATATGTAATTAGCTTCTGAGTTCCAGTCAATTAAATACTGGCCTAAAAAAGCTCTGTTTAGGTCTCATGGTATTTTGGGCCTCTGTGCTCTGATGGTTAGACCATGCAGAAAGTAAAAAAACTACAGAGGAAGAATAGCTTGGTGTCTTTGGGTTATGTAATCACTTAATTACCCACCAAAAAGGTAAAACTGTTCACTGAAAGAGAAAGATTTGCAACAGCTGTGTAGTACAGCATGTGCTCACCGAGTTCAATCACTATAATAGGAATATAAACCAATCTGTGATTTTTAAAATGCTTAAAAGGATTTTATAATTTTTTGTAAAATGCAATTGCTAATACTGCATTGTTGGGCTTTTTTTGCAAGTGCAGTGTAAATTATTTTTGAAGCTTACTGTGTTTGCACTTTTTCCTTGATATAAGACATGGCATTCATTTTATTCAGTTCCTGTCAGTTTAAACATTGATGTAATCAATTGTATTGACTGCAGTGGATTACATGATGCATTTGTAGATGAAAGGAAGTATAGTTGAGATTGCCTCAATAACAGAAGGTGTGGACCTTACTCAATTGGAGTATTCTCAAAGAAAGAGAAAAATAGACTGAAGATAGACAAAAAGCTCTCTATTGTACTTTGTGCTGGGAAATATCAACTTTATGACCTTAAAATAGGCACAAACCAATTCACAGTTGTTACACTGGCCCAGCTCCACAAATTATGATTGCAAGCCGCTGATCTGACCTCTTCTTTTTTGTTCTGTTTTCCTTCTTGTTGAATGTCTGTTTCAAAGATGTTAGTATTATCATCCACTATCGTTGTCATCTACTAAAATTGCTATTATTACTGTTATTATGTTTTCTGATTATTAAAAAAATGAACAAGATGCACAGTACACTTTGCAAATATATAATAAACTAATGTCTCCCAAGTTAATAAAACTAGGAATAACTAAACTGAAGAGAGTATAGTCCCTTTGTTGAATGATATGGGACAGAAAATTCAGCTTGTGAAAGCCCAGTTTTTATTGAATGACAGATTTCTGCATCCAAAAGAATTGTTCACTGTCTTGGTCAGAGTTTTTAAGTCATGGCATGGAAGTTGTTTGGAATCTTTTTTTTTTTTTTTTTTGCCTTTTGAATACTCCTTTTTTCAAAGTTTAGGCAAACAGAATTTACTTGTTGTGAATACAGGCAGATGAGTTGTTTTGGGATTTAACATTACTGGTGGATGCCATTCAAATGAAATGGATGCTTCATTTCTCTGTATATTGTGTCTCCATTTATCTTGCTTTTCTTTTTTAAAAACTCTAACTCTCCCTCACTCTGCACAGTATTTTTCTCTTCTATTTTTCCTAGCTCCTGCTGGTGAGCATGGGCTGTAACTCATTCCAAGCCAAGTGCTAAGGGCCATCTGGTAGGCTTAACAGGCAGATAAGTCTTGCAGTGTTTAATTGAATGAGAGTGAATTCCAGTATCCAGAAATCACCTTGCAGAACTCAATTCTTTAATAAAAGAGAGCTTGATTAAAAATAGTGAGTTTGCTACAGGATATAGAGATGTCTAACATAGAAATGAAGTTCTGGATTCAGATCCTGAAAAATGTGAAGGAGTTTTGGATTCATCCAGCTTGAGGAGTTTGGTTCTAGAAATTAAGTTAACATACTTCATTAATTAATTGGTTAAAATTCATATGAGTTTACTGTAGTTATTTAAATCTTAGCAATGTTGCATCACTTTTATTCTTGTATCAATCATATCAATCAATGTATGCAAGTAAGTATTTTTCAGTTTTCATATTCTCAGCTCATACACAAATCTCATCAGCTGCCATTCTCATTTTTTAACCCTTTGACAATGTATGAAAATCCTTCCAAATTTGTTTTAAATTCTCATATGTATTTTTTGCATACAGGAGAGCAATCCTTCATTTTTAAGATGTTTTTTGAACATCTCAAATAAACTAAAATTTCTAGATGAAAGAGCTATGCTATTGAGAATTAAAATATTATAATTAGTTCAACTGTTTTTTACATGCTTATTTAGTATTTTACATGCTTCTTCAGTCATTGTCTTCAAGGTTGTGTTGGAATAGGTTGTGTAGAAGAGCTTTCTTTAGATTGCAGTAGGCTACTACTGTCTGAAAATCTGATAAGCACACATGCTTCATGTAGACAGGTTACTTATGAAATGAACACTGAAATAAGCATGAAGGTTTGTATGCAAGCTTTAATTTGTCCTTACTGTGTTGTTGTCTTTATTGGAGTATTCCTTGTATTTTCTCTTGATATTGTGGCATTTGGGGGAAGGAAGAAAATGTGTACATTACAATCCTGCTAAAAAAAAGGCTCAGGGTCCAATTTCAACCAGTGAGGGGCTAGAGGAGAACTAAATTCCAGGGATTTGGGGTTTGAGGTGCTTACAGGAGCTGAGAAAAGCTGAAAGACCAGCCCAACTATTTTTGATGATTGGAATACAAGCTATTTATGTTGTTTCACCAAATTAGCAGCAAAAATTTACAGGTTGGGAGGCTGATTAATCAGCTGCAGAATAAACTTAGCAACACATTAATATTAGCAGATACTGAAAATTTTCATAATACACTTGAATAAGCTAAAAAAAGTGGTTTTCCATAGTTTAAAATGGTATCTTCAATTTAATCTTTTTCTTTTTTTAATTATTGTATCCGTTAACATTGGATGTGCAATACCTGGTATTCAATTGCTGTGTCAGGGTTATTTAACATTTAAATATTGAGTTGATACATCGTCTGAAGTGGTCAGCTTGAGACCTAGGCATTCAGTTTAACACTATGCTTCTACTTGGAATCATGCCCTGAAATTATCAGTCATGTTGTCATACCTCTACCATTTTTTATCTCTTTCTATACTAAAACTGGGAGCATTTCATTTCACCAATTCTTTTAAATGTATCACTGTAATTGAAGAGGGATTGCTTACATATTTCATTGTAAGAGCACACTCTGGAAAGAAATTGAGAGGCTGAAGGTGTAAAACAGGGAGGCAAATGAAAAAAATATGCAAAGGAACAATATTGAAAAAAAATATTTTACATGTCATCAGAGATGAGTTTAGATTATCTGCTTTCTCGAATGGGTACAATTCAGAAATTTATTTTTAAAAATCAAATGCTGCTTTCTTCAGAATCTTTATGTCCTATCATTTCTATTTAAATGACTTGCATGAAACAACTATTTGGTATTTAGTTTAGTTTTAGGGGTTTAGTTTAGTATTAGGGATTTTTCCCCAGTTATTTAAATGAGATGTTGACTAGGTACATTATTTAGCTCTCAGTTAATTCAGACAGATCTTTAGTGTCAGGACTCGGCACTACTGACTGGGTTAGGTGACAGTACTATTTGCTTTTTCTGTTGATTTTCTTTTGGAGCTAATGGAGGACTAATGAATTTGTTATAGTCTAGATATAGTTTTGTAGAGGGAAAACCATCGCTTTGTGTACTTTTGCTATAATCATAAACCTCAGCAAAATATTACTATAATTAAGGTAATATAGGCCATATTTAGTGAATTTCCCACAATAGTTGTATTTAATAACTTCAATCACTGTAGTTACTGGGACTAATTTAGATGATACATATAATGTTTTGCATCTGCATGAAGGTGTATTTGCAAGCAGTCATGCTCTATAAAAATTTAAGAAACTACTTCCATTCAGGAGGTATATGGTAACACTCTAATCATAACTCACTGCAATGGCAAAAAACATGGATTAGCTTCTGGAACCCCTTCTATAAATCATAGCTAATGAGCAGCTGACAGATGAAGACCTTGCCTGTGGTAGAAGACACAAATTTGGGGAAGATAGGGAGCCCTCAAAAATGTGAATGATCCAGGAGCTAGTGTGAAACAGGTGCAGCAGAAACTTAACTTCTACATTTACAATTCAGATGGGTGCTAGTAATTCAAAGCAATTTGCTAAACTTGAATTATTTTCCTGTTAAAAGTTTTATCAAGACTGAGGTAATCCTGTGGGAAGTATCCATTATTTTTCTGTGAGAAACTTGATATTGTTTTTACTATGAACAGCAAATCTTCTATTGTGTAAATTGAAATTGGTACAGTTTTGTCTGGCAGGAAAAAATAGTTAACATAACAGCAATAATAATGGGCAATCTGTGCTAATGGGGGCATTAGTGGAGTGCAATAGCAGCTACAATCTTATGCAATTTTGAAAAAAATAATGTCAATTTAAAACATCTTTGTATGAAATAAGTATTTCTGTATGGGTAATTCATTTGACAAGATTCTTTTCACCAGTCCATCAAAATGGCAGCATTAGAGTTTCTATTGATTTTTTCAATCCTATTGACTAGAGAAGCAAAAGGAGCTTAAAAATAAAATAGTAACTAAATACTATCAAAAGAAAAATTAGAGTTGGACAAAAATAGCAGACAGGTAAAATCATGGTTCTACTGACATCAAAGGGAATCTAGGTTTGATCCGTGCAGTCAAGGTTTCATGAAGTGTATAGAGACCTCTTTTGAAGACAATGGAATTAAAATACTGTCAGATTTTTTTAATAAAAATTGCTAGGGCAAGTGACAGACTGTGTGTGTGACACAGGGCAACCCTGAATGGATGGAGTAGGGAGTAGGATGATGGGAATGAGAGGCTGAAGAGCAGCAACTTGATGGAAAGTTGAGTCAGCAGTGGTCTGGCAGCCAAAACGGCCAAGTGATATGCTGGGGTGCATCAGGCACAGAATTACCAGCAGGAAAAGGGAGTTTCTTCACACAGAAGTTCTTCACCTAGAGGGTGACTGGGCACTGGAATGGCTTCCCAGGAAAGTGGCCATGCCAGACTTCCAGAAGTGTTTGGACAAGGTGAAGGTGTCTCAGGTGCATGGTGTCACTCTTGAGGTTGTCCTGTGCAAAGCCAGGATTTGGACCTGATGATCCTTGTGGTTCCCTTCCAACTCAGGATGTTCTGTGCTTCTATTATAATGTCACTGGACTGTTTTGATTCTGAAAAGACAATGCTGAGAGAGCAAAAATAGTAAAAATCTGTCCTACTGTCACAATTCTTCACAACACAGAGCATATTCCAAGAAAAAGAAGAAAGACACGGATAAAAAGTAAAAGTACCTCTCACTGTTATATATTAGTATGTGATTTGATGTGGAATTGAAAACAATGCTGCCTACAATGCTAGTTCTTGATTTTATGAAAGATCTTAGGCTGTTTTCAGACCCCTATTTTCTGCAGTGCTATCAGGCTACCCAATTTTTTTTAACAGTAATCCTTAAAATTCACAAAAAAAAAAAGTTCAAGACAAATATAAAAAGTAACCAACTTTGTGTCTTTCACATGTAGGCATTTGCTGTGACTAAGTGTTTTAGAATTCAAGTCTAACTGAGTTTTATGAGTATTCTTCTCTAATATTGACTTTTTTCTTGGAGGACAGGTGGAGTTGAAAAGACAATATTGAGCTCTGAAAGATATAACTTTTTTGTTGTTTGTTTTCAATAACTAAATAAATAACTTTTTTTTACCCATATCCTGTGAAATATTGTTCTGATTATTTAAAACTTCTACCTCAGCTACTGAACAAAACAAAGAAGGCTGCCAACAGCAAGTTTTACAGGATATGGATATCAATTTATTTAAAATGCTTTCTAAAATAAATGGGAATGCACTGTACTATAATTTAAGCATTCTTCTGTGTGGTAACTCAGGAAGCTGTTAATAAAAAAGAGAAAAAAAAAGAAGAAAGAAAAAAAAAGTAATATTACTGATACCTGGGGGAAAATCAAGAATACTGGTCACTCATATTAAATTTATATCAACTTTATGAGGTTTTTGTCATCTTGACACATTTATGGAGCTGTTAAATTTTTGCTGCCTGGGGGATATAATGTACTTGATGTGACCCCACTTATTAAATCGAGACGATGCAAGTTACATTGATGACTTGTCATTCAGGAATAAAACAGAGCCAAGCCTTCTCTGGGTCTAGAGGAAGGACATATTTGTAGCAAAATAGGTAGAGAAAGATATATGGTCATCTCTATCAAGGAGACACTTGGAAAGAGGATGAAGGAGAAACATGCAGGCGTTTACTCAGGTGCTCTCAAGCCTCCTGCAGTAGTTCCTGGCTAGTGAAACAGGGACACAAGGTACAGTAGCTTAAAAGACCTTCCAGTGTCCCAACATAAAACCTAGGAGGGGAAGCACATATGCAGGTTTTGTTATACATGTCAAATTTCTGTATTAATGTACTTTATGGAACCTATATTTTCCATATGGCTGTCCAAGTGAGTGTACACTGAATTAAGGCTCATATCATGACTGTGTTGCGGTCACTGCCTTGAAATTATCATCATCATAAAGTTGAATCAAATTCAGTTTAAATTAAAATAAAATTCAGCCTTATTTATTTTTGTTGAAACCAGATCAAATAATCAAAAACTTTTGGTATTAACTGAAGTTCAAAGAGACCAAACTTAAAATTATTTTGCCTAGAGTAACTCTAAGTTAGGATTTTATATCATTGACAAGGAAGACTTCGACCTCATCAGTAAATAAGTCATCATGAAGAAAGTCATTTTGTTGCTCAATATAAGAGTTTTGTACTTTATTTTTCCCAATCACTGAAAAATTTAGAGTAATTTTAAAATAAGTTAATATGTTGATATTCAGACCTTCATATACTCTAGAGCAGATGGTATTTTTGGGCTAAAATTTTGGGTGAGAAAAAAGCAGTCCTACTTCTCTAAATATTTGTTTAAAAACTTGTATAACTAAGACATTCTGATTACATCCAAATAATTAGAAATATAGATAATTTTGTCATGGACAGTTTTTATGCATTATGTTGAGCTAAATATCTTCATATGTCTGATGTTTTAAAGTGAATCAATGGCTTTATTTTCACTACTTCATTTCTCTCTTTTTTTGTGGTGGGGCACATTCTTCTGGTAAAAACCGAAAATTATTCTCTGTTTTACAGACAGAATCTTTCTATTTTTACTAGGCACTGACTTGCATATATTACTGAACTACTAGGAGCCATTGACTATACAGCTTTTAGCTTTACATAAGGAAGTCTCATGGTAAATATTCCCACGTATAAACATGCTGCTATATGGTATTTACTGAATAGCCCTGTAGATTTGCAATTTCTGTTTGGAATTGTCCTAAGTCCCTCTTTTTCCATGGAATTTTATCTAAAGCTACCAACACCGTGGTGGTTCTCTGATATTAACATTGTGAAACTACTTAACTTGACAAACTGTTAAAGAAGTTTTACAAGAATGTGTGTTCTGGCAAGCATTCATGGCAAAATGTTTCTGTCCAAATGAAAAGTACAGTGAATATAGACCATTCTTTAGTGGTTTATTTCTGTTATTTATTTTTCTAAGTAAAGATATTCAATGACACACGAAAACAAATATGGGAATTAATCTAAAGCTTTTCTGTGTTGGAGCTGAAGAGTCCATATTTTCTTATCCTTTCTACTTTTCTCATGGTCATTACTGTTTTTAACAGATAAAAATGATCACAAATAATGAAAATACTGAAAAAAACAAACAATAGTAGTAAATATTTCAGAGTTAAATATGCCTTAGCTATTCCAACTTGCAACATTAACAAAATTCCATGTGCAACACAAAGAACTGTGTCTTTCCTGTGTAGAAGACAACCAGCTATGACTAATGGTAAAATAGCCACAAGGTTTTCTCCTGAGAGCAAATTTTTTTTTCTAAACAGGCAAGAGAAAGGCAACAAATCTAGTTTAATCAATAAATCCTCTTGACGGATTATAAATTAGCATGCAGACTCTTTCATCAGGGAGATGATTGAATGAATCTGAAAACAAAGGTATTAATATTATTACATCAAAGATATATATTGAGTCATCTACCATATATTATATACGGCACTGAAACTTCTTTCATTTATGTAGCTATATTAAAAATGTAGAAAATTACTTGAGAAGAGCAGTAGTTTTAATTTTTTGTATCAAAGCCAATTTTTTCAAGTCTTCAGTTCTTATGCTATTTATTAACAGAATAAAAAGCAGCATAAGCAATTTAATTTAGGTATTTTTTTATCTTCTTTGGGGGGCCTTGGGGGGTTTTTATGGTTGTTTTCCAAAAGGTTGCATGTTCATTTAGAAAAATTTTCCTGTTTAACTCTGGGCTTGGTTTATGAGGACAATACCAGAATATTTAATGAAAATTGAGCAACCTTTATATTTTTATAACTGCAAATAGAATATATATAAAAACGAAAGTTTTATATATATGTCTCCCTATGTTTAGAAAAATAAGGAATTTATTAAAAAGACCTGAAAGACCTGTTTACTATTTTTTCAGGTTAATCAAATTTTTCAGAATTGTTGTGCTGTGTGCCACACCTGTTTCATGGGGACCAGTATAAAAGGTAAAAGTAGCACAGAAAAGATTTAAAATTATTTTGTTCAGCTTGGAACATGTTAACATACTACATAGCATGGTAGGCAGAGAAGTTACTTTGTACTTAAAACTCACTCTTATTTTAAAAAATGTTATATCCAATATCCCACTTCTAGTAAGGTATACAGATGTTGGTATCAAATATTTTAGAGAATAAGGCAAATATTTTGAATTTTACTTGCTTAGTCATATTTGTTTGAACAACAAGCCCTCCACGTTTCTATGGAGCTATTATGGGATCAATTCTTCAGTTTTGAAGAATTGAGCTCTGTAATAAGGGTCCCCAATGGCTGTCCTCTGACATGCTGGCATTCTATGAGTTCTCTCTAAACACAGATCCAGTAGAGACTGGATCTTGATATTGGAAAAAGGACGTCTGAGAAAAAAGACAAAAGTTAGTAGTAATGAAGAATGCTGTCTATTTCCTATTCTATCCTCTTCATTCCATGCTTTCTTACATTCATCAAAACATCTATTTTATGACTAAATGGGCTTAGTTGCAGTCTTGTAGTTTTGTGTAACATTTAAGCTGCACATAAAATATGCTTAGTAGAAAGAATGTATTTATTACAAAAATGCAAACCACTGAAGAAAACTAAACAACAGATATTTAAAGATGTGTATCACACAAAGGAATGTGAGAGATGCTATATCTAAGATGTATTACTATCTTATAAGGTTTACTATTGACTACAATATTTGAAACTTAAAGTGATTTTTTTTTTCATCCAGTCTGGCAAGAGGCGTCTTTTATAGTTCAGTAAAGGAAGAAAACAAATTTTAACTTTATATTCATCTATATGAGCAGTTTATCTTCATCTATTGACTCTGTACCTAAGGTAGAAAATATCATTGGAGTTTGGGTGTATGGGATGACTAGGTCAAAATGAAAAAAAGTCTTATAAGATATCAAAAAATTACTGTTCTGGCCAAAAGAAAACTGAAGACTTTTTCAGTGACCTGATCTTTTGACTACTGTATCAATGAGAGCTTCTAGTTACAAGATTTGTACCAGGTTCCAGCTGTAAGTAGGATTATCTATTAGTTAGTTCAATTTTTTTTCCAGTCTGTGCTCCTGTTTTTATCAAAAGCCAGTCAGACAAGATGAGCCTTCTCACTAAGATAGGTAAAGTATTTCATTGCAATTTCCATTATCACAGAAATAGAGAAAAATCATTCTAAACTAAAAACTCTGTCAAAATATTTAAACCAAATATAAATTTCAGGAGTTGAAATATTTAGCTCATTCATCTTGTTTGAGTCTATTTTTAAAGCCAATGCTTTGAAATCTGCTTGTGGTGTTTAAATGAGCTTTTCCCTCAAGATGCTCATCATTTGCAGGATATTTTATTCCAGCTACTCACCTATTTTCTCATTCACTTTGTCAAAGTGGAAATAGGTATTGAGCTATTTGAGGGAGGAAATCACCTCTTTATGAAAAAGAAAGAAAATCTCAAATGCATCAGGTTTTACAGCACTGTCTCAGTATCAGTATCAGAAAAATGCCACAATAAACAAGCTATTGTAGTGGATTTCACAACTGCTAATCAAAGGAATGCCATGAGCATTTTGGGTGAAATAATGTGAGTAAATCCAGGAAACATGCTTTTATCACTTGAATATTACAAAAGCAACAAATAACAATTAACGACAAAAGGTAAAGACAAGGAACATATTATGTCACTAAGAATACAGATTAGTTTAAGAAATAACAAAAAAAAATCAAACTGACTTTCTTTATTCATGTTTTAAGCAAGTCTTGTTTAATTAAAACATTAAAACAAATGTTTTAACTGGTAATTTGAATTGATAATTTGTGTGGCATTGAGCCTGTTACTGTCCTGTAGTAGCTAATCTCTATTGGAGAGCAAGAGACAACAGTTCATAGATATCTGTGAAATTCAGAAGTGAGACTCCTACTTCTGTGCATTTAAATACATGACAACCATGCAAAATGTGTATCTATTTTTAAAACTGCTTTCAGCAACATAGCAGAACCATGGTTTTATCTGAAAAAGTAAAACACTTGTCCACAAAACTAAATATGCTGAAAGAGTAATGACAAATGAGACCCAGTATTTGACATCTTAAGCAGGAAAAGAACTGTATTGAACATGCAATAGAATTGCAAAGCACATGTGTGGTCTTTCTCCCTTTTTGCTTGGTTTTAAGAAAAAAACAAAAACCCTGCATATTTAGAATAACATTGAGCTCACAGTAGATGAAGGAGATACAGTAAGTACAGTATTATCCCAAAATCACTATAGTCCTTTACAGTGGTTCTGGTGAATGAACCACAAAACTAAAGTTGCATGACTGGTATTTTTTTGCTTCTGCAAAAGAAGAAATGTCTAGGAATGGAGTTTTACTGGGCACCTGATGAAAATGGTAACCAGTGGTAAGCCTTTGAGCAGTGTTAGCTCTGGATCTCAGCACCTTGCTGAGTGTCTTTACAGATTTGTTTTCTACCAGATTCTGGAATTTTGTGATATTTAGGCATATAATCTTGTTCTTAAATTGGAATTATATGATTCTGGAGTGTACTCAGTATATCAGGTTTAGATCTTGATGTTTCCCAAGCAAGTAAAAGTAGAACTTCCTTGGAACACAGCCAAGATCAGGCCTAGTCTCTCAGTGAAGAATCAAGTTCAGTCCCAGAAGTGTTATTTTTTCATCTAGTCAGAATACCTTCACACTGTCAGTTGCAGAAACAAGTTAATCCATGCAGCTAGTAAAAAATCTTTTAAGATTTCCCTATGAAATGAATATATATAATGAAGTCAACTATAAGGTTTTTTTCATGAAGCATCTGAAATTCAAAGATCACCTTTACCAGGCTGCTCAAACATTTGCATGTCTGTAAATGCAAGTCTAAATTATAACTGACATTTAATGATAAGCATAGAAAAAAAAAAAGTTGAATATCACAAAGATGCAGAAATAAGAAACTGGAGATAAGGATCTTTTTATCCTGCTCAATAATTAATGTTTTCACATTTTATGCAAAAATATTTATTTTGAAGGGACACTGACAAAAAAAAACCACCCAACACTTTCTTTTTCTTCCCCACATAAAATAATAACTGCAAACCAAGGCAATTAAGAGCTATTAACATGCATAAGTGGAAATTCCTTTTTCAGGGCATTTTCTAGGTTATACCTTTTTCATTGGGTTTTAATATATACATCTGCCTGATACTCAGATATTAAAGTGAAGGTTTTTTATTGTTAAATCCTTGTTTGTCATGTTTTAATACATAATTAATATGCCATCTCTGACAGTGAAAAATTGCTGTTTCTCTTTCCTGAAAGAGGTTGAGGAGTTGTCAGTTCCTTTAATCCATGTTGGAAGAAGGACACAAAATATAAACTAAATAAACGTGAAGCTGTGGCTTGGTTCTGTGTTGCCTACTGAATTATTCCTCTGGTTAAAATTTGTAAGGCAGAATTTAAATTTTAGGTTTTGTGGGCAAGAACTCCCTTCTTGGTTAGCATGCAGCCTGTGTGCTTTCTCCCACTCTGCAGTTACTGGCAGCACAAACTGTAGTATTTCTCCTGTTTTGTGTTTGCTTGACCCTGTGCCTTAGGAAAAAATGCAGGCTGTTGGGCATGGCCTGATATTCTTCCTGAACAGATGAGCTCAATACAAGTAGCTCTAACACTGTAAAGGGGCCTATTGCTCTATGTGAAGCACTTTAAAATTTCACAGGAGCCAAGAAAGACATCCAGTGACCTTTGGGAAAATATATTAGATCTCTTTGGAAATGCCAGCCACGCTGCCCACTGGCAGTAGCGTGTTATAAAAGCAAAGATTGACAAGGGCACGATGTCAGCCTGAACTCCCAAGCATGCTTCTTCCAGACCACACTTAGTGCCTCAGATAATCATTAAACTATGTTATTTTCTCAGCTTTTCAGCAGTCCTTGCATTGTTCAGTTCTAGGGAGATTCAATCCTCTTAAGGTTTTAGTGTCCTCATTTTAGTGCCTTCAAGATCTTACAGCAAGAAGTTCCACAGGTTAATCAAAGATGTGACCATGCAGTTATAAAAAAAACAAAAACAAAACAACCAAACCAAAACCCAACAAACAAACAAACAAAAACAAAAAAAAAAAAACCAAAAAAAAACAAACAAACAAAAAAAAAAAAAAGTGAACCAAACAACAAAAATTAGCCACAACCCGCCATCATTGATTTATTTGCATTCTTGTTTAATTTGATCCTCCATACTTCTTGGAAAAGGCTGTTAATTACTGTTTTCCTCTTGCCTCTCTTCATTTTTTTTTTAAAATAATATATAGGTGTTCATCTTCCTGTAAACTATCTCTTTTCCAGACTGAAGAATTCTGATTTTAAGTCATACCAATTGCTTTTCTCTGGACTTTTCCCAGTTACAATAAATTTACTGAGATGAAATACAGCTGCATGCAGTATTCAAGATATCAGTGCATGATGCATTTCAATGACAGCATAACAATGCATTCCACTTTGTTCTTTCCCTTATTGTTTCTTCAACTCAATTCCTTTTTTTATTCATTGCTCCTGAGCTTTGAGCCAAAATAGTGAAAACCACTCCTGAGAAAGCATAGCATTAATTGTTTTGTATGTGAAATTCGTATTTTTTTCCATGTGCATCACTGTTTTTCTACACATATTTCTATCTGCCATTGTATAGTATAATTGTTCAGTCTTTTCCTCCCTGAAATCATGCACATTTGGCTCCTTCCTCACTATCCTCAACAACCTTGAGGTGAAATTTGGTTCTTCACCTTCTCAGACAAATTGTGGATATACTAACGAAAGCAACAACTAAAACAAATCTTGAGGTATTCTCTGCTCAAAACTGTTCGTTCCTTTTAGTCTTTTTTTCACTTTGAATTCATCGTTACAGAGCCTTCCCTGTTATCTAGAGCTGTAAGAAGAACCTTCTTGAATATCTTATAAATAGACAAGTAGCTATTTCTTTTCCACTTGCTATTTCAGTCAAGTGATCTGTATCTTCTGTTTTCTTGATGAAACTCAAAGAAAACCTGTGAGACCAATAGAGTTTCAATAATATTTTCCTCTGTGACCATGACAGTGCAAAGTGTACAGACTAAAACCATTGTCATTTAGTTACTTCTAAAATAACATCCTTTATTTCTGAGATATTCACCCATTTGCAAGGCATGTGGCAGTACAGAGATTGTATATGGTTTTGTGCATTATACTCTTAACACTTAACTTAGAACTCCAGCCAGGAAGTAACAAGTGTAGCCCATTTGTCCCTAGTCAATATATATCATAAGACATGCCAGAATGCTGACCAAATGATATGTGTTCTACTTAATGTATTACGTTTTGTGCTTAAAAGTAAAGAGATTTATTGACAAAATTATTTTGGCAGCATGTGAAGTTGAATTGCTTCTCATTCACTTATTCATTCTGTGCATTCATTTATGCATTCTTGAGAATTGCAGCAAAAGGATGGACCTAGATTTTGCCCTCATTTTATACTGTGCTGTATCCACTGTGTAATGGACTGAATACAGCATATGAGAAACAAAAGTAATACTATTTTAGTAATTGTATCCCTATGATTATATGGAACTCTCTTTAAGGGTGGCTGGGGAAATATATTCAAAGCATTACAAACAAAACAAGTCCTTTTTTCTTGGTCGTAGTTGAAAAGGGGCAACTTGTTTTTTGAAACTGATTTGCAGTACAGTGAAAGCTGTTATCCCTATCCCAATGGCAATTACTTTTTGATTATTAAGTGTGTGGATGCTTTAATAAAAGCTGCTTTTTGAAATCAGCTCCACCTTAGACCTAATCTAGGAATGAAGCTGTAATGCCAAGTTTATGATATCTTAGTGTGTTGCTATGGAAGTGATATTGGCAATATTAGAAATCCAGCTCTGTGGGCTGTGAGGCAATAGGATGTGATAGAAACTGTAAGCATGGATGGAGTAGATGATTTAATTTCAACACAGATATACTTGTTTCTTTGGAAAACCATGAGAGAAAAAGAAGACAGAATATCAGAGTAAAGTAAGTATTTTTAGATACTACAGTTTATAGTGATCAGGATGTCAGAATGTAAGAATATAAATTTTTAATTGGCAAAAAATATGTTTTAAACAAAATTATCTTAAAGGTTAAAATTGATGCACAGGAGTTAGTATTATTTTCAAGAAAAAGGAAAGTTACCTTTTTTATGGTTTGCTGTTTTGATAATAGGCTTCTTTTCCTTTCATGTTTGCTTATTATTTCTAATTTCGTTCTTTCTTTCTTTTTCATTTTTAATTTGCAATGGGAAACAGACCAAGCAGATGGCAGAAACCTAGTTATGTTCTTTTTTAGCTGTTATTATTTCCAGTGATGGTTAAGGTTGTTTGGCTGTCTTAGGCCCTTGTATAGTAAGCTTGTTGATACTGAGTGATTATTGAATAGCTCTATAATATGTATTTATGTGTAATTTAAGATACAAAATGATCAGTGGAAGTTTTGTTACAATGTGCTTAGATGCATGGAAAGATGAAAGACTGAAGAGTGGATCAATAAACTCATTACTAGATGGAAAATGCTATGAGAACACATTGGTGATGTACGATTAAACTAAAGAACAAACATCATATACAATCACTGGTTCCAGCTTTTGACAGGAAACATGAGCCTTTAGGCATAAATGACTGTGAATGGCAAAATGCAGCTGCTGCCTTCATTTGAATAGCCTAAGGAAGACAGGAGAGCAATCAAAACATGCCCCAGCTATAAGCAATCATTTCAGAGCTTCAGCTGACTTTAAAAGCAATAGCAAGTTAGACTCTGAAGAGTACTAGACAGGATCCTGTGATGTGGCACTGCCAAACCCTTTGGAGGAGATAGAGTGAATAAAGGAATATTCATGAGAAAAGGAATGTTCCACAGAGAATTAAGCAGCTGCACATCCCACAGTCCCTGCATGAAGCATCACTTACGTTCCAGTTTCTGCAGCTGCCCTTCAACCTCTCTTCAGCTGCTGAAACTCTCTCTTCTTTGCCACCCTCTTTCTGATCCTAATGAGTGCTCCACAGCAGCAGTTCAGGAGTGTTTGGATGTTCTCCAGCAATTGGACACTAAAATCCATTCTCAGGTGCACTGTTTTACATTTATTGCCCCGTTCTTTCCTGTTTTAAATTTTATTTTGCTAAGAACTTTAAAAGCGAGAATATACCAGCCACTAAGAATGCTCTGGAGCTGTCAGGCTGCCTCACAAATTCCTATAGTGAATACAATTTATGTTTGACAGTGGTTTCAGGAGGGAAAAATATTCCAGATAAGGTGCAAACCAGAGGGGTCATATCCTCACAGCACAGTGCAGTTCCAACCTTTTTAAGTCTTGGACAAAATAAAAGCACAGGTCTAGAAACAATAGAACCATATTAAGTACATGTTATCCCAGCTAAAATTTTTATTTTCTTTCTTGTTCTGAGGCAGAGTTGATCAGCAGAAGGGGGAAGGTCTGTATCATGCTGCATGATGTATTTTGCAGATATATGCAAAGCTATTTTTAATCTTACTGATATCAAATACAACATTTTGGGGAGGAAAGTAAAACTGATAAAACAACATAAAATATAAAACCAAATTTATCTGTATTATCAGAGGAGCATATTTTGTTGACCTAGGTCTAGATTTTTCTTTTTATATAGTTTAATTTCTCTTCATTCACCATTCTTCATTTTATTGCATTCCATAACTGCCAGAAACAAATAAAATCCAGAAATTCTGTAGAGAAAAACAAGCTAAGCACCCCCAGCTGTTTGCAACAGCATAAACTGCTGCTTCATTAATTCCAGTATGTGTGTGCATAGGCCTCAAGCACAGCCTTGCTCCAGCAACTGCTAGGATACAGAATTATTGCTTATAATAAATCATTGGAAGCCAATCAGAGCTCTGGGTACCCTGGTGCTGTGACACGCTGCATTTGGGAGAATGGCATTTCCAAATGTTAAAAAACTATGGAAAAACCTCATTTTGTTATTGTCTTTGTTGAACTTGCCACTGACTTTCATCATCTTAACATTATTCTTTAAAAAAGGGGGAGAAAAAATTTGATTGCCAGTGTAAAGAAAAAGTTAAGTAGCTCATAGAAGAGTAATAATGTTTTATAGCTTTGCTTACTCAGAGAAAACTTTATATCAAGAGCCATATTAACTTGAGAAAGGTTATACCATGCCTGTGCCACCATCCATAAGTTTGCTGCTTCCTTCAAGTAAGTATTCTATGAAGATGAGACAAAAAATAGCACTGTCTAGCAGAAATTGATAAACTGAGGCTGAAGATATAATGAGCTGCTGTGGAGAATAAGGAGTTAGTGAAGGAGAATAAATAAAGAATTATCTCCAAGTCTTCTTCAAAGGTCTGGTCATATGGAACCTTCTTTTTTACTTAGTAGAACGTTTTATAATGGTTAAGGGAGTATTCTGCTTAAAATTTGTCAAAACAATATGGCTGTATCATGTAAAAATGCACCATGTGCAGAGATCATAAGTAAGGATTTTTTCAGATGAATCCAGAGTCTTATATAAATGTAGGAAATACACCAGTTCTAATTAGTTTGGATTCACTTGAGCTGAATTGAAGTCTGGTTTATAAACTAAGCCTCATTTTTAAATTAAGTAAATGCCCTTGCAATCTTTTCCACTATTTATGTATGTCAATTTAGATAGGATCCAATTTTTTTGTTTTATTGGAAGATGTTAAAGTCTGAAAAGCTTGTTTTGTTTATTTCTGTTCTAAAAGAAAGCTAAAACCTACTTCTGTTTGTTTACTTACTCCCCTCTGCTGTCTGTCAGGATCTAAGTTAAAACAATTCTAGCTGCTTTAGCTGCACTTGGCTTTGATATTGGTGTTCAGCAGAATGTTTTCACTGCACAATTAACCAGACACTCTGCTTGAGCACACACCTCAGTCTTATCATCTGCACAAAGGAGTTAGATTAGTAGGCTCTCTTACTTATAGGAGAATACAAGTGTCTAAACACTGTTTTCCAGCAGAAACCTGGTGTTGGGGCTTCAGATAATGTCAGTAAGGAGAGAATAGCCATCCAGTGCTAGGACAGGTGTCAGATTGGCTGTCAGTCACCTCTGAACACTGTGCAGTGAGAAGCCACAGCATATCATGCAAGTGAACATAATGAAACATTGGCACTTGCTGGTGTGCATGGTACACTAATAATGCAAGGCTGGGAGATAGGCAATTAGTGTTGTTTGGAACTGGATAAACCTGCCCTTGTGGGGTTATTACTAAAGAGCATTCCAAACCTTGCTCATGTCTTAAAACCTTACAGAACTGTCCATGCATAAAATCTGAGTTTTGTTCAGTGAAGTGACAATTTCTATACATGAGAGGAATTTATATTGTTAGCATTTACCTGAAGATATAAGTCTTAGTAAATGCAACCTGTTAATTAAATAGGTAACAAATGTGGTTTGGGAAGAAACACAAAATAAGGCTGCAAAAATATCTGTTAATAAAAACAGAATTTGAATTAAATATCAAAACTGTTCAGTGAATTGAAATCAATGATACAATTGCCTTTGGAATCTGAATGCATCCAAAAAAAGTTTGTGCTTTCAGGTAAAAATAAAGCACGTTCCTGCTTAAATGATAAATTGTTTTATAAATGGTGTACTTTGGACTGTAAATGTAAGGTGCTAAAGGAAATCTATCAAAATTAGAAACTATAGCATAACAGTGCTAGGATCAGGAAATAGCAATTATACAGTTTATTTGACAGTTCATTGCTTTGTAGAGAGCCAGAGCAGGTAACCACTGATTAACCAAATGCTTGAGGATAATTGATCTGAAAAAGAGAGCAAACTTTAAAGAACATGGAAATTATCTTCATTGGAACAAAAAAGACCAAGCCAGAGTGAATTCAAAATCCTTGTAATTACAAATTAGTGCCTGGTACTGTGAATCTGGAAACTAAAAAAAAATTTCCTCTCAATTTAACATGAGTTTTGCCACAGTTTGAGATTAACCTTTAATTCAGTGGCTTCACAGCTGACCATATATGACCTTGTCTTGACTTCTGTGAATTCATGAAAGTTACCCTATCTGTAAAGGAGATGTCATTTTTCTGCTTAAAATGGATGTTCTGAGACTTAATTAGTTGGTGTTCTTTGCTTATAAAGAGGTTCTTTTATCAACAAAGCCTATAAACAGTCAAAGCTGATAAAATACTTGTGAGTATTACAAGAGGAAAAGGCACAGGCTTAGTTAAATTTTGGATATGCTGTAAATTACAAGTCATGCCTTTCCAGTATTATTTTGATAGTTTAAAAAATTCTTCTTGAGGAATGTAGTGAGAAAATAGTGAAATATCTTCTGTGTTTGTGATGGAAAGCTTTCTTTACCTTCATAAGGTTTTATTTGGATGTTGTAAGCAGACTGGAGTGAATGTATTTCTCCCGAGAATTGTTAAACACTGGCACAGGCTAGAACCTCATAATAGGATTGGTTTTGTTGTTGTTATTATTGCTATTGTTGCTATTATTATTATTAGTTTAGCTCTGATGGTTTTCATTATCCTGTTTTGATTGAATATTAATAAGTGAAAGCATACTTCATTTGCATTTTTACTTTTGTAGCTATGACCTCAATTTCTATACATATGCAATATGGGTATATACATTCTATGTAAAAACTATCTAATAATTGCTCAGAACATTAAATTTGTTGATTGCTTTTACAGTATTTACAGCTAAACTTTTTTTTTAATAGAATTGAAAACATCATGTGTATTTTATTGAATCCTACATTAACAGGACTGAATTTGACTTAGCACATCATTGCATGAAAATGTAGATGTCTATTTTGCATATAATTGTAACAGTTAGAGGAAAGTTGGTATATAACTAGTCACATTCTCATGCGACAATGAGTCAAATTCTCATGTGAATTGGATTACATGGCCACAGCACTTTGAAAATACTTCAATAATCCAAAAGAAAGTTCTGCTTCACATTTCCAAATGCCCTGTAACGTTCCCTATAAATGCAAAATGTTTTATAAAAGCTATTCTAAATTATAGCTGTAATTTAGTCTTAGCACTGGCCAGGTAAATATGGCCTCAAGATACTGATCTACATTGAATTTTGTGCCACAATTGCAGAGAACATCTTCCTCATTCACCTTACTTTTTTGTACTCTTCTTTTCTAGCAATACTTTCAAACTCATTCACAAAAATCTATGCATTTTTCATTTCTCTGCTCTGGTAGTGGTCTGGTATTTGAGATATACTTCAAAGAGCACCCAAGACATTGTGGGATGTGTATTATGTCTTACATCTCTTATTTGGTTGTCATTATTACACATCTATTATAAACACTCTGCTTATTCATGGTTTGGGCTCTCTGCACCCCACATCTCCATTCCAGGCATAACCCACCCACCTCCTTCAGCACTAGCTCTCCCTCTGATCCAGCCCTTTCTGTCAACCTTGCCTGATATTGCATCATTCAGACAAATGACTGTTCCTCATCATCCTGCTGGGAAGGATGTTTCCTGGGCTGAAACCCTATGTGCATATACATGATGTATCTGTACAAAAATGATAGCTTTCTTTTCCTATCTCTCATTTTCTCCTACATTGCAGCAGATTTTATGAACTCCCCTTTGAAAGTTTTGATAGGCTGTTGTCTTCTGGAATCCAAAGCCAAATATGAGAAAAAAAAAATAGATTATTTTTTTCTTGTTATTGTTTGGGAATGTTTCCCTCCTTTTAAAGTGTCCTTTGCTTTTAGGAAAATAATTAATGCACAGGCTTGAATGTTCTAACAAAGTAGTGTCAAGGTCATCATCACCATAAGGGTAATATTTTTATATCAATTTAAATTACTTTGATTCAATACTGAAGGCATACAGCATGTTTGCTTGAAGATATGCTTCTCCCTTTTCTTCCTCAACCAATAGCATTTATTAGTAGGATTATGCAATCAATTGCAAATTGTTTACCTATCAGTTCAAGCTGAATTTATATCAAAACTATCTATTTCTCAGTGGACAAAATTATTCTCATCTGTATTTAATTTTTTACAGTTAGTTGGGGACAGATTAAATCTTGTTAACTTGTGTTTTCTTCTCTACTACATAAGATATTTCTATGGAATGCATCATTAATGCATAAACAAATTTAAGGTAAGCCTTAACTGAGTTTTGAATCTGAGTAGTGTTTTCTAGTTACAGGAATCTCTTTAAGTGAGCTGTTAAATACTACACTGGGCCCAGTTAGAATGATATACTAGTTTAGTGTAGAGTATGATCATTTCTGTCAGTATTTTTATATATTTTTCTCTATATCTTTGAAACTCACAAGTCTTTCAAATCAGGTAGAAGTTGTTTATATTATGAAGAAATGTATTTTTAACAATCTAGAGGAAAATATGAAGAATTTTGTTGATCTGTGGGTTTTTGATCTTGGCTTAAGTAGGAAACTTCATTCTATTTCGGAAAGCAAACAAATTGATTGGAAGACTTAGGCTGTATAATTTATCTTATATCACAACTTTAGCAGTTAGGCCATGATTCTAATAAAAAAAAAGCCACTTTGGATTTCAAATCTATTTTTATCACTCAGAACATCTTATCTGTCAATATCTGATTAGAGGGCCTCACTGCTTGAGACAGCATTTTCTGTCTGACAGATAATCTGAGGCTCTGAGACCATCAATTGATAATTCCTCTCTAGGAGTGGGGGGAATAAAAAAAAAAGGCTATAAAGAGCTAGGGGATAATTTTTGATTATACTTTGACCTATGACTTTTGCCTTGAGTCCAATGGAAAGGCTGAATCTTCCTGTCTTTATCTCTGCAAAGACAGAATACTCCTGTATTGATTTAAACAGAGAAGTTCAAATAAGTTTCAGCTTGATTGTTTCTTCATAATATCTCATCTGAATTTAAGGGAAACTGTTCTATTGTTTTTCCTTCAGTCCAAATTTCTTATCCTTTTAAATTTCAGTGCAGTAAATATAAGTTGTTGGACCAAGAGAGGCCTTTGATACCTCTGTCCACAGTGCTACACAGACCATGAGAAATTTTCTGTTCAAGCACCTTCTCTGAGGTGATTACTTCATTTCAATACAGTAACTGCCTTGAAGATGAAACAGAGACTAAATTTTCCAAGTAAGATAGAGAAAGAGAGAAACTGATTGTTGTTGAAGATCCTGATAGGTCTTTCACACCTGCTTGTTACAGTGACCCATGTTTGTCTAATTTACTCATAAATATGTCTTTTGGGAAAAATTTAATTATATTTCTTGGTGGTTATAGAAAAGAACATATTGCATTTAATGTTAACAAATATTCACTTTAGTTCACAAGTCTATATTTAACAGTAAGTAGCACAAACATATTTTCCTGACATAGCACTTTTAAGTGCAGAGTATCAGGCATTTATTTTAATATTTACCATAAATATGGGAATAGATTTCTACCTTTAGTCCTACAAGTAATTTTTAATCTAAATGCAGAGTGTGCCTGTATTGTTTACTCTTCCTAGAAGGATAACTGTGTTCTTCCTTGTACTGAGGGATATGGATACTGGATAAGATAAATCTAGAGCCCAAGAGGCAGGAATACATTAGCTGACTACACAAAAACTATGGCACATATTTTATAATTTTATACTCATACCTACCGTGTTGAAATTTCACAGTGTTCTAGGTTTGAACGATAGATTTGGAGTCAGAAATAAAAGTGTTGGTGAAAAGCAAGGAGGAACTGTGCTATGCCTGGGTGTATTTAGCATAGACAGAGTTAAAGGGGTTTTTCTCAGGTCAGAGTTAAAAGACAAATTACCCAGGGACAGCAGTGGGTATCTGAGATTGCAAGACATCCCAAAGATGGAGCCAAGCATACATGAAAACAGGACATACAACCACTAAAAATTTGCCAGAATTTTTACAAAGAACTCACGTCTGTTGACGTTCACATTAATAATTTGATATAATATGTAGATAGCTGGAAGCCAATATAGGACTCAAAGGGATTGTTCCTTAGTTTAGCTGTAAGGTTAGGACAATGATAGGGACCCTTAGTAATGGATATCCAAACAAATGTACCTCAGAGGCAATCACAATTATTAGATAACTCATATCTAATTAAGCTCTCCGTTGGGTTTCTGAACTAATGACCTGATTAAATTTGACTTGAAGCCTTGCCAATTATGTATTTTCCTTTTATACATCCTTTTTTGAAGCAAATTCACAGCATGAGCACAGAGTAGTGGTTTGCAGACATCACATAAATACCATCATCTGCCTCGATTGGAATGTTTCCTAATCGTTCTTGTGAAATGCAATACTCTACTACTTCCAGTAATCTGAGATTTATTTATGGGTCTATGTTTGGATTAATCTGCTTTGTCAAAAGCCTTTGAAAAGAATTAATAGCTTATATTTTTTTACAAGAATGGGCAAGAATTGTTGATTTTAAACAAACTTCATGTTGAAGGTTTTTCAAGCTTTGAAGCTCAAACAGTGAAAAACAGATCCTGCCCAATTCTCAGAATTTCAAAAACTGTCAGGGGAATAGTAACAGGTAACTTTACAGTTAACTCAGCAAGGTGAGTAATAAAATAATATTTAGTGACAGTCTATATTTCCCAACTCCCTGAAAATAAGGGATCTTGGGTATCCTGATGGTAATTTTGAGTATAGCAAAAGGAAAAGGAAAAAGCATCAGGAAAAACAAAATTTAGTCTTTCTTTTTTGAAGGGAAGGAAATGCATATGCATATGCAGAAAATTTTCTCTGATCCTAGACTGAAAAGATGAACAAAATTATTATTGAAGAAAGATATATTTCATTCACTTTATTTGCTCTAGAAATGAAAATGTCATTTCAAGTAACATATTGAATCTGATTCATATTGAATCTGATGCATGTTTATCTTCTATAACCACAACTACAAGCAAAATTATCTAACAAAGTAGCAAAGTTAACTAAATTTTCATATTTGCATCAGTCTTCTATACTGTGTTAAAATATGAGTGAGTAAAAGGCAATTGAATAAAGACTAGAACTCCTCCAGATGTTATTATTTTCTGAAGAAGAGGTAGAAGAAAAAAAGTAAATTCTCCTTCTATATACTAGAAAATCCTAGAAGAGAGTGAGTTGAATTGAGTTGGGTTTTTTTTCTGTCTTTTGATTAGTCCATTGATGTGTCATTAATTATGAACTTCAAGAAGGAAATAAAATATTGGTTTTTAATCTTTCAGTGCATCTTCACATTATAGTAACTTTTTTTATAGGTAACTTTTTTTCTATTTTTAAAATTTGCTTTAGGGGAGAGACTCAAAGAGTTAAAGCAGGATTGGAGGCAACAGATAAAATTATACATTTAAATTTTGTTTTTCTGTACTACCATTTGTATTGTATTGCAGCCTATTTCAATTCCAGAATTTCCAACATTGCCTTGGACTCCCTTCCTACAGCAAACATCCCCACTTTGTTTGTTTTAAAAATATTTACTTTTAGATCACCTTGCAGGATGAGAAGGTGACATGCTGTCATATCCTGTCATACATGGACATTAAGGTCAAAGTCCCACTCAGCTGGGTTGACAAACTGAGCTGCCCATGACCTGCTTTCCAGACCACTTAGCATTCCAAACAGCTCCATGGGTCAGTAGTTTAAAGCAAAGCCCCTGCTGACTTTCTGCTGCAGCATTTACTATCCAGTAGGTCTGCATATCACAACCATAGGCCAGAAATCAGGTGATCACTAATTATATGACCTTTATTAATTATATTAATGGCCATTCATGAGAAGTCTACTTCAAATAACTTGTTCATTAGCACCCAGGATTTCAGTAGCTAAAGAATACTTCATTCTACAGGTTTTCATTCAGCTGCTTTAATTGTGAGTGTGGTTTTGAGTTGTTGCTATAACCCCAGGATTATTCTAGGGAAACTGAGATTGGGGAGGAAAGGAAGAAGGAAGAACTGACCTTGAGATTGGCTCCTACTATCAGTGTTAACAAGCAGACTTGGATCACACATGATCTTCAGATGCTGCTAAGAAAATATCTGATGGTCTCTGAACCATTCATAGTACAAATTTAATTTATCAGTTACAGTAAAACTGTCTTTCATAAACACACAAACACTTTTCTAAACACGCTTTTAAAAGGAGACAATTTGGTCAAACTTCCACAGGCATAGTTAGCCATGAGTTCTATGAGAACAGTCTCAATTATATTTTAAATGCATGCTTTGAGAGCACAGAATTTCTACAGCTTTCCAATTAATGGTTGA
This sequence comes from Luscinia megarhynchos, assembly GCA_034336665.1. Taxonomy (NCBI): domain Eukaryota; kingdom Metazoa; phylum Chordata; class Aves; order Passeriformes; family Muscicapidae; genus Luscinia; species Luscinia megarhynchos. Next base: position 36,415,272 of record CM067566.1, on the reverse strand, counting down.
TGAGAAACTATAATCAATAAGAATTTATTTTAATATTAGTGAAAAACCTATTTTCTCTAAATTGTTTTTGCTAAATTCCAGGTAAAACAGATTAAAGTAACCCTACATAGAAAATTTCATCTTCAATGATTCTTTTCTGTCAAAATTATAGATAATTAAAATCATTACCTTAAAATATAAACGAGTAAACACTAAAATTGTTACAGTTATACTTCTAATATTTAATGACAGAAATTAAAAAAGGAATTGTTTGGTATCTCTCCTCCTTCAACAAAATAGACTGTTCTTTGAAACCCTGAAGTGAACTGAAACTGTCCCTAGTTTTAAATGGGCTTTAAACACAGTCCATATTGGAGCCAGAATATAACAAAATTTCTCATCAAAACATTTTTCAACATTTTTTTATATGTTGCACTTGGAAAGAGGTTGCCTGAAAGTGCATTATTTATTGGTTTTTTTTATTCCAAGGCATCCTGTCCACCAGTTCAGGGTTTTGATGTAGTTTTTATAATATTATTAAGAAAAATTGGCCAGTCAACTTTCTTTATATGTCTTTATGTGTCTCAGCAGATTATATGTATGGCACACTCACATATATAGAGAGACAAACACCAAAAAGAGCCCAAGTATTTGGGGTCTGAGTTTCATGTACAAGAAAAAAGCTGTCACACCATTGTATCTGCTCACAGCTAACCAGATTGGAAACTCTTGACTTCACTATTCCTGTGTGCAGAGATATATTGACAGAAAGGTGGGAGGCTTTGACATCACTGAATAAATCTAGTTTAATTTAAAGGGAAAGAAGCATGTCAATTATGAGACAGACTGATAGGACACATTAACGAAATGTCTATCAGGTATGCTTAGACATTTAGCTTCCAGGGAGAACATGCAGCTAGGAATGCAGTACTTTGATGATTATATTAGTCCAGCTTTTAAGAAATCATATTCTGATGCTATTATGCATTTTGGAAGACTCTTTGTTAATCTAATATTTTCATATCTTGATAATTAAATCCCTTACGTTTCCCAGAAAAGTGCAAAGGCTTGTGTTTTTTTTTATTTTATTTTTAATCACATTTGAGAATTTCATTAGGATTTGTGTCTTTTATTAAATGGTCAAAAATTCCAAGTGTATTGTTCATTACTAAACTACCATATGTCATTATCTAAATGTTTTTCTTTTGCAGAGTATATGTCCCTAGAGTCCAATGAGATTCTTGAAGCTTTAAGTTTCTGCATTGCATGCAATGCTGTCTTCTTTAAATATTTGCAGGAAAATGCCAAGATGTTTCCCCAAACTCAAAGGCAACTTCTCTTACTTGCCTAAAATTCATGGTAGGAATTTACAAGACATCTCATTTTCTGTGTAGGACAAAAGACTTTTGGAAAACTCAGAAATTTGGACATTTCTAGAAGTCCTTTTCTATGTTTATTTAAAGTAAAGCTATAACCCCAATTAAAGGTTCTCAGGATTTTTTGCCCAAATAACCAAAACCTAGAAAAAATTATTTTGAATGTCAAAAAGCTGAAATATGGATACAGAAATAAAATTAACATCTGTGGAGCTTCACCTTCACTGTTCACTTTTTATGTTCATTTTAAATGAGAAATAATTATCTCCTCATTTTTTAAAGCTGATGAAACCATAAATGCTCTGCATTACATTAATGCACAGGAGATTGGGATCTATTGAGCAAGTGACCCATCCCTATTTTTAGTTCAAAAGCTTGATCATCTAACAGAATGTGAGTAAATGATAAAGTATATCAGTCCAGTGGGGCTTTGGTCATTTTCCACTCATTGCTGTATACAGACTGCATTTTCTGGGGATACAAGTTCAGCTTCTATATCAGTGAGCAAGAGAATCTTCCTTCAGAAATGTCCTGAAGAATTACTCTTAACATATTACCTTAAAAGTGGTAACTTGTGCTGAAATAGATCAATCACTCTGTAGATTATACTGCTATGGTGTAGATGTAGATAGCACTTTAGTCTTATGTCAGTTTTCAGGTTCAGGAACAGCTTTCTGCTGAACCTAGAGCTGAACTTAATGTCACCCTGAGGAGTCATGCATCTCGTGAGAGAATTGGATGCTTCACAGGAGATATAAATAAAAACTGTTTGGAAAATGCAATGTTAATTATTTCACTTTGTTTGTAGGAAAAGCATTTTTCAGACATGTTGATACATTGAGAGCCAGTAGCTGGCTGTTAGTAGCTCTCTATTTTTATATCTTAGCGGTTAGCAACAAAAACGAGTATGCAATTTTTATACGTGAAGAAAAATGTAATTGGAGAATCTTACAATGTAAAGTACTTACAAAAAGGAATCATTTAGTCAGAAACACTCCTAAATATGATAATGGTTTTACAAGTAAATGGGTTTGTAGTTTCACATACAAAAGATTTTTTTCCCTGATTGTTTTATTGAACCCTTCTTTAATATCTCTTAAGGCTCACTCTCAATTTGACCAAGTTTTCTTTGCTGTATGTAGTTTCCATATATAAAGAAATAGTGTTGAGAGGGTTTTTTAATATGTCTGATTTTAATTTTCATCTCTAAAAAAATCTTCTTTTTAGTTCAGATAGTTGACCTTTAGGATGGCATTTTTCTTTCATTCTGGACTAAGTTTAAGACCAGGTAATGCATTCCAAACAAAATCAATGAATCACAGAAAGAATTGCATGTTAAGACTGCTCAAGAAGTATTTGTATTTAGTTCTGAGATGTGCAATAAATACTCTGTAAGTTTGGAGAAAGACATCTTTATTAAGTACTATTTTTGTGTCAGTGAGAAGGAGGTCATTCCATAAAATTTCCTTGTTGCATTCATCAGTCCTTAGTTGCTGTTACAGAAAATGTGACGTTTCTGTTCTCTAAAGAGCTTTAAAGACAGTGTGAGCATCCCCTTTTTCAATATATGCCAGTGCAAATTCAAGAAATCAGTGGTAACGTTTTTGCATTTGAAAGTAGCACAGCTGCTATTCTGGTGTTGTGGTTGAAAGATGACAAAAGGTGTACAGTAGGAAAAGATCAATGACTAGTATTTTTCATACATTAGCTTCACTGTTTTCTTTGCTCTGGCTAATCCACTCTGTGCCATTCTTGGCTCTTTTTCCTTTTTTTTTTTTTTTTTTAGCTCAGTAAGCCTTCTTACCATTTCATTATCAAAATCCACCCTTTCGTCCTCTGTGTTCATGTCCTCGTGGACAATTTGTCCCTTCTTTCTTTGTAACTAGAATGTGAATACTTGGTACGTCATCCACTACACTTATCTCTCTCTGCTCAGCTCTGGGGGTTTTGCCTTCATCTCTTGCAGAATCAAATTCAAACCCTTTGCCACATTTTTAACAACGGGTCTTGCCTCACATATTTGAACTAATAACTGTCTCTTGTCCTTTATCTCCCTTGCTTCACATTACTCGTTTGTTTTTCATTGCTACTCTTCTCGCTTCCTGTGACATGAAGAGTAATTCTATTATATCCTCTTATTACAAACTCTTTCTAAAAAATTCCTTTGATAAAACTCCTTATTCCTTTTGTATCCAAAACTTCCAGTTCTTATATATCTGCAGCAATGGCCTCTGAAATCCTGTAGAGGCTAATAGTCCTTAGAACCAATGGTATTGATAAATTAGCATGGAGAAATGAAGTGTAAGTGATGTGACACAAGACTGACTGGGCTGGTGGCTTGGGTTCAGATTCTCTGACCTGGCTTTGGCTGTTTTCCCTGACCTGCTACATTAGTTTTACAGCTTCAGTTGTTTTAGATGGAATGGTTTACAAAACATAGAACATCAGCTGCCAAAAAAATGACAGGGAGAAATGACTAATGTCCTTTTTTAGTAAGGAGGTTTGCTTTCTCCTTTTTTTCTTTTCACTTTACTGTCTCAGGCATGAATAATTCTATTCTATATTAAATGAATATGTAGTAGGTCTCTAGATTTTCATCACTAATGAAGACTAAGAGTAAAAAGCCCTGATCTGAAACAAAGCTTAAATGATCCTCCCTAACAAAAGAGATATGAAAGGAAACGGGAAAAATCTAATAAATGAAATCCCTCCCATATTCACCCTTGAAATAATTGGTCTTGGATATGGTGTGCTCTGCAAAGCATCAGTATTCATGCAGGAGTAAACTGAATTAATAGTGCTGAAAAGTGAATTATTTCATAGCACAGAATTTGGGTTTTTTCTGCTGCAATCTTCTTAAAGGAGAAAATGAAAATTTATGAACTTTCTGCCATGAATTATTTTCTTATTTATAGTATTGAACTTCACTAGGCCATTATTGTGCACATCATTTCTGATGGATGCAATATTCGTTGAGCAGCTGTACAACATTATAGTTAAACTTTTCCTACTTTTGATGCATAAACTGTTAGAAATATTTACGTGGTGGAACAACATTAGCCATCATTTCTCTTTCTGGTGTATTGCACTAAATAGCCTCTACACATACTAAAAAATAAAACAGTAGGGGAATACAGTTGGGATGAAATTGCTGATAGGATTCTTTTTAGTTTTGACAGTGGAGGTTTCTTGGAGAGTGGTGGTAAAATGCAGTTTCTGAAGTAAAAGTTCTGTTTTTAATTTGCTTGAAAAGAAGTTCATCTGTTAAATATCAAATTACAAATATGATTTTAGAGACTACCAAAATCTGAGATTTTACTTTTTTGGGGAACTGTAAATATTGCTTCTAGTTTCAACCTTCAAAATTCAGTTATAAAAGTCAATTGTTGAGCAAACACCAAATTTTCCAATTGAAACATTTGTGTGGCTATGCTTCATAATTTAGCATAACTTTTTATTAATTTTATTCCACTGCCTTCAATGGGATCACTCTTTCCCAGAAAATCAGTCCTTTCTTTCATGTTCCACAAAGATCCAACTTTTAGAAAGCGCAAAAATGATTTAGTAAGTGGGAAGACTGCGGAAAGATAGGATACCAAGCTAAACTTTAGAGATGAACATTCTTTTCCACTGTTGCTCATCTTTATTTCCCTTTATTGTTTAATGGACAACTTCAAGCATAAATCTGCCTGAGTCCTGTCCCGAAATTCAAAGACTTCAGGTTCTCAGACACAGAAATGTCAACCACAAGGACAAGTGAGTCCTCTAAAAACCAGCATTAATGTGAGTCCACATCGAAATAAATGTGACTTTCTCCCTTTTGTATAGAACAAAAGCCACAGCCTTGTCAGTATTCAAAAAAAAAACCAGTCAAATTTCCATTTCAAGATCTATAATAGAAATTGCTTCAGCAAACACTAGAAACTCCTTTAGAATGAAATTTTTTTCTCTCAACTCAGATTCCATTTCTCAGATTTTTGTCCAAAGTGTCTACAGATATTTCCATAGCCTCCAAGTATTTAAAGAAGAGCAAGACATTAAAAAAAAACAAACCTGGGATATTTCTACTATTATAATTTTTATTTTCAATCTTTCATGAAAATCAAAAGTCCTTTCTTTGAAATGGTTAGCAGAGGAAAAAATGCATCTTATTGAGGTCTTTGACACTGTGCATTTATAGGTGATAGAAACAAAATGCAGAGAGCAAAGATAGAAAGCAGATGATATCTCCTCTGGGAATTTTCATGTATAACCTGGAAATGTAGATCCTGTAGTCTAAAAGTGAGCTTTCCTCTTACATCCTCTTAGATCAGCTGCTCTGTACAATGGATGTATTCTGCCACCTAGATATATTCCACCAAACTTGTGATAATCTCAAGTGCATTTCTGATGCTCCATTCAGTTTAAAAATGATAGATGCATTTTGATGTTCCTTTTACCCTGCTTTACATTTATATGCAGTTGACTGGTGAACAAATAGTTCAAAGAAACACAGTTTTGAAGACAAGAATACACCAGAATAATTGAAATGCATGCAGGAGTGTATGCCTGTATCCTCTACTAATGCTTTCCAAAGTGCTGTTTTCATAAACTCCATAAATTAATACATTTTAATAATTGATGGTGTAACCTTGAGTAAAGCAGTCACTGTGTTTTGAAGCCAGAGTATGACCAGTATGAAATAACACCTTCAGGTCCAAGTAGAAAGACAAACAATTCAATGCTGCTGAAAGACTATACTGTATACAATTTTTCATAGTGACATTTGAAATATTATTCAGAGAAGAGGTAATTAGGAATTCATGCCACTGGTGAGAAAGATTGGCCATATGTTATTGAAAGTTGCTAATATAGATTGTTTCACTTTACACTGCATCTTTAGGTATAGTATTTTAGAGCCCACAGTATCCACAGGTACCCTTATTCTCTCTCCATTAAAGGGAGATTGAGTCATTTTAGTTGTTTGGTCACGTATTTAAATGAGTAAGAAAAAAATCATTTGTCTCTATGTAAAGATCTGTTTCTCTGGATAAAGACAATTAATAGTAACAAGAGTCAAAAACATACCTGCCTGAATTGCCTAAATATTTTTTGAACCAGAAACACTGTCTAATAACTGAAGAATTTGATTCAGTGATGAATATTGCTCTGCAAGCTACTTATTTTTATGATCAATGTAAGTTCCCTGAGTGTATGGTTAAAAATTATGAGGATTTTTCTTTAAAATGTTGTGAATGTTTTTACTTTTGCTTGTCTATGTTTTTTTAAAGCAAATTTATAATTTCTAATTTTTATATAAAACATGAATACATGAGAGAAAAATTTTGGAGGGTTATTGGTGATGTCAAGGGTTGAATGAAAGAAATCATGCTATCTCTGCTCTGGTTGTCACTACTTTACCTGGTATAGTTGTAAAGAAAAATATATGAAAGGTTCTTGGATCTATAAATGATAAGCCATCTTTATGTTTTTGAGTTATTGATTTTATAGGATTAGCACATTAAATTTAATGCTAAGTATGACTCTAAGATTTATATTTTTCACAATTTATGGTTCACCTTAAAATTTAGTCCATATTTAAATACAATGTAAATATACACAGTGTAGAATAACTAGGGTAAAAGATTTCTTTTTCATTAAAAATGCAGCTCAGCAGATCTGTGATAAATGGTGACATTATGTATATGCCAATCCCTTCTGGAAAATTGGAGTGATTCTAGACTTTGCCAAGAATTTGACAGGCCACCCTAAATGTTTAATCAGGGATGCTGTGACATTCAATACTGCTTGTAAAAATGTGTCAGTCTAATTTTTATTAAACCTCTTCAAAATGAAACATTTCTGGAAAAAAGAAAAATTGTGAGTGAATTAAACTAATGCTATTAACATTTCTCACTGGATATGATATAAATAATCTAAAGTTAACTACGATCCTCACTACACTGAGCACAAACTTGCCTAGTGAAAGTTTTGAATTGAAATAGAACTCAGAGAAGTGCTGTGTCAAATTAATGATCATGAAGCAAGGCTCACAGAACATTAGTAGTCACCTTCTGCCTTGGGTGAGACCAGGGAATAGACAACATTTGGGAATCTGAGTGGAATTTCTATGTTAAAAATGTGTCCTTCAAAAACCAGAAGAGCCTAACGGGACTTCCTGTGACTTCTTCATTGCATGGTTCTACTCTGGCCATGGAAAATACATATTGGATTTCAGATAAGGGCCAGGGAAGCCAAACGAAAATTCTTCTTAAACTGTTGCTGCTGCAGATTAAAAGGGCTATATTAGCTAGTACTTCCAATTCTGACAAGCTTTGCCTACATGTATTATCTTTCATTTTTACATATAATCTGAGGCTTTTATAAATGGGACTGACTAGATGCATAATTAAGAAGAATTTAGCAGAATTTACGTTTATGGGTATGAGTTAAATTTCCCAAATATAGAATGTATTTTTAATTAATATTTTATTTCATAGTGATGCTGTTAGTGGTGTTCCTTCAGATTGTCTCTTATATACATTTTATTTGCTTTTCATCCCTGTTCCACTATTGAAATAGAAAAACAATGAGTTTCTATTCTGTCATCAATAAGTGATAAGTGTTTTACCAATGCCAGGTCATCCAGGCTTTAATTCCCAGTGCTTGTGAGAAAGTAATAGACCCCATCATGGTTTACATATCGATTTTTATTTGTTCTGGCATAGGACACTGGGACATGCTGGGTTGGGAGTGTTCTTTAAACACAGAACAGAAACACTCCATAGGAGAGACAAGGTAGATGCATATGCACAGAGGAAGCATAAGGCTAGGAGACAGTGCTGGTCAGTGTAATAAGCACTGGAGGTTTTGTGCATGCTCTAAATTTTCTGAAATTTTATTTTAGTGTGATATCGAAGAATAAAAACACATTGTGAGACACACTTAAAAAATAATGCAAGAAAGGAGTTTTCTCTTTTTATATAGCCAAAGCTTCCAGTCAGGTTGAAAGGAAGAAGGAACATTTTCTTACACTGTTTTCCCAATGTTTCCAACAAGAAGTTGTACCATATTCATTCTTGACAAAATAATGAAATACAATTCCAAAACCTTGACCAGCACTGTATTCCAAAGCTATTTGCATCCTCTTACTTTATCAACCCAAAACTGCAAAATTGCTGTATTTGTCAGCATTCTTTCCCACCTGGAAAGTGGGTAGAGTCAGAATGCCCAGAATCCTTTCTCAATGATGAATAATTAGATGTGTCTAGTGGAAACAAATATTGTTGTTCTCTATTTTCTTAGGTGTGATGCTGTGGCCCAGGATATATACTGCAACATTTCTACTCACACCTAGCAACCACTTCTGCTGCAGGGTGGGAAGAAAAAGTACAGCCCAGGATTATATTCAGAAGTACAGATTATGCTTAAAAAGAGGACATCAGGTAATCTGGAGTTTTCATGGTTCCTGTAGATTCAAGGTTGTTTTTGTTTTGTTATTTTTTAATTGCTAGTTATCTGTTACTACAGAGTTTTTGTGATTTAAGGTAAAGAAAATTCCTACTTAATTTTCTGTAGTCATGTTTCAGGAAGAATTATGTGATAGCCATACTCTCTGAAATATTTTATATAGAACACCAAATGTTTCCATCCTATAGAGAAAAATAAAGTTCAATAGGAAAGAGGATTTGGGGCTCCTAAGACAGAAAAAAATATTCACAGTTTATCTTTTATAAGGTCTAACTTTCTTATCTCGTAGTTGGATGTTTAATCTAATCTACCCAGGCATCATTCTTCTATAATCAGCAGGAAGTTGGTATATCTAGCAATAAACTGAAATGCAGGGTTAAAGCAAAAGGAGAGCAATGAAAGATGGAAAATGTTATCTAATCTTTCTCTCAGTTTTAAAACCCCTTTTGCCATGTCCCTGAAGTCCTAAACTTAGTCACAAATGCATTCACTTTCTCTGTGCTTGAGATTTCTGTAAATTATACTGTGGCAACTCGAGAAAATAGCAGCCTGCCCATTTGTTCTTCCCTGTCCTTCCCACCCAAACCATACCCCAGTCACCCTGACAGATGGTTAATTCATGACCTCCAATGCAATTAATGATTAGCTGAAGGATGAGAATGCTTTAACACAGCTGCTGAGGACACTATACTGTTAAATGTTGCAGAGGACACTGGAACAAAATATTGTGCATCAAGGTACTTCTTTTTCCCCTTACAGAACTTTTAACTTTATGTTTGTCTCTGTCTATGTGTAATTGCAAAATTTTGAATCTTACAAGTATCTACAGCCTAAGCTGAAGGAGCAGTCATGTAAGTCATGTGGCTTCTTTGGGGAAGAGTAGAGAATATTGACTGTGGACAAAATGGTATTGATTTAATATCCAATGCTATCTTGTTTACTCCACTTGAGATATTTAACTTGTATTAACAGTACACTCCATTTGGGCATTACTTGGAGTTTGATGACGAATTGGGAAGATGAAGAAAAAACATGTAGGCTGAGATGAAACCTTTTGTTTGCTGTCTGAAGGCAGTTACCTCCCAGGCCTTAAACAGAGAGGAAAAAAATCTGGGCACAAAAGTTCCCTCGCTGAAAATGTGAAGAATAGGCTTACAAATGAGGTTTCTGAAAAAAGCCCAGTGAGAAACCAGATATAAACACAGAGGGAAGTGCTTGATATTAAAACTCCCTATGATTTGATCATGTTTGATCAAATGTTCAGCAACTCAGCAAAAGCAGCACTTAGATTTTCTATGTTACAGAAGGCAATGAAAAACAGGAATATAAAATATATAAATGTCTGGGGAAAATGATCTTTTACTGTAGTGCACAAAGTATCATTTGCATTCTGGGATGAAGAAGCAAAAGAACTGGAGAACCCTTTTAATCATGCTAAACATTCTATGATGATATAACAACCAGTGTTCCCTAGTTCTGGAGCAGTCTGGTAAAGTCATATTTGCTATTCATATCCCAGCAGCAAAAGTGAGGATAACTTGCCCTGGTCTTCTGGAGACAACCTGAGCATATAGAAAAATAAAAGGGATGAGAAAAGCTATCTGATCAATGCATCACATAAATTGCTTTACTCTGCAATCTTACAGAGCATTGTTTAGTCCATAATTTGCTTTTGAAATGTTTTATTTTACAGCATACCCATAACAGTAACTGCCATAACTTAAATGATGTTTTAATATCATGAGACCTCATTATAACACTCTGCTTATTCACTTTCTGCTGATATGTGAAGTAAGAATGCCAGCTGGTTGCATTACTGGGTTCATGGATTACTAAAAAAGAAAATTAATATACTCATTATTCTTTTTTTCCCCTATTGAGTAGCACTTAGAGGCTCTAGTCAGAATTAGTCTCATTATTATAGATGCTGTATAAAAATTAAAGATGCCCTTACATGGTAAATACAACATGCTGTTATTGTTTAGTTTAATGTTGAAACAAGCTGAGCTTTGTTTATGGTTTCAGAAAGAGAGGTCATGGTTAAATGTTGTTTATTTAAATGTTGTTGTATTTAACAAATACATTTAATTCAGTTATCCAAAACCTACATAGACTAACAAAATTGATATCTTAGATCTAAGATTGCACCGAAAACTGTCTAACATGGACTTCAACGACTTTGTACTGACAGCCTAAATATTGTATTGCATCCTGATCTGGGAGTAGAGAAATGGAAGTAAAACAAATTGTTTTCCATCACAAAACAACACTGAATATAGTAGCACTATTTTATTTAGAGCATAGATGCTTATTTAATAAATTTATTGGTAGTAGCAACCGAAATAAAATTGAACTAAGTTGAAAAAATGTAGCATTTCATCTCACATACTGGAAGAAGAATGCATGCAGATATGTTGCAATTTATTGAAATATACTGTATTTTGATATACATTGCATACTGCAGGCAAGAAAATTCATCTTTGTATCACATGTTATTATCATATGTGTCAAATAGAATTTTCATTTGCCACATTTCAGAAAAATTTAGGCTTATTTCAGGAAGGCAGTTATCAGTCTATATGGATGTTTGCCATATTTATTTTAAAGTCTTAACCATGACCTCAACTTTATTTTTCTTGGAGAAATAGAAAGAAATTACCATCTTTCCCACTGCTTAACAGAGAAAGCTTGTGAGCAAATTGGTAATACCTCTAAAGATTGTTGTACCATTAGCTCATCTGGAGGGTGATATGAAGAAAAAAAGGGTGAAGGGCATTTTTGTCATGGTGTTCTGGTAAACACATGGAATGAAGCCTTTCTTGGAATCAGCAACGTCCTCATGTAAAGAATGGGCTGTAAAAACATTGTCAGTGATTTGAAATTCAAACATTTTTAGCTCTGCTTCTTAAAAGACATTTTTAAATCAGTAAATCATGCCAAAATATTCAGAATTCATTGCAAACTGGAAGTTTCAAAATTTTGCTAAAAATCTTCTTAGAAAAAAAAATTCCTACTTCTTATGCTATCATTAAGTGACAAACCTCAAATAGCAAATAACTCACCTTGATTATACTAAAAAAGAAAGATAAGCAGCACTGTTTCTTTTCAATTATTGGCTACAAGAATAGAAGCTTCAAATTTATTAGCCTGGGATTGGGAAGGTCTCTGAGGATCTAGTAGCAAGTAAGTAAGCAACAGATTTTTTTTTCATTTTTTCTTTCCTTGTAAGAATCCCTGCTTTTGAAAGAAAAAAATATTATTCCAGATTCTTTGATGGCTACCTTATTTTGTAGGTATTTAAAAGGAAAAGTTTAAAAATGAAGATGAGGAATTATGCATTGCGTTTTTCTCATTTTGCTTTCAGCTGCATATTTTAATATAAAAATTATTTTAAAATGCACTAAACTTTGAAATTATATTATTGAAAAATATTATTTCGTACCAGAATAGCAGTTAGCAATGATCACTTGGAAAAAAGTGCAACTAGTTTATATAAATTGATAGCTCAGAGGAACCTCAGAACTGTAAAATAAATACCCATAACATTACATGAGATAAATGCTGCTTCTGCAGAAATAATTTTCAAAGCTTAATTAGAAATTGTTATTTCTGAGGGAAATCTATGGCTTGAATTAGCAAATGTAATAAAACCCCAGACTAAAACTTAGACTTTTTCCTTTACCCTTTGAGACATGCCTTAAATGGAACACATACAGGGTGTTTTTTAATGTTTCAGACAGAAAATAACCTTCAGTGTAGCAATATTTTCATATTGATATATTGTCTGTGGTTTAGTAGGATATTTGCAGAATAACACATAGCATGGTAGGTCACTGGTGTGTTCCAGAAACAACTCATCACTTTTAGCAACAATCTGTGGCTACAGTAGCTGGGTTTGGCCAGTATGGTGCACAAAGTATTTTCTGTGTTTAGTTGGTTTTTTGACATTATCACATCCTTTAACATTTTTTCAATAAAAACTCCAAATATTTTTGTTATATAACATATGGGAAATGCCAATAATTCAGTTACTAATTCATTCATATAAAAAAAAATTAATACCATTTAGCAATGCCAAAGATTGAAGAGCATAGAGGATAAAAATCCAACAATAATGTTTCCCTGCATAAGGCAATCTCACAGGCCAATCATTTTGTCAAAGGTTATACATGCAATAATGTATATGAGCATGTCTGAGCCTTCATAATTATGACACAACTCTCAGAATGTATATAGTAGGTGTGTCAAATAAAGAAAAATTCTATTTTAGGAGCATTGTGGTAAGTCTTGCTATAGCTCACTCTAAAAAGATTTGGGGTTTTTACAAAGATTAATTTTATGCATCACACAGATCAGTCAGAGCTCAAAGGGTAAATAAATTAAACCCTTGATGCACTTTAATGCAATGTGATTGCTGATTGACAAGTATTGCAATATGTAAATATTCAATCCTCAGCCACCAGTTAAGATCCAATTAGTGAGAGATGCCTCTGCCCAAATTAAGGTGCAAACAAGACCATATGCTGAAGTCAGGGAATATGAGTTTTATTTAACAGTAGATGTGAGGTAGAGAGCAGCAAATTGAAGAGAAAGAAAGAGAAAGAAATTAAAAAGAGACAGGGAGGAAGACAGAGAAGGAGAGAGGGAGAGAGGAAGGGGGGAGGACAGAGAAAGGGAGAAAGAGAAGGAGGGAAAGGGAGGGAGGGCAGTGAAGAGAGGGAGAGAGGACACAGAGGGAGAGAGAAATCAAACTATCAAGAGACAGTCACCATCAGTGTCCTGTTGGTCCTTCTTCACCCTGGGCTTCTTTGTGGTGGGGGTCCCAGAGCTGTGCTTCTGGAGGGTGCCATCTCTATACAGTCCAAGCTCCAGGCATCCTTGGAGGTGCATTCCCATAACTGGGGGTGATCTTTGCTTGATATGTGTATGAGCAGTTTGCCACAGTGGGAATTCTTGTCTGGACATGTTAACCAGAATGTTCTTACCAAATCCCCCTTCTGCCAGGGCTGGAATTAGTATCTTCTGGTCTCAGATCCCTCCCTCCTGTACATATCTCAAGCTGTCACTGTGGGAGCTTATCTCACATCATGTTCCTTCGGTGGCCTTGACAGTGCTTGAGACAGGTAACTGTGCCCTTTAAGGCCTTACAACACTTCTGTAACTATTTGTTATTTCCCTGTTTCTTGCTGATGGCTGATTCAGTTAATCCTTACCTTCTGACATGACTTCTAATGACAGGAATTGTCTGACAGGTGCACTTACAACAGGTAATCTTGGAGGCACTTAAATTTGATCTTATCCAGCTAAACAGTTCCTGTCTCTACTTAATCTCCTGTGTTTCTGAGCTTCTGGGTTGGAGGGTTTGTTTGCTCTAGGTTTTGGATTTTTTTTGGTTTTGGATAGTTACTTGGGGTTTTTTGAAGGAATAAGAGTAGGATCAGAACAGAAATAGGAATCAGAGTAGTAAATGCTCATGTCTTATATTGTATCCTATCCAAGTCTCTTTTTTATTAAAATGCCTTGTCCTTCCAGGATGCCTATCAGACATGTTGATGAAATTTATTGTCTCTAAATGTGAGGCCCAAGCTACTCATTTTCCACTTTGTTCATCTGATTAAAACTCCAACAAGTGTATAGCATGGCTATATTACAAAAAAGTTGTGTAGATTACGTTGTATTTCAACAAACAAAACCTGATAGTAGCTTCAGCTTCTCACTGGTGATGATATTCTCTGTCCTGTTATGGATGCTTGGATGTTCAAAAGAAAGTTGACCTTGAAGGTTTCTAAGATGATGCCTTTTATGGTAGACAGACAAAGACGTGTGCAATCAAAGGGCTGCTGTCATTTTTTGGTGAAGACCAAAAACTTGGAAAAATTAATCAGAAATTTTGAATTCTTCACTCCATCATTTATAGTAGAATGAGACCAATAGATAAAATTATTTCTAATGATCAAAATTTTATACCATGGTAGACACAAAATGATGAAGGAACATTTTATGTAGTAGGAGTTAAAATACCAGATTCAGAGACTTCTGGCAATGTCTTTGGTGCTGCTATAATTTCAGCATCACCTGACAGCTGTAATAAACATCAGTGAGTTATTGCAAATAAGTTGCTTATCGTGTGGCTGTGCACTGAAAGAATATTTACTGAAATTAGTGTCAGTGTTAGTGACAGTGAAACCATTTGGCAAATCTAGCAGAGAATTTAAAAACTAATAGGGAAATAATATTGCATGTTGCCCTCCTTCTCCCTTTAGTGTATAAATATGAAGATTTTCATATCAGGTAAGCCTAAATCTCTAATCTAATCTAAAATAAATTTTAATAATTAATTAGATATAGAAATAGTGATATCTCTTCTGAATCCCTGATAGCAAGCTGCCCATTTTCAGGGTAACCATTTCCAGATAAACCTTAAACATATTATCTTTGACCAGTACTTCTCTCCTGTTTTCTGTGAGTGGCTTAATGGCCGTGAAATACAAAGCCACAGTTTCTTCCATGGTTGTTAAAGATTGTCTATCCTTATTTTCTGTAGATATCAGAGTACAGTTTGGTCTAAGTGGAGAAAAATACTGCTTGTTTTCATTGCATCAGGAAGGATCAGTGTAGGTTACAAATTTTCCAAGCGTGTGTATCAAGTACAAAAGAGGAACCTGGGAGTGGGGGGCAGAAGGAGTAGCAGGGCTGAGGCATTAAAATCACACCACAAATGGGAGGGTGATCCCTACTAGGCAAAGCTCACTGGGATGCTGCTGCTACATTATTATATCAACTGTGATGGATTACTCAGGCAAGGAAAAAAGTTCCCTTCACCTGTGCTTTTGAATGTGTCTATCCACTTCTCTGTCCAAGTTTTAGGTTTCATTGGGACAGAAATTAAAGCTTTAAATTGTAATAAAATTAAGCTTGCATTTTGCAGGGGGAGGGCATTTTTTATTTTATTATCTTTTTTTGGTGCATTTCAATTTTTTTCATGTATTACAAAATTACTTAATTAAATATGGTTTGATTGTATTACTGTCAGGTATTCAATATCAGATTTCTTGTTTTTCAGAATACATTCAAAGGAGTATATAAAGGATTTAAATAAATCCTGATAACATGATTCTAGGGGAAGTTTACTAAAACGTAAAGTCCATGTGTTTGCTTCTGCATTTCAAACCCTAATAGTACAAGCAGTTTCCTTTTAGCATTCATTCTGGATTTATTTACAATCTGCTGAGAATGAAAAAAAAAAAAACCCCTAAGTGTGAGTTGCCTTATCTTAAACTGTGGACAATGGAGCCAACATGTAAAACCATATATTAGCATGTCAGTCAGAGTGTTATTGTACTCCCCTAAAAGAGTAGGTCTGCTTCCAACAAGACTGTGATTCATGATTCAGAATAACAAAAACTCTCTTTCTAAGCAAATAAAGAGGACATCTAGGAGGTATAGATGTAAGCTTATTCAAAGCTCAGAGATTTTACCTTTTATAAGGCCAAATTATCTGCTTTCAGCACTGAAACAGTGCTTCATAGTGACAAAAGGAGCTGATCATTGGTGTACAACAGCCTGACTTAACCACAGACTTCACTGGAAGTGCTCAGGAGAGGTTTTGTAAATGTGACATTAAGAATAACTGCTGGTTGTCTTGTTTTGGTGTGAGCAAGAAAATAAATTCAAGTAAAGGTAAATGATGATTCTTAGATCACAGGTCCCATTATATTTGCGTCTAATATTAATAATTATATTTATGAGTAAATTAAGGAACTGTAAATTATATTGATTTCAGAATTTAGTTGAAGCTATAAGAACCATGGGGTTTGTCACATATAGAGAAAACAAGGGTTACTTTAAAGCTCTTTACACACAATGGAAGCCAATGTGATTGAAGCTGAAACTGCAGAAGGCAAAGCAAAAACATGAATGACAACTGTCTAGTGTTCATGAGTTATCAGATGCTAGCATGACGTTTGGTGATGTGATTCAGAGAAGCACAAAATCACAAAATTGGGAGAGATCTTCAAGATCATCGAGTCCATCCCATGCCCTAACACCTCGACTGGACTACATCCAGTCTTTTTTTAAACACATCCAGGATGGTGGCTCCACCACCTCCCTGGGCAGACCATTCCACTCCTTTATTATTCTTTCTTTAAAAAACTTTTTCCTAATATCCATCTTATATCTCCCACGGCACAGCTTGAGACTGTGTCCTCTGGTTCTGTCAGTTGCTGCCTGTAGAAAGAGACAGACCCCCACCTGACTGCAACAACCTTTCAGGAAGCTTCATTTTAAATGCCTGTTTTGTGCTGAATGTAAGAACTGGGATAATAAAGCAAAGCATGAGGTTTCTGATTCCAGCATACTTGAGGGTAAAAAGTTTCATTGATTTAAGCCAGGAAAACACCCAGCAGGTATTTTTGAAAATTTAGCACAAAACATAGGCACTACATATTCTGAGACCACAGTCAGTACATTTGAACCTCTTTTTCTTTTCTACTGACCATGTCACAGAATTCCTGCTCATCCTCTTTATATCGTACTTGCCAGACTGTCTTAGGGAAAAAAAAAAAAAAGAAAGCAAAATAGACAGAAATGTTTGTGACATACTATCAAACAAACTTCTGAATCAGAGTAAAAGTATTTTGCAGAAGATTAAACTCACACTAAATTTGTCAATGCAAAATTCTATGTCTTGTTCTGCTAGCTTTGTGGGGGATTTACCTACTGAATCCAAGTGTTTACACAACTGTGCTAAGATATTTCATACACAGCCTTTAGCATCCCTTTGGTGGAAGAGGCAAAGAACTGCCTATCAGAAATTGCTAGCTTGGCACACTCTGAAATCCCCACCTGTCTTCAAGTAAGGGCAGGATTTCTCTTTGGAAGAGGTATTTCCATTAGTGATGAATGCTGTAATGGATTTTTTATATGAGCAAATGGACACCTAGCATATATAATTGTATTTCCTTAGTATTATTTACCTAAATTCAAAAGTGTAATTAATTTAGTGTTTTATAAATTGTTGTTTTGAAGCAGTGCCAGAAATTAGAACAAAAATTGGAATTACCATAATATTGTTTTTAATATGAAGCACACATATAAATGGAAGGGACCAAATCAAGACATAATTCAAACTCATTATAAATAGCAGCTTAACACTGAAATGTGCTGATATGTAAAAAATTAGGTACAGGATTAATTATAGAGAAAAATAAAGTGAACACATGCAGTAAACTAATTAGATGTGAACTTGTTCATAGAAAAAAGAATGTTTACCCTGTCCAGAGATAGATTTAAGATCTACTTTTAATTAAAAAATCCTGCTAATGGTACTAAAGGACATTAAAATTCCAGCAAAATATTTCATCAAATGATAGGATTCAAAATACAGGAAACTGCTTGTACTTTCCATTCATTCTAGAACAATATGCTTCAGCAGTTATTAGATACAAAAGCTATATAAAGATATATCTTCTGAATGCACTGGCCTCACAATATTTTTTCTCTATGCTAGTTTTCCTGTAACAAATTGGATTTGATAGTGAAACCTTTCCAGGTTATTTTTGAGCACTTATGCCTCTTGCACCAAATGGAAATTAACTTTTTATGTGATCAAATGCCATCAGGACAACAAATTACTGTGACAAATATTCACCTGTTCCACTTCAAGTGCTCATCCTTGGAGACCTTTGGTGTGTAATTTATGGGAAATCCAACTTTAAATAAAAAGGAAATGTAGATTTATACCAAAGGTTGGGTATCAAGTAGTACACATCCAGTAAGAGAGCTTGTTGCCACGGAAATGGGGAAAATACAGTAAGGTAAATGAAGTGTTTTGAAGTTTTCAAAAGGTATATAGCTCTTGACTTTCTTATTAGATCAGTATTTGCTTTAGCAAATTATTAAAATGTACCACAGCCCAAAGATGCTCATCCCTTTAACATTGTGTGCAAAACATTCATCAATGCATTCCCAAACTCAGTGCTCTAAGCTGGATCTCTGAAAGATTTCAAAGAATTAAATAGAGCAGGAGTCCAAGGGTCATGGCCTTCTCTGATCTCTTGTTTGAGCAAGAGGGTGGGAAATGCTGTTCCAATATGTGCATGGAGCCAGCTGTCTGTACAGAGATGAGAAATGAGAAATGGTCTCTAGGCACAGAAGCAACAGTTGTCCCCGAGTTTTTTTGTTTCAAAAATGATAGAATTTTTTTTCTCACCCATCTGTGCATTTTGTGCATTTTATGTACATATATGTGTTTCAGGAACACATGAGAACCCTGGGAAATGATATAATTGTGCATTTTCTTCCTAGTTGTGTTTAATCCATAAGACTTCCTTCCTTCCTTCCTTCCTTCCTTCCTTCCTTCCTTCCTTCCTTCCTTCCTTCCTTCCTTCCTTCCTTCCTTCCTTCCTTCCTTCCTTCCTTCCTTCCTTCCTTCCTTCCTTCCTTCCTTCCTTCCTTCCTTCCTTCCTTCCTTCCTTCCTTCCTTCCTTCCTTCCTTCCTTCCTTCCTTCCTTCCTTCCTTCCTTCCTTCCTTCCTTCCTTCCTTCCTTCCTTCCTTCCTCCCTCCCTCCCTCCCTCCCTCCCTTCCCTCCCTCCCTCCCTCCCTCCCTCCTGTTCTTCCTGTTCTTCCTGTTCTTCCTTCCTGTTCTTCCTTCCTCCTGTCCTTTTTCTCTTTGCATTTAACTTCGGGCCAAGCCAAGACCCACTGATTATATGGAGTGTTGTTGTGGGTTTCAGAGGCACCATTTTTTAAAAGTCCCTAAGACAGCACCACTTACAGAGAGTGTTCTGGATCCTTTATGCTGTTACATGATGGTAAATTTTATAATCTACTGCTGCATAGGGTGCTAATAAATGCGTCTCTAATAGGTGAATACTTTTATTCCTAAAATGTTGATTACTGTAAGTAATTCAGAAATCCTAATGAATAGTTGTGCATACGGAAGTAATTTTGAAAATGAGTCTTTGGAGTGCATGAAAACAAAAAGAAATGCAGTTTGCTTAAGAGTTGCTGATGAGATCAGAGAAGTCCAACAGAAAATGGAACTCTTGGACTTGACAGGAATAATTTTGTTAAGTGTGAGCAGATATGACTCTCAGAAAGAGTAAGCATCCAAATAAGAGCCATTTAATCTTACAATAAAACAGTGCTTGAAGCATTTGCAAGCATTCATCACATTCTTTCAGTATGGGCAAGGAATATTTTAAGCTAGATTGTCACTATCTTTTCTGGCAGAATTCAATTTATGCATACAAATGGCCTCTCTGCCTAGCTGGCTAACAGTAACAGGTTAGAGGATGCCTTTGCACCCACTGCTGACTTAAAAATAACACAGCTAATGAAGAGGTCACAGGGTGCTTCTTGGTATGATGTTTCTTATGCAATAGTTAAATTTAAAAGTATGACTGATATAATTTCCTGTTTGATATAGTACAGCTCAGATCTTTATTCTTGTGCATTTCTTCCCTGGGTTCACTTCTCAGGAATTTATTTATTTCTTTTCTGAGCTCAGTCACACCTTCTACTCTCAGGCTTTCAATAAGCCTCTTACTTCACTTGTCCTTGAAGTAAAAACTTTCTTCAGTATTTCAGAAGTCCTACAGTGTTTCTACTGTCCTGTTAAATTTCAGATGCTGGGGAGGTTGGCGTTTATATTTTGGGTGGGATTTTTTGGTAAAAATGTAAGCCTTTCTTTTCTGTATGATTTTTTAAAATTTTCCCCAGAGTGCCTGAGAAAAATCTTCCAAACAGCTTCAGGCTTGTTACTCTTTCTTTTCAACTCTGTACACAGCACATACAAAAGTTTCTATCTCAGCCTTTTTTCCCCCTCTGCGGAAATAAAACCTTCAGAAATACTGCCTTTCCTTTTGCTTGCCACCTAGTTGTCTTAAATATTCTTTCATTTTAAGTATCCAGGTAGAGCTAAAGTCTAATAGAAATGTCTATTTTTTTTTTCATTTGCTTTCAGGTAAGACTGGATTATCTCATGATGTCTTGCATTAAAATTTGAACAATAAAGGATGATGCTGCCTACATGATGTGCTGCACTGTGTGTTAAGGTAGATGTCTAAGGATTTGATATGTCTGATGTGCAAACCTTTCTGAGATCCTCATGCAAGTCACATACTTTCTCCTGTCCCCAGCTCAGAAAGCATTCTAGGAAACTTCACATAGTCTGAACTCAGCAATGCTGCAGCAGTGTGATTAGATTGTGAGTCCTATAAAAGTGATCTTTTAATTGCTGTTTTGAATACAGAAATTATGCAGAAAAGCATTGTACCAGGTGTTTTAGACTGAAATTAAGAGAGGAGCATTTGAACTGCCAGCTACTGAAATAAAAATGGTTCACTCTTATGCCTGTAGTTTTACTGAAAAGAGTATGCAATCAATTTCACAACATTTCCATCCCTGACTCCTGTGCACATAAACTCTCACTTATACTATCACCAATGAGAATCAGTGCATAGACACAGATAATTATCTCATATTACCTTCCTCAGGAGAGTGAATTTGGGCAGGTGAGTACACCTAAAAATGCTCTGTGGTAAACACCTGGTTTTGTGAAAAGAGATCTGTTCCATAAAGTTTAACTCACTGTTATTATTAGTCACGTCACTTTCTTGGTTGGTGATCAGCTGCCAAAGATTGAAGTGACATATATTCATCTGTGGGAAGTCAGTTTGGATGAACAGGTTGTTCTGCTTTTCTTCCATTGCTTTGAAAGAGGAAAGCAATGGCTGTAAGACAAAGCTCAGAAAATGCTTCTGGTGGTCAGACAAGCATTTTCTCCAGAAAGGGCAGTGAGTGATGTGTGCACCCACAGTAGAATCCAAGTTCATGCAGCTCCCAGCAAAAGGAACTCCAGAGCCTTGCAAGGGATTTTTGAGAAAGGGAAACAACTTTCACTGCAGACACCTGGGAAAACATAGTACAAAACAAATAAATCATATTACCAGTGAGAAAAAGAAACAATCTTAAAGGAACATTTAATCCTTCCTTATGTATACACAAAGAAAGAACCCATTCTGCTTTATTCTGAGGTGGGATTGGTTTCAGTTGACTCCAATGATGGATCAGGGTGCAATTATTTGTGACAGATAGGAATTTCTTGTTGGCATTTTATATAAAAACACATAGAAGTAGCAAGAAACCTAATAGGTATTTGGACCACAGTGGAAGTTTAATCTAGCTTTGAACCACATTTAGTTCTGTAGGAGTGTACTGCACTCATCCCTAAATGAGATTTAGTTATTTTGTGCACAGATTATGATATCACCACAATAAGCATGACAAATGCTCCAATTTGAGCAGGAATCCTGTCTGAATGTTAAAGATCCCCTTCCAGGCATTGCCTCTGGATTTCTAATTTCATAACGAGAATCATTATGAAAAATATATGAGATATCAGCAGGTCCATATTTTAATAAAGAACAGGAAAAGCCTCCAATTAAAACTCTCTGGGAGAAAGGATTTTAACCTACAAACAAACAGACACATGCATGTGTGCATCCACACGTACCTTTTGTCCATTCCAAAATTTTTAACTGTTTTGGGTCTCTCTCCAGTACAAACTCTTCATGGGGGTCCTGACCAATATTGTGTTTTTCAGGTGCTTGTATAAGTATTTACTGTACCATCTCTGTAGACCAAGCAGAACTAGTCTGAAAAACTGAGTTCAGTGTAACATGGTGAAATGTAGAGATACTTTCTGAGAGCAAAATTTTTTTTCCCATGATATGCAGGTGATATTCCATGGCTTGAGACAGGTAGAGTTCTTATTTTGATTCACTGTTGCTTGTTCACTGTAATTTTAAACACTTTTTCCTTGTGTATAACACCTTTTTCATATAAAATAACTGTAACCAGAAGATTCTCCTAAAGCTGGGAAATTTTAATGAAGATTTGAAACTGTGATGCACTGGTTGATGGCTTGGAGTGTGAGCTGGACTGTATGTTCTTAATGGTAAGATGAGTTATAAAACCTAATTAATTTTTTTAGCATACTGTCATTAAAGACTTTGCAAAATTTCTCTTAAGGTTAGTTGCATAAACCTGGTTGTCCAGTGCAAATTCAGCCCAGTCACACAAACCTCTACTCTCTTTTGGCTAAGTTCATATGGTACACAAAATTATACCTCTATGTATACACTATATAACTTGTATTTTCATTTGTAAATATATTTTGATTAGTTATTTGGTGGAAGATTAAGGTTTGGTGGACCTGAACAAAAGAAAGATGATTCTAACAGGAAAGTTAAACTGTAGGACCTATTTATTAATAATTGCAAGCTTATTTATTAATAAAAATAAGATTTTTTTATGATTGGAAGTGATCAGTGTGCTTCATGTAATCTGGCAGAGCTACTTAAGTTCAAAATCAATTGGTAATCTTCTAGCTGGAAATTACAATAAATTAAGGTCATTTCTCCAAGCAATGACCACAACACTAAGTAATAGAACTCCTTCCTTTATGTTGAATCATATAAATAGAATTAGACCCTATTTAATTACACCTATTGCTGAATGTTGTGATCAGACATTTAAATACCTGCTTAAGGACTCACAATCCCATTTCTCCTTGCTAAGCTGGAAACATGAAACCCCCAAGCAATCAGAGCAGGCATATCTGTTCTGCACAAAAGGACATAGGGGAAAACTGGCTATCAAATACAGCTACATGGGAGGGGGGGAGAAAAAAGGGGCAAAAAAGTGCCAACACCTACATATTGTGGGCTTTTATATTTCATTTAAAATATATAAGTTGATTTCTATTTTTATACCTCACCATTACAGTCTGTATTTCATTTTTTTCCAAAGGTATAAAGTGCTAGGAAATAAAGGTAAGTAGTTATTTTCCCTTCTCATTTGTGCACATCTCCATGTAATTTTCCAAGATATACCATATCTCCAAAGGAGAGGTTGATCATTGCAAAGTACTTTGTGGGACAGCACAGCTAGATTGGCTTTATCTTCTCTGAACTCCAAAATTTATATAATCCAAACACTCTCATCTTTTAATTTGATGACACGGAAAAAATCCTTTTGGTACTCAGAATTTGCCTCTTGTACTTTTCCTTGATGTCATCTTCAATCAAACATCAAAATTATTCAGTATCACAAAACCAGATTTTTGGAAATAAATATTCAGTCCTTAAGCATCTGCAGTCTTTGACATGTTTTGCATGTGTCAGTCATGGTAGCCTGGATGTGACTTTTGAGATTTGCTCAGGTTTTCTGATAGTAGTACTGCAAAAATAAAGATGATGCAACTTGAGACCACCACATCCCTTCTAAAACAACAGACAAATACTTTTGGGGTAACTCTTTCCTTTCAGTTTACTCAGTAACTTAGTTTTGTACTCCCCAGTCCCTTGTTTTCCTTCCTTATTTAAGGCAATAAGAATAAAAAATGGGGCTTGGAGAGGTCAAAAGGCAACTGACTGGATGAGGTTGTATAAAATTCGTTCAGGCTTTTTAGGTCTTGTGAGCACAAAATCTGCAAACATATGTGAAATTCATGTTTTTCATGTTTAAACTCTTTGGCCTATTTGGGTAAACTGAGATGCAATAAGTTGACTCAAGAAATGCAAAGAAGGACTACATTCAGATGGATTAGCTGGAAAAGCCTGTGCAAACTGTGGTTGATGTTGACAAGTGAACTATGGAGTCTGTGTTTTATTGAATTTTGTTCAGTTAAATAATGTATGAAAGTGATAGAAGGAAATGTATTAAACTTATACATATGGATGTTACAGTCATGCATGAACATTTTGGACATAAAAAGCTACTTAATCATCTTTCTGAGATAATAATGTTTGATGTTGTTCTCAGAAGTACTTTAAATATAAACAGATAGTATTAATAAAGCAATGGAATTGAATTTTAACAGGAATTTTAGTTAAGTCCATGAATATTCATCCAGGTAACTTCTGCCTCTGGACTAGACATCCATGATTTTCAATGCCTGTATAGCATGACTGTAGTCCTGAGTAGACAATTAAAACCTTATTATTCATAACAATAGACAAATAAATTAAGACCTCCTACATGGATATGAGTCTACATTGTTGTAAGAGACATTCAATTTCATGTAGACAAAATTAGAAGTCTCTGAACAGTAATTATGCTTTTGCAATGTGTTATAATTGGACAAATAAAGTTGAAAATGCTTTCCCTTTTATATTCTGTAGAACAGTGGTGAGCAAGATATGCTAAAAATACATTAAATCAATTTATCTTGCTTATTTCACATGCCATTTTATGTTCCATTGCATATCTATAATTAGACTTTGTGAGTATGCAAATGGTACAATGAGCAACAAAATGTTAAATTTTTAAAAACATATTATAGTAGTAAAGTTTAAAAACTTAAAATATTTATGCTCCTACTGTGTCATTATCAGTGAGTGAAATGTGGGGGTTTCAGAAAATGGAGGAAAAAAGACAAAATCCATTCGATTGTATAAAGATTATAAAGGACTCTACATTTACTTAATCCTTGCTTAAGGGTTTGCAAATTCACTCTGTATTTTCTCTCACTGGTGAGGTACTCCTTTACTGAAAGAAGAAAGGTTTGCCATTGCCTTCAGCAGAAACCAGACTTTTTCCCCATGAAGTGGAGAGTGTTGTAGATATTTCACTTATTTTCTCAATAGGTTGCTTACTATAAGATGTTAGAGAGCTTTCACCAGATCTGTCATCAAAGAAATTTCACCCCATCAGCGTTGAACTCATAGTGACATTCTGGGTTCCAGAAATTGTGCTTTTAGGAATTGTGCTTTTAGAAGGATTGAGTGAATATATTCAGGTAACAGGAATTTTAAAATACTGTGACTGTGTTTTGGAATCCATTTCAAATGGATGGGCTCACCTCTCTTTTCAGATGTAGCCCACCTCCCCTTATCTGGCTGAGTGGTCCCACCTATTTGAAAATTTCCACAGAGGTTCACATGTATCCCTGTCTTGTCTTTCAAATTGTTTTTATGTCACTGGTGCTACTTAGTGTGAATCTCAGTACTAGGCAGCTAGCACCTGAGAAGATATGTTAAGAAACACTAACATACATGCCAAAACAGGTTTTGTTTTAAGATGGATGTAAATTGGTAATACTTTTTAGCTGAAGACTGTGTCTTGAGGCATTTTTGTTTTACAATTGAAAAGGCTATATTTTGTGTTTCTGCATACATAACACGCAACAGCCTCCTCTAACAGGCTAATTTGAAAGCTTAGCTAAGTACAATTAGATTATAGCTTTCTTGATAATGAACTGTGCTTTGCTGTGAGACCAGTCCTCTCCTTATCCAGAGATAGAGAATAATTTATGCTTAAACTTAAAGAAATGTTTTATAGTGTGGTCAGTAGTCATGGTTCACTTTATCTTGCTTTAATTTAACTGAGAGTTGGAAAGGCTTCTGTATTGATTGTATGGAAGGCTAAAATATAAACAAAATATTAAAAGGAGTGATTGCTTATTAAGTAGTGGTAGTCTGAAATTCAGCATCACCTGCCTGAATGGTTGGTTTATTTTCCAGATCATGGAGATGATTTTAAAACTCTGGCAATAAAATAAAGGAAAGGTTAGAACATTTGTTGCACTTTCTCCCTCCCTTCACTATTTCATTATTAAAGTGCTCCTGACAGAAGCAGCTTTTTCATTAGGTTTCTACAAATATGTCTCCTTTAGGACAGACATTTTCAGTCTTGAAAGGCAGAGAAAAAATTTTTAAAAAATTAGAAGATTTCAGAAAAATCTTAATATCCCTGCTAATTCGGCATACCATAAAGCATAAAACTGATACTTCAACCATCTGTTAGTGTTTCTATTGCAACAGCATCTCTCTAGGGTGTCTGATCAGTGGCTCCTCTGTGCTAGACATTGTACCCCATCGTACAATACAGTCCTTCCAACAGCTTATGATCTTACAATCTAAAGGTCTGCTCTTGCAAAGGATCCCAGTTACCAAATGGAGCACAGAAAAGCCCAAAGAAAAGCCCATAATATCCAAACTCATGGAACTTTGATTGCAGAATTGTAAAAGCAATAAGCAGTGCTAGCAGCAATAGGGAAGAAAAATGTCAAGCTCCTTTTGCTAGTTCATAACAAGGACCACACTCAGCAGTGCCCAGTGTGCCAACTAGCAGACTAGGTCAGATGACTTTAAGCAATTTCATTATAAGCCCTGTTATTGAGAAATTTATAAGCCTGCTATAAAACTTCACTAAAGGCTGATCAGTGCTGAAGAATATTCCTTTTCCACTCCAAAAATAAGATATAGCTCCTACTGATAAATGATAAGGTTGCAAAAGTGGAGATAGAGAAATTTGCAAAAGTATAAATTGGGGTTGGAAACCCCATTCTCTCTTTCTTGGAACAGCAGCCAATAAATTCAAAACAAGGAGAAGCAGAAAACTTTTACACAATTCCTGTGTAACAAAGCATACATTTTGATTAATAGCAGGAAATAACAATGGAAATTTTCCTGCATCAATTTCCACCCCCCAAGAGGAAATTCTGACTCCAATTCTGCCTTTTAAAATTTGAATTAGATTTTGGATCATGCTCTTTTGGTGATTGAAACTTTAAAAGGACAAGTTTGCTAAAGTTTCAAAATTATCTTCTATAACTTCTTCATATAATTTTATACCTGCCCATATTGTCATTTTAACAACTTCCTGCTGTGATGAATTGTAATGACTATCTGCCCATGATCACCTGTCAGCTATAAAATATTGCAATATACATTTTGAAATTGGACAAATTAATCTTTACGTGATAGACTTTTGCACTGTCTTATTTCTTATATACCTCTGTAATATTTCTTCTTCTAAATTTGACTGCCTTTTAATTAATAAAATTAAATAAGAAGAGTTAGACAAAGGAAATTAAATTTCAGGTTGCCAAAGGACAAAATGTTTGAGCAATGCACACAAAAAGCATGGCAAATCAGAGTTCTTCCTGCACCTCTGTTCTTCAAGGATTTACAGATATTGGTTATAAAGCTTATTAATTTCTTCCTGTTTTAGAATGAATAGTGAGTATGCATGGTATTTTCAATTATGTGCTGTCTAAATATGTTTTCTCCTTTTCATCAACAACACTGATTTCTAGAAAGGTGTGGTTGGTCCTCACCAACTTGGATGTAGCAGTCTCCCTGTAAGCACTCTGCCTCATCTCCAAACACAAATTAGTCACGTGCTTTTGCAGCACATTCTTAACCCAGACACATGGAAAAAAAAATGGTAGCTCCAGATGTGAACAAAAGGAAAAGTTGATGTTTAGGAAAAGGTGTTACTGACTATCAGTCTTAGATAAACAACTGAACAATACCTCTGTTAACAACTCTGCTGGTTTTAATTTCCTTTCTTTTCTGTGTGTTTCAACTCTCTATGATGGAAGACTGAGAGAATGCTGCTTGTGGAAGGCAGTTTAGTAGAAAGGAATGATGCAAAATACCACTAGTAAAGTGATCTAAATTCTGGGAATACAACTAGAGAATGGGATCCTTTGGTAAATTACCTGCAGCTTCTGAGTCCTTAGGTTTTGTTGAAACAAATTGACTTTTAAGGTACAGAATATCTACCTTCCCTTTTAAAATTCTCTGACATTGGAAGAGAAAATTCCATAGTTACCTCTGGAGAAGACATAAATTATATCTCCCATATATGACATGGCACTGGAGTATTAGGAGTATGATTTTGCCAGAGAATAACAGTTTTAAATATATTACATGCTTAAAATCCCAACTGAACATAATATAACTTTAGTAGCTCATTTCTCCTGAGGCATCAACACCATTTATCACTACTTCTTCCATCTGGCATGTCTGAACTATCATGATCAGCGTTTTATGGGGAAATGAAAGCATTCAATATGGTCTCTCTTTTCTAATGCTCTTAGGTCAGACACCATACTGCTGCAGGGACCAAAGATGCATTTTTATTACACACTTGAGAGACATCCATTTGACATACTTTATATTTTCCTAGGCCAAGACCAGCCAAGCTTTTCCTTATTTGTACTGACCTGGCATGGGGTTATTTGCTATAATAACAATATAAAATTAATTTCAAGGGTTTTTTATACTGCAATGTTAAAGATTTGGACGTGCAGGCAAATGTTTGGGGGCTGAAACTCAAACTCTAGTAAATTTTTCCAAATCTCAGAAAGGCAATGCAATCTCTTGCTCAAATATTTTGTCTCCCAAGAAAATGCTGCATGTGGTTTTCTTACCTGAGGTCTTTCTGAAGAGTGGTAGTTGCACTTATCTTCTCATGGAGGATTAATGGAATGTAGGCCAGCATCTTAATTAAGTGCTTCTTGTAGTTTGGGTTTAAAGCTTGAATTCCATTGAGTAAAAAATATTTGGCTATTTCTTTTCACATGACAAATTCATGGGTCTCTGTTGATTTCTAAGCCTCAGTAAACCATCATGTGAAAAGCAGTGATAGCATAAATATATTTTATCATCAGATCCTTCACAGGCATTTGTGAAGATGGAGAAGGAACTATGGAATAAAATATTAGATCACAGCACAATCTTTAAATTCTTTAGAACTCCTCCTAATAACACATACCTACTTACATAATTTCAAACTCCATTTTTCAGTGTAACATTAAAATAAAGACATTATTTTTATTAACATTATATGGGCCATGAAAAAATACAGGCAAATTTAGCATAACAGGATATGGTGTAGCTTGCTAGGAGGTTTTGGATGAATTTTATTCTCAGCATTGCCTTTTATTGCCTCATGCTTTTTGTTGGTAAGAAATTATTACATTAAGGCAAAGATTCCTCCAAAAATCATCATTTTTATGGTCACCCTCATCTCTCATATTTCTCTTTCACTATATTTTATTATCACAACTGAACCAAGTCCTGTCATCATCTACTGTAAAATGGCTAATCAGCTATGTCTTGCACAGGATTGTGGCTGTATTTCTTTTACATATGTAAGCACTGAATATGTCAGCTAAAAGCAACTCTTCTTTACATAAATCCAGGTCCATGTTATGTTAGTGCATAACTAATACCACTCTGGGGCCTGAACTCAAACATCAACTCCATAATTGAACTCTAATCCCAGAAAACCCAGATGTATATACATGGAAAACTGGTGATTTTTCTAAATTCCTTGTCTCTACTGTGAAACCTGACTTAAGCATTCTATTTAAGAGGTTTGAGCTGAGCTGTCTCAGCCCAGGTTAACACTTGTGAGTAACAGGAAGAAACACTTCAAACCTACAAGTTCTCTGGTGCAAGTGATTTCTCAGCTGCACTCCTCTCCTCTGGGTGGTGCCACATGAGCCACTCCACTCCTGCCTTATGATATTCTTGTTGGGAGAAAGGGATCCCAAAGGGTGACTCCAGTGTCAGTGGGAGCATCCAGGGGGGCAGGAGCCTGAAATAAACCACTACACATCCCCCCTGTCTAGTGCAGATAGTTTTGATGGTGTCCAAGTTTGACGTTTCCCTCTCTACTCCATTTCCATGTAGTTCAGGTGTTTCATCACTAAAAATTCTTCATGTGTCTTCCTGGAAAGGCTGGTCACTTAGATCAGAAATCCAGTCAGGAAAACTTCATTTTGAAAGGTAAAGTTTAGAGATGGCTTTGAAAACTCTCATGTGTTAAAGAAGTGCTTAGTGTTGTGTTCAATAACACACAGATGCCATGCCAACCTTGAGGAGAAAATGACAATCACAAAAAACTAAAATCTGTTAAGAACTCTAAATTCAGCTGTGTTCATTCAGCCAGCTCTCTAATACAGACATTTAATTTCTTTTCAGATAATAGATAGTTCCAGAAGAGAGGCAAAACTGAAAGACTGTTACTACAACTTCTGTAAATGGAGGAAAATTTCTTCTTATATATTAGCATTATAACATCAAATACAAATATATTTACATTATCACAACTATTCTGCACAATTTTTTAAAACATCCATATCTGTTAATACTGAAATAGCTGAATAACTTACTGCCTAGCTGTTAATACTTCCAAATAGCTTTCCACATTCTCTGGGAAATTACATTTCAGTATCTGTTGAAGAAATAAAAATGAGCACAGCTTTGGAGAATTAAACCTAACTGACTAGGACAGCAAAAAGTCCTGAAGGAATGATTCTCCACAGGTTTGCAAAATGCTGTTGGAAACTTCTAGAAAAAAACTAATCACCAGGGATTTTCTATAGCTTCACATACCCTTTTATACTATTCCCAAGGGATAAATATGTTTTATACACTCTCTAAAGGGAAGAAGGAATGGCTTGACTTGTCTATATTTGGTTTTGTTTTTTTAAATCTCAGGCTTGGAGCTCTTTGAGCAGTCAAAACAAGAATGAAAATTCTAAAAATCAAAATCAGAATTCTTAAATTTCTAACATTCCATACAAAAAACAGGTGTCTGTGCAACAGTGACACAACTGTCAGAGATCTGAAAGGATTTAGGAATTCAATCAAAAGCAGATACTGATTATAATTTTTAAAACCTGGAATTCATCACATATATTTTCTATTTGACAAGAAAAGATTACTTCAATATTGTATATGAAACAGTAATTAATCAACAGAATAATTATCATTTATATATTGATTTTTTTTCCCAATGGTTGGGTTTATGTGACTTATATACAGTAATCATTTTGCTGTGAATGGTTATTTTGAGCTACCATCTCCCTGAAGGCTTTCAAAGTTTTATTGCAGATATCTTTATCACCCTCAAAGCATACTTATTGAATTTTCATTTTCTTTTGTTTGTTTGGGGTTTTTTAGATACAAATAAATAATACCATGAGAAAAACTATAGAAATTACTACAGAAGAGCATGCATATTTAAGTGAAAAGTGCTTTGTATGCTAAAATCCCTTTCGTTTAATCTGAGTTCATGTACCACTTGCCTAATATACAAGATATTAGACACTGACCTATGCCCATTTCTGTAAATCCCATGTCCTCAGGCAGAACTGAAATGTCAGTTGATGATTGGTGCACTATTACAGCTTTTGACTGGATGGAAATGGAATGTGTCTATAAATCTGCCTGTTAAGAAGTCAATAGAGATTACACCAGCTGTTAACTTGGGGTTTTGCTATCCTTAGTTTGGCAATTACATGTCACATTAAAGACATTTATTAATCCAAATTTTAAATACATATAAAATTATATGCTTTTCCACAGGAGCATCAAGAGCTTATTTTCACTATTTCACAGTATCTAACCAGTGCCCTTATATTGCAGAAAATGTGCACAAACACGGTGAGACAAGCTAAGCAAACTTCTCAAAATCTAGGACATGGCATTCACTTTCCATGTCTGCAATGTCCTTCATATAAGCCCAAATGAAATCCATTACATCATCACTGTTCAATGAGGCTAGAGAGAGCAGAAACATGAGCATCACTCAACTGACAAAAAGCAGACCTTCCTGGGAGCTGCGAGGTTGAAGCACAGAAGGGAAAATTTTGCACAGGATCACCAGTTTTGCCTAGTAGAGACATACTCGAGATGCAGGCCAAAAGGTTTTCTGGCACAGCTTAAAGAACATCTTCCACAGCATGTTCATGGCTCAGCTTTTCCTAGGTTTTTATCATGTTTTAGAGCAGTATGTGGTGACAGACAGCACAGGAGAGGAACCACCTCTGAGTTCAGTGAAAGCAGGATTGTCCCCATCACTTCACTTCCAAAGTAGTTTATTTTAATTACAGACAATATCAGTTAAGAGAAACTACAGTTTATTATTCTCTATTTCAAAATGTCCTGCAGCAAATAACACACAGTGCTATCAAAGTGTCAGTAACAAAATGTCCCTGCATAGCTGCACTTCAAGATCTTTTTATTGGGCTTCTGATTGTTGTCAGTGAAGCTAATAGCTTATAATTAAAGCATATTTAGAAAAACAAATCAAAACACAGAATTGTTTGTAGAAGCAAGGTTCTTAATTAATGCACTGGGACAGTTCCCACAGCAAGGTGCCACAAATCTCTCCATTACCATGAACATACTTTAGTATTCATATATTGGAAGAATCTTTGTCTAATAAAGGGTAATTATCTAGAGAGTTTGAACCTACATTGTTCTTCGGAGGTTTTCCCTGCAAAATGAGAATGTTATTGTTTTCTTGCTTTCATTCTTTGTTTATCGTATGTAAAATACAAATAAAACATATATACAGTGAGATTATATGGTTCTGCCTTTTCTGAGTAAACACCTGTCACACAAATGACCTTACTTCAAGAAATGTGAAATACTTTTCTTGCAAAGTGAACATCTGCAAAAACCATTGCTAAAGAATTTTCCAAAAGAATCTGAGTCTCTGTTTAAATAATGATAATATCAGCAAACCGCTGTGAAATTTCGAATGCATCTGTCACAGCATTGCCAGCTGGTGGAGGGAGATGATTTTCCTTTTGTGCTCTGTGCTGGCACAGTCTCACCTCCAGTCCTGTGTGCCACCATACACGAAAGACAAAGCTATTAGAGAGAGTTCAGAGGGGACAGTGAGGATGGGGAAGGGTCTGGAGGTGAAGTTGCAGAAGCAGCAGCTGAGGGCACTGGGTCTGTTCAGCCTGGAGGAGACTGAGGGGAGACATTGCAGTTCCAATTTCCTCACAAGGGGGGGAGGAGGGGCAGGCACTGATCTCTGCTCTGTGGTGACAGTGACAGGACTCAAGGAAACAGTGGGATGATGAGTCAGGGGAGGTTCAGTTTGGATATCAGGAAAATTTTTTCACCCAGAGGGTGTTTGGGCCCTGAAACAGGCTCCCCAGGAAAATGGTCACAGCACCAGCCTGACAAAGTTCAAGAAGTGTTTGGACAATGCTCTCAGGCACATGGTGTGATTCTTAGGGTGCTCCTGTGCAGGACCAGGACTTGGACTCCATGATCCTTGAGACTCCCTTCCAACTCAGCATATTCTGGGATTCTTTGATTCATTATGACAATGCTGCTTTAGTGAAAAGCAAGAAAATGATTAATAGTATTTATGTTGCCTCTATAAGAAAATGAAATTCTGATTTTGAACGTCCATTTTTATAAAGCACTGAACAACACAGACCAGTAGTTTCATCTGTTCTTCCAAACTTCTCCATTTCAGATAACATTTCCTATATTTGCTGCAGTTAGTGTCTTTTGAGGCTGGGAATGCATTCAGCTATTCCCATCTACTTCATAAAGTCTACGATTAAGGCTGTATCTCATTTTTAAAACTCATCTATTCTTTGAAAGAATTTTGAGCATCTACTAATCAGAAAATATAGCAAAACAAAAATTGGTACGTTACCTTTACACAGAGAAAAGAATGTCTGTTGGATATGACAACTTGGACCCATTTCATTTCACCTTTTATAAAATCTTTTATAAAATGCTATTCCTTGATTACTTCCACTTCTTTCTGCTTTCATGTGACTTCTTTTCTGTCCTTTTCAGATGTTTTTTGCTGCTGCTTCTCACCTGCTTTCAGCTTTCTATTGTTTTTTTGCTGGTTTTCTGTTGAAATATTTGATGTTCATAATCTTCTGTATTAACAGCTACTACACTGTATCTTGGTATGAATACTTACCATGAAGATAGATTAGTGCATATTTGCAATATTAATAGATCATGATGCAATTATGATGCTGGGATTTTTTTGCATAATTTATGTAAGACAATTATTTATCTAATGTACATAACAAACTGTTATTTAATTGGCAGGTCCTGGAGGCTTTACTGCCAAATCTGTATGTAATCCATATCTTCAATAATGAAGAAAAACCAACAAACAAGATAATGTAGTTAGTTAAACCTAAAAACTGTGAAGTAAACCAGTAGGTAGTACCTTGCTATTTCTTTAACTAAGTAGGCATCCAGATAGTAATAGATCTGTGAAAATCCATGGGTTTGATTATTCCTGGAGCTGCTAGACAGTCTTAAAGATAAGCCATAGATTTTGTCTTGGAAAAGGTATGATCATGAAAACTAAAAATAAACTAGACATACACCTAGAAAAGTTGACATAAATTTTAAACAGCTAAGTGAAAGTGATGCTCTTCACGGCCAATATGTTGCTCAGTTCATCATTTAATATGTTTATGTAGGGGAGTTATAGTGCAAATAGATTTACATATTTTAAATCACGACCAGAGATTTAAACCTTATCTATCCAGTAGCAGAAATAACATTCTTTTAGTTTTATACAGGTCTAGATCTGTGACCTTGCTTAGAATTGTGGAATACAAAGTATTAATACTGAGTATTAATAGCTTTAGCTTCAAAGATTTAAGACATGAAAAAGAGCTCTGTATAAATCCATGCTAAATTTTAGAGAGGCACTGGAACTACTTTGCTGAAATGAAGAAGATGAACTGTGAGTCCTGAGCATGACACGGAGACAGCAGTATGCAAAACACTAAGAAAGTAACTTGGGTGAAAGGAGATAATAGGGAAAAATATTTATTAGAGGTAAAATTAAAGAAATAAGGAAGAAAAAAACCCCAAACTACAGCATATTTCAGTATGCATGTCGAGTCTTCTACATAAAAGAAACCAAATGGGTTTTTATACACTTTATGTACTTAATATTTTTAAGTGTCACAAAAGAGACCAAGTATAAACACATGCTGCAAAAGTTTGAGAAGTATGGCACTGCACATATAAATGTAATTTTTGTATATTTCAAAAATTTTAATCATTTTAATTATGTGCTTAGACCTCGCAATTTCTTCCCTAGGTCTGATTGCTTAAGTAAAGCTCAGAATGTAGAAACATTATTTGACAGGCATAAGATTATGTGGTTTGCAGACAAGCATGGTTGTTCTGCCATCACACCCTAACAGTGAAAAATACTCTAGTAAAAGAATGATTGGACAATGTTGTATCATCAGAGTGAATTGAATTTGACATTGCTAATTTATGGAACAACAGGAACCAAAGGTGTGTTTCAGTGCTTAAAGAAATTTTTATGGCAAACTGGGAATTTCAATGCCTTGTGCTAGAGAAACTGAGAAATTATAGACACATTAAGACTAAGGCTGGGAAAGAAAAAAATTCCCTGAATTTGCTTTTGCTTAGTGACAACCCTATCAATAATGGAATTTTTTTTGTAGGGATATGACAAAGTAGTCACTTTGAAATTGATAAGTAAAGTAATTCCTGTAACAGGGAAAAACCAACATGTTGAATCACAAGTCATTTAGTTAGAAGACTAGGAAGAAGAGAGTGGATGAATCACCAAAAATTTAAACTATTGTTTTATAGTGGGGGATTTTAATATGCAGCTTTTATTTCCCCTCCGTACTTCAGAAAAGGTCAGTGTTTCTGAACATGTCTTGTAAGATAGCTGAGCCCCTCTCCCTCACTGCCTGAAAGTGATTTTGCCTCTCTTGACAGCAGTATGAGTGACAGACGACATTATGCATTTCAGAGGTTAAGTGGCATTAATATATTCATTCAGTGGGTAGATTACAAATATTTTGAATTACACAACAGAATTCCGTAAATTGTTGTCTTCTTTGCCTGAAGAGTGACAAGAAATTAAAACTCCCATGCTCAACAAATGCCCTAAATGCCTTAATTCCATTTAAACTTCATGCTTTATGCTGGTTAGATTTTTTCAGTACCTTGGTTTGTACAGGCAATGTGAGCTTGAAGCCACAAAAATTCTTGAATAGTTTGGAGATTATGGGTCAAAACTAGTCATCACTTAACAGGTGCATTTCTTAAAAGTATGTTGGATCCAAACTGGTTTTCTACTCAGAGACAAATATCATAATATATGAGGTACAGGACCTCATTAAACCATCATAAAAGCAAAACCCCCATAAGATAGAGGTCTTTGAGAGCAGAAAGCATTCATCTCTCTGGGGGGTGAGTAATCGAATTTCTTATAGATTATTCCTTCGTACATTCCTGCCACTGTAAGACGTGAGGATCTAAAGCAGAACTTTCTCCTATGTAGACCACAGTGAGGTCTTCTGCTCTGCAGTTCAGGAAAGACTCACCCAGGCTTGTAGAAACTGAGATAAACTCCTGAGTAAGTTACTATGACTTCTACTCCTCACATTCTCAAGAAGACAGATGAACGAGCTAATTTAGAGATTCAGGTTTTGACTAGAGGGCATTACATTACACACAGCTGTGGCATCTCATCAAAGCCAGCCCCTGCTCCCCTTGCTGCACAAACCAATCTCTGCTATAACTTCACTCAATTCCCCTGTCATCTTTCTCCTCTTTTCTACCTGGTACAGAGAAGAGTGATGTGTTAATTACCTAATTAACACATCTTCTTTGTAATTAACCCGGCCTTCTCTTCATCCTGACTATCCACACCACAAAGAATGAAATCAGGTGGATCAATTTACAGCAGTCTTTGCTGTTTACAAGCATATAGGCAGCTTAAAACAAATGGTATGTTCAAGGGTGTCGATGGGGAAAAAAGTCTCCTGGGGAAAAGGGTGATTAGGAGCAAGCAGTTTTCAAGATCAAACTCGCAGATTTAGTCTGCTTGATTAATTAGATATTATTATGGAGAGATTTTATTTTTAATTTGTATGGTTGTGAATAAAACAAACTTTTAAGCTACTAGGACTAAATTAAAAAAAAAGAGTTACATATTTTACAAAATACTGCTAGTGCCTTGCTTTTAAGTCATTGATCTCCTGAATGGAAACCAAAACCTGTGAGGAACTTTTCAGTTTAGAGATGTATATTATAGTAATTCCCTCTCTAGACCTTTCAGACCTATCTACCAGAGTAGGCTCCAAGTTTTAATTTTCTCTACTTTGGAACTTTGATGTAAAACATTTTGTTGACAGTTCTCCTTTAAAAAAAATATTAAAACAGGGAAAGGGGGAGGGAACCAAACAACCCAGTAATTGCAATTCTGTGCTATCAGTTGTAGCTGATTACTGTGAGAAGTCTAGTATTTTACATATCTTACCCAGTTAATATTTTATGAAAGTATATAAATAGTCTTGGCACCTTGAGCCTCCTTTCACAGGTAAGTTGTTTTTTCTTTTTTTACCATCATTGTATATATTCTTTTTTTGTTCTATTTTTAGATGCTCTAATGATAGAGTTGCTACCTGAAGGTTCTTGATAATACTTTTCCATGCAATTTTTAGAAGAATTAGGAGATCTCTAGTATGACTTTACGGGTAGCTTTATTCTGAAGGCATTCTACAAACATTTTCAAGTGGTAAGAGTCACAGGGGCAGGAGAAAAAAACCCAATTTTTTATATGGTATCAGATTTAGGAGGGAGATCATATGGTCAGTCTCCTCAGAAGTGTCAGGACTTAGGTTTTTGTGTAAATACACCGAAGAAAAACTTTCAGCTCCTGAGAACCTATTGGGATAAAGAAGTAGAGGCAGCAATGACAATTTTAAGTGTTCTAAGTGTGCTGAGGCAGATAAACAGGGACTTCTAGAACTATAAATTCTGACTTAAGTCTCTATCTTCTGTCTAAGTTGTGCTTCAGATGCTGAAGTCTCATTTTAAATCAGGCTACTAAAGCTTAGGTAGGAGTGGTATA
This sequence comes from Luscinia megarhynchos, assembly GCA_034336665.1. Taxonomy (NCBI): domain Eukaryota; kingdom Metazoa; phylum Chordata; class Aves; order Passeriformes; family Muscicapidae; genus Luscinia; species Luscinia megarhynchos. Next base: position 36,376,959 of record CM067566.1, on the reverse strand, counting down.
AATCCAAAAGAGTAATAATTCTGTATTGCTTGGGTGCAGTGAAGAATAGACTGAGAGTTGGGTTTAAAAAGGGTTTCAGAAAGTTTTTTCAGTTTGTTTCTAGAATTTGGCATATGTTCAAATGCAATGCAGAAATTAACTCATCCTCATATCAGGTGATTCTTCAAATCTTTTCTAACGATAAAATTCTTTCTATTGGAATGAAATTTCAGGAGCATCCTCTTGAGTGCAGAGCACACTGGTGATGCATGGCATGAGGGATGCAGTCCATATGCTGCTGTGTGACTCACAGGGCAAAAGGTCCTCACTGCAAGGGGATGCTGTCAGCTTATCCTGCTTTTTTTAAAAATTTGTGTTTAGCTGCTCGTCTGGAAACATGATCAGCTTAAAATTAGTGCCCAACACCTTTAACAGATTTGTGTACTTAGCTGAAAGAAAGCAAAATCCCAAGACATTTTTCACTTTATTCAGTGGCAGTAATCTGTCTTGGCCAGAGTATAAGGCTGAGCTGTAGATGTAAGGTGTGGTCTTATCTGTATGTCTACAGAGGTAGTTAGAATGGAAACACAGTCTCTCAGAAATCGGTTTGCATTATTCCAAACTTTAGCAGTTCCAGAGCAAATACAAAGTGCCCTTTTGAGACATGTCATCAGGAACAGATGTTAATGAGCCCAGACAATCAGTGTGCTGCAGGACTGCACAACCAGCCTCTTGTAACTGTAAGGGATGGGCTTGTTCAAGCACACACAGATAATGTTCTCTGTGTGGCCTTTGAAAGTGCATCTGTGTGATTCAGAAAGTGCTTACCAGCTCTGGGCACCGTGGCACTGAGAGCTGCTGTCTTAGGAGATGCTGGGTGTATGCACTAGCTTTTGATATCTCCTTTCTTTGTTTGGAAGGATCTGAACCTCAGAATCCTAGCTAAGGGCTGGCTGCCTCCAGACAGGAAGAAATTGGCTTCCCAGTGTTCATCTAGGGATGCTCCCTGCCTTACAGCTCTTCTTGTGTGTTCTTCAATCCACTTTAAAGCAGCAGTAGGAATTTTCATTCATACCAGCACAAGCAAATGTTCATTTGTTTGTTCCTTTGCAGTAGGGGCCCCTCACCTGTACTTCCTGATGCCTTTGCTGTCAGCATCCAACCCTGCAGCACTCGAGAATGAGGCTCTCTGCAAGACTTACAGTTATTTTTCAGCAAGAAAATTGCTGTTCCAAAACAAAGGGAAGATATGACAAGCGTGGACAAGTTTTGTACGTCCAAGTTAAAAAACCCTGACCAGCAAAGCATGAAATAAACTGTATGTTATATCCTGGACAACAGCCAACTAAATCACCCCTGATTATTCCTGACATCAGCCTCTGGGATTCCCTCTTTTCTCCTGAACTCTGTGCTCTATGAAGAATTTACAAAATAAAAAAAATTTGCCAACTGCTATTCAAATGATAAGTGGTGCATGCTAATTACATTTTATATGGTGATTAATTAAAAATAACCATGCAAATGTCTAATTTAAGAGTCACTCAATTCACTAAGTCTTCAGACACTGCCTAGCTGCCCTAGGCATTTGGTGGTTAGGCAATTTAGTCAAGCTTTCAAAATATTCTCGAAATGTCTGAGATAATGAAGGTCCTTGAAAAAGTTCCAGCTAGCTTGGAATATATAAACAGAGGCTTCAGAATAGTAAAACAGTACTGCATATATTTGCACTTTTGAGACAAAGTATTCTGTGTATACATAAAAATAGACCAGGAAAGGAATAATAGAGATCCTAAATAATCTGAATATTTAGCTGCACAGCACATAGCAGACTAGTTCATAGATTATTTCAGGAGCTGAAGAAAATTGAATATAATCTTACTTAAATCAAATTTCTTTACATAGAAAGCCTTTGATTCTCATGTAGATGGGATCTTTGCCTTATTAACACATATATATATATAGGGTTGATGATTTGACTAACTTTAATCAGGAGAGCTATATCACAACTGTGATTTGGTGCACATATACTGAACATTAATCAGTGGAGTATGCAGTTTGCAGAACAGTTTACAATGTCCTATCACATGGGAGAGTAAAATATGCAATATGAAGAACATTTTCAGAAAGTAATGAATAACAAAATAAAAAAAGAGGTATAATTTACCATTTTTCTTAGTAGAAAAATAATGTTAGTCCCTGAATTGCTGTTTTCTGATCTGGTTCCATACTTTTTGGTAGCATTTTTATTGAATTTGGTCAATAAAAAAAAGAATGTGTACAAGAAAACTCCTGCATTTAATTTCATGTTTCTGCTTATGTAGAAGTGAATGAATATTCCAATGAATATTGCCACAATTCTTCCTAGACAAAACGCTTGATGTTTTTGTATTATGCAGGAGAATTTGTGCTGTTCCACAGCTTCATACTCCCAAAATTTACCTTTCTGATTTTAAGTCTCTCCAAAAGATACTGAAATATTTTCCACAGGGTTGAATGAGCCTTGGTTTATGACAAATGGTTTTAGAAGCACTGCACTGGAGCAGCTTCACTCCAGTGAAGAAACACTTGATACAACCATCTTGAAGAAGAGAATTATGTAAGGGCTTTAGCCAAACCCTTCTGGGCCAGTTGAAAACTGTTTAACCTCTGAAACTTTTTTGTTAAATTCTGTGTATACAGCAAATCCATCTTGAGGAATATTTGGGTATTAAACCACAGAAAAGTTAGATCTATAACTGCTGCCTATTCTGATCTATGACTGAATGTACTTATTTTTCATGCATAAGGAAAGTACCTAGTCATCTCCTTTTCCACCTTTCAAAATATTCCACATTTCAAAAATTAATTCAGCAATAACAGGCACTTATTTTCTGAGAATGTTCTGTTTACAGAAAGCTATTAATGGTCTTTAAAGCCTCTGTCTCTGCAAACACCCCTAACTGCACACACTTTACAAACAGAAACTATTTGTAGTATTAATTATGAAGTATTTTTAAAGGTTTTATAAGTAGATGCATTTCTTGCCACATACAGTCAAACACACAATAGCTGAGATTATATAATGAAACTTTCTGCTATTCTATTAAAGGAATTTTACAAACAGAATAAATATTTTTCTTTTGAATGTTTAAATAGAGTTTACTCTTTAAACACTTCACATAGCAGCTGGACAGAATTGTGAACACTACAAATGGGAAAGAGATAATGTGTTAGATTTTCTGTATCCTTTATTCCTGCAAATTGGCTACCCTTTTTTTAAAAAAATAAGGGTCTTTTTTTAGTTGTTGTTTCAAATTACTAGTGTTCAAAGTGATGAAATTCAGGGTACTTTCTACTGGCAACCCCTCATTGTAGGTGCATCAATGCTGGATGCATGAGTCTACTGAATTCCCTCTTTGTGCATCCAGAAATTATGTTTGGTGACTGCTATTCTGGTAGAGTCCCCAAATTAAGGGAGGTTAGCCAGTTTACTAATGACCTGCCAGTGGAGGTGTCTGGTGTAGATCAAACACTGCACTAATTATGGAGAAGCTCTGCTATCTCACAGTATTCTCCAGTTCCAAGTGAAGTTACTTCATGGAACTAAGGTTCTGGGTTTTCATAAGGAATGCATTTAATCTGTAATTTCTTTATGATGTGGTGCCAAAATAAATATATAGCTTTCTCCAGATTTGCAAATACAGCTCATACCCAGTTTTAGGATTCTTGATCAAAAACTCTGGTTTCTGGAGTGGCTGTTTTTTCCAATATAAATTACTTATATGAAAATATCCTAGATCTCACCTGTAGCCCAATAATTAGAAATTATTCTCTTTTTCTCCAGAACATTTAAATTAGAAACTAAATTAGAAAATTGTTTTTAAATATATCTATATAATAATAAAATAATAGAATATTATTAATAGAAGAATAATATAATGCATATCTTCAGCAAAATAATCTTTTGCTCTCCCATGTTTTGATCAAATTCCCTATTCTGAAAATGCCCCATATAGGTTATATCATAATATTTGTCAGAGTAAAATATGATCTTAAGCCAAAATATGTGACCATTTATTGAAAATCTGCAGCGTGTAAACCATAGTATTTCTATCATTTCTCTTTTCTCATGCATTTTTGGACAGTCACAGGAAGTTTTATTGCTTCAGTATCATAAGTATGATCTATTTCCACTTGATATCTGGCAGATTGACTCTCAGGATGGAAATTATTTCCTGGGAAGCTCAAAAAGCCAATTGAACTATTGCTGAGAATCAACCAAGTAAGGAATAGGGTTGCTCTTTTTGGCAGAGCACTATATTTTCAGCATTAATAAGGCCTGTTTCACAGTGGTCAGCAACACAGAAGATCAGGTTAGGACCACAAAGCAGTCAGTGAATCAAAAGCTTCAATGTCTTGTCTTGCTGCTGCTCTCTCTTTGTTGAGACAGTGACAAAAGACAGCACTCACAGTGCTCTGAACCTCACACCTGTGTGGTCCAGGACTTCCCTCTCTGTTCCTCCTAGTGCCTGCTGCCACCCCACCCTGGCAGCCCCACAGGTGTGGAACCACCCAGGCTGGTGTGGGCAAACACAGGCAGGGGAAGAGGGACTGCACTGGGCAGATGGGAGCTCCACTTGTCCCAGACATTGGCTCCTGTGTGTGCACAACACCACATCTAGCTTGCAGATCAGCACGATTCAACCAAGATGCTAATTCTGATGAGCCCTAAAAGCTGCTGCTAGTCAGAGCACTATTTCAACTGCCTGATTGCAACTGGCCTTTTCTACTTTTTTCTTTGTTTTTTTCAGGCAAATTTTAAAATTAGAATGAAATGGGCATCTGGCTGATAGGATGTCTCATCGACCTTCTTCTCCCTTTCAGAGTACACAAATATTACGTGTGTTAACATATAAAGAGTGTAAACCAAAAAGGTGTTTATGTTTCAGAACATTAATGAGCACTCAATCTCTTTATAGTTTGGTTCCATACTTTATCCCCAGAATCAGTTCAAAATAATTTTAATGGGAAAAATGAATATAAAAAATTCTGCAAAGAAAAATACCAAAATATTTTATAAGCCCATTTACCCTTTTCACAGACCCTGTTACCATAACACCTTGAACTGTCACTATAGTAATATTCTTTTATTATGAAACAGAATATTTTTTTGTATGCAAGGTATTTTCATAAGCATCTACATCTCCAAAATCAGGATTATTTAAAACATTTCCTGGAATGTATTTCACAGTTTCATAGGACAGTATATGCAAGAGACAACTTTGAAAAAAAAAACCAAACCAAACAAAAAACAACAAACCAGTTTTACTTCTATTTTGAAAAAAACCAAAAAGCTCCTTCTAAGAAATCAATGTAAATTTACATACCTACATTGTGAGGTCTTTACTACTTTCCTATACATTTATTTTTCTACTCCCTTAATTTTTTGTCTCATGAAAAACAGAAAATGTAAAGATATTTTTAAATGCTTATTTTTGCTTCTCACATTTTTCTTTTCTGGTCTTTATAAGAGTGGTAAGTTTTATTAAATGCTGATCATTTATTTTTTATACATGTAAGAAACTAAGAATCAAAAAAAGGGTAAGTGTTTAAAAATACCTTCAATTAAAAAAAAACACTATAGTAAAATAGTAATATATTAATTTTATGTACATAATATATTTTGTTTCATACCATATGTAATTTATAAATATTACCAATTTTCCCTTTTTAATGCAGCTTCTATAGGTTCTGAGAGAAAAGTTCAAATTTTCTGGATCCAAGCACTGTCTTGTAAGTATATCAAATTTTTCTACCGGGTTCTGTTTACTTCTCCCATTGCAGTTTCCTAATTTTTTTCCCTTTGTGAAATTTTGTCTTGCTTTTTCTTTATAATGAGACACTGATTTCCAGCTCTCACACTAGGTCTCCAAGGGTAGAAGACTGTATTCTAAAGAGAGCCTTGGCAGATGAAGCAAAGCAGTTTATTAGTTAGGTTCCATAGAGCAAGCTAGTTTTTTAAAAGACAAGCAAAAACATTAAAACAATAGAACTGAAGTTTTCAGAGACATGCTATTTTTAATTAAAGTATTTTAAATAATTTATATTAAAAAACTGCATCAGAATTCTAGTGTTGATTAAAAAGAAAATTAGATCAGGAGGTCAATAACACAAATTAGATATTTTAATTTCATCAGGTCTGATTGTATTTCTGATATCTATTGTTAGACTCATGTTTTCCCTGCAGGTGTGTCCTGCCTGAGGGCCACTTATTTTGAAGGTGCTGTCCTCAGAGGTGAGGGGAGAACTGTACATGTTTCCCTGTGTTACTGCCCACCCCTGAAAAGCCTTACCAATAGATCCCCTGGGGCAGATTAGAGTGAAACAACACTGAATAATCAGTGTCTGTGAATATAGATATGTAGATATGTAGATATGTAGATATGTAGATATGTAGATATGTAGATATGTAGATATATAGATATAGATATATATAGATATATAGATATATAGATATATAGATATATAGATATAGATATATATAGATAGATAGATATATAGATAGATATATAGATATGTAGATATGTAGATATATAGATATATATGTGTGCTTTTATTTTAGAGCAATTTGGTTCAGGGGTGGGGAAAGCCCACAAAAGATGGAGTTCAATGTGTTAATGTTCAGGTTTAGGGGGGAATGCCCAAGTACCTCCTCAAAGGGGGAGCTCTGTGCTGTCTGCTGGGCATCTCTTATTACACTGTGATCATGCACAGACCTCTGGTGAGGAACATTAAGGTCAAAAGCTTCCTCAGAAGGCAGTGCAATTAAACTGTGTTATGAGATGGAATTTGAGACAATTTGGTGCTTGAGGCTCAGAATTTTGCCGTTGAACTGCTGGAAAACTCAGCCAAGTCCTGATTCAGAGTTCTTCCTTCCTAATGTTAGGGATTACAGCTGCAGAAAGGTTAGAAGTGCTGGTAAATTTTCTCTGTGACATCATGTAGAGACTGCAGGATATCTATGTTCTGGTGTAAACAGTGTTAACAAGTGCAGTATCTCAATATTTGAGTTTTCTGGCACTGACATCTGTTTTAGATGACATTTGCTGTTCCAGTGTAGCCAAAGTTATATCCTCCACAATGAAACCACTAAGCTTGTTCATTTATTTCTTGTTCATATGCAGCTCGTTTCTCAGATTTTGTGTGGAAGACTACAGTCATTCGTCAGGCATTCTTTATCGGAGCAAATTTCCACTTCTCTTGTTATGAATGTATTGACCTATGCATATGTAACAATGTCAAGAATGCTGGAGGTCAATTTTTTAATGCCATCTTTGCAAAATCTCACAAGAATGTTCATTTTCTAGAAAGACGGCCTATAAGTTATACATGTTATAAAGAATTTCCAAATTTTGTTCAGTTATTTTCTGTTCACACATTTAGCAATTTTTTTCATATTGTGCAGTCTTTTAAAAAATATTCACACTTTCAGTAATTGCATTGATAAAATACCAAAAGGACTTCCAGTGTTGACTTTTGCTATTTTTCATTTTCATCTTACCATTATTATCTCATTTCTCATTGCTGCCTAGTTTGACACTATGTAATAGGTCTTTAGGACAGAGTGGGAGCTTTCAAGTAGATATGAGACCATTTTTATTCATAGTATTTATCTCTATAAGCATGTACCTACTGTATAGACACTGCCAATATGTGTGCATAACACATTATTAGTTATAGGTATAGAAATTCATAGTGGACACAACACCCAATGTCTATTTAATGTTCTATTTCTGCATGACATTGTAGATAAACTCCTGGAGCATAGATAAACTTCAGCAGCAAATTTATGGTCACAGCATAGGCACTCTGAAGCAGTTGCACTGATCGGTCTTTGTTTTAATAGTGTGAAAATTCATCTTTTACATGTTGAGAGCAAAAGTTCAGCAGTAGCTACTCTACTACCTTTTCTGATAAGTTGCTGTAAGAGTGGTATTAAGCCTTTAGTTTTAACATTTACATTAGATAGTATGCTACACTCAACAAGGGCTTAAGTAGTGTATATTTGTAAAATATTTTTATGCCTTGAAAGGGCCTGGATCACATTCAGTGTCAGTTATTCATATCCAGAAATATTTAGTTTTTGTTATTGGAAACAATGAGACAGTTCTTACAACAAAAACTAATTTGCCTAATGAATTGTGGGAAAAATCAAGTCAGCTCTCTAAGATCCAACTCTGATACTAGTGTGAAGTCTGTACAGAACAGTATTTGACTCCCTGTGCCCAAGCTGTTGGAATACAAAATTGTGCTTGCACTGCTGTAAGGGAAAATGTGTGTGGAGGAGCCAAATCACTCCTGCTTGTAGAAGCCAGGCAGAGGTGGAACTAGCCCCAGCTTGCCACTGTATATTTATTCTGTCCTTGCACCAACATCAAATGATCAATGTCATGCAGAAAATGCGAAACCTTGAAGGGATTCCAGACGCAGGTTTTCAAAGGGGGGTGAGATCCCATAAGTCAGCCTGTGCTCAGGTGGAATGGTGTGGCTGGTCTGGATGAAGCTACCTAATACAGGTGCTTGGAGCAGGGTTTAGGGCAAATGCTATGCTACAACCTTGGTTTTAAACATGCATGACTCCTGAATTTCCATTTTTAATAAGTGGAGTGAGCATTCCTAAGAGAAAGTAGATTGACTTGATTTTTGAGTACTGTCATCTGCTTATTCCCTTAACAATGTTTGTGTGGAAGGAATTTTCAAGGTTGCCCCATATTCCTCCACATCTTGTTTTGCACTAGGGATACTGTAGTAATGCTGTTTACAAGTCTGTGCTGTCCCTTGGATCTGAGATACTAAAGATGCTAATTAATTAGCTTTCTTTCCAGTTCCACCTTCCTCCTCATTTGTAAGCGTTCTGTGAACCTGCCAGAGCAGTCATGCAGTACTTGTCAAATAGGTGCACTAAGAACTGGCTTGTATTTTCAGGGTCAGTTTGGAAATTATTTTCCTTTGTGTTCTGAACTTCCTAAGTATAGTCAAGTAATTTTTAGGGTCTTGTTTTGCTCTCTTACCATGGCCATTCACAGGTTTTAATGAAAAACCTACTTGTAAGTAAGGCTGCATTCACTACATTGTTTACAGTGTGAAGGGAAAAATATGTGAATATGTTGGGCTCCATAGGTAATCACAGGACTTTTTCTACAAATAGAACTAAATGGTAACACCTAAAATGAGTCTCAAATTTAAAGTTCTAAAAGTGATGTTTTATCTTGCAGTGCTAGTGGAACTAGAGACCCAGAGCACTAAACTTAGTACCATAAAATTCCACTTAGACTTCTGAATTTAAAAATACAGAGCATTTCTATCCAAACCTTGATATCAGGGTAAGTAGTGTGAAGGCAGTAGGTGATTCCACCCTCCTCAGAAAGACCTACCACTTGTCCAGGTGATCTGTGGATGAGAAGAAAATGTCCTACCACATTACAAATATTACGGTTGTGAGGGTCTAAGGGCACTGGTGTCAAAACCACATGCATCCTGCCTTGATCCAGGAGAGAGTTAATTCTTTTTCTAATTGTTGGTATGGTATTCTGTTTTGGATTTATTTTTACATTGTTGCATTGCAATTACAATGAAGACACTCTATAATTTATTATCCAAGCTACTGTGAGAGTCACATTTTCATAGAAAGGCTTGGATTGGAAGGGACCTTAAAGATCATCTTGTTCCAATGCCCCCAGCATGGGCAGGGACACCTTTCACTAGGCCAGGTTGCTCAAAGCCCCATCCAACCTGGCCTTCAGCATTGCCAGGGATGGGGCACCCACTCCTCTGGGCAAGCTGTTCTATAACCTCACCTCCTCACAATAGCAAATTTTTTACTAATATCTAATCTAAACCTGCCCTCTGTCGGTTTAAACTCATTCCTCCTTGTCCTGTTACTTCTTGCCCATCAAAGTCCCTCTCCAGCTCCCTTCCCCAGGCAGAACAACCCCAATTCTCTCAAATTGCCTTCATATCAGAGGTATTTCATCCCTCCTTTTCTCCTGTTCTTAAAGATCCTTGAATGCTAAACTAAATTACACTCTGATTCTACTTTTGTGTATTTCCTAATGTTTTTTTTTAATTAGTCAAGTCACATTAGCTACTCTTTCTTATACCAATATTAACTAGTGCCCAATATGGTCAAGTTTATCCCTTTTTACAATTAAGAAGTGTATCTCAAAGTCTACATTATGTGGTAATCTATTAACTTACTAACATCTTTTTCTTTACTATATGTTTATCCAGGTTTAGGCAACTTAAAATAACACTTCTAGAACCACCTTGCTGAATTTAGGCAATTCAGTTTCCCATGTAATAGTGCCCGTAGGTGGCTAACTAAAAATTACCTGAAGCTAACATCATGGAGGACAACTGCTAAATCCTAAATCCTTTATGGTTTAGCAGTTATGGAAGACATGTAGCCATCCAAAGCAACCCTTTAAGGGGTTAATCTCAAACAGCATAAGTTTGCTATTGATTTCTGAAGTCAAGGGACATTTGGAAAAGGTGAACAGTCTTAAAAGGCTTGTTAAGAATCAGGGATAAATTATATTTTAAGGAATACCTTAGGGGTGGATCATTGTGAGAAGGGAATAGGATGAAAGTTACCTTTGTGGTCTTGACATACAAGGAAGAATTCATAAAAATAAAATATACTTGAATCATTTTGGACAAATTTGAATAAAACTAAATTGGAAAGAGAGGTATAGCAGTAAGAATTTGATACAAATAAACTCTCCATTTTTCATTCCTCACATCCTTGATTCCTAATGATTCCTGGCTCTATAAAATATAATGAGTAACTAATGGCAGCTCAATTTCATGCTCTTCAGCAGTAGTAGCTGGGTCTTGCTCACAAATGAGAAAGCTTGAAGCCCAAATCATTCCAAAGTTCCCCCTGCAACAGTGATTGTGCTTTTGCATTACAGTTCATGTTTTTCTGTTGAGAGCCAACAACCCATTCAGTGCCTTCTGAAGCACAAGTGTGTTATTTTTAAAAGATTAATGGTTCTGCGGAGTGGTAACATATATAATTAGGAAGCTTGTATTTCCACATTTAACATGATTCAATGCCCTTCAAAGAAATGTAGAATTTGGCATTCTGGTTGAGTTCTGTCAAAACACAAACCAAAGGCAATGTATTTATAAAAGAAAGTGGAATGAAAGCAAGACCAAAATTAACTTGATCTAGTTAGAATCAAAGGCACCTTTTCATCAGATAAGACAGGTGAAATTATGAAGAACAGTGATATAATTATTAAATCTGCAAAAATTAGGAACAGTCTCACATAAGGAAGGCTATGGCTAATGGCAGCATTTATGATAGGTACTTGAAAGGTAATGGAGCCTGCAGTGGTTAGCATGGCAATAAGCTAAAGCTAAGCCATTATATTCAAAATACTATGTAACTGTAACCAGCAGGTACCCATAAATTCTAAGATTACTACACAGGATATTTAGAGCTGTCTGAATAGCTGTTTCTTGTTTAACTGTAAGAAATACAAAACACGAACACACCAGAGAGCACCAAATGTAACTGTAACTTTTCATTATATTTGTATTTTCTTTGATTAGTGGGGGAGATGGCTTTTATTTCCCCATTAATGCTTTATTTTCCCCCACTATGTCTATATTTAAATTGGTCCCGATTATGTCACCAGGAATTGTAAGGATGATACGGAAACCAGGAATTGTAAAATAATACAAATACGGTGTGTTATGGAATGTAAACGTTTAGCATGTTTCATCCAAGAGTTATGGTTGAATTACAGATTATAACAACTTGTTATAAAGCTTGTGTCAATATTTTTTCTTCTACTACTATTCATCCCTGAGACTATTTTAATAATTGAAAAGTAATTCTAGCAGTATGACAAATATTTAGCTCATGTAATAGATTTCAGAGTAGCACATGTATGTGAGGAAAAAGAGGAAACCATCCTCTGCAAAACCAGGATGTAGTAAGTAAAACACAGATATTGTGGGAGGTAAAGCATCTAGCAAATTGCAGGGACAAGAAATTTTGGTTTTATAAACATGCAGACCAAATTCTTCGCTAGTTCTAGAAATTCCAAGGGGAACTAGCATCATTCTATGTAATAGTTCTTTAATAATGGGTCTTGTGTAAACTGCTAAGAAGTGCAAAACAGTATGTTATGCACTAATATGAGGATATTGGAAAGATATAAAGAAGAAAATTTCTTTTGAAGAAGGTTTTCCTAGTTTTTATGGGTAAAATAATTTTGGAAACATAGATGATTCCTCTCCCCTCTACTGGTGAGACATGTCTGGATTGCTCTCTCTAGGTCTAAGCTCCTCACTAGGACAAACTGAAGCCAGTCTAGCAAAGCACATGTAGATGATTAAGGGCTTGCAGCACAGTCTATATGAGGAATTGCTGAGGGAGCTGGGACTGTGCAGCCTGGAGAAAAAAGGCTCAGGCTTATCCATGTGTACAAATGCCTGATGGTGAGATGGGGAGGGAAGCAAAGACAGCAGATGGTATTTACTATTGCTTGTTTTTATGAGTACCTTTAATGGATGTTGCATGAAAAAATTAGGAGTCTTGGTAGATGTATGCAGCTCAATTTAGCTAGTTAAATAATTACAAATAATGTAAAAGTTATATGTGATTATACTGGGAAGAAAATGCTGCTATGACTAGATTATGGAGTGAAAAGACAGTTCTGGAAATTTCTTCTGGGCAACAAAATGTGCCATGATAAAAAATATAAATTTTGCACGACTTCTTCTGCTCCTGAAATAAAAGACTGGAGTGGACATAATCTCCATAAACTGAATTCTTGTTGTTGTCCACCATCTCTGTAGTAAACACTCTGGTAATAGTGTTAAACACTCTGGCATAGGAAGAGGAAAGGAAAAAAGCTGGTGAACAGTAATGATGTTTGGCAAACCTTCCTAAAAGGTTTGATAATGGCAATTATGATACAAATATCTACAGCAGTGGAAAAGTTCAGTGGACCTCTGATCGAAAATATAATTGGTAAGAAGTCCAGAATGGACATTGACACATGAGGGTTTTTTTTTCTTTCTTTGATTTTTTTTTTTAACCATCCATGCTTACATTAGTTGTTTGCACACTAATTACTCATAGGTCTTACCTACTTCTTGACCTAGCCACTACAATTATTCAATTGCATCCTATTAGAGAGCATGAGGCTACATTGTTTTACTGCTAGTTATGTGATCTTATTTTTAGTTCTCATCAAGATGTAATATTCAAACAGTAACACTCACACTATTTTTCAGTATAAAACAGTGTAAAACAGCTCCCACATTGATGTTATTTTCTCAAGACCCTATGTTTGGATAGGAATTCTTGGTTCATGGAAGAGGTTTCCAGCTGAAATGTGCAGTCTTAAGGAGAAACAGTATTTGAATGCTTCCACATTTTCAGCTGCTAGACTAATGGTCTAGAGCTTTTAGACCATTAGACTTTGCTGACAGGAAAGCACAACAGTACCTTTACATCAACTTAAAACTTTACAAAAAGAATCACAGCAAGGCACATAGTATGTCTTTAGCTTGCTTCCTAAGTCAAGTTCTGCCTAAATAGTATGACAATCCCTCAATGCCTTCAGTGAAACAAAAAAGCAAGGAAACCTTGGAAATCCACAGAAACACCTGAAGAATGAGTTAATATCCTTTCTGTTTATCAGTTGAGGAGAATGTATGGTAAAGGTGAACTTGTGAAAAACTAAAAGAATAGACTGGAATCATGGTGCAGTCTGAAAATGTGATACGCAGCAGGATTAAAATTAAATCATTTTAATATGTTATTTAGTGACTGTTATACCTTTCAGTGTTTACTTATCATATAACACAGAAGAGGATCTTTTTACCATACCCCCAGGAAAAACACTTGAATATGACTTGCCAAAATTGACCTTTACTTACACATTGTGACTTTTACATGACAGTATTATGATAAACTGACTCTAGCTTCAGATTTATTACTCAACCCTGACCTTTGATTATATTAGAATATTGCTTTCAACCAGGCTAAATAATAATGTCTCTGTGAATGTAAGGAACTGGCAGATCTGAGATGTCAATTGCCAGCTCAATTTTCCTTTCACCTGGGATTACAGCATGTCACAGTGCTTTATTGATCTAAGAATCATTAGAGTTCAGTGTTATAACTCTTCGGTTTCCCAGACAGTGCAATACAGTGCACTGTAAAAGGGGTGAAGCATGGAGCATGAGTCCAGTTGAGACTGGTCAAAATTTGGAATGTTTATTTCATCAGAAATAAGTATAGTGATTTTTTTTTTCCCTGAGTTGGAACATGAAGCCAAAATATCTTTGGAAAGATATTCAAAATGATCCTTACAAAATTATTAGTGCAGGATATTGTCCTGGTTTGGCACCACCCCAGGACAGATATTTAGTATATACTGGGAAAAAACCTGTTCTTGAGATTTAAGTGCATAGTTTTGAAGTCACTGGAACACTTCAAACAATAACATTGTTGTAATTACATTGCACTCCTATTTAGTATGACATAGTAAAATACTTTTATTTCATTATTTAATGTAATATGCATTTTTATTTTAATATAATAAGGATTATAATTTTTCACATTGTATATTATATTTCAAAGAAACTTCTTGGCAACTTTTTTCTTATGTGTCAGAGAGGTCAATAGATTTTGCTGATACTATTTGATTTCATAAAATTAATATTTGTTGTTATAAACTGTTTAGGCAGTCAGAAAATTTTCAATAAGCTGTAAACTAGGGTATAACAATGAATAAAAGCACCTTTTTGCAACTTCCACTCATGCCTCAGAAGAATTCATGTAATGGAATGTCTTTCAAGTGGTGCAGCAGCTGCATGTGGCCTTGCTTTTCAGATAGGGACTGAAATCAGTAGGACTCTTCCTTTAGAAAGGACTATGATTATAATCCCATAGAAAGTTGAATTATTGAAATAAAAATTAATTTAGGTAACAGGTACATAAAAATTATTAGAGAGCCTGACATACTATTATTTTTATGCTATTGGTGCCATTGATTCTTCTGGATGCCAAAGCACATCTCTGCTGCATTCATGCCTCAATATAAAGTCATAGAACAGTTCATGTTGGAAAGGACCTTGAAGATCATCAAGTTACAACCTCGTTGCCGTGGGTAGGGACACTTCCCATTATACCAGGCTGCTCAGAGCCCCATCCAACCTGGCCTTGAACACTTCCAGGGATGGAGCATCCACTGATAAGGACAGCAGAACACAACAGTGTTTACTCACTTGGTAAGGATAGTAGAACAGAGCAACATTTACTCTTATCAAGGACAGTAGAACAGAACAGCACAGCTTTGGAGAAATAAATAAAATATGCAAACAGAAATTATACAAAATTCAAGCAGAATACCAGCTCAGATCTGCAAGGCTGACAAAGCAGAAGTTATGCAGAACAATGATATTGCAATCACTCAGAGGGAGGGGTCAAGGAACAGCCACCTAAACAGAGCACCTGACATTGAAGACAGACCCCCAAAGAACCACATAAGGAAGGACTTCTGACTTACAAGTCAGACTTCTGTCATAAGGGTGTAACTGTGTCAAATGAAGTCAAGGAAGTGGGGTAGTAATGAACATGTAATCAGCACGTATGGTAAAATCTCTGTCCCAACACTTGCCACACTTGAATGGAGGAAGAATCCCCCAAGTGGCCAGCATGCTGTAATAAAGAACACCTGCTTTCCAAGACTCAAAACTATGTTAGAAAGATTCTACCTGGCTGATATTGGTATCACCACAAGCTCCCTGGGCAACCTGCTGAGCATTCCATCACCCTCACAATAAAGAATTTCTTCTGTATATCTGACCTAAGTTTTCTGTCTTTCAGTTTGAACTCGTTCCTTCTTGTTCCACCAGTACAGTTCCTTGTGAAGAGTTTCTCTCTCTGGCGTCCTTCAGAGGTCTCCACCAAACCTTCTTTTCTCCAGGCTGAACAGCCCCAACTCTCTTAGCCCATCTTCATAGAAAAGCTGCTCTAATCCTCTTATCTACTCCAGTGCTTCTCCTGGACTTGCTCTAACTGTTCCATGCCCTTCTTATGTTGGGGACAGCATGTCCCCATGTATGTTCATAAAGCTGTTAGTTGTTGCATCTTACAACAGCTTGTCATATATTTCTGCCTGCTCTGCTGTGGCATAGATGTCTTCTCTACACAAATTATTTTTAAGGTATTTGCATTCACTGAACATGTAACTTAAGTGGGTAGGTAACCATAACATAGAAATGGATATAGACATATTTTAACAAGGTTGTTAATGTCTTCTAGAAGACGTTTTGTCAAATTGCTTTACTTCTTCAGTGAAATTTAGTTAATAGTGAAAAAAGAAAGAATGTCTCCATAGATGAGCAGAGGTTTTGTGGTTTAATATTTTCTTCAAATGAAATATATACTGGTGGGGAGTTTGATATTTTAGGCAGTTTTGTGTGATTATTTTAAGTGTACATTTTTTCTTCCTTATTCATAGTGGATAGAAACATACTTTACAAGCTACCAGAGCAACTAAATAAGAATGGAGGTGAAATAAAAAACATTTGTGCTATGTTACAAATAGCAATCTAGCAATCTCCTTCAAATTCACATTTGTTAAAACCTAATTTTGTAATTATTATAGTTGAAGACATACTCAGGTACTGCACATTATATTTTATGCTTTTAAACCTCATCCAAAAACTCACGGGTAGTCATTGAATCATCACAAAGAGGTCTCCAGTCATCTTGCTTTAAAATCAGAGCTGTTTACAATGGGTACAGGATTTCACTAGTTTGATGGCAGCAACAAGGTTACCTTTAAAACGTTTGTGTTAAAACAAACGTGCTTTCTGGGAAAAAAAATCAGCATGTGATGCATTGAAAACAGTCATCAGTCAGCAAAATGGTCATAGAAAAAATTCCAACAACCATTGTTCACTTCATTTGACTGATCTGGTAAGGCCAGAAGCAGTTTTTATTCCAAGAACTCTAAACTTCATCTCACTCAAGAAAAAAAGAAATTAAACAAATCAATTGTCATTTTCAGCTCTTTAGAAGACTGTGCATCTTATTTTACAAAGCAAATACTTGTTCCTGTTAGGATGGAGGAAATAAAAATGCAACTTCTGTCTAGAAATTACTGCGTAGCTTATTTCTATTTTATGAGCATTTCTTCCCCCTGACTGAGAACGCAGCTTAATTGCTCAATAAAAGTGTAAGGTTTTAAGACAAAAAATCTACTATAAAATTAAATGAGATTTAAAAAATGTATGCTAAACAATGTGTCAGTTCATTGCACCAGAGCTGGTGACTTTGGGAGCTGAGAATTAGAGGGTCAGATTCATTAAAGCTGTATTGATGTCAGACGAAATTGAGGCAGCATTTTGTACTAAGTTTAGAGCATATTCAAATTCAGTAAGACTGGCACAAAAATTTTGTGGAACTGATCACTACTGGGGATATGAGGTCTTTATTCACAGATAACCACATCTTCCCAAATGAAAGAAAAGTCAGATTGCAACACTTTGCTGTCTGGGGACTTTGGGCTCTGTGATGTTTTTTTCTGTGAATTTATTGGACAGTGACAAGGTAGGCAAACTGAATTGTCCCTGTATTCTCTGCTGTTCAAAATTAATGGTAAAAGACTGTAAGGCCTAGGTTTTAAAACTCCTGAGGAGAAGATGCTGGAGATGCACCACAGGGGAAGGACTTTTTGCCTGTAGCATTCTTAGAGATTCACAGATTTGTGAATAAAGGCAGTGCCTGACAGCTTGAGAAGATGGCACTCCACTGTCAGCTATTGCCTTCCATTCATGAGGTACTTGAAATTTCTGTGCTGGAAGAAATGCTTCAGGTTCTTTAACCTTCAAACCATAACCAGGGCATGTTTTCATACCAATTTCAGCATCCTGTCAAAACAAGAGTAGCTTTTCAGGGACTGTGACCAAGCAGTGGTCAAAGGAGCAGGTCCAGGGCTTGTGCCTAGGCGAGGTTTTCTCCTTGCTGTGCTTGTGAGGGAGATGGGCACTCGTGGTTCGGGTGGGACTGTGGTGGCAGGAGCCTCCTGGCAGGCTGTCAGCGGGGAGCAGCAGTGCAGCGAGCACACCCTGAGAAACCATCGATGAGACAGTTTGAGGTCAAGCAGAAGCTTCCAGTTTTATTTTGACATAAAATCAGAGGACTTGGGAGTGATTGCTGTTGTGAGGTTTTTTAGAATTACTTATATAAACCAAGGCGAAAATCACGGATTTTATAAGGCAATGTGATATTAAATTTTAAATTGTAAATCCTTTCCATAATCTTCACCAGGATTAAAGCATATAGATGAATGAAACATTACAGACATTTTTACACATATTTGCTTTCAGTTTTTTAAAATATATTTCACTGTCTGCACAATCCTTGCATCACTAGAGAGCCTAAAATAGCTTGATTCTAAAGCTGAAGTCAAATGGACTTCACAGCAGTGGAAACAGCATACTTTATTCTTTTTTTTTTTTTCCTTTGGTTGCACTTTTAAACTTTGTGCCTCATAGATTTCTTTCTGCCACTTATCTTTGTTCTACAGGCTAGAGAAGAAAGAATTCTATACTAATAAATCCTAATTGAGTATCAAGTTAAACTCACTGGCCCTACCATCATCCTCAGCCAGGGAGACAGGACTTTTTCTTACAGGTTGCACCCCTGAATCTCAGTCATACCTGTTGTCAGACAACTATACATATTTACAGGAATATGCTGGCAGAATCTCTCACAGTTCTTATAATCTGCTATTAAAATTCTGTTTTGTAGATATTTCATGAATTTATGGATTTCCTCCTTGATGAATGGTTACATCATAACACACAGCTGAGCAGAAGGTGGCACAAACTTTGAGTCACTGACTGACTCAGGGTGAAACATTTACCAGTAAGGAACTCTCACCTGGACTTTGGTTACTCTGTTTGATGCCTCTGTTCTTCTGAGATTGATTCTGTTTCCAGATGGCTCTTAATATTTGCAGGGATAAAAATACATGCACAAAGGATGTGGAAAAATTCCTCTTCAAGTAATGGAAAAGGAGGAAAAGATCTCACTTGGAAAAGGCTCTGTGTAATGATAACTATTTTTTTCTCCCCAAAAGGAGAAAGATTAGATCTTACTCTTCCTGTTGCAACTTTGTAAAATGCCGATAAAGGCAAGCTGAATTTTCAGTTCATGTTTGCACTTTCTCTAACATACATTTCATACCTGAAAGAAAAGAAAGAATATTGGTTTTCATTTATACTTTTTAGAAACCGTGGTTTTGAATATGGTAAAAGTAATGATCTGGTGTTGCAGTGCCAGAGCAGAGAAGTGCTGCTGACTTGTACGGGAGTTCTCAGATTGCCACTGAAAAATTTAATTTTGGATTGATCTGATGCTTTTTCTCCATCTAAATATTTCATTTTAGGTATAAAAAAGGTGATGAGGCTCATTTTTCTAGCTACTTCTGGCAATTCAGAGAAACCAAAACCATCTCTCTTGCCTTGTTTTAGAATCTGGCACCTTTCATTCAAAAAAAAAGAAGTCCTGGTATCTGAACACTGCAAATATTGCAAATATAATATAATACAATAAGTATTACAAAGATTATGTAGATGTTAAAACTATTATGTCAATTTTTAGAATTATGCTTTTGGTTTTTCTGCACATATATTTTTTGTCAAATCCTTGCTTCACTGAAGAACCTAAAATACCTTCAGATCTGTGTAGGCCAAATATTTTCCTTCTCTTTTCAACAACTCCTAGTTAGATCAGTGAATTTTAATAGGTCTTGATAATTGTTTATATACAAAGACATAGTTTAGGTTTGCCACTGGGATTGTAGCCAGATATTTATTTTTGCTTAATTTTCCATGATTTTTTCAGATATTCTTAAAAGACAGGTCAGTCAAGTATTTATTACTGTAATAAGATATGACTGTACTACAGGTATCTGAGTAAGATGTGCGTGCTTTCCTGCATGGAACCTTTATTAAAAATATTCTATGATTCGCTGAACAAATGGATAATTCAAAATTTCGAACATTTTTAAAATAATATTTAAGTAACTCAGTGCATTGCCAAAGAATTCTTTCACCCTCTTTGGTATTCCCAAGTCTTTTGATTTCTTGGCACGCCCAGAAAGCTTCACTGCAAGTAATCAAGGTTGTGAATGACTTAAAACATTGTGGGAATTACCTTCCATCCTGATCAAATCATATGGTGAGTAATGCACTCATTCATTTTGAACAAACTTTCAAAATTTGAAGTAGTTGGCACTGATTCTCCCACAATGTCATTTTCTGAAGCAGCCTCAACACTCAGTCTGAACCAATTTGCCACGCTCCTTGCTGCATAAATTATTAACTTTGATGTTTTATTTCACTTTAAAGCTATCAATCACCAGCTGGAAGGAACCCTACTGTTCTTCAGTACATGGGACTCAGCAGACAGAAGTGTAGAAACTTTTTTATTTTGCTCTGCTGAGACTGGGTCTGTCAATGAAGCAGGCAAAGTACTGAAGAGCTATCCACCTTCACCCTAGAGCAGAGAGAGATAATGCTTTGTTCTTGGCTGTAGTATTTTATGTAATTAGGATATATTTTTTCAATCATTCCAGATGCATTCAAGTTGTAAGTGGCTCTGGACGCATACAGTGAATTATTATACTGTTGGCCTATACTGGAAGCTTTATGAGCTGTTCTGCATCCTGATTTGTTAGAGGAAGATGAAACCCCATAAAAGTCAAGCTGAAAGCTGCAAAAAACATTACTGCTTTGTTTTTCCTATTTATGAAGCACTGAACTGTAGAGTACTCTAATGATAGCTTGTATTAATTTTAACAAACTTGAAAATCTTGCTGACTAGTCTAACATTTAGGTGCTTTTTCATTCTCTTTCTCATAAACCTTTAGCTTTTTGCTGGAGGCACGACATTTGTTATGTTAGTGAAAGTAGATAATTACAAATAGTGGTAAAATGAAACACCACCACTGGTAAAACTGGGAGGTTTTAAAAGTTTCATACCACCCAGCTACAAAAAAAATTAATTTAAATTAAAATATATGGATTGTGACCATATCAGATTTATTAACACAAAACCTTTTTTTTGTGCTGTTTTTAAAATAACTTCAATTCTGTTAAAAAAAATACAGAAATCATTCTGTTTCCTAAAACTAGCATTTTCTGGTTCTTGTTTTCTACTTACACCTGAACACTGGAATTTGCCTTCAGAAACTACCCATGGGATTTGGGAGGAAAAGAAGTAATCCCTCTTCTCACAGATTGTTTTTAAGTAAAGGTTAAACTGTGTAGCAGTTGAAATTCAGGTGATCCTTGAGCTGTCTGTTGGAGGTGATCTTTAGCCTTTTGTAAGCAGGGCTTTATTTTGCAAAGACACGGGGGATGTGTTGTAGGGGGGTAGGTTACATGCCTGATGTGTTGTACTGCAGACCTGAAGAAGAGAGTATAGAAGACCTGAAGAAGAGAGAAGAGGGAATAATTAGTGTTAGGAGAATAGCATGGGCACAGCAAGTGCCTCCTCTTCAGATAAGTTTAGGACATGAAAAAAAACAATTGTTGGTTCATTCGGAACCTGAACCTGCAGCTGCATCTACTGGAGCTTCAAACTTTATTTATGTCTCAGCAGAAAATATTTTATATATGTCCTGTAAACATTACAGCTCTTAATGCTTTCTTTGGCCTTTGTTCTGAATTCCATTATCCTGTGTGAAATCCATCCTTGGGAGCAGACATTGGGCACAACATTACATGAGACTCAATGAAGTTGTTATAGTAAAATTTAATGGGATATGGACTATGGTCCTTTTCCAAGGATGAATTTTACCCTTTTTTTTGGATGAATTTCTGATTTCTTCCTTCGTGAAAGCTCCTCTATTTCTGTTAAGGTGTCCTTATGCTCCTTAGAAATTAATACATATTTTAGTTCTTTATTAAAAATGTGACAAGAATACTGGCAACTATGTAATGTCTTTTCTATTCTTTTATCTTAGTGAGACTACTTGCAGAAAAGGACAAAAGAAGGAAATACAAATTCACTGGCACTTCATAAATATTATTTGTAAATAATACCCTCAAAATCATATTCCTCCTTTTTTTTTCTGTCCCATTTTAAGATCAGCATATGTCCCAGGGGACCTTACAAAAATTGGAAATATGACCACTTTTTTTATTTCCATACTATGCAAAAAAAATAATCTATATTGCAGCACCGTAGTTTTTTGATCCCCTGGCTTTATTATGCATGAAGAATGCATATTTCATCCACAGGTGTTTACTAACCTTGTCTTCATATGATTCTTGATAAAACTAAGAATATCCTGCATTAAATCAGGAAATGGGGACGTATTTTACAGTAATTATTTTCAAAACATCAACTTACAGAATTCTCTTTTACAGTCCGCTTAGCACTGACCTATCAATACTTTTGTATTATAATTTAATAATTTGTCATCTTTTTCGACTGTGGTAGTAATTTTTAAAGATTTTTTTTCACACAATAAGTATTTTATGCAAGTATTTATGCATATTCAATTCTCTATATGCTTCATGGAGGTCACATTTTGGAAGGAGAGCAGATTGTTCAGAAAAAAATTCCTACACATATACACACACACTCAATGCTATATTTATGACACAATAAATTCTGATGCAAACAAAAATCAAAAATATTGAGTGAAAGGGAAATTTTTAGGCTAAATAAAAATACTTCAGTTGTTGTCCTTGCATTAGGACGAGAAACAGTAACCATATGAAGTTTTCCACAGTTATTAAAATGGGCTAGTGTTAGAACTGTGTAAGCAAATGAGAATTGCAAGATAGGAGTAAGACATATGGCAATGTGGTTGAATATTTTATTGCAGGAGTTATAAACTGATTTCACTTTAGGTCAGTTAATGGCATTCCCCAGAACTCAAACCATAGCTTGAACAACCCTTCTTTAGCAAAATTCTTCACTTGTCTCAAAAATGGTGTATTGCTTAGTAATTTTTTAAAAAAGGAAAAATTCCCTTGCATTTTCAAACTGCTTTTAAGAGGCAAAACAAAAAAGAAAGTGCTTTATATTGAGCTAAGTAAATGAGTGAAAAAAGAGAAGGTGGTTGCTTTCCAACTTTTCTTAAGCCACAGCTTCAAAGTCTGATTAACTGGTTGTTACAATGTGTAATAAATATGCTGCAATTGGAGAAGTGTTCAATTGGCTGTTAACACTTTAAATTAATCAGTGTGTAGCTCACAGCCAGCTAGAATTCATTTTTGTAACTGTAAAGTGCCATCTCTGTCATCTTCTACTACAACATATATACACACTACTCTCTACAATACCTTTAAAATAGCTCCTGAAGTGATCTCCAGGGACCATACTTATCATGAGATAATTACTGTCCTGCACTATATGAAACTCTTGACTGCTCTTCCAGTTTTAGGATATCCCAGGAGAATAATCATTGTATAACAATGCCTTTTCTATTGTGATTTAATATCTTCTTATGCTGATCGACACAGCAATCAAAGATGAAAATAATTTAACATGTACCAGTAGTTTCATGGCACAGTTTGAAGCAAAAAGACATTGGGTAATGCTGCTCAGAGGTGTACAACTGTCCTCCTTTCTGAAACCAGGCTTCAGCTACCTACATTTGAAAAGGTATGAAACATAACATTGGTAAGCTCATTTTTGTAACCAGGTTTAAGATGTCACCAGATATTTCCTAGCTGCACAAAGTATAGCTGCTGATATGGTTATTAGATCTTTACATACCTGTGTGGAATATAAACACACAGGTGGAGAAGATGCTGATATTCAGCACCTGAGCAATTCACAGTTTGGGTCACACTGGGGTTAGTTCATCACTGCCAGATGGGGTTGAGTTTTACAAGGTAATCCAGATCCCCAATACAGGAGGAGGTAAATCAGGAGGAACTGTGCAGGCTGACTTCACTGAGCAGAGAGGGAGAAGGGAAACTGTTGAGGAAGCCTCTGGTTATGTGTACCTTTTTCCTGGGAGAATGACACAACTGCTTCTCTCAGGCTCTCCAAGGGGTGGGGTATTCATCTTGGTCAGACTAAAACTTGGAACACAGCTTCTGGGGCTAGAAAGTTGCTCTTCCTGGCCACTTGCCACCAGCACTAAGGTTCAGGTTCATACACCAGCATTTCATGGAACAGTTTTTCAGTTTCCTCTGCTCCCAGCCTCTGTGGTGCCTAGGCTCCAGAACAGCACCTCCTCATTCAGGTGACAAAGCCTGCATTATTTTGGAAGATTTAATAATATATTTTTGTAAGATTTGTAAGGATTTATGTCCTTAAAAAGATATGGTATTTTGAAAGAAAGAAGGGAACTGCGTCAGAGGCAGCTTGGAAAGCAAAAAAAAAGCATTCACAAAGGCAAATTAATATTTTAGTTGTCAAAGGAAGGATGACTGCTTCTTAAAAATACCAACACATTAATTCTTACTTCTTATGTAATTCAGCAAAGAAACATATGAAAACAAGGCTGGAAAACCATTTAAACCATTGCTTGATTTCTTTTGAGGAAAAAAAGCAAAGTTACGTGAAAGTTTCTGATTTCTCACTCTCCAGATGAAAGACAGAGTGAAGGAATAATATACCAATGATTCATGATGCAGTTTTTGATTTGTCCTTAATATATTTATGAAACTATTATCTTTATTTCCCCATTTTCTTCTCATATTGTTTGATTTGTGGGAAAATTAATGAAAGAAATTGCATACACAAAAGCAGCCCATAACTGCTTCATACTCAAAGTGATAAATGTGAACCATATCCAGTGTGATATTTAACAGAAATGAAAATATGAAGGTACTAAAGTTATATCTCTTTTTTTTTCCATTGGCTCTGTTATTAAATGAAAGGAAATCTGAATATCATGTATCTTGACAATGAACTCTTACATAGTGAAACACCATTTAGTGTTATTAAAATGTGAATTATTCTTATAATTGAAACTTCTTTCAACACTAAAACAATGATTGATATACATAATATTCACTTGATAATTCACAGAAAATACAGCAACAGTAAATTTCTAAATGCAATTAAATTGTCTTTCATTAACATTAAAATTACAAGCAAAGAATACTTATTAAATTAATACAAAAGTGATGCATATATAATTGAGATTGGAGTAGAAACTAAAATAAACTGAATTATTTTCACAGATAACAAGCTTCTAATAATACTTATGCTTTCTTAGACAGCACAAGCTCAATCTATGCACCTTGATGCAGAAGTGAAAATACATGTTTAGGTTAAGTAATGCTAAGTTAACGATTTTAGAGGTTTTTTCCAACCTCACTGAGTTCTGTATCACTGAAAAACTCATGACAGAAAGGGAGTTTTATAACTTGAAAAGCCAGCCCAGTGCTCTGCTTTCCATGCAGAAAATAAGAACTTCTCGCCACCTTATTGTCATGTTGGTCTTCATCTGTGTAAGATCCTAAAGATCATAAAGATGGTCTCAGATGCTATGGTAACAGTGATTTATAAACCTAACAAATCACTAAAAATCACTTTATCATTTGAGGAAAATGAAAAATGTACTTGCTTGTAGAGACAAAGAAAAAACCTGGAAGGATGATGTACACAAAGCAAAGACAAGCACAGAATATAAGTGAAACAGTGCTGTGGAGACATGCAATGAAGAGTTTTATAGGTTATTTAAAAAGAGTAACTTGCAAAATCAACTTTAAAGCAGGAATTATATAAAGCCTTCCCATTGTGGTCAAGAAATAATTTGCAATACTTTGGCAATGCATATTCCATGGCTGTTATATATTTTACAGAAAAAAAATGTTTAGAAGATACTCCTAAATTATTTCTACCACCACTTTTTGATTATTAATACCTATTCTCGGTATAGGTAATATATATTCTCAGTATAGGTAACATTCTTGTATATATAATCAAGACCCAGTGCTCAGTTTGTGAGGCAAAATATACAATAAATATACTTTAGAAATCTCTGAAATTGAGGTGAAAGATGTCCCTGCCCATGGCAGGGGCATTGGAGCTAGATGATCTTCAAGATCTCTCCTAACCCAGGTCATTCAATGACTCTGATGATACTATGAAAATCTTCAATCTTACTGTAATAATCCAAAGTTTCCTACCTCTTTATAGGTTATAAAAGAGAGGCTTCTTGTGCTTTTGGGGACTTAGACTTCTTGGATTCCAATTATTGTAGGTTCAGTGAATTATCATGTGCCAAATATTTCCCTAATGTTGCTAGTTTAGGATTGTTTCTTGGAGAGAAAATTCCCTGTGTGAAAGCAAAGTGCTTTCTTTCAAACACTGTAGTTGTTTGAAACTATTACACTTTTGTACCATAGTTTTGTCAAATTTTCCTAGAAAACTTCCAAAAAGGTGTTTCTAAGTAAATGACACCCCTGCTGTGTGCATATATATGAATGTTATTTCTAGGTAAATAATGGCACTGAAGTCCTGCTCTGTTTCCTTCCGGAATTCCAAATAATCTGCCTAAAGCAGTGCTTTCTATCCATGCTCAGTCTTTTGGCATAAAGAAAGAGAGAACCAAAATTCTCTGACACTCTAGGTTTCCCTAATTTGTTCCCAAAAACTCCACATTAATTTACTCAGATGAAGTGGTAGCAGCAGGAGTTTTGCCTTTGTTCAAGGGGATCAAGGATTCTCACCAAACCACTGCCCATAATTCAATGGCAGTATCAGCAGCAGAAAAACCCCAGCCTTTTCTTCACATATGACTTGCCTGCTTCTTTGCTTTCTACTGCTTTGTAAAATAAGTGAAATATGCACACCTGAACATCCAGCTGTTACTGTTGGCAAGCCTCCACTTGCACAAGTTATAGAGGTGCAGGGTTACAAATTAACACCATCATACTGGAAAAGTGATTCCCGTGTTCTTTTTTTATTATCATTCCAAGTTTCTTCAAGTGTAGCAAAGCATAAAACTGTTTTTGTTCTCTTCTGGATGGCAGGACTGACCTTCAACCAAATATTTAAGGACCTCTGCGGAGCCTGATGTGCTCCACGCTGCATGATTTGATGGGAAGGAAGCCTACCTCTACAGGAGGGCATCGAGAAAGTAAGATAAAGCAGCACTCTGAAAGGAACAGCAGCAGGACATATCTCAAAATATTATCAAAGGAAAAGTGTTTTCTTAAAGGGCAGCAGTCTCTGTTGCAGAGGTAATACATTTGCATTGCAACATTTTAGAAGGTGTGTGATATTCAGTGTGGTATCATGGCATTCAGACAAAATGCCACACACAAAAAAAGAGGGTTTTATAACCTATTGTAGGTTTTGAAAACTGCTTGAAAGCGTATCTGCCACTATGAAAAACTTCAGCAGTATAAAGAGAAGTTCAGCAGCTTTCTCACCCAAACAAAAAAATATTTCTTTCCCCTTTAAAGGAAGAGACACAGATAAGTATTAGAAGTATTGGCTGGGACTTTAACTGTAGATGTATAGAGCAGATGTGGTGACAGCACAGTAAAAAATTTCTTTCTAGTCCCATTTATTTTCTTGATAATGTATTTCTGAAGGGGCCATCTAGGCTGTTACATATAAATGTCAGGAACAATATTTTTAAAGAAAGAATGAATAACACTTACTTTAAATTTTGATGGCTACATACTGTCATATAACATTTTAGTGTGCTTTTATAAAATGTTTGAATGTTCTATGATTATCATACTTGAATGTATAACATCAAGACTAAAGGCAAAGGAATGTCAGAAGAAATATATTATGAGAATACAAAATTACATAAAACTAGCCTCCTAAGTAAGTAACAGTCAGGCATGGTGCTGGCAAATGTCAAAACATATAATGATTATCATGTTCAAATTAATATCTGAATTATGCTATTGAGTAACTGTGCCATGAACCCTGTACCTTGTCACAATGTTGTATAATCTTTCCCTCGGATTTAGCCAAAATTGTTTGCATCACTCTGGGCTTTAATTCTAAAAAGTTCATGATAAAATGAACATAAACATCTAAATTTAAATGATGTGCATACCAGGTGTCCCATTTAAAAAACAAAAAAGCTAATCCTCTCTTCCCCACAAAATAAAAACCCACCTTCCACATAATAAAAAATATAGCCATGACTAGATTTATTAAAAATATTGACTGAATTATTCCAGTTATCGACAAACACATTCCACCTTCAAAGTCCAAATGCAAATATATGATATGAGCTCTTAGCTGTCCTGGTTTATTTGAGCATGACTTGATTGCCTAAGCATCCTCTTCAGCCTAAGTGCTATAGCATTAGAAGAGTAACAATACAGCTGCTGATGGTCCTGCTTGTCAGAGCAACAGTTCTTTACTGCTGAATCCCACCTTGGACAGGGCCAGTCACAGGTGCATAGGGAAAACATACTGAACATATACCTAAAGTAAAGGCATGGTCCTTCAGTATTTCCTCCAAAAGTCAATAATTTATATTTCATTACAATTTTTTTCTCCCATGTCATATACACTAGCTTTTGATGGATGTTCTTTTATTACTTCTTTAATCATTTCCTATCCCATTTCAGTTCATGGCTAAATGCCATGACAAAGTCATATGATTTACAATTGCTATTTTCTTTCACTTGCTTTAAAGCTGTTGCTTAATGTAAGAGCATGAGATACTTCAGGTATTTCAGCATTAAAAAGTGAATATATATTTTTTCCTCTTAATTCAGGGCCCTTAGAAGCTCATAGTGCTCTCTATCAGATTCTCTCCAAGTCATCCCTTTTTCAAAGTGGAAAATACATAACTGCCTATGTTTTTCTATGGAAGCTACTCAATGGTTTGCCTCATCACCCTTGGTTGGATGTCTAGAGGGTTTTTGATTTTTTTTTAAAATTACTAATTGAAGTGTGTGTAACAGAATTTATCAATTTTCTTTGTGCATTGTTGCAAAATAACCTAAATTCCTCTAGGAAGCTGAAATTCCAGCAGTAATTCCTTTCCTCTGGCAGTAAAGCTGATTGAAAGTACAAGTAATCTACTTAACATGCTGACAATTTCACATTGAAATATTGAGTAAATATCACATGATCTGTGTGATTTATTACTAATCAATTTATTGATCTCTTATTGAAAATGATTTATTAGCATGTCTGACTGAAACAATTCCTTAGACTTATCTCCTGTAAAGATTGGTCTGTGTACAAGCTTCCCTTAGCTTCTCTGTATTGAAATGCTCAGATTTTCTTCCCACAGCATTCCTTTCTGTATCTCCAGATCCACTCACCCTAAAATCACAGATATTTGGCACAGGATTGTAAGGCCATACAGCTATTGGGAAGAATCTATGCTTATGATAAGTCTGTAAAATTATTCATTGCTTTGAACTATTTACTAAAACATTCCTCAGATCTTTCTTTTTGTTTTGCATTGTTAATGGTTTCATATTAATGTTGTGAAAGGTAATGATTCTCCTCGTCTGATTTATTTGTAACTTTCCCATCTCTGATTTATTTTTGCTGTAAGATCCTCCTCTTTCATTATAAATGGCCCTTTTTTTTCAGAGATGGGGCCTTTTAGGTGGGCTTTTGCTGTAATGTTATTTTTATTCTGATTGGCTAGTGGGGTGCCTTTATCTATTTTCCGCGATCTATTTTACCCTGTCAGCTGCTCTTTTCCATTTCCTTTTTTTTTCAAGCTTCACATTTTTATATACCAGTGCTAATTGAAGGCAAGCAACCATGAGTAGTTGATAATCTTTCTCATATTTCTGTAAGGATATAGGTGACTTTCACAGAGTCACTGTTTGATAACAGTACTTTGAACCAAACGCTGCCCTTGACCCAGAACTAAATCAAGGTGGCTTTTCTCTCTTTTTGCAAGTTCTGAAAATAGTTGTTGTAAGTAGCAGTCATATATGACATCAAAAACGTACTTTAAATTATACAGCATCTGACATTTATCCACTTCAGACTATGTTTTAATTTATGGTTTTATTGACCATTTAGAATAAGATATACATTAAAGAGTCTAAGTGAGGCTTTCTTTTGAACTAAAAATAGATCAATCAAACTTCTGATCCTGTTTACTTATATGCAGTGAACTGTAGTTACTACTGAAATGCATCCCAGAATTACTTTGGGAACTTTAACTGCAAAAGGGACATGGGAACTCTAGTCCTCAGATAAGGAATGAAAAGAAACTGGTTTTAAACAGGGAAGGAAGAAATTTCTTCCATAAGGTGAAGAATCTGATATTAAGACAACACTTTCAGGCCCATGGTGTGATTCTTGGAGTGTCCAGTTCAGGGCCAAGAGTTGCACTCAATGATCCTGATGGGGCCCCTCCAACTCAGCATATTCTGTGATTCTATGATTCTGTGATTCTAAGAGACATTTAAAGCAAATTTCACCAAAGAGCAGACATAGGGATAGCCCCCAGAGGAACTGTAGAGCTCTGTAAAAGTGAAATAAAGTTGCCTACAGAGAGTAATAGTGAATATTGTAAAACTTGCTAGGTAACACAAGACTCAAAAGCTCCCCTTTCTCCCCAAACTGCAGGACATAAACTTGCTTTTATGGGGAGAAATATAAGCTAAAAATTTGCTTTAATTTAGACTTTTGCCATGCGTTGTATTCTGTAATTTCATGTGATAAGGTTTCAAGATAAATAGAAGAAATAACTATTTTCCCACATTACTAAGGTATGTCTCTGTTGTACTGAGTCTGTGCAGTTGCTGCAAATTAGATTTGTATTAGACTCTAGTATTTCTTCTCTGAAATGGCAAACATACCCATGGTACTCCACACAAAATGCCATTGTAAATGAAATGCTAAACTAAAGTAGTCACTCTGAAATTGCCTAACCATGTAATCTGTAAATTACTTTCAATAATCCACAAAACGGAACAGACTGTGCCATGTTAAAGGTTTTTTGATGTATCTCAAGAAGTGCATCTCTGCAGTTGCATTTATTCACCCTGGGAAAATTTCGTAATGCTTCAGGTGAAGAAAGGTCTTCAGCATCTTATCCTTGCAGTCCAGATCTCCAAGACTGCAAGAAAAAGATGTCCCTGTTGCTGTTCAGATAAAATAGCATCCCTCTTTGACACACAATCCTAGAATGAATAGTTGAAGTCTGGGGAAGTATTAGCAGGGCACTACTGAACAGGGAAGAAATGGAAAGTGTATCATTTCATTCTGATTTACTACATAGCATAATTGCACGTTTTATATGAAAAAACTCTATGAAGTGAAGAGGTCACTTTGGAGCCTCTCTTAATGATGTACTTTTAGCTCAGAACTCTTCTGATGTTGTGCTCAGGTCAGTGTCATATGTAACATACACGTGCCATAACCCTGCCCCTCCAAAGAATGCCACCAGGATGCTGCATCAGAAAAGGGGTCTCTTGTAAAGCTCATGTCAAACCTTATAGCTGCTCTTTATACTAGTTTGCCTTAGAGTTTGGGGGCTACTCAACTGTTTACAGTGAATTACAAAAAAATTTACAGGATCATTGTGAGAGAGGAAAAAAAAACAAGTTTTTCTTCAGAAATCCTGACAATCATATTATGACAAGTAAGAAAGACAAGGATGAGTGCTTTATGGTCCATATCAAAGGAAGATTTCAGGATTGCTGATATTTTAGTACAGCTGCATAACAAGAAACAGTCAAAAGACTAAAACTACATGGCTGAGATTCAAATATAGCTCATAAAGCACAGAGTTTGGATGCTCAGTGAGCTTTGTAGCCCCAGTAATTCTCTCTTGTGTCGTATCAGAAGCCTTAGGCAGTCTTGTCCTATGACGGCAGCTTGTTAGCAAGCAGCAGACCCCAGAAGAAACAAAGGCTTAGGGCAGCTCTGCCTAACTGCCCATGAACTCCAGTTTCAATACAATTCTGCCTAACAAAAAACTCAGTTACTAATTTGATTTGTAGAAGAGAAAACCCTAGCAAATTAAAAGCAGCAAACATTCCCAAGTGATTTGCTGCAAAGTAGAATAAATGAGTAACAGCTTTAAAGGAATCATATTCCATTAATTTCACATAACAGCAAAAATAGTTGGGTTTTTCCTTTGTTTATGGGTGAAATTCTATAGTTTGAAAACATTATTGGAAGTATTGGTTATAAAGATGGTTTATAGAAAATATTTGATTATAGAATGCAATGCCATGCCATGCCATAACATGATTCCATTTAAAAGTTGCCATATAAATGGTAGCACCAGTGTCAGGGTACAAACAAGTCATCATTGTCTAACTCAAAATTGCTTCAGAGTTCAGTAGAGAAATGTATTTGGAAAACTGTAGTAAGACTTTCATGCTTAACATCCTTGCCACACAATTGCAAGGTATGAGAAATATTTCTCTCATAGACATCTCACAGTCTAGTGAAATAATTGCTCTAACAACCAGATTCAATATCAAACAATCTGGGCATACTCAAAGTATATTTTGCCAATTTTTTCCCCATAAGAGTTTTACAAGACATTGCAACAAGGGTTAACTGCAATAGAAGAAATTAAACAGATGAAAACTGGAACAGATGGGTCTATTCTAGGTTTTGACATACAGAGAAGGATATGAGAATCCAAGGTCCCTTGACCTATTTTGCAGAGTCAGAGCTAAGGCAAAGATTCTCAATAATTCTTGAAATAGCAAAACATTCTCTTCAAATACAAAAATATAGAAAAAGGAGTACTTCCAGTTATAATAGAAAGAATGAAACATTTGTCTTAGAACCTGAATGCCGTGATCCATTCATTCCCCACCATCTTAATGTTTTTCTCTGCCATTTCCATCATTCTTCTGTAAGCAAAATAAAATACATGTGTCAATTTTCACATAGAAATCTCTGCATTTGGTGGTCTGCATCATTCACTGTTTTATTTCCCTTTCTTTTTAAAAACTTATTTCCTGTTACAGCTGAACTAAAGCTTAAGTTGTAAAACTTATTCTCCTTCTGGTTTTAAAAACAGTTTATTAATCTTTACTCACCTTAGCAGTGCCACTACAGTGTAACACTTAATTTACATTAGTAATTCCAAATGATTTCATTAGGTTCCTGTTGTGCACCTGAAAACCAAACACACACATTTAATCACATGTCTGATGAGTCCATTTGCTATTCTGTCCTGCAATGGGAACCAGATGAACTAATTCAGATTATTTACACAAGTTAAACATGTAGGTATTTTCTGGACAAGTAGCCAATTATACTTAACTATTTATCACAGTCAGTAGAAATAGCTAAAGTGATTTATGATTATTATATAATTTCTAACATTTGTGGAAACAAGACACAAGTTCCCACCTCAGAGTCTGTCTTGGATCCTAGTATTTGTAAGGTGGTAAGAATTGCTTTTGGGCCAAGCAGCTGAGGAACAGCAGCATTCTTCAGACATGCATATTTCTATTTACTATGGTCATTGCAACACAATAGAATAGAACACAAGAATAGAACAGTGAGAGTTGATAGTATCCACTTTTAAAATATATGGTTCTTGATAATCATTACCCACCAGAGAGAGATGCTCTGGAAATAATTGACAAAGAGTTTAATTGTGAATTTTGCTGTCAAGATATAATTCCTCCTCACCTTGAGCCTAAAGGAATAGGGATGTTTTAGAAATATGTGTACTGAAATGAAAGATCAATCTTAATAGATGAAGTATGCCTTTTTATAACCATGTGTCATGCTTTTATACATTTTATAAACAACTTTCAATCCTAGGGTTCATGAGAAAAGCTAATGTGCAGGGCTCTGTTCCAGTCTAAGGGCATAGTTATTAAGATATGATATTAATGGAAATGACCCCTGTCAGTAAGACAGACTAGGCTTGCTTCTGAAGCCTATCTGGTCTTTACTAGTTTTATATTTCAGTTGTTCCCCTAGGCCCATCTGGGCGCTGTCATATAAAGTTAGAGAATTAAAGGAATGTAAATTCCATCACTAAAAGTATTCCTATAAGTAAAAGAAGTTTAAAAAGCTCAAACTTGATCAAAATTTATTGAGCCAATGACTTTTGAATACTAAAGATTTTCTTTTCTAAATGTGAGGATGGACCCTGCAAGAATCTTCAGTATTGGACTAATTTGATCTCCTATTATTCTGGTGTGGTATCCTCCTTTACTTCCCAATACTCTGTATAAATCCATCCAGTTTATGAATAAATTTTATTATATTTATTTGCAATTAAAGTTTTTTCTTAGGAATATCCCTATCAATCCTGAAATTTAAAGACATGAATCAGCACATATTAAACTGTTTGCCTTTACACCATCTATTTCCAAAATTTTCACTTTTAAGAGCAAATTACAAAGCAGCTTAGGTCAGGTCCACTGTTTTTAAATTGCAACTATTTATCTTGGTCACCCTTTGGATTATTATTTCATATATGTGTAAATTACTCGATATTTTAAAAAAATATTAGTTGCTGGGAGTGTTTAAAGTTGCTTGGTTTTCCATTGAAACAAATACAGTCATGTTTAAGGTAATTTTAGAGTTTTCACTTCGCTTTTGAGGTGGCCTGCATAAACATAGGACAAACTGAAACAACCCTTACAAAATATCACTGTCTATATAAATTTTAAAGTTTCATGTATGCAAAACAGAAGTTGAGTAACTGGGTGCATTTTACAGTACCTATTTTATCTTTCTCACTCACAAAGAAATATAATTACCTATCCCTAGGGTATTATGAGAAAGGACAAACCCCAAAATACTTTGAGAGATATACCTTAACATCCTGGGACTGAATTTCTTGGCTTGAATGATAAACTTGTAGGTTATATAAACTATTGATATATTCTAAATATTTAGATACTTTATTATCTACAAAAAATCAATATTTTTACAAGCAGCTGCTGACACTCATCAATTGTTCATCCACATTTGGCTTTAAAGCCAGTGAATGTATTTTTAACTAAGAAGATCTTTTGATATAAAGCAGTAAACAGATTAAATGCAATTTATTAAGTTTGAGGCAGATTTCTGAGTCAACTTGCCAGATGCATCTTTTTGAAAAGCTACAGGTAGCTGAAGTGAGAGGCATTTAGGACTTCCAATAAGCTTAAATCTAAATGATCAGCAGCATGCCTGGGGCTGTGATGAAAAACTAGGGCAGATTCACTGCCTTAGAAGCCAATAAAAGCAAGTTTGCTACATGCTACAGCAACTGGCAAGGGAGCACATCCATTCAGCACCTGCTATGGCTCAAGCTCCATTGAGCTTCTTCTGGGCAGCTCATCTGATAGCCCTGAAGGAGAGTTTAAATTTAAGTCCAAAGAAAAATCAAACAAATGTTTTGTGCCTTGAAGCACTAGATAGAAATAAATTTTTTATATTGCATAAAGTAGTAACTAGCATAGAATTGTATATTCTTTACATAATTTTGTAAGCTAGCCTTCTGCTTAGCTGACAAACGGAATGCCAGCAAGCCTGACACCACAACTTTTTTTCACCACCTTAGCAGTAAATGGAAGCAATTTGGATGCACTGTGATGTGAAGTGCCCTTTCCTGGGAGCATCCTTAGTGGTCACCATTCCTAAGAGTCCCAGTCCTGGGAACTGTGGATTTTGGTCTTTAAACATAAATTTATAATATGGAAGAGTGATGATTATATTTTCTGCTGCTGTAATTTCCACTTTGAGTTCTTTTCAGTCTTGATTCATCTTATAAAACCCTTCGTAAGGCTTCCACATTGTGAAAGATCATCAAAGCATGTTCTTTGAAGTTCAAAATATATTGATGCAGGTGACCCCCAGCATAATGGCCTTAAATTGGGACTGGTTATTCCAGCTTCACACCAGATTATCAGCAAAGTATATGATTTCTGCCTTAGGCTTTCTTACCAAGAATTGTCCTTTAGTTTAATTTTAGCATTATGAGCTCATGACACACTATTCCAGAGAGAAATATCATGCTTTAGATGTAAGCTGCAATTTTTACCATATTATTTCTGCCCTGCTTTTTTCTATATTCAACAGCACAGATAAAAGTGCATTAAAATAATGCGGGGTTTTTTCCATTCCAACTGGTCAAACTAGAAAGGTTACTGAGGCACTTACAGCAGAAAGGTATTTCAGGAAAAGGAAATTTCCTTTTTCTATTAAGTTATTTTTCATAGAGGTAACTTTCTCTAAAGTTTTATTAGAGGTGAAGAAAGAAGAATTGGAAGGAACTGAAATTTCAGGAAGCAGTTTCCAAGTTACTGAAGAGGAAGGATTTCAGATTTTGGCGCCCAAACATGGGACAGAGGGCACTGAGGGGAGAGTTAAGACAGGAGTAACAGCTCTCTTAAGTGGCAACATGCTGTCCGGTTTAATCTGGTTTGGGCTCCATGTGGCCACAGATATCTCTCTCCCATTTGCAAGCACATGGGCCCTCTCACCAAATCTACTGTAGCTACTATCCGATTAATTTGGTGGACTGATTATGTCAGGAATTCACGGGTTTTTAATTTTTTCTGGGAAGTGGCCACATGGATCCAGAGCTATCGTACTCTAACTGTGTTTCTAGGGTTATTTCAGTAATGGTACTTACTGTGAGGTAATGAACACAAGGGAGAATTGTTCCTGGCTTGACGGGCCCATGATGCCTCAGGTCATCAGGGCAGAGATGCCACCTATAAGTGGGCACGAGACCGCGGGGTGGATTTAACCATGGACAGCATCTCTCAGGTTATCCATGACTGTGAGACATGCGCTGCCATCAAGCAGGCCAAGCAGGTGAAGCCCCTCTGGTATGGGGGACGATGGTCCAAGTACAAGTATGGAGAGGCCTGGCAGATTGATTACATCACACTGCCTCAGACCCGCCAGGGCAAGCGCTACGTGCTGACCATGGTGGAAGCCACCACCGGATGGTTGGAGACCTATCCTGTGCCTCACGCCACTGCTCGGAACACCATCCTGGGCCTTGAGAAACAAGTCCTCTCGAGGCATGGCACCCCTGAGAGAATTGAGTCAGACAACGGGACTCATTTCAGAAACAGCCTTATAAGCACCTGGGCTAGAGAACACGGCATTGAGTGGGTGTACCATATTCTCTACCATGCACCAGAGGCTGGGAAAGTCGAACGGTGCAATGGACTGCTTAAAACCACCTTAAAGGCGCTTGGTAGGGGGAGTTTCAAGAACTGGGAGATCAATCTACCAAAGGCCACATGGTTAGTGAATACCCGAGGTTCCACTAACCGAGCAGGCCCAGCCCAATCTCGAGCCCTTGGGAACACCAGATGGAGATAAGGTCCCAGTGGTACACCTGAGAGGCATGTTAGGAAAAATTGTTTGGGTGAAGTCTGCCTCCAGCAAAGACAATCCTGTCCGTGGGGTGGTTTTTGCTCAAGGACCAGGTTGCACTTAGTAGGTGATGCAAAAGAATGGAGAGACCCGATGCATACCCCAAGGAGACCTTGTTCTAGGGTGAACTATCTATGATACTGTGCCTGTAACTGCATGTATGTATATAATTTAAAAGTTTTAATTTGCTGTAGCATGTTGGCATGGAAAAAATTCGGGGTGGATAATGTTGGGGGTAGAGTGTTTTTCTATTACTGTGTCAATTTAAAGAATTTTTTCCCATGATCATGCCAATAGAGCTGGCTGGGTCACACCCAGGACCTTTGACGACTCTGGACAGAAAGGGGTGGGTGGGAGCTGGGCTGGCAGAGGGGCTCTCGTGCTCCCAGAGGGACTCGTGTTTCTGGGAGCTCGGAGGAGGACGCCCCGTCTGCAGCCACACGGCCGAAGGCAGGAGAGCCAGACCCTCTGCGATCACCTGCCCTGCATTTCCCCGCTGCAGCTCCTGCCCCTGCGGACACAGCTGATCACCCGGACACAGCGGTGAGCGAGGAGCTGCCGCTCCAGCCGCTCCCACCCGAGACCGGCGTGGCCGCTGCCGCCCCTCCCGCCCGCGCTCCCGCCTGCTCTCTGTGGCTGTTGGTCTCTGTTTCGCCTGGAGCACCGGGACCAAGGGCAGAGAAAGTGTGCCCACAGCTAAAGAAAGGACTGGTTCTGTGCTGTTGGTAATTTTAACAACTGCTGTTGTTTCTGCTTGTACGGTTAGATATATTAGTAAAGGAGCTGTTATTCCTACCCCTCTTATCTTTGCCTCAGTGTCTTGGATTCAAACATTTATAATACTTGGGGGGAGTGGAATCAAGGTCTCTACTTCAAAGGAAAAACTTCTGCCTTTATTGGCAGACACCTGTCCTTCAAACTAGGACAATTAGAGGTGAAGAAAGAAGAATTGGAAGGAACTGAAATTTCAGGAAGCAGTTTCCAAATTACTGTAGAGGGAGGATTTTAGAAGCCTCATACAAATTTGGAATTTCTCTCCAAAGGATATGTCTGCTCTTTCAGATTTGAGAAAACTGAGATATGCCTGAAACCTTGAAATATTAAAAGAAGAAAAGTTATTTTCTCAGCACGGATAAAAGCTATAGATATTTCATACAGATATAAAGGGGGAAAGGAATTATCTGAGACTGAGGCAATTTAGTCAATATATTCTCTAAGGGAAATTAAAACGTGATTAACAACATGGAGCAGACCTAGAGTGTACAGCCAGGGTTATATCTCCTCTAATAAGCAAGACATGAGAAGGGGCTATAGGAATGATATATTTTCCTGAATGCAGGTATTATTGGAACATTTGGCCTGACCTTTATAGTAACAGGTCCTTCTTTTTCGCCAGGATACACTGTATTGAATGAAAAAATATTCCTGCATAAAGCAAGTCTTCCAGAAAAACAGCAGGTGGGTCCACCCATCCTATTAATTAAAGCATGGCAATGCTCAATCCCACTCATTGTTAAAAATGCATGGATTTTCTCATATGAGTGTCTGTGATTTTAGATTTCCAGTGCCTGTTTCTTAATCTTGTCCTTTTAAAGTTTCATGCAGTGTTTTCTCCCTGTGAAGATACTTAGGCACCACTTAAATTACCCCTGCTCGTGGTGGGGAGCGAGGGAGGCAGATGGGAAAAAAACCAGCAGTTGCAAGGTCTCTCACTGCAAGGTGTTAGTTTGACACGTCCACTAGAAAATACACTAATTACTCAACAATTTGATGTGGTAACTTTTAAGTGTTACTAAAATCAGTTAAGCCCATCCTACCGTGCATTTTTCACAATGCCTTTAAATTCCTTAATCAGATAGCTATATCCTGTATATGTTAAGTTTATTTTGATTTACTTTCCTTTTCCTTCTCACTGTTTTCTTATGCTGTTAGGTACTGTCCTCACATTGTGCTGAACCAGGACATGCTTTGGATGTCATTCTTACCTTGATATTGTTACCACATGATTCTTGCTGTCTAGCAGCTATCCTTTTTTCAAAAAAAATTCCAAATTTCTTTTGACATCTTTCTCTGTAAATATTTTTCTCTATCCCATTTGACTTATGATGACTTTGTTTTGGGAGGAAATCACTTCCTTTGGAATTCTGTGTGTTAAACCAATTCTTAGCCTCTGGGACTATATTCTTTTTCTTTGTGGAGAACTAGGTGGGCAGCTGCATTATTGCTATTGGTCTGTAGGGTTTGAAACAATATCCACTTCTGTTATTATTGATCTTTAGTGAACATAATGATGTCCAAATTAAAATAGTATTGCAGTAAATACAATGTCTTTTGAGCTTGAATGTTACTTTTTTATTTAGCATTGCTATAATTCCCTTGTTTGGCATCCTATATGCTTTAATCAAACTGTATTTCCCAAAATCCAATTTTTCTTTATGCATGTCAGAAAATTACCTTGCATGTCAGAAAATTACCTTAGCCTGGTCATGTTTTCTTTTAAATAACTGTTTTCAATCATATTTATTATCTTCCTTAATTGCCACAGTTTTCTATATATGTTTTTTAAAACTCTATGTCTTCAGTGTTTCATACACATTGAGGTTTTACACTATGAGTGCTTGATTTAGGTACAGATTTTTCACGTAGAGAATGAGTTACTTTTTTTTTTTTTTAATACCACCTTCTTTACCTTGGTTAGCAGCATACTGGTGACTCTTTAGCATTGCACTAGTCTGAATTTTCATTTTCTCACAGATTTCAGGCAACTCCTTTGTTCTTCTCACAAGTTATAACAATTCTTTTCCTTAGCAAAACAGCTGGCATTGGTTGCACAGGCAGTTTTATGTTCCTTGTCAGCTCAGCTGAACTTATTTGCAACATGCTGAGTAGATGCTTGCATGACAGTTGTCATTTCAGCCCCCTTTTCTCCCTGCTGCTAAAATAACAGCCTCCTCAACATCCAGCTAGTCTCTGAGACCACTAGTTGATTATCATAATCAGTGGAAATGCAGGCTGATCTCACTGGCTAGCCTCCTCCCTCATGGGGATGTGGTACACTCTTCTGCAAAAACAGATCTTACGCTTTGCACCAGCTGAGCAAACAGTAGCATGTCTGCAGCACTCACAATAACAAATCATGCTGCAATAAAAATTTTGCTAATATCCTAAAATATGCTATTGAAGTGGACTCTGCAAAATATGCCATTAGAAGCAGCATAAAACTTTAGAATTTCATACAAATTCAGTGCTGCATTTTTATTTTTGCTCCAGGCAACTAACACAGTATCTTGCACTTTTTCCTGCGAGCCTTCACTCTCACCTGAGCTGTAGTAATGCTTCCAGCTTCTTATCTCCTATCTCTGAAATATTGCATAAGTAGATACATCTCTTAACTGAAGAGCTTACAAATGAGAAGGGTATATTTCAGTTCAAACAGTACTACTCAGGATTGATCTTACTTCAGAGCTTACTTAACCTCTAACACTAAGACAAATGGAAATTCACTACCAACTCGCAATGCATGTTTCAATATCCAGAGCTTAAATGAATGTTTTCAAGGAATGAAGATGGACTGGGTATGATAGACCAACAGCTATATGTGAACATGTACTCTGTTAGCAATCTGTATCTATCCTGAACAGGAAGTACCCCTTCCAAAATGAGTAGAGGATGTGCATGCCTGTTGCACATGCAACCTAAAACTGGATATTCTCCCTGACTGCTGGTATACTGAATGACTATCGCACATACAAACAAACACAATCCCTTTTCATAGCTCATTTACTTTTATAAGTATTTTTAAAGGTCACAGCCTTGAAAATTCTATCTCCAGAAAGTTGTGGAAGTGACACACTCTTACTACACTTAAATGACAAATAAATGGCATTGCTAGAGTGTTAATTACCAGTGAGGACACTGTCAGAGAAACATGGGAGGATGCTGTTAATTCTTGAAATCAGCCAGGCAAAAATTGGGCAATGCCAAAGGAAACTTCTCCAGATTTGACTAGGAATTGAAATCTGAGCTCCTCAACTGACTGTGCTCTTTACTTGCTTTAGAACAAGCAGTAATGCACTGCAGTCAGACAAAAGTGAGTTCTGATAAGTTTTCAAAGTGAGGTTCACAAAGCCATAAGACTGTACTGTCCTGTGCAATGACAAGCAGCCCTCTCTCTCAAAAGCTTTTAATTGGTTTAAGAGACTGTTCTCCTACGTCTGCAAAAAATTGGCTGAACTGCCTGTGACACTCAGTGGTTGATCCAGATTAATAATTTGCCATCTCAACTCTGTTCCCACAAATTCACAAGCAATCTAGTAAACTGGTATTGCATTTTTTTTTGTGTGTGACAAGAAGAAATGCATTAGGAATCACCTATTCTCCTTTTAAGGATAATCTATCCTGAACTGGGGAGCATATTCAAGCTTCACTCATGACTTTAGTTTTGATGCTTTTTTATTTTTCATAAAAGAACTGTACATTGCTAGTACAAAAATAAGCTAGATTTGTCTTTATTTTATTTTTGTTCGTATTATTTTAATGTGTGTCTGAACATTAAAGTTTATAGTGCTTAAAAAGTAATAATTTGAAAGAACAAAGCAGCTTTCAGTTTTGGAAATGAGATCAATGCTTCACTAAAAACTGATGTATATGTTTTGTATATTTTAAAATATGCTTGTGAGTAGGAAAAAATACTCTGCTGTATGAAGCTAATTTTGGAATGATACTTTAGTAAATGAATGACTTATGCACTTCATCTCAATTAAGATGCTTTATACTGAATGATGCTTTTCTTTGGCATATGAAAGTATTTATCTAAAATCAAAGATGCTGATTGTCCCCAGGACACTTGATTATAGTCTGAAGTCTTTGTGAAATGGTTTTGTTTGTATGATTTCCTTTCTGAAATGGAAATTTCTCCCTTGCTGTGACATGATAAAATCTACACTCAGCAGCAATGAAACTTGATGACTGGCACACTACAAGAACAACTGGCTATTTCAGGTAATGAAACAGCTTTCCTGACACACTTCAGTTGCAGTTTAGTTTAAGAAATCACTGTTCTGTAGGGTCTGCTGGAGCTAAGTTACCCTGTAGGAAGCTGAATGCTCTCTCACATTACATTTCTGTTCTCTCTCAGCAGTAAGTGTAAAGCTCATGCTTTTGGCTCCACCATGGAGCTAC
The DNA here is from genome assembly GCA_034336665.1 of Luscinia megarhynchos. Classification (NCBI taxonomy): domain Eukaryota; kingdom Metazoa; phylum Chordata; class Aves; order Passeriformes; family Muscicapidae; genus Luscinia; species Luscinia megarhynchos. Next base: position 36,334,472 of record CM067566.1, on the reverse strand, counting down.
CAATTGTAACTGCAACTGCACTGTTGATACTCATCATACTACTTGAATCCTAAACTTAAATGTCTTTATATTACTATCTCTACCCTACCTGAGTGTAGCATAACTTCAGAGTCACACGATTTTAAAATAACATGATTTTTTGTCCAGAAATACTTACTAGGAGTAGAAAGGCTGCTATCAAAAATCAATTTTGCAAATTAATGCATTTTTGAGACATTATTTAGAAATACAAACACAACTCCGAACAAAAAAATCTTTTACATGATCAGTAAAGAAGCTGTTTTAGTACATTCCCATTCATCAAACAACTCTAACTTTCCAAAGTTCTGTAACCTCATCACCACTTTTCTATGTTTATGAACTTCTGTTAGTCATAAAAATATGTTTTATTACTGAACCATCTCAGGATGTATATCAAAACTGCAGAAGTCTGCTTTGGTGAAAGTTTTTGTTGTTGATTCCACCTGAAATATACCATTAATTTCATGTGTCATACTGTGTCATTTCCACACTAGCCTCAGCTATTAAATTCTATTGCTGTTTTCCACAAAGGGGCTAACTTCTTCCTCCCATGCCTTTAAGAAAGATACCTTTAAAAATAACCTTTAATGCAGTTTGAAGTACAACAAAATGATTGCACATACTGACACGTCACATATTACTCATCTCAAATGAGGACATAAGACAGTTCACACTGTTAGGCTCACTGTATTTTAGACACAGCCAGCTGAAACAAGAGTTGTTAGCTTTAGGACATGCTTTGTGTGTATGGGAAGGATTCATCAGTTCTACCTGATACAGATTTGGGTGTGTACTAACCAAGGAGTATTCCTAACCAAGCCTGCCTGTGATAGACCATATTTCAAAGAGATTCTGCTCAAAAATATTGGCAACTCATACATGAGTCACTTTATGAAGTTCAATTTTAAGAATTTTAAGCATTTTGTGACTATGCCATATGAATAAAACAAAAGTGTGTAAAATCTAGCTCCACTTTACTTCAAGCACCCTCTTTCTAAAGTAGGCTTTCTGAGAGAAAATTTTCTGAAACTTACTGGCAAGTAATGTTTGGCTGAACTTCAGTGGCCATGCAAAATACCTGACATTCCAGCCACAAAAAACCACAATATTTGAGACCTTGTTCGACCAGGAACTTTATGAGGCAAATTCCCACCTAAAGTAAAATTGTCATGTTTGAATTTATCATGACATACACTGAGGAACTTTGACACTTTTCAGGTTATCAGGAGTGTCCTTCTACAGTGACACTTACCAAAACTACTTGGGCTGTGGACACAGATTTCTCGCTTCAGAAATAAACAAATAAATATCTAAAGAGCTATTTTGTCTTCTGATTGTGGATTTTGATCTGAATCAGCTAGAGACAAAATACTTGTGGGATTCAGTACAGAGTGAGTGACCCAATAGGAAGAAGCAGTGTTACTGCTTCCCTGAAAAGGCACTTGGACCCTTGGCTTTCAATGGCATTTCATTTGGGCAGAACAAAAATTGTAAGCATTTTCAAAAGGATTCAGTTTACAAATACTAACTCTTATGAGAACAATTGGAAAACTAGGTAGGAAAGGCTCTTGACCAGAAGGACAATACAGAATTTGAGGAGCTTCAGACAGAGACAGGAGTAGCATTAGTCAAATAGATGCAACAAGTTTAAAAAAAGTTAAGTTGCATTCTTCTAATTCTTGATGAAATTTTAGTCTACTAGCCAAAATTCCATTACAAATTCTCATGATTTTTTTTTTATAGACTATATTGTCCCAAACTATACTCAACTCAGTTTCACTTTTATTATTCTAGTCCCCAAGGTCCAAGAATACAGGAAATATCCTTTCCTATTTTCCTCAGCTTCTCCTTTATTGGTGATGGCTCTCAAAATGTCATTTGCATATATGTCTTTTTGTGCCAAGTTTTAATATAATATTCAGCAGCATTTTTACCAAGACTGGTGCCTCTACAGTAAAGATAAATTTATGATAAAAAAATTTATCTAAATTATAGTCTGAAATGGTTTAGTACCCTCTATAGATGTAAATATATTTCTCAGTTAACTTGATAGAATACAGTCAGAAGTTCAAGAACAGAGATGAAGGAAAAAAACCCAATCAAATAACTCATGCCAATTAAAAAAAAGTGCATCTAAATGCACTATATGCAAATTGGCTCCTCTTTTCTTTCATAAAAACATTTCCTATGGGATATGGGTGAGCTTAAAAAAACTATTGACCAACACCAGACTGGTCAATGACTTAGTGTTGCATTATTAATAACAATGTTGCATTATCAATAACAATAGCTAGATAAGTTTGGGTTAAGCTTTCCTTTCTTGGAATTTTTTTCCCATTGTCTTCTGCACTGACGAAAAAAACTTATTATCAAACAGGTAGGTGTAGTCTTTCTGAAAATTAGGTAGTGTAGATGTGCCTCTATAACTATAATAGCAGCAAAAAGCACTTTTTCTATATGATGTCTGTGAGCATCTCCCCAAAACATACCTCTGCTATGATTTTTGGATACTTTTCAAGGTGTTCAAAAACTGTGCTTAAGAAGTGTTTTACATGCAGATGCACCTGCATGGCCAGGAACTATGTACTTAAAAGATACTGGAGCTCAGATACAGAAGAATCTTTCTTGTGAAAGCATGGGGTGTTGGTTACAAAACAGACTTGTGTGAAAACAGGTCTATAGTTTCAGTGGCCTAGGTCAGAAATTACCTGGTAACAGCAATAAGCAGGTTCATTGACACACACATTGGCAGTTCCATCTTCACTCAAAAGCAGACATAAGCAGTGCTCAGAAAACTCTTTAAACACTGAGGGATTCCCACTCCCCCCTCCATTTTCATCAATAAAATTTGTGCCTCTCTGCAAGATAGAAGAGTATGTGTCATTGTTATTCATGGAAACTGTCAGGCTTTTTAACTCTGCTGAGAAACAAGAAGAGTGTATGACAGATGGGGCCTGCTTTCTTGGCAAGGAAGTTCTAGTACTAGCAGAACGTCACAGTATGAGTCCTAAAAGAGAGAAGAGATGACAATTTAACTTGTTCTTATACATAGACATCATCTGAAGAGAGGCTTTCATTGTGAAGTAGCCTAATTTGTCATATTAACTCCCATGTATATAGGCTGATGCTGCCTTCAGTCTTAGCCTTAGATGCCAAATGGTCTTAAAAAGCTTGAAACATTTCTATTAGGTGTAATACCACTAATGCAAGCTGCTTAAGTGGCTTCCCAAAAGCTGGAAAGTATTTAACTCAAGAGTGAAACCTTGAGAAGATGAACTTGAAGATTTTACAAAACCTTCAAAAGTCCTACCGTATTGCTGAGGTGTTCAAACTGTAGTGACTCTTTATCTTTCTTAGTATGATATATTTCCCATGCCTATTATCTACTCTTCAGGTCAACAATGTGAATCAGGGCAATACACTCCAATATTATACATGTACAAGCACAATGGGCCAAGGTCTTCAAGGCAAGGTCATTTAAAGCATGGGAAGGACACAAGTCAGAACTCAGCTAAGCACATGTGTGTGGGAACACAGGTAGGCAGGAGAAGGAGGATGATGGCTGAAAGGAAAAACTGAAAAAGAAAATTAATTTTGGGCTAAGCAAAAGTGCTTGTATACATTGAAATGGAGTACATAATGTTGAAATGGAGTATTTTCTTTGAACTTTGTTTAAAAAAGTCTTTAAGTTTTTTTGTTATTTCAAATTTTAAAAGCTTCTTTATGATGTTCATATTTTAACTTTTTTTCCCCCCAGTTTGGTGATGATGGGGTGTCAGTTTTGGTTTTTAACCAGTCCATTTGCTTCCACATCAACTTAAATTCAGATTTTTTTTCCCCATTGAGTAGAATCTATAATTACAGAAGAGAGTTTCTTCCTATTTTTTTTCTTCCCTACTACACATGAAATTGCAGATGCATGTACTTGGAAAAGGTTCTAGAGATTTTGGGATTTACTACTTGACAGACTTCATTAATCACTTTATAAAAAGCTCTTAACATTAACTATTCTTAAATTTATCATTAACTTCAGGATGAATGTTTTTTGAAAATCCATTTGGCTCTATTCTTAGCTATTTTTTAGCCTTGAACATCTAATGATTGTCTTGATATTGTACTAAAGGACTAAAATTAGCTCCCCAAGATATGGAGGATCCTCAGTATCCTGGTTATAAAAAGGAGGTTTTCCTCTAAATAATCAAGTGGGGAATTTTCTGAAGTACATTTATTAGGATTGGAAAATACCACAGAAAAATGTTTATTTTTCAGAACGTTAGCTTTTTAAAAAAATAAGTTTGCCAAGCTGTAGAAACAACTACTGGTTTATTGCCTTTAGCTTGATTTACTCCTGATTGCTGTAGCTAAAATGAAGGGGTTCTTGCAGTCACTTTTAGTAAAAATCCTCAAGCCATACAAATGTGTTCAAGAGCTCTAACTCTGAAGTGAAAGGACAGGACAAAATGCTTATTGATTTACATTGCAGCAACAGAGGATTTTACTGGCTTTCCCCATGTACATTTTCAGTGTTGTCTATGCACTATCAGCTATCAAGTAAAGTTGCTGCAGTTCCAGCAGCTGGTGCTGCTTCTGATCTTCTGGAGTCAAATATTTTCTTTGCCCTCTTGACAAAGTTTCTTGACAGATATTAGCTAGTCTTTATTCAGAGTATGAGAACACTCTCCCCACCAAAGAAAAATCCACAAAAAAATTACCCTCCCCTCATATTCTTTTAATTCAGGACCACTTAGACACATGTAACATTTTTTTAAATCTCATAGTCATTAATACTTTATTTTCTCATCTTTGTGCTAATATGAAACTCACTGAAATTAAACATTTCAGTTAAAAATTTTCTATCGGCTTTTGATGAAACTCCTTTGGTTAGTTTCACCTTATTTCCTTCATAAGATTCGATGATGTCTGTATGTCTTCTGTTTGAGACTTTAATGTATTCTGAGTCTGACTACAGTGGAATATCCAATGAGTCTGAGACTGAAAAGACAGCTTGCAATGCCTGAATTGCAATATCTGAAAAAGTCTTCCAGTTCTTATGAAGGCTATTTTGTAATATGAATAACAACTTCCATGGAAAATATGAAATATATGGTTACTAAGACTGTAGATCAACCTGACAGCAGCTATTGGTAATGAAGATACTAGTAAGCATTTTTTCTGAGTGGCATTCTAGTCCTTTTATGTTCTACCTTGGCTTATCTCTGCTCTTCAGCATTTGCATGTAAAATGTCAAAGATGTTAATCATAAAAAGCAGAAAAAGCTTACTAATATCCCTTACCAAAATACTTTCTAATATACTTATCTCGAGCGTTCTTTCTTTCAGCATTTATTTTCTTACTTGAATATGGTAGAATCAATATTGCAAATCACATTCACACAGCTCATCAGAAATCACTAGATTTGTTGATTATAATTTTAAATAAAATGACATTTTCTCCTTAATGATGGAGTACTATGCAGTCATTAGAACACAGGTTATGTAATTGCTGGGTTGCACCCAAAATAAAAGACCATCATCTTTCTTTCTGTGGCATCTATTATGCCTTTCTACAGTACACGATGGAATTCAATGAACTAATGTTACAGAAATGTGCTGCTTCTTATTTGCTTCATGTTTTCATATACATGTATACTAGAAATTTGCAGTGATGGAACTGGAGCTGTCAGCATTATGATCTTCATTTAAATTCTCTTTGACAATTTCTTCATCTACAAATGCAGGAAAGGAGATTTATGCAGCATTCATTGTCTTAGGTTGCCACAGAAATTGGCAACCATTGGTAAGCTAGGGAAACACTACATGTCGTTTTGATCTCTAAGTAGCAAAGCAACATTTTAGTGTGCCCACTTCTCAAGCTGTTGAGTTCTGTCTTGAGCTCTGACACAACAGGGAGAGAAAAAGACGCAGGCCATTACAGTGTTTAAGGTGACAGGAGGTCTCTGTGCAAGCCACTAAAGGGATTTTTTTTCAGACCCCAAAGCCATGTAATGTACCCTGGGGAACAGCAGGAACATGACAAAGCTTTCGGGTATGTGTTGCTCAGCAAACTGGGAGTGCATGAAGATGACAGAGGTATGAACAACTTGGTGCCATCTCACCCATCCACCCCTTTACATTTTTAACTGAAATAAATGATTCCCAGTGCAGGACCCAGGCTTAGTCCAGCCCAATATCAGCCCAAAACAAAACAGAAGGCAAATGAGCAACTAAAAAGTGTGGAGCTCCCTCTAGCCCATTCTGCTCTGCTATTTATCAGTGCAGACATCTCTGAAGTTTGTTGGCGATGCCTCTAGTGAAAAATCAGAACTGAAGGTGACATCTGCTACCTTTTGATATATTCTGCACACTTGACAAGTTTGGTGAGATGAGACTTTCAATCTTGTTAAGGAAGCTTTGCAGAATGTACTGTTTTATTTCCAGTAATACGATGTTATTTTAGATCCAACCTGGATCAGATTGTGTGATAAAAGTGTGAAGACTCTGTGCATTATCAGACAAAGGAGACTCTTGCATGTGAAAACAGTAATGCTGATGTGAGGCCTTACTAGATACTGGGAAAATGTATAGCAAGATTTCTGAAATGGGACAGCAAGTAGACTGAAAAGGAGGGCTGATCTTCAAAAAAGCAAAATGCTTTTCCTAACTATCACAGAGCTGAGTTTTTCTGTTCTTGCAAAACTAATGCTTCTGTTTGTTGAAAAATACGATCTAAAAGAAGATAACTTTTTTCATCCAAATTTCTACAAATGCCATGTTCCTGTACCAAATTTAGGCCCAAATTACTGTGGATTTGTGTGAAAGGAAGAATGAGCAGCTATTTTTCCTGACATCAGTGTTTTATGATTACTGAGCTATTTAGAAATATTTGACATTGTACTGATTTTCTCTCTTAAAATAAACTTTTCTGATTACCCTTACATTTCAGTGATTTCTTTTGTGCAGTAGTAAATCTGCAGCTTGTGAGGTAACTGGCAAAAAGTCTGATCCATCAGCATTTTTGTTTGCTTTCTTGAGTTTGTAGTGGCACAGCAACAATGAAGAAGCAATCATCCATCATCCAGCTAGTCAAAGAGAACAAAGTTCTCAAAGTGGAAATAATTCATGGTGTTATCATTACTCACTCAAGTTCTATGTGACTTTTCTGGAGTTTTTCTTCTGAATTTTAATCAAACTTTATAATTCTGGGATAGAAGTGATGCTGTTTTCTAGATGTCAACGGTTTGGGGATGGGGGACACAACTTTCCCAATAATATTTCCTATATGCATAGATGGGCTCCTAGCTTTCCCTTTCAGCTGAATTTCTCAGTTAAATTTGAGAACAAGAGTTTAGTTCCAAGAAAACCCCAACAAATGAGATGTACAAGACATATTCCCACAGCAACAGTACAAATATGTGATGATGATTTTGAAACTTGATGACAAAACTGGAGACAGAGGAGGACCAGATGAATTAGAAAGCCAATTAAAAAACCACTATCTATGCTGTTATATATAGCCAGAGTCTACATATAAACAACCATTTCAGGTTTTGAGGCGAATATGTTGAAACTCTTCTCTGCAGAAGGTATTGAAAATAAAGGTTCTCTGTGGGAGTTTGGAGGATACTGAATTTAGAACTTTTGTAAAAGAGTACTTTTTGTTTCACATCAAATTTCCATTTCTACTGTCACCAGCATCATGTCTTTCTCTTGAGGTGTAAGTGATTTTAAGAGAAGTAACAGAGGAGATGTGAGGTGCTGTGAGAGACCCTTGGATGTCTGAGGATGAAAACCAGGTGTGATATAGCACTCCACTCGCCTAAATACCAGAATCACCAATTGTTTGCAACTCTTTTTCAGATCAGGGTTGTCCTAGCAAAAAGAAAGATCCCTTTGCCCTTCTCCCTGCCTTTGAGAGTGCAGATTGAAAACATCATAGGAACAAACCTGGTCATTTTACATCCTGCGGTACCCAGAGGTAAATACTATAATCAAAGCAAACTCCCATTCCATTACCTTTATACACTCTTTTACACAGCAATATTACAGATGGCTAATCACCATTTTACTAGATTCATCTTCTGCTTAGAGCACATCAACCTCTTATGTTTGTAACAGTGAATGTGAAGGTGGGTACTTTGTCTTTCATGTGAGGGCAGAGTTTTGCTTCTGCAATAAATGCACTGAATAGTGGATTTCCTGCATGAGGAGAATTGATTAGCCATGACCTGGGGTCCCTTTTGAGTAATTCTATACACAAAGCCATAATCTCAGAAAATTTACCTTGGAGGACTTCAGCTTCTCGGCTGGAAATGCATAGCTGCACAGTTTCTCAGGGTCATCTTGCTTGGTAGTTCTTATCCCTGTTAGGCTGTTTTACACTCTTTTGTCCTAGGTCATATCAGAAATCTTAGTGGAAGTCTTGTCTTAGGAGAACATGGAGGAGTGGAAGTGAAAATATGTCCCCAATACACTAAATTGTGATGCCAACATGTGAATGGTTTCAGGATGCTGCCTTTTGCATTATTTTTCATTTATGGCTTGAACAATATCAGACACCAAATTCCTGAAGGTTGGAACATATTCCCAGTGAAGAAATTGTATGTTCTGCAGCTCCACTGCAGGTTCTTCTTGGGCAAGCATAAGTTATTGCTGCATGTCTCATATATTTGCAGCTCTTAACTCACACAAACAGTGATGTTTTCTTTTTCCTTCCTTTAAACCAGCTTAGTGCTTTAACAATTCAGCACTGCCTAATAGGGCTAGGTGGCTTAAGACTATATGAAAAAAATATTTGCTGAAAAATATGCCTTAAATTTTTTACAAAGCAGACATTAACTTGCCAATTGTGGCCTATGACCCTTACTACAAAATCGTTCTCAGGATTCAGGAAATTAAATTGAATTCCATCTCTTGAGAGTCAATGTCTGCATTCACTTCAGCCTCCAGAGGCAGGCATCACTGGCAAGCTGTGGAATTCCAGATGCAACATCTCCTAAATCTTTCCTGCCAGTAGTCCTACTTTTTTACACAATCATTATATGATCTCATAGCAATCATTTCTATACTTAGGATGGTTTTAGCTGTTATTCTTTTTGCACTGAGTGGAAGAACATCAAGGCTGAATGTCTTCAGACAAAAAGGCAGCTGAATCAAAATTTCCAATATGCTTGGTAAATTTCCTAACTTTGGATGATGAACTAAAAAAGTAAGTGGAATTTCTGAGAAGATCAGCACCCTTTGGTTTTCTGAGTACTTTAATCTTTGGATGGATTCATCTCTTGAATATAAACCCAAATTTTTTAAATTTCAGTTGAACTGAATAACTTCCTGGTTAGCTGCAACAATAAAAAGGTGTAAATGCTTGTATAGCCTTTTTGGTGATCTTCTGTGATGGCAGGGGTGAAAAAGCACCAGTGAAGTACATCTTTTATCACCAAGACAATAGAACAAGTCTTGCACAGGACAATCTTCTAAGCAAGATTAGTTCTCTTAAGTATTTCAAATTGTCTGGAAACTACAGAGAGAGTAAAGTATCAATGGCATTCTCTTAAATATAGGAACATACATTTTGCAGAGCTCTGTGAGGAACTAAAGTTCTTGCTAACAGTCTGGATTGCAGAATTGAACGAATTTATTACATTTGTATACAACAGTGGAAGATAGGCTTAAATTCAAAGTGTTTTTGACAAACTGGATAAATATTTTGGAAAAACAGTTATATTCAACAGAGACATCACAAAAAGGAGAAGTATTCAGCCATAAAAATATGAACAACGGATTAGGTGATCTTGAGGGAAACAAAAGCAACCAGAGCTTAAATTTTATCTCTAAGTGATACTGCTGTCACAACCAAGGCCTGCATCCCATATGAAATGCACGGAAAAATAGTACAAACTGTGACATGTGCATTATACCTTTCTTTTCTTATAAACAATTACAAGATCCCACGTAGCTTATTAGCTCCAGCTTTGGACTTCAAATAAGATACAAAACAATTGAAGACAGTCCTGATGAAAGCAGAAGGATACATCAGCTCTTGAGATGTCCTGGAGTGCCTAAAGAACAGTTTCTGGAAGTGGGCTTTACCTGTGTAAAGACTGAGAGGAATACTCTGCTTGCTGTCTCTTTGATGGCTAATGTAATACTTTGAAATCACAGCAAGGGAGGTTCAGGTTGTACATTAAGGAGCAGTTTGCAATGGCAAGTCAAAACAGATTGCCTGAGGAGGCTGGAGTGGTGCTGTCGCTGGAGGACTTCAGAATGGGTTAGACAAACACTTGTCAAGAATGGCACATACATGCAGTTGATTGTGCCTTGGGGCAGAGCCACAGAGGAGCTGACCTTGCAAGGTCCCTTCCAGTCCTGCTTTTATGTAAAGAGCTCTGTGCTGTCTCCTCCCATCCCACCTTCATCGTTCTGAGTTTTGCTGTTCTGCCTACAAGCTTTCCCTTATCTCCACCTCCTCTCCTAAAAAATAACCTTTCTACTGCCTCTTCTACTATTTTATGAAAATGTAGGAAATGCTCCCTGAACAACACGGTTCTGTGGACGGACAAGCCTGATCTCATCCATGGAAAAGGACAGGACCACTTCTTCCCATTTGTAGTTATGTACTGTGGTTACAGAAAGAAAATTCTTAAGACCTAGACATTCAGAAATACTTTAGCCACCAATAGGAACAGGGACTGTAGCTGAAGTGACAGCTTTCTACATGCAGGGCAGAAAGAAAGGAAGATAGAGGTAGCTTTATTTTTCAATATTCGTTCTGGGCATGTCCACGTTATGAGTCTGATACACGTTTTCCCACTGTTTAATGCGATAATGCTGAAAGGGCAGTAGGTCCTAGCAAGCTTAACCCAAGCGTCCTCCTGCTTTGCTGAGAGGAGTTAGTTTGGGAAGACAAGGTAATTACACTGCGTAGTCAGAACGAGCAGCTGAACACAACCCAAACGGGTCCGACTGCAACACGCTGGGTACAGACCGACATCGCAGAACACCTCCTTCCTCCGGCGCTGTGAGCGAAGCGGGGTGCCCGCAGCCCCCCGCGGTTCGGGGAGCGCTGGGGCTGCCCAGGCTGCGGCCGGGCGGGCTCCGGGAAGGCGGCGCTGCGGGGGGAGCGCGGCGAGCCCGGCAGGTGAGCGCCCCAGCACCGCCCGGCGCGGCGGGCCGGGCCCCGGGCGGGGAGCCGCCCGCGGGCTCTCCGCGCCGTTCCCCCCGCATTCCACGTAGCGCCGAGGAGGACGGACCGGAACGGGAATTGCAAGCCCCGTCCCCGATGCGCGGCGGCGGCAGAGCCAGCAGCGGCATGGCCGGGCTCCGGCCCGCGGGCCCCGCGCCGGGCCGTCGCTCTCCGCCTCGCCCGCCGGCGGGAAGGCGCGGAGCGGACGGAAGCTCACGTGGGGCGCCGGCATGAGGGACCGCGGCGGGGCGGGCCCGGCCCCGCCCGTGCCCGGCCCGGCCCGGCCCGGCCGCCGCACGTGGTGGCGGGGGGCGCGGGCCGCCCCTCCCTGCCCGCCTCCCCGGCGCGGAGGGGCGCGCTGTGCCGCGGCGCCGGTACAGCCCGCTCCTACTGCTTTTCGGGTGGTTTTTTTTTGTTGTTTTTTTTGTTTTTTTTTTTTTAATTGAACTCTTGCTTACCAAATTGCGCGTGATGAGCTCATGATGCCGCGCCCCCCCCGCCCGGCCGGGGCAGGCAGGGGGACGTGAGGCGGGCGGGCGCGGCCAGCCGCGGGGGCTCTGCGCGGCCGGGAGGAGGGCGAGCTCTCGGTCCCACGCGCTTTGCTGGACTCGGGCTGTGAGGCTTTCCCCTCCTTTTTGTTTTTTCTCTTCAATATATACATGTGTATATACATATATATTTATTTATCGCCCCCGTCCCGCTGCGCGGCGGGCTGTTCGCCGCTCTGTTCGCAGGTGGATCCATGAGCTCCCCCCAGAGCGGCACCGCCGCCTCGCAGCGCCGCGCCGGGGCGGGGGGAGCGGCCGCCAGGTTCGGCCCCGCCGCCGCCGCGGGGGGCGGCCCCGCCCGGGCTCCGGGTGGGCAGGCGTGAGGCGGGCGAAGTTTCTCCGCGGCGCCGGGCCCCTCCGAGGCGCTGCGGGCGGGGAAGAGCCTGGCCCCGCGGTGCTGGGGGAGCTGACACCGCCGCCGCCAGCAGCGCAGCCCGGCTTTGGCCATGAAGAGGAAACAGAAAAGGTTTCTGCAAATGACGCTGCTCTTCACCGCGGCTCTGATTTTCCTGCCCGACATCGGCCTCTGGTCTCTGTACAAGGAGAAGCACCTGGTGAAGCCGCCCGAAGGCGCGGAGCCGCAGGTAGGTGCCGCTCGGCCCGGCCCGGCTCTGCCCCCCGGGCGCGGGTCGGGGCGCGGGGGCAGCGCTGCCGGTCCTGCCGCCGCGCCGCGGGGACAAAGTTGTGGGAGCATCTCCGCTGCGGGCTGGGCTTCCCCGGGAAGGGCAGGGGCCAGCGGGCACACGAGCTGCCTCGGAAATTAGGCGGACGTGGGGTTTTGTGTGCTGCCTTGGTGAGTTGAGGGTGATGCTGGGCTCTGATTTTCATTTCAAGAAGTGGAGGTTTTACTGCAACTTTTGTTTGCCCGCCTCTCTGCAATACTTCTCGAACTGGTGTGTGGCTATAGGTCCGCTGAAATTGCTTGGGAACCGTGTAGATGTCTTACCACCGAGATTTTTTGTTTCGTCTTCTGTTGTAAATTCGACAGAAGTGACTGACAATGTTTTTTTCTCTTCTGAATATTACTGTTGTGTCCTGATGCGGCGATGCTGTGTTTAACTGCTTGTCAGACTGATGTCACAAAGAACTTCCAAATATTTTCAGTTTACGGTTTTCTCGATCACTGTTATTAATAGGAGCCGTTGACATAAGCTGTTTCTTGCTTGAGTTATTCTTCAGCTTGATGGTTTTATGTTTGGCTCATAAATCACAGTATGACCTGCGTTAAGTGAAGTTTAGTTTTAGGGAGTTATTGTAATGCACTTCTTTATAACCCTGCCTGTAATTTACCAAAGTTTATGTTTGTTCTGTTCAACAGTACGATGCTCCTACATTGTAATAGTCAGTGTAATTTAAACATAACATGAATGTTTCATAGATCATTGGTAAGAAATTATGGGATTGTATGATCTTTTAGCTTGTTTACCACTTGCATAGTCTTCACATTAGAGTGTACTCATTTATCATGTTAGTGTATTAGTAGCCTTCATTTCAAGGGTCATCACCCATGTATGGTCAAAGGCTTCAATTGGACAATAACATATTAGATTCTATGTTAATAAGGGTATCCATCACAGAAGTTAGCCCTCCAAAGTATCATAACTTTGCTTAACGAAATATGCTGAATATTACTAGAGGAGAAAGTTAAGGATAGGTTCTTAATTTGAAGCTTGCTTTATGTTTCCATGGGTTTTAAAATGCAGTAGGTGTCAGGTGCTAAAATTTAGTTGGAAGTAATTTCTGCTGAAAGAAAATTATACATGATCATAAGTGTCTGTCATTAGTTTACAAGGTGCACACTGCAGTCTTTGCAGTTTCTAATTTACTTTGTGACTTAGGGAAGCCAAGGTTTTCAATGCAAATAATGATTTTCGTGTGTGTTGCATGGCTCTTCAGAACGAACATGCCTTGATAAAATTTCTGATGTTCAAGAGTGCACTCTAAGTAGAACATGGTTGGATAACACTGAAAGGGAGCTTTTTATTTAATAATAGAAAAAAAAGGTTCTGGATAAAGTGGTGTCAGAAATAAACAGCTAAGCAGATGTCAAGGACTAGTGAGGCTTACTCTAATGATAATCCAAAAAATTTTACATCCTAAGTTTTCTGAAAAGGTCTTTTTGCTAGCTTCCTTTTTTTCTCCTTTTTTTTTCCTCTTCACTTTTCTCCAAGTCTGAATACTAATTGAGCAGTAATGGGACTGTTTAATGGAAAAACAATAAAAATGAGCAGTGAAATTTTGGACCTTACAGCTGACTCTAATATAATTCTGTTATCATGGTAAGTACTGAGATCGTGTTGGCAGTATTACCCAGTGAGGATGGAAGGTTGAAGTACAGACAAGTAATGCAATTAGGTTACTTATGTCTTTTGATGTGCACGTTATAACCCAAAATACTTACAAGGAACAGGGATTGAAATACGAGTTTAACTCCCTGAAATATAAAGAAAATTGTAAGACTTCTTTGCGACTACCCTAGAAATGAGGTCATGCCAGAAAAGACTGCATTAGAAATAGTATCCTAGTAGAAATGTAACTTCTTTTATCCTTGTTAAGTTAGTAGCAGATGCAAGAATTTAAACCCTCAGCACAGTTATTCTTTGCCCTTGAGGTATTCAATTTCTTGATACTTAGTGTGTCTTAATGCAAGTTTAGAGGTCAGTCCTACTGAAACTGCAGCGGACTTTTCTTATATAGTCTAAGATCACGTTAGGTGACAAAGGTATATGTGTGTAGAGTCAGCAATCATGCTAGTGATGTACAGTTGGGCTGTTGTGGTGTGTCCTGACCATGGGAGAGAGGCAGAGCTGTCTGTGACTTCAATAATTTAGTTATAGGCTGAACTGGTTTTGCCTTCGTGGGTAAAATGAGTGTCTAGTTGGTATTCTGACCTTGACAGTATGTTTATAAATGTGCCGTCTTGTTTAAGAACAATTTAATTCATGTTATAGATCATCAGGTGGTTTTGAGGAGATGGCATGGTAAAATGATGTTTTGACTACTTATAAATTAAGCTTTTGCATTAATTGCTGAAACAAACATCCCCAAACTTCCTTGTGCATGAGGGCTCTGTCAGCCTCTCCCACCACCTCAGCTGCTTGCCACAGCACTGGAGTGAGGGAGGGATGGCAGTCTGATGGAGGAGGTATTGATATCCTGACAGCAGTAAGCAGAGAAGCTGTTCAAAAGCAGTCCACAATGCAAAAATAGTCTGTTTCTATCAATGGTAGAACAGTGTCCCCTGGGGACTGTGTCATTTCCAGTGCCTAGAAGAGGCACTTGTGCTCTTTATTGCTATCTAGAAATTCTAATATGACAAACTAAGTTGACTTTTTTTTTTCATTAAAATAATGCTGCAATAAGTTACATAAGAATTGTTTTTCATTGTGCAAATTCTGTTTCTGAGTAGAGAAGTTCTTCTTTAGGGAAAAATTTAAAAATGAGAAAATTATACAATTAAGATTTCAGACAACATTAATGGTGCTGATCACTTTACATTAATTCTATAAACATTATTAATCTCTGTGAACCTTTGTTTCATATAAACTTTTAAAAGCTGTTGTGTTTTCACTTGAGAACTCAATAGGCTTGATTTTTATATTTTGGTTATTATTATTTACTTCTGTTTTATCATAATTATAGTGGAGCTTCAAGGGTAAATGTACGTGTAAAGGTTCTGAGTTATGTGGTGCAACAAGATTTCCATAAAATACAGCTTGACATAAATGGTCCACATGAGGTGGAAAAAATTAATTCATTTCTAGTTTAATTTTTCTAAGACTGCTTTCCTTGCTGTGGGAATAAGGGAAATTGAATAGGGTATTTTTATTGCCCTTTTAAAAAAGAAGTCTTAAAAATTCTTTAAGACATTATGATGTCCTTGAGTTTTGATTACAGTTTTTATAGTTAGTTTAACTTTGGAGGTGGAGTTTTTGTTTTGTTTTGTCATTGAGGTATTATGTATGTGATATAAGTATCTTGTCTGATCATTTGATAAAGTTCCAAGACCAGGGTGTTTGGATACTAAGTTATGCTGGTAAAACTTTTAATTTCAGTTTTGTTTTCTATGGAGGGAAAGCAACAATTTAGTGTGTTCAGTAGGAGGTAATCCTGATTATCTCATGCTATCAAAAGTTAGTGCTACTTTGTTTGGCTACAGTAAGGCTTTACCCTTGTCTGTCAGTATATGAAGCATAACTTCATGTAAAAGTACCAAATTTCTTGCAGCAATTTTCCAGTGTCTGTTGTGGTGGTATTGTGGTATATGTTTCTTTCTGTTTGTATGGGAGGCCAGTGTGGGTGGTGACTGAAAGGAGAGCAGTCTAGTGAAGTAACCCCTAATATATTTCAACTTCATTTTGTATGCTTTTCATTCGTCACATCCCTGCTTCCTGGTGTCAAATCTCCTTACTTTAAATTGATTTGAATAGCAGCGTCTCTTGGTCACAGATGCTCTGTAGTACTTGTAGGTGTATTACTGAAATGCTTTATGATGTGCAAAGTAAGGAAAGAAGGTGGATTTCCGGCTTAGTTTCACATATGCTCTGGCATAGTGAGAGGTGCTGCTTTAACCTCCTGACTCCACTTCTGCTGGAGAAACTGGTGATGGTGTTGGCCCTTTTTTATTTTTGTGCATGCATGGTGTCCAGAGCAAAGAGAAAAAGCTGTGCTGTGAGGAGGAAACATAGTTCCCTGGGGTAGTCATGGAGCTCTCTTCCATTGTGAAGCCTGTGCTTCCATCTGGTTAGCCCCAAGATTACACCTTTCTCACAGGATAGTGAGGTATGGATCTCAATGAACTCCTTAGGATAAGGAGAACTTAGTCCTTACAGATCCTAGGCCTCTTTTGTAGTTGGCAAACAGGCACAAAATCGACTTACTAAGCCTGGTGGTTGTGAAAGTACTGACTTTGTCTTCTGAGTCCAGAAAGCAGCTTCAGCCTGAATTCTGTCTTGCAATGAAGTCTGTGAAAGAAGTGAAAAGTTAAATTTACCCTAGGATGCAATGTTTCCTACTGTTTATCATACAGGTTCTAATACTCAAAAATTTTCCAGGACAGTTAACCCTGTCAGCTCGCTATTGATGCCGGCAAAGTATAAAGCTTGGCTGGTGAATTCTGTTTCTGGTGCATAAAAGCAGCATTTCGAGACCACTTTTTTCTCCCCCCCCCCCCCAAGCTGTATTTCCCTTGCCTTTCTGGTTGATTTCAGCAGTTGCAAAATCTTGTACAGAATATGGGTTGGTTAGGACATCAATATGCACCTGTTTCCTATTATTACACAGGTAGGACACTGTCAGTTACTTATGTATTTAGTTCCACTGTGTCAATTATTTACCTTTGCTTTCACCACAAACTTATGAGGCAGGAGTTTTTTTTCTCTTTAGCAGAGGAGTAAATAAAGTATAGAGTGACAAACAGGCTCAAGTCTACAAAACTAGCTGTTTGACTGCTGCTGACATTTATTTCTGCTATTTTGAGAGAGTACCTGTCAGACCATAAAAAATACTGATAATATGAAACTTCACTTTCTCTGCTCAGTTTCTATGCATGTGCTGTTCCAAGCAAGTCATCGTTTCTCTCTGCAGAGCAGCAGCTGGGACCTGGTGTGTTCAATACTCTTTTATTCTATGGCTGTGTTAATTGCTGTGCTGATTGCTGTGCTGGGGTGTCAGCTCCAAGAGTCCCTGTACCTGGCATGACAAAACAGAGCTTACTGCCTTAAAACAAAGAGCATTGGCAGCCTGAGTTTGCCTTTTAGGTGTTTTGAGTCACACAGTTAACACATAGGTAATTCAGTTCTTTTACCTCAGTTGTTCATGTATAATTTCATTCCCTTGTTTACCTTGGAGCCTACTGAGGAAAATATAATTTGAGTTCTAAAACCTTTGTTACTTTATTGCCAAAAATAGTATTGTATCTTAAAACAGTATGCTTCTGTTGTATTCACTATACCAGAGGGAGCCCTCCTGTGGTTAATGTAATACCTATCAATTTTTAGGAATGTTACTAAATAGAGTATATCTTACAGGATAAAATAGACTGGTTTCTATATTTAATTTTCTTTCCATTTAACTCAGCATTTGTAATGTATTTCAGCTAATTTATTGTGCATAGTCATTTTGGCTTAATCCAAATCACAACACAAGATCAAGAAACCTCAGTGCATGCTGACATTTGGACTTGTAGAAAGGCTAATGTGATGAAGGGAATTCCATGGCTGTATTGAAGCAGAGAGGTGCAAAATTGCTCAATTATTAGTGGGAATACCCAAGCTATGTTTTGTCCCCTCACTGGGCTGTGATACTCAGTTCTTTCCTAAACTTCCTTATTTCTCTGTGCAGGGAATGTCTCTTATGTCTGACTGTGAAGAATTGCAGTGGTACTGTAGGTGCATCCTGGTCAGGAGCCAGACTGCACTGTGTGTGCTGTGTGTCTAGGCAGGTGTCTGTTCACATAAAGAACAAAGAACAATTCAGCTTTTCTCTTGTTTTTAATTCTCAGACAGGTAAGTTATGGTCTTTGTTTAGCAATATGCTGATGCACACATTTATAGCAATTGACTGCAGCAAAACTGACTATTTTGATGGATTTGGGCCAGGAGCAGACATCTTGGCTACATAAAATTAGTCTGAAAAAAATTAATTCAGAGATCAACAAGTTAAATGCAGTGCAACTCAGGAATTCCAAACTAAAAATTCTGCATGTATTCTACAAAATTCTACATGACCATATTCTTCATGGTCAAAAGACCAAATTATGCTGACTGAAAGAATTACCAGTCCCATTCTCTTAATGATTTCTTTAAATTGTAAAAAGGCTTCATTAGGATATGGCAAGCTTCTGAACCTTCTTTCTGAGAATTTTAGTGTGTTATATTTTAACCTTGGCAGGCAAGTAAGCACCACACAACTACGCCCCCACTCCCATCTCAGTGGGATGGAGGAGAGAATCCAAAGGGTAAAAGTGAGAAAACCTGTGGGTTGAGGTAAAGACAGTTTAATAGGTAAAGCAAAAGCCCCACACACAAGCAAAAACCAGAATCAGTTTATCATTTCTCCTGGGCAGGCAAGTGTTCAGCCTTCTCCAGGAAAGTTGGGCTCCATTATGCATAACAGTTACTTGAGAAGACAAATGCTATCACTCCTGTTCCTGTCACCTCTTCCTTCAGTTTTATTGTGACTCTGATGCCATATGGTATAGCATATCTCGTTGGTTAGTTGTTTTCACCTGTATCTCCTCCCAACTTCTTGTACAGCCCCAAGTCTCCTCACTGTCAGGGCAGTACAAGGAGCAGAAAAGATGTTGATGCTGTGTAAGCCCTCCTCAGCAACAACAAAAATATCCTTGTGTTATCAGCGCTGTTTCCACCAAATCCAAAATACAGCCCCCTACCAGTGGCTGTGAGGAAAATTAATTTTATCCCATCTGCAGTCAGCACATAATGTAAACAGCTTTTTGAGGTCAAGCTCTGTAATGGTTCATTGATTTCAACCTGACTTTGACAGTTGTCACGTTTGGAAGGGGTAGTCTGGGTAGTCTTATTCAAAATATTTCTTCAACAGAGAAATCCTATCTCCATGGGAGAGACTTGCTTGTGATGGTTTACTCAAGAGGTAAAGAAGAGGAAGAAAATCTGTTGCAGGGATTTAACAGGACTTCGTGATTATTTTTCAAATTCTTTACCTTCATTTCCATGATTTTCACACATTTTTCCATGATATGGCTAGAAGTCTATGCAAATACCCAGTGATCCAAGTCAGCTATTTAATCACCAAATAATAACAAAGAGAATTGCAAGAACAAAAATGATAATGTGTATCTCCAGCTAGTGTAGAAATATGTAGGCCACAATATCCCATTCTCTTCTGGATGCTTGTGCTCCACAAGGTCAGAGAGGTCATGATTCACAGGGACGATGTTTCCTTATGCTGTTATTTTAAAATATCTTGGCTGATTCTATTGAAGGAATTTCCTATTATCTCTTTCTCTGGTTAAATCCTGTTTATTGAACACCTCTGCCCTTAGGAAGCAGTCACTAGCTGAAATATGAGGCTTTCTTGTCACATGTGGATTTAACAGATAACTAAAGCGTCCCTTTCCCCACCATCACCTCCAGCTGTTGGTTACCTTCCCAGGCCAGACGTTTTCAGCCAAATCCCTGATGACAGGATACAATGGTATTTGACAGATGTTTCATTGGATCATCTGAAACCACCTCCAGAACAGTATAAGCCTAACTGTCAGACTTTTCTCTGAACAAGCTGAAGAATATTTTTGTGTGGTCTTCAGAGCCATGGGAACAGTCACCCCCATGAGAACTGCAGCAACAAGAAGTTTGGAGATTGGTGCCATTGGCAGTACCGTGGATGTGCCATGCCATGAAACTTGCCATGTTTGTTTCACCTGAGAGCTACCAGGTCCAGTGCAGTTTCCTGTGTGTTGCCAGTTGTTTTTTGTTTGTTTCTTTGTAATGTGAAATTTGCAGTGCAAATTGGATATAGTAGACTAGAAAATGTGGCCTGTACGACTTAAGTGTTTCATTGATCAGTGATAAACCATTGATCCTGTGCTTAAGAAGCAATGGCAATTGAAGAGTTTTCTTCTTTGCTACGCAGTGGTTTATGACAGCATGCAATACTGCTAAGAGATTTAGCTAGGCAGAGTAATTATCTAAACTAGAATTTTGTCAGGACACCAGTATTAGTACAAGGTGCTTAGAAATTGGATTGCTCACCGAAGTGTGTAAGTGTAGATTTATCAGACTAACTTAAGGTGCTCATTTGCCTAAAGAAGCATAATTTTTCATACTTGTACTTAAAATAACAGATGCGTTTATTTAGAAAATTTTAGCCTGTTTAGTTATTTTTGCCCTCTGTAAATAGCTTTCTATCAGTTAATTACTAGGAGAAGGCAAACAAAATATTTAGGTCTACCTAAATTTCATAGCAGTCTATAGCATCTATAGATGAAGATAGGGCAGAGGAAGGATTCCTTGTGTCTCTGTTCAGAGCCAATGCCTGGGAAATACAGGCCCTGCAGTGGTAACAGCTCCTCTACTGTGAGATAAGTATTTTAGCTCATATATTTTTGCCTCACCATGAGTAAAATCTCCCAATTTTGCATAAGATAAAACAGTCTTCTACCATAGGCAGTTTGTCTTTCTGTTTTGTCATCCAGTCCCTGGGCTAAAATTTGTGGTTGTAATGTAATTTTTGGATGAATTTTGTGTAACTTTGCTGAAACTTTCTGGTTGTGTCTGAGAGGTCAAGGTCAAACAGTGCCTGTGGACTAGAGAGGTTTGTGATGCTCGCACCCACAAGAGATAGCTCCAGCAGACCCTGGCAGCTGAAATACCTTCTGTGCAGATCAACTTCACCCTGGGCAAAACTTCACTTGTCCCTGGCAAAGCCTGCACAGATACAGTAGTACTTAGCCAGAGACAGCTACCAGATAACTTGAGGAGGGACTATAAATTGCCCCAAATCTAGTGCTGAAGCCCCATCCTTCAGTGATTCTCCAGTTCTGAGTCATCTGTCTTGAACAGAATTAATACATGGTTTAATGCAATAGTTGACTTTTTTAATATTAGAGCACAATGCCTAATGTGGTTTTTCAGCTTTTATTTTCAACATAGCAGCACACTTTCATCTCTTGTTGCTTTTTTTTCTTTGGAGGGAAACCCTCCACATTTCAGATCATTTAATGTTTTTGATATCCCACTTAGTTCCTGGGTAAATTACTATATTGGACTGAGTTGTGGAAATTTTTAGATTGCTTTTTCTATAGAGCAGTAGTTTCACATTAGCATGGAGAATGCACTTAAAAGACACATTAAGGCCATTCAACAAGCAGTATATTTATCTTTTTCTCAGACTCTGATAAATGACTACATTTTGAGTTGCATTTGTTATGGGTACAAAATGAATGACAGACTTGAATGGATGTTGTTTTTGCAAAATTGCTCAATATAAACTAAAGTGACATTCAAATTGCTGATCAAATTTTACAATTATAACACCAGTATAAAAATGTAAATTCAGAACTTTTATGTTATTGAGCAACAAATTCTCCTCTAAAGTTACAGAATCATTGAAGACACAACACAGATGAGAATAAAAAATACTTGTGATGGCTCTAAAAATAAATGGGAAACTAAAAAAATTACATACAAAAGTGTCACAGCAAAATATTCCTGCAGTATATGTAACCTGTGTTTCACATCAGAAAAGATTAAATCTTTTAAATCTTTTCCAGCAACCTTGCGCATCCTTCACATAATTTCCAATGATGGTGAAGCAGTGGAAATTTCTCCAAGCACGTGGAGATGCTCTTCCATGGAGGTCAGATTTTATTTTGAGTGATACCGCTTGAACTATATTGACAGGAGTGTGGTTTTATATTTCTGTTTTTCCTAAAGTAATCCATTTAAGAAATACAAGCCCAATGTAAGTGCAGCCAGAACATATATATTAGCCTGTGCTTTATTAACATGAAAGTGAAGTTGTGTTCACGTCCACCTTATACTAATGGATTTTGAAATCTGCCATTTTTAGCAATATGGACAGGCATGCCATGTGATCAGGAAGCACTTCAGAGGAGGACAGGAATCTTCTGGGATTCCAGAGGGATGGGAAATAAATTTGACTAGAAAGAAGGCCCATTACTTTCTGTAATCTTTCCCCGTCTTCTTGCTCCCTGAGGAGAGGGTGCACCAAGAGCAGTAGGGATGCTGAGATGTTGTTTAAACCATTCTTACAAAAGGTGTTGAGAGAAACTATTTGACAGCGTTATTAATGGAGACTTTATGTGTAACTGAGGTGGTTTCTCAGCAAAATTCTAAGTACTCTAGTGCATGTACAGACCCCACAATAGTGGAGTCGCTGAAAATAAAGGTGTCTTCTTTGAAGTGACTTCAGTATGAACATGTGAGAGACATTTTTCTTCAGATGCTCAAGACTCACAACAGATGTCTCCTTCAGAAGCAATGAAGAAAAAATGCATTTTATATTGTGAACAAGGAAATGGAGATGGCATCATGCTAAGCAGCAACCTGCTTCTGCATCTGGAATGGATGTGACAAATGAACATGGGAGATTCTGCTGGTTTCAGCTGAGACCATTTAGAGTAATATTCTTCATAGTTTCTGGTATGGGGCTGTGCTTTGCACTTGTGCTGAACACAGGGTTGATCATGTGGAGATGTTTTAGTTGTTGCTGAGCAGGGGTTGCTCAGAGCAAAGGCCATTTCTGGTTTTCATATGGCCACGCTGTTGAGGAAGGTGGGTGTGCATGGGAGGCTGGGAGGAGACACAGCCGGGGCAGGTGATCCAAACTGACAAAAGGGGATATTCCAGACCATATGGCATCATGCTCAGTATGTAAAGTGGAGGGAAGAAAGAGAGAGGAGCAACATTTTGGAGTGATGGTGATTGCCTTCCCAAGTAACCGCTACCTGTGGTGGGGTCTGCTCTCCTGGAGATGGCTGAACACCTGCCTGCCCATGGGAAGCAGTGAATTCATTCCTTGTTTTGCTTGGCTTCTGTGCATGACTTTTGTGTTCTCTATGAACTGTATTTATCTCAATCCATGAGTTCTCTATTTTTTATCCTTCCAAGTCTCTACCTGATGCTGCTGGTGGGGGAGTGAGTTGTTAGTGTGGGTTTTGAGTTTTTCATTTTGCTTATATATATATATAATGTGCACTCCTGTATGTTTGTTTATGGGCAGAAGGTGAAGAGACCATCTTTGCTTCCTACAAGGGAGAGGGAAGACTTTTTTCTTGGTGCAACATGCCAACAATCTTGAGAGGAATGGAACAATTTTGTGAAAAATACTATGCGAATACATGGAGAAGCATATGTTAATGAGTATAAATTGGGCACAATCTACAGTGTCTTTGGCATTTTTAAGTTGGAGGGTTTTTTAATAAATTTGGAGTTTTTTGTTTTTGTCTCTCATCCCTCTTTAAAAACAGATTGCATGTGGGCTGATTTTATGTTCAGTTTTTGAACAGCCATAACTTTCAACAATCTACTGAATGTTTTTTCCTCCTCTACTTGAGAAGACTTGAAATCTGTAGTAAATAATGATGGTGGCTCATTTCATTTATGCCCTTGATTATTACCAGTCTTTCCTGTTAGTAATGTCCACTCTTTAGTTAGTGGACTCGCATACAGATTTTTTATATGTATTTAGGAAACCATAGACTAGATTGTTCAAAAATACTTGCTCTAGGCTGCCATCCTTATAATACACTTTGCTAATCTCCTGGTCTCCTGGTATGTGGGATCAAAAATCAAACAACTGACCTTCTCTTCCATTTAGTAACCTTCTTCATATCACAGATTAATCTCCAATTTACTCATCTGGTTGTTTGAGAGACCAGCTACTATCTTTTAATAAGAGTGAAGAAGCTGCCAGAATGTTAGAATGGAAGTGATAGGAAGGGAACATGTGAGCAATGAAAATATACACCAAGGAAAATAAGGAAAATACATCCCATCAAATATATTTATTGAACTTCTAAGTTGTGTTGCTGTTGTATTTCCTATGCCTTCTCTTTTGTGTTTAATCTGCATGTTTGGCATATTTTGATATTATATTATTATTTTTTTAAATTCTGACTGCATTCTTACTGCAGCCTTACTTCTCTGTTTTAATTTATTATAGCATATTAGTAAAGCTGCTGTGGAATACCCTGGATTAATGATGCATTTAAACTGTTTTAAAACAACCCTGGGCTAGGTCAGTTATTGAAGTAATTCCAGTGGGAGATGTTTTATTTTGATTGCAGTAAGCTCTTAGTTTTATGTTAACTGCATTGTACAAACATGACCTGTGAGCTTTTAATGTTACAGTGAATTGAAAATGTGAATAAAGCATGCTTTGCCCTTGCATGGGGCAAACTAACTTTCCTTCTTGAGAGGAGATTCTGTCTTGTATTCTTTGGTGAGGTCACATTTTTGTGCAAATGCTCTGAGACTACAGGGCACTTACATCTTTTTGCTATAAAGAGAAGACATAATGAGGTGTGGGTGCAGGTTAGGGCATGGTTAGGTGTAACTGCAGTCACCCCTTCTATACCCCCCCCAAATTTACACAGACCCATGCTACTACACCTGTACTTGCCCTTTATCTGCAGCCTGAAGGATGTTAGAGCTGGTGAAGTGGGAGAATTCTGTGATAGGGGTTATTTCCCAAAACTTAATTTGCAAAAGCAGTGCATTGAAATTTTTCTTGTAAAATTCACATCCTTAATTATTGCAAAGCTTCTTTTCCTTTTTGGAAGTGTGAAGTGTTACTTGCTGTGGTCTGATTTGTAATTGAGATTTTGTAATTTCTGTAATTGAATTGAAATGAGGGCTTATTACATATTTTTCAAAATGCAGGGATGTGAATTTTCTCATCCCAAATACATTTCTATGTTTTAATCTAATCTACTTTCCTGTTCAAAACTGCACTATAGGTGCTCTACTAGAGTCCAAGATGATGGGCAGTTTATACCGCAAATTTAAAAAACAACAAAATGCAGTTCTATATAACAAAATGTTAGTAACACAATCTTATCTCAATAAAACTGGTATTGACCAGTCTTCAGGGGTATTGGACTTCACAGATTTGACAGTGCCTGGGAAGCTTGACTTGCTCATGAAGTTTTACAAGTAACTTTAGGCTGTGGCTGTCAGTTTTTTGTTAAATAAAACTACTGGACAGGAGCTGAAAACTGGCTCCAATCATGGCATGAAACTACACCTATACCAAACTTTTAGAAATTTTCTTAAAATAAAGAGATGATACACTTCTCCAGACCAATATTTACAAATAGTTCAGTGGCCTATTACTCATTTAAAGAGGGGTAAAACCAATTCTTAAAATGAAGACTCCTACTTAGTTTGGGAGAGCAGTGATTTGGCAGTGACTGAGCTGCTCGAGATAAGCAGAGATTTTGAACATTAAGCCATGTGCAAGGCAAAATGAGTGGCAAAAAAGATTAATTCCAGTTGCTTCTGAAGAGTCACAGGAAGCAAAGTAAAAACCTTTTTGTGGTTCGGGGTTGTTATTTGGCTAAGGTAATTCCCAGGTCCTTGAAAACTAAGATGGTCCATGTTGAAGAGACAGAGGCATAAAACAATGATCTGTGCATTCCAATGGCCAGTGTTTGGAATGCACATTATAGTGAAAAAGTTTATATAATGAAACAGGGAGAAAAAAATGAAGTAGGAAGTTTGGGGTAGAATGTTGGCAGAATTTTGCTGCTGTATTTCAGGTTCTCTCCATATAATCTTCTTTCTTTGTTTAGCCCTCTAAAGAAAAATGTGGATAAATTATAAAATAATGTTTATGGGGAAGTAAATAATCTTAGGTTTACTTATGCAGCAATAACTTTTGACACAGTAATTGCTACTCAGGAAGGAGCTCTTGATGCTTATATTAGTTTTATGAAAATGTTTGCTTTCATTTCAAAGAGAATAACATTGTTATGACTACTGCATAAATTCATTGTGTACTCTCAAAAATTGTACAATTCTTGTTCAATTATAATCATCATAGATGGGATAGAAAGGATAACCTATTAAGGGAGACCAAATTAAGTAAAGGTTTCATTGTTGTCTGACTGATGAGAGGTCTGAGAATTATAGAGGTACCTGAGAAAAGAGTAACATGGAAAAAATATGCAGGCATCACTTTATTGATTCTTTCTTTCAATAGAAATAATAGCATCAAATTAAGTACTGTACTGGTATCAAAACAAATGGCAGGTGCAGGTTTGTGTACAATAGATTATTAAGCTATGTAGCTTTCTGAGCCAGGGATTGTGGATCTTAAAAGCTTACATGGCTTCAAGAAACAATTTAATACATTCATGGAGGAAAAATACATTAGGGATAAAACGGTGCCTCTGGCTTGCAGTGTCCTTGAAACATCAGTTGCTGTAGTCTGGAAGGCTATTTTAGGGAAGTGAAATTGTTTGTTTGCCGTATATTTATATCTTTCTGTAGGACTTGCTGCTGTTTACTGTGAGAAACAGATAATAAGCTGGATGGACCTGTTTGTATTGATTGCAAAAGTCATTCTTAAACTAATAATGTGTAGTTAAAGTTGTCCATAGTAGTTGCTGATGGGAAATCAAGTCATGGAACAGATGATTTTGAATGAGTTTCTTGATAACAGAGAATGTTGTGGTAAGAAAGAGTAGTATGGCCAGACAGGTTCAATGTTGCTCCACAGTGAATTTGAAGTACAGCACACTGAGAAAGTACACACCCTAGAATAACTGTAATAATATGTATTTTCCTACTATAAATGCATGCCTTGGTGTATGAGTTAATATTTGAGGGAGACTGAAGACATAATTTCAAGATTTGAAACTCTTAATGGATACTTACAGGGGGCACTTATCTCCATCCTATGTTGCTTGCTAGCAGTAGGATCCTGGAGTGTTCTGTGTAGTTTGTTTGCTTTTAATTTTTGTGCAACTTCTTCTCTATTCGAAATAATGTTAAATTTTTCCTCCTTGGGTTGAATTTTGAGCATGGACATGTTGAATATGGAAAAGTATCATAAGGAACATCTTCAGTCTGAGATCTTGGTATTGTTCAATATGTGTGAAACAGCTTGGAGCGGTTTTGATTTCTGTTTTTTTGTTTAATATTGGAGGGAAATATTTTCTTAAATATAAATATTGCATGCAAAGAGAAGATTATGACCTTAAAATATTCAGATTACTCTGAGGAATGCCTACAGAGCTTTCATTACCTTATAACCTGAACTCTTGAGTACTGATAGATATTGAAGTGATATAGCCCAGAATTTGGTTGGCTTTCTGCACTATAGGTGCATATTGCTGGCTCACAGCAAGCTTCTGGTCAACCAAAATCTCCAAATCCTTCTCCTCAGGGCTACTACCAACTACTGCCCAACATGTGTTTGTACTTGGAGTTGCTTTCAGGGTCCCTCTGGATGCACCACACAGGTTGGTGGTGTTGGGAAGCTTGCTGAGAGTGCTCAATCCCACATGTTAAATGGCACCTTGTCTGGATACTGACTCCTGAGAAATGCTGCTCGTCACCATTCTCTGTTTGAACACTGAACCCTTGACCACAACTCTTTCTGTCCATCCATCCATCCATTAAATTCTTTATCCACTGAGTGGATATCCATAAAATCCATATCTCTCCAGTTTAGAGACAAGAATTTCATGCAGGACATTTCATATTTCATGTGAAATGATTTGCACAAGTCCAGAACCATTGCAACACGTACTTGCTAAAATCTGCTCCCAGACTGCACTTATATATGGTGTAGAAATTGGTTTCATTTCTTTCTTATGCCTGCTGTGTAGTCCCAGCTCTTACATAAAAGTTGCAATATGATCCAGTCAACTATACTGTTGACCAAGTGTTAGGGCTTGAATTTAAGATCTATACAAGTTTCTTGTAGAGTATTTAATAAAGATCAACAGGGTTTTAAAAAAAAATGAACTTCATTGGCATAATCCCCATTACCAGAGTAAAGCTTCTGTTGCCTTCAATGGGAACTGAGTTTTGCAATCAGTGCTGTCAGTCACCATCTGGACTGACACAATTTTGCCACAGAGAGAGTCCGTCTTTTCTGGGATGCCATCTGTTAGTCAGTTTCTTCTGACTTGTTTCCAGTATCAACCTTTATACCTTCTTTCATATTCTCTTTTGTGCTTCAAGCTACCTCTCAAATCCTCATTCTCCCTGCTGTTTTCAAAATATGTTTTTGAACACCAGTGAACACAATGGAGTACCCTAGCAATAATGTCTATTACCAAACCCCGGGCAGCATCACAATCATCTGAAGAAAATCTTTTAGGAGGCTCAGGCTTGGAAGGCGTTGATCCCAAACCCTTTTCTCATCCCTGCAAGTGATATTTCAAAGCAGTGGCTGAGGGAGAAGTTTGAACCGCTGATTACTTTGAGTCTTTGCTGAGGATAAAAGAAATCGGTTAGTACGACAGTTAACCTAATAATAGCTTACAAAAGTATCAGCTCTTATAGGTTTAAAAATAAGATCAAGTAGCATTAATCTAATGGCATAACTGTTTTTGAAAGGCTTTTACTCAGTAAAGCCAGATTTATGAAGTCTTAAAAATAACAGTTTTGATCTAATGGCTGCTAACAGTCCTGCACACAGTGTTTTCACCCTGACATAGTTAAATGCCAACAATTTATTTGGCACTTCGTAAGCAAATGGAATACAAAGTGTGAACCCCAAACCTTTCAGTTTGAGAGAGAAAACAAAGAATATATTAGAAATAATAATTACATAAGGGGTGCATCTTCTTAATAAAATAAAGAACAGTAGTTACCATGTGGTTTCATTGAAGAATTTTAATATAATATATGCATGTTATTCATGCATGGGGGAGATGTGTAAGTCATGCATGGAGAGGATGTCTGTGCATCCAGATAGCAGCCTTTCTTTCAAGTGGCTTCAGGGTTGTGATTTTTCAAACAGAGTTTGAGTGTACTCTTCTTGGTTTATGAATTTGATTTAAACTGTAAGCAAGGATGATTCAGAGTTTCAAAGAGATAGAAGAAGCAGTTACTTTTATAGCAGCAGCCTTTTTTGGTGTGTGTGTATATATTTATCTATATCTCTAAAAAAATACCTACCGAAGTTTTTCACATTGTGGTGTACCTGTAGATAGTCTACAGGTAGAAACAAACCAATTGATATGTTCATATTGTGTTCTTTCTCAGAGGAGTAACCCTGGCTGTTTCAAAGGTGAGAAAATGTGCCAGCTGGCAATTATGTAATGGATAATTCAAATAGATTTTTCAGGCTCAACCTTGCCAGCACCTTACTATGCTGTATTTGCTCATCATGGTTATTTTGCATAAAAATTAATAATAGAATATTATGTTAGAAAAGTATAACTACATTGCAGTCTGATTAAAAATTCACACACAGTATCTGTAGATACTCTCATGTGTTTAAATGTTTGAAATGAGAATAAGCAATATTCTTTCTGAGAAGCTAAGCTGTCATAAGATAACTTCCTTTTTTCCAAATATGAAATCTATTTCTTGCTGAGAAATAGTGTGGATGACCAAATATTGTCGTGTTCCCTGATGACTGAGACTGTCTTCACGACTCTGCAGTCCCTCTGTTTGTGATGTCTAGCTTGTTATTTCATCTTTGTATGATTACCTTCCCTTAGTTTTAAGATCCATCTAGGAATTCTTCCTCTGGAAAGCAGTTCTTAATTGCAGATGAGAGTGTCACATAAGAACCAGATGACCAGTGATTATTGTGTGACTGATTACTGCTGAGCTTTAGCTTACAATGATTTCTTGAAGACTTTTTCCTCTCTGGTAGATATTGCACAGACCTGGCTATATACAAGATTTTTTCTCCTAGGATAAGATAGTTGTGTTTATTTTTCATATTCACATGTATGGTGTTACTCTTCCTCTGTTCCTCCTTTAGAGGAAAGTGAAGAAATGGATCTGACAGAAAACTTAGAGAGGTTTTTCATCCGGATTGAAGTATTTTTCAGTCTTACTTTAAATTTTCAAGGTTACCCAAGCAATCAATCTGAACTATTTCTGCTGTGGAAAACTGTCTGTTTCCTTCATTTTACTTTTCCTTTTAAGCAGACAAGTAGCTATGGGGAAAAAAAGTATCATTTGAACTTTGTAACCAAATTTAGTTGTGGTGTCTTTCTGTGGAACAGTAGTAGGTGGGAGCAAGCATGAAAAATCTGGCTGCAGTATATCAGCTTTCAGCAGCTCTGACAGGTTACTACGTTCATATTTTTCAAGGCAAAACTCCTAACAATGAGACGGTCCTAATTTGACTTTTTTTTTGGTCTGTCTTGGAATTTTTCTGATTCAATTCAGACACTCTTAGCTGAAAAGGGGAAAAAAGTGTGTGAAACAACCACTGTCCTGTTGTTACCCCACTGACTGCCTTTCCAATTCAAATTCCATAGGCTGGGAGCTGCTCTCATTCAAGTGGCCTGTGGTCAGTATTAGGAACTAGGTAAAAATTACTACTACTTAATTTTACTATGTAAACTTTTTAATAAATATGGTTTATCTTTTGTTTGTAACTATTAGATCTTTTTGGAAATTTTTTTTCCCTTTGCACTTTACTTACAGTGAACAATCACAATATATTTACAAAATATGAACTTATATGTTGGGCAAAATGTTTTTTTTCATTTGTCTCATTGGCATCAGCTCCTCTCCAGCTCTGTCTAGTAAGAGGTGTCAGAAAATATTATTTTTATTCTTTTTGGTTCCTGTGATGGATGGTTATGGAATATCATGCTCACAGGGAAAATTATTTCTTCCTAATCCTTGTCAGTTAGTGGTTGGCTTATTTCCTGTAGTCTGAAGAATTATAGCCCATATTCTTGTTCATGCAGTACTTCATTTTAGTTGACTTCAAATTTTGCTCATTACTGACTCCTAGTTTGGCAATGTTATTATTCTTTATTGTCTGCACTTGGATAAAATCAGTCAAGAGGCCATCATTCTAAGAGAAATCTGTGACCGATTGCTTTAAAAATAAATGATACTTGTACTGACACAAGAGAGAAAAAACATTCATTAAAACTCATGTTGGAGAACTCTCATCACTCTTTTCCTATTGCATTTGACATTGCCTGAAAGACTGTTGTATATTATGTTTATTTTTAGAGACTATTGTTCTCTCTAAATCTGCTCTACAACTTGAGGAAAGCAGTAATACTTTTGAACAAAAATTTACAGAAGCAAGACAATGCATCTTTCTGTTATAGTAAGGGGCTATTTCATGAACTATCTCTTTTAAATAAATTTGACTTTGGCATGGAAAAAAACCTGCAAAATATAAGAGAATCAGAGGCTGCTTCAGGGCATACAGATTGAAACCTGTGTTCCTTTTCTCAAGAACATAATAACATTTGTAAGTGAGACCTTCATCATGTCACGCTTATTTAAATAATTTTTTCTGAAGTGCTTAAAAAGCAAACTGCTTTCAGTTAGTTTATTTTTTATCCCAAAATTGTCCTACTCTGCTACTCTATATCCTCCTCATGTACAGAGCTTATACAAAACTAACATTGCATTACACAAAAAAGGTGTTGACCTGTCAGGATGAGACCAGAGGAGGCCACTAATGTGATCAGAGGTCTGGGACACCCCTCCTACGATGACAGGATGAGAGAGTTTGAGCTGCTAAGCCTGGTGAAGGAAGGGAGTGTGTAGTGACAGACCAAGAGGGAATGCCTTCAAACTGAATGGTAGATTATATTAGACATTAGGCTCTTCTCTGAGAGTGTGGTGAAACCCTGTAACAGGTTGCCCAGAGAAGTTGTGGACTCCCCATCCCTGGAGATGTTTAAGGCCAGACTGGGTGAGGCTTTGGGCAACCTGGTCTAGTGAGAGACATCCCTGCTCATGTCAGTGGGGTTGTAATGAGATGATCTTTAGGGTCCATTCCAACCCAGCTGTTCTGAGATTCTGTGATAATCACACAGTTGAAAAGGCAAATGTTCTTTCAGGAAAAGGCACATATCCTTTCAGCATTAAATTAATTGAAAAATGTCTCTATTCCATATTTAAGGAATTTAATATAAGCCAAAAA
Source organism: Luscinia megarhynchos (assembly GCA_034336665.1). Lineage (NCBI taxonomy): Eukaryota > Metazoa > Chordata > Aves > Passeriformes > Muscicapidae > Luscinia > Luscinia megarhynchos. Next base: position 36,302,121 of record CM067566.1, on the reverse strand, counting down.
GAAAATGACAAACTATTTTGGTTTTATCATAGACCAAAGCTAAAATACAGCCAGTTTCAATTAGAGCATATTTGAATACACTGGAAAAAGAATATGGTACAACCAGACAAATTGTAAACAACAGGTTTCCTGTATTTTTCGAATTGATAAACAGATTCAGGGAGAGCCATAAATTTTGTGTGTGCTTGCCTCAGTTTCTGTCCTCCTCAGTGTTTTGATAACTAGTTCATTTGCAAAGAAAAAATACTTGTTTAAAAAATGTGCTAGCTGTTGCATTGGTCCTGTTTCTCCTTTCAGGTTCCTTGTAGGTTTATCTGGTACAGTAAACATTAAGTGGACTACAGGGTTGTGATTTTCAGGGACTGTGACTTCACCTTTGCAATCCTTTCATTTCGGTCCTCTGATTGATTTTTGGTCAGGTGACACAGAACATGTCACCCTACTTACCTGTAAAACACACCAGGCTTCTCCTCTTTCCTATTAATACCAGAGCATCATGTCTTGCTTTCACCTGAAATGAATATTTGTAGGGAAAAAAGATTCGTGACTAAATAAAAATTCAGAAAGTAAAGCTGTCATTATATATTCTACATTGCTGAAACAGATAACACATTAAAACAGCTGCCAAATTACCTGTAATGAACATCCACACAATGGAAGACACTCTGCATACTGATGATGTTGTGATTAACACCTATTAACAGGATAGAATTTGTCAATGAAAAAACAAGGATGATTCAGTGCAATATTCAGAAGGAACTGCTTTCCGTGAAATTTCCTGATTTTGGCTATTTTTAGATTGTTGCTGGAAACCTGTTAATGGTTTGAAAACATGCCTTGGAAAACTGTGTTCATAGCTGATAAGAAAATGAAACGTGTTGCAAATGATGCTTTCGTGGAAAAAGCTTTTTTCCCCACCCTGCACTCTGTCCCTGCTTCTGACTGAGTTAAACATCAGAATTAAACCATCAGAATTTATTTTGGCTTGTCAGGTCTCAAATTTCTAGGGAACTGTCTGTCTAGATTGTTTCTTTCTCTCTTATTTTATACTTGCATTCAAGCTCTATAAAACACTTGCTGTAGTAACGTAAATATAGAAGGATACAGTAATTACTGTGATACTAACCATGTTAATACCCCTGGAATATTATAGAGAGCACTGGGCTGCTCTTTAGAATAGTTAGATTTGTGGTTTTTTAATGCCCCCAAAATCTAAGGGAGATAAGCAGGGACAATGCATAGAGTATTCCAATTATTTCTCAAGTAGAACATTTGACTTCAAGGCACAAAATTCAGCTTTGAAGTCTTGCTTGGGTTTTAACCGGATCGGAACCCCAGGGTGGTATCTTGGCTCTCTTAGTTTCATTCTATGAAACCCACCTTTGGAATTTGTGAGTTTGTCCTTCGATTTGTTTGACTTAAGGCTTGATCTGAAAAGTCTGAATGTTCAGAGTGCTGGGCTTTTCAACATTTAAGGCAAGTTCGAAGTGATCCAGAAGCCTGTCTCACCCTCTGGGTTAAATGTCTTGATCACATTCTTACCTGTGGCCCACATTACTTAAAGAGAGGGGGCATGAGCCTGCATGCAGGTAGTTGTACAAAATGCTGCTCAAGGCATGTGATTCCTTTGTGGCATCCCTTGTAAGAAGCCAAGCTGAGGGGAGATGTTGACATCTTTGCTCAATGGTGACACTGGAACAGTTTTAACATCGGTTGTCTAGAGGAGATGTAGTGGCAGGGTTTTTTGTCCTTTTGTTTTTTTTTCCTTAGCATTTTTCTCTCATAATTTAACACAGCAATGAGAGCATGTGTAGATTCATGTTCAGTTCCCTTCTTTGCCTGAAGGGAGCTGCGGGTCAGTGTTCATTTCTGGAGATAGAAAGATTTCAGATTTCAGACAATTTTAAGGTAGGAATGCTCCCTTTTCTCCCTTCTGAGTGTACACATGAAGAGAATTCAGTTTGTTGGTTCTCACCCAGGGACAGTTTGTTATTTCATTGCATTGTCTCTCAAGTGGCTTAACTTTCAGTTCTCTCAGTATCTGTGTTACCTAACCTGATTGAAGAAACAGGGGCTACTGATCAACTTCCACACTGGATGTGGGAGCATGATGTTCAGTGCGGCTGGGTTAGCTCCTGAGCAGTCCAGAGGTAGGTGGGTTTCTGACCTAAGGAAGCCTGCAGATGAGGTCAGCCTATTTCACATCAGTTCTGGAAATAGAGTATCAAATCTCTTTGGTTGGCAAGAAAAAGTTTAGCCTGCCCTCAGGGTTTTGTGAAATAGTAGGTATCAACAAAGCCTGTCCTGGAACACCCTCACTGTCTTCTACTGAGATATCTAGCATTGAGTTCCTGGTTACACTCTTTCTTGCAAAGAGGTATTTTGTCAGATACTTTTTCAGACCCATTCATTGACAAAAAATGGCTTGTTAAATCTTGTCATCATGGTTTAGAAAAGGAATAAGTTTAGGAATTTATTTGAAGATTAGTCAGTCTCTGTGATTATCTAGTGTGTTCTGCCAGCTGAGTAGCATCATTAGCCAAATTTGGTCTTTGTTTCATCTGTGTAATCCCTGCTAATGCTAACAGAGGCATGCCACTATAGCTAAGAAGAATAACTTGAGCCAGAAACCATAAAACCATAAGCCATAAGCAGAGAACTGTTACAGCAATGTTTTTTCATCATTAAATACTATGTAAATTTGTTTTGGTTGGTTTAAGAATGCAGCTTTTCCTTTTTATTTTTTTTTTCTTCCTTTTTAAAAAAATTTTATTCCTGGGGATATGACAACTGGCAGAACTCATGTGGCTATGATAAGACTTTGAATTACTAACTTGGGCTTTGGGCTTTCTTAATGTATACATCTGTCAATAACACTGAAGCTCAAAAATTGAAAAAATGAGTTTTATTAAGTTAGAAATAGCTGAAATGTTTATAAGGGATAGGGAAGAGCTGAGTCTGATGTTAAATTATTAGGCAAAATTGTAATGTAGTCCTTACATTTTTTAATAGGTAGATATTTTAAAAGTACAAAGAAAAAATATTCCCTGAAGTCAATAGGCAGCCATGTTAAAGGAAGACAAGTTGAACTTTATATATAATGCCCAGAGTTGCATGAAAATGGAGGCTGATGGTTTTAGGACTTCAAGAATTTTATAACCTGGAGGGCTCTATTTTATATGTGTAAAATCCCTTAAAGAGGCAAAGAGCATACTGTGGGGCAGTTAAAAGCATGCAGCTCTGTAACTCAGCTATTTTAATGCTACCAGGATGTAACACAATCTGAACTGTGTAGAATCTGCTGCCTCCTGTTTGTATGAGGTGTGCTTCCCTTGCTCTGGACCAGTGGCAGGACCCTGATGACCCCTCAAACCTTGGTAGCTAGAATCCCCTTGAGATTGTTGTGAGGTTAGTCAGGGAGGAAATTGGAAGGGTGGTGGTGAGGCCACTCCTCAAATGCTGGGTTCAGTTTTGGGCCCCTCACTACAAAAAAGAGATCCCATGGCACTGGAATGTATATAGAAAAGGAGCTGGTGAAGGATCTGGAGCACAAGTCTTAGGAGGAGTGGCTGAGGGAGCTGGGGCTGTTGAACCTGGAGAAAAGGAGGCTCAGAGAGGCTGCAGGGTTTGGTGGGGACGGTGGCCACTGGCTGAGTTGCAAAACTTGCCTGTAGCTAAGGCTGCCTCGCCCTTCAGAGGCCACTTCATCTCTGACAGAGCCCTGTGCTTTGCTGCTATGTTTATATCATCAACCTGCAACGGGAACAGTTTCAGAAATGGAATAACATGAGTTGTGTCTTCTACATAACTACCTCGGTAATATTGAAGGAACAAACTCCAAGTATCATAATTTCTACAAATAGATACATTGAAATGTAATAAAGTTGCAGAACAAGTACAGAAAGCTTATGTGTCATCAAGGTTACTGTTTAAGTTTACTATTTTCTGCTTAGAAGCTGAATAACATGCAGTAAAGAGGTGTAGTTGTTTGGAAGATAATGTAAAACAATGAAATATAAGATTCATCCAGCAAATGGAGGTAAGCATATCATAGAGAAAGTGATTAATTTGGGGTTTTTTAAAGTGCTTTCAAGTTCATTTTTCAAGGTGATTTTACATTATTGAAACTTTTCTATCTATTTTTCAAGGACTAAAGGATTCAATATTCGTGTGCTGTGGGTTTTTGTTTTTTTGAGGTTTTTTATGGTTTCATTTTTGCTTTAATCCGCATTTTAAGCATAAGGGACCAGTTCTCCTGTATATAATTTGGATTTTGGTTTGGTTTGGTTTTTAACCTTGTGTTGTCACTTTTGTGCTTTTAAAGTGGGAATAAAATGCTATCAGAATAGAACAGCAGTGTTTCACATCTCCTTTGCACCTGATTCAGAAGGTATAAATCTCAACATAGAGTACATAGCATGGTCTTATTCTTCATTCTTCACTGGAATTCTTTTCTTTTTTAATGGGAAGTAGAGCAACTTAAAATATTTTTCCTATTTAGTGCTGCACGGAGTTGCCAGATAAATGTTAACTTGTTTATAACCATAGTGTAGGCCTTTGCTTTTGCTCACATGAAAATTCACATATTTTAAAAATAAATAAAATCCAGTCTTATCTAGGCAGAGTTTCTCTTGTTTGTTTTTGTAATGAAATAAACATGATGTGGAAATGCACGCAATCAGCACTTCATTTCTATGCCATGTTTGATATATAGATATTTTGTCTGTTTGCACTGCGTGCTGGCAAAACCAGAGCTATTAAAGATCAAGTATAGACTGGTCAGCCAGAAATTTTATAAAGTTTGAGGAATTTGATAAATTTGGATATGGCTGTTAGAACCCAGTGCAATAGTGGTAAGTTTTTATTTTCTTAATCCTCTCAATACTCTTGTAGGGGTAATATGGAAGTATTGCAATCATATTTCTTCCTGTAGTATCTGACTATCTAGACAAACTAACCCTGAAAATGTTACTCATGATGTTACCTTTTGTAAAACAGCAGCTGGTATTTTCTTCTCTCCTGCAGGTTATGACAGTCTCTTGCCATATTGAGGTATTGTGCCTCTTGTTTTCAGATGGGTTTGCTAGTCCATGAGTTTTCTGCTCTGGTGTCTGCCACTCTTTGTAACAGTAATCCCTCTATGTTCATGTGTGCAGAAGTAAGAGATTATTCAGATATTGGAGTTAAGAGGAAACAAAATAGCAAGTTGCATTAAGTGTAATTCCCAAATTAATGTGAAATGAAAAAATCTACCTGATAAAGTAGCCTGTCTGGTGGAAAAGAGCACAGAAGGAGAGGGGATGTAACTGCTAAGAGCAGACATGGGTAGATTTTAATTTTGGTCCTTAACATGTCAGTAGTTTGCAACAAAGAGGGAGAGGAATGCCACCTCTGTCTATAGCCAAATATACTCCTTGTATAAGAAAAAATAATGTATCATCCCATAGACCTTGTAGAGCAAAATACAATTACCCATTTCTGCTTTGGAGGGCAGTCGATGACTTGTAGAAATTTCAAACAAAATCATGTATTTCAGGAAACCAAAGATAATTCATGCCATTGCTATTGCTGATTGACTAGAAATAATGTAAAGGATACAGAATATTCATTACTTTAGGCTTTCTGTATTACCACACAATGCAAGACAATAAATTAATCAAAATTGTTCTAAGGAAAGTCAAAGACCTGCATTTACCTATTTGAAATGTATTTTCTAATGTAATTCTGTGTTGCCAAAGCAGCTTATTATACTGGATTCTCATGTGAAAAAAGAAGTCATTATTTGTTGAGCTAGATATATTAAATAAAAACCCACACACATAAGTTTAACTAGTTTTATAATTTCATGTTCTAATATAAAGTCAATTTATACAGCTGAAGTTAGTAACTAAAGTTTTGCTTATCCTTAGTGATTTTCTGTACTTGTTTTTTTGTGGTTTTTTCCAGTCTTCTAATTTTGTAATTAACTTGATGCCTTTAAAGAAACTTACACCATTCCCCCTTGTGCTATTGCTACATACCCTTGTGAAAAGTCCCTCTCCAGCTTTCTTGTAGATATTGAAGGAAGGCTGCATTTAGGTCACCTGGAAGCCTTATATGTTCCAGTTTGAACAATCCCAATTCTCTCAGCCTTTCCCCTATAGGAGAGGTGCTCCAGCTCTGTGATCATTTTGGTGTCCCTCTGCTGAACTTGCTCCAACAAGTTGGTGTCCTTCCTGTGCTGGGGACCCAGAGCTGGATGCAGCATTGCAGGTGGGGTTTCACCAGAGTGGGGCAGAGGGGAGAATCGCCCTCCCTGGCCCTGCTGCCCACGCTGCTTTGGCTGCAGCCCAGGACACGTTTGGCTTTCTGGGCTGGGAGTGCTCATGGCTGGGTCATGTCCAGCCTCTCATCCACCAGCAGCCCCCAATTCCCTCTGGGCAGGTCTGCTCTGCATCTGTTCATCCCCCCCTGTGCTGATACACAGAAACATGTGCACAGAAGTATATATATACATTCCTATTGAAATGGAATTCAGTGACTCTACAAACACTTAACTAAATGTGTGGGTTTCCATATGATCAGTCTAAAAGACTTGTGTTGGAATTTATGACTTGACTGAAAGATTGATCAGAAGGGGTATGAAGGCCTGTAAACCTTGCTGAATGTAATTTCCAACACAACTATTCAGATACATTTTGTTTCACATTTTCTTAGAGTTTAAAATAATAATGATAAAAATAATAATAATAAAGCAATTTAGATGTCTCTATCCTTTTTATCCTTTCCTTAAATCTAGCCCAAATTTCTGAACTCGTGTTCTGTTTGCTCAGCTTGGCTCACTGGTCATTAAAGCTCCATGAAACATGAAGAGCATTTGGGAAAGGTCTCCATGGGGCAATTTGAAATTAACCTATGTGAACTACAGTTTGCTTGTTCTATAGTGCAGATTTTGGGGGTTTTACTGAGTATGAGGCTGCAGACTTGTGGCTGTACTTCTGGATAAATAATACTTTGAAAATATGCTGATAAAATGATGAACTGATTAAAGTCAGTTACTGATTTCTATAATTTATACAGAGTTTTTATTGCTTTAGTGTTGAATGTTAAATTTTCCTGCAGTTGTCCCTGTTTTGATGTATTCTACTTGCCTCAAAAAATTGTTTCCTGTTGCGTGCATATTGAGCAGGTGGCAAAAGACATTTTTAAACCATGATTCAGGATACTTCACAACTGCCTCAGAACAAAATCTAAAATACTTTTGGTTGACTTTCGTGATGATGTTTTAGTGAGTTAATGAAACACAAGTTTCATAGGATCTGCACAGATGTATCCCTACACCATTTCAATAATCCCTCTTGTTTTTGTATTTTTCCATCTTTTCAAAAATGATTTGCCAGTGTTGAATCCTAGATTTAACAGTCTAAGCTTCTGGTGTTTAGCTGGGAATTAACTAATTTGGCATCTGACAACTCAGTGTAATCACTGATAGTTTAAAGTGTTAGTCTTGTTAGGTGTCACCCTGGCTGTGGATAATTTCCTATACTGTTCTAATGGAAATAGTTGTGCTGACAGTGTTTCAGTGCAAGCCCAGCTCAATCCCATAGTTATGGGCTGTCCTGAACACAGAAAGTCTCTTTTACAAGCAGGAAGCCAGCTGTCAGGAACATGGCTTTGAGGAGAAAGTGCTGACTCAATAACTTGTGGCTGTTGACCAGCTCCTGGAGAAACAGGTGTGTGTGTCTTCTGTCCTCCCTGTTACTCCCTTCCAGCTGGCTGAGGTGACAAGGAGCAGAGATGTTTGGGGGCATTAATCCACATCATGTCATCAAGTGTGAAACTGTGGAAAGCAGGATTTCTACCTAATGCTATCCATGAAGGTGTTTGGACTATGTGCAATGGTGTGCCAAGCAAGAAAAACATCTGGAGTTAGGCACACGCACCTACCAAGTTCATTTAAATCAGGTATGAAGTATCAACACCAACTTCAATAATCATCAACTTGAGAATTGCTTTTCTGCAGGTAATACAGTAGTTGGTGATACATAAACCCCATTTCAAGTAAAACAAGCTCTTTCTAGAATGCAGGAGCTTGAGTTAGTCCATAAGTGCACTTCTGTTGGAAGACAATATTTGCACAGAAGTGTTTCATTAAATGAGTCCTGGGTGGGTTAAATTTGCAATTTTTACAGGTTTATCCTTTTTAAGTATGACAGCACTGAATGTGTTTTGCACAGTTATCAATGTACTGTCACTGCACATTTACTTTTTAAACAAAATCTTTTTCCTGAAAATTACTGTGGTAGTAGTGTTGTTGATTGGATAGTCGCTGGACAGACTCAGGAGTTTACTATTTTCTGTTCTTCAGGTTTGTAGTTTATTATGAGGGTGTGGGTGTAAGAGAGAGTGTAGAGCATGGAAAGTAAGAGAGTAAGAAGTAAGAGATAAGGGCAAGGGGGTAAGAGAGACAGTGATTTCCCGTTTACAATACAATAAGTATTCTTCTATGATGAATATTCTAATTTCCAATAACCAATCTAATACAATATACGGATTTCCTAATATTTGCATGCAACCTATAGGAACTACTAAATTACCAGGTTTAAGGCTTTCTTATCTGTAACTCTTCTCTTCAGACCTTTCCTGCCAGGCTTGGGACAGCATATCTGTTGGTTCTGTGGTATTTGTGGCATTTGGTATCATCAAAACAAAGGAAGAGGCCTCAAGCCTTCACATGACTGTTTTCAGCATCTATGTCAAAGATTGCTAACGTCTCTATTTCATCTTTTGTTTCAGAACTACTTGCTAGGCACTCATAAGATTTTTCTATTCCCTCCCCAACAAATTACTCAACGTTGGGCACTTATATCTTCAACTCTGCTTTATAGCTTGAAATCATCCCTGGCACTAAAAACAAAATTTTTAATTGTCTTAATTGGGCCCATGTAAATTTTTTTTGCTGTGATTCTGCATCAGTACTTAAGAGCTCATCACTGGCATGGCCCTCACTTGCTGAAGAGTTGTAGTGGTTTAATCATTGCCAACAGAATAATGCACTTAAATTTGAAGATGCAAATGCAATTGGGGCAGAATAATGAATCAGTTCTTTAATTGTGTAGACAGAAGCAGCAGTGTTGACTTCAACAGACCTGTGCCTTTATACATCAATTCAGAATTTGACTCAAACCCTGACTAATGAACTCATTTAACTCTTGTGACTCAGAAATATGACTTTTTTTTCCTAACTATAGCTTAAAGGGCAAGCTTTGTTTAAGCAGATTTAATTAACCTGTCTAAATTTAATCATCAGACTAATAGGTATTCCTGCTCACTTAGGAATAAGACAGAATCATTGTATTTTCTAATTAAGAACTAAATTTAGGTCTATGTACCCGTTTGAAATATGCCCTGCTTGGATTGGAAGGGGACATTGGGAAAGAAGGAGCAAATTATCTGAACACTTGATACAAATGAACTTGGTGAGGAAGGAAACATAGGCATTGCTGGTCATTACTCCAAGATAACAACAAATAGATTAGAGAATATGCTTTTATTTCATGTGTTTTGCAGTGGTCTTGTGTAAGGGTTTGCACACTTGATGCAAATTTACATCTCATTCAATTTCCTTTGTTCTCCTTGCAAAAACTGAAGCTGTGGGAGACTGGGTTTATCTTTCAAGAGAGCTCTGATTCATCTCACCTCCACCTCCAGCTTGAATAAAGCATTTGTGATGCTTAATTAAAGTACATGTGATTTTTGTTGCTATCTTCCCTCTAGCCTTTGTTTTCTTTCCATATTTCTCACAGCTTTCTGTGCCTGACAGCTCAGGGTCTCATTTTCTCCTCTACTGAACTTATCCCCTGCTTTGGTGTCCTTATGTGTTTTACCTATTTCAGAGCTTCCATGGCATTTCTCTGAATCCTGGAAAAATTCTCTCCTTACTTCTCTCCCCTAGGGGTCTTTGTTAGCCCTTCAATTCCATCTGAAGTTGTCTTTCTCTTTCTCCCCCTGTCACCAAAACCATCTCCTCTGTGAGCTGAAGTGACATTGGAAATGCTGTCTCTGTCTTGCTCCCTGATTGTTCTGGGGTCATTTCTTTGCTCCTGGTTCCCTGTGTGTGCTCGGTCCTTGTTGCAGCTACTCCTCTTCCTATTGTCACTTCTCTCCAGGATGCTCTGGAGCTATTAGAAAGGATATTTAGGACAATAAGATTAGGCACATGAGCAAATCTTGGTGATACTGTTCCTTTATAGTTTGATCGTAATCATCCTGATCATAAAAATATGCTGTTTATGGCCTCCATTGTCACTGTCTCTTATATTTGCTTTTTTGTTACATAAAGCCAATCTGAATTTCTGCTTTTTAAAGCCGCTTTTGCTTTGGATCCCTGTTTGCCACAGAGCAGTGGGAGGACTTCACTGTACTCTTCATTTCTCTCAACTGGTGGGATTGATTTTATTGTACTGAAATTTGCTGTATTGAGGGCTTGCTAGAAAACATATCCTTACAGTTTGTTAAAAAACCTGAAAAAGTAGGCATTTAAATGAGTTTTGAAAGAGTACACCCTTCTCATCCTCTGTACCATTATTTATTTTTTGAGATTTTAACATCTGTATCTTTTCTCCTCAGTCATTATCTTCCCAAGCTGGAGAATCCCAGCCGATCTAATCTTGCCTTTTAAGAAGGAAAGTTGTGTGCTTGTGATCATCCATTCCCAGTACTGCTATAGTTTATGAAACTTTGTGCATCCTTCAAAATGTATTTAAACCTGATTTACACAGGAGCAAAGTAATGTTAGCTTATTACCTTTCTAGTAATTCTTGGCATTCTGGATTCTTGAATACCTGCTGAACACTGTCTGTAGTATGTACTTCACTTTTGCCTGGTGCATATGATTTGCAATCCTGGGCAATTACTGAAGAGAATGTGTTAGTGCACCGACAACTTCAGATAGGTAAAAATGCAAAGCATGGAATTTGAGTAAAATACTGCAATTAATTGACTGGAATAACTGAGTTTGAATACAAATACATCTATATATATCAGATAATGAATTAGAGATTGCTGTGATGAGACTGATGTATCAGGCCAGTTCTGGACTTTAAACTTTACTGAACTAGGCAAACACTAACAGCACACCTCCTGTTAAAAGTTTCCTGTATGTAATGAATCTTTGTCACAGTTTTCAAAGTAGTCAGCCCTTAACACGTGCCTTCTGTGTAAGATGGGAGTATACAACACAACAGAGCTGGTGCACCAGGAGATGACAAATGCTGCTTTCACAAACACTGTTAGTGTGAGCCAAGACAGCTTTAGGCTTTCCCACCTTTCCATTCCACTCTGACTTTTCACAGCAGGTCTGGAGGAAGTTTTAATTTCTTGCTCTGAATCATAAAAAGGTGCTTGTCAGAGGGAAATGCTGGGAGAAGCTGGGTGGCTCAGAAGAGCACTCAGGAGCTCAGATGCAGCTGATCTTGGATCGTTGTGACCTGACCCTACTCATGGCAACATGGCTAGAAGGATTATCTTTTCTTTGATGTCATGTGGGTCTTTACAGAGCTCTGCTGTGTTAGTGCTAGATCACATGAATCAATTCACATGAAACCACAGAGTGAAGTTCTCTTCTGTTGGGAACATCAACTCTCAACTCAGCAGTCATTTAAGGCCAGCAGGCACTGGATGCATGGTTTGTGGCAGCCAATATTAATTTTCTCTACAATAATGGCTGTTAACCCTGGAAAATTTTTGCTAATTTCAAGTTTATGAGATTTAACAACGTTGTATTACTGGTACATTGCTAGTGTTAGAAGAATTTTGCTTAAGATTAAGAACCAAAATACAGAAAGCCAAACCCATGCCATGAATATCTTCAGTTACTGTAGTTTGTAATTCCTAGTTAATGGAGCTGTAAAAGTTTATACTGGCTGAGAAACTCTTTAATTTTTTAAAGGACATTCACAGCATTAAATTCTGTAAATATTGCATTTCAGCATCCAGGAATAAGAGTGTAAGTTGATTTTTGGTACTAAACAAGTAAAACCTGTTCAGTGGGAATTTCAAATGTGATGATCACTTCAGAAAAAAAATTGTATTTAGGGACTTTAGCCATGAAATCAAAATGATTTGTCTGTGTTTCTTGATGTACACACAGATGTATGTTCTCTGCCTCTTTCTCTCACACTGAATTCAGTTACATCATCTAACTGCAACATTTTAGCCCAATTGTGTGTTGAGTTTTTTTTTTAGCCAAATTGCATGCATTTGCAAACCTAAAACTTTCAAAATGTATTTGTAAATAATGTGTCCATATATATGCAGAAATACATGTTTTCTAGTGAAGATGCAAGGCCGTATTATAAATTCTTGCTAAATTCTTACCAGAACACAAGAACTACTGTATACAGAGTTTTACGTATGCCCTTTAGAACTGAAGCTTTCAAAGTCAAGAGAAGAAAAAGGCAGGGGGTAGGAGGGAGGGAAATGAAGAAGCAGCAGCAGATTTGCAACGTACCTAATAATGTACTTAAAATTTTCACAGTTTTTTTTAATCAGAAAAATTATACTTTTTTCATTCAAAACGGAGGGAATTCAAAAAAGTGAGTTTAAGGCATCAGCTAATGATTTGTGGCATCTGGCAATATTCTAAGACTTGCAAGAAAAAGACTGAATTTACTGTAACTTCAAACAAAAATTTTGCTTTGTGATTTGAAATACTTGTGTTTGAGTTCAAAACAGTTGTTTAGAAAAATATAATGCAGATTTTCTACTTTCTACAAAATTAACATAAAATTCTCAATTAAAGAATACAAAAAAATTGCTTTTCAGAAAGAATTTGAAAACTCCTGTTTAAAGTTATATATTTTGTTATCTATTTCATTATGCATCTTTCCAAAGCCATTAATGATATGCATATGCAGCCATTTTCAAACTCCTTTAATACTCTCAAATTGATATTGAGATACTTTTACTTGTGTGTAGAGCTTATCTGTAGCTTATTCTGATTACAGTGTGAATTTTGGTTTTGGCATAAGAATTATTGTGGGAAAGAAGAGTTACCTGCTTTCTGCAAATACTGTTAATTCTACTGTTAATACTAATACTGTTTTAATTTTCCACCTTTTTTTCCTATAGTCGCACAGCACAAGCTCCAATGCATCTCTACGTTGTAATCACAAATGTTTGCAAAAAATTGGTAATATGGAAGTACATCTGAAAATTACACAAATTTTCTATTCATGGCACTGATAGACTGCCAGAACTGTATTATACTAATAATTTCATTTCAAAGTTGTGATGCTTCATAACTATGAAGAACTTAATTTTCTTGTAAAGTAAGGGACTAGAAATTGAAATTACATCATATTCTACAAAGATACATAAGGTGTTTTATCTCAAGTTTAAGAATTCTTTCAGAAAAGAGCTCATTGCCTGGAAGTGCCAGTTAAAAAAGAACAAACCTAGTCTCATGAGATTATTAAATAATTACAATCTGCTGATGGGATTCTGTAGGAAAAAGGCATGTGTGACTGCAATTTTATAAGGAAAGGGTAATGAAAGTGCTTCCACAACCCTACACATTGCTGAGAATACTATTTCTGAATGACAAATGAGAACACATATGCTAAGAGACCTCCTGGGTGACCAGAGGAGGGGAGAGATGGACCCTACGTGAGGAAATTAAAAGATCCTCTTGTGTTTTGTCATTGAGGAAAATTAAAAAAAAAAACCAAACCCCACAGCAAAAAAACCTCAACCTACCTGCAAACATCCAGCAGAGCTACAGACTCAAAAAAATTAAAAATTGCTCAGGAACAGATCAAGTTGAAAATGTGAAGATGGTCCTTCAATATAAAAATCTTGCAGAAATAGTTTGATAGTTTGTCAGAGCAATAATGAAGGGGTGAGGAATCCTTGAAGACTGTTTGACTAGTTTATGAAGTAGACTAAGCAGTTTTTGAAGTAATAGGCAGCAGGAGTCAATGTCTTCAAGATTTTCTTGCTGTTTCTCACCTAAAAAGTACTCTGTTTTATTGAAGACACACTGAAAATAAACTCCGAAAAGTAGAGATTAAAAACTCTAAAGGGCTAATGTATTTAATATTAAAGATCAGAGTTGGACAGCAGCTCAAAATACAAAGGAGTTATATTTTTTAATTACTTTCTAAGTCAGTGTTTTGGTGCTTTGTATTGTAATGCTCTGGGTGCTTCTAATGCTGCAGTGTTGTGGAAGTTCAGGGTGTCAGCATCTTGCTTGGTTGTACTTCCTTTCATTTCTGATTTGGCTTGATTTAATTATGTTAGGTTTCTTTGAAACTGCCAAGTTACTCTGTGTGATAATACAGGTCTCTTATGCGTAGGGGGTTGCAGACTTAGCATAAATATTCACAAAGTGAATTTTAATAAGCAGATTTACTATGTGTTCTGGGAACAATAATTTACAACCTAATACCAACCAACTGTGTTTCAGGACACAGCTAGTGAATTAGGTGTCAGCACTTGCATATTTCAGTGATGGTTATGTACTTTTTAAGAAGTCTTCTAAGCTCCTACATGCTGTTTAAATACTTAATTATTACAGGAAATCTGCCTCCTGATTTTTAAATCTATTCATTGTCATTAGGAAAAGTCAGAAAAGAGGAGGGCAGTTTGCTAGCAGTCTAAATCTTGGAAATTAATTTATAAGAAATAGTCTAGGTTGTTTTTGTCATGAAAAATTCAGCTTGTTTTCTGAAGTTCTCAATGTCATTCTAACAGAAATATCTCATTAAAATGTTTCCACATGTAGTATGTGAGAGGATCCTTTGTACAGGTTTCAGGTCTCTTAGAGTGTGCCAGAAAGCATCCAAAGTTGGCTGTTTCTGGTGTGTGTAAACAGGGGAAGCTACAGCAAAGCCCTGGCAGTGGCCTTGAAAGCTTCATTCCAGTGTGGACATTGCAGCCAGTGAGGCTCGTGCAGTTGATCCTAAACATCGATAGACCCTGGTGTGCTGTAGTGGTTGAAGCGTTTCTGTACCCAACTGTCATTGGTTGTCATTGCTGATGCCTGTGCCCCATGAGAAGAGGCATTCTGCAGCAGTGCAGGGCCCAGCCCTGGCCTTTCATTAGCCTCTTTATCAACTAATTATGATGACTCACTGTGCAGAAAATGTTGTAGTGCCACTTGCTGTAAGGGTGATGTACAACCTAGGGGCTGGGGTAACAGCAAAGGCTTTGAAAGCTTGAGCATAGGAAGACCCAGTGCCCTGCTGATGGGCAATAAGAGCACCCTGGAGATCTAGGAAAAGGCTGGCTTTGGTTAAGGATATTAGCCAAGGCAACAAGGTGAGGCAGTTTCTGAGCTCTGGGAAAGAAACACCTGGTGAGCATCTTGCAGCTGGTGATGCAGGCCAGGGGGTGGCAATTTTTTGCAAAATCAAATGTCTGACATAAGGACAAGATAGTAAGTGTGAGAGGGGGCTGATCCACCTCTTGATTCTCTCTCCTCTGCTGGATGAGCTCTTTTCAGTCTGTTTGCTTTGCCCTTGCAGGTTGAGACCATGAAAATTGAGGTGACCATCAGCTCAGTAGAATCAGAAAATATGTCTTAAAAAAAAACCACTTCAAAACCTTTCTTCTATGGTCTGAAAGTGAATGTGTAACGTCCCTTCACTGATAGTGTCATGTTTCTATAAGCTCTTCTGTGTTGCACCTTACTGGCAGAATATCCTTAGCTCATGTATTTCAAGTTGCATTTGGCAGATTTCTGTTTATATCAAGCCCTGGGTTGCAGAGTAGCAGAAGAAGTCTGAAATTCAACAGAGGCAAATGCAGGGTCCTGCAGCTATGGAGGAATAACCCCATGTGCCAGTTCAGGCTGGGGCTGATCTGCTGGAAAGCAGCTTGTGGAGAAGGACATGGGGATCCTGGTGGACACCAAGCTGTCCATGAGCCAGCAGTGTGACCTTGTGGCCAAGAGGCCAATGGTGACCTGGGGTGCATTAGGAAGAACATTCCAGCAGATCAAGGAATGTGATCCTGCCCCTCTGTGTGCAGTTCTGGGCTCCTCAGGACAGGAGAGACATGGAGCTTACGGAGCACATCCAGTGAAGGGTGACAAAGATGGTTGAGGAGCTGGAGCATTCCTCTCATGAGGAGAGGCTGAGGGAGCTGGGCCTGTTGCCTTGAGAAGTCATGAGTGAGAGGGGACCTCATCAATGTCTGTCAGTATCTCATGGGAGGGTGCCAAAAGGATGGATCCAGGCTCTGCTCAGTGGTGCCAAGCAATAGGAAAAGAGGCAGTGAGCAGAAACTGATTCACAGAAAGTTCCCTGAGCTTGAGGAAGAACTTCTTTACTGTGTGAGTGACAGAGCACCAGAGCAGATTGTCCAGGGAGGTTGTGGAGTCTCCCTTACTGGAGATACTCAGAAACCATCTGGACACAATCCTGTGCCATGTGCTCTAGGATGACCCTGCAGGAGCAGGGAGGCTGGACTAGATGACCCACTGTGGTCTCTGCCAGCATTACTCATTCTGTGATTCTGTGATCATGGAGGGCACAGACACATCTGTTAGAGCAACCCACACTATAGTAGGCTGTAATAGATGTAAATGGGAACTGCATGACTGAGGAACAGCCTGCACAAAATGCACTAGATACAGGTGAGCTGTAAGATTGACTTTCACATTCTGTGGAGTGCTTTGTTCTAGTCCAATGCTAGTAACTGCAGTGTGGAGCCTTTTACCTGTAGGGCATTGACTACTGATTATTGCTTTCTGGCTACTAGCTGCAGGGAGGTGCCAGATCCAGTCTAGCTTCCAGCAAGGAAAACCTAGTTTTGTGTGGAGAGAATTGCAATTCCAAAGGTGAAGATAATCAAAATCACTAAAGATTACTCAACAGCTTCTTTTTTTTTTTTTTCCCCTAACCATATTTTGTTCTGTTTTCAATAATTTCCATGTCCTAGATTATAGAATAGAGAGAGGCTTATTTTTCAGCATGACTGAGAACCAGTTCATATTACTATAGGGAGTCTGACTAATTTGTAAGGGAGAAGCTGGAGTGATCTGAAAGGCTAAAGAAAACAGAGTGCTTTTTCTTCATGAGTTACTGAATATAAAAGACTGATTATGTCTTTTGTTTTTGTGGAGGACAGAACTCATCATCACAACACTACCAACACCATCAATCTGAACAACCCAACAATTTAAAAATATTCTGTCATAGCTTGTGGTTGTGTAGTTGTTCAGCTTCCTTCTCTAGTGTGAAATAATCTGATGCAGTATTGAAACTGCCACCAAGAATTGTTAATGTATAATTTATCTTTGCAATTAAAAAGCATTTTTAACCAAGTGTCACAACACAGTGACAAGTAAATTAGGCTGTGATTTACATTACAGTACTTTGCAACTTGATTTAGTGTCACCCTGGAGGAGCTGACAAACAGCCCCAGTGGAGTAAGACAGTGCTTTAGTAAAGAATGAATTCATTTCCCATGTGTTAGCAAGGATTGAAAGATAGTTGCTGCCTGGTATTGAAACAATGATTCATATTTTTTGTTTGTTTTCTAACATGTTAAGCAATACAATAGTGAAAATTTCTAGACAGAAAGAATACTTGGGTGAGTCACAGTGATTGATAACTAAGTGTTTTTATAAAAAAAAGCTTAGTTGTTTTGGTTTTTTTCTGCATATAGTAAGAGAGGAAGGTGAATCTCGTAATTTCATGTTTTCCTCAGTCATTGTCTTAAATTGTGAGCTTTGGAATTTCAGAAAATTAAAACCGTGAAGAAAAAGTCAGGTCCAATATTGCTAAATATAAATCACTAAATGTAAGTTAAATGAAACACAATGCTATTTGATTTTAAAAAAAAGAGTCCCTTAAAAATCATCAGTAGTATCAAATACTCACTACATTAGTATTTTGGGATATCATTCGCTCTTGGTTTGGGGCACTTTCCTGTTTTCTTGTCTTCTTTCCAGTGAGAGAGTACTATTACAGAAAATAAGTGTGAAGCTATAATGATGATGGGATTTTTGTTGAGAGAAGGAGACTTATACAATGAGCTAAATGGGTGATTCATTTTCCTCACTAACAGTTAGCAATATCTAGGGAAACTATATGAACAGGAATAGAGTGAGGTTTACCTGTACTGTAAACTTGTTTTGCTCCAGTTGCTGGAGGTAGCTGAGTGAACTTCTCATTGTCCTGGCAATATGAGAAATGTTCACACTTTAGCAATGTTAACTTGCATTATTGTGAGAGATTCATAACAGTCAATTCTTTAATCCACAGTTACAGAGATTTTTCTCC
Source organism: Luscinia megarhynchos (assembly GCA_034336665.1). NCBI lineage: Eukaryota > Metazoa > Chordata > Aves > Passeriformes > Muscicapidae > Luscinia > Luscinia megarhynchos. The sequence continues at coordinate 36,283,852 of CM067566.1, read as the reverse complement.
TCAGGTCCCTTTAGATTCTCTTCAAGAAAGATGATGAAAAAATGAGAACAGATCAATATCATCCAAACAGTTACAGACAAGTTTAAAAAGCTAACACTAGTTCCACATTCTAAGTGCCTTTCACAGTGACTTATTACAGTAGATATCCATATAAAAACACACAGCAGCAGAGTAAACTGGTGAGTAGGAGCTCTGGGGGCACACTGTGATCTGTTTACTCTAAGGTCACAAACTCACAAGAGACTGCAAGTAAAGAAGTGTTTTATATGGTTTATAAAAATTAGTTTTCCCCACCATTTTTTTCAAATATCTGAGTAACTGGTGTCAGTTTTGGCAAAAGGTGTAATCCTTTGTATGATAAAGTGATTTGGCATTACTGTGATTTGGTCTCAAGTGCCAGCTGTTGCTGTGTGAAATACAGGTAACAAGAAGACAGGTCTGGCACCCAGTGGTATTTTCGAGAACTTTTTCTTCTTAATGGGTTATTTCCATTATTCTTACTCACCAGTGGTAGCCTTAGTGCCTTAATAAAGTGTCCTCAAAGCTACTGAAAGAAATGGACACATTTGGGAGGAATTATATGGCAGTTTTTTCCCCCCTATGGAATATTAATTCAGCCCTAAATACAAGCTGTGACTTATAAGATCTTGTTAGACAAATGTCTTGTCCTCAAAAAAAGAATGGTAGTGAGAAGGCAAGATTATCAATTGCAAGAAGACAATTATTAATATTTTGGTAAAGCTCAGGTGTAGTAGCTTCATTTCCTGATTTCTCAGACTGAAGGCTTGTATACTTGGCACACATAAGGTGATGTGTGTGCCTTGGTATTGTCTGCTCCAGATCACTGGAAGCCAGAAATAAAAGCAGCATAGAATGAATTTTCCTTCTTGCGGAAATTTACTTCTGTTCTTCTCCTGCTGTTAGTGGAGTCAATAACAGGACTGACTTCAGAGCTGGAAGCTGTATCGTCTTTGGTCTTTGCTGTACAAAAGTCAGGGAGCAGAACAATGAAAAGACTGGAGCAAGAGTTGTTTATTTTATACTGACATTCCTCTATTAGGAGGGCTATGCACTCTGTCACAGTGAAGAAGGAAAACACTCCTCTGACCTGGCCAACTAGAAAAACTCTAATCTTCTGCATCCTTTGAGATCTTGGAAGCTACTGATTTTCAATGGTTTTCTTCCTCTCCCCATGCCCTCCACCTTTGAATTCTCATAAGATTCTTTTTTGTATGTTTATGACCTAATAAATACATTGAAAAGATACTTAACAGAACTTGAACAGTGCCCATTTGGTGTTTTTTTTTTTCTGGGTGATCAAATTAAAGTAATTGAGGTATAAATCCAGGTGGATGGCAAGCTTTGTAAAGTGAGAGATTCATACTGAAAAGCTGGGTCGACTAATAACTGTTCTTTCCCAGTTTTGCTATTAGAAAAATATATTTTCTACTGAAAAGGAAGTAGATAAGTCCACTTTTCAAATCTATGAATTACTCTTGAGAGCACAGGAGCTAAATTTGATATTGCTGATTTTTTGAGATGTGCCTTGAAAGGTAGCCAGACTTTTAGATTTTCTCTGCTTCAGTTAATGAGTGACCTGCACTTATCTTGATTTGTGCCCTCCTTTCTTTTTCTCCATGGCATAGGTCATTATTATGGAAAACGACTTTTATGTCTATCTGAAGTGATTGTATTGTGAGATTGATTTATGCATGAAATATGTCTTTGTTATTATCCAATATAAGATAGATTATAGGAGGGGCATTACCTGAGTGTGCATTGTTTTCTCAAGGTACCTAATGATATCTTTGCAGTGCTAATATCACAATGTGGAAAAGAAGAATATGGGTAGCAAGCATGATAGAGAAAAGGCAAATCTTGTAGTCTTAAGTATTGGATAGAGGAGCTGCTAGCAAACGAAATCAAGGAAAGAGACTTTACCTGTTTTGTGTGCGGCATAGAGACAGAGACATTTGTGGACTTAGATTTAGCACTGTACTTACAAAACTAAAATAAAGGAGATATTAAAAGTTAACCTAGTTGAAACTAGACACAAGTGGGTGTCTGTATTCTTTTATCCCTGCCTTTCTCCAGAGATCTGAGAACCAGTAAGAATTAACTACTTGGAGCTGGGCTCCATACTTTCCATAAGATTGTGTGTGATTTATATGTTTATATACAAAATAACCTGATTATCTACTATGATTTACTGTATGAGTTTAACTAATTTTTTAATGCAGTTAGGGTGAATTAGAAACAGAAAAGAGGCAGTGGGAAAGGAGAAAAAGTAAAAGTGATGGGGCAGGAGGCTTCAGGAGAAAGGTGATAAGACAGTAGCAGGAAAGAATCCTTCTTTAGAAAGGAAAATATTTACTACCAGTAAAAAGCTAAAGTTATCTGGAACTGAAGATGAGTGTAAAAAAAAAAGAAAATCACAGCACTTTGAGTTTTCAGTGTTTGAAAATACACACTAAATGCACTGATTGCACTGTTACAGTTATTGTTAAAACCAACAAAAATTGAGAGGCAGGTTTCTATGATATGTTTTTTCCAAACCAGTTTGGGAAGGTGATAGAAGAAATAGACATTTCAGAATTGAGGAACAAAATATTTTTGCAAAGTATATTAAAGCATGCATAATTTCCAAAGCAATTTATTTAAATTAATTATATCACACATTGATAATTTTTACTTAACCTCAGCTCAAGTAAACTTGAGTGCACAATGTTTCCTAAAAAATCTTGAGATTATTCCTAAATTATAGGGACATTTGCAACAATGTTTGCATATAATAGGAGCTTAATTTAGAATAGACATACTGTGAATATCTTGTTGCTCTATATAATGATATATCCTTAGAGCTGTTTCTTATGTGGTTAACTGTAGAGAATTTGAAGGCATTTAAGTTTGTACCGTGTAAAGATAGATGAGAAAAGGAAAAGGTCTGTCTGCATTATTCATGTGTTTATTTTAGTAGGAAACAGCATAATGGTAGTGATTTGTAGGGAATAAAAATTGATAAATGTTGGGGTAGATTGTGGGATAATTTTTTTTAACTAGGAAACTGGTATTAGGTGGGATGAACCTGTGCTTCTGTACTCTCAAATTCAGTTTGTTTTTGTGTTCTGGTCTTTCAGTCTTATCCAAGTAAACATCTTTTTCCTAAAAGTTCACTGCATTCTCTTATGGCATGCCATGGAAGTCTTCAGCACTGTGTAATAAATGCACGGACAAGTTGCACCACAGCCTTCACAGTGCTTCAAGTATATTGAATCAAAAAGCAAAAATTAGGTCTTGGGCCACAGAAGGCTCCCATCTGGGGCCAAGCAGCAGCCAGGAGGATCCTTCTGGGAGCAGTATGCCTGTGAGCCACGCTGGCCTGAGAAGCCACTTAGTTCCACCACCAGAGATTGTTGCCAAATGTGGAAATATGTGATGGGGTAGATACATGTCGGAAAAATCTGTGATGTAATCTGTTTGATTTTACACTGAGGCAGAGTAGAGAGTGGTTCTCAAAGCCAGCAGCTGCTGTTCAGCATGGAGTTGGGAACTACCAGCAGAGCGGAGCCCAAGTGAAATGTCTGCTGTGTCTCAGCTGATAGCAGTGCCTGTCTGGATGAGCTTTTTTTTTCATCTACTCCCATCCAGCTCAGAGAAGTGCTGCAGACAGTGTATGTTAAAACAATTTGACATTTTGTAAAGCAGAGGAGAACTGAAAACAGGCAGGATATGAGAGTCACTTTCTGTAGGAAAATACTAAAGTATACAAATGTGCATTCAGGGACACATCTTACTGGGAAACTAACTACAAGTAATAACAGAGAGAAAATATTTGCCTGTGTGAAAGAGCAGTATTGTGTATTTTCAAGACTCAAGCTTACAATTACATTTGTTATGCAATCAAATTCATGCTTTTCTTATTGGCATTCTTTCTAATTGTTGAAAATTTATTGTTTTGTTAGATTCTAATAGTGTATCTGAAATCTCAGAGTGGTGCTTCCACCATTTGCCGGTTTATATTGAGAAGTAACTGCAGTGTTTCGTTCCCTTTTTGATCCCCATTTCTCCTTCCCTTTTCTCCATTTATCTTTCCTCTAGAAAACCATGGTAGATTTTGTATTTATGTACTAGGTATGATTATGTTCAGCTGTGGTCATAACATCCCAACCAAGAGAGTCCATAATATTTAACTCCATGGGGGAGGAATGAGATAGGGATGATTCTATGTTTTGAAAACCAAAACTCAAAAGATAGAAACATTTAATGTATAAGATATTAGATATCAATATTGGTGTATATTAATCTAGTAATTATTTTGTTTATAAATCCATATTATTTTAGTTATGAGAGAGGAAGGAGAGAAAAGTGCTAATAGGAAGCATGCTATAAAACTTATCTGATCTTGAATTCTTATTTTTTTAATATACTGTAATAATCTACGAATTGTAGATTAGTTGCAGAATTGCAAGTTCCAGCCCATATTAAAGATTTTGACAGCCCTAGCAGTTTACACAATTCACTTTCAATTAAAAATATTCTGAGAGATACAAAATTGCAGACAAACACTTAAAGCACCTGTATCAGATTTTAAGTGGCATAAAGTGCTATAATTTTACTGACTTCAAGATTAATTCTAATGTGTTGAGAAACTTATCTCTTTGAATCTTCAATAATTTATCACACTAGCTAAGCTCAGGGAGAATTGCTGTTAAATTCCACAAACCTGAAAAAATGCAAAAAAACTCTACTGGAAAATAATATTTAAATGAATGTTTACAATTATTGGCATTTAGCATCCTATTCATTAACAAAAATGTTTATTGATGCAGTTTATATAAGAGAAAAAGCATGGTATTTTGAAACTCAAAAGGACTTCTGAAACTGCTTAAGGAGACACTGAGCAGGTTATGGTGGACCTTCTTAGTAGGAGGAATGCTTCAATGTTTGGTCTTTCAGTAGCAGCTTCTTTAAAGATTCATGTGCTGTTGCAATATAGTTTTTGATACACCATATTAAAAAAACTATGTTTCAAATCCCTAACATGCATATCGTGATAGAACTTCTTTTTTTTCCCCTGAAAGTCCAATAAGTGACTTATGTGATGCTGACCCTTCCAAAGAGGCAAACAGGAGAGTTTTTGGACTTAGAGCAAAACTGTTCGATGCATGGGAATATTTTGTGTGAATTGTCCTACACTGAAAGCAGACCCATTGAGCATTAGCCAGAGATGCTGTGTGGTATAAGATGCTGTATCTGGAAGACTCAGGACGTAAAAATGGTCAGTGAAATGTGCAGTTTACAGGCTGTAAAATGGACAACATCGATAAGAATAAAGTGGGTTTTTTCTTTCATGGAAAAATCAAATACAGTAAATTTACAAGTGAAGACACTCAGAATGTCCAGCAGAAGCACAAAATTTTGTATGCCTTCTTGAAGTGTTTTTCATGCAGTTTTGTCACTTTTTATAGTTTTATAGTGAGTGGCTGAGCAATGGAGTCCTTGGAGCTTTTAGACTGATTTATTTTATCCGAAGAATGATTAGGTCTGATAGTCAAGAGAGGAAAGGAAGAAATAAGCATATTATTGCATTTGTTCTTTGTAATTTGGACTCCATAGGAGCTATGATGAGGAAGTAAGTATGTTCTATATAGACACTTAGAAGTGAGTGAAGAAACTCATAGTAAAAGCTTGTAAACTGTTTAAAGAAATAGTCAGAAATAAAGAAAAAAAAACCAGCTTTGCAGGCAAGAAAGTTATTTTGGATGCTGTGAAAATAAAAGATGATCTGCAGGAGGGGGAGTAACAGCAGTGCTTTAATGAGCTCTGAAGGAGACAGAATGGCAAAAAGAATTGTTAACTCACCGTTGCACATATGTAGGACTTTTAATTGGGGCTACTACTTTCAAGGACAGTGAGTAAGGGTTTAATTGTTGGTTTTATGAAGACATCAACTGGGATGCCTCAACAGTTTTATTTTGAATATCGTCCCTGCAGTTTTGTGCAATTGGTGGTATCCTGTCTCTTTTTCCTGACCTTTTCATGGTCATGTCACTTCTTTCAGAGTGTAGAAAGACAGCTGGAGGGGACAGACATCTGTTGTAATGGAAACTTGTCGTTGACAAAGATACAAGTATTGGAAGATTAGCATTTAATATTTAGGTATTTTTGTTGTGTGATTTTCTTCTTCTCCACCTTCCCCTCCCACCCCCAGTGGAATACTTTACTGAAGCCTGTTCAGTAAAGTTTCTTTACTTTAAAGGTTACTTTTTTTTTGTTGTTGTTGTTAAGTGAAGGTTTATTTTTCAGTTTGAAATGGGCTGTGTTTTCTGTACCTCGTTCATAGGGAGACACAGAAGCGTGTGGGAGTTTTTTGTGTACAGATACTGTTGTAGTTGTGTGAGAATATGAAGTTAAATTGTTGCACAAACAAACAGATTGCAAAAACAAACAAACCAACCCCAAGCTGGGCAGCACCTAGCCTACATGGTGATAGCAAAGGCATAGACTTCTGAAACTCTCATCAATAAATTTGACCTGCTCATTGTTGAAAATGTCTTAAAAACTCTAATCTTGACTTGAGGGTTAATGAGAGAGATTTGGATGGGAGTCCCAATAAGAATTGTATTCATTATTTCTAGTGGCTACCATTTGATAGGTTTTTAGAGAAAAGTTAGCAGAGATGCCATTGCACAGTGCTTCCACTTTAAGTTAAAAATACAACCTTTGTGTTTGGAGAGAGAAGAAAAAATAAAATCTCCTCTGCAAACCATAATCTTTATTCCAAAAGAGTGTAAGAGATTTGCATGCTGTGAATACATTAACTATGCATGCTAATGCAACACTATCAGTACAGTGATCTCTAGCATTATTGAAGTGCATTCCACATATTTGGCTTATCTAAATTTGTTAATTAAATACTGCATTTAAAATTTGAAAAAGTATATTTTCTGTGCATTAAAGTCTAACAAGTGTGACACACAGCTTGTCTTCTAGTCATCAGTAATTTGTCTTAAAGCAAATTGTAATGAAAGTCTGCTCTTTCCTGAATACTTTGAAAGGAGACTTTAAAAATAGCAGCTAGAAGCTGTGGCTAGAGCCACTGATAAAAGCAGCAGGGAACACCTGAAGAAATTTTGTCAAATGTTGTGTTTCAAAGTTTGTATTTGTCATCCTAATTAGGAATGCTCGATCTTTAAGTTTTTAAAATATTAGTAGCTACAGAGACTTGGACTGGTTGCAGTAGGCTTTTCCTTCATAATAAGGTTCTCTAGATGTGCATACTTTTCTTATTTGAAGGAAATCCCAATGACATGCACTAGCATACAGCTGGTCCATGTATGTGCCATTTGGCAGCAGGAGCTCTTTGAGATTCAAATCTGACGAAGCATTTCAAAGCCTACTTCCCTCTAAGCATAGGGTTTTAATCTAGTGCTTTCAAAATAAGTTAGTGTGTCAGTTTTGATAAAATGAGGTGTGAGAACTTTTAAGTTGAAAAAAAACAAACAAAAAAAAACCCAAAAAAAAGGAGAAATAAAGAACTTACATACTATTCAGGTGCTGAAGAGGCTCCTTCCAGAGCATGGGTCTGGATATGAGCAATGCACCATTGTTGCAGCTGAGAGGGATCCAAAACTGTATTAGCTATGTGTTGCAAAGAAAACAAAAACTTTTGTGTGTTGTTTGTAAAATGCCAAATCTTTCTCCAGTGTTTTCATTTTAACCTAGTGATAAGGGCAAATCTGTAGCACAGGAGCATTACAACTTGAGCAAGTTCAAAGCCATGCCCTACTTGATTAAAATAGGAATTATTTCCCTTAGGAAGCCACCTAAAGTGTCAGATACTTGAGCTGATACTGCCCAAGTAACTAAGTATAACTGACATTAGTAACTATGATTGGAAAATAGTAATGATGTGTAACAGAAAGTGCTTCTGGGTTTGAAATTGCATCTGTCATGCTTGTTTATGGTGGTGTTTGGAGCCACCAGTTCATTTGGCTCTAACTCTGGTATTTTAGGCCTACACTGTGTAAACCTCACGTGCGTGGGAACAGCAAAGACCAAAGTCTCCCCCAGGTGAAAATCCATGATCACAGATCTTAAGGACTGAGAGCATTATTTCAGGCACAAAGCCAAGCAGTTACATGAGGCAGCATGACTGTAAGCCTGTCATCTCATAGCAGGATTTACAGATGTGCATGGTTTCCAAGGTGGCTGGAGAGAAAGAACTCCTTAACAGAAGGTGTGTGATAGTGGAGACACTTGCTGAATGCCACTGAGTGGGACGGATGTTTTCCATGAATGGAGTTGCAGTCTTTGTATGATAATGAGGTTTCTCTTCCAACACTGGAATCATGTATCCAACTCCTCTAAAGTGACCATTAGAATTCCTTGTTGATTGAAGCCAGTGGAGATACACAAAACAGTTACTCATGTATGGGAGGATTTGCATGTTAAATATATAAAATAAGTGTTGGGTTGATTTTTTTTTTCAAAAAAACAACAATTCCCTGTCATATGTGTACTTTAAAAGAAAAAAAAGGTAATTTTGAAAAGTGTGGTGAAGGTATTTTGGTTCTAAGGTAGCATAGAATAATCTGATCTAATCAAAGTAATTTGTGGTATAAGGCATTGTGTCTAGACAAATGAAAAATCTATTTCAGAGGTACTACTTGCTTGAATATAATTTTTAAAAGAAACCTCATACACACCACAACTATCTAGTAAAATTTTGGAAATATAAACCCAGATTTTCCAATATCTGTCTAATGTTGCTGATGATGCTGTGTGTCTTCATGCCAAACGGCCAGGGTTTACCCAGATGGATGTGCACAGCTGTTCGCTCTGTAGGTAGTGACCTTTGGCGTAGATGAATTTCAGACCCTCACAGATGTTTGTTTCATGACCATACTGTGGAAATACAAAGTGCAAAAGACAGATTTCTAAAAAGAAAGTACTGTCACAATCTTACAGCGTTCCAGAGTAAACTTTGGAAATCATTGCTCCAGCATTTTAAACCGCTGTTTAATTAATTCATCAATTCAGCTAATGGAAATTATATCAACAAATTATTTCTTAATAAATTTATTAAATTCATTGTAGTGGAAAAATATGGTGTGAAAAAACCTATATCTAATCATTAGTGAATGCTACTGCAGTAAAAATCCTTTGTTTAAATAGGATACACTGTATGTCTTAAAACAAGATTTATTCATAAGAAAATTTCCTCTTCTCCTGACATAGAGTTGTCTTTGAATTTCTTAGATTTTTTTATAACTAGGTAACATTGATGGACTTTAACATTTTAGTTGTAAAAATTCATGCATATGCATATCAGCCATCTTCCTGAATTAAGTGCCAAGAACACCAGCTTTGAAAAACCAGGGACAAATTAGTGTACAAAGTAGGAATCCTTTTTAATACAGATTTTAAAATTATTTGTAATGCTTCTTGTTTATTATAGGCTATAGAAAAAACTTAATTATGGCAAAGTTTTAAAAAATGTTTTTATGAATCATCTTCTTCTATATAGGCATATATGTGTATATACATTTGGTGATAAAAGTACTGTTTTTTAACATGTTCTGAAGCTGGAATTAAAAGTAGTTTTTACATCAATGTATTGTTCAGGAGCACAAGAAAGTTACATTTTAAAAAAGCTACTCCTGCTTTAATGGAAGTAATGTATATTCCCTGATTCACAGGTGTTTTAAACACATAAGATCCTCATCCTTAGAGAACTAAATCTTGATTTTTAAATTCAGTTTGGGAACCTAACTCTATCTGAATAATGAAGAACAAGATCATATGTAAATCAGTAGGACTTATCATTTTAAGTCCTTCCATTTGTATTTATAAATATTTTTCTGTATTTTATATAAACAATATACATTTATCTTAGAATTTACTGAAGACTGAATATATTTGGTAGCTTATAAATACACCTTTTCAAATCTGAAATCATATTAACTCTTAATAAGAAATTTTTATGCAGTTCTTGCTAATAATAGTTAATACAGTATGTTATAAGATCTCATCATTCTCTTTTAGCTGTGTAAAACAGAGCCATGCAATTTGCAGTGGGAGAGTTTAAATTACGAATTTCATCAGTTGATTACAAATTATTGCTAAAATGATTTTTTATAACCATATATTTCTTACGTTTTTAATTTTCTCAAATTGCTGGGTTCTGGCAATAAATTTCTTAGGAGCCTTAAATGCCACTTGAAGCAGCTGTTCTTCCAGAGTACTGATGCTCCTTCTTGCAAGTTTATTTTATTTTATCTCTGCTTAGACTTGTGTATTGCCTAGTCCCATTATTTTAAAGGAATATGCCAAAGTGGGCTGCTTTAAAATTGGAGGGTTCCTGAAGTTGCCTATTGTTGAGGAAAAGAATGGGGAAATGACTTTATGATGTCTCTTATTGGTTTTATATTTGATAAGCAGAAAAATAACTGTGATAAAGGTTTCATACTGCTGGCAACTTTTAGCACTGTGACAAAATTGTCATGGCTGTTACCTTACATACAGGTAGGTGCACAAGATTTGTTATCCAGAAAATACCATTGCCAAATGAGGCCTAAGATGCAATGAGGGCATCACTAGTGTAACCATTCATTTCCAGTTACAGGATATTCTGTTCCATCTTAATTGACAGTTGCTTAAATTAAAGCTGAGGTTTGGTTGCATAAGTGCAAAATCTTCACTAGGTAGAGACATCAGATAGAGAAGGATTTTCTGTTCTGGGTTCTGATGCTTGTCTCTCATTTGCAGTTCTCTCAACTATCAGTAGTAGTAATTCTAGGGTGAAAAAAATGGCCATTTTAGTTATTTGTAATGTGGTTATGTGTTCATAATTATGTGTATCTATGTATCAAAATGACAGAGTTTATGAATTGGAGTAACTGCACATTTTATCATGTGATGTCCTTACCTTTAACTGATACAGCTATAGTTGTTACCTGTTTTATTGTCAGGTAGAAAAAAAATGAATAAAATATATTCAAGCAAAAGATTCTCAGGTTCAGAGTAAGTTTTGCATGTTCAGGTGCAGTTCCAGTAAAGTCAAAGAGAATGACATTGTGAGAATGGCAGGATAGTGGCAACCTGGATATAATTTGGTGGATACTCCTAAAACAGAAAAGTCCAAAGATCTCAAGTGCCAGATTACCCAAGCAGAGGGTCTTAAATGTAATGCTTAAAAGCCATCTGGGACACAGGAAGTTGAATGTCATTACAGGAGAAAGTTTGATCCTCTTCATTATTTGGTTTGAGAACAGTGTATATGGTGAGAGTTTTAACAGGAGGCTGGGTTATTGCGTACTGTCAGTTTTCAAGTGAGCATGTCATTCTAGGTGTTTATAATTGAGGGAGTAAGCTTAGAATTTCTGTGTCAAGAATTAATGTTTTCTGCTGTTTCAAAGTATATTTATATAGCTTTTTGTTTACAGCAATGTGTCTTTCCATACGCTATTTCTTTAATGGAATGTCCTCTGATGAGTTTTCTCTTTTCTGTGAGAATGATAGGTGTTCATATTTTTAAGAATATATTTAAATTTGGGGAGTCCTGACTGATAAACAGTGGTCATTTTATCTCACTGATTTCCATAGAAGTGTTGTCCATGATCCCTCCCATAGCCAGAGGATCCAGCGAGTACTTATGTTTGGTACTTGATGCAAGACTCTTAAAAACTTTAGAGAAGCAAGCAGGGATGGAATTTCTGCTCCTGGAACTATTAAGAAACAGGATGCAAATTTGGGCTGTGAAGTGTGAATCTGCCTCAATCCTTGCTGTGCCTATTGGCTTTCATGTGTTTCCTAATCTGGGGTAGGATTCTCCCATTCTAATCAGTACAGCATTTGTACAGTGAGCCTGATGCACCTGGTTTATTGTGAGTGTGTTAACACATGGCTGCTAATCCCATGTGGTCTGCGTTTGCAGGCTGAGCCTAGAAAGTCTAAGGAGTTGTGGTGGTGTTAGATTCACTATTCAGGTGTCAATTTTACTGCACAGGGAACTCGTAGGATATGTTTCGACTCTCTGATAGCACACAGCTAGTCATGTGCTTATGTTTCTGTAAGCTGTGGCTTTATCTCCTTTACTAAATTTTCTGAGGGGAATAAAAGCAGACTGCATGTTACAGTTCCGACTTTAAACCTTTTAAGTGGTCGCATATATTTTTGTATTGTGAGCAAAATGCTCCTCTTTTTTTGCAGAAATGATCTGGTGGAATGATATTTGATTTAATATTTGTAGAATATTGAAGGACAGTTGAGATGGCTTGTTGTGAACTTTTCCTTTTGTGTTGAGTCTGTATGAGCTGGAAAAATGTTTATAAAGCCCAGTGCTTTGGGTACTGCTGGGCAGGGCTGGCAAAGCATCAGAGCTGTCTCTCAGCATTTCCCCCATCAAGGGGCTGGGGGTGGGCAAGATCCTGGGAGGGGAGAACAGAAGTTATCTAGCAGCAAGCTCCTGTGTGGGACATGGGGTTTGTCGGCTGTGCTGCTTATCTCTCTATTTTGCTGAGTTTGGGGACATATTAACACAAACAATGGCTCTGTGCTTTGCCCTGACACTAGCAGCCTAGTTTTGTGAGGGGAGCTATCTTCTGTGGACAGTGAGGAAATAGACCTCTTCTTCCCTGCCTGAGGTTGATATGAATGCTTTTATAATGCAGGCTTCATCCTTATGTGTGCTGTTTAGTACTTTCAGTAATACTGTTGGCACACTATGGGGTTTGTGAGATCTGGTGTCATCCTGGTGAAAGAGAAAACAAATTCTAGGTGAGGAGATACTGAAATCTGCCCTGAGACATCCAGTTCCTGGCTGGCAGGGTGTATGGAAGGATTTGGGCGGGTTCCCAGAGTGGTTATCACCTCCTGTTACCCGGGACTTTACACCTGAACAGGTAATCAACCCTGGCACACTGAGACAGGACCTGAGGACTGTAGTGCTCTGTAGAGCACTGAACTGTTGAGGCAGTAGTTGCCTGAATAACTAGTTGGGGCAGGAACCCAAACTACAGTTGAGGACACTATGGCTGAGATAGGGACTCAAACAACAACTACTACAGTAATTGCCCCAGTAGTGCAGGAAAAGAAAAAATATATGGCAAGCTACATGTCCATATCATCCATTAGAAACAGAGGGAGAAGAAGAAGAAGCAGGAAAACAAGGAGAAGAGGGGTTAGATAAAGAAGCTATTCCTTTAACAAAGAAATAAAAAGCAGTGAAGCAAATCAAACAGGACCAGTTACCTTGTCCCTGACATCATCAGAACTTCAAGACTTGTGAAAAGGTTACAGCCATTCACCAGGTGGGTGGATTTCTGCCTGGCTGTTTCAATGCTGGCGGAACAGGGCCGACAGTCAGCAGTTCGTGAATCCCAACAGCTGGGATCCCTTGCTAGAGATCAGGGAATTGAAAGAGGAACCAAAAAAGAAACAGCAATTTACAGTCTCTGGAGATGGCTCCTCTCAATTATGAGGGCAAGACACCTGTTTTAAGAAGATCTTGTGAACTCCCTAGGGAAGTGGACCGCTGCAGATGACAGTATCCAGTACTTGAGAGAATCAACAGTGCTGGAAGTCATCCATAGCAATCTAAAAAGTGGTAAGGTCTCTAAAGAGCCAGAGGATGTCTGCTGCTCAATGGCCATGTGGAGGAAAGTGGTTCCAAGCGCCCCCACATCATATTCCAGAACTTGGTAGCATTGTATTACCCTCAAATTAATTAATCAGTTAGAGAGATGGGGCCCTCCTGTCTCTTTAGCACGGAAGAAAGTGGATGCTTTCACATCCTTATGGGCCAGTGCCTCAGCTCTCAGGGGCAGCCCAAAAGATTAAAAAGTCAACCCCCGCATCTTTCAAAGCAAAACTCCGGACTATTTCAGTCTTCACTTGTGTCAAAATGTGGTTGAATGGTTTATGGCTTCAAGGATTAATTGGCAGTCTAGGACAGTGAATATTTCTGATGAGTAAAGAATTTTCCCATAAAAGGAAAATGTTTCTTATGCTGTCTCTAGATTTGCTCATAACTTTATTTCCAAGTAGATTGCATAACAGAAACAGCATAAGAAAACAGTCTTTGAATGGCTTAGGCATAGGGATTTTTTGTTTGTTTTTTTGGTTTGGGTTTTTTTTGTTTTTTTTTTTAATTTATTTTTGTGAAGCATTAATACAAAAAGAATTAATGGGTCCAGTTATTTGAATTTTCCAGAACTGGGCATATATTTGAAAGGAGATGGTCACAAGCGTGATACAGCTAAATGTCATTACAGTGAAAGAGGAAAATATAATAAACCCCAAGCTGCTTGTGGGATGGGATATAAAAAAAAATTGGAGGGGAGATGTACTCTCGTTCTTTGGTTCTACCCAGATGTCAGAGGAAAAAAACCTAAATAGGTGTGTGCAATAGATTGATTCCCCTCTAGTAAGTTCAGTGGGGACTGATTATGGAGCTGAGAAACCTGGATGAGAATTTCTGATAATTAATTTATTCTGATAAATTATTAATATTTTATAAAATTAGGATCTATTGTTAGTTTTATTTAAACTGTTCATATGATATTATTTCATTAGTCATCTGATAACACTAATCAGCATCACTGTACTACATAAAAATATGTATCCTTAAAGAAAATGAGTTCTAGTCAGAGTTGACAGCCACTGGAAAGTTTTTAGAATTACACATGTCTTAATTTTAAATGTCATCTCTGAGGGGCATTGAGCAGGGGAATAGTTTGTGCTTGACTTGCTATGTCTGTGGTTGTGCAGTGTATCCTCAGATGGTATTCCCTGGAGCAGAATCATTCTGTTTCTGAAAAGGGTTGAAATTGTGGCCGTTTGTGATAGCAGAAGTAATTCTTTATTATCATTTTGAAACATTCCTTTCTAATTCACAAATAGAAAATCAGAGAGAACATAGGATTAAAATGTCAGGATCTCTTCCTGACTTGGATAATGACTTGGTGAACAGAGCTCCTAAACTTGATGAAGTTGCACTGTTACACCTCTAGAAGAATGGGTCAAAAAATTAGAATTTTCGATATTTTCAGTATAACTTAAGGTGGTTTCTTTCATCTTGCTGGAAGCAGCCAGAGATGTATTAAAGACTTCCCCTCTAGCTTTCGAAGTGCTTGCGGGGATCCAGAAGAACGTGGTGCTGACCCAGTTCTCTTTAGGTGATTTGTAGCTTCAAAGGAGATGTGCCTCACTGCTTTTCCTTTTGAAGCACAACTGAGCTGAGGTCAACTGTCTTTTGAAGCCCTACAGTTGCCAAGAAGAACCCAAGGTCCTGTCTGCCTGACCTAACCTCTTCTGACCAAGAACTCCTGCCCATCTTTGTGAATATGCATCTGAGAGTTCCCTTTGTATAGTGCCTGTTTTGTTTGTTAATTGAATGGGTGTTAATGTATTAAATTGTTATGCAAAAAGGTTGTTTTCTTTTGCTCTTCCTTGCCCAATATCTGAACAATTACATCCATCAAGACCATACTGATGTCCTGACCAATTGAGTGCTGGACAACAATTCTGTTTCAACATAAATATATAAGTACATATGTCAAGAAGGTTTTCTTTCTTATATAGGGAATTTATTTCCTCAATGTTACATTTTGATTTAGAGTTAGAAGTCTTTGTTCCTAGGTTAGTAGTTTCTTTAGGCCCTAGGCTAAAAATGAGAGATGTGCCTTTTTGAAGGTTTGAATAGATGGGTGTTGTATTCTGCAATTAAAAAAAAAAAAAAATTAAAGAAGTTCTATGAAACACTGTGGTATAAGCCTTAACCTTAAAAGCATATTATATAAATTATATCAAAATTGGAGACTTAAAACCCCCAAAATTCCTGTCCAAATTACTTTCAGATTGCGCAGATGTTGGGCAATTTTAGATAAAATATGTCTATATCTTTAAGTAATCTTTGAGAGGTAGTGGTTGTAAAGAGAGGCGGGTAGTGTAACAGAAGTAACTTTACCACAGAGTCAAGTGTTCTTTCTCCAGAGATTAATGCAACGTATTTGATTAGGGAAGATTTCATTTCTATGGTAGATCACTTGTTTACACATTAAACAGTCCCGTCCTTGAGCTTGTTCCATTCAGTCAGAGCTCTCAAAGTCAGCAAGGTGGCTCACAACAGCTTGCAGAGGTGGGATGTTACATGTAAATCCTGCTGACCTAAATTCTACCCAGATCTGCACTTCATCTTTTTCTCTTTATTGACTGCCTGTAAGTCTCCAGAATGAAAGGTCTTGGGAACATAAATAGAATTCAGACCATCTGAACCTGAGCTTTTGTCCTCAAGATAAAATGAGATTCATTGCATGCACCAGTTGGTGTTTGTGTCCTCTAACTGATGTTCCACATAGAAGTGAATTTCATCCTTTAAAAATGCATTAGTGTCTTCAGTTCTTAAAAGAGAGGTTTTTATCCTGAAGTTTTGTGTTTTCTCTATATAGCTCAATGCTAAACTTGTCGTAAGTAGGGAAAATTATGCTTACATCCACTCTCATGTGACTTTTTTTTGTAAATAAATATCACTGAGAGAATACAGAAGCTGTGCCCCAAACAGACAGAACATTTATTAGAGAAACTTGAGATATCTAATCTGTCTACAGATCACTTTTATTATCCCTTAATGTATTCTTTTTTGGAGAATTTTGTGATAACCTGCATAAGAAGTCATATTCATTTTGCATAGTCATGCCTGTGAATTCTCTCTTGAAAATAGCAGATGAGTTCTTATTCTCTTTTATATTTTAACTTTCAGTGATCTTTTGAAAGGAGTATACAGTCTTTAGCTTTTGCACCAGCAGTAAACTACTTAGGAGGAAAAAGCCACACCTTCCAAAATATTTTGTTAAAAACAATTTTATGGTCTCTCACTGGGCAAATGAAGAAAAGACTGAAGGCAGAACATCACACAGTTTGCAAACTTCTTTTAAATTCAGTGTTGCAATATGATCTGTTTTTGTTATTATATTTTCACCCATGAGAACTTCTATGGTTAAAAAACTCATAATCACAGAATAGATACACTTCCCTTTGTCTCTTTTGCCTGTCAATTAAAATATAACTGAAATGGACAAGAGTTTTTGCTCTTTTTTTGCTCATTTGTGTTGTTTGTCATTAAAATGGTTTAGTATTTAACTTTTGTGTAGATACCTCCCACTACTCTTTTTCTCTCCTTCCTGAGAGAGTATACTAGCAGTGGTTTTTATTACCTGTCAGAGGATGCTCTGGAAAAGCCAGAAAGGATCCAGCTTTGCTTTGGTCTCATTTCACATTGCTCCTGCAGGTAATTCTGTTGCAAAAAGTATCATCTTTCTTAGATCTTTTTGCCTGAAAACAATTTATTGGGTTCAGAATTTTGAACCAATCAACTTTAGAGCCTGGATCAGCCGGGAAGAAGACATGATTGAGCCTATTGAGTTGGAAACAGACTATTGCACGTTATCATATGATAGTGGACATGTATGGAAGTACCAAGAGGGTGGTGCCAGATTATTTTTGGTGGTGCCCAGTGACAGGATGAGCTGGCCATGAACTAAACCACAAGACATTTTATCTCAGCATGAGGAAGAACTTCTTTACATTGAGGGTGGCAGAGCACTGCAACAGGCTGCCTAACGAGATTGTGGAGCCTCCTCCCTGCCTGGAGACATCCAAACCCCTCCTGGTTGAGTTCCTTTGTTACCTACCACAGGTGACCCTGCCTTAGCAGTGAGGCCTGGACCGAATGATCTCCACAGGTTCCTCCCAACCCTGTCAATTTTGTGATTTTGTGGTAATTTCTCTTTTTTCCCCCCTCTCCGTACTGTTATAAAACAAAACTCCATGTGGTATTTTTTTTAACTACAAGGTCTCTATGCCTCTCCCTTTGTTTCAGTAGTTTATCTGTGTCCTTTTCCACAGGCTCAGTCAGTGAAAATGCTCCTATGGAATAACCTTTGAAAGAGAATTGATGGTGATGTCTCACATCACTTGACAGATGAAAAAGGAACACTGGAGAAATTGAGTTTTCTGCTGCCCCTCCCCTTGCATCCTTACAGGAGAGTCAAGCAGAAATCAGTTCTGTGCTAGTATTTGATTTCTCTTTATGTTGTAGTGGATAGGAGCAGATTTTTCTTGACTGAATAAAGGTAAAATGAAAAAGTACCTTTTTTTCCCTTATACACTTGCAGTAAATATTGTCTTAATCTCCATTAAACTGCTGACATAAAAAAAAGTATTTTAGTTATCATGTATCAAATGTAACAAAGTATGCCAGAATCTGTTCCAGAGATTCTAATGAATGAAAGGTTTTCATACCGTTATTTTTTAAACTGTGGTGCTCTAAAACAGTAGTAATAGCATTAGAAAATAATTTTATTCCCTGCGTCACCTTACAGAATGTTTCTTTCTAATGTGGGGAAATAAAGAACTTATAAAAATGAGTTACTGTATTTTTTACAAGGCATAATCTGTAATTCTAGGTCCATGTGTAGTGGATGCTACAAGATTACATGTACATTATGTTGATAGAAGAGTAGCAGGAAAACAAACATGCCTTGCCTTCCAAACGTGCATGGGGACCTTTTCCTGGAAATCCCCAGTAAAGATCTTTGATCCCCAGATATAAATAAAGGGAGTTTTATGTCCAGTGTCTGTGTAATCTTTGCTGTAAGATCAGCAAGAGTACAAAAATTAAAGCATGGTTAATAACCAAAGACAAATGCAATGAATTGATGGCTTGGAAGCAGAGACAGAGAATATGAGTAAAGATAGAATATTTTTAAACATATGCCTAAAATGCTGTATTAATTAGCAGTTGCCAAATCTCACTTTGGACCTAATTTATTCAAATTCTGTTTTTATACTTCAATACTAAGGATATAACAAGGTGTAATATTTGAGCTTTGTCAATACAGTTGGATGATTGACTATAAATGGAAAGGGAGTGATGAGAAGTTCACTTTATTAATTTCCCATTATCTTTTTGACTATTATAATGTATTGTCTTTGCCACGTAGTGTGCCTAACAATCAAGGATTATTAATACATCCTCAGTGAATAGAGTTGAAAAATTGGTCATATGCTTCTGTTTTACTATTGAATACTTGTTTCCAAATAAATCTGCTGCAGAAGGACAATTGCTGTGAATCAGCAGTTGCTGTTATTGCAAAATAAAGGATGTTGGTGACTCTGAAGATAGTTTTCTAGTCTTTGTGAGATATGCTTAAGTGTTTTTCTGAACAGTTATAATCTAGACATTTGGTGTTTTCATTTGGATCTTCCAGCTGCTCTCTTGTATTCATACTAGACCTATCATAATGCAGAGGAAATCTACACAAATAAATAAGAACAAATCTTTTTCTTCAGCAGCTTGCATATAGGATCTGGTCTTTCTCATGAAAGTCACTGGATATGCTTAGAGGTAAAAAAACTGAAAAAAATCCCCAAACACAAAAACCAGGAACAAATATGGAATTTAAATTCATGTCTTTTGTTCTTGTTGCATTAGTGGGTTTGTTCCACAAAAAGATGCATGGTCTGTGCTCTCAGCTGGTGACAGCTTTCATAAAGAAGCCCTGGCTAAGAGTCATATAATTGGAGATTTTACAAGAGGATTTGCTTTTCTCTTGGTGTGGCAACCCCACAATAACTAGTAGCAGGTAGAGAGCACCCTGGGAAGGTTCATGATCAATGGAGAGCAGCTGAACAAGGCAGCCCAAAGCCAGCAGGCTTGTTAAAACCTTTCAAAGGCAAAATCTGTCCTGCATGGGAAACAGCTGGTAAATGGAATGCCCTGTTTATATGAAGATCTCCTGTTATATGGCTTTTCAAAGAAAGGGAAACGCTTTGGAGGCAGAATGGTCATGGAGAATTTTTTGGCACTGTTTGCGAGTTAAAACTCATGAAAAGCTGAAGAAAATGAAATTAATATTTAATAAAAGGAGATGTAAGGAATATTTTACTAATAATAGATCTATAAAGGCAATATGTGAAATACTGTTTGGTGTTTCTTAAATGTGTAATAAAGCATAGCTATTTTAAAATAACGAAGTGAATCACATTTATTACAGCAATACTTTGTATTAGGGAGTTACATAGTTTTGTAGCTCTATAATCCTCATCCCACCATAACTGTAAATACAATAATATAGGCAGAGAAAGGTGAGAGATATAGACTATATAAAGTACAATAGTGTGATTTTTACACATTTGAGCACTGTTGTCTCCCCAGTGAGATCAGAAAAGCCTATTATAAGTTGTCACACAGAGGTTTTAGGGATAACAGGCTGTGATTTATACCAGTGGTAAGGGTGCAAAATACTCTTTCCTTTATCTTCCAAGTACTTCCATGACAGATGGATGATAACTGTCATTTCAAAAGGAAAAAGAGAATGCTAAATAAATGTGTGGCACTACTGGATATATGCAATTACTATACTTACAATAAAATTATTTGGTGTTTTCAGTATTAGCCTCAGTTTTATCTTGAGCCTTTGTGTGTATTTCTTCTCCTTGAAAGAACATGTATGTTCACAAACAGTTCAGGAAGGAATCATGAGACTTTTCTGTTATTTATTCTCTGGAAAATTTGGACTGCTTGTATTTTCATAGCTTGTTCACTCAAGTTATTTTATGAAACGTATGCACTTCGGTATTTTATGTATACACACATCAATTCCCAACTATTTCTTGGACCTCTAACTGCAGTGCTTTCTCTGTTCACTGCACTGATAATTTTGCAGAGCCAAGTCTATAGCTCCAATTACCTTCAATGTTATAATGAAAGGCGTAGGTTTTGTTAGTGGTTATTAGCGTTTTCTTCCTTCCCACATGTAGAAGTCCTGCTGAAAAGATATGAAGCTGTAGATTTTTTGGTTTTCTTGCTTACTTTTTTCTTTCTTTTCCATTTCCCTACCACTTTGGTCTCTGTTAGTTGTAGAATCAAGCCAGGAGCTAATCTTTGACTGAAATTGGTCTTTCCTAAGAAAATAAGACTTTTTTTCTTTTTACTGCTCTCAACCTATCTGGGTAGCTAGGTCAATGTTTATTTCAGAGTCTTTTTATTCTGGAGCACAAAAAAAAGAGGTGTTCTCAGCAAATTATTTTTCCACAAAAGCAGTGAATTAAAAGAAAAAATGAGCATACCCAACAATATGCTGTAGACAATATACGTACTTTGCAACTTCTATCTTCTTATGCATATGACTCTTGAGTGATTTTGTGTTATAAAATTGCAAATATGATACAAATAAATGCTTCATATGTACTGGAAAAATCCAATAATACTGGTGTAGTGATTGCAAGCATTCTTTTAAAGGGAAGAAGTAGCTATATCCTTTTACCTTTATGCTCCCAAACATTTTTTGTTTTTACCTTGAATAACCAAAATTTGAGTTAAACCATTTTGACTAGCTAAAATATAGTCTCTTCCTCTGCCTATTCTTTTTTTGTTTCTCAAAACTTCTACCTAACTAGGTCAGAAATTTCTGTTATATTCCATTTGAATTTTCCCTGCAGTTAACTTTCTTTATAGCGAGTGAAAATTTTAACAAAGAACAGCTGTAAGATCATCCTTCCTCTTTGGAAAGATTCTGTATCATTGAAGCAAAATAGCTGAGACGTGACTCACAGTTATTAAAGAGATTTTGTTGTGTGTTTTTTTGGGTTTTTTTGTTGTTTTTTTTTTTTCTCAGGCAGCTCCATCACACTGTTGTATATAAATGAACATGCCATGTTTAGTAGTAATAAAACAGATGGATGTAGAACTTTCATCAAAATGGACTGTATCAGAAGTTGTGTAGAACACCTTAGGCTAAGTACCTGCTTGTTCTTTTGTAACTGCATGTGCAAATATGTATTCCCCAATATGTTTATCTTCCAGCAGCTGGGTTTTTTTGGCCTCTATGTAAAAATCATTGACTAAGAAAACATCAAAATACTGATATAAAAAGGCTTATATGGAAAAAATACTATGTACTATAAACATCATAAACATGACAATACTTATGTATAATCACTGCAGGCAATTTTGTTTATATTGTTTAAGGAATAGTTTTTGAGCAATTTACTTACCTACGGCAATGAATCAATAAATGTGCTACATCTGTGAACAGATTTTGAAGTGTTCAGTTGAGCATAGAAAAACCCTCATAGGTATTGGAAGTCATTATGTTCTGAAACTGACATATCTTGAAATTTTTACAAAAAAAGTTCCTATAATCAGAAATGTTCACTGTAGTCACAAAGAAATTTAATACTAATTTTAAAATTCAATAATTTTCCCACATAATGTCTGTAAATGGTTGATGTTGCATTTATAATTATATAAAGTTTCTGGAAACAAGTTTGTTTGTGTAACTGGCTGAGTTCTGTGCATGTGTTTGCTGCACTCTTCTAAACGTGATGTGCTTTGTGTTTTATGAATGGTTATTGCTCTCTCTGTTTCCCCCATGGTGATTCTATGATTCCATGCAGTTCATTAATAGTTTAAGAGGAGTAGTACCAGGTGTAGAAATATGTAAAAATAACTTAATTTCCTCTGATTTTTAATTTTTAATCCTTACATAAGAAAAGCTGTGTTGCTCCACATATATTCATGCTAGGTTATAACATGTCTTTCTCTCCTCAGGAGATTCCTTAAGTTATTGTTGTAGAACTAATTTATTGGGAGAAAAAATTCAAGCTTCAAATGTAGTGTTTTTCCTGATGTAATGCAGTGCATTTGACAAAGACAATAATCTTTGAGCATTGGAATTATTATTCTTTTTCATTTCTCTATAGGCATTGTAATATTCTGGTTTCTAAATCACGATGACAGTGTCTTTTTACCACTAGCATTAGTTCTTTATTGCAGAATAGTTTACACAAGGTGATGCAAGTCATTATAGCAACTCTGAGTCCCAAAATCTGCTTTAGTCTGGCTATGGTCTCATCTGGCAGACAAGACAGACACAGGAGCAAGACTCCTATGTGATGCTGAGCTGTTAACAAATCCCAACTTAGAGTCAAAGTGTAAATGTGTGTATTCATAAAAGTCTCATGTATACTTTAGAAAGAGATTTAGGAGCAAGTAAACTCCAAAATACAGTGCCATCTGCACACTCTAAAACATTAAAGTGAAAAATCTTGTAAACTTATAAATCACAATATGTGCAGATTTAAGCCTGGATTTAAGCTATGCTGATTTATTCTTCCCATAAAATTGCCAAATTAAAAGAACGACACAATTTTTTCAAAAGCAGTGAGCTGGTCACTAATCCCTCTTATTACCTCTTGTGGATTCCAAATGTGTCACATTTTGTTGCTAAAGTTTTCCCTGTCTCTTTCTCCACAAGAAAAAAATTCCCATGTTGAATTAATAAACAGGTAGGATTATTTTCCTTTAATCACTCTGTAAAGAGTCTTTCCTCTAAAGCATTTTACAGAGGGACTGGGTAGAATGCCAGGGGACTGAATACAAAGATATCCATGAAAGGAAAATACCAGTCTCATAATTCTGTATTGATTACCTAAGCATTAGTGACTGCTGCACACTGTGTAGCAGCACAAGTGTGAGTACTCTTTAAAAATTTTGTTGGCTTCAACCTGACAGTTTTATTCTCACATTAGTAAATTGTCTCAAGAGAGCTGCCTTTTTCATGTCTAGAAATTCGGTTATCATTAACAGAACAAATGTTACATTGCAGGCATACTCTCACCAAGAACTGAGAAAGCATAATCTCCACGTGCCTAAAACTGCAGAGGAACCTGTGTGCCTGGCTACTGAATAACTGAAAATGCTTTCATGTAAATATTTCAGTATTGTCTGTGAGGGCAAATGAAATCAGTTTCCCTTATTCCTCACACCTACCCATGCCCCAGAATCCTGTGGCATGCGGTTTCAAATGACAAATAAGGGTGTTTTTCGTTATTAATTACAGTTTGTGGCTGCAGACAAGTTTTCCTCATCTAATTCCTGTTGATTTTTTTGTTCCTGACCTTTGCTGCTGTGCCTGCTGGATGGGTATCTAAACTCTGGTTCATTCTATTATCCCAGGTACCCCTTTTCATGATGAAGGCTCAGTATTTTTTTAAAAGGAGTGCCGTTTGGGTTGTAGCAGCTTTCTTACCACTTATACCATAAAAAGGTCTCCAGAAAGGACAAAAACACTACTCTTCTTTACTCTCCTCCCCTTAGTTGGTGGGTCTCTGGTCTCTCCCAGCTGACAGCAAAGTGCCACCCACCTGGTTCCTCTTGGATGACGTGGAGCTTTCACTACTCAGCTGTCTGTTATCTCCCAGATGCTTTGTATTTCAATGTCAAGATAAGTCTTTTGTTGGGCAGAGAAAGGTTCAAATGAGACGAGATTTATCTTTTATTGATGCTGGCCAGCACAACACAGCTCAATAGGATTACAGTACAGTTTCTTTTATACTAGATCAAACCAATGCTCCAGTCAGTCTTAGTGTTTGTAGAGGTTTTGATCTAGATATGACCAATACAAATGCAGAAACCTTGTGAACAATTAAAAACTGGCATATCTGAAACTTCTGCCAAAAAATGTAGCCAGATTTGAGCCTCATCATTCATATTAATTTTGAAGTACCATTGTTTTTTCTTATTTTTGTGTGTGATTTAGGGGGGAAGTTGTAAGATTTTATTTTGCAATGTCCTTTTTTTAAGCTGGGGAGAGAGGTTTCTCCATTTGAAATTTAAGAGTAAGAGTATTTCCTTTTCATCTTGTTTATGAAGGCATTACAAGGAAAGTAAGGTGGAGAATAAAATCTAATTTCCTGTGAAAGTGACTGTAAATTAGAGAGAGATTTTATTTATTTTTAACCAAGAGGAGACATCAACAAAAAAATGTTGCTTTGAATCAGCTTGTGGTACTTGTCTTCTGAAATAAAACTTTTGCAATGAAGTCTTTTTTATTTGTTCTGACAATGCAGAATTCTTAAATTTAAAACTAAAATAAGTAGTGTATGCTAGTGAATTTAGTTCTGAAATATTGAAAAATTATGACTGAGATCAGAAAATGTATGGTATATTTAGCAATGATTAGACTCTTTAATAAGTTTGCTAACATAGACTTTTTTTTTCTTTGAATAAAAGAGTTTTCAAACATATTAATTCATTTAAATTTGCTGATAATATCAATTCAGAATGCCTGAGTCTTTCCTTTGCATGGAAGAATGCATGAGAATATTAGTTTTGGACTGCAGTTTTTAATAAAACATGCTCAGTGTCTAAATGTGCTTGCCTCAGTGGAGTATCAGCAGTGATTAAAGCCTGTGTGTGCATATGTGCGTGTGTGTTCCTTTGCATCTAGGGAGCAGTTATCCAATTTGTGAGCAGAACTAATTTCAAAATGTGTGTCTGGAGCAGCAAGATTCTTCTCTCCCACACTTGTAGACTAGAAACTGCTTTGACTTCTCTGTAAACTGCTTTTCCCTTTGAAGGCTTTGCTATTTTGTTTTTTTTAATGTGAATTGCTGCCAGTTCCAGAACTCCATGAGCTGGCATTGTTGTGAATGTTTGCTGTTTGCGTGTTGTCTGCCACTTCAGTGGCACTCAACACTATCTCAGGTTCAGCAGGCTATCCAAATATCTCCATATTTTCAAATACAAATTTAGGAGCAATTTTGTCCTTAAATAAAAACCAGAGTTTACTAAATTGGTTGGTGTGCGAGGTGATAGAAAGAGATGAGAACCCAGGCCTGTAATGTAAGGTTAGTCCTTAGATCTTAGAAATCAAGGGTGCTCAGAAGATTTGTGATTTTTTTTTTTTAACTTCTGTAGATGTTATTTGAAAGTTTTGTGTTTCTTACAGATGTCTTTTCTTCAAAGATAACACTGATTTAATATAATTGACTAGACAGAAGTCATATATATGTGTATGTATTTTATATTACTGGGATTTATAATGCAGGGAAAAGCTTTTTGAGAACTAAAGTATCATAATGCCTTTAAAATAGCTAATGAAGAGAACATAGATTAAGCAAATTGTTATCACTGTCTTTTCATAAATAAATTAGATTATGATGTATGGATGAAGATTTCAAGGCTTGTTCATGTTATCTTCCGGTATGATCTTTTTTACAGACCTTTGTAAATCCTGTAACTTTGCCATATATTATAAGCTAAATAATTTACCTATTGTAGACTTGTGCACTAGTATCACAAAATGAGGAACACCCTGCTGAAATGTCTAACTATATTTTTCCTCTATGTTATTTTAGCTGACAAGATATAATTTAGAATGTATCAATTTCCTGGATGTATTTGAAAGTCTTTACAGAAACTAATAAATTTTCTTTTTTTTTCTTAAATTTTGTTGTTTTGTTTTGTTTTTAAATAAAACAGCTCTAAATGCTTTGTTGCTGTTGTGTTTTGGTGGCAGAGGGGCAGTGGACCAGATGTCTCCACATCAGTATCAAGTTCTGCTATGGAGGCTGTAGTTTGCTTATTTCTTTTATTAATGGAAGTAAGGCTGTAGGTCAAAATTTTATTCTTCAAAGTCAACTTTTTTAGTGACATCCTTATTATAGTTGAAATCTATTTCAAAACATTACTATTTCAAAATATTGTCAAACAGCATCGATTACTTGGTAACTTGGATTAATTCCTTGTCAAAGCAATGTTTGATTTGGAGACACAATTTTGGTTTTCATGATTTCTTTATGGTGGCCCAATGACTATTTCTTTTCCCTGCAGGTTTAGCAAACCTAAGTGGCAGCAGGTCAGCATTTACTGATCCAAACCAAAATGTGCTATGCAAGATGATATTGATGATTTGGAGTTGACTTCTAATTTACTAACTGTGGTAAATGTGCTGAGTCTTTCTTCCCTCTAAAGAGGAAGAATTGCTAACATGAAGGGATAAATTATTTTATCTTATGCATTGTTGAGGTTTTTTGCATGGGGTTTTTTGTGTGTGTGTGGATCATGGTGATGGTGGGTTTTGAGTTATTTTTTGTAAAGCGTTAACTTTTTCCAATTTAATTTTGAAGTTTCTCGGCATTAATTTCTATTTAATTCACTGTTTTATGTGGATTGTCTTTTGCTCTCTAAACATTAAGATGCCTTACTCTCCTATGGAAAGTAGTAGAAATCTATTATGAGAAGTTTTTCTTCTTTTCATTGAAAGAAAAGCAATTTGTAGAAAGGCTTAAAAGTAGAATGTAAAGGTGAGTTTCTTACATAGGAATGCTGCATCTGAGGGTCCCTCAAGTAACCTTTAATCTGAAAGTTTTTCTTTTGTTTTTAGAATATCTGATAAAAATAGAAGTTTCTACAAAACATAAGGCTCTTCATTGAATTTTTACTACCATCCAATATATAGTAACCCTTTAAGAGCCTTCTAGGAATCTTTCCTTTAAGTTAAACTTTATAAGAACAGGCACCATCCTTGTCTTTAGCTCAGTGGCAAAAAGGAAATAGTATTTACCTGCTTTACTGAGAATTCCTTTAACTGTAATGTTTATTGATTAATGTCTGTTCAGTGGTTCTTCTACTGAGATTTCCAGAAATACTTTCAGTCTACAACATAGAATGGATGTCACACTTCGTGTGACATCTAAGAAAATGTTTTATTCTTGGCTGGTTGTTTTTTTCTGTTACTTTAAGGGTGGTCTCCTGTAGTTTGCATTATAAGAAACAATAAATAGCTCATTAACTTTTTTACTAGATTAATGATTTCTGTAGCCCACTAAGCAGAAGAATCTTGAAGCTGTTCTCAGCAGCTTTTCATGTCTTCCATCAACTTTGTTCCCATCCTTTATACAAGGTTTTAGCTTAATTTTAGTTTAGTCACATGTTTCTGAGAAGGGGATGAACAATCTACAGTACTCAAGGTGCTCAGCCACTGCAGTTATATAGTTAGTGGCATAATTTTTTTTTTTTCCTCTTCCTTTGTAACAATTCCAGAAGTTTTTTTATCCTTCTGGCTTCTACTGAAAAGAGATCACAATTTCTGTGTTTTTCCTAAGAGATAATAACAAATTTACAGCTTACCATAAAACTGCCATAACTATGTTATCAACGCTCAGTTTTGTTTCTTGTTTTGTCAATGCCTCTTTTCCATTTAGCTTTAATTTTCTTTATTATGAATAATTTAAAATAATTTTTAAACTTTGATGTGACATTGCACTTTACTTGTTCATATTATTTGTTGAACTTACTGAGGAATGCAGAGCTCAAGAGAGATACTGTAGGACTTATTCATGTCAGTTATTGTGGAAATGACCATAGATTCTTCTCTCTGCTTTCCCATCGCTAATACATAATCTTTCATAAAAAAATTTTTATTTTATTTCATGATAAGTTAGTTTCTTTAAGAAATTTTTAAAACCTAAAATAATTTTGGGAATTCTTCAATAAGGCCAGCCTATTCTATTTGTACTGTTCTACTTTGTCAAAGACAACTTTCTTCAAGCCACAGTATAAAACTATTATATAAAACACCACTGGACATGCTTTTCTGTGGATGAAATTTACCTTTACCAGACCTTTAAGTTATTTTTTTTTAAAGAAGATACGTAGTAAATTGTTTTATAGTGCTGTGTAGTATAC